>CM053159.1:5015000-6265000 GCA_028571685.1 Heterohyrax brucei | reverse complement strand
ATTTGTGTGCTAATTTACACAAAGTGACAGATGGGATAGCTCCTCTGAAAATCTGCCCAACCTATTGTTTCATGCAAGAATTTTTAAAGGGTGAGGCTATGTGCTAAGATCAGAGGTAGGGAATTCAAAGGGTTAGGGAATATGCTTTGAAGAGGAATCTGAGCTTCTTCAATCCTTTTGATGTTTCTAGGCTGTTCCAAGATAAGGTACCAGGTACCACCTCGGCCTGCAGTCTCCCAGGCCATTATCAGTCTTCAGGGCCATGAGCACTGGGTTCAGGCACCAGTTCAGCCACCTGGAAGGGAAAACTCAAAACAAATCGCCAGCCGTCCCCTCCCTAGTTTCTTGTCTAAGTCGTCAATTGTTGGCTTGAAGCCCAATTACCAGCCTGGAGCCCAATTACAAGAGCAGGAGGTAGAACCCCAGGCTCACAGTGAAGTCGCTGAATTCTTGCCAGTGTTTGTCAAAGCTGTGTGTTGTCCTCGTAGTATCATCATCTGGGCCCTGTGGAATGTGAGTGTTATGTTTCCCGAGGAGGACTGGGGCAGTTGCTTTTGTAGCAAAGCTGCTCAGGCCTCCAGCCTCAGTTTCCTGTTATTGCTAGAAGGACTATGCTTTTCAGGCCTCCAGTTTCACTTTGTGGTTACAGCAGCACTGGGAAACTAATACATATCCACTGTAGCAGTTAATGCTCCCTACAACCTCATGCAAAAGGTACTAAATAAATTGCATGCATAAAAACAAAAAAAAATTGTTGTAAGGAAAAGTCATTGTTATCTACTTGTTTCTGACTCACAGTAACCCTGAAGGACAGAGTAGAACCGCCCCATAGCATTTCCAAGGAGCAGCTGGTGGATTTGGACTGCTGACCTTCTGGTTACAGCTGAGATCTTAACAACTACACCATCAGGGATCTAAATACATGTATAAGAAGACAAAAACTGAAGCTGTCAGATGAAAATGTTAATGGTGATTTTCTCTGAGTGGTGAAATTTACAGGTGATTTCTACTTGCTTCTTTGGACTTGTCTGTATTCTTTTACTTGCTACAATGAAGTTATCTATGAAAAAATGTAACCTAAGTAAAGTGGTTAGTCTAATGTTCACATATATGAATGACCTCGGCCCTCACCATAACCTGTGTTGTTGTTAGCTACCTCCCAGTCTACTTCAACTCCTGGCAATCCACTGTGTACAGAGCAGAACTGTTCAAAACGGTTTTCAAGGCTGTGACCTTTCAGAAGTAGAGCATCTGAGGCATCTCTGAGTGGGTTCAAACTGCCAAACCTGTTGCTGTTGAGTCAGTTCCTACTCATAGCAACCCTCTAGGACAGAATAAAAACTTCCCCATAGGATTTCCATGGAACAGCTGGTGCACTGGAACTGCTGACCTTTGGACTAGCAGCCGAGCTCCTAACCACCGCTCCACCAAGGCTCCTTTTGGCTAGAAAGCAAGTTCTTAACCATATATGCTACTTGGGGACTCCTCGTAACCTGTGAGTTGTATGTTATCATCCCTGTTTTGTGGATGAAGAGACTAAGGCTCAGAGAAGTTAAGTCACTTGCCCAGGTACACAGCCAGTAAGAAAACAAGGTGGACATTGGTCCCCACCTCTGATAGCTATACTACCCTGTACTGATGTAGAAAATGTGGAGCTCTCTTTTGAGCTGGGAGAGGTTTCTCACCTGGCTAAACTGCCCAGTAACTTCAGGAGTAAGACTTAGAGCCTAGCTGGGTACGAGAATATTTCCATAAGAAAGGAAACTGAGTACTTGGCCTTGAGTGCAGAGCTGACACATCCAGGAGCACTTTCTGGGAGAGGGGGCCATTTGCAGGAATTGCCACCAGCAGGGAGAGGTGGGAAGGAACCTCCTGAGTGGCAGGTGGTGTGTGTGGCAAACATGAAGGGCAGCGGGTTTAGGGAACAGGGAGAAATCAGTTTGACAAGAGCAGGCTGTTCAGGTGAGACTGTGAGGTGGGGCTGACCTGGGATGAAACACCAGCTCTCTGCTTACCTGGAGCTGGCCAGTGCAAATGATTAAATACTCTCAGCTGCTAATCAAAAGGTTGGAGATTCAAGTCTACCCAGACACGCCTAGGAAGAAAGGCCCAGTGATCTGCTTCCAAAAAATCAGCCACTAAAAATGCTGTGGAGCACAGTTTTACTCTGGCACGTGGGGGTCATCACGAGTCAGAGTTTACTTGACAGCAACTGATTTTGACTGGTGGCCCCTTTCATGATGTAAGCTCAACCAAAGCGATCGCTAACCCTTAGTTTTCTGTTAACTGAAGCTGACAGTATAGCTGAGGTTTCGGTTACCCAGCAGTGGACAGAGTAGAACTGCCCCATAGGGTTTCCAAGAAGCAGCCGGTAGATTTGAACTGTTCATCTTTTGGTTAGCAGCCAAGCTCTTATCCACTGTACCGCCAGGGTCCATGGTAGGAGGGTGAATTCAAGGCTGCCTCCCTCAGAGACTGCTCCCTAACACTGCCTACACACACCAGAGGGCAGCAGGCTGCCTCAGCTCTGCTACAGAGCTGGCTGTTTTCCCAGGGCTTTGGATCTTGAGCACAGGGATGCTGCAAGAAGAAAATTAGCCCAGTTCATTCATTCCACTACTGGCCCAGGAGAGACAAGAAGTAGGTCCTGAGGTTGGAGTTCCCCCAGAGGCATCTCAGAAGAAAGGTCTGGTGATCTATTTTGGAAAAATCAGCTGGTGATGGAACACAGATCTGCTCTGGCATGCTTCAGGTTGCTGTGAGTCAAAGTCGGCTGCATGGCAACCTTCTTTTTCACAGTTAGCCAGAGTTAGCATTCCGTGTAATCAAAGAATTCTTCCTGATACAAGTAGCTACCTCAAAGAGGTGTTGTAAAGACTGAATGAGATCAAAATACTTAGCACAGTGCCTTCCACATTAAGCATGGACTGTGTGATTGCGGTTATTGCTAAGAAGAGATACTGGAAGTTGAGGTGCAGTATTAAGGGGCCGTTGTTGTCAGTGACCAGAGTAGGCTGAGTCTCGTGATGACCCCATGCACAACAGAACTAAACACTGCCTGGACCTGCCCCATCTTGATAATTGGTGGTGTGCTGGAGCCACTATGTGTTTTGAGTGCCCTCCAACCCAGGGCATTTATCTTCCAACACTACATTAGAGAATAATCTGTTGAGATTCACAGGGCTTTTATTGGATAACTTTCCGAAGTAGATCACTAGGTCCTCCTAGCCGATCTTAGTCTGGATGCTTCACTGAAACCTATTCACCATGATGACCCTGCATGTATTTGAAATACCAGTGGTATAGCTTCCAGATCACAGCAACACACAAGCCCCCACAGCACAACCAACTGACGGATGGGTAGTAAGGTTAGAAAGATAGTTACCATAAATGAGTGTTTTCAAGCTTTCTTTTAACACAACCCTCAGTCGCAAATACATCTTCCATCATGAGCCATCAATTAGGTAACTACATGTCCTAGTTTGCTCAGAAAAGTTCTAGTTTATGCTGTTGTTCCGGCGTGGTTATTATTAGAATTCCTGATACTCGCAGAAGTGTTCTAGTCTGGAAAATAAATTAGATGGGCTACTTGCCCCAAAACATGTGTGCATATATAAGTGTTACACACTACTTGGTGTGCAAGCTGATGTTTTCTGCTCTGCTTCCTGTTTTATGTGAGTCACAGCCTACTAAACTGGCTCCATGACCCTCCGGTGTGTCACGATCCTCAGTACTTTTCTGGTAAGTTCAGGATACATTAACTCATTTCTCAGCTTCCTCTTCAATGCAATAAAAGACTAGGATATTACTGATGCATTTCACAGAGAACACTGGGAATTGAAATGAACTGTTTGAAGGGGGTTGCTGAGCACAAAGCGTGACCATTGCTAGTAAACTTGTGTATCTAGGGACCCTAAGGCCATTTGCTGCTGCTCTAACAGTTATGGACGTGCCATGCTGAACACAAAAATTTAATTTGGCTTCAAACAGTTTTAGATTGCCAAGAAAATCAGTGTTATTTATTAGGGTCCTAGTTTGTTCATCAGAATAAATTACCTTTGGGTTATAGGCTGGCTTTCATAAGAGAAGAGCTTGCTGTTACTAAGAGGAATACACCCTGCCAATAACATTTCTGAAGGAAAGTTCCACTGAACAGCCTGATGCCAGGGAGAGTAGGGCAGAGGGAGTCAGTGCTCCAGTTTGCCCTGGTTTTGTGCATCTTTATGGCACTCAGTCCATAGTGCTTTCCCCTAGCCCCACAGAGCCACATGAACTCCTGAGCCCAAGGCCTTTGGGTTTTCCTTGAGGCTAAACAGAGTGCTTGGTTGTCTTAGCTGGCTAGTGGTGCTATGTCAGAAATTTATTTCCTCCCAGTTTAGAAGGCTGGAAGTACAAATTTAGAGTGCCGACTCTAGGGGGAGGCTCTCTCTCTCTCTCTCAGCTCTGGTAGAAGGTCTTTGTCTTCTTTCAGTATCTGTGGGCCTGACATTCCTTGACAATCTTCATGTGTTTTGGTTTCAATCTTTCCCAGCCTAGGAGATTCTCGATGCAGGGAACTTCAGGTCCAAAGGACATACTCCACTTTCAGCTTTTCTTTCTTGGTAGTAGTAAAGTCCTGCTCCTTTCTGCTTGCTTCTCTCTCCTTTTATCTCTTGTAAGATAAAAGACATGACTTAAGCAAGCATGCGACTTAAGGCAATGAGTTAAGTAAAAGATGTAACTTGAGTAGGGGGTGTATGTTGGAACACAGGTACTCAGGGCCAGGAATATTGGCAATATTGACCCATGATTCAGGTAGACTCAGCAATGGAGGCACAGAGGTGCAGTCATACCAGCTTTATTGGTGCAATGGTGGCAGACAGGTAGAGCAATCAGCAGTTCTCTACACCTCGTGGCATGCTGGCCTTACATACAGGTTTGAACAAAGGTGGCTGGCAGTCAAATACATGAACTTCAAGGCCAGGTTGGTTATAAACAAGTTATGTTATACTGCTGAATCACTCTCATCCAGAAAACCTGAGCAAGACAACCCTCTATGCTACCCACCTCGAAGTGTGTTTGCTCACCATACAATCTGTGTGTTAATTCTTCCATGAGGGGCCCTGGGTGACATGTGGGGCTACATTGATCCACAACCACAACAACAATATAGACAGCAACAAACAAAAATAAGCCTGAAGGCCAACCCCAGTATGACAACTAATGTGGCCTGCCAAGTATTTACCAGCTTATGCCACCATTTGGCCAGAGAATCCTCTCAGGGTCACCTGTTCTATGTACAAGACGGCTTTGTCCTACAGGACGGCTTTGTCCTACAAGTCAATCATTTCAGCTGTAAGCCATCCCAGGCTATCCCAGATGGCATATCCTACCCTGATCCGGGCATGGCTCACTTGTTCTCTCACCAGGAGCTTCACATGTCCCCAGGTAGCAGTCCAGAAGGGGTTGTTGCACATGCATTCTCACGATCATGTCCAATTTTCTCCAGTAGCAGGGTGGATTCTCCAGGGAAGGCTTCCCATAGCACTGAGTAGCATCCAGGTGTAAATCCAACAGGCTGATTGGTTGAAGACCTCTGAGAGGGCCCAATCAACCAAGGTATTTCCATTGGTTAGCCTATGGCCACAAAGAGAGAGAGGTTAGAGAAACTAGTAGAGGGAGCTCTTTCCCATCTGGTAAGATACAAGACACTTGTCCATCTCAGGACAAGAGGATAGCAGGCAAAGGGGAATTATTCCCGGCCTCTCATACTGTACCTTGTCCCCTGTATCAGTAGGAATGGTGGACTCAGTATGGACAACTATAGGCCCTATGTGTATAGTCCAAATACTCAGCACAGAGGCACTCTTAAGAATGGTGGATATGCCTGCAGAAAAGGGTACTGTAATTTTGGGGAGTCACTTACTCAGTATTCACATATGGATACTTAAATCTTTCTCCTCTCTGATCCCTTATGGGGACATTACCAATCCAAGTGAAGGACTCTATTTCTATTTTTTAAGGCCTCGTCCGCGCAGCAGTTTTTCCTCCCTGTAGGACTGTGGGAGCTGGAGACAGGATTTCCTAGGTGCCCCTTGCCAGATTTCAGAAGTTCTTCTACTGTTACAATCTGTAGCTGTATAGGTGCAGCTGTCTAGTGAGTGATTAAGTCCCCTGGGGCTGCTTTCCCTAGGCAGGGGCACTCATTTAATGTTTGTGTTATTTGCAGCAGATAAGCTCTCCAGTTTCTCAGAGTGCCATCTGGTGAGCTCACTCAGACAGTCTGTTTTAATATACCCCTATACCTTTCTTTCATCCCTACAGCCAGGGGATAGTAGAAGGTATGGAACTTCTGCTGGACCAATTGCTCTGTGGCCCACCACTGCACCAGCACCCAGTAAAATGGGTTCCATTGTCTGATTCAGTTACCTGTGAGTATTTATTATTAATGCCAGCTACAGACATTAAGCCACTTCACGGCCTGCAGCACTGCGTTCTGGTCTGTGTCGGCAGTTGGATGGGCAGAAAGTAGACCGGTCACTGTGTTTACTGCCATTACTATGTACTTACTCCCCTCTGACAACAGTAGGGGTCCAATCACATCTGTCTGCCAGCACTCCAGGAGTCATAGCCTTCGTCAAATTTGCCCAGGGATGTTAGACTCCCTATGAGGGTGCTCCTTAGAGCACTCTTGGCAAGTGTCTGTCACTTGCTGTACTTCCTTGTACATGACTGACAGGCCCCAACTCTGTGCCATGGCCCCTCAAGGCCTCTCCTGCTGCCCTTCCTGCTCTAGGAGGGTGTTCATCCTCCCTCTGGCCTCAGCCCTGGCCTGGGACCTGTCTGCACCATGACTGCCACAACCTGCTCCCAGACATACAGAGGGAGTGTGGAGCTCTCCCACCCTGCTCACACCACCCACGGCTCCCCAGCTCTGTTTCTATGCCTCGGCAGGCACCTCCTGTGCCAGCAGCTTCTCTCGGGGTCTCTGTCCCTGTCGCTGCCCCATCTGTCTGCAGTGCCCAGCATAGCTGTGGAGCGTGCAGCTGTGTGTATGGGCAGTATGATTTTATTTAACTCATGGCAGTCAACTGTCATATGCCAGGAGCCACTGGGCTTCTTCTCTGGCCACATGAGAGAATTCAATGGGCTTTAGGCAAGCCCAACTGTTTACACTCAGTGCAACTCTTCAATAGTTTTCCCAGTTTCCTTATGTCCCCCTGGGAGATGATACTGTTGCACATCCACAACCTGTTTGGGAGCTGACAACTCTCCTGGGGCAACTCAGGCTCCACCCCACATGACAGCCTTTATGGCCCTTAAGCACAGTTGTAACTCCTAATTGTTGTCTGTACCACTTGACTATGCAGGATGTCTGTACCTAGAATGTATTCTGGCACTGGGAAACACGCACTCCATTAGGCTTCCTGTCTACCTTCTCTCAGTTGACACCTGCCAGCAGCAGGTCAGCCTACTTCTGTGATGAGGTTACTGTTAGGCTGAAACTCGAGCCCCCCTCCCCCAGCTGGCTGAGCCAGCTATTCCCAGAAGTGCCTCAGACCACTCCTGGAGAGTCCCTAATTGTTTCTCTCTCATTCAAATGAGACTGATTGCTGCTTCCTTGCTATAGGCTCTACCAGCCCTCTCCTCACCTCACACTCCTTATGCTAATTGAACGGTCTTAATCATCCACAACCCCACTGGCTACTTACCAACAGTAACTGTCCTCAACAAGGTCCGCCTCCACCCTTTATCAATCCCTGGCTCCCCAGCCAACTCGAGGTTTTGCAGACTCCCTCCCGGGAACTCTGTGAAGCCGCCCCAGGACACAAATAAACTTTTTCTCTCTCTTTCTCACTTTCCCTGGTCTCCTTTGACGGCATGATTTAAACTAAATAAAATCTTTCACATCCAAAAATCTCTAACAGTTACCTTGATGGGTCTCTTTCCCCTCCAGGGCCTCTCCTCCCAACTCAAACACTTTCAGGGTCCCCACTCGGTGCTTCTGCTGAATGGATGGCAGTCCACCTGGGCTCACCAGGCTCTAACTCACATGCAGTGCAGACACTGAGCTAGCTAGGCTGCTGAACCATGGGGAGGCACAATCCTAGAGACACACATGGGCTCAGGGCCAGGCTGCCCACTTGTCAGATTGATGCTGCCTTAAGATATGCTCACCTAGGGCTACAGCTACTTCACACTCTGGTCGCCTCAGGGTCCAGCCTCTCCAAGCCCCATCTGCCCTGGGCTCAGCCCACCTCAGGCCTGTCTACCTTAGAGCTCAGAGTCCTTCTCACCACAGGATCCCTCCTGTGCTCAGCAGTGCTGAAAGTTTCAGCCTCAGAAACAGTTTCCATGGGTGGGGAGGTGGGGGGCAGCTTCAGGGGCTTGGAGCTGGCAGGACTGGTTAGTCTGAGCTTCTCTGAGAGCACATCACCCCAGCCAGATCACAACATAGCCTGGGATCAGCTATTGGGACACATCTATAACACTGTCCCTCTGCAGGGCATGCGCTGGGGAGCACGGACAGGAGCCTCTGAGCCCACGGGAGCTGTCCGTTATGAGCCATGGTGAAATGTTGCAACTGCACCTGGGAATGCCGGCTGCCACCAGCCAACTCAGTGAGGCTTGGGGCATCACCCCCAACAGGTGCTGGATTTTAACCTTCATGGTTACCAAGGAGTGGGTATACAACCCCTTCCTCCTCTACTGAGGAGTCTACTATGGTGGAGGGGTGCGGGTCACATCCTCAGAGAAGGTGCCAGAGTGGCTGGCTAAGAAGACTGTTTTGTCAATGTGACTGCTCATTCCTGTTCTGTCACAGCTGTTCCTAGAGGCTCTCCATGTCAGCCTGAAGCTTGCACCTCCTCTATAGTGGCTTTCAAGGCTATAAGAAAGATCTAGCCTGCAGCCCTGGTGTCAGCCCAGGCCCCCATTTTGTCAAAAGTTTCCTCTAAAGGATGCAGGGCTTTCTCAATACTAGCTGGTATCCCACCTCTGGCGAGTCCTGGGGCAGGGACCAAGCTGCCAGGACTGTTGCCACTGGGAACTACATACTAGAGGGTGGCCAGCCCTCCAACTCCCCCTCTGTTGCTATACTGGTCTGTGCCAAATCCTACCAATGATGCCAGTTGTTGTAATGTAGGTACTCAGGGCTGAGAATGTTGACCTGTGATTCAGACAGACTCAGCAATGGAGGCACAGCAAGTGTAATCATACCGGCTTTATTGGTGCAGTGGTGGCAGGCAGGTACAGCATTTGGTGGTTCCCTGCACCCTGTGGCCTGGTGGCCTTATATACATACAGGTTTGAACAAAGGTGGCTGGCAGCCAAATACAGGAGCTCCAAGGCCAGTTTGGCTATAAACAAGTTGTGTTATACTACTGAATCACTCCCATCCGGAAGGCCTGTGCCCAGTCAGTGGGCCTGAGCAAGACAACCTTCTGTGCTATCCCAGCAGTGTGACTCAAGATACACCCCACACTAACACAGAGGTTTAGGATTTACAACACGGAATTACACAATACCGTAAAATGAAGGACAATGACATCAGATCACAAAGTGTAGGACGATTATACAATACTGGGAATCCTGGCCTTGCCAATTTGATACGTATTTTTGAGGGACACAGTCTAGTCTCTCACATAGGTAAGCACTATGGGTATGAGGTTTTAGGAGGATTATATGTATTTGTACTACCCAGAATATTGCTGATCAGACTGCTCCACTATAAAACGCTCCAGAGGAGATTAGGAGGCAGCCCCGATGTGAGAAGTGAGGAGGTGGAAGGTGTCAGGAGATAGCCTAGGTGAGGGTAACTAGCAGATAAGAAGGATCCAGGTTTGGGATGTGATGTGGTCTAAGGGACGAGGAGAATGAGCAGGTGTGGGTAAGGAGATGGTAGGGGGTCAGAAAAAAAGTCCAAGTACAGGAGGTGAGTAGGTGGGAGAGGTTAGAGGAATTCCTAGGTGTGAGTAAAAAATAGATGCGGGTGTGGCATCAAGATGCAGCCCAGATGTAACTAATGAGGAAGTAGATAGGGTTAGGAGGACAAGCTTAGACAGATAGATTAAAAAAACCTGTTGCCGTCAAGTTAATTCCAACTCATAATGACCCTATTAGACAGAGTAGAAATGTCCCATTGAGCTTCCAAAGAGTACCTGATGGATTTGAACTGCCGACCTTGTGATTAGCAGCTGTAGCACTAAACCACTATGCAAAAGGCTCTAGCTGCCTGCCCCAAATCAGACATGTTTCCTAAAATAGAACTGAGCTTATGGTTACAGGTTGCATATGAGAACACTATTTTGTAGGACATTCCTGTGATGTATTAGATCAGTATCATGGCAGAAGTCACTGACCAGCATCTGTGGAAAGCTGCAGATCCCAGAGGGAAACTGGTAAAGAAATCAGATCATGGATCTAAGTGAAATATATATATAGCATTCTTGATTCTGGTTTCTCTTCACTGTCACTTAGTTTCCATGAAACCATTTTGAGAAACAGTTAACATTTTTTAGTTCTTGATATAGAAAGCTTTGAGATTGGTCTAGTAGTTTGAAAGTGTTCATGACAAATGTAGGTGGACCTATGATACTTTGGGCAGAGTGTGATATTTCTGTGGCCCAGGAGTTTGGAAACTCAAGTGTAGGCTCTGTATCACCCTCTGTATTTCTTTATTTTCTCAGTATTGCTTTACCTGTTTATACAGGCATCAACACAACTTCTGAGCAAATTTGCACCTATACTGACACAAGTTTGAGAGTCACAGAGAAGGCTTCTACTCCCAGACATAAAGAGTTCACCACTGACTGATGACTACAGCGTAAGAATTCTATTCATCTTTTGTGAACTAGGAGGTATAGTTAAAAACCAAAATAAAAACCACTAAAATTAAACACATTTAACCAAATGTAAACCCTACTGTCATAACAGAAAGCTGTCACAAAGAAAAGCTGCTATTATACCAGCTGATGTCAGTGGTATAATTGGTGGCCAGCGGATCCTCAGCATCAACTGTTGTCAGACCACGGGCATGACTTGGAACACTGAACTTAGGACAAAAAATAGGAAGTGAAAGCAGACAAGCACAGCCCTGTGGTGAATGCCTGTCATCTAGAAAAGTCAGTGGCTCTCCAAACCAGGCCTCGTTCCTCTACCTGGGCCTGTCACTTTCACAGCTGTAGAGTTGGGGGAAGCTGCTCTGGCTTTCCTGTGAGAAGCAAGCAGTTAAAGGATGCATTCCAAAGTGAAATGTCTAAAAGAATGACAAACAGCAGACACTTTACCTTTAAGGTACCAATAATCCCATCTACTAGCAAGTATAAAGGAGTGAGGGGTTTATGCAACAGCCCTCAAAACACCACATTCCTACATAGAAGAGCACTGCGAGAAGTGCCTTCAAGAGCAGCTAGCCTGCTATGGAAATTAGCTAAACATTGACCAAAGCCAAAATGTGACTCCTGTAAACTGTGGCACAACTCCTTGTTGTGGGGTCTCCTTGGCCTTCCTCACCATCTGCCCTTCAGGGTTCTGCTGCCTAGGACTGACAGGGCAGAACTGGTTCTCACCGCACAGTGGATGGCACAGCATCTTTGGCCTGCTGTTACCCGCCTATACAAGTGCTATGCTTTTACAGGTCAGACTGGTGTTTGACAGAGTCTCTGGGTGGTGCAAATGGTTAAGGTTGGTGATTCAAATCCATCTAGAGGTGCCTTGGAAAAGAGGCCTATTGATCTGCTTCCCACATGTCACAGCCTTGGAAACCCTATGGAGCAGTTCTACTCTGCATACACAGGGTCACTGTGAATCAGAATCTATTCCAATGATAAACCATGTTTTTGATGATTCATTTTACAAAAACATTGCAAAAAACAGAACAAACAAAAACACCACAAACTCATTGCCTCTGAGTTGATTCTGATTCATAATGACCCTATAGGATAGAGTAGAACTGGCCGTTAGAGTTGCCGAAGAGCATGTGGTGAATTTGAACTTTTGGTTTGCAGCTGTAGCACTTAACCACCTGCATTTCCAAGGTTTTAAGAATATCTTTGATTTGCTTAAAATAAGATTCCATTTCTGTGCCACTCTCCTGGGTGGTACAGATGGTTTGAGCTTATTACTAACAGAAAGGTTGCTGGTTTGAATTCATGTGGCAGCATCTCAAAAGTGCCAGGGACCTACTTCTGCAAGGTCTCGGTCCTCAAAATCCCATGGAGCACAGTTCTGCGCTGGCACACGTAGGGTTGCCATGAATTAGAATTGCTCGGTGGCAATGGGTAGCCCCCTCCACCCTTAACAACGCTTCTATAGCATGCAATGAGGCTCATATTTATTCTACTGCAGGGCCAGGTAGCAAAGAGGAACTGGCAGAGACCTCCCCTGCTTGCACAGACACCTCCTGCTAGACTGGTGGCCAGTACAAGCTGACATCCAGTCAGCCCCTGTTTACGATGACCCATGTGGTTCAGGGTAGAACTGCACTTGATAGGATTTTCAGTTACTGCTTTTTCAGAAGCATATTGCCAGGCCTTTCTTCTGAGGTACCTCCAGGTGGGCTCAAATCTCCGACATTTTGGTTACCAGCTAAGAATGTTAACCATTTGCACCATCCAGGGACTCTGTACTACTGGTAGTTGCCATATTATTGTCCACTCACCAGGATCCCAAACTGGGAAATTAGAGTTTACCGATACCTCTTAGCGACTAGATTTGGAAAACTACCAGATCAACAGCCCCCAAACCCTGCCCTTTGCAAGCAATTCTTTCTCTACTTTTTTCAAATCATTGTTTTGTAGGCCTATTATTAACCAAAGGTAATATGGTGTGTCTATTTAAAATACAAGAGAGAAATGTCTCTTTTTCTCCTTGACCAATCCACCTTAATCAGGTTTCAGGAGGATTATAGCATACTCGTACATTCTTGCTGTGAAGAATACCAGCTGCTCCCCACATTTCCCAGCATCCTTCTGGCTAATGTGACTCATTCTAACCAATGAGGCTCTGAGCCCTTCTGGGCCAAAGCAGTGGAACTGGTACATGAGTATCTCTTCTCTTTCCCTGTGTTGTCCACCTGGGGAAACCATGGGTTGAGATGGCTGGGTCTCAGATTAAGCAGTATGGAAGTCCCCTGATCCACAGTGGAATTTGCATGAGCAAGAAATAAGCCTCCACAGTGTTACACTACTAATATTTCAGGGTTGATTTATAACAGCAACAGGGTTAAGCTACCCTGACTAACATATTTGCCAATAGATCCCATGTTAGAGAATTCTCACTGTAGAACCCAAGTCTCCTGTTTAAATGACTTCCCAAGTTTTAGTTTTGACATTTTATTTCCCATTAATGCCTTGGTAGTAAGTGGTGGAAGTAAACTATTTTCTTGTGACTACACTGCACTGGTCTGGAATTTATGACAATTTGAAAGTATACCTGACAAAACATGTTGCCACTGAGTTGCTTCTGACTTATAGAAGCCTTATGAGACAGAGTGCAACTGCCTCATAGGGTTTCCAAGAAGCAGCTGGTGGATTCAAACCGCCAACCTTTTGGTTAGTAGCCATAGCTCTTAACCGCTGTGCCACCAGAGCTCCGGCTTCAAGGTACACAGAGACCCAGAGTAAAGGCAGATAGTTGTCTTTATCCAGTTGTCAACCTCCTTTCGTTTCTAGATATCTTTGATATTTAGCGAGCTCAGTTTTTAGATGGCAGAGCTTTCCAAGCATCAACACGACCTTTCATACAAAAAGTTTTAAGAACTTGACGCCAAATTTGTTGGTTGTGAACTGCCTTTATCTCAATTCAAAGCCCAGCTGTGAAACAAACACTGAGTGGTGGCTTATCTGTCTGCTCATTACTAATGAACGAAAACAACTTCTGCCCACAGGAGTCAATCAGTTCACAGGTAGCTTCAGAAGATCCTAATAAATTTAATAAAAGCCACCTTTTCCCCTGTGTTCTTCACAAAATGCTAGGACCTACTGTAACTCTAGATGTTGCTTCCATCTGATCTGTAGCATCGCAATCACTCCCTTTAAATTGTAGAACTCTCCCCAGCATAGCTGATAACAAATACCAGCTGTTTGGTGCTAGCAGTAACTTTACGGGAAATTAGCCTACAGGCTCTTGTCTCATTTATGCAGTCTTATTGGTGAGTGAACTGCCTCCGTAAGTTCATTATCCAGATAACTAAACCACAGACTCCCAATGCTGAGACTCTTCTATTCCACAGGTTTTTGCATAGAACCTTTTCTCACGTGCTCTCCTGTCATCTTAAGTGTCCTGAACATCTTATAAACGCTTCTGGAGCTGCTTTGTAACAGTGACAGAGCTCCAGGGCCTAACTGTGAGGGGTTGTCAAGTCGATTCTGACTCATAGCAACCCTGTGGATAACAAACACTACCCAGTCCTGCACCATCCTCACAATCGTTGATATCTGAGCCCACTGATGCAGCCTGGGTGTTAATCCGCCTTGGGAGGCTCTTCCTTTCTTTTGCTGACCTTTTATTTTACCAAGCATGATGTCCTTCTCCAGGGACTGATCTCTCCATACATGTCCAAAGCATGTGAGACAAAATTTTGCCATGAGTATTCTGACTGTACTTTTTCCGAGACAGATTGGTTTGTTCTTGTGGCAGTCCATGGTGTACTGAGTATTCTTCGCCAACACTGTAATTCAAAGGCATCAGTTCTTCTTTGGTTTTCCTAACTCGTTATCCATCTTTCACATGCATGTGAAGCAACTGACAATACTCTGACTTGGGTTAATTAGGTATATCCTGGGGTCGCCATGAGTCGGATCCAACTCGAAGGCACTTGGCTTGGCTTAGTCCTTCCAGTGACATCTTTGCTTTTTAATCCTTTAAGAGGTCTTTTGCAGGAGATTTTCCCAGGGCAATGCATCTTCCATGAGTGTGGATGAAATCCTTGACAACTTCAGTATTTTCCTGATTTATCATGATGCTGCTTATTGGTCTACTTCTGACAATTTTTGTTTTCTTCATGTTGAGAGATAATCCCTACTGAAGGTTGTGGTCTTTGAGCTTCATCAGTAAGTACTTCAACTCCTCTTTATTTTCAGCAAGCAAGGTTGTGACATCTGCATAATGCAGGTTGTTAATAAGTCTTGCTCCAAACCTGATGTCCTGTTCTTCTTCATGTAGTCCAGCTTCTCAGATTATTTGCCTAGCATACAGATTGAATAAATACAGTGAAAATATACAATGCTGACACGTACCTTTCCAGACTTTAAACAGTGTGAAAGGCAGCCTGGAAAGGCAGTTCACTCAACAATACTCACAGTGTATCCCTTTGTTCTGTTGTTCAAATGACTGTCTCTTGGTGTAAGTACAGATTCCTCATGAGCACAGTTAAGTGTTTCCTGTTCTTCACAATATTATCCATAATTTGTTGTACCCACAGAGCTGAATGCCTTTGCATAGCCAATAAAACACAGGTAAACGTCTTTATGATAGTCTCTGCTTTCAGCCGTGATTCAGCTGAAGTCAGCAATGAAATCCTTTGTTCCATGTCCTCTTTTGAATCCAGGCTGAATTTTTGGAATTTCCCTGTTGATGTACTGTTGTAACTTCTTTTGTGTGATCTTCAGCAAAATTGCACTTGTATGTGATATTAATGATATTGTTTGACAATTTCCTCATTCTGTTGGTCTCCTGTCTTTGGAATGGGTACAAATATGGATCTCTTCCAGTCAGTTGACCAAGTAGCTGTCTTCTAAATCTCTTGGCATAGACAAGTAAGTGCTACCATCTATTTGTTTGGTTTTCTGTCAATTCCTGGAGCCTTGTTTTGAATCAATGTCTTCAGTGTACTGATGTGGAGCACTTACTAGAGGAGGCAGCTGCCAGGTGACTGTCCACTTCAGAGCCAGTCTGACCTCTATCAAATCAGAATCAAATGAGACATCCCTAATGACCACCCAGAAGAGAGTTTGCTGGTACACATTACAGCGTGGCTCATGTCCTACTCCACTTTGACTGACTTGTGTATAACCCTGGCAGTGTTTTTAACCCCTTGTGTTTCAACCTCCATGTAGTTATAATACTTAACTATTTAAAACAAACAAACAAACAAACAAACAAACCAGTTGCCATTAAGTTGATTCCAAGTCATGTGATCCTGTTTATGTGAGAGTAGAACTAACTGTGCTCCATAGGGTTTTCAATGGATGATTTTTTAGAAGTAGACTACCAGCCCTTTCTTCTAAGGCACCTCTTGGTGGACTCAAAACCTCCAACCTTTCAGTTAGCAACTGAGCACATTAACTATTTGCACCATCAGGGGATTCCACTTACCTAATAGACTTGTCAAAATAATCAAATGTCCTAACCTATGTAACACACTTAATATAGGGCCTGCCACACAGAGGCACTCAATTGATGTCACCTACTGTTGTTATTATTTGTCTTTCATGATGGAAGGACAATGTAACTTCAGGCCTTAAGGATCGAACACAGAACTGAGAACTCAGCAAATGAGCAATACACTGTGGTTCCCATGAAATTTGAATAATCTGTGTACTGGTTTTCTAAGGCTGCCGTCACAATGTACCACAAACTGGAGGATGGAGAGGTGGGGCTCACTGTTCTGGAGGCTAGAAGTCCAAAGTCAATGTGTCAGCAGGATCATGTCCTCTTTGGAGGCTCCTGAGGAAGATCCTTCCTTGTTTCTTCCAGCTTCTGGGAGCCCTCATGGTGTAGTGGTTAGGAGCCTGGCTACTATCCAAAAGGTTGGCAGTCCAGATACACCAGCCACTCTCTAGAAATCCTATAGTGCAGTTCTACTCTATCCTATAGTGTCACTATGAATCAGAATCGACTCAGCAGCAATGGATTTTGGTAGCACTAGGCATTCATTGGCTTGTGGCAGAATAACTCCAGTCTCTGCCTCATCTTCATATGGCCGTCCTCTTATGTGTCTCTCTGTGTCTCTTCTCTTTTTATAAGGACACTAGTCTTATTGGATTAGGGCCCACCACACTGTAGTATGACCTCCTGTTAACTAAATATGTCTACAAAGCTCCTATTTCCAAGTAAGGTCACATTAACAGGTACCTGCTGTGGGGAAGTGGTGGTTCAGTGGTAAAACTCTCACCTTCCATGCAGGAGAAAAGGGTTTGCTTCCTAGTCAGCGCACCTCAGTACAGTCCCCACCAACAGTGGAGGCTTGTGTACTGCTATGACGCTGAGGAGGTATCCACAGCATCTAGGCTCGTATGGGCTAGGCAGAAAGCCCTGGCCACCTACACCCAAAATTCAGCCAGCAAAAACCCCGTGGATCACAACGGACTGATCTGTAACTGATCATGACTATGGTGCAGGACCTGCACAATTTTATTCCATTGCACACAGGGTTACCGTAAGTCAGATGCCAAATCAAATGCAGTTAACAACAAAACAGGTATCAGGGGTTAGGACATTCATGTATCTTTTGGAGGAACACAATTAAAACCATAAAAAGTTGAGATTTAGATCCTTTTAAACTTTTTTTTTTTGTACTTTAGATAAAGGATTACAGAGCACCTAATTTCCCACTAAATAGTTAATTTTGTGACACTGGTAGCCAAACCCACAAAATGTTGATACTCTCTTTTTCTTGACTTTGGGTTCCCCATTATTAGCATTCCTGTCCCGTCCTGCCTTCTTGTCTTGCCCCTGGGCTGCTGTACCCACTTAGTCTCAGTTTAGGTTATAAGCCTGTCTAATCTTTGGCTCCTCCCACAGGTCTGTCAGTTTGTCATACCGTGGGGGCTTCCACATTGCTGTGATGCTGGAAGCATCGCTGGTAGTATTCAGATACCGGCAGGATCACCCATGGCTGACAGGTTTCAGCTGAGTTTCAGACTAAGACTAGGAAGAAGGAGCTGGCAGTTTACTTCTGAAAAGAATTAGCCACTGAAAACTTTATGAATATCAGCAGAACATTATCTGATATAGTGCTGGAAAATGAACCCCACTGAAAGACACTCAAAGGATGACTGGGGAAGGGTAGTCCCCTCAAAGGGAGTCAGCCTTAAAGAAGCAGATGGTATCAAGCTTTCAGGACCTTTATTAGCCAATGTGGCACAATTCAAAACACGAAAAAACAGCTGCAAATACCCATTAATAAATGGAAAGGAAGTATGAATCTTGAAAAGCTGGAAACTGTCAAAAATGAAATGGAAAGCATAGACATCATTCTAGGCATTAGAGAGCTGAAATGCACTGGTATTGGCCATTTAGAATCAGACAATCATGTAATCTACTATGATGGAAATGACCACTTAAAGAGGAGTGGTGTTACATTCATCATCAAAAAGAACATTCCAAGATCTATCCTCAAGTACAACACTGTCAATGATAAGATAATATCCATACAACTACAAGAAAGACCAGTTATTACAACTGTTATTCAAACTTATGTGCCAATTACTAAGGCCCAGGATGAAGAAATTGAAGATTTTTTATCAGCTTCTGCATCTGAAATTGATCGAACAAGCAATCAGGATGTATGAATAATTACTGGTGACTGGAATGTAAAAGTTGGAAACAAAGAAGAAGGATCAGTAGTTGGAAAATACAGCCTTGGTTATAGAAAGAATGCCAGAGATCCCACGATAGAACTTTGCAAGACCAATGACTTCCTCATTGCAACATAAACAGCAACTATACACACAAATCTCACCAGATAGAATACACAGGAATCAAACTGACTATATTAGTTGAGAGAGATGATGGAAATCTCAATATTATCATTCAGAACAAGGCCAGGAGCTAACTGTGGAACAGATTATCAATTATTGATATACAATTCCTATTGAAACTGAAGAAAATTAGAACACACCCCTGAGAACCAAAGTATGACCTTGAGTATATCCTACCAGAGTTTAGAAACCATCTTAAGAATAGGTTTCATACATTGAACAGTAACGACCAGAGACTGGACAAGCTGAGGAATGACACTAAGAACATCATGCGGTGAAGGCAGCAAGAGGTCTTTAAAAAGACAGCAAAGAAAGAAAGGACCAAATGGATATCAGAAGAGATTCCGAAACTTGTTCTTGAAGGTTGAGTAGCGAAAACAAAAGGAAGAAATGAAGTAAAAGAACTGAAGATTTCAAACGGCAGCCTGAGAAGACAAAGTATTATAATGATGTGCAAAGAGCTAAAGATAGAAAGCCAAAAGAAAGCCACAAACTTAGCATTTTGCAAACTGAAAGAACTGAAGAAAAAATTCAAGCCTTAAGTTGCAATAATGAAGGATTCTATCAGGAAGATATTAAACAAAGCAGGCATCAAAAGAAGATAGGAGAAATACACAGAGTCATATATATCAAAAACAATTGGTCAACATTCAACTGTGCCAAGAAGTAGCATGTGATCAGGAACTGATGGTCCAAAGGAGGAAGTCCAAGCTGCACTGAAGACACTGGTGAAAAAACAACATTCCAGGAACTGATGGGATATCAACTGAGATATTTCAACAAACGGATGCCAAGAAATTTGGAAGACAGCTACCTAGCTAACCCAACAGGAAGACATCCATATTTATGCCTATTACTAAGAAAGGCAATCCAACTAAATATGGAAATTATCAAACAATATCACTAACATCACATGTAAGCAAAATTTTGCTGAAGATCGTTTAAAAGTGGCTGTAGCAGTGTATTGACAGGGAACAGCCAGAAAGTCAAGTTGGATTCAGAAGAGGATGTGAAAGCTGGGATACCACTGCTGATGTCAAATGGATTTGGGCTGAAGGCAGAGAATGCCAGAAGGATATTTACCTGTGTTTTATTGACTATGCAAAGGCATCTGACTGTGTAGATCACTAACAAATTATGGACAACATTGTAGATAATGGGAATTCCAGAAAACTTAGTTGTGCTCATGAGGAATCGGCACATGGATCAGGAGGCAGTCATTCTGACAGAACAAGGAGACAGTGCATGGTTTAAAATCAGGAAAGGTGTGCGTCAGTGTTGCATACTTTCATCATACCTATTCAATATGCATGTTCAGCAAATAACCAGAGAAGATGAAGAAGAATGGGGTATCAAGATTGGAGGAAGACTTATTGACAACCTTGCTCACTGAAAGTGAAGAGGACTTCAAGTGGCTTACTAGTGAAGATCAAAGACCACGGCCGTCAGTACAGATTACAGCTCAACATCAAGAAAAGAAAAATCCTCACAATGGGACCAACAAGCAACATCATGGTACAGAAAAGACTCAATTTTGAAGGATTTCATTTTACTTGGAGCCACAATCAACCCAGATAACAGCAGCCAAGAAATCAAAAGACACATTGCAATAGGCAAATCTGTTGCAAAGGACCTCTTTAAAGTGTTGGAAAGCAAAGATGTCACCTTGAAGACTAAGATGTGCCTGACCCAAGCCATGGTATTTTCAGTGACATCATATGCACATGGAAGATGGATAGTAAGGAACACAGCAGAATTGACACCTTTGAATTGTGATGTTGGAAAAGAATACTGAATATACTGTGGACTGCCAAAAGAATGAACAGACCTGTCTTGAAAGAAGTACAACCAGAGTGTTCCTTAAAAGGATGGCAAGACTACATCTTTCATACTTTTAGACATATTGTCAGGAAGGATCAATGTCTGAAAAAGGAAGTCAAGCTTGGGGAAGTGGAGGGTAGGGAAAAGAAAGGAAGACCATAAGTGCTATGGATTGACACAGTGGCCGCCACAACAGGCCTCAAGCGTGACAACAACTGCAGCCATGGCCCAGGAGCAGGCAGTGTTTCATGTCGTCATACATAGGGTCACTATGAGTCAGAAGTGGCTTGATGACATCTATCAACAACAACAGTCTTTGGCTGAAGGGTGAACATTAGGAGTGACTTTAGTGCTAAGTTAAAAGAGGGTCCAGGCAGATACTTCACTCAAGAGGAGATCCAGGCAGCCAAAAAACACATGCGGACATGTTCACGATCTTTAGCTATTAAAGAAATTCAAATCAAGACAACAATGAGATACCATCTCACCCCAACAAGATTGGCCATGATCCAGAAAACACAAAACAACAAATGCTGGAGAGGCTGTGGAGAAAGTGGAACTCTCCTACACTGTTGGTGGGGTTGCAAAATGGTCCAGCCTCTTTGGAAGGCAATCTGGCGCTTCCTTAAAAAAATGGATATTGATATACCATTTGACCCAGTAATTCCACTACTTGGAATATATCCTACAGATTCAAGGCCTTTCACACCAACGGACACATGCACCAGAATGTTTATCGCGGCACAGTCCACAATAGCAAAAAGGTGGAATCAACCTAGATGCCCAACAATAGAAGAATGGATTGGTAAACTGTGGTACATATACTCAATGGAGCACTACGCAATGATAAAGAATAACGATGATTCCAGGAAACATCTCCTAACCTGGTTTCAACTGGAAGACATTATGTTGAGTGAGAGTAGTCAGCGACAAAAGGACAAATACTGTATGAGATCTCTACGATAAGATCTCAAAAACAGACTTGTGTATAGAAGAAAAGACTCTTTGACAGCTGCAAGGGAGGGGAGGGAGGGAGGGCAAGGGGGAGAGGGTTTAGTTTAGGTAGTTACTAGAAATCTAGTTGGGAGAAAGCGGTGATAGCACACATTAGGAACAAGAACAACATTAAGAGGACTTCAGCTTAACTTGAGTACTCCTTCCATCTTAACTCAATACTGCAAGGATAGAGTAGCTGGGGCGGGGGGCGGGGGACCATGCTCTTAAGCGAATTCCAGGCCAATTGGCACAACTAGCGTTTTGCTAAGAGAGCTCTCTGCACCCCACATTGGTGAGTGGCGTCTGGGGTCTTAAAAGCTGCCAAGCTGCCATCTGAGGACACAGCAAATGATCCCAACTCAGCAGGAACGGATGCTCACCGAGGGCCAAAATGGCATGCGGTAAAGATAGCCGAGAAGACAGAGAGACCCACAAGAGTGGGTGCCTACATCAACCTGGGACCAGAAGAACCGGATGGTGCCCGGCCACCACCAGTGATAGCCATGACGGAGCTCACAGAGAGGAGCCTCACTGGCAACACAAGAATAAAATGAGGTGCATCATGAGATCTCCACTAAAAGACCTCAATTGATGATCCAGCAGTTTTGGGGTTCCTCTGAGAGCATGGCCCCCGGCCCTGATGCTGCCCTTTCCCATAAATTATAACAAAGGTCCACTTTTTGGACAGGAATGGAATGGACTTGGCAATGCAGAGTAACCATATGTTGGAAGCACTTTATGGTTCTATACATCTATAGGATATCATCTTGCTGACCTCTGGCTGGAGGAAGGGGAGTGGAAGGAGAGGAGGGGAAAGGAGACTGTTGGGAGGATGAGACATGTATGGAGCAGAGAGGAATAGTGTGCAGTCACCGGACAGGGAGAGCAGTGAATGTACATTTTTACTCAGTTATGTTAAATTAAAAAAAAAAAAAAAGAGGGTCCAGGGGCCCTACTCTTGGGGTTTCTCCAGTGTTTGTCAGATCAGTAAGTTAGGTCCTTTTTGTGAGTTAGAATTTTGCTCTACATTTATCTGCACCTCTGTTCCAGACCTTCTATTGTGGTCCCTGTCAGAGCAGTTGGTCTTAGTAGTCAAGCACCACCAAGTTGGCTGGACTGGGTTGTTCTAAACTTAATCGGCCTGTGTGGCCCTGACCTCATTCCCTAACCATGTCCTCAGGCCAAATCCTGGTTCCATTAGAGTCAGTCTCTTTGGATCACTATCATACAGGTTTAATCACTCCTGCTCCTTAGCCCTGCAGAGCTTTAGTTCTCAGCTTATCCATTTCTACTTTCTACCTAATTCAAAAGAACAGCTACAAACAGGACCCAGGACTCTGTATTTTAAAGCAATTCTCCAAGTGATTCTGAAGTCAGTGGTCCACCCTCACCTTCAGTAAGGAAAGCTAGGAATTCTTGACAATGTTAGGCACTGGGGCTGGGCAGGGCACCAGGGTGTTACCAGAGTGGAAGTGACTGGTATTTCGTGACATGAGGGCTTCTTTACCACTGAGTCCCATTAGGACTACACCCAGGGTGAAGCCAGGGGTACAAAATCCTCACTTCTACCATGACTTCATTCCTCTTGGAGAGCTGGACACATAGTCATAAGTCATGGAGATCTCTGATCTATTACCCAGTGACCTCAGTAAAACAAGGACGATGGCTGACAGCCATGACTATCACCAAGAAATACAGGTTTGCCTTCAAGTTGATTAAGCGCCATTTCAAGGGTGGTTCGAGGTGCCACATTCTAATTCTAATAAAATGAGAATTTCTATCTATAAAGTCAGTTTAAAAGACTAGCTCATAAAAGCTAAATCAAATGGAAGGCCCAAAGATGAAAGTAATTCAGGACTGGAGCAACAGTCTACTGGTCTGTCAATTTGCTGTATTGTGGGGCTTGCATGTTGCTTTGATGCTAGAAGCTATGCCACCAGCCTTTCAAACATCAGCAGGTCACCCATGGTGCGCAGGTTTCAGTGGCACTTCCAGACTAAAACAGACTAGGAAGAATCTAGAGATTCTTGACAGGGAACTAGGAAGACCTAACGATCTACTTCTGAAAATTAGACAATAAATATCCCATGATATTATGCTTGAAGATGATCCTCCTAGGCAGGAACCCAAAAATTGTGAACCAAATCCATTGCTACTGAGTTGATTACCATTTACAATGACCCTTTAGGACAGAGCAGAACTGCCACATAGGGTTCCCAAGGAGTCCCCAGTAGTTTCAAACTGCCAAACTTTTGGTTAGCAGCCATAGCTCTTAACCAGTATACCACCGGGGTTTCCCCTAGGCAGGAAGGCACTCAAAACACACAGTGGCAACAGCAATGGACTGGTGCGTGTCAATAATCATGAACATGACGTAGGATCAGGTGTTATAGATTGAATTGTGTTTTCCTCCCCCCAACTCATGTGTGTCAACTTGGCTAGGCCATGATTCCCAGTATTGCATAATTGTTCACCATTTTGTCATCTCATGTGATTTTCCTATATGTTGTAACTGCTACCTCTGTGATGCTAATAAGGCAGGATTTGAGGCAATTATGTTAAGGAAGCAGGACTCAATCTACAAGACTAGGTAGAATCTTAAGTCAATCTATTTTGAGACACAAGAGAGAATCGGAGAGACAGGGAGACCTCATTGCACCTAGAAAGTAGTGCTGGGAGCACAGTGCATCCGTTAGACCCAGGGTCTCTGAACTGAGAAGGTCCTACACCAGTGGGGAGACTGATGACAAGAACCTTCTTCCACAGTCAACACAGAATTTGGACTTCTAGCCTCCTAGACTGTGAGAGAATAAATCTCTGTTAAAGCTTGTGGTATTTTTGTTACAGCAGCACTAGATGCCAAAGATACCAGGCAATGTTTCATTCTGTTGTACACGGGGTCACTAGGTGTCAGAGCAAACTCTACAGCAACTAACAATAGAAAACTTACTGGCCAAAACTTACTAGAAGTTGCAAAAAGAAAGAACATTTGGAAGAGCGTCTTCCTCAAGGACTACTGGTTGGGCTGGCTCACCATTCTTGCAGCCACTTGCGGTGGATTTCACTGTGCTGCCCTCGCCATCCCTGGTGACAACTGCCTGTAGTCTGTAAGTGGGACAAGTACATTAGTAGGTGTTTAAGATACATTAGAACCCAACTACTGGACAAAATAGGTAGACAAAAGTGTCAAAAAACAGTTTTCAACGGGGATGTCTTGGAAGGAAAGGTGGATTCCTTTCCGCTTACTGTGATCTCCCATCTGAACTCACCTAGCTGTGGACATAACAGTCAAGGCCAATTTGCATCAAGTGCTGGTGGCTCTGCACTGACCTGTTTTGAAGAAGGGTACAATTCTTTACAGAACACATCCATTCATTCTCGCATTTAACAAGGCTTTGGAGAGAATGATGCAAAACATGCATCATGGTTCTTGCTATCACGGACCTGCCTACCTCAAAAAGAAGATGAGATGTACGCTCAAGTTTGCAGGACTCTGTGAGTTGGACTTGACTCAGTGACAACAGCTAGAGGCCCATAAAGCAGTAGGAAGCCCAGGGGAACAAACAGTTCTAAGAAAATCAAGGAAAGCTTCATTGAGAAGGCTATGTTTGCAGTGGATTTTGATAGACAAGAAGGATTTTCGTAGGCTGAGTTATGAGGAGATGGCTTTTAAATCAGAGGGAAGATCCTCGAGGAAATGAAAAATTCGAGGAAGAACAGCTGTAGTTCTTGGAGTCCATCTCAGGGTGGAAGAGCTGTCCCAGTTTTCCTCCAGAGCCTGGGCTTCACTGGCACTTTACCAGATGCTGTCTACCTGCAGAGTTAGATATCTCCCAGGGCTCTCTGACAGGTGCCAACATCCTAGCTCACCACCCTCATCACACTTAATTGAGTGATCCTGTGAGGGCTGGAGGGTGGCTGTGCACACCACAGCGCATTCTCCTCAGGACCTCACTGCTACCCGGTTATTAAAGCAATCTTCTGGAGTAGCTGTGGGGTACAGAAACTCAGTGCACTACAGCAAAGTGGGCTGGACTGCAAGCAGAAGCAAGGGGTAGGGGCTGGAGACCAGGGCTATGCAGAGCCCCACAGTGCTCCAAATTCTTCCAGGCATGTGGCTGGAGCAGGACTGCATTTGGATCTGTCACTGCCCTCTCCCTGAACAGAGAGATGGAGTGAGACAGGTTACTCATCAGAGATCTCGCCTCACGGCATTCGGTAGCCAACTTGAAGCGTGGATGAGGGATGAGCCACAAGTCACACTAGGGGGAGAGCTGAAGATTGTTCTTAAAATATACCTTCCTTTTCTAATTACATAAGTGTAGTACTTTACAGGAAATGCAGAAAATGCACAAAGGCATAAAGAAGACAATTTAAGTCACTATAAAGAAAAAGATAGAATCTAATTTTATCAGATTTGGGATCAGATCAAGGGCACTTTTTTCCAGTCTAAATTCTAAAAGGAATATCAATTGTGAAAGAATTTTAAACATTCAGAAAATATGGAAAGTGATAGACCAAGCATCCAAGTGCCCACAATTATTTTTGTGTGTTCTTTTGTTAACTTTTCAACTTTTATTTTAAAATATTTCCTGTGTATATTTCCCAAGGATATGAATATTTTAGATAACCTTGGTTCAGATGGCAACTTCATAAATTTATATAGATTCAATACTTAAGTCTCCACACATGCTCCAACATTGTCAACCTAATAAAAAGACCTTTCTGATGTCCGTCCTGCCGAGTAGAGCACGAAGCCTAATGTCCAGCACTGCATCTGGCTGTCCTGTCTTTCTAGCCTCCCTGAATCTATGATGTTTCCACAGCCCGTCTTTGTTTTCTGGAGTCCTTGGGTAGTGCAGATGGTTAACGTTCTCAGCTGCTAACCAAAAGGTGGGAGGTTCTGGTCTTCTCAGAGGTATCTTGGAAGAAAGGCCTGGTGATCTACTTCCAAATTTTCAGCCATTAAAAACCCTAGAGCACAGTCTGCTCTGACACATGGGGTGTCGCCGTGAGTCAGAATCAACTCAACAGCAACTAGTTGTTGTTCTTTTATCTTGGTTTTCTATGATATTGACGTCTTTGAAGAGTACAGTCCTCCTTCTCTTCTCCAAAAGAATGTTCTTCACACTGTGTTTGTCACACGTTTTCTTGTGTTCAGTTGTTAGCTGCTGACAAGCTGGCTCTGAGTCATGGAGATACCGTGTACAACTGAATACAGTGTTGCCCAGTCCTGCACCATCTGCACAACTGCTGGTACAGATGCCCTTATGCTGAGCTTCAGGTTAGGCATTCCTGGCCAGACTAAGTGATGTTCACTTGTCCCTCACTGGTGATGTTAATTTTGAACCTCAGTCCACGTTTTCCCCACTTTCTTCACAGTGTAAATTGCTTTGTCTTCTTCCTTACCACTAATAAACAGTCTATGGGAAGACTTTAAGTCCTGATGACATCTTGCTTGTCTGAAAACTTCCTTGTGGATTTAGCATCCACTGATGATGACGTCAACAGCACTTGGCCTGGCTGGATGACGCTTCACTGATCAAGCCTTGACCTCGGAGCCACATGGAAGGAAGGAGAGTTCTGGGCACAGAAATGCATTTTGGAAGTCCCAGGGGATACAGACAGCTGGCATTTTCAGGGAAGTAACAAGTGTTTTAGTCTGGGAGATATATCTAGATATACAGATATCTATATATAGATACATGTGTGTATGTGTATATACACAAATACATACATACATATACATACACACACACACACATATATGATACAGACCACATCCCCTGAGGAAGCTTCCTTTACAACTGATTGGCTGATCACATCATGAGGACCACTGTGTCACTGCATAACTGCCAAACCATTGAGAATCATGGCCTAGACAAGTTTACATACAACCCTAGTGATCAGATGTAGGCAATCAGGAATCATGGAGCAGTGAGGGACCTCCCTGGCCACTGTGCCACATACAGCATGAACTGAGGCAGGGAGAGAAGTCAGGAGGCCTTGCCACAGTCCAGGCTCAAGACGGCGTTGTTCATACAATAAGAGGGGAAAGTTGAGGGATTGAAGAGACCACAGGTAGGTAGACACCTCTAGTTTTACACCACCTTCAAGGGTGTGTGAGGAATGAATGACCCAGACCAGTGGGTTTACGGTGCAGCTTGGAAACATCCCTTTTTCTGGGAAAATAAATCTGACAGGAGTGCGGAAACACCAAGCATAGCATGTTCTCTCTTATCAGCCTGGTGTGACTTCAGGGCCTGGTTGCTTCATAGGTTTGGGATGTATTCCAAGTGCAGATCAAGCCTCAGATAAGATGTGTATGTGTGTCTGCCACCTGTCAGTAAGCAACACTGTGTCATTTTGTTTTCCTGTGTTGGCTTGTGTCCGACTGTGATGCTGAAAGCTGTGTCACTGCTATTTCACATACCAGCAGGCTCACTCACGGTGGACAGGTTTCAGCGGAGCTTCCAGACTAAGACAGCCTAGAAAAAAGACCTGGCAGCCTGCTTCTGAGTATTAGCCAGGGAAAACCCTCTGAGTCACAACAGAAAACTGCTGGGTTCCATGTCGGAAGATGAGCCCTCTAGACCGGAAGTCACTCAAAATACGCAGTAGCACCCAGTGGAGACCAAGATAATAACTCAAGCAACCAACGATCTTGAAGACAGCTCAGAACCAGGCAATATTTTGTTCTATTGTGGGTGTGGTTGCCATGAGTCAGCACCGAATCAGCGGCAACTAACAACAAATGTGTGTGCAGGTGGGGTTAACTTCAGGAGGATCTAGAACAATAATATAGCAGACTGTTTTCTTTCCCTGAAGGGCAGTGAGTCAAACTAGAGTTTTCATCCCTGCTACAAAATCGGTGCCTCCAGGTGGAGGTTCTAGCTCTCTACCGTGCTCTGGGCCCCATAAAAGTAGGTGTACTACAGTGGTGAAGGGGTGGCAGCCCCAGAGCCACTCCTGGGAGTGAAAGGGCAGGGCTGCGCCTTAGGAGGATGAGATGGGAGACTGGGCACATCAACTGTGCAAAGGTGGTGTCTAGCAGCTGGTGGCCTCACCAATTCACCCAGTTTAGTCATCCGGTAGTAAATATTTATTGAGCTCCTACTATGTGCAAGCATTGTTTGAAAGGCTTTTCTGGAAGGAGTGGTGGGGAGATGGGAGTCGGCGGAAGCACCTAAAAATGTTGCATGTCAATACAATAGCAGCCAGGCGCCCATCACCTCACTCCCTTGTTCCCCTGACCGTTTTACCCCATTGGACCCACTGACCGTGGCTTCCTGAGACTACTGCTCTGACATGTGTCACTCAGGGCTTTCTGCAATGTTCCCTTTATTCGCATTTCATCTAGACAAGAATTTTAGACCACACATCTCACCAAGAAGAAACTGTCTTAATCCAATGGTGCCTCAAGGCTCAGGATCTGAGTTTGGGGTACATTCCAAGTGCAGACTGAGCCTTCTTTTATGTGGTCTGGAACCAATGGGTGGAGGTAGGGGAGGCGTGCAAGTGGTAAAGAGTGAGAATGTGCTCAGACTGAGGAGAACTGTTCCAAGTCTGATCTAAAGCCGTACCTCTGCAGTGTCTCCCATCCCCCCAGGGGCTTGTACATTGACTGGGTCAGTGATTCCACTCACTCAAATCTTCCAGACGGATGTTATATTGAAAATGCATACTCTGTACATGGAAACCTGAAGAGTCGTACGTAAAGTAGGAGCAGATGGCAAACAACAGGGAAGGACAGCATCTGCCCACGCTATAACCGTGGCCCCGGAGTCAGGCACAACCCAGCACACATGGTCCACGCTGGGCTTCGGATCATCGTGGGGTCTGGAGCCCAAACGCTCCAAAGCTTGGCGTTTCTCAGAGCTGGAACTCATCACTGCTGGCCATCTTAAGAAACACAAGAGCGGCACACCCTCTCCAGACCCCCTAGCATTGTTCTCACCGTTGGCAAAGCTCTGGAAAAAATTTATCAGAAAGGCTGGTGGGAAATTTCATGCAGGATCCACTAGTTACCCCAGTTCACGCCAGTTCCTCTACCAGGTCCCCTAATGGTCTGCCTCAGGGTCTGGGTACAAGCCATCAAACCCAGTCTGCCTACCTTGTTGCTGGTTGTCAAAACTGAGAGAAACACCCCTTATTTCCAGCTGAGCAAACTAAGGCTCAGATGGCTGAGAAGCTTGCCCAGTGATCTCCAGTTTGGAAAACACAGGGCATGGAGACCCAGATAATCACAGCCAATTGTCATGGAGTCGACCTTGACTCACAGTGGACCCACACACATCACAGCAGACCTGTGCTCCACAAGATCTGCCATGGCTGATTTTAGGAAGCAGATAGCCAGGCCTTTCTTCTGAGACACTTCTAGGTGGACTCAAACCTCCAACCTTTGGTTAGCAGCTAAGTATATTAACTGTTGTCACCATCCAGGGACTGCAGTAACAGCTGTCACTTATTGAGTGATACCTCACGCTAGGCATTGTGTTAGCCCTCCATATACACCTCATTATTTAATCTCTCACAGTCACCTAGCTGCGTGGTATGCAACACGGTTATTATTAACACTATTATTAAGATGTGGAGCCTCAGAGTGGGGAGAATTTGCCTAAGCGGGAGTTGACAGCTAACAGAGCTCCAGTTCAGTCCTTCTCACTTCACATCCAGTTGCTCTCCCTCACGCACCCCACTGTCATGCCCATGAGGAAGGTCAGCCGTTGACTTGACAGCAGCAGTTTCACTACTTGGAAAACTGTGCATGAATTTTTAGATACACAACAAAAATGCAGCAGTCACATAGAAGATGGCAAATTCTCCTGCAGGCAGAAGTGAAGTCAAGCCCTCGTTTGTAAAGGCATTAGGAAGAAAGGGGGCCTCTCTGTCCCTTTGACCCTGATGCTTGGGTGTGGAGCAGCTTGTGTGCTATATTGCTTGGGAGTGGGGACTCCTGGGGAATTTGCTGGTCCAGGCAGGATCTGGGTCAAACATCCTTGCTTTACACGCAGTCCCTCCCAGGAGGAGCCGTTGTGCGTAAGACATTGATCCATCTGAAAGCATGTTTTAGAATGTCGGAATTCTCAACACTGCAGTTTGCTGGCAAGAGAATGTGGCATTCCAGCCACTCCAGCTGCAAGCCATCCCTGAGGAAACAGACCCTCTTGCAAGTGACTCTGGCAGTACCAGAAGGATTTGTGGTGCGTGGACAGAGGCCGGAAGGGTGACATCAGGCAGCAGACACGCTGGTGGGCCCTGGGGCTCACTGTGATGAACTCTGTGCCACCCAGCCGGCAGTTCTTGCTCTGTCAGCTCCTCTCTCCCACTGACCCTGTTAGCTCTAGGACAGGTGATATGGCCCAGCTTCAGGGTCCAGTGCACGAGAATGACATATGGGACTCTCGCCCTGATCACTTTGCTCCTGGGATGTATCATGCTCAAATCCTTACTTTGGTAGCTGAAGAGCTGTCTTTATTGCAATATGAGTCAGTGTAATAGGTGACAGATCAGCCCCAAACCAGGGGTTTAGTACCAAGTCCTAGCCAAGGTCTTCCATATCTGTTTTGTTTTGTTTCGTTTAAAAAGTTGTCGTGGAGTCAACTCTGAGTTATGGTGATCTCATGTGTGTCCGAGTAGAACTGCTCCCGAGGGTTTATGGCTGACTGGGGGACGTAATCTCCAGGCCTGTCTTCCAAGGTGGCTCTGCGTGGATCCAAACCTCCAACCTTTGCATTAGCAGTTCAGTGCATCAACCATGTGTATGACCTAGGAACTTCTACACATTATCTCATTTAATTCCTCCAATAAGCCAGGAGGCCAGGTTGGCCCTACTTTGCAGAGGAAACTGAGATTCTAAACAATTAGTGTGCTCACAGTCACCTAGCTACTACGTGGGCATTTCTCTGGTTCAGTGAGGTTAGCCAGGGGCATGTCCTCTTGTTAAGCAAAAAGCCATCCGAGCCATGGCCAGCCCATCACTGCATGCACTACACACTTACTGTTGGTGTCTGTCAAGGACTGAATAGCGGCCCCCAAGAGCGTGTGTAACGATTTGGCTGGGCCGTGACTCCTGGTATTGTGTGGTATTCCTACAGGTCGTAAAGCCTGCCTCTGTGATGCTAATGAAGGGGGACAGGCAGCAGGTGTGCTGGTGGAGCAGGACTGAGGGTGCAGCACTGTGTTGTACCGTGAGGCAGTCTCTGGAAATAGAAAAGAAAGAAGTTAGCAGAGAGCGTTGGGGACCTCGTGCCATCAAGAAGGAAGTGCCGGAAGCTGAGTGTATCCTTTGGAAAGGACTTGGAGTCCCCACCCCTCAGGAACTCCCGCTACAGGGAAGATTGACAAGGATCTTCCTCCAGAGCCAAAAGAAAGACCTCCCCTGGTGCTGACACCCTGAATTTGAATTTCTAACTTACTGGACTATGACAAAAATAAATTTCTTTTAAAGCCATCCACTTGTGGTATGTCTGTTACAGCAGCACTGATGACTAAGACAGTGTCCATGCTTAATGAGGTTGTCATCACAGAAGATAAGCCACTGCAGACTCTGCCAGTATAACAGGCCTCCCGAACTCAAGGGCGAGCACCACTGTGTGAAACATCAGGCCCCTAACAGTCTGGGAGAGCAAGGGGTTCCTCCTCACCATTCTTGGTGAAGAAGAGGCATCTGCTTGCCCTGGGCAAGTCTTTGCCTCTGAGGGAGGCCTCACTGCTAGGTGTCTGCTCACTCTGCTGTCACCAGCCCCACAGGTCCCTTGCACCAACCCCAGAAGTCCTTCATTCCTGCTCTCTGATAGTTCATGTCAACTTCAATAACACAGGCTGCAGGCACCACAGATGTGGTATGTAAATAACTTTCAGAAATTCATGGCACTTTCTTCCTAGGGTTGACGTGGACTTCCCATCCGCTAGTTTGGAGCCACCATGTTTTTCTCACTCATGACTGCTGTTGCTAGCTGCCTTTAAGCCAGCCCCAGGCTTAGGGTGATACCATGTGTAACAGCCCCAAAAGCACTGCTCAGTCCTGCACCATCTTCATGGCTGGTTGTGGAGCAGACTATTGTGAACCCTAAGGTTTTCACTGGCTGATTTTCAGAAGGTGATCACCGGGCCTTTCTTCCTCATTCATCTGAGTCTGGAAAGTCTGCTGCTGAACCTTCATCATCACAGCCACATGCAGGTCTCAACCGAGGGATGAGCAACGGCTGCAGCTGCAGTGCATTTGTGGAGGATTGAACACGGCCCTCCTGCATGGACGGCAGGAAGTCTGTCTCTGAACCACGATGCCCCTCGTCCACCACAGAAAGGAAATACTAGAGGGAGCAGAAATAAGGACAAACTGTTCATGTGTGTGTAATGCGTTGCACAGATTTATACACCTCTTTTGAAATGATGTGTTGGGTTTTTTGGTCTCATACCTACAACTCAAGATACTCTATTTCTAAAATCCACAGCAGCTTCGTGGAAGCCATCTGCGCATGCTGTGTTGTGCAACAACAGTGCAAATGTTTCCACCTTGCACCATTAGCTGGGGTACAAGGTACATGCTTCATTGTCCAGTGGATTCTTTAAAATTTAAACATCCCAGATTCATTGATCTCTTTAGCCACTAACTGCAAGGAAGGTAGAAATAACAATGAAACAACTACAGCCTTACTGTTAGTAACATCTTATTCCTACCTTCTTATTCCTCAAAGCCCTTTATCTTCGTACACTGGCATGATGGATGAGAACCAAAAGAGAATGAAGCACTGCTAGTTCTGCCACGCCTTGAAGAATATTCCCTAAGGGGCAGGAGGCTGGGAGCAGAGGCATGCTTTGGCGCTTGACCAGAAAGAGGAGACAGAATGCCCAGGTAGAATCCCCACTGCTGGTCAACACATCTGTATGTGTGCTTGACTTCACTTTTGATGAATGGAAGGTAAACCTGAACACCTAAAGGTATCATTTTTTACCTATCAGATTGGCAGAGATTAAACAGGTTAAGATTTTAGTGAGGGGGAAGAAAACAGGTGAGAGTCAATGGATGCAACCTTTCTGGAGGGCGATCTGGCACAATCACAATCTAAACACAATAGTACAGTTGCATTCAGAGAATTTCCATTCACTGATTTTTGGATGTTGTCTTCATTTCACAGTGCTGCTATGACAGAAATATCGCAAGTGGGTGGCTTTAACCAACAGAAATGTATTCTCTCACAGTTCCAGAGAGCCGGGTTCTATTCCTGGCCAAGGTACCCCAGAAGTAGTCTCCACCTGTCTGTCGGTGGAGGCCTGCGTGTGGCTGTGATGCTGAGCAGGTTTCAGCACAGCTTCCAGGCTAACAAGGACCAGTAAGAAAGGCCTGGTGTCTCCTTCAGAAAATCAGCCAGTGAAAATCTGTGGATTGCAGTGATCTGGTCTACAACTCATCATGGAGATGGTGCAGGGCTGGGCAGTGTTTCGATCTACTGCACGTGGAGCCACCATGAAACAGGGGCGCCTCAGGGGAGCTAACACGGGGAGAGGTACAGTGAAATGGGACCCTAACCAGGGAAGGGGCAGGGGAACACACTGAGGCAGACGTAGGAGTATTTTCTTTTCCACTCTGTATCCTAACACTGCTTTTCTTTTCTTCCCCAGAGCAGGTATTAGTTTTATAATTTAAAACATTCAAGAAGTCTTATGTGTAAGGAAAGCAGTTTAATTTCTTTCTTGAAAATTCCTGGGATAAAAAGTACTGTGTAGGGATGTAGATAGACTAGCAGAAGTAAGTTTATCTGACAATAGAACAAAAAGGAGAGATTTGAAGTGAAGGCGCAGGGAAATATTATTTTTCTCTTTCTGAATATTTTCTGTAAAACTATAAAAGTAAATTAACAGAAAAATTAGATCATAGAGAAAAGATAACCATTCATCATTATAAAGAACATACAGAACTCAATATTGGTTAGTATTTTAGAACTTTCTTTTAAGTATGTGGATATGCATGTGTACACACTCATGCACACAAGCACACATGTGCATACATAATACATATTGCAACACACATGTACACACATGCACCATACAGTCACTGCCCTGTCATCAGCATAGATACACCCACACATGCATGATTTTGATCACCCTAATTACTGGACACATTAAACTGACACTTCTGAGCTCACATAAGTGTTCTTTGTGTTACTACGTGGCCTTCATAACCATCTTTTAACAGCTGTATCATAGTCCACAGAGTGGGATATATCACACTACACTTACCCATATCTTACTGTTGGACATTTACTTACAATTTTTCACTACTATGACTCATCCTGAGAGGCCTATCTTTCCGTGAAAACTACTTTCCTTTTCCATACAGCTGATGGTCCCTTTGAATAATTACATGTAGAATTACTGATTGAATCAAGAAGTATGAGCAATTTTATGACTTTTGAGATAAAATGGATTTCCAAAGGAGTTGTGTCCATTCATAATGCCACCAGCAATACAGGAGACTGCCAATTCACTACACACTAGCTAGCACCGGGTCTCTGAATGATTAAAATGTTTCTGTTAACTAAACAGGCAAAAATGGGATTTCACTGTTATTTTAATTATCTCTCTCTTTTTTTAATTACCAGTAGTATTATACATTCTCTCTATGCTTGTTCTCTGGTTGTTTGTCCTCCTTTTTAAATTATTTTTTAATGATATTTCATACAGATTCACTTCAATTCAAAGCAATAATGAATTACCTTTTTAGGGCCAAGCCTGAGGGGGTGGAGCTCCAGTTTCAGAAAATAACAGTGAATCTGCTTTTTTATGACAGAACTAACTTAATGTGCAAATTTACTGATTCAGATATGCTAAGGAAGGCCTAGTTACTCTTGTGGCAGAAACTCACGAAACTCACAAAGGTTCAATAGCACTCTTCCCTTTCAAATGGAAGCTCAAAGACAGACTGAGTCCTTCAAATATGGGAAACGTTCAACAGAGTGAGTACAGGCCGGTTATGGGGGTAAAGACATCAGACTGTAGTTGATTTCCAAACTTGCTAAGTACTAGAAAGACAAAAATAGTAAGTTTTATTGTTCTTTAGAAATCTGAAACAAGAGGAGAATGGATGGTACACTGGGCAATACCTTCTCTCTTGTGCAAATAAACTGTGGTTTAGACAGACAGGGATGAGACTGTTTCTGTGCCGTATCTCTTTCTGGATCAGTTTGAGAGTAGCCGTAATAGTCCGATTGTTTCTTCTCCTAGAAGTTTAGCGATGATAAACAGCCCAGAAGTAATTAATCAACCGTAACTGCCAAATGACATTTTTAACCCACTTTTAATCTTCGATCCAACTTATGTATCTTAGGGCTTCTCCATCAGGAGTGACTTGTCCCCAGGAGACATCTGGCAGTGTCTAGACACATTTTTGGTTGTCCTGAATGAGGTGGTAGAGACCAGGGATGCTGCTTCTATAATGCGCAGGACAGTCCCCTACAAGAAAGAATTATGCAGCTCAAAATGTCAATAGTGCTGAGTTTGAGAAACTTCGGTACACCTGCTTAACATTCTCAGTACGGGTATTCAGGGGTATAAAACAGTACTGTATCTTAACTCTCTGATTTATGTCATAAATCAACAATGAGCCTATATACACACACACATATTTGTTTGTGTTGACATTTAGCTACTTAGCACTGGGTCAGCATTGAGCATGACTTTATTTTCACCTCAAAACTCCAACCTGAAGCAAGAACATGTCTTTGATTCGATGGATGTGTTTTCAATGACTGACTTGGTAAATTGAGTTGTTTATTCCTAAATTAGATGGTGCGGTGGAACCACACCTCACTTTGGGTTTAGGATAATACTAAACATTAAACATTAATCATCTCCATACCTGCCCCTCCAAAGGTTGTCACTGAATATTTCCAACAAAGATTTGGGGTACTCAGGACACGGATATTTTGTTATCTGCAGCCCACTGCACAGCCTATGCTGTTTCCTCTGCTAACGATTCCAAAACCAAAACGAAGACCCTCGTCATTGGATAGATCCAGATCCATAATAGCAGCTCTGTGGGGCAAAGTAGAACCACAGGATTTCCAAAGAGTGGCTGGTGGATTCAAACTTCTTACCTGCTGCTTATCAGCCACAGGTCCTAACCACTGCACCCACAAGATAGCCTCTATTCCATCAGGCACGAAATCAGCAAAAGTTGTTGCATACCAACTGTATGCCCTGTGATCCCATAGCGGCCCTATGACTTCCCTGTCATCCGGGTTTTCAAAAATGAACTTGCTTTTAAATCTTCCACGCTTTTAAAATTACCAAGTCAAAGCCACCTGCTCAGCGGCCAGAGACTTAGACACTGAGGTGATTTCTGGATTCCAATTCACTGCACTGTAGTGTCGAGTAATTTCTAACCACCCAGCATAACTTGCTTCCACCGTGTAATTCATTGCTTCTTTATGATTATTCTCTTAGTGTCAGACACCATTTTCTTAGCCTTACTGAAGACTGAAGTCTTTCCCTTCGTGCAGTTAAGAAAAACACTTCCACAATGCAGTCCTTTTCTTTCCAAGAAGCATACATCGATACCTACTTGTCTATCTAGGAACTAGCCTGAGAAACCATCTGTCAGGAGTATTTCTCCACCTTTCAGGCTGCACAGAGCTATCCGGACTCACCTTTGGAGTTGGTAAAAGGTGGATCCAGAGACTGTCTTCCCAGGGTTGCGGCCTGGGTGGCACTCGGTGGCCCCAGACTAAGGCCAACTGCGCTGCTTTTGGCAGGCAGTGCTCTCTCGGAGTCACGCTTCCCATCTGTTTCTCAATTCCGATTTCTCTCCTGCAGACTGACAACATCTCGTTGCTTTTCCCTCTCCTGGGAGTAAGCGGGTTGCCTGCATTCCCTACTTCCTCTTGTGGGTAAAGCTCCCTCGCCCAAGGCCATAACAACCTGGAGGGCTTCACACGGCCCAGGTGGATGTGAGGATAGCTGACCAACAAGAACTGCTTAGTAGAGGACGTAAATGCAGTTCAGGACATGAGAAGTACTTCAAGTACTTGAGAACTGTCATATAGAGAAGAGATTAAATTTAATCGGCATCATTCCAGACAGAGTGCAGTTACCTAGAGGCAGAACAATGCCCAGTACAATAACCTTTTGACAGTTGCTGTTTGCAACCTGAAACAGGCTACTGGGTGAAGGGGTGTATTGCTTGAACTTGATACTTTAAGTACAGATCCAGCAGCAGAGATTCTCCACCACTAATTTATCCCGGTCTTATTTTTGCAGTTCTATTTCTAGGTAAATATCCCAAAGAAATGTGAAGATCTTTATACATATTCATAGAAACTGTATTCATAATAGCCAGACTCAAAAAGAACCCTGTTGTTACCCAACAATACCCACTGCTGTGGAGTTGGGTCGACTCATAGTGACTCTAGAGGTCAGAGTAGGCCCCCTGGAGTTTCTAAGGAGCACCTGGAGGACTTGAACTGCCGACCTTTTGGTTAGCAGACATAGTACTTAACCCACTATGCCGCCAGGGTTTCTCACTCAACAAAAGAATGAATAAACTATCATACAGTAGAATGACAAGTATTAATGACAATTATCTACTGCTACGTGGATAGATCTCATAAATATACCACTGTACAAAAACAAACAAAAAAAACCACATCCTGTGTGATCCACTTATACAAAAATTTTAAAAACTGCCAAATCTAGTCTATGGTCATACAAAGTGGTGGTACCTTAAGGGTGCCTTCATTAATTTAGTTCTGTGCTAATCACAAACAATTTTGTTAAATACTTTTTAAATCGTATTGTAAAAATTGTTAGCACAGGATCATTTTCAGTAAGCTAAAGAGGGTGTACAGAGAATTTATCTTCTGCCATGCCTGTCTGCCAGTATACCTAAGCTTTTTTTTCTTCTGACAAACTGGATGATTTATAAGGCATTTGCTGCTGTCAGCACTCCCCCCTCCCCACACCCCATAAGACGTGATTTCTCTGCAGCCTGCCTTTGGAAAGAATCCAGAGTGTGGCATAACAATCCCCTGCCTCTCATCCACGCTGCTAGTCTTCTGTGAAGTCAAAGACGGAAGACGGCAGAGTCTTTCAAACCTTTCAGGTTCTCTCTCCTCTCATTAACGTCTTTTCCCCTGGGCCGCAGCTCCACACTTCCTACCTTGTGAGTTAGGACTGAGAGGGAACAGAGGAGTCATTGCAGGCAATATTTGGGTGAGCCCATGTAGAAGGCATCACCAAGGATCTGACATGACAAGCACTGCCTTCCTTCTGAGGGCCGCAAAGCTTGCCCAGTTGGGAAACAGCTAAACAGCAAGTAACTGTCACCTTTAGATTCAGTAATGCTGGTTCAAAGCGTGGGGTTACATATAACCTTCTCCCAAAAAAATTTCTTAGTCTTAAATTACAGTGATGAAGATTAGATGTGTTTCTTTGATTCATGCTTTTACATCTACATAGGCACACATCTACAGTTTTCTATTGTACTTTATGTCTAATTTGGAGCCCTGGTGGTACAGTGGTTAAGAGCTCTGGCTGCTAACCAAAAAAGATTGACAGTTCAGACCCACCAGTGCTCCTTGGAAACCTGATGGGACGGTTCTCCTCTGTCCTGCAGGGTTGATATGAGTTGGAATCAACTCAACAGCAGCCAAGCTTGGCTTTTGTTTTTTGGGTTATGTCTAAATTAGTAAATAAAGTCATTGCCATCAAGTCAATTTTGACTCATAGTGGTACCATAGCTACACGCTTTATATTACATACAATTTTATATTTTTCTCAGACAATTTACCTGTAACTTGAGGAAAACTTGGAGATGAATTTTTTTCTGACATATTGAACCCAGGAGCTGCCAATCACTTAGCAAACTATTGCCAAACAGCTACATTACTCTGGGTGCTGGACATACAGATAGGAAAGAAGGTGCTCCTAGTGGGGCAGGAGAGGGGTAGACTCAGTACAAGCAGGGTGAGAGGAGTCAGGAGAAGCTTCCTAAAGACGTGACTTAGTTTCTTAGTGCTGCTGTAACACAAATGCCAAAAATAGGGGGCTTAATAAACAGAAATTTATTTTCTCACAGTTTAGAAGGCTAGAAGTCAATTTACGGTGCTGGCTCTAGAAGAAGGCCTTTTCTCTGTGTTGGCTCTGGGAGAAGTCCTTATCTCTTTTCATCTTCTGTTCCCTGGTTCTTGGTGACCTTCATGTGGCAAGTACTTGCCCTCCATTTATGCTTCTTTCTATGTGCCTAATCTGCTCATTTGTATCTGGAAAGTGATTGTCTTAGAACCTACCTTACACTGATATGGCCTGATTAACGTAATAAAGAAAGCCTTATTCTCAAATGAGATTGCATTGGTAGGTACAGGGGTATCTTAGTCACCCGATGCTGCTGTAACAGAAATACCACTAGTGGGTGGCTTTAACAAAGAGACATTTATTCTCTCACAGTCCGGTAGTCTAAAAATCCAAACTCAAGGTACAGGCTGTAGGTGAACACTCTCTCTCTCCTTTGGCTCTGGAAGAAAGTCCTTGTCATTAGTCTTCCCTTGGTCTTGAGCACCTGAGTGCAGGAACCTCAGGCCCAAAGGATGCACTCTGCTCCTGGCACAGCTTTCTTGGTGATATGAGGCTCCCAGTTCTCTGCATGCTTCTGTTTCCTTGTGTCTCTTGAGAGAGCCACAGCCCAGGGAAACTCCTTTTACATTGTATCAGGAGTGTGACTTTGTAGAGGTTATTATGGTCCCATCCTAATCTTTTTAACATAATCCAATCTTGCCCCATTAACGACAGGCAGAAATTAGGATTTACAGCATATAGGAGAATTACAGTCACAAAACAGAGGCCAGCCACACAGTAGTGGGAATCACTAATTGCTACACACATTTTGGGGAGGACGTAATTCAAATCATGACAAGAGGTTTAGGATTTACCACATATATTTTAGGGTGACACAATTCAATCCACGACAGGAAGTGAGTCCTTTTCTGGGTCTTCAAAGATTTATCTAGGGTAAATGAAATTAGGTAAGGATATCCGGGGAGAGAAAAGGACAGAGAAATGGCAGAAGTGAGGGAGAACTTGGCACCGTGAGGAATGTCTAGATGTCTGAAGTATAGTTAACTGTCAGGGGAGAGGGCTGAGAGGATCCAGAACGGTGTGTAAGGGAAGATTGTGATAGTCCTTGCATGTTAGCCGTTACAGACGGAAAATAGCACAAAATAGTCATTATAATGATTCCTATTTCCTACATTTATTGAGCACTTGTCATGTGCCAGGCACTGTGCTAAGCAACCAATACACTCAGTTCACTCCTCCCAGGAAACCTATGTGATAAGAGAAGTCCACAAAGAGACAGAACAGTCAGGGAGGCCGGAGGAGGACAGGCTAGCCCTGGGTCTCAGAAGTCAAGGGAGTGGCCAGTTTCAAAGCGAGTAGCACCAAAAGCTGCTGAGAGGTCAGTGAGGATAATGACCAGACAACTCGGTGCTGACAGGTGCGGTCTCTGTGCGGTTTAGGGGACAAAGACATACTGCTTGCTACAGGGTGACGGTGTGAATGGAGACGCCAGCAGGGTGGTAGTGGCTGTTAACCGTAGTTTGGAGAAGGCTGCGCAAGGAAGAAAGGGCTAGCAAATAAGGGGCGCGAGTTAGAGGGCTCAGCTTTTGGTTGGTTGGTTTTTGTTTTTTTCTTTTTCTAAAATAATATTTTATTGTATTGTCTCTGAAACTTTATACCGCAAATTAAGTCTCCATTTAACAATTACACAAATTGTTTAGGGACATGGTTGCATTTTTCACAATGTGTCAACATTCCCATTAGTTCCTTTCCGGACGTTGTTCCCCTGCCCTTGTCCTTTTGTCTTTTCTTGAGAGTAGTTGTTAGCAATTTGGTCTCATCTAGATAATTTTTAAAAGCTGTGTAGTGTTCATGGGTACTACTGTTTATTTTATGAGCCAATCCGTTTGTCACACACTGAATTACGCCACCCCCCCAAAATGTGTCTATGAAATAGGCTGGGCCAGGATTCCCACTATTGTGCAGCTGTCCTCCACTTCATGATTGTAGTTTTATGTTACAGAGGTTTAGAGTGGGACTGTAACACTCTTACCCAGGTCATATCCCTGATCCAAAGTAAAGGGAGTTTCTCTAGGGTGTGGCCTGTGCCACCTTTTATCTTTCATGAGATAAAATGAAAGGGAAAGGATCAGAGAGTTGGAGACCTCATCCCACTGAGAAGCAGTGCCAGGAGCAGAATGCATCCTTTGGAACTAGGGTCCTGACACCTGAGAAGTTCCTCACCTGGGGAGGATGGAGGACAAGGACCTTCCTCCAGAGCTAACAGAGAGAAAAAGTCTTTCTCTGGAACTGATGCCCTGAATTAGGACTTTTAGCCTACTTTACTGCGAGGAAACAAATTTCTGTTTGCTAAAGTGATCCATTTGCAGTATTTTCTGTTATAATAGCACTAGATAACCGAGCACTGTTACTTAGCTAACGGGTCACCTCATGGGGTCATTTCAGTTACAAGTTCATGAAGTATCTCAGGGAGATAGTCTCAGGAAGTTATCTAGTCCCAACCAGTCTAGTAAGTCTTAACTTTTTAAGAATTTAAGTTCTGTTTCACATTTTTTTCTCATTCCATCTGTTGAAGCCCTGATCAAAATTGTAGATAGTGGTAACTGGGAATGATCCAGTTTTGCTAGACTCAGAGTAGATGAGGCTGTGGTTTGTGTACATTGTTAACTTCTTTGTTGAGTCTTTGGTTCCCTTCATTCTCTTTTGCTCTAGATGAGATGTATATTAAATGACCACTTGCAAGCTTTTAAGACTCCACACTCTACCTATCAAATAAGGATGTAGAACATAAACTGTATAAACTATATTATCCCAGTTGACCAACTTGTCCCTCAAGACTATTGTTCTAAGCCTCAAAGCCGGGAAACCAGTTCCACAAGGTATCTGGTTAAGTCTAGGAAGTATCTGTGACTATGCTTCCTATATGGTTGATTTTATATATATATAAATATACATGAGTGTACACACATACATGTAAATATACATATATAGCTACATCTATATGGACACATGTTGTGGATTGAATTGTGTTCCCAAAAAAATATGTGTAGCCATGAGGCTGAGCCATGATTCCCAATATTTTGTGACTGTCCTGCATTCTGTGATTTACCTGTGCTGTACGTTAAAGAATTAGGGTGGGACTGTAGATCCCTTCGTAGTGTCACCTCCCTGCTCCACTGTAAAGGGAGTTTCCCTGGAATATGGCTTGCCCCACCCTTAATCCTTATGTCCTGCAAGAAATAAGAGGAAAGAGAAGGCAGCAGACTATTGGGAACCTCACACCATCAAGAAAGCAGCACTGGGAGAAGAGTGCTTCCTTCAGCGCCGAGGTTCCTGCGCCAACATGCTCCCTGGACAAAGACTGATGTAACACCAGGAGTTTCCTTCAGAGCAACAAGGGGATAAGCCTTCTCCCGGAGCAGACATCCTGAATTTGGACTTGTAATCTACTGGACTGTGTAAGAATACACTGTAAGAATACAGTTAAAGCCATCCACTCGTGGTATTTCTGTTACAGCAGCACTGGCTGACTAAAACACAACAGACACACCTATACATACGTACAGACCCATACATAAGTGCATCTGTAGGTACATATATAAGTACACACATTTTTTGTTGATGTTGTTTCAACATTATGTGTTTCATGTCCTTTGTCAAAAATACCCTTTTCTCCTGTGTGCTTCTTAGTGACATCATTTACCTCGGTCAGACTGTGCAGCCTTCATCTACATTCGGTGCTGCCTTTCTAACTGCCTCTCCCACCAACCTCCCGTCTCCCTCCACCACTAAAAGGAAAAATAACAGGTGATTCATCTTCCACCTATCCCTGGTAACCACTAATGAACTCTGCTCTCTGTTTATATACCTGTTCTGGTTGGCTACGTTTTAAGAGTGACTTGAGCATGCTTATGTGCTAAGAGGTAAGAAGGAGCAAAGAGAGAGACATAGATGAAAAATCCATGAATGATGAAACACGGTCTGGAGGGAGTTATAAGGACATGGGATACAAAGCCACAGGTGGAAGCTTGACCTTGCCTTTGAGCCCAGAAGCCGCCAGTGACTGTCAAGTAAAGTCTGACTCATGGCAACCACACGCATGTCAGAACTGCTCTCTGTAGGGGATTTTTAAAAAAAAATTGGTTGTTTTGTTCTTGTTTTTTAGGATTTTATCGTTTTAGGTGGAATTTTACACAGCAGGTTAGATTCCCATTCAACAATCCGTACACAAATTGTTCTGTAACGTTGGGTACAATCACCTTAATGTGTCAACACACTCGCCATTTCTACCCACTAGCCCTGTTTCCAGAAACCCTGGTGGCGTAGTGGTTAAGAGCTGTGGCTGCTGAGCAAAAGATCAACAGTTGAAATCCACCAAGTGCTCCTTGGAAATCCTCGGATGTAAAACATGATCTTTATAAACTACATTATGCCAGTAACCAAGTTTTCCCTCAAGACTATAGTTCTAAACCTTCAAACCCGGGAAACCAATTCCTGGGGGATAGTGCTAGATACTCTGTCCTATAGGGTTGCTATGAGTCAGAATCAGCTTGATGGTAATGTGTGGGTGGTTTTTTATTTGGTTGGTTTTTAGCCCTGCTCTCATCCATCCGGAAACCCTGGTAGCTTAGTGGTTAAGTGCTACGTCCACTAACCAAAAGGTCGAAGGTTCAAATCTTCCAGGAGCTCCTTGGAAACTCTCTGGGGCAGTTTTACTCTGCCCTATATAGTTGCTATGAGTCAGAATCAACTTGACAACAGGGGGTATGGTTTTTTTCAGGTTTCCCATTCATCCAGTTTCCCTGACCTTCCTTACCTTCTCATCTTTGCTTTACGTAAATGTTGACTATTGGGACTTGTATAATTAATTGATTGTTTAAAGGAGCACATTTCTCACAGATGTTACTGTTCATTTTATAGGTCAGTCTATTATCGGAGTGAAAGGTAGCTTCAGAGTGGCTTCAGTTCCATTTTAAAAGGGTATTTTAGGAGAATAGTCCCAGGGGTTCCACTAGTCTCTGTCAGTCTAGTAAGTCTGATCTTTTTTTGTGCATTTGAGTTTTCTTCTACATTTTTTCTCCCATTCTAACCAGAACTTTCTTTTGTGCCCCTGGTCATAACAATAAATAGTGTTAGCTAGGCACCATCTAGTTCCTCTGACCTGAGGTTAGATGAGGTCATGGTTTGTGAGGGCCTTTAGTCCTCTGGACTAATTTCAGCCTTGAGTCTTTGGTTTCTTTTACCCTCCTTTGTTCCAGACAGGAAGAAACTGACAGTTGTATCTTAGATGACTGCTCAGTAGCTTTTAAGACACCAGGTTCTTTTCACTGAACTGGGATATCTAGAACATTATCTTTGTGAACAAAGTTACACCAGTTGACCTAGTTATCCTAGCAGATTGTGACCCTGACCCTCCAAACCCAGTAAATCAATCCCGCACGGTGTTGTGTATGTCTAGAAAGTATCCATAACTGCATTCCAGTTGTGATTTACTGCGTATGTGAATATATAAGTTCAGCATATGCACACACATATATGTGCCCACAAATATACTTAGACACACACACACGTGTACTCCGTATGCCTTCCCACACCCATGTATAGTATGCATATTTACCTTTGTGAGCATGTGCATATTTTGCTTGTTATTACTGTTGTAAAATTGAATATGTTACAGTACTTACCATAGTTGTCCTTGATTCTTCCATACCTCTCAGTTTCTTCATTTACCTTGCTCAGGTTGTCCTGACTTTCCTCGTATTGTGTATTGCCTTTCACATCACCAGAATTGAAGTGTGTCTGTCATCTAATAAGCAATTCCTACTTTCCCTTCCTCCCTTCCCTAGTAACTACAAAGAACACTGATGTTTACGTGTATGCCTGTTCTTGACTTCTTCCCTATATTTTCATTTATTTCTTTTTTCCTTCTAAGTTTTATTTTGTTTCTGTTGTGAATATACACAGCAAAACATACACCAATTTAATAGTTTATATGTGAACAATTCAGTGACATTGACTATAACCTTGAAGCTGTTTAACCGTTCTCTTCCTCCTTTTCTGAGTTACTGTCCCTCATTAGCATAAGTTCACTGCCCTCTAAGGTTCCTACCTGATCTTTTGAGTTGTTGTCGTCAGTCTGATCCCTTATAAATAGTTCTTAAAAAAGCATGATGCTCAAGGCAGAATTTTTTTACTCATTAAGCTAAGTTATTGTTTGATCTTAAGAAGACTTTAGGGGATATTTTTGGTTTAAACTTTAAACGTTATCTAAGGTATTAGTTTTAGGAGCTCATCTACCTTGCATGGCACCAGAAACTCTACAGTCCATGAGAATTTGGAATTTTTTCTGAGTTTTCTCTCTCTTGATCAGGATTCTTATATGGGGTCTTTGATCAAAACATTCAATAATTGTAGCGAGGCACCATCTATTTCTTCTGTTCTCATAGCAAAAGACACACTTGTTCCTGGAGATGATTAGCCACACATTCCATGTCCTCCTCCCCTTCCTCATTTTCTGTGCTGTTCTTGACCTTTTATAAAAGTAGTTATTGTGCAATGTTTGTCCTTTTGTGTTTGATTTATTTCACTCAGCTTAATGTCCTCCAGATTCATCCAATGTTTTGGAGACTCACCGTTATTCTTTATCATTGTATAATATTCCACTGTATATGTCTACCACAATTTGCTTATCCATGTGCCATTGGTGAACACTTAGGTTATATCTATCTTTGTATATTGTGAATAATGTTACCCAGTAACCAGTGTGTGTGTCTCTATTCATGTCACTGGTCTTATACCTTTAGGATATATACCTAGGAATGGCACTGCTGGATCAGAAGGTATTTCTATTTCTAGCTTTTTGAGGAGTACCATACCATTTTCTATAGTGGTTGTACCACAAAAATCCTACCACTAGTGTATAAGAGTTGTAATTTTCCCACAACCTTGCCAGCATTTGTTGATTTCTGTTCTATTTTGTTTATCAGTTGCCATTTTTGCAGGGATGAGATGACATCTCATTCTAGTTTTGATTTCTTTCTAACACCTAATGATTACATGCATCTCTTCATGTGTTTTTTAGTTGTCTGAGTGACCTCTTTGGTTAAGTGTCTGTTTATGTGATTTGCTCAGTTTTTTTTTTTAGGTTGTGTTTTTGTTATTGAATTGTTCAAGTTTTCTGTGTATTTTAGAGATTAGATCCTAGCCAGATATGTCTTTACCAAAGATTTTTTCCCAATCTGTAGTTTCTCTTTTTGTTCTTTTGTACTCTTTTGATAGCCTTTTTTTCTTTTTTTAATTCTACTTTAGATGAAGGTCTACAGAACAAACTTGCTTGTCATTAAACAGTATGCATATTTTGGCTATATTGGTTAATAAACCTATGACATATCAATATTTTCCCTTCTCAGTCTCAGGTTTCCTATTACCAACTTTACTGTCCCCTCCTACCTTCTAGTCCTTGCCCCTGGCTGATGCACCTCTTTAGTCTCATTTTGTCCTATGGGCCTATCTAATCTTTGATTTAAAGGTGAACCTCAGGAGTGACTTCATTACCTAACAGAAAAGATGTCCAAGGACCATATTCTCAGAGTTTCTCTTACCTGTCAGGCCAGAAAGTCTAGTCTTTATTTGAGTTGCAATTTTGTTCTACCTTTTTTTCCAGCTCTATCCAGGACCCTCTATTATGATCCCTGTGAGAGCAGTCAGTGGTGACTCCCACATACCATCTATTTGTTTGGGACTCAGTTTGGTGGAGACCATAGTAGCTGTGGTCTATTAATCCTTTGAACTAATTTTTCCCTGTGTCTTTAGTTTTGTTCATTTTCTTTTTCTCCAGAAGGGATGAGACCAGTGTTGCATCTTAAATGGCCACTCACAGGCTTTTAAGACCCCAAATGCTACTTGCCAAAGTAAAGTGTAGATCATATTCTTTATAAACTATGTTATGTCAGTTGAGCTAGATGTTCTTTGAGGCCACAGTCCACGCAGCTCTCAGCCCAGTAATTCAGTCCCTTTGGGAGTTTTGATTGGTCCATGGAGCCTCCATGACCTTTTCCTGAACAAGCTGTTCTGGCTTCACTAGAATTGCACGCTGTCTTACCATTCACCAGAGTGATAAAGTCTTTTGATGAGTGTAAATGTTCAATTTTTAGAAGGTCCCAGTTATCTAAATTATCTTTTGTTGTTCATACATTTTTAGTTGTATTTAACAGTGTTTTTGTGCCCAAAAGTAGGATCCATAGCTTTGTCCCTGTGTTTCTTCCAGGAACATTATAGTTTTAATATTTACACCTTTAGTCCATTTTGAGTTAGTTTTTGTTTATCCTGTAAGACACGGGTAATTGTCTAAGTTATTTAGTGCCACCGTAACAGAAATACCACAAGTGTCTGGCTTTAACAAATTTATTCTGTCGTAGCTTAGAAGGCTAGAAGTCTGAATTTGAGGCACAGGCTCCGGGGGAAGTCTTTTTCTTTCAGCTCTGTCATCAATCTTCCCTAGGTCTAGGACGTTCTCAGAGCAGGGACCTTGGGTCCAAAAGACATGTTCAACTACCTGCTTCTTTCCTAGTGGCATGAGGTCTCTTTCCTTTCTGCTCACTTCCCTCCTCTTTTATATCTCAAAAGAGATTGACTCAAAATACAAGCTAATCCTGTGCATTGAGTCCTGCCTCACTGACATTCCAAGCCAATTCTGCCTCCGTAACATCACTGAGTTTAGGATTTATAACACTTATGATAATCACATCAGATCACAAGACTGTGGGCAACCACTCAATACTGGGATCATGGCCTAGCCAAATTGACACGTATTTTTGAGGGACTTAATCCAACACATTAGAGATCCTGTTTCATTTTTTTGCTAATGGATATCCAGTTTTGCCACCACCATTTTTTTTAAAGAGACTGTATCATCCTTGTTGAATGAATGTCAATCTTTTGTTGAAGATTAGTTGTCTATAGATGGATGATTTACTTCTGGGTTCTCAATTCTGCTCCATTGGTCTGCATATCTGTTATACCAGTACCAAGCTGTTTTCATTACTATGATTTCATAGTAACTTCTGAGATCAGGAAACATAAGGCCTCTAACTTTGTTCTTCTTCTTCAATATTGCTTTGGCTATTCAGAGTCTCTTAAATTTCCACATCAAATTGGAGATTAGTTTTTCTATTTCATTAAAAAATTTTCTTGGGGGGGCGGAGTCAAGATGGAGGACTAAGCCCACATCTCCTTATATCCCTCTGGAAACCAAGACCTGAACTGATAATCAAACGGAGCCTTCTGATCACCTTATCAGCCTCAGGACACGGCACAGGGCTGTTAATTGCGACTTCATACCACTGAGCAAAAAACCTCCTGTCTTTCGCTGACTCCTGCTCCTGGCTAGCCCTGGCTCTCATGGACTGAAGGTAAATGCACCATTTTGACTTTTTTTTCCTCTGTCCTGGCTGGTGGGCGGAGATGGGTCTTGCCTAGCGGCTAGACTCAGACACGCTGCTGCGGGGATAGTCAGGTGAAATTCCCATATTTTGAGAGCCAGGCTTAGGACTCTGTTAATCTAGCCACTTTGAGCCTGGTGTTTTATATCTGCCTCAGCGGGGTTTGTACGGAATTTCGCAGTCAGTGTGTGGGACGCCATGTTGGTACCGAGATTTTAGTGGGACCTAATTCTTAGCCTGGGAGCTAGCTCCTGCAAACAGGACATTGCTTCTCCGACAGAAAAGCAGTGATTTACCGAAGGCCACCTATGTTGGGGGCCCTGCAACAGAAGCAGAAAAATCACTACCTCTCATCACCTTAGCCCCTCTTTCTGCTGCCTGTGTGGAGGACTCCATCTTGGATACAGTGGCCGCAGCTAGACCTAATTCTTAGCTTGGGAGCCAGAGCCTGCCCACAAGAGAGTGCTTTTCTATCACAAAAGCAGTTCTCGATGCAGTGTGGCCTAAGGCTGGGCCCTGTCAGCAGAGGCCAACAGGGTAGTAGCCTTGCTGTATTCTGAACTAGTTTGTTATCATTTGGGGTTGGATATAGTGGCGCTTACTTTGTCAGTTGAGAAGAGGGAGCACTACACCTGAAAACCTAACTGACTTGGGAAGTGGTCAGATACCTTTTGCTTTACATTTTAAGACCGCCTAGAGAAACATTTGCAATCCATCCTCATAGTACCTCTTCCAGGCTCTGCATACTCACATGGGACCCAAAAAGCAACAGACAATTGTGGCATACAAGAAATCATCCATGGCTTCAGAAGGCTCCCAAACAAAGCAACCAAGGAGTTTTCCAGATGAAGACACTTTTATGAAAGCATCAGGAAGTGAAGACAAAATGACTATATACAGAGCCCTTCTAGACCTCATACAAAATGCAGCAGAACAAAATGAAAAATTAAGCAAGCTGTTCAATCTGATGGAACACAAGTACTCTGAAATCCAACAGATCAAGAACAAAATCAAAGACATAGAAACTTCCATACAAAGCCAAGAAAACAGAATGGAACAAATAGGAAAAAGAATTTCTGACTTGGAAGACAGAGCTACTGATGCCAGCATCTATGAGCAGAAATCAGAAAAAGAAACAAGAAAAATGAAGAAGCATTAAGAAGCATGTGGGACTCTATTAAGAGGAACAACCTTTGATCAATTGGAGTCCCTGAACAGAGTGAGACATCTGAGAACACAGAGAGTATCGTTGCTGAGCTGCTGACAGAAAACTTCCCAGAAATCATGAAGGAAGAGAATATAGACATCTCAGATGCATATCGTACGCCACCCAATATAGATCTCAAAAGAAAGACTCCAAGACATATTATAATCAAGCTTAACAAAATGAAACATATGCAGCAACTCTTAAAGGCAGCAAGACTCAAAGTAAAGCTAACATTCAGAAGAAACCCTGTAGGCTCACATCAGATTTCTCAGCAGAAACCACGCTGGCATGGAGACAGTGGCATGACACATTCAAAGCCTTGAAGGAGAAAAACTTCCAACCAAGAATTATATATCCTGCAAAACTATCTTTCAAATATGAAAATGAAATTAAGACATTCCCAGATAAACAGAAACTCAGAAACTTTGTAAAAACCAAACCCAAACTACAAGAAATACTGAAAGAAGTTCTTGGCTCTGGCTTAGAAAAACGAAACCACTAACTTTACATTTTAGGACAAAACACTACTCAATACTCTACTCATTTAGGGAAGGCTCCAAAGTCAATCACAGCTTTGATACAGAAAGAAGCACTCCAGTGATCATCATGAAAACTAGGGTGTCATCACAGTAAAAAGAAGGATGTACTACAGTTGTTATAGTCCTTCCAGATGGAGAGGAAGATGACAAGACTGTTAGTAATTAAAATTGGGTTTACATGTAGTTTATTAAGGGGATCATAGGGGCAGCTATAAAGCACAACAAAGATGTATCATACCATTTCAAGAAATGTAACACAGGGGTCTCAACAACTACAAAACCAGCTCTGAAAGAGGTGAAAAATCAACTCACAAAAAAGAATGTCCCAGAACCGACTAATAAGAACAACAGAGAAAACATCAACATAAAAATAAACATATCACAATGGCAGCAGTGAACACATACCTATCAATAATTACATTCAATGTGAATGGACTGAATGCTCCAGTAAAGAGACACTGAGTGTCATCTTGGATTAAAAAACATGACCCATCCATATGTCATCTACAAGAAACTCACTTGAGACCTAAAGATAGGAACAAACTGAAAATTAAAGGATGGAAGAATATACATCAAGCTAACAATGAACAAAGAAGAGCAGGGGTGGCAATTCTAATCTCAGACAAAAGCAATTTTAATGTCAAATCCACCATTGTGGACAAAGATGGACACTATTGCTGAATGGTTCAGTATACAAGCAAGACTTAACAACATTAAATATTTATGAACTTAATATCAGAGCACCTAAATACGTCGGAGAAACACTGACTACGCTCAAAAGAGTTAGATGACTTCACAATAATAGGGGGAGACTTTAACACTCCACTCTCGTTACTAGACAGGTCATCTAGAAAAAAGCTCAGTAACGATACAGAAGACCTCATTGACACAACTAACCAACTAAACCTCATTGATACATACAGAACTTTCCACCCATCAGCAGACAACTACACCTTCTTCTCCAGTGCACATGGAACATTCTCCAGAATTGACCATGTGATAGGCCATAATGCAATGCTCAACAAAATCCATACCACTGAATTACTGCAAAGCATCTTCTCAAATCATAAAGCCATAAAAGTTGAAATCAATAGCAGAAAAAACATAGATAAAAAGTGGAACTCTTGGAAACTGAACAACATCTTGCTCAAAAAAACATGGGTTATAGAGGAAATCAAGGATGAAATAAAGAAATTCATGGATTCCAATGAGAACAAAAACACTTCCTACCAGAACCTACGGGATACAGCCAAAGCAGTGCTCAGAGGTCTGTTTATCTCCATAAATGCATACATCTGGAAGGAAGAAAGCAACTAAATCAAGGAACTAACCCTACAGCTTGAACAAGTAGAAACAGAACAACAGAGGAACACCTCAGGCACCAGAAGAAACGAGATCATAAAGATTAGAGCAGAGCCAAATGAATTAGAGAATAGAAAAAAATTGAAAAGACCAAAAGCTGGTTTTTTGAAAAGATCCACAAAATTGACAAACCACTGGCTAAACTTACTAAAGAAAAGCAGGAAAGGAAACAAATAACCCAAATTAGAAATGAGAGGAGAGTTGTCACCACAGATGCAACAGAAATCAAAAATATCATAACAGAATACTATGAAAAACTGTACTCTAACAAATTTGAAAACTTAGGTGAAGTGGACAAATTCCTTTATTCATACCACCTACCCAAATTATCACAACGTGAAGCCGAACAACTTAATAAACCCATCACAAAGGAAGAGATTGAAAAGGTCATCAAAACACAGCCAACCAAAAAAAGCCTGGGCCCAGATGGCTTCACTGCAGAATTCTACGAAGCATTTAGAGAAGAGTTATCTCCAATACTACTGAGACTATTTCGCAGTATAGAAAGGGATGGAGTACTCTCAAATTCATTCTATGAAGCCAGCATAACCCTGATACCTAAGCCATGGAAAGACCCAACAAAGAAAGAGAACTACAGACTGATATCACTCATGAATCTAGATGCAAAAATCTTCAACAAAATTCTTTCCAATAGAATACAACAACATTTCAAGAAAATAATCCATCATGACCAAGTGGGATTCATACCAGGGATGCAAGGCTGGTTCAACATCAGAAAAACAATCAATGTGATTAACCACATAAATAACACAAAAGACAAAGATCACCTGATTTTGTCCATTGATGCAGAAAAGGCATTTATAAGTCCAACACCCACTCATGCTAAAAACTCTTAGCAAAATGGGCATAGACGACAAATTCCTTAACACAATAAGGGCCATTTATACAAAGCCGATTGCCCACATCATCCTGAATCGAGAGAGACTGAAAGACTTTCCCTTGAGATCAGGAACTAGACAAGGATGCCCACTCTCACCTCTCCTATTCAACATTGTGCTAGAAGTTCTAGCCAGAGCAATTAGACAAGACCAAGAAATAAAGGGCATCTGCATCGGCAAAGAGGAAGTTAAAATCTCCCTGTTCGCAGAGGATATGATTGTATATGCAGAGAACCCCAAGGAATCTATAAATAAACTACTCAAACTGATAGAAGAGTTCAGCAAAGTCTCGGGATACAAGATAAACATAAGTAAATCAGTACGATTCCTTTATACCAACAACTAGACTGTTAAGGAAGAAATTATCAAATCAATACCATTTACGATAGCCCCTAAGAAGATAAAGTACCTAGGAATTAATCTAACCAGAGAAACAACAGACCTTTACAAAGAGAACTACAAGCCCTTACTACAAGAAACTAAGAGAGACTTAGATAAATGGAAAAACCTACCCTGCTCATGGATAGACTTAACATTGTGAAAATGTCTGTTTTACTCAAAGCAATTTATTTATATAATGCAATCCCAATACAAGTTCCAGTGTCATTTTTTAATGAGATGGAGAAACAAATCACCAATTTTGTTTGGAAAGGGAAGAAGCCCCGGATAAGTAAGGTACTACTAAAGAAGAAGAACACACTGGGAGGCCTCTCATTACCCGACCTTAGAACATATTACACTGCCACAGTGGTCAAAACAGCCTGGTACTGGTACAAGAACAGACAGATGGATCAAAGGAAAAGAATTGAGACCCCAGAGATTACACCATCTGCCTATGAACAGTTCATATTCAACAAAGGCCCTAAGACATTAAACTGGCGTGAAAACAGTCTCTTCAACAAATGGTGCTGGCAAAATTGGTTATCCATTTTTGGATAACTGCAATAAACTGAATCAAGATCTGTATCTTACACCTTATACAAAAACCAACTCCAACTGGATAAAAGACCTAAATATCAAACCTAAAACGATAACGCTCATCCAAGAAAAGGTAGGAACAGCAGTGGAAGTTTTAATACACAATGAGGACAGACTCCAAAATCTGTCAAAGAAAGCGCAATCAACAGAAGAGGAAATAGATAAATGGTAACTATTAAGAATCAAACACTTTTGCTCATCCAAGGACTTTATTAATAGAATTAAAAGAACACCCACAGAACGGGAAAAAATATTTGGCAACTTTATGTCAGACCGACGCCTGATTTCCATAATCTATAAAATTCTACAAAATATGAGTAAGAAGAAGATAAACCATCCAATTAAGAGATGGGCAGACATTTCACTAAAGAGGAGATTCAGGCAGCCAAAAAACACACGCGGACATGTTCACGATCTTTAGTTATTAATGAAATTCAAATCAAGACGACAATGAGATACCATCTCACCCCAACAAGATTGGCCATGATCCAGAAAACACAAAACAACAAATGCTGGAGAGGCTGTGGAGAAAGTGGAACCCTCCTACACTGTTGGTTAGGTTGTAAAATGGTCCAGCCTCTTTGGGAGGCAATCTGGCACTTCCTTAAAAAAATGGATATCGATATACCATTTGACCCAGTAATTCCACCACTTGGAATATATCCTACAGAATCAAGGCTTTTCACACCAACGGACACATGCACCAGAATGTTTATCACGGCACAGTCCACGATAGCAAAAAGATGGAATCAACCCAGATGCCCAACAACAGAAGAATGAATAGGTAAACTATGGTACATATACTCAATGGAGGACTACGCAATGATAAAGAATAACGATGATTCCAGGAAACATCTCCTAACCTGGCTTCAACTGGAAGACATTGTGTTGAGTGAAAGTAGTCAGCGACAAAAGGACAAATATTGTATGAGACCTCTACGATAAGATCTCAAAAGCAGACTTGTGTATAGAAGAAAAGACACTTTGACAGCTGCAAGGGAGGGGAGGGAGGGAGGATGCAGGGGGAAGGGCTTAGTTTAGATAGTTGCTAGAAATCTGGTTGGGAGAAAGCGTTGGTAGCACACATTAGAAACAAGAACAACATTAAGTGGACTTCAGCATAATTTGAGTACTCCTTTCATCTTAACCCAATATTGCAAGGATAGAGTAGCTGGGGTGGGGACCGTGCTCTCAGGTGAAATCGAGGCCAATTGGCACAACTAGCATTTTGCTAAGAGAGCTCTCTGCACTCCACATTGATGAGTGGCGTCTGGGGTCTTAAAAGCTGCCAAACTACCATTTGAGGACACAGCAAATGGTCCCAACTCAGCAGGAACGGATGCTCACCGAGGACCAAAATTACATGCAGTAAAGACAACCTAGAAGACAGAGAGATCCACAAGAGTGGGTGCCTGCATCGACTTGGGACCAGAACAACCGGATGGTGCCCGTCTACCATCAGTGATAGCCATGACGGAGCTCACACAGAGGAGTTTCACTGGCAACACAAAAATAAAAAGGGGTGCATCCTGAAATCTCCACTAAAATATCTCAATTGGTGGTCCAGCATTTTCGGGGTTCCCTGAGAGCATGGCCCCCAGCCCTGATGCTGCCCTTACCCATAAATTATAATGAAGGTCCACTCATTGGACAGGAATGGATTGGACTTGGCAATGCAGAGTGACCATATATCGGATGCACTTTATGGTTCTATACATCTATAGGATATCATCCTGCTAACCTCTGGCTGGAGGAAGGAAAGTGAGTGGCGAGGAGGGGAAAGGAGGCTGTTGGGAGGATGAGACATGTATGGAGCAGAGAGGAATAGTTTGCTGTCACCGGACAGGGAGAGCAGTGGAAGCTGCATATAGGTGGGCATGTAAAGTTATACGGGAATGTACATTTTCACTCAGTCATGTTAAATAAAAAATAAAATTTTCTTGAAATTTGAATCAGGAGTGCATCAAATTTATAGATCCCTTTGGTAGCATTGACGTTTTCACAATCCTTAGTCTTCCAATCTATGAGTACGGTACGTTTTTCTGTTTATGTAGATCTGTTTTTTACTTCTTGCAAATAGTGTTTGCAGTTTTCCTTGTATGTCGCTGGTTAGATTTATTCATAGGTATTTTATATTTTGGGGTGCTACTATAAATCATACTGTTTTCCTTATTTCTTTTTAGCAGTTCTTATTAGTGTAGAAGAATTCAACTGGTTTTTGTGTTGATCTTGGGCACTGCCACTTTGCTGAACCCTTTTATTAGTTCCCGTCGCTTTCTTTTGGAGCTTTCTTTCTGTGTATAGGATCAAGTCATGTGTGCATAGGGATAGGTTTACTTCTTCCTTACCAATTTGGATATCTTTATTTCATTTTATTGCCTTATTGCTCTAGCCAGAACCTCCAGTAGAGTATTGACTAAGGCTTGTGATAATGGACACCCCTGTCTCATTCCTGTTTTTAAAGGGAGTGCGTTTAGTCTCTCTCCACTGAGAATAATCCTAGCTGTTAGTTTTGCATATATACCTTTAATTATGTTGAGAAATTTCACTTTTATTCATCTTTTGCTGATTTTTTATTTTTTTATTTTTTTCAGGCAAGGGTGTTGGACTTTACCAACTCCCTTTTCTTTGTTGATTGTGATGATCATATGATTCTTTTTCTTTATTTATGTGGTAAATTATGTTGATTCATTTTCTAATGTTGAGGAACCCGTGCATTTCAGTACAACTCTCACCTGATCACAATGTATTTGTTTGATTAGCTGTTGTACTATATGGGCTAGAAATTTGTTGAGCATAAGGTTTTCAATCGCTGAGTTTTCAGAAGCAGATTGACAGGTCTTTCTTCTGTGACACCTCTGGGTGAACTAGAACCTCCAGCTTTTTGGTTGTCAGCCAAGTGCGTTAATCATTTTCTCTGTGGAGCTCCATAAGACACCGGAAGGATGACATACATGGATTGTGGAAGCCAAGAGGGTAAGCTGGAAGTTGAGAGCTTTTCCACCCAGGTGCATTTTCCAGTTCAACAAATGTTTGTTGAAGGCCTGCTATGTGCTGTCACAGCAGACAAAAGGACATATGGGGGAATTCAAAAAAGAATGAGACACTTTCTCTGATCTTAAGATACTAACAGTTTAACGAAAAGAGTAGTAGTAAATAGGAATAAGATCACCCAGTACCAGAGTCAACCATGACTCATGGAGACCTCAAATGTGTTATAATATTCTGCTCTCTGTTGAGTTTTCAGTGTCTGAGAGCAAATCACCAGGTCTTTCTTCTGAGGCCTCTCTAGGTAGAATCAAATCTCCAAACTTTTCTCTAGCAGCCAAGTGCATTAACTGATATCACCACCCAGGGACTACAGAAATAAAGCAAATAACTATAATGAAACATAGAAAGTCCAATTCCAAATTTGAGATAAATTCAGCCAGCATTTTATCATATACCTCCTATATGCCTGGCTCTGTGTAAGATGCTGGGTTATAGGAATGGCAGTAAGACACGTGTACATGTAGGGTCAATGAAATGTGCAAGGCCGGTGTAGACAGTGGAGGTAAACAGTGGATGTATAGGATCATACAGCATTGAGATGGGATGACTGACATTTCTGGAGGGTGTGAACAGCATTGAGAGGAACAGGGATGACTAAGAGGAAAGGATGCTCTCCACTGAGGACAGAACATACGTGCTGGCATGAAGGTGAGACACTGCAGGCTGTGTCCAGAGAACTGAATGTAGCTCACTATTCCTGAAACTTGGATTTGGACTAGAGTGGAAATCAGGGCTTCAAATGATTTATTTTGGCTCAGACCCGTGCTGAGAATGTGCATTTCTAGTAAGTTTTCAGGAAGTTACATGTAAGAAACACATGGGGAGCATGTTAAAATGTAGATTCTGATTCAGTATATCTGGAGTGAAATGCAAATGAACTGGTTCAAAGCCCTGGTGGAGAATGAGTCAGAAAGTAAAGGTGGACAAGCAGGAGTCAAGTCGCAGAGGGCCTTAGGGAAGAATTGGATTTTATCCTTGAGCAATGGCTTCTTCAAAGGTTTGTTTGGTTTCCTAAAAGAAGCCTTTTATCTTTTATTAATTATTATTTTTCATTGTTGTGAAATACATACATTTGCAGATGCAAAAATAATTGATGTGTACAACTCAGTGACACCAGTTACATCAGTCATATTGTGCGACTATCCCAACATCCACTGCCAAGTTTTCCATCACCATAAACAGAAACTCAGTGTTTTCTTAAACCATACTTCCTTCTTCCTCCCTTCCCCCTCCCACCCATCCCTGGTCTCTATACATTTGCCTATTTCATGTAATATTTGTCATTTAGAGATTGATTTACTTGACCTGGTATCTTGTTTTCAAAGTTCATCCATTTTGTAGTATTTCTGTTTACGCCTGAATAATATTCCAATTTATATATGTTATTGATAGGTGCCGTCAAATTGATTTTGACTCATAGTGACCCTCCATGCAACAGAATAAAATACTGCCTGGTCCTGCACCATCCTTACGATGGTTGCTATGTGTGAACTCATTGTTGTGGCTACTCTGTCCATTCAGGTCTTCCCCTGTTTCAGTGACCCTCTATTTTACCAAGCAGGATGTCCTTCTCCAGGGACTGGTCCCTCCTGACAACATGCGCAAAGTTAGTGAGAAGTCTCACAATTCTTATTTCTAAGGAGCATTCTGGCTGTACCTGCTTCTAAGACAGATGTGTTTGCTCTTCTGGAAATCCATGGTATATTCAATATTCTTCACTGACAGCATAATCCAAAGGCATCACTTCTTTGGCCTCCCTCATTCACTGTTCAGCTTTATATTGTATTATACAAATATATACATATAACTTGTGTTTGGTACCTAGGAATGGAATTGCTAGGTAACGTGGTAGTTCTAAGAGTCCCAGGGAGGCACAAATGGTTAAGTGACAGCCTACTAACCAACAGGCTGGAAGTCCACGCCTACCCAGAAGGGCATCAGAAGCAAGGCCGGTTGAGCTGCTCCCAAAGGTAACAGCTGCTGACAGACCTGTGGATGCCATCCCACCCTGCACACACCGTGTCACTGTGAGCCCAGATTGATCAACAGCACATAGTAACATGGTAGCTCTATGTTTAACTTGTGAGGAACTGTCAGACTGTTTTCCACAACGGCTGTACCATTCGGAATTTCCACCAGCAGTGGGTGAGTGTTCTAAGTTCTCCACATTCTGGCTGACATCATCAAACTATTTTAGGCAGATCTGCTGTGTTGGGACAGTGGTTTAGAAACACCCCTGCTGCTACAGTGTGGGAGTGGATGACAACCAAGCTGGAGAACTGTTTCAGTCCTGCTGGGCTGACCTGACTGTGGTCAAGGACGTGGAGCAGGGGGACAGTGTCAAGACATTAGGGATCTTAAGTGGTAGGGCTTGATAAGTGATTAAAAGTCTGGTAAGGGAGAGCAATGAGACAAGGACGAGCTCCAGGTCTTGGGTTCAGGTGGCTGATGATGCCACAGCTGGTTGCAGCACAGACACCATCTCTTCACTATGCACATACACGTACACCACGTATCTGTGCTTCACCGTCTCTTCACAAGTGCATACACATAGCCAGCTGCCTGTCTTCTTCCCCTGACTTTTTGACTTACCCCAAGTCAAAAAAAAGGAAATGTCAGAAAAACTCCTCAAGAATCTCACGTTGCTCCACAGAGTGCTGGCAAAGCCCACTGAGTGAGGCCAGAAGTTTCTTCCAGAAAGTACACAATAGAAATGAATCCCCTTACTATGTACATACACCCTTTATTTGGTTATCTCAAGGTCTCTCCTGCATTCTAACTGCTTTTCCATGTCCAGCTTTTTCTCGTCTCTTGATCCGCCTTTGCAGTTACCAGAACTTCTGTGGATTATTCTGAAATCTCGTAACTCAGGTATATGATGCTTGGAGATCTCTCTATCCCTTTTCCCCTCCTTTCTCTTTTCTTTCCTTCCACCATCTTTCCTTCCCTTCCTTCCTTTCTTCCTCCCACTCTTTTATTGTTGTGAAATATAATGCATTTACTGGAGTACATAAAACACACATGTATAGCTTAACATATTTTTATAAAAAACACACTGTAAACACCACCCAAATAAAGAAATATGTGATTGTGAGGCCCTCACAAACCTTCTATGCTCACCCAATTACACCCCTTAGTGCCCCCACCTCCCACAAACAAGTAGCCACTGTCTTGATTTATAGATGTCACTGCCTTGTTTTTCTTTTTTGGGCTATCACCTTAGTGTATTTCCTTATACGATTTTAACTTTGGCTGCTTTAGAGCTTTACTTTTTGAATTTTGCTTCTTTCTTTCAACATTATAAGATTCATTCATGTTGTTCCATGAAGCTATGCTATCCATTGCATGGATCTACCATCATTTTAAAAATCCATTCTATTTTGATGGTCACTGGATTGTTCCTAGTTTTGAGTTCTCAGGGGCAGAGCTGCTCGAGCGTTCTTGTAAAGGTATCCTGGTCACAATTCATAAGCTTCTTTAGTGTATCCCTATGTATGGAATTGCTGGGTCATAGGGTTCCTCATTATTACTCTGTATCGGGTAAGAATCCCTCTTGTTCCACATCCTCACCCACATTTGATATTCTCTCTCAAACTTTTTGTCTTAAACCTCCATTTTCAAAATAGACTCTCCTACTCAGATAGAATCCCTGGGTCAGTCACTCTGTTTTCCAGGTGACTTGTGTACTCGTTTCCTAGGGCCATATAACAAGACATCACAAAGTGTGTTGTTTATAAGAACAGAAACTGTCTCATAGTTCTGGAGGCTATGTTTAACTGGTGAGGAACTGTCAGACTGTTTTCCACAACGGCTATACCATTCAGAATTTCCACCAGCAGTGGGTGAGTGTTCTAGGTTCTCCACATTCTGGCTGACGTCCTCTGAATTTAGGGTGTCAGCAGGGCCATGTTTTCTCTGCTTTGTCCTAGTTTCGGGTAGTTCCAGGCTTTCCTTAGCTTGTAGATACATCCACATGGCTGTCTTTCCTCTTTTTGTGACTGTCTTTGTGTCTCCTATCCTCCTTTATAAGGACATCAGTCTTACATGATTAGGATCTACCATATTCCAGTGCGACCTCATATTAACTGACAGTATCTTCAAAGACCCTGTTTCCAACAGAGTCATGTTCACAAGGGTTAAGACTTCAACATAAATTTTTGGAGACATAATACAATATATGTGCTGTTGTACCATGAGCATGCCTATAAGAAGGTTATGAGTAATTCCCAAGTGAAAATTCCAAAACTTTAAATTACTTCCAGCTGATGTCAAATTAATAATAATAACAATAGTAATTCTTGGGCTTTGGTAACTTTATTATTAAGAGACAAATAAAAATAATATTTTTTTTAATGATTGTCACACTTAAATGTCCTGATACCCTGGGTGAGAACTTTGTCTTTGTTGGCTGAGAGCTTGTCATTAGCAGTCTCCAGCTTAAATGTATTGACCATCTTTTTACCCCAAAGCCATGACCACTCAGCACGTTTCTCTACAAAAGCTTGTCCTTCACAAGCACTACCAAGGAGAAAAAGAGATCTATAGTTTCCCCTAATCAAATGGCACAGACCCAATGGCTTTTCCTCTAGCATGTGGCACTCAAAAACATGTTACATTATCTTTGCTGCCCCTGCAGAGTCTGACCAGCTGGTCTGGACTTCATCAACAGCCTGTCCATCACGGCCACTCCAGCTTTCTGGCTGACTAGGAAGATATTTCCCTTCATAGTGAGCAAATGGATGGGGCTTGCTTGTTTCTGGCCACTGGTGGTCTCCTCTCCCAACATTCGACAGAAGAAACTAATCCACAAACTGCAGGAGGAAAAGGCTTTTCAGGCCAAGATGAAAATTTTCCATGAGAAAATAGAAGACTTCGGGGAAGAGATGTGGAATTTCCGAGGCAAGATCTGTCCTTTCCGAGGCCAGATCTTGGGACTTTGGGAAGAGGAGAGACCTTTCTGGGAAGAGGAAAAGACTTTCTGGGAAATGGAAAAATCTTTCCGGGAAGAAGAAAAAACCTTTTGGAAAAAATACCACATCTTCTGGAAGGAGGACAATGCCCTATGGGAAGGAGACCTGAACCTTCTCCAGAAGGACAAGGTCCTGTGTGAAGAAGAAAAAGCCTTGTGGGTAGAGGAAAGAACCCTTCTTCGGGAGGAGAAGGCCCTATGGGAGGATATGAAGTCCCTCTGGGAAGAAGAAGAAGCATTCTGGGTTGAAGGTGGTGGCCATGTGGCTCAGCAGCTGGTGTTCTAAGGTGGGCCTCACAACATTAATGGAGGGCAGTGATCGCCAGCTTTCTCCTGAGGCAGGACATGGATACAGGAGATGAAGATGCCTGGGGTACAGACTGCTGGACTGGGGATTCAAGTCCAGGGTAATAGCCCCATGTATTAGAAAAAATATGTACTTATTTGTCTCCTTGCTTTGAAAGATCTAATAAAATCCTGACAGGAGATTTTGGAAAACCAACTTCTTCACGGAAGGCCAATGCCATTTCCCAGGTTTTGCAGTTCTCCAAGGTCATACTCCCATCCTGCAGGTTGTATTTTTGTCCATAGAACTTGGTCCAAGGCAGTTCACAATGAGGGCTCTGCAGGTGTGGTTTTGTGAATGGACACACTGTTGCTCTCTTCAAAAGCATCAGAATGTGGGGAGAAGGGATGGGGTTCAGATAACACTAGGCAGGAACATGACAGAGAGGGCTGAGACATCCCTGCTGGTGTCACACTGGAGACCACCATCTCTCTTCTACTCTGGGCAGTCTTGGAGGCCTAGATCGGGCTGAGAGCTTTCCAGTAAAGGTCACAAAGCTGTTAGTGATTCATCTGTGCCTCTTACTAACAGGCCATTCAACCATGCAGATGGAAGCTTTTAACAGTGCTGACAAATCTGGGTTCCCATTAAACTTCTCAACTGTCCATTCTCTGTCAACATGAGAAACGGGCCTGAGCATTCTGCTGGGGCTCAAGAGCATGCCCCCCCAGAATGCTGACCTTCCCTGGTGAAGAGACTCACACAAGCCTCACCACACCTAAATCTTTCATTCTAAATACCTTTCTTTGAGTTTCCTTCCTTCCATTTATTTTAAAATTAAAATGTTCCAGAGAGGTAGTATATTTAATATGTTTACACTAATGTGGTCAGCAATGTATGTGGCCAATTTTTCTTCTGAGGGTAAGGAGAATAAATAGTCTATATGGGGATTGCCCTGGAGATTACTAGAAGAAGGGAGCAAAAAAAATCAAGTTAATCATCTCTTGCTCTCCGTTTGCTTAAGCCTAACACCTCGTTAGTAATGCATAAGTCTACTTGCCTGTGTGGGTGCCCTACTTTCAGCAAGCACTTTGACATTCACCAACTAGCTCAGCTGTCACCATAACTCTGTGGGCTGATAGGAAAGGCACATAGCCCCATTCTACAGATGAGGAAACTGAGACCTAGAGAGGCAAAATGATTGCATGGGGCCAGGCAAGTAACAAATGGAAGGAGCAGGACACAAACCTAGGTGGTCTGACTCCAGGTCCATTCCTTTTCTAGAAAAGCCCCAGTCCATGGAATATGACTTTAGAGGAGTATGGCCAACAGTGGTGTCAGGGCTCAATGAGACTTAAAACAGACTGGGATTTTGTTGTGGTTTCAGATGGTGGTGGAGAGATGGGGAGAGGAAGGACAGGGGACATTGTACAAAGTTACCTTAGGTGTATGGAACAAGCTCCCCATACTAAGAGGCTGGACCAGCTCCCAGGAGCAACTAAACCTCTGTGGCTCACAGAAAGTTTAGGTCCCCTGCAAGGTGCCTAGGGAATGCCAGGCTTACCCCAGCATAATCACAGCTAGGGCAGTAGATAGGAGCAGCTTTTTCTTTGTCAGATACCACCCTCTTGCATCGTTGATTCCTCTTGGGCTCCTGGACAAAGACTTGAGCAAGCCAATGGGAGAGAAAGATGCTGATGCGGAGAATTCAGTTCAGGAAGAAACACTATACAGGGTGCCTACATGCTAGAAGGCCTGTCCAGTTATGGTGCACAGGATGGCGGGGAGCCTGACGCAGTCAGAAGTTGCAATCTCAGCAATCCCAAGTTATTCCATTAAAGCCCCAAACAGAAGCCTATTGACCGTAACACTGAAGAATCATATACGAAATGGAGGCAGAGAGTGAGAATATGCTATGAATAGAAATGACCCCTGAACAGCATCTCACAAAACCATTTTGAGAGACAGCTGTCTTTGTGACAGATAACCTAAGAAACTGATCCTCTGATTCCATCTTTCATGCCTTAGACATGAACTTTCAATGTCTAAGGCATGGACCTCTTTATGGTCTCTGTAGGCAGATGAGCAGGTAACCAGGCAGTTGGAGCTGCAAGAGACAGATTGACACAATGCTCCTTTGAGGTCTTTTAACCTTCTCTGAGACTATGGGCAGGTAAATGGGTCAGAGGGGTTTTCTAGTGGAAGTCATTGCTGGGCAAAGCCTCATAGTCAAGTTAGGATTAGGGACAGAAGAGGAACTCAGAGGTAGGAAGGGGACCTTCTAGCAAAGAAAACAGCACCCATAGAGGCCAAGGCATAAGAAAGAGGAACCACAGATGCTTCAGTGAACATGGGTGTCAGGCTTCTCTAGAGAAACAGAGTGATATACACATACAGAGGAAGTGAAAGAGGAAGAGGGAGCGAGAGACTTACTTCAAGTGATAGTCTCAGGCAATAGTAAGGACTGGCCAACCCAAACCCATAGGTCAGCTGGCAGGCTAGAGACTCTTTCCTACAGACTGGTATCCCAAAATCTGTAGGTCAGGTAATAAAGGGGGTGAGGGGAGCACACATTCTGCCAAACTATTGATTTATAGTCCAGGAGCAGAACAAACCCTAAAGAAACTCCCTTTCAACTCTTACATTTCATTAGATTACATTACGGTAAGTGATTATATTAGATTACATTATGGAACAGCAACCAGACTACTGCTTGGTAAAACCACTGGTAACAACATCCTAGCCAAGTTGACCATCATAACAGGGCATGTAGAATGATGAGTTGAACAAGAAGACATGCAACTGATGATATAAAGCCTCGTGGACAATAGGAAACCACTAACAGATTTAGAGGAAAGGAATAAGATATTTCCATTTTAATTTTGGAAAAGACATTTTGAGGCTCTAAGCATGGTCCGTGGACCAGGAACATTAGCCTTACCTGGGAGTTACAAATTCCTCCCCCCAACCTCCTGAATCAGAGTCTACATTTTAGCAAGGTCCCTAAGTGGTTTGTTTGGATATTAGCATTGGAGCCACACTTCTATGGAAAGAAGGAGGCTTGAGTGGCGGACTACCTAAATCACTCAGCAAGTTGGGGCAGTACACAGTAGGAGGCGATGGTCTCCTGCCCCGGCAACAGTGGAGTATGTGTGGGAGAGTAGAGGCAGCCCCCGGAAGTACTGGGAGGCAAATCGGATTCTATCCACTTGAGGATGAATTAAATGTTGGCAACGCAGGAGAGGCAGATGTCAAGGATAACCTGTAGCTTCCAGATTGGGACAATGAGGAGGTGGTCGGGACAAGGAGGTGATGATGTCCATCACCATGAAGAGGCAGAGGAGGAGGAGTGGGGCTTCTCATGGGGAGGAGATGAAGAGTGTGGTCTGGCACACGTTGGATTGCAGGTTCCTTGGTGGGGAAGCTCTGCAGAGCTTGATCAGCACTTGGGTGAACTCAGCCTTTCTTCCTGTCATTGCTACCGTCAACAAGCTGTGTGGCTATCACCCCTCTGTCTTAGTTTCCAGGGACTGTCATAACAAAATAACACAACGTGGTGGCTTTAAAGAACAGAAAGTTAAGGATTCTCAGTTCAGAAGACTAGAAGTCCAAATCGATGTATCAGCCACCTCAATTTCTTCTGAGGGGTTTCAGAGAAAAGCTGTTCCATGCCTCCTGGCTTCTAGTGGCTGCCCCCAGTCACTGATGTCCCTTTGCTGATAGTAACTGTGTATTCACACTGTGTCTTCCCTGTGAGTGACTCAGTTTCCATGTCTACTCTAGTCCTTGCCTCTGGGCTGGTGTGCCCTTTTAGTCTCATTTTTTTTATGAGCCTGTCTAATCTTTGTCTGAAGGGTGAACCTTACGAGTAAAAACAGGTTCTCGACACTCGTTTCAGAAGCTCTGTGAGAGGTGGGGAGGGGGGGAAACAATGAATTTTCAAATCAAAATACAAAGCCCAGAAGAAGCAGGGATGACAAGAAAACAGGAGGAGATTTCAGTTAAATATTACAAAACAAATACATGTGTCGGTCTCCAATCCCTCCCTAAATCCCAATAGACACAGAAAGAAGATAGCTAAAAAAAAAAAAAAAAAAAAGACAAATGCAAAAGACCAGAGAGACTATGAAAGAAGCCAAGAGTAGCAACATCTTGAAAGCAAATGGGTGAGTGGGAGCTGGCCTAGCAGGAACAAGAAAGCGAGTGTTGAAGCGGCGGAAGCGGAGGCAGGACCCAGCCCTGAGTGCTGCCGGCCACCCCTAGAGCCTTAGCATGTGGAAGGGAGACAGCAACAACGCACAGAAAACAGTGCTCACTTTTCAACAACAGTTTCATGGTGAGGAATTAGTGTTTCCTCCTGTGTCACTGGACTGGCACACCCAGCGGATTAAACAGTAAGCAAGGTATTCACAGGCTTAATTGTGTTTACTTACTAATCTGCAGGGCAAAATTTCATGTGGTTTTTACCAATGACTTCATTCAAGAGAAATTCTTTCCCAATTACAAGATCTATCCTTAGTCAAATTATCAGTCAAGAGTGAGGGTTAAATAAAGGCATTTTCAGTCATGCAGGATCTGTTTTTCTGGGAAGTTCCACCATAATGAGGTGGTAAAACAAGACAGGGAAGAAGCAGAAATCAGGAGACAGGAGTTCAACACCAGTAATGGGGGACAGGAGACCCCAGGATGATAGCTGTGGCTGAGGAGGCTCATCCTGGACTCAGTCCCGACCTGTGCAGGTCAAGAGGAGAAAACGAGGGAAAACCTACAATGATGGAAAGTATTCAGATAAACACTGCTAGGGAAAAGCTTGAGAAAAATAAGTAGTAAGTATGGAGAAAGTTAAACAAATGAAAAAATGCCAATAATTATTAACTTTATGTAAAACAAAGAGCTGTGCAGTGAAGAAAAAATAGTTACGGCATACTATGTATTAGCTGTGAAGGACATTTACATAGCTATATAAATTAAACCCTGAATAGTAATCTAACCTAAACAACAATATACAATGTTGGAAGAAGGAAGAAGGCGAAGTATGCAATGTGGCGGGGAGGGGGGGGAAACGAAGAATAGAACCAAAACTAAACCATATCTATCGCCTTGGAGTTGATTTGGACTCATAGCAGCTCTATAAGACAGGGTAGAACTGCCCAGTAGAGTTTGCAAGAAGTACCTCATGAATTCAAGCTGCCAACTTTTTGATTAGCAGAAGTAACACTTAACCACTATACCACCAGGGTTTCTATATAATGCTTTCCTGGGCTCCACAGTGTTTTCAGTGGCTGCTTTTTTAAGAAATAGATTGCCAGACCTTTCTTTCAAGGCACCTCTGGCTGAGCTAGAACCTCCATCCTTTGGATTAATAGTTGAGCACTTAACAGTCTGGACCACCAGAAACTTCGCCTTCTTCAAGTACCAGCCTAGATATCACTTATTCTGAGCAGCCTTCTCTGACCCTGCCGTCTGGATGGGGGATCCCCCTGTAAATCTCCATAGCACTTGAAGTCTCTCTAGTGTAATGTGATGTTCCTGGGCTACCATATTCCATTTACTTGCCTGAATCCTCCAGGAGACTAATAAAGGCCAAGAGGACAGAGACACTGTAGAGAATATTTGAAAAGCTCTATGGCTGCTCAGCAGGAAACCCTGGTGGCATAGTGGGTTAAGTGCTATGTCTGTTAACCAAAAGGTCAGCAGCTTCTTGGAAACTCTATGGGGCAGTTCTATTCTGACCGCTAGGGTCATTGTGAGTCAGACTCAACTTGATGGCAGTAGGTGGATTTATGGCTGCCTATCACTTTTGGGACAGACAGGTAGATGGATGGACAGGTGAATGGATGGGTGAGTGGATGGATGGATAGATGGATAGACAGGGAGACAGACAGACAGATGTGGAGATAGATAAACAGCTGCTATTAAGTGGACTCAGACTCACAGCAACTTTATACACAACAGAACGAAAGGTTGCCTGGTTCTGCATCCTTGTAATCACCGGCGTGTTCGAGTTGCCAGCGTTGTTGCACCCAATGTGCCCAGTCAGTCTCATCAAGGGTCTCCCTCAACCTCACGTGGCCCTCTGCTCCACCAAACGGGACGTCTTCCTACAGCAATTGGTCCCTCCTGAAGAGAGATGCAAAGAAAGTGAGTCAGACAATACTTTGTTGTGATCCGTAGGATTTTCACTGCTAATTTTCAGAAGTACATCATTGGGCCCTTCTTCTTAATCTGTCTTATTCTGCTTGCTCTGCTAAAACCTGCCCACCACTGGGTGACCCTGCTGGAACTTGAAATACTGGTGGCATAGCTTCCAGCATCGTAGCAACAACAAACCACTACAGCACGACAAATTGACAGATGGGTGGTGAATCTTTGCAATGATACACTTGTCTTATCTGGAGGAATTGCTCAAATCCTAAGTCTTTTCTCCCAAAGGTGAAAGCCAGAAGTTTATTTCCTAGCCTGTCTTGCAGCTAGAGTTCAGACGTGTGACCCAGGTTCCACTGATGACAAGCAGCCATACCAGACTTAAAGGAGAAAAATGTTCCAGGCAAAAATCATTTCGTGAGGGTGGCAAAAAACTGAGTTTTTAGAGGCTGTAGGAATGGTGGCCCTGGCAGAGGAATCTCTGTCCAAGACAACAGCATAAGCTGCAATACCCTCACCCAGCTGCAGAGGCAATAGGGTTAACTCTGAAGCATCCAGCGCTGTATTCTGGGCAGTGGTCCTGGCTGTATTGCCACCAGCTTCAATTCTCTGGTCTTTGGGGGAAATTCTGTGAATTATCTAACATCCTTTAACATATTCCTTGTCTGATAAACTGGAGTCCCTGGGCGGTAAAAAGAATTAAGGTGTTTGCCTGTTAACCCAAAGATCGTTGTAGGCAAAGGACAGCTTCCCCCTGGTCTTTGGAGGATGCCACTCTGAAGACACATGCTGACCTCTTTAACACCAGAGAAGGGAGAATCACCTAGGTGATTTCTCTCACTCCCTCAAGTGGGCCCAAGCACACACCACCACACCTTAGAAGCAAAGCCTGTTTTCTTGTTTTGCTGTTGTCAGCTCCTGTAGCTGGAAAAGCTGCCTTTGCTATGCTTTGTGACCTTGTTGTCTGGGCATACCTCCCTCCCTCCACAATTTGAAACAAGCTTTTAAATCATATTAAACAATGCTTAGCAACAGCCTGACTGCTAGGAGGGTTGCTGCACACGGCTGCGCGTGTAGAGAATCCAGAAATGGTTGCTTAGCAACAAAACGAAATGCTGGTTTAACTAGTTCTAGATCCAGATCTCTCTAATCAATGCAGCTTTAACCCTCGGGTGCAGAAGAAAGACTCTAGCTAAGCCCTGAGAATGAATAAGGAAGACCAAAGAAGAACTGATGCCTTTGAATCATGGTGTTGGCAAAGAATATTGAATATATCGCGGACTGCTAGAAAAATGAACAGATCTGTCATGGAAGAAGTACAGCCAAAATTCTCATTAGAAGTAAGGGTGGCAAGACTTCTTCTCCCATAATTTGGATTTGTTATCAGGAGGGACTAGTCCCTAGAGAAGGACGTCACAATTAGTAAAGTTGAAGGTCAGTTAGAAAGAAGATCCTTCATGAGATGGATTGATATAGTGGCTGCAACAATGGTCTCAAGCAAAACAACAACTGTGAAGATGGTTTGGAACTGGGCCGTGCTCTGTTCTGTTGTGCACAGGGTCACCATGAGTCAAACTAACGTAACTGCACCTAACAACAACAAACCTTGAGAAGAGAGAAGGATCACTAATGTTTGTTGCGATCTTTCTCTCCTCCAATCTCTGTTTTAGGAGCTCTAACCGTGTTATAACTCAGTTAATTCACACAACATCCCAGTGAGATTATTGTCATTGTTAGTGGCCTTCTAGCTGGCAACCCCATGAGCAACAGAACACAGCAGAGAAAGCATCCGGGATACCCCTTCCCAAAGGCCCCTGGATATGAGACCTGGGATGGACTGATCTTTTATTCTTCACCGCAGGCTATGCCTAGACCCCCGACTCCCAATCTACAGCCTTTCACCTTCTCTCTCCTTTTCTCCCAACTTGGGTCTTCAGCCTGAGTCAAATTCTGTCCTAGCTGCCTTTCACTGTCTGCCTCTTTTCAGGTGAGTTGTTATTTCCTAGAGCAAATCTCTTTCTAGTCTGGACCTCTCTGAAGGCTCCTTTTTCATCCTCAGCCCTGTGCTCTCCCTCTGGTGTGTTCCCTGCAGCTGTCCTATGGGGCCCTGGGAAAGAAAGGAGCTGGAACCACTTATCGCAGCACTAGCCTCTTGGCTTTTGGAACATCTCCAACATCCTCCCAAGACCAAGATGGTGTTCTTGGCAGTTCAGATCCGTCAGCTGCTCCTTGGAATTCTTATGGCACAGTTCCACTCTGTCCTACAGAGTTGCTGTGAGTCGGAATCGACTCTTGTCACCAGTTCCATTGGTTTTTCGTGTGTTTGTTTTGAGATTTGCTATTGTTATTGTTAGCCGCCATCCACTGGCCTCAGGCTCACAGAAACCTGAGGCGCAATGGAGCGAATCACTGACTGTCCTGCAGCATCTGAACTCCACCGCATTCCAAGGAACGTGTATCTTGGAAAGAGGTCCTTCTTCTTTCCAAGGTGTGTTTCTTTCACTGGTTCCCATGAAGTGTGGGAAGTGTGGTCAGCAGACCACTGGTGCATCTCCCTGGTGGTTCATCAGGAAGTCCTAAGACATCTCAAGGGGTTTAGGGAGGAAGTAATGAGTGAAATCATTGCATAACATAAATTTCACCAATTTGAAACTAAGCTGAATTGTGCACAGTAGAAATCCTCGAGCTCCTACTAATCATTCGGCACAGACTAAAAGATTATATCTGTACTCTGAAAGATTACAGTGGTCATGTTTCCTTGGTTAGCACTCAGTTAACTACCTTTCAAATCGCTTGCATTTATATGTTAAACAATGTTTCCATTCAACTTGCATCCTCTAATTGTTCGTGTACTGTGGTACAGCCTTAATTCTCAGATAAAATCACTGCCTCCGGTCCAGCTTACTGAGTGGGACGTGATGGAATGGAGGTGCTATTTTAGGAAACAGTCGGTGGTGGGAGTGCAGATAACAAGGGGGACCGGCACGTCAACTTTAGGTGAGTCCGTTTGTTATCGGGGCCCTGGTGGTACCATGATTAGGGATTAGGTAGCTAACCAAAAGGGCAGCAGCTCAAATCCATCAGCGTCTCCTTGGAATTCTTATGGAGCAATTCTACTCTGTCCTGTAGGGCTGCTGAGAGTCAGGCTCTACTCTTGGTCACAGGTTTGGTTGTTTTTTTTGTTTGTTTTGAATTTTATTATTGTTGTTAACTGCCATCCAGCTGGTCTCAGACTCGCAGCAAGCTAAGGCCCAGTGGGACTGGTCACTGACTGTCCTGCATTGTCTGCACGATGAGGACAGGATCGGGCTGGTTTTCATAAGTAGGTCACTAGACCTTTCTTCCTAGCCAATCTTAGTCTGAAAGCTCTGCTGCAAACCCGCGTAGTGTCACAGCAACACACAGCCTCCCAAGGACAGATGGGTGGCAGCTATACAAAGTCGCATTGGCTGGGAATTGAACCCATTTCCTTTGCCGAAGGTGAGAATTTCACCAAGAACCACTAAGGCCTCAAATTTGCTTTTAGGTATTGGGAAATTACTGAAGATTTTGTATTTATTGGCTCATTTTTATACCTGAAAATTTCTTTTGTCATTTATAACTTAAACAAAGATAATGAGGTTTGTTAGATGGAAGTCCATTTGTTCGTTGAATTCTCTGAGGAGTTTGAGATGCAAGTTGGAGCGCAGGAGCTGAGAGAGAGGAATTCCAGTGGCAGATTAACAAAAAAAAAAAAAAAAAAACCCTGGAACAGCTAGCCAAAGGCAGCTCCAGGATTTCTAGTAGATCGGATAGATTTTACTGGAAAGGAAGATCTGAAGCTGAAGCACCTCATTTCAGTCAAGACTTGACACTAGCTGTTTTTCCCAGGCACCATCTGAGAGGCAAAGTGAGGAGCAGACATGGGAGACACAGGGAGTCCAGCAGAATGCTGATGGGCTCTGACGAAGCTGCGTAGCAGAGTCTCCTGTACTGACCACTGTCTCCTCTCATTGTGACTTGCTGGTTATGTAGCTAAGTACTTCTGAGGACTTGATAGCAATAGACTGTGTTTTTTAACACAGATTACACATGTGTTCTATTTGTTTGCCAACTGTGCCAGCATTTGCAGGAAAATATACTTAAAATGTTCTCCTCCATAACAACTTTGATAAATATTAGTTTCTTTTTCTTCTGTTTCCACCCCTCCTCACATAGATATTTACAGCCTTGGAAAGCCTATGTGATAGCCATGAGTCTGAATTGACTTGATGACACAGTTTTTTTTTTCTTTATTAAATCTTTTATTGCATTAGTGAGAATTTCCAAAATTACATCATTTGAAAATGGTGATGGTAAATGTAAAGGCTTAACAAAGGTCACTTAGGTTCTTAAGCTACATTCTGTTTTCTGCCTTAATAACCAGACTAACAGGTCTGCATTCCTCTTCCTATCTCTTCCTCTCCTTATCTCTGAGGATACAGAGTTGATTGGTAGAGGAGACCCTTAAAGTGTTTAATCAGAGATTTGGTGACAGAGTAAAACTCTCAGAGGCCCACCTTAAGGTAACCCAGTTGGCACCCAGAGGAGATCAAAACTTGCAATGCCTCACTGGTCATTGAATATAGATCCTGGTTATTACAAGTACTGTAAAAAAAATGAGGCCTATTCTACAACAGGATGTTCATAGATCTCCCCAACAAAGGTCCACGTGGACAGGCCCTCCTGGACTCTCTCAGAAGAATAGTCTAAGAAACTGACCACTGATGGGAACCCCAAAGCCTGTCTACCTCCTGGCCACATCAGAGAGCTAAGGGTTACACTCAGTGTGCAAGGTAAGAAAATTAAATTTGTCTTAGGCACAATAGCCACCTCCTCCACCTTAAGTTGCTCAGTGGGTCTACTCTCCAAGGAGGACTGTGTAATTATTGACTTAGACTAAAAAATCTGAAGTGAAAAGTTGCTTTTGTGTCTGATGGGGTCACAGTTGTTGAGACATTACCATGTAGGAGAAGAAAAGAAGAAAGACTACAAAAGTGAAGAGAAAGTAAAGAAGAAGTAGAAAAAGGAGATAAGAGAGAAGACTAAGACAGTGAAGGGAAAAAAAAGAAGGGAAGGGAAGAAAGTAGAGAGAAAGGAAGAAAGACTAAGAAAGGGAAGAGAAGGTAAAGAGGAAGTAGAAAAAGAGAGAGAGAAGGATAAAAGACTAGTTAACTCCAGTCTGGGTATCCAAAACAACTTATATCTCTCAGACTGCAACAGTTCCAAATAAAATAATGTTTCATGGGTCCTGACTGATACTCAGTAATTGTCATCCTGGCTGTTATAAATGATGAACACTGTCAAGGAGAGATTTCTACTCAGATAGGCAGCCTACACCCTTGCTCAGCATGAAGCAGATACAGAAGAAGAGACCTCCAACAGATATCCCCATGAAAACTTTTGAGTATGAAATCTCTCAAGAGGGTTATAGTAAAAGCATGCTAAAGACCAAGACAATTACTTTTATGGGAAATTAAAGTGCTAATAATTGTAAAATATTTATCAAAAATCCTTGCCTGATTTCCCAGGCTGAAACTAACCTGGAGATTAAAGTTTTTTTTTTTTTTTCGATCCTGCCCAGAAGACTGAACCAAATAATATCACCCACCTTGCCCAGGGACCTGAAAAAACTAAAGTCCGGATAACATCACAGTTCCTCTAACAGCAGGAAGACTGCTTTGGGACAGAATTTGAAAAGTTATTTTCAGGACTCTCAACATAGGCTGGCTAGCATGCTAGTAATTGTTTGTCGACTATTTGCTGCTTTGTACAATGTATGCCCTGCCTCGTGACGTACTGTACATCATGTTGTAGAGGATCATTTCATAATCAAAGACGTGATCCTAGAACTAATGCTATAAAACCTATTTCATAGATATGAAAATTATAAAACTAGGAGTGGGAAAATGATGGTAAACGTAAAGGCCTAACAAAGGTCACTTAGGTTATTAAGCTACATTCTGTTTTCTGCCTTAATAAGTGAACTAACAAGTCTGCATTCCTCTCCATATCTCTTCCTCTCCCTGTCTCTGAGGATACAGAGTTGATTAAGATCAGAGAGAGGTAAAAATTTTTTGGATAGTTTACTCTGCTTGATTATCCTGTGACAAACATTTGGGTTTGCTCTGATTAATTATCCTTGACAAACTTTGGGCAATTCTTTGTTAGATGTAATGAAACCTTATGATATAATGGAATCGTGTGACTCCTGACTATTGTTCTGTGACAACCCCATCCCCCTCCCTTTGAATTCTGTCTATAAAAACCACTAGAAATGTAACCCAAGGGGGACGGCTTTTGGATGCTGTCCCTCAGGCTGCTGCAGATCTGCCAATAAATTATTCCTTGAACCCCACGCTGTCTCTGAACTTTCAGCTACAGTGACAGGCGGGACGAATGTGGTTTCAATTTGCCAACAATGGCAACATTAGGCTTAACGGTTTTGCCTTTGTTTCTCATGATGTGTTCATGTATAGTTACTACGAGAGACCACTTAAAATTTCAGCAGAATTTCTTTTAGCTGGACAAGAAAGGCTGTGGCCCTGGGTCTCACAGACCACAAATATCAATACGCATTTTTTTTTCTTTTTTAATTTCAGTCTCACCGGGAAGATTTCTGAGTTTTGTAACATGCATATGAATTTTAGAATCTAAAATGCTGCCATAACTGAATTAGGTGACTCCAGGCCTTAATTAAATGCTCCATTACAAATTAAAGTAAGATTTTAATATCTATACTTCTAAAAATGTCATTCAGTATTTTTTCAAAGTTTAGTGCTTGAAAAACAAAAGCCAGAACTTCTAACTTAGATAAAGGTTTACTCAGTTCTGTTAAGAATCTTTACACAGCTGGTCCCAGAATGGGCATGTAGTTCATTTAAAAAGTAAGATAATGTGAAGAAATGCTCACGATCTTTAGCTATTAAACTCATTGCAGTTAAGTCAACTTTGACTCATAGTAGCCCTGTAGGACAGAGTAGAACTGCCCCATAGAGTTTCCAAGGAGTGCCCGGTAGATTTGAACTGCTGACCTTTTGATTAGAAGCTGTAGCACTTAACCAGTAAGCCGCTAGTGTTTCTACCATTAAAGAAATGCAAATCAAAACTACAACGAGGTACCATCTCACCCCAGCAAGGCTAGCACTGATCCACAAAACACAAAATAATAGTTTTGTAGAGGTTGTGGAGAGACTGGAACACTTACAGATGGTGTGAGTATAAATTGTATAACAACTTGGGAAATTTATTTGACACTTCCTTAAAAAGTAGAAACAGAACTACTGTACAATCCGGCAATCCCACTTTTTGAAATGCATCCTAGAGAAATTAGAAACTTCACACAAATAGATATAGGCACACCCATGTTCACAGCAGCACTGTTCACAATAACAAAAAGATGAAACATCTTAGGTGCTCATCAACGGATGGACTGCATAAGCAAATTATGGTATATTCACCAATGGAATTCTGTGCAATGATAAAGAACAACAAAGAATCTGTGAGACATCTCATAACATCCAGGAATCTAAAAGGCATTATGCTGAGTGAAATTGGTCTGTCACAAAAGGACAAATAGGTATGCAACCACAGTTATAAGAACTCAAGAAAAGGCTAACACAGAAGAAAACATTCTTTGATGGTTATGAGGGTGGAGAGAGAGGGAGAATATTCAGTAACAGTAGAAACAGTTGGTAGAAAAGAATTATCTTAGGTAAATGGAAGGACAACACATAACACAGGGGAAGTCAGCACAGCTGGACTAAGCGAAGAAATTTCCTGAATACAACCAAACACTTTAAGAGACAGAGCAGCAGGGGAAGGAGTCTAGGGACTGTGGTTCAGGGGACATCTATGTCAGTTGGCACAACAGTTTATTAAGAAATTGTCCTGCATTCTATTTTGGTGAGTAGTGTCTGGAGTCTTAAAAGCTAGCAGGTGTCTATCTAAGATGCATCAATTAGTCCCAACCCACCTGGAGCAAAGGCGAACGAAGAACACCAAAAACACAAGGAAAACATTAGCCCAGGAGACAGAAAGGGACACATAAACTAGAGACCCCGTCAGCCTGAGACCAGAAGAACTAGATGATGCCCAGATACCACCAGTAACTGCCCTGACAGAGAACACAAAAGAAGTCTTTGAAGGAGTTGGAGAAAAGTGGGGTGCAGAATTAAAATTCTAGTAAAAAGGCCAGACTTAATGGTCTGCCTGTGACTGGAGTGATAGCAGAAGACGCGGCCTCCAGACTCTGTTAGTCTATGTCTTAGTTATCTAGTGCTACCATAGCAGAGATCACACAAGTGGATGGCTTTAAGAAGAGAAATTTTATTCTGTTACAGTGCAATAGGCTACACTTCCAAATTCCAGGCTTCAGCTACAGAGAAAGCTTTATCAGTTGACTTAGGAGAAAGGTCCTTGCCGTCAGTCTTCCCTGGATTGGGAGTTTCTGAGATACAGGGATGCTGGGTCTTTTCCAAAGGACATGCCTATTCCTGGCACTGCTTTTTTCATGATAATATGCGATCTCCAACTTTCTGCTTGCTTCCCTTTCCTTTACATCCCACGAGACTGCCTGAAGGCACAATACAATCCTACACACTGACCTGGCCCACCAACACAGTGGCCACCAATCTTCCCTTACTAACATCATAGAGGCAAGGTTTACAGCATACATCATACAGTACTGGAAATCACGGCCTAGCCAAATTGCTACACATATTTTTAGGGGGACAGAATTCAATCCAAGGGAGTTCAGAAGTCATTCCTGACACCAACTCTGCAGGCAAAGAATAGACAGGGCTATAACACATCAAATGATACTAGTGAAGAGAGTGCTTTTCAGTTCAAGTATGTACAGGAGACTAAATGGGCAGCCTCTTTCTGGAGTCAAGATGCAAAGGCAGTAAGGGGCAGGAGCTGGTTGAATGGACATGGGAAATCAGAGGTGGCAAAGAGTGTGCTGTGACATTATAAGGAAAAAAGCTACAGTATCTTTAAATCTTTGTATCAGAAATTAACTTGAACTATAAACTTTCATTTAAAGTGCAATTTTTAAAAAAGTATGATAATGGTAACAGAAGTTACAAACCCATTTCTCTCAAGTCAATCCTGACTCATAGTGACCCTGCGGTATAGAGTAGAACTTCCCTGTACAGTTTCCAAGGGGTACCTGGTAAATTTGAACTGCTGACTTTTGGTTTGCAGCTGTGGCTCTTAACCTCTATGCCAAGTCAGAATCTGTAAATAACTTCACAGCCAAGCTAGCTATTGTCTTAGTTACCTAGTGCAGCTGTTTGACAGATATACTGCAAGTAGATGACTTTAACAAACATAAGTTTATTTTCTCACCATCTAGAAGGCTAAAAGTCCCCAGTTCCAGGGGAAGTCTTTCTCTCTCTGTGGGCTCTGGAGGAAGTTCCTTTTTATCAATCTTCCTCTGGTCCAGGAGTCTCACAATTCAGGGGCTCCAGGTCCAAAGGACAAACTCTTCTGGCACTACTTTCTTGCTGAGGTTTCCCTGTCTCTCTGCTTGATTCTCTCTTCTGTACCTCAAAAGGGATAGACTCAAGACACCATCTAATCTTGTAGATTGAGTTCTGCCTCATTAACATAACTGTTTCTAATCCTGTCTTATTAACATCAAACAGGTAGGATTTACAACACATTGGAAAATCACATAAGATGACATAGTGGTGGACAACCACCCATTACTGGGAATTATGGTCTAGCCAAGTTGACACACATTTTTGGGGGAACACTGCCGAGGCCCGTCACCCACAGAAGCCTCTGTAAGCAAAGCCACATGCCTATGTGATAGCGAGCGGACGCATTTCACCCTTGGCATATTTTTTGGCTGTACTCTCCCTGATAATATTTTGCATCCTAATCAAACCTTCCTCAAAAGTACCCTCTCATCTCCCGGCACAAGGATTAAGGAAGATGCCTTCTAAAGATGCTAGCTTTACAACGCCCTCGGTTTAATGAATCCTGACACGGCACGCCCAGCCCGGGAACACCGAGGCCGGCCCGGGCCCGCTGGCTTCCCCCGACTGCACATCCCCCTCCACATGTGAAATACAAGATTACAGGAAGGTCCTGGGAAGCTCCCCAGGGACGACCCCACACACAGCCCTTAGATATAGACATCCCACTCCCTGCATCAGGAAGATAGACTCCCAGGTTTATTATAATTGGTATGACAAGTGAGTAAATACTAAAGAAATATCCTTCTTAGAACAGCTTAAGAGAGGGGTACGGTGGGTGCTTACTGACCCCACAGGAAGAGATAAAACAAGAGTAAAGGAGGAACAAATAGAGACAGCCAGATAATCTTTAGATGAGTCTACCCATCTTCCTGCACCTTTGACCTCAAGGCATAGGTAGAGCTGATTGAGCTCAAGGCATAACTTTGTTTTCATTGTTGATTATAACCACCATATACTTGCCTCGGGCCATTACCCAGAAGGCCCAAATGATTAACATGAAAACATACCACTTGTCTTGGGCCATTATCTGGAAGGCCCTAATGATTAACATGAAAAGAGACCATGAGGTATCAATTCCTTACTAGCCAACAGCTTACATGGTCAAAGAACAGGGTGAAATCACGTCACCTCATTGATTATATAAAAAATAAAGAAAGACAGGCGTTAACAGGCTGCTGACCTCCAGATTCCTGGTTGTCTGTGTCTCATTTCTTCTTTGCCGATGCCACCCATCCCTTCGTGATCCCAGACCCTGCCGAGGTTGGCCCCTGGCCGAACACAACTTAATCCACAACATGTATCAAGCCTTACCCCATTCTGACTCTGAAAATAATTTTTATTCTTTGGAATTTTTTCACTGAAATCTACCAGTCCTTTGTAAATTGGTAACTAGATAGAAAATAAGTTTGTTAAAATTAAGGTCAGACAGCAGCTGTTGTTAGGGTCCGTGATTTTCAAGATGCGACACTGTTACTTTAAAGGTTAAATTTTATTAAAAAATATGCCCAAAAGGAAAAATACTGGTGCACCAGGGACGCATCCCAAGCTACACAGAGCAGGGGGCGACCACGAATTTCCTCAGCACCCAGTATTTAAGTTGTGAGATTGCAAAGCAGGGGAAAGGGAACTGATCTTTACATTGATTGGTTAAGGACACCTGGAATTCCTATTAGTTGTAAAATGTCATCAAGGTCTAGGGGCCACTTGCAGACTGTCCATGGTCAAGGTCTAGGGGTCACTTGCAAGGCTACCCCCAGGCTTGTCTTGTGACAGTGTTTTGTAAGACAAAGGTGAGATTACTCTATGGTATTTTCTGCTATTAAGTTGTTCTCTGGGGCTTTCTTTAATACCTTGAATTTTTACTGTACCCTTCCTCAAAGGCTGTCACTTATGCCTCATTTCAACATTCCCCCCCCCTTGAGTTCTTATTCCAGAGTCAAATCTTAGACTCTGAGCGGGTGCCAGGCTGATCAAGGTCCTGGCTGTTCAGGGGGTGGTAGGTCTGGTGTTGGGGCAGATGTTTTAGGACTGGGAGCCGGCTAGTTTTTCTCGTATGAATTTAAGTAGTTTATTTAGAATGTAGGGACCCACAGTTAAAGTTAAGATGAAGAGGACAAGTGGTCCTGTTAACACAGTGACGAGGGTGGTCAGCCACGGAGACCAGGAGAACACAGACTCAATTGATCCTAATGAGGTCCCCTATTTTCCCTGATCCAGGGTGCATTGGTTTCACAGCCCCATGTATAACAGAAATAATCATTTGTTCCTCCACATGATCCATAGACATTAGCCCCGGGACAGACGTAAAATTGTTTCTTAGCCAGTTGTTGCATGAGGCAGTTAGTAGCACACCCCCACTCATCAGCATGTATACATCCCCCGGTATTTATGAGTGTTCTGTGTGCACAAACCAGGTATGGGTCTTTCTTAAGCTGTGAGTCTATAGAACCCCCGACAAGGTCACATAAATCAAGGTGAAAAACTGCTGAAGTCACCTCGGGAGGGCCGGTTAGGGTCAGTTCTTGAATTTGCCGGCGGAGGTTTCTTGGAGTCGCCTCAGGGCCAGTATGTTGTCCCACCCTCCATTGAAGGTAGATGGGAGTGATAGACCCAGGGCCGGATCCTGTCAACCTTGACGGCAGTGGGAGTTGTCAGGATTACTGTGTGGGGTCCTTTCCAATGGGGCTCCAAAGTCTCCTTTTGGTGTCTCAGGACCCAGACTAGACCCCTGGCTGAAACTGATGTGGCCTTATAGGAGGGAGATCATGGAGGTGTCTCGACAAGGGGAAAAGCAGATCTGAGTTTTCTGCAGGGCCTGGAGGGACTTAAGCAGGTCATGATTAGAGATTTCAGTAAGTATGTCATCCCTTGGTTTAGGGCAGAGGGGTGGTAGCCTCCCAAAAACAATTTCATGGGGCATAAGGCCTTGGAGGTAGGGAGAATTGTGCACACACATCAAGGCAAAGGGAAGCAGGGCCGTCCAGTCACCGCCAGTTTCTAGGGTTAATTTGGTTAAGGTCTCCTTAAGAGTCCGGTTCATCCTCTCTACCTGTCCTCAACTCTGGGGGTGATAGGCACAATGTAATTCCCAATTAATCCCCAGAACAGACACTACTCCCTGACAGACTATGGCCACAAAGGCAGGGCCATTGTCTGATCCTAGCATCAACGGAATCCCAAAACCTAGGTATGAGTTCTTCCAGGAGTTTTTTGAAACTACTTGTGCTGTCTCTCTCTTAGTGGGAAATGCCTCAGTCCAACCAGAGAATGTGTCTAATTTCAGTGAAGTCCAGTTGCCAATGTGCTCCGGGCATAGTGCCCCTTTCTCTCTTACCTTGGTGGGCCTTACCAGAGCTGCCTGCATTAGTGGCTTGGCAGGCTTGGCAGGTATGTGCTATTCATTCAGCCAGCCAGGATAGTTGGGGTATATAGTATATTGGAGACAGAAGTTCCTGGATTTTTGTTGCTCCCAGATTGGTGGTCTGGTGGATCTGGCGGATGAGCGTCTCTCCCAATTTTTGAGGGAGAATGGGGAGCCCTCCCGAGGTATAGTGTCATCCTTTCTTCTCGTCTAGGTGGGCTCTTCGGGGAGGGTCAGCTTGGGGAGCTGGATGGGGAGGCTGAGGGCAGCTTCCTTAGTTGCTTGGTCGGCTAGGTTATTGACTCAGGCTTCCATTGTTTCCGCCAGCGTAAGGCATCTTGTAGTCACTGGTCGTGGGCATTGTGTGTCTGGGGCACAGTGAGGGGTGGCGGGTCAGGGGGCAGGCTGGCATCAGGAGGCTCCTCGTCATCTGAGAGGCTGGCATCTGGTGGGTAGGAGCTGTCAAGAGTGCAGGGACGAGGACAGATCCTGGCACAGGCTGAGGTCTTGGCACAGGTGCTTGTAGTCTTGGATTGACTAATACAGACCTCACAGCTGGCACAGCAGTGACATGTCCAGTTGTCGCAATCCCACCTGTCGGCAACATCTCCTTTCACAGCACCGCTAATGCAGTGTCAAAGTTGACTGGGCAGCGTGGAGCAGCAGAGCCGGCGATGGGGCCCGCGTTGGCAGTGCTGGCGCTGTGGCGGGGTCTGTCCAGAACTCGGGCTGTGCGGCTCAGCTCGTCATGGGTGCGGCTGTGCTGGCTGTAGATGCGCTCCAGCTCCCGCCACGAGCCCCCGCTGGCGTTGAGAAGGCAGCCCGTTGCGCTGATGTTCCCGATCTTCGGCTATCACCGCTGCCCCTGTGTACCTGGTGCCATCCCTGATAAAACTGCTCCCATCAGTGAACAGAGTGAGATCAGGGTCCCGCAAGGGAATGCCCATAAGATCTCAGCGAAGGCCATGCTGTTGGCTAAGCACCTCAGTGCAGTCATGCGGTTCGGCCTCCAGGTCCAGATCAGGCAGCAATGTTGCTGGGTTGAGGGCTGAGCTAGAAGCAAACACAACTGGGGGCTGATCTAGTAATAAAGACTGGTAGTGGGTTAGCTGGACATTGGAAATCCATTTATGAGGCGGGCTACGCAGGACTCCCTCAATGGCATGCGGGTTAGTGATGGTCAGGGGCTGTCCCATAGTCAGTTTATCAGAGTCTTTTGCTAGTTGAGTGGTGGCCGCAACAATTCTAAGGCACCTTGGCCATCCTGAGGCCACTGGGTCTAGCTGTTTAGACAGATAGGCCACCGGCCTTTTCCATGGGCCGAGTGTCTGGGTGAGGACTCCCTTGGTTATTCTTTTATTTTCATCAATGTATAGTTGGAAGGGCTTTTCCAGGTTGGGTAATGCCAATGCTGGTGCCTCCAGGAGCAACTTCTTTATAGTCTGGAAAGCCTGCTCTGTTTCTTTAGTCCATATAAAATTCTTTCCGTTTTCTCAGGTCAGCTCGGATAGTGGGCACGCTATTTCTGCAAAACCTGGGATCTGGAGCTGACAGAACCTAGCGGACCCCAAGAACTCCTTCACCTGCCGCGATGTACGTGGGGTGGGAATCCCAAGGATAGTCTGTTTCCTTGTTCTGGATAGGGAGCGTTGTCTCCCCTTGAGATGGAAATCCAAGTAAGTCACCTCCTGGACATAGTCCTCTGTCTTTTTAGCGGAGACTTGATATCCCAATTCCACCGAGAGTTAACAGGGACTTGGTGGCATTTAAACAGGTGTCCTCATCGGGTACCCCGAGTAATAAATCATCTACGTATTGTAGAAGGGAAATGTCAGGCCATTGATGCCTGTACTCACGGGCCTCAAAGATGGTGGGAGAGTTCTTGAACCCTTGTGGCAGGTGGGTCCAGGTCAGCTGCCCACTGAAGCCATCTTCCAGGTCCTGCCATTCAAAGGCGAAGAGCGGCTGACTCTGCGGGCTCAGAGGTATACTGAAGAATGCATCCTTTAAATCCAGCACTGAATACACCCAGTGTTCTGGTGACAGAGAACTCAGGAGAGTGTACGGGTTGAGACTGGTCTGTAGCTCAGCTCTCCTGCCTTCCTCACCAGCAGGAGGGGAGTATTCCAGGGTGACTGGCAGGGCACTAGTATTCCACGTTTCCTGAGTCTTTGAATGTGGGCCCTGACCCCTTTCTTTGCTTCTGGCGTAATGGGGTACTACGGCACCTGAATCGGGTCAGCAGATGGTTTTAAAGTCACTATAACCAGTGGTTGGTGTTTGGCCAGCCCTGGGGAGTTATTTTCAGCCCAAACCTGAGGAATCTCTTTGACCAATTGATCCACTGATACCAGGAGAATGGAGTGGGGGCCCCTGTCAGAATCATCATAAAGTCTCTATTCTCCCTCTAAAGGGGCTACCACATTGACTTGGGAGGTCAGGTAAGCATGATTTCCAGTACAGTGGATAGTCATCTGCATTTTTTGATAACAAGTCTCCTCTAAGTAAAGAGCACGGGCATTCAGGCATTACTACAAACGAGTGGGAGACAGTCTACCTTTCGTTCGTCAGTCTATGAGTAGGCGTTAATCCCAGTAGCTCCCTGTATCAAGGTCTTGGCTTCGGTTGTAGGCCCCAGGGGTTCAGTCAGAACCAAGTCACTAGCCCCGGTGTCAACCATGAATTCTACTGGGTGTCCCCCTACGTTTAAGGTTACTGTGGACTCAAGGGGTCCAGTGAGCCCTGACGCCCTCAAGCCTCTAGGTTAAGAACCTTTGGAAGGGGTTTTCTCTTGGGGCACTCACCCTTCCAATGTCCAGTCTCCTTGCAGTAGGCACACTGGTTTCTCTGCAGGGAAGGCTTTCCTGGCTTCCTCATCGGATCCAGCCTTTTTTTTTCAAGGGCACAGCACGTGGCCCTGGACTTCTGCCGGGAGGATTCTGCTTACCTTTTTGGCCTGCTTATCCTCCGGCTGTTCACAATTGTTGAAGGTCTTCATGGCAATCTCCATCAGTTCGGACAGATTTTTACCTTCAAATACTTCTATTTTCTGGATCTTCTTTCTAATGTCAGGGGCTGACTGGCCCACGAAGGGAATATTGACGGCTTGCTGGTTCTTGGGGGATTCAGCATCAATGGGAGTATATGTGTGCTATGCCTCCATTAACGGCTCTAAAAAGGCTGCTGGGGACTCTGAGGGTTCCTGAACTACTTGGGTTACTTTAGACAAATTCGTGGGGCACCTAGCAGCGGCCCAGAGACCCCTCATAAGAATCTGGCGGTAGACAGTTAGGCGCTGCTTACCTGCAGTGGTGTTTGGGTCTCAATTTGGGCAGGTCAGAGGAAAGGCGTGGTTAACCTCATCTAAATCACTCGTAAAGTTTCCATCATCTCCCGGCACCTGTTTTCTGGCTAGGGAAACAATCTTAGTCCTCTCCTCAGTGGTAAAGAGGGCTTGGAGAAGTTGCTGTATGTCTTCCCAAGTGGGTTGGTGTGTTACAAAGATGGTTTGTAAGAGGGGTATCAAGGTTTGAGGTTTTTCAGAAAAAGGGGGATTCTGCATTTTCCAGTTGTAAAGATCAGAGGCTGTAAAAGGAGTATAGACCAAGAAGGGGGTCCCAGCCTCAGTCATGTGCCCTATGGCTCGCAAGGGGAAAATATGAAGGGAGGGTTCTGTAAGTGGTTGAAAAGATCGACCTGAGCAGGTATGGGCTGGGCTCTGGAGGTCAGAGGAAGGTGGTGCCTCAGAAGTGGTGGGAGTCAGGGGAGCAGTTGGGACTGGAGGGTCCGCGGGGACCCTATACAGGTCGCAGAGACTGGCTCTGGCTCCCTCGGTCTCGGCAGCGGCAGGAGGAGAAACGGGAACTGTGGGGTAGGGAGGTGGGAGACTCAATAAGTCGTCTAGGTCAGAGGAATTGGATGGGGGAAGGGCAGCTGGAGGGGACTTCGAGGAGCCTTGAATCACCAGGGTTGTATAAGGTTGTTTAAGGGGAACATAGGGTTGCAGCCACGCAGGTGGCCACCTGAGGAGGTCTTGCCAAGTAACAGTGCATGGCATTTAATCAGGGTGACCTGGATCGCTAAAGATGACCTGGCAAACAGAATGGGTTTGGTTAATGTCTAGGGATCCCATGGGTGGCCATCCAGTACCAAAGGCCAGCCATTCCAGATTACAAAATGTGCAGAGTTTTCCTAGCTGCACCTTGCCGAAGTCTCGGGCTCGTTTCTGGAAATCTGAAAAGTGGTTAAGGAACAGGTCTATGGGTGTTACAGAGTGAGAAAAAGATTGCCCCATGGCGGCAAAAGTAACAATCAGGACAAACAACACAATCAAACAGACAACGGAACAGACATGGACGGTCACAAGAAATGAAACAAAAACCAGATGCAGGATTTACAGGCCGCAGAACCGAGAAAGGAGCCAGCGGCACCCGCCCAGATGTAGAGCTGAGGCGTCCCCCAGCCTCCGACTCAGAGAGCGATTCTGCTTCCACATTCTCTCTTAGTGAGTCCCAGAACCAGAGCTCAAGCACAGACAGACAATATCCAGACTCACCAGTGAGGTCCAAACCAGATCGGCCTGCCGCGGAGGTCTCTCTTGAAATCCCGGGAGAGCCCTCAAATGTTAGGGTCCCCGATTTTCAAGATGCGACACTGATACTTTAAAGGTTAAATTTTATTTAAAAATATGTCCAATAGGAAAAATACTGGTGCATCAGGGACGCATCCCAAGCTACACAGAGCAGGGGGCGACCACGAGTTTCCTCAGTGCCCAGTATTTAAGTCATGAGATTGCAAAGCAGGGGAGGGGGAACTAATCTTTACATTGATTGGTTAAGGACACCTGGAATTCCTATTAGTTGTAAAATGTCATCAAGGTCTAGGGGTCACTTGCAGACTGTCCATGGTCAAGGTCTAGGGGTCACTTGCAAGGCTACCCCCAGGCTTGTCTTGTGACAGTGTTTTGTAAGACAAAGGTGAGATTACTCTATGGTATTTTCTGCTATTAAGTTGTTTCCTGGGGCTTTCTTTAATACCTTGACTTTTTACTGTGCCCTTCCTCAAAGGCTGTCACTTATGCCTCATTTCAACACTGTAACTGTTCGTAACACAAATAATATAGCAATTTGGGCTTTAATTTATGTAAATAAACTTGCTGTCTTAACTGTTCTCAGGGAATTCCAAGGCCTTATCTCATTCCCCCTTAGCTGGATGGGTGATGTTTGCATTTCAAAGGACTTCAGATTTAATCTTCACTCTTCACATTACAAGGACTCCCTACTAAATCTAATTTGATGTATAATCCATCCTAAACCCCCACAGCAAGAATATTTTTATGTCTTACTTGAGAAATTTTCGGAAACCCTGTGGCATAGTGGTTAAGGGCTACGGCTGATAACAGAAAGATTGGCAGTTTGAATCTACCAGGCGCTCTGTGGAAGTGCTATAGGGCAGCTTACTCTGTCCTATAGGGTCGCTACGAGTCCAAATCGACTCGACGGCAGTGAATTTAGCGTTTTGGTTTTCCTCTGCATTTGCTTTGCTGTAAAATGATTTGCATCTGTGTACTTTGTCAGTTAAATACCCTTCTGTTCCGCCTGCAAAGCAGAACATGCACTCAAGTTTGTTAGAGTGTCATGTGTTCTACATTCCTCTGAATACAATTATTCCTTTAAGAACATTTCATTTTGATTTCTATAGGAACCTTGACCCTATGCTTTTACTAGGACAATAATCACATAATGGGAATTACAGTAACAAAACCTGTGAACAGAAATGGACCTCACAGGCCAGGAGATGGTGAGTGTCTAGCCTCTGTTCAGCAGCACCTTTGAAAAAAAGACTTAGACTCGAGAGTGCTTGCTATGGACATCTATTCAGACAAGGGAGAAATGGAGAAAAACTAGCTACAACCGGAGTGGGTCAGAAGAACACAACATACCTAACAGAAGCAGAGTGAGATCCAGGGAGAGGGTATTATGGGATTCTGTGACGTCCTTGCAATTGTTGTTGTCAGTCAGCGCTGGCTTGTGGCAACCCTACGGACAGCAGAGAAAAACTATTGTCCAGTCTTGTGCATCTTTATTATCGCTCCATTTTCCAGTCTATTATTGCAGCCACTATGTATTTTAGGTGACTTACAACCCAAGGGACTTAAAACCTAGATGACTTACAACCATTTTCTAGCACTTACCAAACAATATTATGATCTGTAGGGTTTTCATTGACTAATTTTGGGGAGCAGATTGCCAGGCCTTTCCTTGTATTCTGTCTTAGTCTGGAAGCTCTGCCAAAACCTGCCCACCATGAGTTACCCTGCTGATATTTAAATATTGATGGTATAACTTCGAGCATCCTAGCAACAGGTAAACCACCAAAGTACCACAAACTGACAGGTGCTAGTTGTCCCTATAATACTTTATCCTTTTTACTTACATTAGCTGAAGTGGATTCCTATTGCTTGAAACTGAAAAAATCCTAACTAATAAGAATTACCATCTTGGATAACCAAAGATTTTGAGGTGTCCCCCATGGATTGTATGTGTTCTCTACTGCTGATGCTCTCAGAAGCAACTCATCTAACCAGAGGGTGGGTAGGTGACTTTAAGGTATTCTTTGAGTTATCAGGAAAACATGGGGCATAGTGTGTTAAGCGTTATGTCTGCTAACCAAAAGGTTGGCAGTTCAAATCTGCCAGGTGTTACTTGGGAACTCTATGGGCCAGTTCTACTGTGATCTATAGGGTTGCTATGAGTTGGACAAGTCATATAGCTCAACATGAGGGTTCAGAAGGGCTTTCTAGACAGTAAGAGAGAGGCATGAAACAGAGAGTCAAGTCATTGTATATGCCCCAAAGATAACACTGTTATGGGATATTAGGGATCAAGGTGCCTAATTAATTAGTACTCCACCAGTTATCAGACCACTTCTAGTTACCTCCTTCGTCATACCATTCCTTCCTCTACATTGTTTTGCAGGCTCTTTAGAGAACCCCAGATGATTTCAGATCTAACTGACTCAGGGTAGTCAGACATGTTCAGAACACACACTAATGACTGACAAATGACCCTGGGTTGCTGCACATGCTCATTAATGCAAGAGAACTCACACCAAGGTATCAAAATTTTGAGAAGTATGTCATTGGCTGTAACCAAACCCATTTCAGAAGTGGAGGTCCAGATGGTTTCAGGTGACTTCTAGGTCAACTGGCATAACAAAGTTGTTTAAGAAAATGTTCTGCATCCTACTTTGGTGAGTGGCATCTGGTTCTTAAAGCTAGCAAGTGGCCATCTAAGAAGCATCAGTTGGTTCCAACCCACTTGTACAGGGGAATGAAGGATGTCAAAGACATAAGGAAAATGCAAGCCTGAGAGACAGAAAAGACCACGTAATTCAGACACCATATGAACATGGGACTGGAAGAACTAGATGGTGTCCAGCCAACACCAATGACTGCCCTGACAAGGAATACAACACAGAGTCCCTGACAAAGTGGAATAAAAGTGATGTGCAAACTCAAACCCCATTAAAAAGACTAGACCTAATGGTCTGACAGACTGGAAGGTCCCTGGAAGACGTGGTCCCCAGACACTGTTAGCCCAGAACTGAAACCATTCCCAAAGCCAACTCTTCAGACAAGGATTGGACTGCACTACAAGACATAAAATGAGACTGGTGAAGGGTATGCTTCTTGGCTTAAATAGATAGATGAGACTTACTGGGCAGCTCCAGTCTAGAGGAAAGATGAGAGGGAGAGCGGGACAGTTGCTAGTTGAAAAGAAGTGGGAAATACAGGATGGAAAGGAAGAGTCTGCTATCACAGTGGGGAAAGCAGTTAGAGTTACATAGCAATGTAGGTGTAAGTTTTTGTATACCAAATTGACAAAATTCACTTAAAGCACAATAAAATATTTTAAAAATTAAAATTAAAAGAAGTGGAGGTCCATTTTATCATTTCCACCAAGTTTTAGCCCAGACTCAAAATACGTAATCAATAGAAACTATAAAGTTGGAAGAGAAATTCGGAGGATAGCTACCTGGCCAAGTGACTGGAAGAGATCCATATATATGTCCATTCCAAAGACGATCCAACTAAATGCGGAAATTAGCAAACAATACCGTTAGCATCACACGCAAGTAAAATTTTGCTCAAGATTATTCAAAAGTGACTGCAACAGTATATGCTGGATTCAGAAGAAGATATGAAGTGAGGGATATCATTGCTGATGTCAGATGGATCTTGGCTAAAAGCAGAGAATACCAGAAAGATGTTTGCCTGTATTTCACTGATTATGCAGAGGCATCCAACCGTGTGAATCATAATAAATTATGGCTAACATTGTAGAGAATGAGAATTCCAGAACACTTAATTGTGCTCTTAAGGATATGTATATGGATAGAGGTAGTCTTGTGAACAGAACAAGGGAACACTGCATGTTTTAAAGCCAGGAAAAGTGGGCATCAAGGCTATATTCTTTCCCAACACCTTTTCAATCTGTATGTTGAGCAAACAATCTAAGAAGCTGGATTATATGAAGAAGAACAAGGCATCAGGATTGGAGGATGACTCATTAACAACCTGTGTTATGCAGATGACACCACCTTTCTTGCAGGAAGTGAAGATTTGAAACATTTACTGATGAAGATCCAGGACCATAGCCTTCAGAATGGATTGCACCTCAGCATCAAGCAAACAAAAATCCTGACAACTGGACCAGTAAGCAATATTGTCATTAATGGAGAAAGCATTGAGGTTGTCAAGGATTTCATTTTAATTGGGTCCACAATCAACGCCCATGGAAGCAGCAGTCAAGAAACCAAAAGACACACTGTACTGGGAAAATCTGCTGCAAAGGATCTCTTTAAAGTATTGAAAAGTAATGACATCACCTTGAAGACTAAAGTGCACCTGACCCAAGCCATGGTATTTTTAATCACATCATACGCATGCAAAAGCTGCACCATGAACTAAAAAGACAAGAAGAAGAATTGATGGCTTTGAATTGTGGTGTTAGAGAAGAATGTTGAATGTACCATGAACTGTCAAAAGAACAAACAGCTCTGTTCTGGACGAAGTACTACCAGAATGTTTCTTGGAAGCAAAGATGGCAAGACTGTGGCTTACATACTTTGGATATGTTGTCAGGAAGGATCATTCCCTAGAGAAGGATATCATGCTTGGTAGAGTGCAGGGCGATGAAAAAGAGGAAGACCCTCGATGAGACGGATTGACACAGTGGTCACGACAATGGGTGTAAGCATAACAACAATTCTGTTGTGGATTGAGTCGCTATGAGTTAGAACCAACTCAATGCCACCTAGCAACAACAACAGAAGCTACAAATGGTTAAAACTTTCTGATCCCACCCACTACCTTCCTCTAACCCTAAATGAATATGCACAAAACAGTGATTGTTTGAGCAGATCAAGGAAATCAGTCTGAGGTTGGTATCTATGAGTTCCCATTTTCAGGTGTGGGAAATAATCTCTCTCTTCATCTAAAAAACTGCACTTGAGAGTTTGGCTTCTTGCATAATGGGCATGTACCCAGTGGTCTGGATTCAACACTCTCACTGGTAATAAAGACTCCCTTGCTCAAAAAGATATTCTTTTAACAGATGGAATTCACTATTCCTTCTCTTTTGCTTGGAAATCCTGGTGGCATAGTGGTTAAGTGCTACAGCTGCCATGCAAAAGGTCAGCAATTCAAATCTGCCATGTGCTCCTTGGAAACTCTATGGCTCTATGGGGCAGTTGTACTCTGTCTATAGGGTCACTATGATTCAGAATCCACTTGACAGCAGTGGGTTTGTTTATTTTGGGGGCGGTGGTTCTCTTTTACTTAAGGAGCCTGATGTCACAGTGGTTAAAAACTTGCATGCTAACTGAAAGGCCAGTGCTTTCAACCCACCAACCACTTCATGGGAGAAAGGTGTTGCAGTCTGCTTTCATGAAGACTACAGTCTTGGAAATGCTGTAGGTTGATTCTACTCTGTCCTATAGTGTTTTCAAGAGTCAGAATCAACTCAATGCAATGGATTTAGTTTTGTTAAAAATAATCAGAACTCATTGAAATTTGAACCTAAGGTTTATTCTGAGTAGTTATTTTATTTACAGATAAGAGGACCATTTTGATTCCAGAAAAAGTAAATAGGTAGGAGAAACTAGATACAATTGTTACTAGGTCCTAGTGCCATGGACTTGTTACAATTCATGTCTGCACCTTTAAGAAGAAAGAGGCAAGGCACAGAAAATCTTTCCTCTTGAGTGAGCTTTATTAGGAAAAGAGAAAGACCTGCAGGGGAGATGGAGAGGGCCTGATTGGTGACACTAGCCTCCAGCCGGCCGAATAAAAGCTAATCCAAATTTTTTAAAGGTTTTGAGGTAGAAAGGGAATTAAGACCTACTCACTATGTGGCGGGAAGGAAAGTGTCTTCGCTAGATTTCCAGATGGCCTCTGCAGTGAAGACTTCCCAAACTTGCAGTAGGACTTCAATTCCATGGTCCTGATTATAGCCCTCTGCCCTAATTTGAACTTCTGTGTGTATTCCCAGAGCTAGTTTTACCTCTTTTCTTTTGAAAAATAACTGAGGAATTTCACACAATCATATGAATGACTTATCTCTACGTCCTAGGATATAGCTAAAACCTTTGGGGCCTTTTATTCCTTTACTATCTGTAGCTTTTTTTCACTGTTTGCTGTGAGTTATTTGCATAAAAAAGACCTAAGAGGTATTGAAAGGACTTCAGAGAGACTTTCCTCCCTCATAATGAGGCTTGTAAAGAGAAATATAGAAGATCAACTCTAGGCTAATCTTAATGTAATTGATTGAACCCTGCCTCTCCTCCACCTCAACCTCCAACTCTACCCCCTCTTTACTAAGATCAGCTGATATCAGATTAACTCCTGGCCTGGCTGCTAATAATTCGGCCCTCTGACTACCTGCTGCTGCCACCAAAGTTCTGAGATTTAAATTACAAAATAAGGGTTTGACAACTATCCTTTTCTAGCAGGATAAGATGAATTTACATTGCTGTAGAGCAAATTCTGGGAGGCTTTTGCAGTTTAGGCCGGATTTGGAGCCCTGGTTGTGCCGTGAGTAAAAGGATAGGCTGCTAAGCCAAAAAGTTGGCAGCTCAAATCCAACCACCAGCAGCTCCTTGGAAGCCCTCTGAGGCAGTTCTGTTCTGTCCTATAAGGTTCCTATCAGCCATAACAACAGCATTGGTTTTGGTTTTTATTGTTAATATTTCATTTCATGGATAAGAGAAACCTTAAAATCTAAAGTCAGACGTGTGCTATTAATTTTTTCTATTCCACAGTTTTTTGCTTCCTCTTTACTTGGCCTGGGCTAACCAGCAACGTGGGGATGGAATGAGGACATGGGTCAGTGAAGCTGTAGAGTTTGTTTCCAAGCTTAACTGATTAAAAAACATTAGTAAGAGAACAAGCAAGCATAATAAATAACAATCTGTGGTCTTGATGTGTGCTTATTTTTGGAAAGTGGTATGCAGCTGCAGTAATTTTGAAGCTGCCTGGTGTTGACTTCAAAATTCAATTCTTTTCACTCAGAAGAAATAAGAATTCTAAGCTAAACTGTGCTATAAAAGACTGAAAATCCACTGAAACCCTTGAAGAGAACCTATGTTAAATGAATACTATCCTCCCTGAATCCTACTCAATACTGGTGACATACCAGTTCAGTGCTACAGCTGCTGACCCAAAGGTCTGGCGGTTGGACTCTGCCAGGTACTCCTTGGGAACCTGATGGGGCAGTTCTACTTGGCCCTGTAGGGTCACTGGTCAATAGGTTTCATTTTTGGTTTTTAGTTTAAATGTTACTGCCCTGAGGCAGGGGCCTGTAGCATGAATGGATCTGGAAACAAGTATCTGTTGTTTTTAAAACTTTATTGCACTAGCAAGGGATAAAAATGGTACAAATGGGGGCATTCAAAAAATAATATTTTTTGTTGTAAAAAGTCAAACAAAAAGAATACGAAGAGAAAGCCAGTCTCCACACTCTTTCCCTATCGTTCGGCAATCCCTCTTGAGTAAAAATTTTTTGGGTGGAAAAATATAGACAAAACAAATAAATTCTCCCTGGGTGGTGTAAACAGCTCTCAGCTACTAACTAAATGGTGGTGGTTCAAGCCCACCCAGAAGTTCTTTGGAAGAAAATCCTGGTGATCTACTTCTGAAAACTCAGCTATCGAAAACTCTCTGGAGCACACTTTTATCCTGACACCCATAGGGTCCCTAGACGGTTACTGGTTACACTAAAGAGAGAAATATATAAGTGGAAATGCTTCAAGAGTATTTTTTCTCCATTGAGATCACAGTTCTAAGCTTAGTTAATAGAGGCCCCGTAGCCTCACGGGCACCATGAAGAAACCACAGGCCTCTTGGTTCACAGAATATAAACTGCATGAATTTAGAAAGAGGAGGCTATAGTGAGTAAGGTTTGTTATAGACTGAATTGTGTCCCTCCAAAAATATAGCCACACGTAGCCATGTCTCCCAGTATTTTGGCGTTGTCCTCCATTTTGTGATTTTCCTGTGCTGTGTGTTAAAGGATGAGGATGGAACTGTAAATCCCTTCATAGGATCACCTCCCTGCTCTGCTGTAAAGGGAGTTTCCTTGAAGTATGTCTTGGACCACCCTTTATCTTTTCATCCTACAAGAGATAAAAGGAAAGGGAAGCAAGCAAAGAATTAGGAACCTTATACCATCAAGAAGGCAGCACCAGGAGATGAGCACATCCTTCATACCTGAGATTCCTGCTCCAAGATGCTCCTTGAACAAAGACTGATGCAACACAAGGACTGTCCTCTAGAGCTGACAAGGGAAAAAGCCCTCCCCTGGAGTGGATGTCCTGAATTTGGACTTACAGCCTACGGGACTGTGTAAGAGTAAACTTTCCTTTGTTAAATCCACGCACTTTGTGGTCTTTCTGTTAGAGCAGCACTAGCTGACTAAAACAGGTTATGTTGAAAATTTAGAAAGGCTGATTGCTTAGCCTAAGGAATAGAAGACTGAAGCGGCACTTAATAACAATCATCAAGATTTCTGGGTTGGAAGCAGGGCCAGGATGGCAGACTAGACACATGTCTCCTCAATTCCTTCTGAGAATTAAGGCCTAGAAAAGTAACTGAAAGGAGCAGTGTGGATATCCTGGGAGCTCCAAGATCAAGTGTATAGTCATGAGACTGGACTGTGCAACAGAAAGGGGGAAATACCTTGTTGGTGTCGAGACTGAGCACAATGAGTACCACTTCTGCTGGTGCAGTCCTTGTTAGGAGTACAGGTCCAGATGACTTGTTTGTCAACCGGGAGGCTGGGACTGGGTCTTCAGAAACTGTGAGCCTGGCACTGCCCAGCTATTTTGTTGATCTGCAGTGCCTAAGTAAACAGCATATCCCAGAGCAGAGAGAGTGTGCTTGGAATAGCCACATGTAGAGTGCCTGAAGGTGCTAGTGCCCCTCCCCACCTCTTCTCTGAGATGTGCCATAGATTCTGCTGATTCACTGAAACAGAGGCAGCTCAGGTTGGATGCTGTTTTGGTCAGGTGACAGGCAGAATCAGCCTTACTTAGGGCTAATTCTCACACTGAGCAACAGTGCCTATCTGAATAGTGCTTCTCTCAGCAGACAAGCTGTTTTTAACACAGTCATACCTAGAGAAAGTAGTGGTAGCTGGTGGCCAAGTACAGTGGGGTATGAACTCCTCCCTTAGTTAAGTCACATCATAGCGTCTGCTGACTGCTGATGAGGTACCATCTTTGTCAGCCAGGAAGCAGGGCCTACCATCCCTGAGGAACCAATTGCTATCAGCTGCAGATGGTCAGTGCCTCTCGCAGTAGAAAATCAGCTTTTAAGTTAAGAGCAGCTAGAGAACTGCAGCTGACTGTGGTGGCAACATTTTCACCACCCTTCACTGAGCCACGTCATAGTGTCGGCTGACAGCCCACCAGAGACACTGTAAGTAAGGTATTGTCTTTACCAAATAGGAGGCAAGGCCTGCCACCCCTGAGGGCCCGGGTGCTTTCAGCTGCTGCTGGACAATGTGTCTCTCAGCAGAAAAAGAAGTTTTTAAGTACATTTAGAGAATGCAGTGGTTTCTGGTGGCTGAATGTGGTAGCAACCCTCTCTCATCCCTTCCCGAGCTACACCATAGCCTTGATTGGTGTGATGCTGGAGAGTCAGCACAAGTAGCTCACCACCTTTATTAGCCAGGAGGCGAGACCTGCCACCCCTGAGGGCCCAGGTGGGGCCAGCCACCAAGCCAAACAGCACAATGGGGTTTGACAGAGTTTATGTTGCAGAAAAGCTATACATAAGCCAGTTGCACCTAGAGAATGTAGCAGCAGCTAATAACCAAATCAGCCTCCTTGTTCACTCCCTTCTCAGACCTATGCCACAGCTCCTCTTGGTATAACACTGGAGAAACTGAACAGCTTCTGGATGGTGTAAAGACAACAATCAATATCTAATCATTTAAAGAAGCAGACAACTGTGGCTCCAGAAAACTCCCAAAATAAAGAATAAAAAAGCTTCCCAGATGAAGAAGTCTTTCTGAAATTATTGGTGGCAGAATATGAAAGAATTATGTATAAAACCCTTCTAGAGATTAAACAAAATGCAGCAGAAAACCATGAAAAATTTTAATGTACATGAACTGTTAGAACATTAATGATCTGAAATCAAGCAGATCAGTAATAAAATTACAGAATTAGACAACTGAATACAAAACCAAAAGAGCAGGATGCAGGATTTGGAATGCAGAATCAGTGAGCTTGAAGATAATGCAACTGACACCAGCATTTATGAGGAGAAATCAGATAAAAGACACAAGTAAAGTGAAGAAGCATTAAGAAGCATGTGGGAGTCTATCAAGAGGAATAATCTATGCATAATTGGAGTTTCTGAACAGGGAGGAATAGCATAAATACAGAGAGAATTGTTGAACAGTTGCTGACAGAAAATTTCCCTGACATCATGAAAAAAGCACATAGATATTCAAGACACTTATCAAACACCACAAAAAACTAGACCCCAAAGAAAGATACCGAGACATATTATAATCAGGCTTAATAAAATGAGATGTAAAGAGACTCTCTTACAGGCAACAAGGCTTAAGGCAAAACTAACATATAAAGGGAAGCCCTGTAGGCTTTTGTCTGGCTTCTTGGCAGAAACCATGTTGGCAAGAAGACAGTGCGATGGCACACACACAGAGTCTTGAAGGAGAAAAACTTCCAACCAAGAATTACATATCCTGGCAAATTGTCTCTTAAATATGACAATGAAATTAAGACACTCTCAGACAAACAGAAGCTTAGAGACTTTGCAAAGAACAAACCATAACTACAAGAAATACTGAAAAAAGCCCTTTGTTTAGAAAAACAGTAACATCAGTTGTATGCTTAAGGATGCATTGCAGGACAGAGCATCCAGAGTCCTACTCAGATAGGGAAGTCATAAAGCTCAATCAAAACTAAAATATTAAAAGTAGGGAACCAGAGATCTTGACATGAAAATTATAACATCATCATACCATAAAGAGGGATCCATTACAGTAGTTGCAACCCTTTCAGAAGGAGAGGAAATTAAAGAGATATACAGAAGTTAAAGAGTGCTTTAAAATTAGAATATTAAGGGAGATCAAAGAGGTAGCCGCAAAGAAAACTAACAATGTTACGTATCACAACAAGAAACATAATACAAGAGTCTTCAACAAACACAAAACCAACACTGAAATGGATGAAAGAAAAATGACCCAGAATAGAATATTTAAAAAAAGAAACAATAAAAACATCAACAATACAGAAATAAAGGCATCAGAATGACAGCACCAAACACATACTTATCAATAATTACACTGAATGAAAATAGATTTAATGCTCCCATAGAAAGGAAGAGAATAACAGCATGGATTAAAAAACAGAATCCATCTACATGTTGCTTACAAGTACACCTTAGACTCAAAGATATAAACAAACTGAAAAATCAGAGGATGGAAAAATGTACACCGAGCTAACAACATTCAAAGAAAATCAGGAATGGCAATACTAATCTCAGATAAAATAGATTTTAATGTAAAATTCACCACTGTGGACAAGGATCGTCACTATTGCTGAAAGGTTCAATACATAAGCAGGATATAACAATATTAAATATTTATGCACCAATACCAGAGCATCTAAACACATTGAACAAACACTGACAACACTGAAAAATGAGACAGATCACAATAATAGTAGGAGACTTCAACACTCCATTTTCAGTAATGGACAGATCATTCAGAAAAAAGTTCAGTAAAGGCAGAGAAGAGCTTATTGTAATAACCAACCAGTTAGGCCTCATCGACATATACAGAACTTTTTACCCAACAGCAGATAAATACACTTTCTTTTTCAATGCACATGAAACATTCTCCAGTATAGACCACATATTAGATCATAAAGCAAGTCTTAGCAAAATCCAAATCACTGAACTATTGCAAAACATCTTCTTATTCCATAAAACCATAAAAGTTGAAATCAATAGCAGAGAAAATACATAGAAAATTAAACTCATGGAAATTTAACAACACCTTGCTCAAAAATTCATCAGTTATAGGAGAAATCAAAGATGCAATAATGAGATTTATGGAATCACATGAGAATGGAGACATCCTATCGGAACCTATGGGATGCAGCACAAGCAGTGCTCAGACATCAGTTTATCTCTATAAATGCACACATTCAAAATGAAGAAACAGCCTAAAACATAGAATTAACTCTACAGCTTGAACAAGTAGAAAGAGAGCAACAAAGGAACCCCTCAGGTACCAGAAGAAAACAGATCATAAAGATTAGAGCTGAACTAATGAATTAGAGAACAGGAAAACAATGGAAAGAAATAACAAAATCCAAAAGCCGGTTTTTTGAAAAAATCAACAAAATTGAGAAGCTGTTGCCTAAACTTACAAAAGAAAAGCAGGAGAGGAAATAAATAACCCAAATAAGAAACAAGATGGGAGATGTTACAACAGACCCAACTATAATCAAAACTATCATAACAGAATACTGCAAAAGACTGTACTGTAACAGATTTGAAAACCTAGAGGAAATGGACAAATTTCTAGATTAACATCACCTACCAAGATTATCACAAGGAGAAGTAGAACAACTTAATAAACTCATCAGGACAGAAGAGATTAAAAATGTAATTAAAAAAACTATCAAACTTTTTTTTTTTTTTTTAAAGCCCTGACTCAGACAGCTTCACCATTCTACCAAAGTTTTAGAGAGGCGATAACTCCAAAACTACTGAGGCTGTTTCACCGCATAGAAAAGGATGGAATACTCCCAAATTCATTCTATGAAGCCAGTGTAACCCTGATACCAAAGCCAGGGAAAGATCCCACAAAATAAGAACATTGCAGACCAGTATCACTCATGAACCTAAATGCAAAAATCTTCAACAAAATTCTAGCCAATAGAATTCAACAACATATCAAAAACATAATTCACCATCTGAGGTACACCAAATGATCCCATCTCAGCTGAATCAGATGATCACCAAGGACAAAAAAAAGGGAAAAACAGCCCAGAAAACAGAGGGACCCACATGTATGTGTGACTATACCAGCATATGATCAGAACCAAATGGTGCCTGGCTACCAACAATGACAGCCATGATGGGGCACACAATGTTGGGTCCCAGTGGCAACACACAAAAAAGTGGGGTGCACCTCAAGAACTCCACTAAAATATCACAATTGATGGTCTGGTGGCCCAAGACTTTCCCTGGAAGCATAGCTCCTAGACCTGTTGCTACTCCTTATCATTAATCATTACTGAGATCAACTCTTTGGACAGGAATGGATTGGAATCAGGGACACAATGACCATGTGGTGTGTCCATTTAATGGTTCTATGTATCTACAGGATGCCATCCTATTGGCTTCTTAGTGGAAGGGAGAGCAGAGGGTGGAGAGGAGGGGATAGGAGATTATTAGCAGAATATGACATGTATAGAATGGAAAGGAAGAATGTGCTGTCACCAGGCAAGGAGACAGAGGGAACCACAGATGAGTGGGCACACAAATTTAACTGGAATTGTATACTACTTTAACTAAATCACAGTAAAATAAATAAATAAATAAAATGAAATAATAAATCATGACCAAGTTGGATTCATACCAGGAACGCAGGGATGGCTCAACATCACAAAGACAATTAATGTGATCAACCACATAAATAACACAAAGGACAAGAATCACCTGATTCTGTCGAATGATGCAGAAAAGACATTGGACAATGTCCAACACCCATTCATGTTAAAAATTCTCAGCAAAATAGGAATAGAAGGGAAATTCCTCAATGCAATAAGGGGCATCTACACAAAGCCAACCACCAACATCATTCTAAATAGAGAGAGACTGAAAGAATTCCCTCTGAAAATGGGACCCAGACAAGGATGCCCACCATCACAACTTCTACTCAACATTGTGCTACAGGTTCAGCCAGAACAATCAGACAAGACAAAGAAAGGGCATCTGCACCAGTAAAGCAGAAGTAAAAATATCTCTATTCGCAGTTGTTGTTGTTGTTGTTGTTATGTGCCTATGAGTCAGTTCTGACTCATAATGAACCTAGGAGCAACAGAACAAAACACTGCCCAGTCTTGCGCCATGTCTACATTTGTGTTTATGCTTAAGCACATTGTTGTAGCAACTGTGTCAGTCCATCTCCTAGAAGGTCTTCTCTTTTTCACTGACCCTCCAATCTGCCAAGCACTATGTCCTTCTCCAGGGACTGATCTTTCCTGACAACATGTCCAAAGTATGTAAGCCACAATCTTGCCATCTTTGCTTCCAAGGAGCTCTCTGGTTGTACTTCTTCCAGAACAGATCTGTTGGTTTTGTTGGTGGCCCATGGTACGTTCAACATTCTTCTCCAACACCACAATTCAAAGGCATCAATTCTTTTTCTGCCTTCTTTGTTCACGGTCCAGCTTTCGCATGTGTATGATGCAACTGAAAATACCATGGCTTGAGTCAGACACGTTTTAGTCTTCAAGTTGACATCCTTACTGTTTTAGTCAACTGAAGTTGCTCTAACAGAAATACCACAGAGTGGATGGCTTTAACAAAGGAAGGTTTATTCTTACATAGTCCAGTAGGCTGCAAGTTCATATTCAGAGTGTCTGCTCCAGGGGAAGGCTTTCCCCTTGTTGGCTCAGGAGGGAAGTCCGGTATTGCATCAGTCTTTGTCCAGGGAGCATCTTGGCACAGGAACTTCAGGTCTGAAGGACGTGTTCTTCTCCTGGTGCTGCTTTCTTGATGGCATGAGGTTCCCAATTCTCTGCCTGCTTCTCTGTCCTTTTATCTTTCATAGGATGAAAGGATTAAGGGTTGGCCAAGCCATACTCCAGGGAAACTCCCTTTACAGTGGAGCAGGGAGGTGATCCTGTGAAAGGATTTACAGTCCCACCCTAATCCTTTAACATACAGTTTAGGAAAACCACACAATGGAGGACAGTCACAAGATACTGGGAATCATAGCCCAGCCACATGGCTACACATATTTTGGGGGGACACAAGTCAATCCTGACACTTGTTTTTGAATATTTTTGGGAGATTCTTTGCAGCAGATTTCCCCAGAGCAATGTATCTTTTGATTTCTTGCCTGCTGCTTCCATGGGTGTTGATTGTGGACCCAAGTAAAATGAAATCTTTGACAACTTCAACTCATTCTCCATTTATGATAATATTGATTACTGGTCTAGTTGTAAGGGTTTTTGTTTGCTTGATGCTGAGGTGCAATCCATCCTGAAGTCTGTGGTCCTTGATCTTCATCAGTAGGAGTATGAAATCTTCATTTCCAGCAAGTAAGGCGGTGTCATCTGTGTAACGCAGCATGTTAATGAGTCGTCCTCCAACTCTCATGCCTCATTCTTCTTTGTATAACCCAGCTTCTCAGATTATTTGCTCAGCATATAGATTAAAAATGTATAGTGAAAAGGTACAGCCCTTACACATGCCTTTTCTGACTTTAAAACATACAGTGTCCTCTTGTTCTGTTCACACGATTGCCTCTTGATTGATCTACGGATTCCTTAAGAGTACAATCTATTTGCAGATGATATAACAATATACACAGAGAACTCTAAAGAGACCATAAGTAAACTACTGGTACTAATAAAAGAGTTCAGCCAAGTATTAGGATATAACATCAACATAAGTAAATTGACAGGATTCCTTTACACCAACAGAGAGAACATCAAAGAGGAAATCACCAAATCAATACCATTTACAATAGCCCCAAGAAGATCAAAGTACCTAGGAATAAATCTAACCTGAGAAATCAGAGGCTTATACAGATAAAATACAAGACCTTGCTTCAAGAAACCGAAAGAGACTTACATAAATGGAGAAACCTACCCTGCTCATGGACAGGAAGACCTAACATTGTGAAAATGGCTATTTTGCCCAAAGTGATCTGCATAAACAATGCAATCCCAGTATAAATTCCAGTGTCATTTTTTAATGAGATGGAGAAAAAAAATCACCGACTTTGTTTGGAAAGGGAAGGAAACCCCAGACAGTAAAGCACTACTGAAGAAGAGGAACACAGTAGGAGGTCTCACACTACCTGACCTTAGAACCTACTATACTGCCATGGTAGTCCAAACAGCCTGGTGCTGGTACAAAAACAGTCTTATAAACCAATGGAACTGAATTGAGACCCCAGAAGTGTCACCATCCTCTTATGAAAAATTGATATTTGATAAAGACCCAAAGGCCATAAACTGGGGTAAAAACAGTCTCTGTAAGAAGCAGTTGGCAAAAATTAGATATCCATCTACAAAAAAAACTGAAACAAGACCCATGTCTCACATCTTACACAAAAACTAACTCAAAGTGGATCAAACACCTAAATATCAAACCTAAAATGATAAAGATCATGCAAGAAAAAATAGGGTCAACAATGGGAGTTCTAATACATGGTTTAGACAGACTACAAAATCTGACAAACAGTGCACGAACAACAGAACAGGAAATTGATAAACAGGAACTACTAAGAATCAAACACTTACATTCATCCAAAGACTTTATCAAGAGAATTATAAGACTACCTACAGAATAAGAAAAAATATGCGGCAACTACATGTCGGATCAACATCTGATATCACTAATCTACAAGGTGCTATAAAACATCAACAAGATAAAGGTAAACAACCCAATTAAGCAATGGGCAAAGGAGATGCACAGATACTTCACCCAAGAAGGCATCTAGGCAGCCAAAAGACACATGAGGAAATTCTTAGTCATTAGCTATCAGAGAAATCCAAATCAAAACTGCAATGAGATATCATCTCACCCCAACAATGCTGGAAATAATCCAAAAAATGCAAAACAACAAATGTTGAAAAGGCTGTGGAAAGATAGGGACTCTCCTACACTGCTGATGGGAGTGCGAAATGGTATAACCTCTTTGGAAAGCAATTTGGTGCTTCCTTAAAAAGCTAGAAATAGAAGTACCATATGATCCAACAGTCTCACTGCTCAGAATATATCCTACAGAAATAAAGACAGTCACACAAACAGATACAAGCACACAAATGTTTATTGCATCTCTGTCCACGATAGCAAAAAGATGGAATCAATCTAGGTGCCCATCAACAGAAGAATGGATAAACTGTGGTACCATAGTCCTCAGTGGAACATTATGCAATGATAAAGAACAATGATGATTTTAAGCAGTATCTTATAACCTGGTGTCAACTAGAAGACACTATGCTGAGTGAAATCAGTCAGCTGCAGAAGGGAGTGACAGCAGGCAGCAGAGAGCAGCCAACATAACTGGACTACAGCATAAACTGAAAGGCTTTCTAAACTCAATTCAGTATTTCAAAAGACAGAGTAGCAGAGTCACGGGTCTGGGGACCATGTTTTCAGGGAACATCCAAGTCAACTGACATAATTAACCTTTCGCTAGGAGAGTCTTCTGCACCCTGTGCTGGTGAGTGGTGCCTGGGTCTTAAAAGCTAGCAAGCTGCCATCTGAGGTACACCAAGCGGTCCCAACTCGTCTGTAATAGATGACGACTGAGCACAACAGAGACATGAGGGAAAAAGAGTCCAGGAGACAGAAGGACCCACATGAAATGGGAGGTTTACAACACAGGACCAGAAGAACCAGATGGTGCTCAGCCACCACCAAAGGCTGCCATTACGGGGGACGCAATGTAGGGTCCCTGAGGCAACACAAGAAAGAAAGATGTGCAGTTCAAGAACTCTACTAAAAGACCAGAATTGATGGTCCAACATCCTGGAGGGTCCCCTGGGAACACAGTCCCTAGATAGGTTGCTGGCCCTGACTAGAAAGCAGTTCTGAACTCAGTTCTTCAAACAAAAGTGGACTACATTTAGGGATGCAGTCTGTTCTTACAGGGTGTGTACTTTAAGGTTTTATACATTTATAGGAAGCTGTCTTGCTGGTTTCTTTCTAGATGCAAGTAAAGAGGGTGGAAAACAGGACACGTGCTCATAAAGAGGATACTAGAAGCATAGAGTGAAAAGGAGAAACGTGGTGTCATCGAGTGCGGACAGAAGATGGGGCTACACATAGGCGGTCATGCAAAATGGATCTGGATTGAATACTTTCATTTAATCACAATAAATAAATAAATCAACTCTTATTTAAGAAAGTGTTCTGGGTTGTACCCATACGGCTGATTGTGGATGACATGAGAGGTGCGAAGCTGCAGTAACAGGGAATTTAGGTGACATGTGATGAAGGAGCCTACCTTGATGGTTGTTCTGTACTGAGAAAGATATAAAACCCTTCTTCTGGGGCTTCTGGAATGGGATGGATGTGGCCTACCAGTGACAATTTTAATGTTAAAAGCCTTGAAGGGTGGTGGCATGGTGGTTAAACCCTCAGCTGTTAAGTGAAAAATCAGCAGTTTGAACCCTCAGCTGCTGTGTTGGAGAACGATGTGGCAGTCCGTTTTTATGAAGATTTATGGGAAAAAAAAAAGCCAACCTGTTGTCTGTCAAGCAGATTCCAAGTTACAGCAATATTATAGGACAGAGTAGAACTTCCCCATAGAATTTCCAAGAAGTGCCTGGTGGATTTGAACTGATGATGTTTTGGGTTGTAGCTGTAACTCTTAATCGTTGTACAACCAGGGTTCTGTCTGTGTAGCCTATGTACTCTCTCCTACAAGATCACTATGAATTGTAGTCTTTTCAAGGGCAACAGGCTTGGGGTTTACTTTCTTTTTAAGGGGTATAGAGCCAAAGTATAGAGGAGCAGCTGGATGATGCAAATATTAAGTTCTTGACTACTAACTGGAAGGCTTATGGCTTGAACTCCCCCAGAGGAAGCTCAGCAGAAAGGCCTAGCAATTTGCTGCCAAAAGATCAGCCACTGAAAACCCTTTGGAGCAGTTGTACTCTGAAACCCATGTGGTTGCCATGAGTCAGAATCAACTCAATGGAAACTTTATTTTTTAAGGGTATATACAACATTTGCTCTGTAACAGTTTATTACTATTTCTCCCAGTAATGACTGTTAAAAAAATCAGGAAATGAATGCAGAATAACACACCAAATCTGCATGGTACCCACAAGTTTTCCTCAATTTCTAATTAGAAACAAAGCCATTAGGAAAAGGAAGCTAATAACTAATATGGATTTTTTAATTTATATCACATTCTGCTGATCAAAGTCTAAACATGTACTAGCACACAGAGAGTAGCTTTTAATAGAAGAAGAAGTAGACAGCATACAACAGGATGAATAACCCTCTAGCTCGAAAGCTGTCTGGGCAGAGGTGACAACTCTTCCACACACACCCCACTTTGTGTTGCGGGTAAGGGACTTATGTAAGACAGTCATATCACACATCAGTCCCCTCCAGGGCTTCTGTAAACTATTCTGGTGGAGATAGAGAACTCTTCCACACCTGCCTTCCACCTGGTATCGTGGCTGAGTGACACAATGGCAGCCAAGTTTGTCCAGTTAGGTGAACTACAAGCTTATGCTACGCATGCTGCCCATCAGCATGACTTCTGAGGAGACCAAGAAGACGTCCTTCACCTGGTTTTATACCCCAAAGCCTATGTGACTAGTCGTGTCTTTTTAACCCTGCTAACAAAGATCAAACCTCAATGCGGGTAGTGTTTTGTTCTGAGGTGTAAAGAAGTCAGCTGGTGAAGAACGCAGCAAACCACAGCCAACTGGCTGGTCTAAAGGACTGCCTCCTCACAATGGGAAACAAATGACAAACTGGAAAGACAGGAGGATGGTTAGAAGGATGTTCAGTCAGTCTGCTAGAGTGGAATAAGGCGAAAGAAAGAGCGAGTCAGAGTTATTTGGGAAAGGGAGTAAAATATTCGCGAGTTGATGCAGGTTCAGGAGTGGTGTCGGCAATGAGAGACTCCAAAGAATATAGTTGCAAGAGGTTAAGGAGAAAAAGAAAAGAGGTCATGATATGTTGCCAAGTGTTGTATGTGAGGGAGGGTTGTCATTAGATGTTCGCTCCATCTTGTGAGACTAAAGAATCCAAAGAAAATAAATTTAATGGAGAAAAGTTAATTTTACACCATCCCGTTGTGTGTTCTAAAACATAACATCATTCTAGGACTGAACCAAATGAGTCTGCAACCTAATTAGAGCTACACAGTCAGTCATTTACTCATCAAGCCCTTATTAACCATCTAATACACGATGAGCACTGTGCCTGGGATGGGACTGTGTAATTTGTTACCCTTGGCTGTACCCAAGGTCCCTGGGTGGTGCAAGCAGTTTGAGATTGGCTGTAGCGTACAGGTTGGGGGTTCAAACCCACCTGGTGGTGCTATGGAAGAAAATGCCTGGTGATCTGCACCCATAAAGATTATAGCCAAGAAAATCCTGTGGAGCAGTTCTATTCTGTAGCACATAGGGCTACTGTGAGTAGGAATAGGTTTTGTTTTTTGTTTGTTTGGGGTGTATTCAACTGGTAATACATCGCTAAGTACGTATGCTTGATAACATCTTGGAATGGACTGTTGAACCTTCCTATTGTTGGTTCCTCCTCGTGTCTACTGATAGAAAAGCTTGATGTCTTTATCTCCAAGGGTGAGGTGAGATTCTGTTTCATCTTAAATAAGACGTTGAAGCAATAGCATCCCAGGTTTTCCTTAACTTGCCTCCAACCTTGATTTTGTGCATGTTAAAGCAAAAATTAACTTCTAAAAATTAAAAATCAGATTGGGAGAAGTACCAAAACATGGTCAAAATGTGTATAACCCGGCTCCATCTTTGAACCAGCAGTTATGGAAGTGTTGAGAGTGGCAAGGGTGGCCCAGAAGGAGGGGCGACAACCATCAGAAACGTAAGACTGTGGAGAGTTATGAAAGTGTCTTCAGAATGGGGGAACTGATTATTCCATTTGTTCTGCAAAAGTGTTACTACTACAGACTTTTCATCAAGAAAGAACAGCTGTGTTGTTGTGTGCCATCATGTCAGCTTCAACTCCTAGCAACCCCGCACGACACAGTAGAAAGTCCATTGGGGTTTTCTTTACAGAGCAGACCATCAGTTTTTTCTCCCTCAAAGCTGTTGGTAACCTTTCTGTTAGCAGCTTAGCCCTTAACCATTGTATCACCAAGGCTCCTTAGAAAACTATGAGCAGTTGCTATAGAATGCAGCCGATAACGATGCTTCACTCGTGTCTTTTCAGACCACTGTTTGCACCAGAGACATTGCAAGTTTCTAGCCACTCATGTCACACTTGGCTTCCCTGGCGCCTCCATTCCTTCACTGTGACTAAAATTATTTTGAAATGATGTCAAAAGTTTGTGTTGTTTTTCTACATCAGAACTGTGGAGAAGTAATGGCAATCCAGAGCAAGCAAATATTTAACTACTATCGATTAGTGATGATGTCAGTTGCTGCTGAGTTATCTCCAACTCGTGGCAACCCCATGTACAACAGAGTGACACAGTGCTAGGTCCTGAGCCATCTTCATGATCATTGGTATGTTCAAGGCCATTGCTGTATTTTGAGCATCTTCCAACCTAGGAAGGAGCCCTGGTGGCATTTTCCTGAAAGGTCAGTGGTTTGAAACCACCAGGGGCTCTACAGGAGAAGGGTGTGGTGGTCTGCTTCTGTAGAGGTTCACAGCCTTGGAAACCCTGTGAGGTCACTATGCGTTGGAATCAACTTGGTACCAGTGGGTTTTGTTTTTTATTTCCAACCTAAGGTCTCATCTTCCAGTGCTATGTCTGGACAGCATTCTGCTGTGGTCCAGAGTTTTCATTGGCTAATTTTCAGAATAGATTGCCAGGCCTTTCTGCTTAATCTATCACAGTCTAGAAGCTCTGCTGAAGCTTGACCACCTTGGTGACCCTTTGGGTATTTGAAATGCTGGTGGTGTCGCTTCCAGCATCATAGCAACACGCAAGCCAGCAAAATTAAAAAAAAAAAATAAAACCTGATAAACTGGGTAGTATATCAACTAGTGATACTAAGTATGTAATCGCTATCAATTATTAACCAGGGTCCACGAAGCACAGTAAAGATGTAGAGAACGACACAGCCGCAGGCCAGAATTCTCTATATCTATCCTTCCCTGTGGAAAATCTATCCTTCCCACCCCTGAAATCTCCGCAGGAAATAAGGAAAATGCTATTACCTGTAATGGACAAGATTAAGGGTTGATGTAATGCTATCTTTGATGGTGAACCAGGAGAGGGGAAGTTGGTTGTGGTAATAACAGGTCTTGGAGTCAGATGACCTGGGTCTAAGGATGACTTTTATCAATTCATTCTGTGATCTGTTCATGCTTATCTCTCTCTTTGGCATACAATATTAGAAACTCCATAGGACTACTGTAATCACTGAATGAAGTAACATGTCAAACATATCTTTGTCAAACCTAAAACAGTGTACTAACACACAGTGTGAGAGCAGAAGAGTCTTACAAGCAAGATACGGGGCATTGGAGGAGACCTCTTTGTATGTGCCCTAACTCCTCCACTTGCCAGCTCTGTGACCTGGATGGTATGCAAATCACTGGTGACGTGGGTGATAGTCAGATCAACTGTGACTTGGGCAGTGTTCAGACCATCTGTTAACTGGGTAGTGTTAAGTGTCCTGAAGCTGGGGCCAGACTTCCCAGGGTCAAACCTTGCCTCTGTTCTTTGCTAGTTGTGGGAGCTGGTCAAGTGACTCTGTTAAGTCTGCTCACTCACAGTAAGAAAACAACACCAGAACCTACCTCATAGAGTTATTATGGATGAAAGGATAAACAAATGTGGTGTGTACATACAATGAAATATTACTCAGCCATGAAGAGAAATGAAGTTCAGATTCCTGTTACAACCTGGATAAATCTTGAAAACATTGTATCTGGTATCTCTTAACTCTGTAAAGCCTGAGTAAACTAAGCCATGCCAAAAAGAACAAATACAAACTGAGCTTACCTATATGAGATAGGCAAGTGTGTACACTAAAGCTCATTAACGGTTACCAGAGGTGCGAGGGTGTGGAGAAATGAGTCATAGCTTAGAAGGTATTGAATTTCTGTTAATGGAATAATTTGGAAAAGGATGGTGGTGACAGTTTCGGAAGATGATGGTTGTAATCGATGTCACTGAATTGTAGTTGTAAAAATTGTTGAACTGGCAAAAGTTTTATTATGCATGTATATTTTCACCACAACAGCAATTTAAAGAAAGATAAGTTATTGTGAAGGTTGGCTGAGTTAATACACATAAGGCATTTATAACATCACCTGGAGAACATTAAATGCCTGAAGACGATGATGATGATAACAAACTCTCCAAACCTAGTTTCCTTGTTTGCAGAATGGGGGAAATGCTCACATGGCTGTTAGGGTTAAACGAAATCATGTGCCAGCACCAGTTCAACACAAGAGGGAACAGGTCATGCTTCCAGGGGTCTCTGTAGTTGACTACATGATTCCTATTCTATAGCAAAGTCATCAGGGTAATTCTACCCACTTGCTGCTGATGCAGCACTGGTGATATGCTAGTTAAGAGCTTGGCTGCTAACCAAAAGATCAGCAATTTGAATCTATTAGCTGTTCTTGTTTTTCTTTTTTTTTTTTTTTTTCGGTAAGGTGTTGTTCAGTCTCCATGTGTTTGATTCTGCTTTTTTTGTGTTTTCTGTTACTGCTTTTTAATTTTGTGGCTTTATGGTCTGAAAAGATGCTTTTCAACTTTCTTTTAGTTTTATTTTTCTTTTGTGATTGATAGTTTACAATCCAAGTCAATTTGCCATATAAAACTCCATGCATACACTTCTATACACCTCTAGCTGCTCTTCTAAACCTGTGACAGCACACTACTTCTTTCCACCCTGTACTTCCCATATTCATTAAACAAACTCCTGTTCCCTCCTCTCCACTTTCCCATCTCATCTCTGTAGAGGAGCTGCTCCAACCACTTCATGTCTTACAGTCCAGTCCAATTTTTGTGTGAAGAGTTGTCTTTGGTACTGGTTTCAGCTCTGGGCTAGCAGAGGGCAATGTTCTCTGGGAACTCTACAGGATGTCAAACCATCAAGTTTGATCTTTTAGTAGAATTCTGTATCTGCAACCCCATTTTTCTCCCACTATGTCAAGGAGTCTGTGTTGTGTTCCCAGTCAAGGCAGTTATTGGTGGTAGCTGGGTACCATGTAGTTCTTCTGGTCTCATGTTGATGAAGTCTCTGGATCATGTGGCCCCTTCTGTCTCCTAGGCTTCTATTTTCCTCCTGTTTTTGAAGACATTAATTCTCCTCTGTTCCAGGTGGATTGGGACAAATTGATGCTCCTTAGATGGCAGCTTACTACCTTTTAAAACCCAAGATGCTGCTCACCAAAATGAGGTGCAGAACAGTTTCTTAAAAAAAAACTTAGTTATGTTTTTTGACCTAGATGTCCCCTGAAAGCATGGTCCCCAGAACTTCACCCCTGCTACTCTGACCTTTGAAATATTAGGTTGTATCTGGGAAACCTGTTAGCTCTTGATATAGTTCAGCAGTGTTGATCTCTCTTCTACTATGTGCTGTCACTTCCTTCACTTAACCCAATTAATAATTAATGTCTAATGTATGAACACCCATCTCCCACCCTCCCCTCTCTATTAACCATAAAAGATTATTTTCTTCTATGCTTAGCCCTTTTCTTGAGTCCTCATAATAATGGTCTCATACAGTATTTGTCCTGTTTTGACTGACTAGTTTCACTTAGCATAATGTCTTCCAAATTATTCCGTGTTGTTATCAGGTGCTTCCCAAGATCATTGTTGTTCTGTATCATTGCATAGTATTCCATTGTACGACTATAATGTAGTTTGCTTATTCATTTGTCTGTTGATAGGCATTTAGACTGATTCCATCTTTTTGCTATTTTGGACAGTGCTGCAATAAACATTAGTGTGCACGTATCTGTTTGTATGACAGCCCTTATTTCTCTAGAATATATTCCAGGAAGTGGCATTGCTGGATTATGTGGTGTTTCCGTTGCAATCTTTTTAAGAAAGCACCAAATCGACTTTCAAAATGGCTGTACCATTTTACATTTCCACCAGCAATATAGAAGAGTTCTGGTCTCTCCACAACCTCTCTGCCATTTGTTGTTTTGTGTTTTTTGGATGAATGCTTGCCTGTTGGGGTGAGATGCTATCTCACTGTAGCTCTGATTTGGAAGTCTCTGATGGCTAATGATCATGAGCATTTCCTTATGTATCTGTTAGCTACTTGGATGTCTTCTTTGGTGAAGTGCCTGTTCATATGCTTTGCAGGTTTTTTAATTGGGTTATCTTTTTCTTCTTGATGTTTTGAAGTACCTTTTAGGTTATGGTGGTAGGTTTATCAAATTTTCCTAATTCATAGTTTCATAGTTGCCCAAAACTTCTTCCTACTCTGTAGGTAGTCTTCTTACTATGTTGATGAAATCTTTGGGTGAGCATAAAGTGTTTGATTTTTAGGAATTCCTATTTATCTATTTTCTCTTCTGGTGTCATGTATTGTTAGTAATGTTTTGTAGTCTGTTTATGCTGAGCACTAGGGGTCCCAGCATTGTACCAACTTTTTCTTCCATGATCTTTAGGTCTTTGATCCATTTGGGTTTAGTTTTTGTGCATAGTATGAGATATGAATTTTCTTTCACTTTTTTGCAGATGGATATCCAGTTTTGTCAACACCACTTGTTGAAGAGACTCTCCACCCCCATCCCCACATTCGTGGACTTTTGGGCCTTTGTCAGGTATCAGCTACTCCTAGGTAGATGGTGTGTCTGGATTCTCTATTTTGTTCCACTGGACTATATATCTGTTTTTGTACCAGTACCACACTGTTTTGACTACCATGACAGTGTAATAGCTTCTAAAGCCAGGGCACGTGAGGCCTCCCACTTTGTTGTTCTTCAGTAACGCTTTACTTATTTGGGACTCTTCCCTTTCTGTATGAAGCTGGTGATTTGTTTCTCCATCTTATTAAAAAGTGATGCTGGAATTTGTATTGGGATTGCACTGTATCTGTAGATGGCTTTGGGCAAAGTAGATGTTTTCACAATGTTAAGTCTTGCTATCCATGAGCAAGATAGTTTTCAACAATTATGTAGGTCTCTTGGTTTCTTGCAGTGGAGTCTTACAATTTTTTTTCTATAGGACTTTTACATCTCTAGTTAGATTTTTTTTGTAGGTGTTTTATCTCCTGGAGAGCTATTGTAAATGGTAATGATTTGGTGATTTCCTCTTTGATGGTCTCTTTGTCAGTGTAAAGAAATTCCACTGATTTATTTGTTTATCTTACATCCTGATACTCTGTGGAACTCTTCTATTAGTTCTAGTAGTTTTTTTGTAGATACTTCAGGGTTTTCTGTATATAACATTATATCTTCCACAAATAGAGATATTTTTACTTCTTATTTACCAATGGGAATACCCTTTATTTCTTTATCTTGTCTGATTGCTTTGGTTTAAACCTCTAGCATGATATTGAATAAAAGTGGTAACAGTAGGCATCTGTGTCTGGTTCCTTTTCTTAAAGGGAATGCTTTCAGTTCCCATTTAGGATGATGTTGGCAGCTGGCTTTGCGTAGTTTACCCTTCTTATGTTGAGGAACTTCCCTTCTATTCCTATTTTGCTGAGAGCTTTTTAACATGAATTGGTGTTGTACTTTGTCAAATAACTTTTCTGCATCAATTGATAAAATCAAGTGATTCTTTTGTTTTATTTATGTGGTGGAATAAATTGTTTTTCTAATGTTGAACCATCCTTGCATCCCTGGTGTGAATCCCTCTTGCTCATGGTGAATTTTTGTTGTTGTTGTTTGTTTTGATATGTTGTTCAATTCTTTTGGCTAAGATTTTGTTGAGGAGTTTTGCATCTGAGTTCATAAGAGATATTGGTGTGTAATTTTCCTTTTTTGTATGGTCTTTACCTGGTTTGGTTTCAGAGTTATGCTGGCTTCATAGGATGAATCTCGGTGTATTCCATTCTCTTCTGTGCTGTGAAATATCTTCAGTAATATTTGTGTTAAAATTATGGTAGAATTCTGTCATGAAGCCATCTAGGCCAGAACTTTTTAGTTGGGAGTTTATAAATTACTTTTTCATTCTCTTCTTTTGTGGTAGGTTTATCAAATTCTCCCAGTTCTCTGTGTTAGTTTTGGTAGATAGCGTATTTCTAGAAATTTGTCCACTTTTTCTGTTTTCAAATTTATCAGAGTACAATTTCTCATAGTATTCAGATCCTTTTACTTTCCATTGGGTGTGTTATGATATTGCTCCTTCTCATTTCTTATTCAAGTTATACCGTTTTTCTTTTCTCAGTTTGGCCAACGGTTTATTGATTTTGTTGATCTTTTTAAAAAACCAGCTTTTGGTCCTGGTAACTCTTTCATTTGTTTTTGTAGTCTCTAATTCATTGAGTTCTCCTCTAATTTTTATTATTTTTTTCTTCTGAGTGCTTGAGGGGCTCCTTTGTTACTCTCCTTCTACTTGTTTGAGTTGTAGGGTTAATTTATTTGGCCCTTTCTTCTTCTTCAATTGTGCATTTATTGAGATAAACTGATCTCTGAGTGCTACTTTTGCTGTGTCCCATAGGTCCCTGGATACTATATGAGGCAGTTGTGCTCTGGCCTCTAGGGTGGCCATGAGTTGGATCCAACTTGCCAGCACTGGGTTTATAGATTCTCATAGGATGTTTTCGTTCTCATTTAATTCTGTGAATTTCTTTATTCTGTCCTTAACTTAATCTATACCCCAAAAGTTTTTGAGCAGGTGTTATTCAGTTTTTGTGTGTTTGATTTTTCTGCTACTGTTTTTAACTTCTATGGTTTTACGATCTGAGAAGATCATTTGCAACATTTCAGTGTTTGGTGTTGTTTTAAGACTTGTTTTATAGCCTAACACATGGTCTATTCTAGAGAAAGCTCCATGAACATTGGAAAAGCAGGTATACTTGTCTGTTGTTGGGTGGAGTGTTGTGTATATGTCTATGATGAGCTGACACTCTGAATTTGGACTTTTAGCTTACTGGACTGTGACAAATAAAATTTCTCTTTTTAAAGCCATTCACTTGTGGTATTTCTGTTAGAGCAGCACCAGATAACTAAAACAATCATGCAGTCCAATCTCTTAGCTTTCTGCCTGGTAATCAGGACTCATCAGCCCATTTGCTCTGGCTAATCCAGCCTACAGGGAGCCAGCCAGGTCAAAATTGGTAGATCTTCACTGCTCCTGAACTTTCTCTCCCTTCCTTTGCCATTCAGTCTGACTCTTCAACTTTGTCTTTGATGTTCAGGGCTCCTAGTTGTCACATATAATTGATTCACTTGTTTTTGGTGGGAGTCTTTGTTGTAAGAGGGACTACAGGAAGCTCCTGCCTCCTTCACTTTACAACATTTTGATGATTTGGATTTTGTTAAGGCTTGCTTTATGGCTTAGTATATGGTCTATTCTGGAGAATGTTCTATGTGCAATGGAAAAGAAAGTATATTTGGATGCTGTTGGGTGGAGTGTTCTGTGTCTATGAGATCAGGTTGACTGTGACGTTTACGTCTTCTATATCTTTACTGAGCTTCTTTCTGAATGTTTTGATTATCACTGAAAGCAGTGTGTTGAAATTTGCTATCATTGTGGAGCTGTCTGTTTCTCTTTTCAATGTTGTTAAGAGTTTGATTTATGTATTCAGAAACCCTGTCTTTGAGCATGTAGATATTCAATATGGTTATGTCCTTCCGGTGTACTCACCCTTTAATCATTATAGTATGTCCTTCCTTATTCATTGTGGTGGATTTTACTTTAAAAGTCTATTTTATCAGAAATCAGTACTGACAGCCCTGTTCTTTTTTGAATGTTGTTTGCTTGAGACATTTTTTTAATTTTTACCATCTTTTGAGTTTTAGTTTGTTAATATCTTTAAGTCTAAGATGTGTCTCTTGTAGGCATTAAATAGACAGATCTTTTTTTTCTGTTTGTTTTTCACATCCGTTCTGTTGCTGTCTGTCTCTTTATTGGTGCATTTAATCTAGCTGCGTTAAGTGTAATTATTGATAGGTATGAGTTTAGTGCTGTCATTTTTTGATGTATTTTTTGTGTGTGTTGTTGATAGTTTCTTTGTTTCACTTAATTTTCTGTGCTGAATCATTTTTCTTTATATCTGAGGACTGACAAGTTTGTGAACTCATCCTAGAAAAAGTGCTACGTACCTCATTGCTGAATATCGCTATGGTCACCTTTGAAATACTCCCCTTGGGAACTATGCACTGATGCCAGTGTCTAGTCCATCCTTCAAAGCAATTTTGAACTCTTTTACTGGAATGGCCATTAGAGCTGTCATTGTATTTTCCTTGATGTCCTGAATGTCATCAGAATGTCTTCTTTTCAACATTTCCTTTATCTTCAGGTAAAAAAAGGTGATTGGGGGCCAGATCAAGTTAGTGGGTAGGGAGTTCCAATATAGTACTTTGTTTACTGGCTAAAAACTCCCTCACAGACAACTACACAATGAAGTTCACAAACTTGCTACCTTGCCACCATGTGCAATGACCATTCCAGAAAGAGTTACAAAATTGTTTTGAAGGGTGGACTAGGCACTGGTAATGCTGCACAGCTTCTCAATGGGAGTTCTTCAAAGGTGACTGCAGAGATATTCAGGAATGAGGTATTTAGCACTTAGGACAATTACATTCACAAGCTTAATTGTGTCAGACCTTGTATTTTCATCTTTTTCACTGTTGTTGCTTTTGTAGTTGCTTTGACTTCATGTTTTTCATTTTGATATTTGGGGATGTTAGTTTCCTTAATATTTACCTCTATTTTCTAAATTTAAATTAGTCTTTTATTTCTTTGTATCTTCTTGACTTGCTCTCCACGTGAAAGATCCATGACTACATTTTTTAATCCTTCTTCTTTGTTGTCATCTTTTACATAATACATCTGCATGTCCCTATTTTCACTTCTAGTTTTCTTTATTTTTGTGATTTCCCTATCTGGGTTGATACCTGGTTGCTCTGTTCTGCACTCTAGTCTCGTGTTATTATCTGATAGTATTCATTTTATAACTGGAGGATTCTCTTTAGTGTTTCTTATTATTTTGGTTTGGTTTTCATAAATTCCCTGAATTTCTATTCACCTGGAAATGTCCTAATTTCACCATAATATTTGAGAGACAGTTTTGACGGATATATAATTCTTGGCTGGCATTTTTTTTTCTTTCAGCCAAGCCAAGTGCCATCGAGTCGAATCTGACTTGATGACACTTGGCTTGGCTGAAAACAAGGCTTTGTATATGTCATTCAATTGCCTTCTTGCCTGTGTGCTTTCTGCTAAGGAGTCCATGCTTAATCTTACTCTCTTTGGGGATTGTTTTTCATTTATCCCTAGCTGGTTTTAAAATTCTCTTCTTATCTTTGGTTTTGGCAAGTTTGATTATAATATGTCTTGCTGTCTTTCTTTTGGAATGTACCTTGTGTGGAGTGTGATGATCATCTTGAGCAGATGTCTTCTCATCTTTCATGATATCAGCAAAGTTTTCTGGCAACAAATCTTCAACAATACTCTTTGTATTTTCTATTATTACCTTCTGCTCTGGTACTCCAATCGCTAGTAGATTGTTCCTCTTGATAGAATCCCACATAATTTGTAGTGTTTCTTCACTTTTTAAATTGTTTTATTCTTCAATTGTGTTGGTGTCATGTGTTTTATCATCAGTCTCACTAAGTCTACATTCAATGTCTCAAGTTTACTCCTTTGACTTTTTGTTGAATTGCATAATTCTTTAATTTTATTATTAATATACTAGATTTCTGATCTCTGTCCCTCTATGCTTTCTTGCAGCCTGTTCAATTTGTCAGTATGCTCTGTCACATTCTGCCTGATCTCTTAAAAGAGTTCTATGTATTAATCTTTTGTAGTCTATGTTAAATAATTCCAGGAAGTTCTCTTCACCTGGAAAATGTATTGATTCTGTGTTTTGTGTGCTTTCCAAAGCCACTGTGGTCTGCCTCTTTAAGTGATTTGGTATTGACTGCTGTCTCTGAGCTGTCAGTAAGTTATTGTATTTATTTATTTTATGTCACCTTACTGTGATCTAGTTTCTTGTTTTGTTTTGAAATGACCAAATAGACTGATGGTGTGAACTAGTTTGACTGCTGGCAATTCTGAAGCTCTAATATCCTGTCATCAGATGCTTAAAGCTGTTACTAGGTATGTGAGCTCAGGATGCGTTTACTTTTCTTGTATGTATTCAGCTCAGGTGTCTAGGGCGTTAGTCATCAAGTATGAGGTGAAGGCTGTCTCCCACAGTACTAGATCAGCAGGGGCATTTTGCATAGACACAAGTATCAAGTTGTATTTATTATAAAAGGAAAGGGACTGACAGTTTTCCACGAGTATCTGAGGCAAAAGCTCATCCTTGTTCCTTAAAGCACATAGGTGGATAAGTTTTTCAGTTGAACTATGCATTCTGGATACTGCATGTAGAACTGAGAGGACTTCAAGGTTCATGGACCCTTTATGCCTGCACCTAGGCAGAGGAACTATTTCTGCCCTGGTTCCTAGCTCAGGGGAGCTGGAAGGTTATTATCAATTTCCATCTGTTTGTTGAATTGTTCCTTCTCCAATGCTAGACAAATGGCTCAGGGTGCGTGTAAGGGGTCCTCCTTCTGGCCTAGGAAATGTGTCAGTCTATGGAGGCAGTGCCATGCAGAGAAGAGATCAGGAAGCACTGGAAAAAGGGAGAGGGGTCCATCTCAAAGCAGTTCTACATGTGCACGCTATGGATTAGACACAAGTTATGTAGCTTTTGACTATCAAGTGCTGTTTTGCAATGAATGATTCTAGAGGTACGATTGGGCTCTCTGCAGGTTAGTCTCTCCACTGTGGAGGACACTTTCTGAATGCCACTGCTCCCCTCACTGCAGTTGCTGCCCCGCATTTCCCTGCAGGATACTGATTCCCACCAGGTCAGGTCTGGCCAGTCCTAAGTGTTTCTAAACCTAGTCTCCATCCCTTGTCACTCAGTCTGATTTCTCAACTTTCCTTTTGATGTCCAGGACTTCTAGAATGGTATATATAATCAACTCATTTGGGGGGAGGGGCTTTTGTTTTTAGAGGGATCATAAGAAATGTCTCACTGCTCCTCCATCTTAGCCCTGCCCCAGTCACTATTTGGAAACCCTATGGGCATTCTACTCTGTCCTAAAGGGTTGCTATGGGTTAGAATGCCTTAAAGGCAATAATTTTGCTGCTAACAGGTTTGGGAATGAGCACCTGGACCATTTCTATCCAATAATCTTGAAGCACTGTATGCTAGGAGGCATCCATGAAAATTTTTGTCTCTCCTAAGAGAGAGATGGAATCAATTCAACAGCAATAGGTTTGGTTTTTGGTTTCAGTGAGGCCCACATTGAGCCCTGGTGGCATAGTAGTTAAGAGCTATGGCTGCTAACCAAAAGGTCATCAGTTAAAATCCACCAGCTACTTCTTGGAAACCCTATAGGGCAGTCCTGTTCTGGCCTACAGAGTCAATGTGAGTCAGAACTGAGCTGATGGTAATGATTTTTGTTTTTAAAAGAGAGACACAGGAAGACTTTCTTTCCTCTCCTCGGTGTCAGGTATGACATTTCTCATCCATTTTTACTCAGTTCTCATATATAGCAACAAATAAATGGTCATATAAAAGATTGGCCAAGAAAAATCTGTTGCTGTCAAGTTGATTTCAACTTCAATAAATCACAGTAGAATATAATTTCTGAAGAGCAAAAATGACTTTTGAAGAAGCTAGGCTGTAGGGTAGCTTTAATTTTCTCAGAGAAGAAAGTTTCCCTGAGTAGATAATCCCCTTTGAATACATGCAGTCAGATCCTAGAACTAGGAGTCTTAGAAATGCACTCTTATTGTCCAGTTCACAGGATCCTGTTTGTCAGTCTCTGTCTCATCTGAAATGAAGTCAAATAAATATCCCATAAGGACAAAGAGTTTTTAAAAATAAGGTAAGGTGCAAGTAAAAAACTTGCTTGTCTTATGCCTTACACAAGATCTTTGGGATCATGAGGTTAGTGGGGTCACTCCTTCGTGTTTATCTTCCCTAGTGGTACCTGGATCTTCAGTGGCAACCATCATTCTCTTTTGTTTGCTATAAGACTGTTGCTCTCAAGATTCTGATTTGAGAGAGTGACATGGGTGATCTATACAGAAGAAACTAGGCTTAATACAGTTGACACACATCTAAATGACTACATTCTGGAAAAAGGAAAAAAATGTTAATGGAAAAGTTGGAAGGTAAAGAGCCAGGGGAATGAGTACTTTCATTTCAGTACTGCACTGTTTACTTATTAAACAATAATAATACTTACAGTTATTGAGTAGTTAGTATGTATCAGAAATCCTAAATTTTTTATACATATAGTTACTCACTATGATGGTTAAGATTGAGTATCAGCTTGTTTGTGCCATGATTCTCAGTGGTTTGGCAGTCATATAACAATATAGTTTGGCACTTATGTAATGAGGCAATCATTTTTCATTTTGTGGTCTGATGTAGTCATCCTGCAATTTGTGATCTGATGTAAGCAGCCAGTCAGTTGAAAAGGGAGTTTCTCTGGGAATGTAGCCTGCATTAAATATATACAGTGTTCTGTCAAAATTCACACGCTCTGTATCCTACATCCTACTCATGTAGTTCTTAGGATATGTGCTAATAGCTTGCCATCTGACCTGCAGATCTTGCGATCTGACAACTGCAACCCCTTAATCTTGCAGCCTTCCATCTGGCCTGCCAATTTTGAGTCAGCTTCTGCAACCATGTTAGTCGGAGAGGCATCCAGCCTGGTGCCTGATACATGAATTTGGAATTTGCCCATCTTTTGCAACTGTGTGAACCATTTCCATCAGATAAATCTCTCTCTATGTATGTATAAACTGAAAACCTCCATTGCTGTCGAGTTGATTTTGAATCATAGTGACCCTATGGGAAAGTGTAGAACTGCCTCATAGGGTTTTCAAGGGGTGGCTGGTAGATTAGAACTGATGAGCTTTTGGTTAATGGCTGAGATGTTACCTACTATACTACCAAGGCTCCATATGTGTGTGTGTGTGTGTGTGTGTGTATAAAAATGATTTATATACATAAAGCAATTAAACACATATATGTATGTATATATGTATAAAAACCAAACTTATTACCATTGAGTCAATTCCAGTTCATGGTAACCTTATAGGACAGCATAGAACTGCAACGTTGGGTTTCTAAGGAGTGCCTGGTGGATTCAAACTGCCAACCTTCTGGTTAGCAGCTGTAGCGTTTAACCACTATGCACCAGAGTTTATATATATTTGCTTCACTGGTTTTTCTCCTCTGGAGAACCAGCCTAAGATATTTTTTAAAAAATTAGTTTTTCACTGTGTTTCTGTTTTAAGAAAATGTTTGTGATTCAAGTCAGCTTCTCATACAAAAACTTACACACACTTTGTTACATGACCCTAGCTGTTTTCCTCACACTGTAATGGCAACCTCTTATTCTCCACCTCTTACTTCTCACGTCCATTCAACCAACTGTCCTGTCCCTCTTTGCTGTCTCATCTTCTGACTAGACAGGAGCTACCCAGTCAGTCTCTTGTATATGCTTAAGCCAAGAAACACACTTTTCACCAGTATCATTTTATGTCTTATAGCACAGTTCAATCTTTGTCTGAGAAGCTGGCCTCCAGAATGGTTTCAGTTCTGCACTAACAGAGAGTCTGGGGGCCATGCCTTCCGGGAATTAAGGAATTCACTTAATCCTTGAAACTCCCTATGAAGAAGATACCATTTAAAAGATGAGGAAGATAAGGCAGAGATATGTAAGGCAACTTACTTCACACAACTAATAAACAGCAGTACTAAGAGTACCACCAGCACCAGTGCTCTTAACCTCTCCACTGTTGGTATCTTAAATCATTTTTACAACTTACTTAGTAAAGATTATTTTCCACAAACAACAAAGTAGTCTAAATTTCTTATATCCTTCTTATTTCAAGTTGGATTTACTCTGACACAGCAAATATTTGAGGTAGTATCTTGAAGTTTACTATAAGGAAATTCCATCTGCCACAAGTATCTAGTTACTGAAAATTTGAGGGTAGCAAATAATTAAGTGTTGAGAATAGAAACATACATAGTTTCCTGTCCCTGAGTTAAATAATACTGAGTCCAGAAAAAATTAGCTTAGGCTCTTGTTCCAGGAAGTATTTGTTCCTAGAAGATAAGATCATGAACCAACTAAAACAGTTAACTTACTAAGACCATCAGTTAGTTCTTCAAAATTAACTTCAAGATCTCCATCTTGCTGTGCTTAACAAGCTGAAACTATTACGTCATCAATTCTGCTGTATCCCAACCATTTCCCTGCCTTGCAAGAGCCATCTTACTAACTCAGTCCAGGGCTAAAACTCTATCACTGGGAGGCAGAATCAAGATGATGGACTAGACACAGGTCACCTTAATTCCCTCTGAAAACTAAGGCCTGTATTGATAATTAAGCAGAGTTTTCTGGACACCCAGTGAGTCCTAGGATACAGCATACGGTGTTCAGTGTGGACTATATGCCACTGAATGGGAAATTTCTTGTATTTCACTGAGTCCTACCCACTCTTGTTGAACTGGCCAGCTCCCATGGACTGAAGGTAAATGGTGTTTTAACTTTCTTTCCTTTTTGTTGACCAGCATGTGGGGGATAGGCTTAACTGGCCACTATGCTGAGCCACAATCCTGATGTGATCAGCAGGGGGAATAGACACATTTTGAGAGCCCAGGTCTGGGCTCAGAGCACCACAGCCCCTCCACCCTCTCCTTATGGACCTCCACCACCATAGATTTGGGTATTTCAGTGCAGGTGTGACAGCTTAACTGGAACACCACCTCGTTTGAATGGGAGGTGGAGTTAACAAACTGGAGACCTCAGCAAGGGCTAATTCCCAGGCTGGGAGGCAGTGCCAGCCCAGGCAGTGGGCCTTACAGATGGGGCCCAGCAGGGGATGACAGCAGGCCAGTAACTTGTCCCTACTTTGAAATACATCACATCATCTGGAGACAGCAGCAGAGGTGCTCCTGCTGTCAGCTGGAAGGAGAGGCTTGCCACGCCTAATAGCATGACAGATTTAGGAAGCTGTCAGATAGCTTTTACTTTTTGAAAATAAGACTGCAAAGAGAAATAACTTCGGTGAAGCCCAAGGGCATCTCTTTCAGCCTTTACTGACGTACATCGTGGGGTCAGCTGATGGCCCCCCAGTGACTCCATAAATAGGGCTGTGTCTTTGCCAGCCAGGAGGCAGAGCCTGCTATCCCAGAGAGTCCCCAGAGCCCAGTCACTGGACCACATGTAAGTGGCTGGTGGCCAACTTCCTTCTCAGAACTGTGCCTCAGCTCCTTTTGAGACAACGCCAGAGAAACTAAACAGCCTCTAGATGTCCCAAAGGCAACAAACCCTAGCCAAACATTTAAAGAAACATCCAGCCATGGCTACAGAAAACTCCCAAAATAAAGAATCAAAGAATTTCCCAGAGGAAGAAGCTTTTCTGAAACTATCGGGGGTCAAGTACAGGAGATTTATATACAGAGGCCTCCTAGACTTTATATAATATGCAGCAGAGCAAATGAAAACTTAAGCAAGCTATTCAAACTGATGGAATATCAGCATTCTGAAATTCAACAGATCAATAACAAAATTACAGAATTAGACAGCTCAATTCAAAGCCAAAAGAACTAGAAATTAGACTTACTGACCTTGAAGATAAAGTTACTGACCCCAGCATTTATGAGCAGAGATCAGAGAAAAGAAACAAGAAAAATGAAGAAGCATTAAGAAATATGTGGGATTCTATCAAGAGGAATAATCTATGATTAACTCGAGTTCCTGAATGGGGGGAACGCCTGAAAACACAGAGAGTATTGTTGCTGAGTTGCTGACAGAAAACTTCCTGAAATTATGAAAGAAGAGAACATAGATATCCAAAATGTGTATCAAATGCTACAAAAAACAGACCTCAAAAAAAGACACCAATACATATTATAATCAAGCTTAAAAAAAGGAAGCATAAGCAGAAATTCTTAAAGGCAGCAAGACTCAAAACAAAGCTAACATTCACAGGAAAGCCTTGTAGACTTTCATCTGACTTTGCAGCAGAAAAAATGTTAGCATAGAGGCAGTGGGATGACACATTCAAAGCCTTGAAGGAGAAAAACTTCCAACCAAGAATTATATGTCCTGCAAAACTGTCTTTCAAATATGAAGATGAAATTAAGACATTCACAGATCAACAGAAGCTTAGAGACTTTGTAAAAACCAAACCCAAACTACAAGAAATACTGAACGAAGCTCTTGGCTTAGAAAAACAAAATCATTAAGTGTATATTTAGAAGGCAATACAGGACACAATATCCAGAAGCCTACTCAGTTAGGGAACACACAAAACTCAATGCTACAATACTAAAAGAAGGGATTCAGTGACCATATCATGAAAACTATGATATCATCACATTAAGAAAAGGGATATACTACAGTAGTTACAGTCCTTCCAGATGGAGAGGAAGTTAATAAGATATGTAGAAGTTAAAATTGAGTTTAAACTTAGATTACTAAGGGGGATCATAGGTGTAGCCATAAAGCACAATAAAGATACAACATATCAAAACAAGAAACATAACACAGGAGTCTTGACAAGCACAAAACCAACACTGAAAAAGGATGAAAAATCAACTGATTAAGAAGAATGACCCAGAACATAAAATTAAAAGCAACAGAGAAAACACCAGCATAAAAATAAACACATCAAAATGACAGCACCAAACCCATACCTATCAATAATTACACTGAATTTAAACAGACTGAACACTCCAGTAAAGAGATGAGTGACATCTTGGATCAAAAGACATAACTTGTCCATATGTTACCTACTAGAAAATCAACTTGGACTTAAAGATATGAACAAACTGAAAATTAAAGGGTGTGTTGATATATACCAAGCTAACAATATACAAAGAAGAGCAGGTGTGGTAATATTAATCTCAGATGAAATAGATTTTAATGTAAAAGCCCCCATCATGGGCAAGGATGGTCACTATTTATTGCTGAAAGATTCAACACACAAGCAGGACTTAACAATATTAAATATTTATGCACTCAATACTAGAGCATACATTGAAAAATGAGATAGATCACTCCACAATAACAGTGGGAGACTTCAACACTCTACCCTCAGTAATGGACAGATCTTCTAGAAAAAAGCTTAGTAAAGACACAGAAGATTTATTGCCACAATTTACCAATTAGACCTCGTCAACATATATAGAACTTTTTATCCATCAATGGATAAGTATGCCTTCTTCTCTGATGCACATGGAACATTTTCCAGAATAGACCATGTGTTAGGACATAAGGCAAATCTCAACAAAGTCCAAACCACTGAACTATTGCAAAGCATCTTCTCAGACCACAAAGGCATAAAAGTCAAAATCAGTAGCAAAAGACACATTGATATAAATTGGAACTCACAGAAATTGAGCAATATCTTGCTCAAAAAACTATGGGTTATAGAAGGAATCAAGAACGAAATAAAGAAATTTATGGATTCCAGTGAGAATGAAAACACTTCCTACCAGAAGCTATGGGATACTGCCAAACTGTGCCCCGAGTTCAATTTATCTGTATAAATGCACACATCCAGAAGGAAAAAAGTACTCAAACCAAAGATCTAACCCTACAGCTTGAACAAGTAGAAAGAGAGCAACAGATGAACCCCAGGCACCATAAGAAAACAGATCATAAAGATTAGAGCAGAATTAAATGAATTAGAGAATAGAAGAACAATTTCAAAAATAGATAAGACCAAAAGCTGGTTTTTTGAAAAGATCAACAAAATTGACAAACCATTGGCTAAACTTAGTAAAGAAAAACAGGAAATGAAACAAATAATCCAAATAAGAAATGAGATGGGAGATGTTACAACAGATCCAACAGAAATCAAAAATATCATAACAGAATAGTATGGAAGACTATACTCTAACAGATTTTAAAACCTGGAGGAAATGGACAAATTCCTAGATTCATATCACCTCCCAAAATTATCACAAGGTGAAGGAGAGCAACTTAATAACACAAAAGACAGGAATCATAGGATTTTGTCAATTGATGCAGAAAAGGCATTTAATAAAGTCCAACACCCATTGAAGCGAAAAACTCTTAGCAAAATGGGAATAGATGACAAATTCCTCAATACAATAAAGGCCATTTATACAAAGCCAACTGCCTACATCACCCTGAATGGAGGGAGATTGAAACAATTCCCCTTGAGAACGGGAAGTAGACGAGGATGCTCACTCTCACCTCTCCTTTTCAACGTTGTGCTAGAAGTTCTGGTCAGAACAATTAGACAAGACAGGGAAATAAAGGGCATCTGCATCAGCAAAGAAGAAGTAAAATTATCCCTACTTGCAGAAGATCTAATTGTACATGCAGAGAATCCTCAAGAATCCATAAATAAACCACTCAAACTAATAGAAGAGTTCAGCAAAGTATCAGGATATAAGAAAAACATAAGTAAATTAGTAGGATTCCTTTGGCTTGGCTTTATACCAACAAAGAAGAGATCATTAAAAAAGAAATCACCAAATCAACACCATTTACTATAGCCCCCAAGAAAACAAAATACCTAGGAATAAATCTAGCTAGAGAATAAGAGACCTATTCAAAGACAACTACAAGACTTTACTGCAAGGAACTAAGAGACATACATAAATGTTACTCTGCTCATGGATAGAAAGACTTAGCATTGTGAAATGTCTAATCTTACCCAAAGCAATCTACATATACAATTCAATCCCAATACAAATTCCAGTGACATTTTTAATGAGATGGAGAGACAAATCACCAACTGTGTTTGGAAAGGGAAGAAACTCCAGATAAGCAAAGCACTATCGAAGAAGAACACACTGGAAGGCCTCTCTCACTACCAGACTTTGGAACCTATTACACTGCCACAGTAGTCAAAACAGCCTGGTACTGGTACAATAAGAGACAAAGAAACCAGTGGAACAGAGTTGAGACCCCAGAGGTGCCACTATCCTCCTACAAGCAGTTGGTATTCAACAAAGGCCCTAAGATTGTAAGCTCGGGTGAAAACATTCTCTTTAACAAATGGTGCTGGCAAAATTGGATATTCATCTGCAAAAAAATTGAAATAAGACCTGTATCTAACATCTTACGAAAAAACCAACTCACATTGGATAAAAGACCTAAATATCAAACCTAAAATGATAAAGATCACTCAAGAAAAAATAGGATCACAATGGAAGTTCTAATACATGACTTAGACTGACTTCAAAATCTGTCAACCTAAGCTCAATCAACAGAAGAGAAAATAGATAAATGGGAATTACTAAGAATCAAACATGTTTGCTCATCCAAGGACTTTGACAAAAGAATTAAAATACCACCTACAGAATGAAAAAAAGATTTGGTAACTGTATGTCAGATCGATGTCTGATCTCCATAATCTACAAGGTACCACAAAACAGCAACAAGAAAAGGATAAGTAACTCAGTTAAGCATTGGGCAAAGGAGATGGACAGACATATCACTAAAGGGGATATCCAGGCAGCTAAAAGACACATGTGGAAGTGTTCATGATCATTAGCTATTAAAAAAATTCAAATCAAAACAACAATGATATACCATCTCATCTCCCAATAACGTTGGCCATGATTCAAAAAGCACAAAATAAGAAATGCTACAGAGGCTGTGGAGAAATTGGAACTCTCCTACACTGCTGGTGGGATTGCAAAATGGTACAACCTCTTTGGAAAGCTATCTGGTGCTTCCTTAGAAAGCCAGAAATAGATATTCCATTTGATCCAGTAATCCCACTGCTTGGAATATATCCTACAGAATGAAGGGCATTCACACCAACAGATACATGCACACGAATGTTTATTGCAGTGCAGTTCACAATAGCAAAAAGATGGAATCAACCCAGACGTCCAACAACAGATGAATGGATAAATGATCTATGGTATATATACTTAGTGGAGCACTATGCAACGGCAAAGAACAGTAATGATTTTAGCTAGTATCTCATAACCTGGTTTCAGTTGGAAGACATTATGCTCAGTGAAATCAGTCGGCAGCACAAGGACAAATATTGTATGAGACTCCTACTGTAAGGACTTAAGAACAGACTCATGTACAGAAGAAAAGACTCTTTGATGGCTGTAAGGGAATGAGGGAGAGGTTGATAGATAGTTGATAGAATTTGGGTTGGGTGAAATCAGTGTCAGCACACATTAGAAAGAAGGTCAGTGTAAGTGGACTTCATCATAACCTGAAAACTCTTCCAATCTTAACCCAATATTACAGTGATAGAATAGCAGGGGTGAGGTACTGGGGACCATGCTTTCAGGGGACATGGAGCCCAACTGGCATAACTAAGCCATTGCTAAGAGAGTCTTTGCCACCGCACATTGTTGAGTGGCATCTGGGATCTAGCAAGCTGCCGTCTGAGGTGTACCAAATGGTCCCAACTCAGCTGGAACAGATGATCACCAAGGACAACAATGACATGAGTGAAAAAGAGGCCAGAAGACAGAAGGATGCATGTAAACAGGTGACTGAATCAACATGTGACCAGAAAAACCAGATGGTGCTTGGCCACCATCAATGACAGCATAATGGGGCTCACAAGGTCAAGTCCCAGTAGCATCACGAGAAAAAAAGGAGTGCACACTAAGAACTCCACTAAAAGACTGCAATTTATGGCCCGAAGGCCTGGGAGTTCCCCTGGGAGCATGGCCTCTAAGCCTCATGCTGCCCCTGATCATAAATCATTACTGAGGTCAACTCTTCAGACAGGAAAGGATTGTACGCAGGGACACAGAGTGACCATATCTTGTGTGCACTGTATGGTTCTGTGCATCTATAAGATGTCATCCTACTGGCCACTTACCAGAAAGGAGTGGAGAAGGTGGAGAGGAGGGGACAGGAGATTGTTAAGAGGATATGACATGTATAGAACAGAAAGGAGGAGTGTGCTGTCACCGGGCAAGGAGAGCAGGAACTGCAGATAGGTAGACATGCAAATTTAAATTGGATTGTACAGTTTCACTCAATCACAGTAAAAAAAAATACAAACTCTATCACTATCAACCCCTTATTTACCCCTTCTGAGATATCACTAGGCCTCTGCTAGGTCATGTACTCCTTATTGCAAAAAGACTAATAAACTTACCTTTACTTGACTGGCTTTTTTGGAGGTCTTTGGGGGAATCAGCAATTGCTAGTGGACATGGTTTTACCAACTGTGTGTGAAAAACAGTAACTACTTTCCTTAGTTAATCCAAAAAAAGTAACTACTTTCCTTAGTTAATCCATAAAATCCAGTTGCTGCTTTGTCAAGTCTAATTCATGGTGACCCCGCATGTGTCAGAGTAGTAGTGTGCTCCATAGGACTTTCAATGGCTTATTTTTCAGTAGTGGGTTGCTAGGTCTTTCTTCCAAGGCACCCTTCTAGGTAGACCAGAACCTCCAACTTTCCTCTTAGCATCACCTAGGGACTCCAAGTTACTGTACTGGCACCATTAATTGACTAACTTGGACAACTGCTTGGTAATTCTCTGAGCAATGCTCAACTGCCTCCATTCTTAGATGTGCTTTTCCTGTAAAACTCTAAAGACTAGGCCACAGGACTGGCAAAGAGGGATAAACGGCAGTTAGGGCTTCTCTATTTTAGTTCTCTTTAGATGCTTCCTTTTTTGGGTAACAAGTGATGGCATTGACAGATTCTTCATATTTCAGAAATTAAGTCCACCGCTTTACAGACCTGTTTTATAACGGAGAGCCAGACCAGGGCAGACAAGTCATGCCACACAGTGAATGTTTCTGTGTTGAAAGTCCTTGGCTCTGAGTATTTCTTTCATGTTAATCCAGTAATGCATATCCTCATGTGGCTCATTTCCTGGCCTACTTAAAGGACATTAGAGGTATTTGTTTCCATAACCAGACCACAGCTTGAGGAAAAAGTCTAGTCTTCTCAGCCTGTCAGCTATTCTCCGTCTCATACTTCCTTCTCCTCCCACTTTGGAGACTGCCATGTACTGAATTGTGTCCCCCCAAAACTGTGTATCAATTTGGCTGGGGCACAATTCCTGGTATTATGTGATTTTCCTATATATTATAAATCCTGCCTCTATGACATTAATGAGGGAGGATGGGGGACACCTGTGCTGGTGAGGCAGGACTCAATTTGTAAAATTCTGTTGCATCTTGAGGCAATCTCTTAGATTATAAAAGAAAGGAGTAAGCCAAGAGGAGCAGAGAGAGAAAGGGAGCTTATACCACCAGGAAAGCAGTGCTGGGAGCATAGTGCATCCTTTGGACTGGGGGCTCCTGCATAGAGAAAGTCCTCGTCCAGGAGACGAAGGCTGACTGAGAAAGCCTTCACACAGCACTGACACCCTGAGTGGACCTTTAGCCTACTTTGCTGTAGAGAAATAAATGGATCTTTGTTAAGGTCATCCACTTGTGATATTTGTTTTGTTTCAGTCATACGGCGCTGCTGTAACAGAGGCTTTCAGATGCACAGGAGAGCAAGGGGCTGCTGCGTGCAGAGGTGAGCTAGGCTACCTGAGTCCTGCCTTTCCTGGAACCTCTTAACCCTCCTCTAGTTTGCTGGGAAAGACCTGTTTGTTTTTTTTTTTTTCTTTTAATTTTGTCTTTAAATTTTTCCTAAAGATACACACAGAGTCCCGGAGTGGTGCAGTTAGTACACTCAGCAGCTAACCGAAATTTGGAGGTTCAAACTCATGCAGAGGCACTTCAGAAGAAAGGCCTGGCAATCTACTTCCAAAAACTCAGCCACTGAAAACCCTACAGAGCAATGTTGTACTCTGACACACTTGGGGTTGCTGTGAATCAGAGTCAACCCAACGGGCCTGATGGCACATGCCTGTATAATCTTACGTAAGTGGTAAAACATAGTCCTAGTCTACCTACTGTGTTTCCAAGGGGCGCCTGGTGGATTTGAGCTGCAGACCTTTCGGCTGGCAGAAGTAGCACTTAATCGCTGCGCCAGCAGCACCCACAATGGCACAAGCTGACTCCTTAAAATAAATCTATGTATGTGTATTTATAGCAGTTAAAAATAAAATTTCCACAACATTAATTTTGTGTATGAACACATAACCTTTATTTTTCAGTTTATGAATTGAGGAATGCCTGGAAACCAGATAAGAGTTCTGAAACACGGTACAAAGAGGGATTTTGTAACAGGATGCTTACACTGATGAATTTCAGATTGGCTGGCAAGTTTTTGTGTCCATATTTGGGATATGGGGGAAACTTCGAACTAGGTTAAACTGAGTAGGCAAGTCCTGATTAGTTAGCTCAAGTTTCCATTTTTTGGAGAGTTGAGTGATTAACTGCGTTTGCAATCCTGGGAAGGTCAGGAACTTACATAAACCAGAAACTAAACTAAGTCTCAGTTTGCTGATGTGAATCTCAGCACAAATGACTTCATTTTGTATAGTCAGATTGAATATATGTACACATGTACAAATATGCATATTTATATACATATCACAAATATCTCCTATTGTTTCTGGTTCTCTGGAGAACACTGATACGAGCTCTAATTCATTATGTTTAATGTCTGCATAGTCTCTGGTGCTGTGTTTTAGGACACTTTAGTTAACCAGCTGGAAATTTACAGTGTATCTGGGTGTGGCTGGTCACAACTATGACTGCACTGCAAGAAACATTCTTAGACACATGTCTTTTCTTGGTGGTGATTTTCTAACTATGACATAATTTCTTAAAAATAAATTGCTGGGTCCCAGCCCAAGCCTACTACTGTCGAGTTGATTCTGACTCATAGTGACCCTATAGGACAGAGTAGAACTGACCCACAAGGTTGTCAAGGAACACCTGGTGGATGCTAACTGCTGGCCTTCTGATTGTCAGGAAAAATTATAATATTTATATGATACTGCAAAATTACTTTCCAAAAGAATTGAAATACTTCCAGCAACACTTTTTCTCATATCCCCACTTACCAAAAGATTTACTTATGCTCTCTAAGTCCTATGCCTTCTTTGTTAAGTTTATGTTTAAGTATTTTATAGCTTTTGTCACTATATGTCCATGGTGGTTGGTGTGATTTACATGGGACACCACTGACTGGTGTGATGTGTGTGAGAGGCCAAGGTTGGAAAAAATCACACCGATGACAAACTTCTTGTTTGCTGTGGGCAGAAAAGGGACAGTTTCCTGTGAGTAGAGACTGACACCAGCTCGTTCAACCTACCAGCTTTTATTGAGCAAAGTAAACAGTTTTCTGGGAAAGTGAGAAAAGGCATCTTATCACTGTTCCTTACTGCAAAAGAAGAAGAGGCATTCCCAGGGAGGGGGAAGAGAAAGTCCTTGAACTATTCTCAGTGAGTGCTGTTTCAGCACGTCTTGGTTCTCCAGTACACCGAGACAAAACTTGTCTTAAGGGCTTTTGCCGTTCTCGAGGCAAGTCCCTATCTAAACAAAGACCAGGTTTGAGTAAGCAGGATTTTACATTCTTTCCAAACATGCACATCCCCACACATGGTAAATTACGTATTTTCCTAGGAAATCATTCTTTTTGTCTAAGCTTTTTTTTGAAAAAAGCTGTATTTTGCCACTGAGTTGCCCATAACATTCTTATCATTATTTGAAGCTTCCCCATGTATTTTGTTTTGCTCCTTTATTTTCCTAATCTCATCCACTTAGAGTCGCTCTATTGGGTCACCCTTAATCAATATCATAATGGCTTCATCTGTTTTTTGAGATTTTTTTTTTAAGGAGATAACTACTGCAACTATGTTGTCTATTAAATTTTCTCTGGCATTGCATAAATTTTGGTCTTAATCATGATTAAGCTGTCATAAATCTAAATGTGCAGGCAAATACCAAAAATTAGTGTAACAGAGCATATTTATTATGAACAGATACCATTCAAATCAGTCAGCATCAACCCAAAGGTATAATGAAGATGATCCAAATAGGGTATAGTGCAAGCAGGTTGTACAGGCGAAGCCAGGCAGGGTAGTCTTCTGAAGGCCATTATAATTCTCCAGATGAGCCCAATGCCAAGGACAAAACAGTGTCCACTATAAACAGTTTACTAGGCTATTATTTGACTTCAAAGTGACTTTGGAAAAACAGTCCCCTTTAGAAAAACAGGCTCAAGTTTCACAAGGATATTTAAACAACAAATGCTGGTGAGGATGCGGAGAGACTGGAATGCTTATCCATTGAGGATGGACTGTGAGAAGGTACAATCACTATGAAAAATTATTTGGTGCTTCTCCAAAAAGCCACAGATAGAAGTACCTGTGATTGCAATGTTGCTCAGTAGAAACCCAGGGTTTTGCTCAGCATGATCTCAGCCAATAAACAAGAGACCAAAGTTGATGATCAGAAAGGCACTTTTATTTTATTGTGCAAGGAAAGGAAAAGTCTGGGCTGCTGCCACCAAGACAGCTCAACAAACACAAGAGGGAGGGTTACTCTCATGGGTTTTATAAGCACAAAGTTCATACAGGTTATATCAGCAACACTCTTAATCATACTACACACGCACAATGGGGTTTGCATGTAACTTCATGTATTACATGTTCAGAAAATGAAAGTCAAACTCCATCCAGAGGTGGTGAAGTCACTAAGTATGAGGTACTTAATGAGATAAAAGGTTATCCAGAAGGTCAAGATGAGGCATAAGCCAGTTTCCTCTGATGGCCTCAAATTTTGGACAGCTAAGGAAAGGAAAACCAGGATGTTAATGTAAAGCTACAGGATATGTCAAGCAGGCAGTGAAATTTTTCTCAGCCTGGTGACCTCTGTTTTACAGCAATCCCACACCTGGGTATATACCCTAGAGATCTAATAGCAGTGTCAAAAACAGACATATGCACACCTGTGTTCATGGCAGCATTATTCACAATAGCAAAAAAGTGGAAAACAATCTAAATGCCCATCAAGATGGATAAACAAAATAAACCAACCCCGCTGCTGTTAAGCCTATTTTTACTCATAGTGACCCTATGGGACAAAGTAGAATGGCTCCATAGAGTTTCCAAGGAGTGCCTGGTAGATTTGAATTGCTAAATTTTTGATTAGCAGCTATAGCACTTGACTACTACACTACCAGGATTTCCATTATGCTGAGTGAAGGACAAATATAAGATGAAACTACTTTCAGAAAAATACTAAAATAGATATACATATAGAAATCACTGTTCTTTGGTGGTTACCAGGTATGAGAGGGTGAGAGAGGGAGATTCACTTTCCTGATAGAAGACACTTATTATTTTTGGTGATGAGAAAGGTAACATCAAATGTGGGTGAAGTCTGCACACCTTAACCATGATAAATAATGACAATAAGAAATACATTGCCTCCTGTCCTCATTCATCTTTCTTTCCTGACCAATGGTCCTACCCTGAAATCCTCTTTTCTGTGTTTAAACACAGCTGTTCCTTCCTTAAGAATCCCTGGGTGGTACACGGTTAACATGTTTGGTTGCTAACTGAAAGCATGGAAGTTTGAGTCCACCAAGAAGGGCCTTGGAAGAAAGGTGTGGTGATCTACTTGCAAAAATTCAGCCATTAAAAACCCTGTGGAACACAGTTTTACTATGACACACATGGAGTTGCCATGAGTTGGAATTAACCTGTGGTAGATGCTCATTTAATGATTTCAGAAAGACTATTTGGAATAAGAAATGGTGAACTAGGCTATGCTGTTGAGGGGTGGGGCCTATCCAGGGAACAGAATTGAATGTCAAATACAAGTTTTGTAGCCAAGCCAAGTGTAAGGTGATGTATAACTAATTGCCTCTGTTAACAGTTAATTGTCTCTTTTGCCAAGAGACCTAAAGAACTAGATGATGCCAGGCTACCACTACTGAGCATTTTAATCAAACAATCCATAGAAAAATCCTGATCAAAAGGAGGGAAATATAGAAGACAATTTCCAATTGTCATGGACTCCAGACTTTCTGAAGTCATGCAGGCTGGATAAACCCCTGAAACTATTGGCCTGAGATAATCTTTAAACCTTAAACCAAAAATATCCCCTGAAGTCAGCTTTAAAACAAAAAAAATAGTCCAGATTAACTAGTAAAGAATTCTGCCTTGAGCAGTAATGTTTTTTTAAGATCTGTCTGCATAGATTCATAGTGACAACAACAATTTCAAAGATTAGGTGGGAATTTTAGGGAGCAGTGATTTTATGTTAATGAAGGAGGAACAACTCAGAAAAGATGAGAACTGTTGTATAACTCAAAGAATGTAATCAAGGTCGCTGAAACGTATGTGTAGAAACTTGAATTGGTTATGTTTTTATTGTGTATATTTTCAACATCCATAGTAAAAAAAAAAACTTTACCAGGTGAATGTAGTGGTGTAGTGGTGTAGTGGTGGTTCAGAGGCGGAATTCTCATCTTCCATATGGGAGATCTGGATTCAGGTCCTCGCCAGTACACTTTGTGTGGAGACATCACCCATTTTTCAGTGGGGGTTGTGTATGTTGTTATGTTGAATAGGTTTCAGCAGATCTTCTAAACTAAGAGTAGGCCATCTACTTGTGAAAGTCAGTCTTGGTGAACCCTGTGGGTCATAACGATCTGATCTGTTTTTGTTCTGTTTTGCGTGGGAACACAAAGAGTCAAGGACTGAGCTGACTCAATGGCAGTTAACAAAGATGAAGGATTTTTGAAAAGTACTTGAAATATTAACATTTAACCAAAATTCTGAGGACCAAGTGCATTAGCAAAGTCATGTCAGGGAATTTTGATTTCTCTCAGTGACAGTGTGGTCTTATGGTCTTGTTTTCATCCCTAAAGGTGGGTGGGGTAGAGGAAATTTGAATGAGGTGGAGGACCTGAATGACTCTCCTTTTCCTAGGCTAAGTCGCATGCAGCAGCTGGTCGGTGTGGGGAAAGTCAGGATGAGTAGGACTAGTTTTCACCCTTTAGGAGGCTGGGATTTTTTAGGCTAATGCTTACTGAAGCCTGAAAGCCAAGGTACTTACTCCCCCAGAACAGTGTCTTCATCACCATCATCATCATCATCATCATCTTTTTATCTCAGGCAAACATCTGTTGTCCCTGTAGGCACCCAGGGTCCTGTAGCAGGATAATAGCTGGGGAAGACGGGTAGCCCCTCTGCTGGTATGCTTTCAAATCTTTGCTCTGCTCCATACTGTTGAGGGTAGGCTCTTACAAACTAGAATTCCTAGATACTGCACCCACTTGCTTTCACTTGATGATCACCATTTCTTTCTTCAGGTCATCACACCGGCCCATTATATTGATGGCATTATGCTGATTGGACCTAGTAAAGAAGGAGCATCAGTGACTATAGACTTATTGGGAAAATATGCATTCTGGAGGGCAGGAAATCAGCAGATAAAAATTCAGGAGTTGTCTACATCAGTGAACTTTCTAAAGGTACAGTGGTTTGGGGCATGTTGAAATATTCCTTCTAAAATAAAAGGTAAGCTATTGCATTTGGTGCCTCTCACAGCTAAACTGGAGGCACAAAGCTTGGTGAACCTCTTTGGATTGGGCAACATATCCTTCTTTTGAGCATGCTACTGTGGCCTATCTATCAAGCAACCCAGCTAAGTGGCACTACCTTGCAGTGTTTAGGCAATGTTCTCCAGAAGGCTGTATATACTTTAAATGATTGTCCAATATATGGAGCTGCTTCTTCCATAGCCAGGATTCAAGGATCCAGGATTCAAGGGGGTAGAAATGGGAGAAGCACCATTCACTGTTACCCCTGGTAACACACTCACAAATTTTTCACTTCCTAGCCTCACAAAACTGCTCTGCTTGTCTAGATGTCTTCGTTTCAATGGGAGACATACTCTGATATGATTCAACACTGATTCCATCGAACTGAAAGTTAAGAATGTCACTCAGGCACTTTGAACTCCTCACACCTTTGGACCAACAGGCAAAGGAAGAAGTTCCTGTACTGGCTGGTGTGATAGATCTGGATTACCAAGACAAAGACACCAGTTTTGACCACATGATCAGTTGCAGAAACTAGGGCTGTAATTATTACGTGTATTCCTTCCTTGTATGTAAGCATCAAACATTTTTTTTTTCTTTCTCTTATAAAATAAAATTGAAACAGGGCTAGTGCATTTTCAGTTGTCCATACTAGTCTTATGTTAGGCACAAATATGACTTTGTAATCATGTTTATTTAGAGACTGTGTATGGTGTAAGGAGATTTGTACAGGTGCCAAGTAGACTGTCATAGTTAAGGTTGCGTGTTAAGTTAGCTTGACCATGATTCTCAGTGGTGTGGCAGTTACACAGTTGTCTTAGTCATCTGGTACAGCTCTGACAGAAATATCACGAGTGGATGGCTTTAACAAAGACAAGTTTATTCTTACACAGTCTGAATTCAGTGTGTCTGCTCCAGAGAAAGGCTTTCCCTTTTTGTTGGCTCTGGAGAAAGGTCCTTGCACTCCTTCAGTCTTTGTTTGGTCTAAGAGCATCTCAGTGCAGGAATCTCAGGTCTGAAGGAGGCTTTCTCCTCCCGGTGTTGCCTTCTTAGTGGTATGAGGTCCCCAACTCTCTGCTTCCTTCCGTTTTACTTGTATCTCTTGTAGGATGAAAGGATAAAAGGTGGTGCAAGCCACACTCCAGAGGAACTCCCTTAGTAAGGGTGGGTAAGCCACACCCTAATCCTCTTTTAACATAACCCTATTTATTAACCACAGGCAGAGATTAGGATTTACAGCACAGGAAAATCATGTAATGGAGGGCAACCTAACAATACTGTGAATCATGGCCCAGTCAAATTGCTGCATGTATTTTGGGGGGTACACAATTCAATCAATGACAGTAATGATGTAGCCGTTGTATATTTGTGATCTAACACAGTCACCTCCATGATGAGATCAGCCAATTAGTTGTAAGGGGAGGTTCCTCAGGAGTGTGGTCTGCATGAAATGCATATGCACATTCGGGCAAAGCTTCTTGAGTTTTGCTCATTCTGGATTTTACATTACTTCCTCAAAGAGGACTGTGCATGGTGACTTGAGACTTGAGCTTTGAGAATCAGTTTGGTTCTTCAAGGTTGTCTGTTCTTGGGGGACTGAAATCTTCCAGCAAAGTGAGGTCGTTGGTGCGAGAGCTGGATGGAGCAGGGCTGGGTTATATCTGGGAGCATTTTGTTGTTGTTGTTAGTTGCCACCCAGACATCTCTGACTCATGGTGACCCTACAACAGAACAAAATGTCGTCCAGTCCTGCACCATCATCACCATTCTTGGTAAGCTTAAGTCCACTATTACAGGCATTGTGTGTTTTCAGTGCCTTCCAATTAGGGCGGTTCATCTTCTAACACTATATCAAAGAATATTCCGCTGTGATCTGTAGAGTTTCCAGTGGCTAATTTTTGGAAGTAGATTGCTAGGCCCTTTTTCCTAGCTTGAGTCTAGAATCTCTGCTGGACTCTGTCCACCATGGATGAAGTTGCTAGCATTCATTGTACTGACAGCAAAGCTTCCACACCACAGCAACATACAAGCCACCACAGTATGACACACTGACCGACGAGTGGTAGCAGTATTTCCTAGCAAAAGCTAACTCCTTGATATACTTGAAGGATAATTCAGTCCTCCAAAATAGAGACTCTTTGAAGCATCTTTTTTAAAGGAAGCAACAGTCTGCTAGTGAGGACAGCAGGAGTGAACAAGAGGGCACGGGGACAGAAGCGTTTCTCTGAAGCAACTGTGTGAAGTGGTAGAGGCTTTTTAAGAGTCAAGTAACCCCATCCCCGGGCCCAGAAAAGCTCTTAAGGCACTAGCCAAATTAGACACTCCAACAAGTCCCTGAGGCCCCAGAGCCTCAGTTTCCTCACATGAAAAGGCCCACCCCGTAAGCGGCTGTGAGAACAAACGAAAGACCCAGTGAGAAAATGCTTCATAGACCCCATAGGGCAGAGTAAGTGTTCGATATTATTGGCTCAGTTACATATGCTGCACAAATGGCATCTTTATTATGTGAAAGCATCTATATTTCTATGGGTGAAGTTATAGGATTACTTCAACTCCCAATAAGAAAATGATACGTCCATGACAGAGGCTGACCTGAAGGCATTAAGCAGTTTACAATGAGACCTGGACTCCTCACTGGAGCAGGCAGGCACTTTCTGGGATGCCAGGACTTGACACAGTTTGAAAACAGTGACTCAAAGCCAGCCACCCCTCCTCTAACAGTACAAGCCTTCCCTGGAGGCTCCTGGGAAAAAGTAATTGTTGAAATCACCCTCCTCCTGCCTCCAGTTACCTTGGCTTTCCTTGAACACAAGCACACTATTGACCCCCAACTTTGGCACTTGTCATTCCTTTGCCTGGAACCCCCAGAGACCCAAGATACTCTCTTGTGCTCAAACCCGCTGTCAGCGTGACGCCATAACCCATGCTACACATCCATCTCATTTCCTTCCTTCACTTTTCTCCACAATGAGCATCACCTTCTGACGCACCGTACACTCACTTGCTTGTTTATTGCTGCCCTCCCCCACTGTATAAGATCTGGAAAGGCAGAGATCTAGATGTGTCCATAGGGTGTATTCCCAGTGTCTAGAGCCGCACACACTGTAGGCATTCAGTTAACACGTAGGAGTGTGGAATAAAGGGGAGACATGAAGGCACTCTGTTCCATGTGGCTTTCCCTTTGCAATGAGGCCAGTGGCTGCTCTACACAGAGCCTTCTTTGTCTCATTCATGGGCTGGAACCTCCTGTAGCAGCCTCAAGGCTCATCTGTACCCTTCTTGGGGTACAGATGTACCCTTTTTGGAGTCCCAGCCCATGATGCCACTCATGAGAAACAGATCTCGTACTTGGACTGAAGGACTGTGGGGAAGTTGGAAAAGGGTTAACTGTATACCATTTAGCAACACTTGAAGCACTCTCCTTTTAAGTATTTTATTCTTTCTCTGAAGTTCCTTTCTAGTCAACTCCCACTTACTTTCCCAGGACACCTTCTCCTGGAAGCCTTCTCCTTGCCTCCAGGCTAAATAGGGGCCTTTCTCTGTGCCCCCTCACCCAGAGATTTCCCTGGAGCAGTGCTGCTTTCTGCAAGGATCCTTCCTTGTCTTTCCCAGCTTCTGGTGGCCCCAGATATTGAGGCACCATCACTCCAATCTCTGCCTCAGTCTCCACATGGCCATTTTCCCTCTTTGCCTGTGTCTCCATGTCCACACTTCCTTCTTCTTTTAAGGACACCGATTACATTGGGTCCAAGGCCTATCCACAATAATCCTATTACTAATTAAGGTCACATTTTTGAGAGGGACATGAATTTTGGTATGACACTATTCAACTCAGTACAAGGGAAATACATAATTCCAAAGTTCTTTCTAACAACAATTTCCACTTTATAATCTGTGAAGATGGACTAATGGAAATTAGTACTAGAAGGCAGCCATATGAAAATACAGGCAAAGACTGGAGTCAGGCTACCATACACGACAGAATACAAGGGGCTACCTGAAGCTAGACAAGGCAAGGAAGGATTCTCTCCACGAGACTTCTGAGATAGCAAGACACTGTCAACACCTGGATTTCTGGTTTCTGGCCTCTAAAACTGTGAGATAATAAGTTTCTATTGCTTTAAGCCACTCAAATGTTATTAACAAATGCCCATTTGTTATGGTACCCCTGAAGGCAAACACATACCCAGAGTCCAGTATTTTGTCTGGCAGTCAGCACTAACAGATGCCCAGTAATCAAAGCTTTCCAAGGAAAAGGAGTTACACCATGTCCCCTCTTGTTTCGCACCAAAGCTTGTCAGTTCACACCCAAATTAAGAAATAAATGAGTGGGCAAAATTGCATTCTGAGGGCTCCTACTGAACTGTTACTCCTGAAGCAAATGCCAGGTTGGGACATAAGAGTTTGGAACTCAGGTGAACCAGGATTGTGATGTATTGCAACTTACTGAGTACCTGCTGCAAGTCGAAGACAGTGATTTCTGTTGAATCCTCAACAACACACTGCGTAACTAAGAAGAGCAGGCCCAGAAATCCTCGGCAACTGGAGCAAGACCACAGTAGTAAGTAGCAGAGTTGTTGGTCCTAGCGCAGGGTTCCTGAACAGCCCGAGTTCTAACTGTCACGGAACTGCACTCACTGATAGAACCAGTCATACAAAGTGTGTGGATTTCTTTAGCATCTCCCAGCAAACACCTAGATGGATTAGCTTAAGGGGCCCTAGCGATGCAGTGGTTAAATGCTTGGCTTTGTCTGCAAACTGAAAGCTCAGTGGCCCAAATCCACCATCTGCTCCTTAAAGATTAGAGCCTACTCCGTCCTGTAGGGTTACCATGAGGCAGAATTGACCAGACAGCAATGAGTTTGCTTTTGGGGCTTAGATTGGCTCGGGTGTGTAAAGTGCCTGCGTACCTGAGTGGTGCAGAGGTGGCTGAAGGTTAGGTGGTAGAGGGGGGATCCAAGAACATAAAGTATCGCCCTTATCTTTGTTCTTGAGTGGTTTTTGTCCCTGGAGTTCCTGAACCCTGCTTCCACTTTCCCCCTCACCTTCCTTGAGCCGCCCACTCAAAAGACAAATTCCTGCCTGCCATCTGCTAACCAGGCCATTCCTATGCCTGGAAATGACTGCAAATCATATAAACATAGCTTAGTAACTCAAAGTAAATCTATCCCCAAGTCAACATCCCTTCACCTGAAAACTTACGGTGCTCACTCTGACATCACCTGTCAACAAGGGAATGGGTGCTATGGAAGGAATCAGAGCGGAAAGACAGAGAGCAATCCTAACCAATTTCAAGTAAAATAACTCATATTTGCAAACGTTAAAAGAAAATATGACTATCAGAACACATTTTTGGCTGCATTAGAATCCCAGTAAACCTGTCTCTGTACTCATCTCAAGTCCTCATCTCTGAAATGGTTTGTGTAAGCGGCTCGGATCCAACTTGACAACACTTGGCTTGGCTGGCAAGGGGCTGTTGTTAGAATTAAGGGGACAGGTATGTAAACAGCTTATACATACACATTATGGTGCTTAGCACATATGCAGTCTGACAATTAAGTTCACAAACTCATCCTAGAAAAAGTGCTACATACCTCATCACTGAGTGTCACTATGGTTACCTTCAAAGTACTGCCTTTAGGAAGATATGCACCAAAGCTAGCACCTTGTCCACCCTTAAAGCATTTTGGAACTCTTTTTCTGGAATGACCATCAGAGCTGTCATTATATTACCCTTGATGTCCTGAATGTCATTAAAATGTCTTCCTTTCAATATTTCCTTTATATTTGGATAAAAAACAAAACAAAACAATGTCATTGGGGCCAGATCAGGTGGGTAGGGACAGTGTTCCAATAGTTATTTACTGACTAAAAACTCCTTCACAGACAGTGCCATGTGAGCTGGTGCATTGTCCTGATGCAAGAGCCATGAGTGGTTAGCAAAAGGTACATGCAGTTTTCATCTAACTTTCTCATGCAGCCTTTTCAGCAATTTCAAATAGCAAACTTGGTTAACTCTTTGTCCATTTGGCACAAATTCATAATGAACTCTCCCTCTGATATCAAAAAGGTTAGAACATCGTTTTGACTCTTGATTTGGACTAACGGTGCTTTTTTGGTCGTGGAGAATTGGCAGACTTCCATTGTGCACTTTGACATTTTGTTTCGGGGTCGTGTTCGTACACCCATATTTCATCACTCGTGATAACATGGCCCAAACATTATCTTGCCTCTCCAAAGGTCTTGGCAAACTTTGACTCTCCTTTGCTTTTGTTCATTGGTGAGCTCCTCCAGGACCATTTTTGCATACATCTTTCTCATGCCAAGATTTTCGGTTATGATTTTCCTGTTTCTCTATCAATGTTTACTTGGTCTGCTATGTTTTTCACAGTCAACCAATGATTTTGACACACAATTTGACGAATTTTTGCAACATTTTCATCAGTTCTGCTCAGTACTGGCCACCCTGAACTCTCTCCATCAGTGATGCTTTCTCTCCCCTCAGAAAAACATTTAATACATTTGTACACTGCCATTTTCTTCATGGCACTATTCCCATAAACTTAGATTAACTGATTTCACTTCTACTCTTGCCAAGTTCAATAAGAAATTTAATGTTTGTTGTTCTAATTCAAGCTCCAGCATTCTTGCGACAGGACACAAAAACATGCAACAACAATAACGAATGTCACTGAGCAAGACCCCACCACACATTGACACAAACACAGCTGTGAGACAGTGATATACCAAGGTTATGAAACCTTTACCGTGTTGTTTGTACAGTGCTACCAACATCAGCACATGATGGTAAGTTTGAGAACTTAATTGTCAGACCTCATATTTTAAGATCATTAAGTGGTAGCTATTAGGCATATTAGCTATAAGTTCTTCCCTTGCTGAAAACTTACTTCAGCATGCATGTTCATTTAGAGAAAGAAGAGACTTACAGGCAGGCCCTAACGTTTGTTTCAGTACTTGCAGCCATCGGAATAGGGAGCAAGCCAGCCCCTCAACCCTGGTGTGTGTACCAAGCAGGCACTGGCTCCTTGGGTGACAATTGGCCAACAGCCCCTCGGGGACACCTCAGTCAGTTACCTAAGGAATCTTTAAGTTTGGTCTTAAGTCACCCACTTAAAATTTATCCTTTGACTTTGTAATTCTCCTGAGGATCCTATCAAATATCCTTTTATGTATGCCAATGAAGCTCAGCACATATTCCTTGATGGTTCACCGCCCTTCTGCTCCCCCTCCTTCATCCTCCAAGTGCTCCCACGCATTATTCTCATGTACCATTTTCATTTTATCTTCAGGCTCCCATAAGCTGAGTGAGTCACTCAAGGGATCCAAAGAGTGATTCAAACTTAAGTATGTTTCACTCCAAGCCCAGTGCTCCCAATACTACATTAGGCTGAGGAGGACAAACTAGGGCACTACTTAACATTTACCTCTGGGCTTAAGCCCTACTTTTCAAAAGGAGTATGTGCCAGATGGAGTCATTTTGTAAAGAGGATGAACATAGTCTACCAGCCACAGCCCACCCACTCCTATTCCCATAGCCTACCCGCATGTTTTCTAACGTTTTTGAAAGAGGCAAACGGATGTCACCATGGAACTCAGCAGAACAATCTTTCCTTCCTTGCCTAAAAGGCTTTAGAATGGACAAGCAACACCTTCTTGTTGTAAAAGGAGACTTGGTGGCATGGTGTTTAAAGTGCTCTGCTACTAACTGAAAGTTTCGGCAGTTCAAACCCACCAGCTGCTCCACGGGAGAGAGATGTGGTAGTTAGTTTCCGTAAAGATTTCAGCCTCAAAAACCCTATGGGGCAGTTCTACTCTGCCCTTTAGGGTTGCTGTGAATTAGAATTTACTCAAGAGCAATGAGTTTAGTTTGCCATTAGCTGTTGCTGAGCTGCCTCGATTCATAGCAACCTAATGCCTTCTCTTTCTAAAAGGCAGCAAGCTGGTGGGTGGAGGGAACACAGCAGTCAGATAGTCCACACGGAGGGCTGGTGCATGGGTTGGGGTTAGCTGAGGGCAGGCAGGAATTTGTCCCTTGAGTGGGCTGCTCAAGGAAGGCGAGGGGGAAAGTGGGAGCAGGGTTCAGGAACTCCAGGGACAAAAACCACTCAAGAACAAAGATAAGGAAGATACTTTAAGTTCTTGGATCCCCCCTCTACCACCTAACCTTCAGCCACCTCTGCACCACTCAGGTACGCAGGCACTTTACACACCCGAGCCAATCTAAGCCCCCAAAGCAAACTCATTGCTGTCTGGTCAATTCTGCCTCATGGTAACCCTACAGGACAGAGTAGGCTCTAATCTTTAAGGAGCAGATGGTGGATTTGGGCCACTGAGCTTTCAGTTTGCAGACAAAGCCAAGCATTTAACCACTGCATCACTAGGGCTCCTTAAGCCAATCCATCCAGCTGTCTGCTGGGAGATGCTAAAGAAATCCACACACTTTGTATGATTGGTTCTATCAGTGAGTGCAGTTCTGTGACAGTTAGAACTTGGGCTGTTCAGGAACCCTGCGCTAAGACCAACATCTCTGCTACTTACTACTGTGGTCTTGCTCCAGTTGCCGAAGATTTCTGGGCCTGCTCTTCTTAGTTATGCAGTGTGTTGTTGAGGATTCAATAGAAATCACTATCTTTCACTTGAAGCAGGTACTCAGTAAGTTGCAACACATCACAATCCTGGTTTACCTGAGTTCCAGATTCTTAAGTCCCAGCCTGGCAAACTCTGCGTCCTCAGAGATTGTCAGTATCTGTTCCTTCTACCTCAAGTAACTTCATGTTCATTGAAGAACTGTTTTATTGTTGGAAAGAACAAATTCATGGTGACCCCATGCACAATGGAACAAAATACTGTCCGTTGCCTAGCCATGCCTATGATTGGTTTCAGGCTGAACTGTTGTGATCCATAAGGTTTTCATTGGTTGATTTCTGGAAGTAGATCACCAGGTCTTTCTTCTTAGTTCATCTTAGTCTGGAAACTCCACTGAAGCCTGCTTAGCATCACAGCAACACACACGCCACTGACAAGTGGTGGCTGTACATGAGATGTACTGGCCAGGATTTGAACCTGGGTTTCCCAGATGGAAGGCGAGAATCCTACCACTGATTCACCAATGCACCGAGTGAAGGATTAGCCCTGATGTAATCTTTATCTCATTCATTTCTGCTCCACCAGGAATTTGCTCCATTAATTTTCCTTATTTTCTCTCATAGCATAATAAGCCTCCATATATTGGTCTCTCTGCATCCTAAAAATACTTTTCTTACCCCTGCCGTACTCAAATTCCATCCTTTCTCTCTGTCTCTCTTTTTTTCACCATTAAACTTTTCAAACTGATGAGCTGCAATCCTGAAGCTGGTTATCTCCACGGTGATCCATCAATGCTTATTGGCCAATTTCAGCAGTGCATCTGTGGTTCATGCCTCCTCCTGCAGCCGTCCTTCCACTCCCCATCCTTGCCCCTGGAATTTTCGTGACAGCCTCTTGGTACTCATTTTTCTTGACTCTCTCTCCGCAACACTTAATGTTACTCACAGTTCCATTTCTCAGTGTCTGGATAGTCTAGAAATGTGGACTGCAGTATGTAGGGTAGAAAGAGAGGACGTATTGGATTCACCTCAATGTTCTTCAGCAAAAAAGAAGTTAAAAAGAAACAGGACATAGAAAAAAGCAAACACGGAAAAGTTAATAATTATATAATCCAGCAAGAGGCTGAGTGAGTATGTAGTTATTTATTGTATAATTTTCTATACTGAAAGAATGCTTGATCACACTGAGCCAGTCTGACATTCACATCTCTTTTGAAAAAAAATTCTGTCCTGGACCTCTTCATCGCACACCCCTTTTGCCCTGTTCCTTCTGTGAGTCTGCCTCTTGTTCTCACCTCTCCTCTGTCTTCTCTTTCCTTACCTGCTCACTGAAAAGCATGGTTCTCAAGATCTTTGCTCAACTCAGGTCTGGGGCCATGCTGAGTCCCTGCAGGCAAGCATACCCTCCCACTGTTTTCTGAGTGCTCTACAAAATTACCCCATCTCCAAAGTATCAGGCCTGCCTCTCTCCAAACTCCAGACCCACATGTCAGTTTTTAAATAAATATTTTAAATATATATAAAAATACACAGAATAATGTAACAAACATCCATGTACCCACTACCCGGATTTAAGCAGTGTTGACCTTTTGGCATACATATAGAAATAACCTGTTACAAATATGGAGCCCTGGTACTAAAGTAGTCAAGATCTCAGGCTGCTAACGAAAAGGTCAGCAGCTTGAATCCAGTAGCCATTTATTAGAAACCCTACAGGAAGTTTTACTCTTTCCTACAGTGTTACTACTAGTTAGAATCAATTCAACAGCAACAAGTTTGGTTTTTTGTTGTTGTTGTTGCTGTTATTGCAAATAAAGTTAGGGACCTTCCTGTCCCTCTTCCTGACCCTGTTTGCTACGTTTCTCCTCAGAGGAAATCACTATTCTGAACTTGGTGTGATCCTTCTAGTCTGTGTTTCTACTTTCATTACAGAAACTTTTATCCACAGACATATACAGAATTATTTCCTCTTTATTTGCCAAAGCCAAGTGCCATCGAGTCGGAGCTGACTCAATGATTTATATTCCACTAGTTGTTTCTGACCCTGGTGGTCCCAAAAGTTAGCATGCTTGGCGCTAACCAAAAAGTTGGGAGTGCAGGTCCACCCAGAGGTATGCCTGAAGAAAAGCCTGGTGCTCCACCTCTGAAAATTCAGCCACGGAAAACCCTATGGAGCACAGTTCTGCTCTGACACACACGGGGGTGTCATGAGTTGGGTCTACATGACGGCACCTGATAAATGGTATACGTCTGCAACCTTTTACACTCAACATTGTACTTTTAATGTATGTAGATCTAATTCATTCACTTTTGAAAGCTGTATTTTCTTCTTTTTAAATTTTTGCCATTGTGATTAAGTGAAAGTTTACAATACAAGTCAATTTGCTGTATAAAATCCTGAGCACCCACCTCTGTGCAACTCTATCTGCTCTCCTCATCCTGTGACAGCACTCTCTTCTTTTCCACTCTTTACTTCCAGTATCTACTTAACCAACATTTGTCCACTCTTTACCCTCTTCTCTCCCTTCCAAAAACATTCACAAAAAAATAGCTGGACAGACTCAGATGTATATTAAACCACAAATTACATGCACCACCTGCATCACTCTTTATTCCTTAGTACAGTCCAATCTTTGTCTGAAGTGCTGGCTTCAGTACTGGTTTCAGCTCTGGGCTAGCAGCAAGTCCAGGGGTGACATTCTGAGGGGACCCTCCAGGTTGTTGGACCATCAAGTCTAGTCTTCTAATAGAGTTCTAGACCCTTTATTCTCATGCTGCATCAAGGACTCTACATTGTTTTTCCTGGCAGGGCTATCATTTTTGGCAGCCAAGCACCATCTAGCTTTTCTGATCTCATGCTGATATAGTCTCCCAATCATATGAACAAGTAAATCCAGTGCCTATGACATCCTAGGAGCCCTGATCATCAAAGGGAAAGTTGAGATGTTAGACTGAGCAATGAGGAAGGTAAAATAGCACCAGGAAAGCACAGGATTCCACAGACCTGACCTGCCAGGAATCGGCTGCAGCCACTGTGTGGTGTGCCAAGCATGGAGGTTGGTGAGCACCTTCCTCAGCAGGAGTGAATATCTGGAAAATACACCTCTTGAACCAGTGAGACAGTACCAGATCACTGAAAGCTAAGTCTTCGTGTGTAACCTGCCTCATGCAGATCTGAATCTTTTCTAAGAGATGGGCCTGTCTCCCTTATCCTAGCGTCTCCCCGCCCCCACAACTCTTCTCTGCACTGTGCGTGGTACAAGAGTCTGACATCATTGCCAAGTTAGCTAAGCCATAAATAGGACTTCTGAAGGCTTTCCAGAGCCATCCTGCCTCCCACCCCTTTCTGCACGGTACCTGGCTCAGGAGTCTGACATCATTAACTGAGCTAGAAATAGGACTTTCCAAGCCCACCCTAGCCATTCTTTCACTCCCTTCTTTGTACTGTGCCTAGCTCTGGAGTCTGATGTCATTAACTGAGCCAGAAGTAGGACTCCTTGAGCCTACCCTTAGTCATTTGCAAAAACCAAACCAAAATTAAATGAAACAGTAAAGGGAGTCCTTTGGTTAGAAGACCAATAATACCAGGTAACAATCCAAGACCAGAAGACAGAACAGATATCAACCCAAATAAGGGAATTACAAAAACAAATTATAGTCAAAACACTGAAATAGAGGAACAGAGATATCATTACATAAAATCACAATAACAAAAAAAGGAGGACCCTCTTCATATGGAGAAGAAGTCAAGACAATATAAAGAAATTAAAAATTCATTTAAATTTAGAAAAATAAGGGTGAGTATTAAGGTAACAACAATGGAAATGATAAATCCTATGTATCAAATAAAACACAAGAAAAACAAAGTCTAAGCAAATACAAAGCCAACAACATTGAAAAAGATGAAAAGAAAACACATAAAGAAAAAAAAACTCAGCACAGAAAATTAAAGGAAACAAAGTAATTGTCTACAACACACACAAAAATACATCAGAGTAACACCACTAAGCTCATACCTGTCAATAATCATGTTGAATGCAAAAAGACTAAATGTGCCAATAAAGAAATGGAATGGCAGATGGGATTGAGAAATACAACCCATCTATCTATATGGTGCCCACAGAAGACATCCCTTAGACTCACAGACATGAAAAAACTGTAACTCAAAGAATGGAAAAAGTACATAAAGCTAACAGCATTCAAAAAAAGAGCAGAAGTGGCATTATTAATCTCTGATAAAATAGATTTTAAAGTAAAATCCACCACACTGAATAAGAAAGAATATTATATAATAATTAAGGGATCAATACTCCAGGGGACATATCTCAGACTGGGTTTTCTAGGGATGCAAAACAGTAACATGCATAATATGTACAAGGAACCATTTATATAAAGGAAACAGCTTACACAGTTGTAGAAGCTGAAATGTCTCCAGTCCTGGCACAAGCCTTCCTTGGCTATGGGAGCCAGTGAACCTAAGGTAGGCAGGTCAGAGATTGGAGTTCCAGATCACAGACTGTGTAGGTCAGCAGATTTCAAGACGGCAGATGAGACTGGAGGTTTTTGCTGATTCATGGAGCTGCAGGTACTAGTAAAACCAGGATTGGCAGGTCAAGGAAGAGGACTCTCGCTCACCAGGTGTAAGGGTTGATGAATCCAGCAGCAGCTAGTTCAAGTCTCAGGAATCAGATGCAAAAGAGAAGAGAGCAGGAGCTGCTGGCAATGTGAACAAAGAGGAAGTAAGTGGTAGGAGGTGGAGAAATGAGAGCTGAGGCCCTGCCCCTGCCACTTAATAGAGCTGCCAAACGTGGAGAATTGTTGTCCAACCACATTGACACAGAGTCTTAACTATCACAGGACATAACCATATTAAATATTTCTGCGTCCAACAACAGGGACCCAAAATACATAAAGCAAACACTAACAGCATTAAAAAAGAGAAATAGCTCCACAACAACCGTAGGGGACCTCAATATACCCTTCTCAATCAAGGGCAGAACATCTAGAAAAGAATTCAACAAAGGCATGGCAGATCTAAATACCACAATTAACCAACTTGACCTCATACACACATACACAACAGGCCACTCAACAGCAGCCAAGTATACTTTCTTTTCCAAGGCACATGGAACATCCTCCTGATTTGATCACATATTAGGCCACAAAGCAATCCTTAGCAATATTCAAAATACTGAAATATTTCAGGCCATAAAGCCATGAAATTAGTAATCAATAACAGAAAAAAGAATGGAAAAAACCAAACACATGGAAACTGAACAACATCTTGTTCACAAACAACTGTGTTATAGAGAAGAAATGAAAGATGGAATAAAGAAATTCATAGAATCAAAAGAGAATGAAAATATATCCTAACAGAATCTCTGGGACACAGCAAAAGCAGTGCTAAGAGGTCAATTTATCTCAATAAACACATATATCCAAAAAGAAGAAAGGGCCCAAATCAAAGAATTAACCATACGCCTTAAACAAGTAGAAAGAGAGCAACAAAAGAACCCCTCAAACACCCAAAGAAAGCAAATAATGAAAATTAGAGCAGAAATAAATGAAATAGAGAATAGAAAAACAATTGAAAGAGTTAACAAGACCAAATCTGTTTCTTTTAAAAGGTCAACAAAATTGATGAACTATTGGCCAAAGTGACAACATCAAAATAGAAGCCAGCCACAACAACAACATCAAAATAGAAGAGGAAGTAAATAATTCAAATACCAAACAGACCCAATTGAAATTAAAATCATCAAAGCAGAATATTATGAAAAATTGCACTACAATAAATTCCCAAACCTAGAGGAAATGGGCATGTTTCTAAAACCACATTACTTACCAAAACTAACATAAATAGAAGTAGAACGACTAAACAAACCCAACACAAAATGAGATATTGAAAAGCTAATTCAAAAAACTCCCAACTAAAAAATAACCTGGCTCTGACAGCTTCACTGAAAATTTCTTCCAAACTCTCAGAGCTAACACAACTATTAGTAAAAGTATTCCAGAACATAGGAAATGATGGAATATTCACAAATTTATTCTATGAAGCCTGATATCAAAACCAGGTGAAGACAGCATAAAAAGGGAAAATTACAAACCGATATCTGTCATAAACTTAGATGAAATATCCCTCAAAAAAACTCTAGCTAAGATATTTCAACAACATATGAAAATAGCAATTCACCATGACCAAGTGGGATTCATATCAGGAATGCAGGGATTGTTCAACATTGGAAAATTAATTAGTGTATACAACCACACAAATGAAACAAAAGATGAGAATTATTTGATTTTTATCAACTGATGTCGAAAAGTCTAACCCCCTATTCATGTTAAAAACTCTCAGCAAAATAGGAATAGAAGGGAAATTTTTCAGTGCAACTATGGGTATCTACACAAAACCAACAGCCAAAATCATCCTGAATGAAGACAGACTGAAAAAATTTCCACGAGAAGGGGAACTAGACAAGGATGCCCACTCTCACCACTTCTATTCAACATTGTGCTAGAGGTTCTGGCCAGAGCAAGCAGACAAGATAAAGAAATAAAGGGTATCACCACCGGTAAAGAAATAAAAATATTCCTATTTGCAGATGATATGGTCTTATATACAGAAAACCCTAAAGAATCCATAAATAAACTACTGGAACTAATACAAGAGTTCAGCAAAGTATCACAATATAAGATAAACATAAATAAACCAGTAGGATTCATTTACACCAACAAAGAGATCATCAAAGTGGAAGTCACCAAAGCAATACCATTTATAATAGCCCCCAAGAAGATAAAATACCTAGGAATAAATCTAACCAAACACATAAGAGATCTATACAGAGAAAATTACCACGCCCTACTGCAAGAAACCAAAAAAGACTTATGTAAGTGGAGAAGCCTACCTTGCTCATGGATAGGAAGACTTAACACTGTAAAAATGTCTATTCCCCCAAGGCAATCTACATATATAATGCAATCCCAATACAAATTCCAGGAACATTTTTTAATGAGATGGAGAGACAAATCACCAACTTTGGAAAGGGAAGAAACCCTGGATAAGTAAAATATTACTGAAAAAGAAGAACACAGTGGAAAGCCTCACACTACCCAACCTCAGAATCCATTACATTGTCATGGTAGTCAAAACAGCTTACTACTGGCACAAAAACAGATATATAGGCCAATGGAACAGAATACAGAATCTAGAAATAGCACCATCTTCCTATGAACAGTTGATATTCAACAAAGGCCCAAAGGTTGTAAACTGGGGTATAAACAGTCTCTTTAAGAAGGGGATGGCAAAATTGGATATACATCTGCAAAAAAACTGAAACAAGACCCATATCTCACACCTTACACAAAAACTAACTCAAAATAGATCAGAGACCTAAATATCAAACCTAAAATGATAAAGATCATTAAAAAAACAGACAACAGTAAAACATGGCTTAGACAGACTACAAAAATCTTACCAACAATGTACAAACAATAGAATTAAAAATATGTAAAAAGGAACTACTAAAAAAATCAAACACTTATGCTCACCCAAAGACTTTATCAAGAGAGTTAAAAGACTGCCTACAGAATGGGAAAAAATATTTGACAACTATGTATCAGATTGACTTCAAGTTTCCATAATGTACAAGGTACTGCAAAATATCAACAAGAAAAAGAAAATAACCCAATTAAACAATGGGCAAAGAACATGGACAGACACTTCACCAAAGAAGACATCCAGGCAGCCAAAAGACACACGAGGAAATGCTCACAATCATTAGCTCTTAGAGAAATCTGAATCAAAACTACAATAAGATACCATCTCGTTCCAGTGAGCTTGGCAATAACCCCGAAAACACAAAACAACAAATGTTGGAGAGGTTATGGAGAGATTGGAACCCTCCTACACTGCTAGTGGGAATGAAAAATAGTACAATCTCTTGAGAAAGCAATTTGGTGCTTTCTTAAAAAGCCACAAACAGAAATACCATATGATCCAGCAATCCCAGTGCTTGGAATATCCTACAGAAATATGGGCTGTCACACAGATACATGCACAAAAATATTTATTGCAGGGGTGGAGTCATTATGGCAGACTAAACACATGTCTCCCTAAATCCCTCTGGAAACCAAGACCGGAACTGATAACTAAACGGAGCCTTATGGACACCTAGTGAGTCCTAGGACATGGCATAGGGCTGTTAAATTGGACTTCATACCACTGAATGGAAAACTTCCTCTCTTTTGCAGACCCCTGCTCTTGGTGAGCGCTGGCTTTCACTGACCAAAGGTAACTCGGCATTTTAACCTTTTTCTGTCTTGGCCAGCAGGTGGAGCTGGCACTTGATTGGCAGCTGGTCTTCGGTACACTGCTGGTGGGATCGGTGGGCAAAATTGCCACACTTTGCAAGCCCAGCTTTGGACTCAGTACCTTTGGCCTCTCTTTCCACCTCTGCCATTGAGTGGTCTTGCTGTGGCAGGCAGGCAGCTTGTGTGGGATGCCATCTTGCTCTACTGGGAGGCAGATATACCCATACAGAGGCCTCAGCTGGACCTAATTCCTAGGCTGAGAGGCAGCGCCTGCCGGAAGAGAGCATTTTCCTGACAGAAAAGCAGTATTCTACACAGTGTCACCTATGGATTGGGCCTGACAGCAGAGGCCAGCAGAGCAGTAGCTTTCTGTATTTTGAGCTAGATTATAACATCTGGGGTTCAACATAAAGGTGCTTACTTTGCCAGCTGGGAAGAGGGATCTGTATACCTGAAAATCTGGATGACTTTGGAAATTGTCAGATACCTTTTACCTTTCACTTTAAGATCACCTAGAGAAACATCTGTGGTCAATCCTCACAGCATCTCTCCCAGCCTCTGCTGACTCACATCATGCCCCAAAAGCAAAAAACTCTCAATAAAAGTGTAACGAAGAAATTGCCCATGGCTTCAGAAGGCCCCCGAAAGAATGAACCAAAGAACTTCCCAGATGTAGAAACCTTTCTGAAACTATTGGAAGGTGAATACAAACAGATTATATAGAGAGCCCTCCTAGGTATTACACAAAATGCAGCAGAGTAAAATAAAAAATTAAGCAAGCTGTTCAATCTGATGGAACATCAGTACTCTGAAATCCAACAGATCAAGAACAAAATCAAAGACATAGAAACTTCCATGCAAAGCCAAGAAAACAGAATGGAACAAATGGAAAAAAGAATTTCTGACTTGGAAGACAGAGCTACTGCCTCCAGCTTCTATGAGGAGAAATCAGAAAAAAGAAACAAGAAAAATGAAGAAGCATTAAGAAGCATGTGGGACTCTATTCAGAGGAACAATCTACGATTAACTGGAGTTCCTAAACAGGGCAAGACACCTGAGAACACAGAGAGTATTGTTGCTGAGCTGCTGACACAAAACTTCCCAGAAATTCTGAAAGAAGAGAATATAGACATCCAAGATGCATATTGAATGCCACTCAATATAGATCTCAAAAGAAAGGCTCCAGGACATATTATAGACAAGCTTAATAAAATGAAACATAAGCAGCAACTCCTAAAGGCAGCAAGACTCAAAGCAAAGCTAACATTCAGAGGGAAACCCTGTACACTTTCATCAGATTTCTCAGCAGAAACGATGCTACTATGGAGACAGTGGCATGATACATTCAAAGCCTTGAAGGAGAAAAACTTCCAACCAGGAATTATATGTCTTGACCATAAGAACCAGATGATGCCCAGCCACCACCAGTGACAGCTGCGATGGAGCTCACAAAGTTGAGTCTCATTGGCAGCACAAAAATAAAAAGGGGTACTCCCCGAGATCTCCACTAAAAGACTATAATTGATGGTCCAGGGGCTTTGGGGTTCCCCTGGAAGCATGGCCCCTGACCCTGACACTGCCCCTGTCCATAAAGCATAGTGACGGTTAACTCTTTGGACAGGAATGAGTTCAACTTGGCAACAGAGAGTGACCATATCATGTGTGCACTTTATGGTTCTACACATCTGTAGGATGTGGTCCTGCTGACCTCTTGCTAGATGAAGGTGAGTGGGTGGAGAGGAGGGGATAGGAGATTGTTGGGAAGATAGAACATGTATCGAGCAGAGAGCAAGACTGCTGTTACTGGTCAGGGAGAGTAGTGGGAGCTGCATATAGGCGGGCATGCAAGTTTATATGGGAATGTACATTTTCATTCAATCATAATAATAATGAAAAAAGTTTAAAAAAAGAATTATACATTCTGCAAAACTATCAAATATGAAAATGAAATTAAGACCTTCACAGATAAACAGAAACTCAGAGACTTTGTAAAAAACCAAACCAAAGTTACAAGAAATACGGAAAGAATCTCTTGCCTTAGAAGAACAAAGCCACTAACTATACTTTAGAAGCAAACACAAGACACGTCACCCAGAAACCTAATCAGTTAGGGAAGGCTCCAAACTCAATCAAAGCTATAACAGTGAAAGAAATGATCTAGTGATCATATCATGAAAAGTATGATGTCACCATATTAAAAAGAGGTATGTACTACAGTCGTTATAGTCCTTCCAGATGGAGAGGAAATTACTAAGACTGATAGTAATTAAAATTAAGTTTATACATAGTTTATTCAGAGGGATCATAGGGACAGTCGCAAAGCACAATAAAGATGCAACATATCAAATCAAGAAACATAATACAGGAGTCTCAACAACCACAAAACCAACGCTGAAAAAGGTGAAAAATCAACTCACAAAGACGAATGTCTCAGAACAGATTAATAAGTACAACAGAGAAAACAACAACACAAAAAGAAACATACCACAATGACAGCACTAACCACATACCTATCAATAATTACGTTGAATGTGAATGGACTGAACGCCCCAGTAAAGAGACAACAAGTGACTTCTTGGATCAAAAGACACGATCCATCCACACGTTGCCTACAAGAAACTCACCTCAGACTTAAAGACATAAACAAACTGAAAATTAAAGGATGGAAGAATATATATCAAGCTAACAATACACAAAGAAGACAGATAGGGCAATTCTAATCTCGGATAAAATAGATTTTAGTGTAAAATCCACCATTGTGGTCAAGGATGGACACTATTTATTGATGAAAGGTTCAAGACACAAACAGGACATAACAATATTAAATATTTATGCACCTAATATTGGAGCACCCAAATATATCAAAGAAACACTGACTACACTCAAAAATGAGACAGATCACTCCCACAATAATAGTGGGAGACTTCAACACTCATCTAGAAAAAAGCTCAGTGAAGACACAGAAGACCTTATTGCCACAATTAACCAACTATACCTCATTGACGTACACAGAACTTTCTATCCGTCAGCAGACAACTACACTTTCTTCTCCAATGATAAAGAACAACGATGGTTTTAGGAAATATCTCATAACTTGGTTTCAATTGGAGGACATTATGCTGAGTGAAAACAGTCAGTGACAAAAGGGCAAATACTGTTTGAGATCCCTATGATAAGGACTTAAAAACAGACTCATGCATAGAAGAAACGACTCTTTGACTGCTGCAAGGGAGGGGAGGTAGGGAGGCGAGGGCAGGAGGGTTTAGATTAGATAGTTGATAGAAATTTGGTTGGGTGAAATCTGTGACAGCACACATTAGAAAGAAGAAACAACATTAACTGGACTTTGACATAACACAATTACTCCTCCCATGTTAACCCAATATTGCAAGGACAGAGTAGCTGGGGCGGGGAGTTGGAGACCATGCTTTCATGGGAAATCGAGGCCAACTGGCACAACTAGCATTTTGCTAAGAGGGCTCTCTGCACCCCACACTGGTGAGTGGCATCTGGGATCTTAAAAGCTGCCAAGTTGCCATCTGAGGGTACAGCAAATGGTCCCAACTCAACAGGAACAGATGATCACCAAGGACCAAAACAACACGGGGAAAGAGAACCAAGAAGACAGACAGACCCACATGTGTGGGTGACTACATCAACTTGTGACCAGAAGAACTGGATGGTGCCCGGCCACCACCAGTGATAGCCATGATAGAGTTCACAAAGTTGAGTCTCACTGGCAACATGAGAATAAAAAAGGGGTACACACTGAGAAAGCCACTAAAAGACCACAATTGATGGTCCAGGGACCTCAGGGTTCCCCTGGGAGCATGGCCCCTGGCCCTCATGCTGCCCATCCATGAATCATAATGGAGGTCAACTCTTCAGACAGGAATGGATTGGACTTTGTGACACAGAGTGACCATATCATGTGTACACTTCATGGTTCTATGCATCTATAGGGTGCTGTCCTGCTGACCTCTTACTGGAGGTGGGGAAGTGGGTGGAGAGCAGGGGATAGGAGATTGCTGGGAGGATAAGACATGTATGGAGCAGAGAGGAAGAGTACGCTGTCACCGGGCAGGGAGAGCAGTGGGAGCTGCATATAGGCGGGCATGCAAATTTATATGGGAACGTACATTTTCACTCAATCTAATAAAAAGAAAGAAAGAAAGAAAAGTATTGCGGCATAGTCCACAACAGCAAAATGACGGAATCATCTCAGGTGCCTATCAACAGAAGCATGGAGAAACAAACTATGGTACATACACAGTGATAAAGAATCACGATTTTAGGAAGCATCTATAATGTAGTTTCAACTAGAAGACATTATGCTGAGTGAAATCACTCAGCTGCAAAAGGACAAAGTATTATATGAGACCACTATTATGAGGACTTAAAAAAAGGACTTAGCACAGAAGAAAAGTCTCTGAAGGCTACCAGGGTGGGGAGTGAGGTAGAGGGTTGTTCATAGATGAGACAGTCAATAGGAATTTGGTTAGGTGAAGGGAGTGACAGCACTCAGTAGGAGGCAGGTCAGCATAACTGGACTACACCATAAACTAAAAAGTTTCCTAAATTCACCCCAACATTTCAAAGGATAGAGCAGCAATGACATGGGTCAGAGGACCACCTTTTCAGGGGACATTGAGGTCAATCGTCATAACTAGCCTTTTTCTAAGAGAGTCTCCTGCAGCCCATATTGGTGAGTGGCATCTGGGATCTTAAAAGCCAACAAGCTGCCATCTGAGGAACACCAATTAGTCCCAATCCACCTGGAACAGATGATGATGGAGAACATCAAAGACATGAGGAAAAATCAGCTCAGGAGACAGAAGGACCCATGTAGTTGGGAGACTACATCAGCAGGAGACCCTAAGATGCAGCTGGTGCCCGGCTACCACCAAAAACAGCCTTGATAAGGGACACAATGTAAAGTCCCTGATGTAGCATGAGAAAAAGAGCTATGTAGATCAAGAACTCTACTAAAAGACCAGAATTAATGGTCTAACAACTGAAGGGTCCTCTGGGAACATGGCCCCTAGACTTGCTGCTGGATCAGACCTGAAACAAGTGCTGAGGTCTATACTTCAGACAAAGAATGGGCTGGACTCGGGGACACAGAGTAAGTAGTGTGTGTACTTTATGGTTTTATACACTTATAGAATACTGTCCTACTGGTTTCTTTCTAGAGGGGAGCGGAGACCATGAAGAGGAAGGGACAGGTGTTCATTAAGAGGATACTAGAAGAGTGAAAAGGAGGAGTGTGCTGTCACAGGGTGAGGAGAGCATCCACAGAGAGGTGAGCATGCAAAATTGACTTGGATTATATGTTTTTCACTTAATAATAATTTTTTTAAAAAACCTGAAAATTAGGCATACAGAGGAAATTACTCAACATAATAAGGGACATCCATGCAAAGTCACCTGCCGACATCATCCTAAATGGAGAGAGTCTGAAAACATTCCCCATAAGAACAGGAACCACACAAGTATGTCCACTGTCACCACTTTCATTCAACATTGTCCTGGAAGTTCTAACAAGAGCAATCAGAGAAGATAAAGAAATAAAGGGCATCCACATTAGTAAGGAAGAAGTAAAAGTATCTCTATTTGTAGATGACATGACCTTATACATAGAAAATACCAAAGAATCCTCCAAAAAAAAAGAAAAACCTATTGAAACTAACAGAAAAGCTCAGCAAAGTATCAGGATACAGGATAAAAAAATATAAGTTAATTGGATTCCTTTATACCAACAAAAAGACCATCAAAAAGGAAATCAGCAAATCAATACAGCTTACAATGGTCCCCAAGAAGATAAGAAAATTACAAGATTCTACTGCAAGAAATCAAGAGACCTACATAAATTAGAGTAACCTACCTTGCTCATGGACAGGAAGACTTAACATCGTAAAAATGTCTATGCTACCCAAAGCAGTCTATGGATACTATGCAATCCCAATACAAATGCCAACGCCATTTTTTAACAAGATACCGAGACAAATCATCAACTTCATACTGAAAGAGAAAAAGCTCTGGATAAGAAAAGCATTAGTGAAGAAGAAGAACAAAGTGGGAGGCTTAATTCTACCTAACTTTAGAACCTACCACACTGCCACAGTAGTCAAAACAGCCTGGTACTGGTACAAAAGCAAATACATAGATCAATATAAGAGAACTGAGAATTTAGACATAACATCATCCAGCTATGAACAGCTGGTATTTGACAAAGGTCCAAAGTCCACAAATTGGAGAAAAGACAGTCTCTTTAACAAATGGTGCTGGCATAACTGGATATCCATCTGCAAAAAAATGAAAAAAGGTCTATCTCACACCATGCAGAAAAACTAACTGGCAGTGAAACAAAGACCTAAATATAAAGCGAAGCCAAGTGCCGTCGAGTTGGATCCGAATCTAAATCTAAAATGTAAATATAAATATAAAATCTGCCACATAGCTCCCCTCTACTCCCTCCACCCAGGTTCTTCCAGTCCTTGGCCTGGATTACCCAGCTCATTCCCACCCCTGCTGCCTTCTCTGACTTTTCAAACCCTACATTTTCTTCCAGACCATAGAAGGGCCTCCTTCACTGTGAAGCTCTCTGTAATTGGGAGTGTGCTTCCCAATAAAGATCATAGAAAATAAAAAATAGGGACAATGCTGGGAGCTCTAATACATGGCATAAAGAGACTACAAGATATTACTAACAATGTACAAATACCAGAAGAGAAAGTAGATAACTGGGCACTCCTAAAAACCAAAAACTTATTCTCATCCAAAGACTTCACCAGAAGAGTAAAAAGACTACCTACAGACTACCTACAGAAAGAATTTTTGGCTCCCATGAATCTCATTTGCATCTAATCTCCATCATCTACAAGATACTGCAAAACCTCAGTATGAAAAAAACCAAATAACCCAATTGAAAAATGAGTGAAGGATATGAACAGGCACTTCACCAAACAAAACATCCAGGATGCTGACAGATACATGAAGAAATACTTGAAATCATTAGTGATTAGAGAAATCCACATTAAAGCTGCAATGAGATGCTCTCTCACTCCAAGAAGGCTGGCATTAATCCCAAACCTCAAAATAATAAATAATTGGCGAAGTTGCAGGGAGACTGGAACTCTTTTACACCGCTGGTAGGAATGTAAACTGGTACAACCGCTTTGGAAAACTTTTTAGTGCTTTCTTAAAAACTAGAAATATAAATACCATATGATCCAGAAATCCCACTTCTTGGAATATATTCTACAGAAATAAGGGCTGTCACGCAAAAAGACACATGTACACCAATGTTTATTGCAGCACTGTACAAAACAGCAAAAAGATGAAATCAACCTATGTGCCCATCAACTAAAAAACCAAAACTAAACCCACTGCCACTGAGTAGATTCTAACTCATAACAACCCTATAGGACAGAGTAGAACTGCTTCATAGAGTTTCTAAGGACTACCTAGTGGACTCAAACTGTCAACCTTTTGGTCAGCAGCTATAGCACTTATTCACTATGCCACGAGGGTGAATGGATAAACAAACTATGGTATATTCACACAATGGAATACTATATAATAATAAAGAACAATGATGTTCTTAGGAAACAGCTCATAATGTGGAGTCATCTGGAAAACATTATGTTGAGGGACATTAGTCAGTTGCAGAAGGACAAATATGATATGAGACTACTAGCATAGGGAATTAAGAAAAGGTTTCAACACAGACGAAAATAATCTTTAACAGTTATAAGTAGGTAGTAGACAGGTAGTGGTTTAAGTGAAGGCAGTGATAGCACATAGTAGATGGGAGGTCAGCACAGCCAGACTACACCAAAAGCAAAAGTTTCCTAATATAACCCAGCATTCTGAAGTACAGAGTAGCAGGGACAGGGCTCTGGGAACCATGATTTCCAGGGACATCTAGGCTAATTCTCACAGCTAAGTTATTTATTTGTTTATTTAAGAAAATGTTCTGCACACCAATTTGCTGAATGGTTTCTGGGCTCTTAAAAGCTACCAGGTGGCCATCTAAGTAACATCAATTGGTTCCAATCCACCTGGAGCAGGGCTGAATGAAGGACATCAAAGATACAAGGAAAATATGAGCCCAGCAAACAGAAGATGCCGTATGATCCAGAGACTTTACCAGCATGAGACCAGAAGAACTAGACGGTGCCTGGCCATCACCGATGACCGCCCTGACAGGGAGCACAATGTGAAGTCCATAAGAGAAAAATGGGTATGCAGAACTAAAACTCTATTAAAAGACCAGACTTGATTGTCTGTCAGATGGGAGGGTCTCCTGGGGACATGGCCCCAGGACCCTCTTTTAGCCCAGCGCTGAAACCAGTACTGAAGCCAACTCTTCAGACATACATTGGACTGGATTATAAGACACAGAGTGATGCTGGTGAAGAATATGCTTCTTGGCTTCAATATATACATGAGGCTTCCGGAGAAGCTACTCTCTAGATGCGAGATGAGAGGGTGGAGGGAGTCAGGTGTTGGTTGAATGGATGTGAGAAGCACAGAGTGGAAAGGAGTGTGCTGTATGGAGAGCGGAAGTTAATGTTGGGGGTCAGTTTATATGGCAAAATGATTTGGATTGTGAACTTTCACTTGAAGCACAAGAAAATATTTTTTAAAAAAGATCTGCCACACAGCTCCCCTCTACTCCCTCCACCCAGGCTCTTCCAGTCCTTCTTGGCCTGGACTACCCAGCTCATTCCCACCCCTGCTGCCTTCTCTGACTTTTCAAATCCTGCATTTTCTTCCAGACCATAGAAGGGCCTCACTGTGAAGCTCTCCGTAATTGGGAGTGTGCTTCTGTGCTTCTGTTTAGTACTTACTTGTTTGTGTCCAATGTCCTTGTTGAGGTCACTGACTAGGTCACTAGGTTAGACAGTGCTGCTGGAACAGAAATAACACCAGTGGATGGCTTTATCTAACAGAACTTTATTCTCTCGCAGACTAGGAGGTTAGAAGTCTGAGTTCAGGGCACTGGCTCCCAGGGAAGTCTCTCTTTCTCTCTGTAGATTTCAGGTGAAGACCCTTGTCATCGATCTTTCCCAGTAGAGAATTTTCTCAGTGCAGGGACACTGGGTCCAAAGGACACACTCTGCTCCTGTTACTATTATCTTGGTGCTATGAAATTCCTGTTTCTCTGCTTGCTTCTCTCTTTTAGATCTCAAGATACAACCTAATCTTGTAGATTGAACTCTGCCTCACTAACATCATAGAGGTAGGGTTTACAACACAGAGGAATATCATATCAAATGATGAAATGGTAGAAGATCACGTAATACTGGGGATCATGGCCTAGCCAAGTTAACACATATTTGGGGAAGACACAATTTACTCCATGACTGTCACTTGTATAAGGTAGTCGCAGTTGTTTTTCACTCCTTTGAATTGCTCCAGGTTCTCACTGAGCACATCACAAGCACTTTACATTTCATTGGTTGACTCTGTCTGCAAACATGACTGGTTAAAACTGAATGGAAAATAGGGTTAGCTTTCTGATAATTTTTCCATTTAACTACTCTGTTTATAACAACAGTAGTTTTGAAAGAAATCATACTAGTTCCAACAATAGGGTTAGCTTTTTTCTTTCCTTCTAAGATTTCAGATGGCTTAACAACAGTAACACTGTACTCAGAACATTCTGCAAGAAGGAACTGTGTCACATGTGTATGATACTCATACGTAAATATATATGTATGTATCTCAAATCTCCTCTATGTTGCTAGCTATAAACAACTGCCATTGAGACAACTTCAACTCAGGGCAATCCCATGTGTCAGAGTAGAACTATGCTCTATATGGTTTTCAATGGCTGATTTTTTCAGAAGTAGATCACCAGGCCTTTCTTATACTGTCTCTGGGTGGACTCAAACTGCCAATCTTTGTGTTAGCAGCTGAGTGCATCACTTTGCACCACAAGGAACTCTGCTAGCTTGCTACTGAGGAGCACATAGAAGGTTGTACCACAGCCTTACCTGGTAACTCATACACTTGCCGTGTTCTCCCCTTGCACCTTGCCAAGGTGTGTCCTTCTGTCTATTCTGCCTCTCCCAGGTCTGCTCAGTTTTTCAAACTCCAATTAGCAAACGTCTCCATACAAGACTTCTAAGCTTGGCCCTCTGAGGCCTACCTTCACTGAAGCCCAGGCCTGCACTGTCTTTGACACAGTCCCAACTAACTTGGCTTTCCTCAGCATGCCCACTGCCCACCTCCTGTTTCCCTTCCCCCATTCTTACATGAACTCACAATCCATACCTCAGCACTCACCCCAAATGCTATCTACCCTTCTCCCCTACAATGAGACCAGACTGTAGCTTTCTTCTCTGCAAAAATGCTCTTAAGACACTGACCACACTCTCCCTATTAGTTGTGCAACAGTGCGTGTCTCATCCCTCCACAGCTCCTGAGCACAAGAGTTCTGCTTTAGCCCCTCCTGAGCCCCCACAGGATTAAGACACCACTTGGACACAGGTAAAAACCAAAGGTAACCCACTGCTGTTGAGTCAATTCTGACTCATAGCAACTCTATAGGACAGAGAACTGTTCCACAGAGTTTCCAAGAAGTGTGTGGTGGATACAAACTGCTGATCTTTTGGCTAGCAGATACAGTACTTAACTGTGATGCAACCAGGGTTTCCTGACACATGTGAGCATCTGATTAATGAGTCCCTTCTGGGTGTGATTCTTTGCCGGGGCTCTGCTCTCCCTCTCTGACCTTGTGTCAATAATACAATTCACCAAAGCCATAGGCCCTGATCTGGTAACTTCTAACTTCCCAGTCACCAGACGATGCCAGGGGCCCACAGCTTCATCAGTAACAGAGAAGATTCACCCACACTACCATGCTGCCCACAGCTACAAGGACATAATAGAAGAAAAGCAATCCACTTAAAAGGTGAAAAGTCTGTAGGAAAATCCAACACCTCTACAACAAGAAGACAAATAATCCAATTAAAAAACAGGCAAAGGAAATGAACAAGCATCTCACTAAAGAAGACATTCAACTGCCTTGACAGGCTATACAATGTCAGACTCTTGACACAGTGGGAGAAAAACAGGGGTTCAGATCTAGAGTTCTATAAAAAGACCAGACTTGATGGTCCAACAACCTGGAGGGACCTCCCCAAGAACACAGCCCCTGGTCTCCTTGCTTCCAACCCAGAGCTGAAACCAGCACCAAGGACAGCTTCTTTGCACAAAGTTGGACTGGACTGTAAGCCATGAGGCTGTCAGAACAGCTCCCCTATGGTAATGAGATGGGAGTGTGAAGAAGATGAGACAGGACTAGGTTGAATGATTATGAGAAGAACAGAGTGGAAAGAAGGAATGTTCTGTTACAGTGTTGGGATATCAGATGCAGTTGCATAGGGGTGGCACTTCCTTAAAAAGCTAGAACTAGAAAACCCATATGATCTAGGACTCTCACTTCTAGGAATATATCCTAGAGAACTTAGAATCATCACATGAATAGTTCAGCACTGTCCACTCCTGGGGTTCACCATTCAGCCAAAAATTAGACAGTGTTGGGTACTGAGAGGTTCCTGACGAGCAGGGTCAGAGATAGGGGCACCGTCGAGGTGAAGGAAAAAGACAGACATAAAAAAGTGGGACCAGGGGGCTAACAGTCACCACAGCCGAGTGCCCAGAAGTGAGCTTTATTAGGGTATTTATAGTTGGTACTACGGTAGGTTAATCTCTTTAACGTTTAATAGTTAAAGACATCTAGATTCGTTTAATTCCTTATTTGAAAGTGAGCGGTTTTCTGCACCCTTTTTTTCTCACGGTTTTCTGTGATTTATCTGTTTAATCTGGATGTACTTTTAGGTCACTTCTAGGTTAAAGGACTCAAGATGTTAATATTATATCCCCAATTACAAAAAGTTAGGCAGAATTGTGACAAATAGCTTATGGTGGCTCAAAATGGCCATGGTTATGTCAAGAGTGTTAGTATAATTCCCACAAGACAGGCCCATAAAACAAAATAAGTCTAAAGGGCTTAGACCAGTCCAAATCAAGGACTAGAAGAGACAGGAAAGCTAGTAACAGGGAACACAAGATCAAGAAGAGTGTTGGCATGTCTTGACATGAATAGACATTTGCATCCTCATGTTCATTGCAGCGCTGTTCATAATAGCAAAAAGATGTATGCAACCCGAATGAACATCAACCGCTAAATGGATAAACAAACTGTGGTACATACACACAATGAAGTATCACACAACAACAAAGAAAAACTATGAATCTGTGAAGATGGGGGAAACAGGAGGCATTATGCTGAGTTAAATAAGTCAAACACAAAAGGACAAATACTGTATGAGAACATGACTGTAAAAATTCATGAAAAAGTTTATAATCTTTGTTACTAAGGAGGGGAGGTGTGTGGATGAAAAAACACTAAACAGACAATAGGTAAGTGGTAACTTTGGTGAAGGATAAGACAGTCCAACTTGTCCAAGGCAAGGTCATAGAAGAATTCCAAATTCCCTGAGCAGTGGCTTTTTAGATTTTGACCATTAAACAGGAAGGAGAAAACACATGCTATAAAACATCTCTATCCATATTCCTCCAAAAAGAAGCCTCTCATTGCCCTTGTCCTCCTTCCAAATTCCTGAGGGACCACATTACCGGGCTGAGGGTTATTCGGACCATGGTCTTGAGGAACATCTAGCTCAGCTAGCATAAAACATAGTAACATCTGGAGTCTTAAAAGCTTGTGAGCAGCCATCTATGATACTCCACTGATCTCACCTTGTCAGATGCAAGGAAGAATGAAGAAAACCAAACACAAGGGAAAGATTCATCCAGAAGACTAACGGACCACAACCACTATAGCCTCCATCACACAGTCAAGCACAACTAGATATTCCTGGCTACCATCACTGACTGCTCTGACAGGGATGACAATAAAGAGTATAGGTTTAGGACTGGAGGAAAAATGTAGAACAAAATTCTAATTCACAAACAAAGACCAATTACTGGCGTGACAGAGACTGGAGAAACCCCAAGAGTTTGGCTCCCAGATGCCCTTTTAGCTCAGTTATGAAATCACTCCCAGGGTTCACCCTTCAGCCAAAGATTAGACAGGCCCATAAAACAAAATGAGCCTAAAGGGCCAGACCAGTCCAAAGCAAGGACTAGGAAGGACAGGAAAGCTGGTAACAGGAAACCCAAGATCAAGAAAGGAGACTGTTGGCAAGTCTTGGGGTCATTAACTAACTTTAAGAAGAAAATCGTTTGTTCTGTAAACTTTCATCTAAAGCACAATAACAAAAAATAAAGTGGCAGCCATAAAACAGGGAAGAAGGAAGGGATTGGTAAAAATCATCCAATTTCTGAACACACTGTAGGTAAGTTGAATTAGACTAGCCTTGTAAACCCACACTGGCCATTAAAAACAAATCCCTGATCCGACTCGACAGCATTTGGCTGGCTTGGCTTACTTCATTTACAGCTACTGTTCACTAGCACTTTCACATTCATTTTCTCAATTCTCAGTGTGCACTGGCATCACTCAAGCAGTACATCAAGATTTTCCAAGAGCCTGCACCCTGTCTCACACACAGAGCCTGGCCTGGGGGATGCCATGCCAGTTCCAGTCTCATGATAATGGCTGAGCTTGGTGTCATGATTGAGTTATGTCCCCCCAAAAAATATGTGTAGTCACGTGGCGGGGCCATGATTCTCAGTATTTTTGTTTGTTTTTCCTTTTTTTTTTATGACTGAGTGAAAATGTACATTGCTGTACAAATTTACATGCCCACCTATATGCAGCTTCCACTGCTCTCCCTGTCTGGTGACAGTACACCATTCCTCCCTGCTCCATACATGTCTCATCCTCCCAACAGTCTCCTTTCCCTTCCTCTCCACCCACTCCCCTTCCTCCAGCCAGAGATCAGTAGGATGATATCCTATAGATGCATAGAACCATAAAGTGCATCCAATATATGGTCACTCTGCATCGCCAAGTCCAATCCATTCTTGTCTGAAGAGTGAACCTTCGTTATGATTTATGGGCAAGGGCAGCATCAGGGCCTGGGGCCATGCTCTCAGAGGAACCCCAAAACCACTGGACCATCAATTGAGGTCTTTTAGTGGAGATCTCAGGGCGCACCCCTTTTTATTCTTGTGTTGCCAGTGAGACTCAACTTAGTGAACTCCATCGCGGCTATCACTGGTGGTGGCCGGGCACCATCCGGTTCTTCTGACCCCAAGTCGATGTAGGCACCCACTCATGTGGGTCTCTCTATCTTCTGGGTTGTCTTTATCCCATGTCCTTTTGGTCCTCGGTGAGCATCCATTCCTGCTGAGTTGGGACCATTTGCTGTGCCCTCAGATGGCAGCTTGGCAGTTTTTAAGATCCCGGACGCTACTCACCAATGTAGGGTGCAGAGAGCCCTCTTAGCAAAACGCTAGTTCTGCCTCGATTTCACCTAAGAGCATGGTCCCCGGCCCCCTGCCCCAGGTACTCTATCTTTGCAATATTGGGTTAAGATGGAAGGAGTACTCAAGTTATGCTGAAGTCCACTTAATATTGTTCTTGTTTCTAATGTGTGCTATCACTGATTTTACCCAGCCAGACTTCTAGCAACTATCTAATCTAAACACCTCCCTCGCCCTCCCTCCCTCCCCTCCCTTGCAGCTATCAAAGAGTCCTTTCTTCTATACATGACTCTGCTTTTGAGATCTCATCGTAGGTGTCTCATATAATATTTGTCCTTTTGTCGCTGACTACTTTGACTCAACATAACGTCTTCCAGTTGAAACCAGGTTAGGAGATGTTTCCTGGAATCATCATTATTCTTTATCATTGTGTAGTGCTCCATTGAGTATATATACCATAGTTTACCTATCCCTTCCTCTGTTGTTGGGCATCTGGGTTCATTTCATCTTTTTGCTATCGTGGACTGTGCTGTGCTAAACATTCTTCAGCATGTGTCCATTGGTGTGAAAGGCCTTGATTCTGTTGGATATATTCCAACCAGTGGAATTACTCGGTCAAATGGTATTATCTACATCCTTTTTTTTTTAAGGAAGCGCCAGATTGCTTTCCAAAGAGGCTGGACCATTTTGCAACCCCACCAACAGTGTAGAAGAGTTCTACTTTCTCCACAGCCTCTCCAGCATTTGTTGTTTTGTGTTTTTTGGATCATGGCCAACCTTGTTGGAGTGAGATGGTATCTCATTGTAGTCTTGATTTGACTTTCTTCAATAACTAAAGATCGTGAACATGTCTGCATGTGTTTTTTGGCTGCCTGGATTTCCTCTTTAGAGAAATGTCTGTCCATCTCCTTTGTCCATTGCATAACTGGATAATTTATCTTCTTCTTATAGATATTTTGTAGTATCTTATAGATTACGCAGATCAGACATGGGACTGACATAGAGTTGCCAAATACTTTTTCCCATTCTGTAGGTGGCTTTTTAATTCTATTAACAAAGTCTTTGGATGAGCAAAAGTGTTTGATTCTTAATGGTTCCCATTCATCTATTTCTCTTCTGTTGATTGTGGTTTGACAGATTTTGAAGTCTGTATGCATTGTGTATTAAAACTTCCAGTGTTATTCCTACCTTTTCTTGGATGAGCATTATCGTTTTAGGTTTGATATTTAGGTCTTTTATCCAATTGGAGTTGGTTTTGTATAAGGTGTAAGATATGGATCTTGTTTCAGTTTATTGCAGGTGGATATCCAATTTTGCCAGCACCATTTGTTGAAGAGACTGTTTTTTACCCCAGTTTAATGTCTTAGGGCCTTTACTGAATATGTTCATAGGCCGATGGTGTCATCTCTGGGGTCTCAATTCTGTTCGATTGATCAGTCTGTCTGTTCTTGTACCAGTACCAGGCTGTTTTGACCACTGTGACACTGTAGTATGTTCTAAGGTCGGGTAATGAGAGGCCTCCCAGTGTGTTCTTCTTCTTTAGTAGTACCTTACTCATCCGGGGCTTCTTCCCTTTCCAAACAAATTTGGTGATTTGTTTCTCCAGCTCATTAAAAAATGATGCTAGAACTTGTATTGGGATTGTATTATATAAGTAGATTGCTTTGGGTAAAATAGACATTTTCACAATGTTAAGTCTTCCTATCCATGAGCAGGGTAGGTTTTTCCATTTATCTAAGTTTCTCTTACTTTCTTGTAGTAAGGGCTTGTAGTTCTCTTTGTAAAGGTCTGTTATTCCTCTGGTTAGATTAATTTCTAGGTACTTTATTTTCTTAGGGGCTATAGTAAATGGTATTGATGTGATGATTTCTTCATTAACAGTCTCATTGTTTGTATAAAGAAATCCTACTGATTTACTTATGTTTATCTTGTATCCTGACACTTTGCTGAAGTCTTCTATCAGTTTGACTAGTTTACTTACAGATTCTTTGGGATTCTCTACATATACAGTCACATCATCTGCAAACAGGGAGATTTTGACTTCTTTGCTGATGCAGATGCCCTTTATTTCTTGGTCTTGTCTAATTGCTCTGACTAGAACTTCTAGTTCAATGTTGAATAGGAGAGGTGAGAGTGGGCATCCTTGTCTAGTTCCTGTTCTCAAGGGAAAGTCTTTCAGTCTCTCTGCATTCAGGATGACGTAGGCAATTGGCTTTGTACAAATGGCCCTTATTGTGTTGAGGAATTTGTCGTCTATGCCCATTTTGATAAGAGTTTTTAGCATGAATGGGTGTTGGACTTATAAATGCCTTTTCTGCATCAATGGACAAAATCAGGTGATCCTCATCTTTTGTGTTATTTATGTGGTTAATCACATTGATTGTTTTTCTGATGTTGAACCAGCCTTGCATCCCTGGTATGAATCCCACTTGGTCATGATGGATTATTTTCTTGATATGTTGTTGTATTCTATTGGCAAGAATTTTGTTGAAGATTTTTGCATCTAGATTCATGAGTGATATTGGTTTGTAGTTCTCTGTTGGTTCTTTCCCTGGCTTAGGTATCAGTGTTATGCTGGCTTCATAGAATGAGTTTGGGAGTACTCCATCCCTTTCTACACTGTGAAATAGTCTCAGTAGTAGTGGAGACAACTCTTCTCTAAAAGCTTGGTAGAATTCTGCAGTGAAGCCATCTGGTCCTGGGCTTTTTTTGGTTGGCCGTGTTTTGATGACATTTTCAATCTCTTCCTTTGTGATGGGTTTATTAAGTTGTTCTGCTTCATGCTGTGATAATTTGGGTAGGTGGTATGAATAAAGGAATTTGTCCATTTCCTCTAGGTTTTCAAATTTGTTAGAGTACAGTCTTTCATAGTATTCTGTTATGATATTTTTGATTTCTGTTGGATCTGTTGTGCCCACTCCTCTCTCATTTCTAATTTGGGTTATTTGTTTCCTTTCCTGCTTTTCTTTAGTAAGTTTAGCCAGTGGTTTGCCAATTTTGTTGATCTTTTGAAAAAACCAGCTTTTGGCCTTTTCAATTGTTTTTCTATTCTCTAATTCATTTAGCTCTGCTCTAATCTTTATGATCTGGTTTCTTCTGGTGTTTCAGGGGTTCCTCTGTTGTTCTCTCTCTACTTGTTCAAGCTGTAGGGTTAGTTCCTTGATTTGGTTTCTTTCTTCTTTCCAGATATGTGCATTTATGAAGATAAACAGACCTCTGAGCACTGCTTTGGCTGTATTGCATAGGTTCTGGTAGGAAGTGTTTTCATTCTCATTGGAATCTGAATTTCTTTATTTCATCCTTGATTTCTTCTATAACTCATGGTTTTTTGAGCAAGATGCTGTTCAGTTTCCAACAGTTCCACTTCTATGTATGTTTTTTTCTGCTATTGATTTTGACTTTTACGGCTTTATGATCTGAGAAGATGCTTTGCAGTAATTCTAATGGTATGGGTTTGGTTGAGAATTGCATTATGTCCTAACACATGGTCAATTCTGGAGAATGTTCCATGTGCACTGGAGAAGAAGTTGTAATTTTCTGCTGGAAAGTTCTGTATATATTGATCAAGTTTAGTTGGTTAATTGTGGCAATGAGTTCTTCTGTATCTTTACTGAGCTTTTTTCTAGATGATCTGTCCAGTATTGAGAGTGGAGTGTTGAAGTCTCCCACTATTACTGTGGAGTGATCTCTTTTTTGAGTGTAGTCAGTGTTTCTTTGACTTATTTAGGTGCTCTGATATTAGGTCCATAAATTTGTAATATAGTTAAGTCTTGCTGGTGTACTGAACCGTTCAGCAATAGTGTCCATCTTTGTCCACGATAGTGGATTTTACATTAAAATTGATTTTGTCTGAGAGTAGAATTGCCACACCTGCTATTCTTTGTTCATTGCTAGCTTCATATATACTCTTCCATACTTTAATTTTCAGTTTGTTCATATCTTTAGGTCTCAAGTGAGTTTCTTGTAGACAACACATGGATGGGTCATGTCTTTTGATCCAAGATGTCACTCGATGTCTCTTTACTGGAGCATTCAGTCCATTCACATTCAATGTAATTATTGATAGGTATGTGGTCATGGCTGCCATTGTGATACGTTTATTTTTGTGTTGATGTTTTCTCTGTTGTTCTTATTAGTCTGTTCTGGGACATTCTTTTTTGTGAGTTGATTTTTCACCTTTTTTCAGAGCTGTTTTTGTAGTTGCTGAGACTCCTGTGTTACATTTCTTGAAATGGTATGACACATCTTTTTTGTGCTTTACAGCTGTCGCTATAATCCCCCTTAATAAACTATACATAAACCCAATTTTAAATACTACAAGTCTTGTCATCTTCCTCTCCATCTGGAAAGACTGCAATGACTGTAGTACATACCTCTTTTTAATATGATGGCACCATAGTTTGCATAGTTTTCATGATAATCACTAGATTGTTTCTTTCAGTATTAAAGCTGTGATTGAGTTTGGAGCCTTCTCTAACTGAGTAGAATTCTAGATGATGTGGCATTCTAAAATATATAGTGGTTTTGTTCTTCTAAGCCAAAGCCAACAACTTCTTTCAGCATTTCTTGTAGTTTTGGCTTTGTTTTTACAACATCTCTGAGTTTCTGTTTATCTGGGAATGTCTTAATTTCATTTTCATATTTGAAAGATAGTTTTTCAGGATATATAATTCTTGGTTGGAAGTTCTTCTCCTTCAAGGCTTTGAATGTGTCATGCCACTGTCTCCGTGCCAGCATGATTTCTGCTGAGAAATCTGATGAAAGCCTACAGGATTTCCCTCTGAATGTTAGCTTTGCTTTGAGTCTTGCTGCTTTTAAGAGTTGCTGGTTATGTTTCATTTTGTTAAGCTTGATTATAATATGTCTTGGAGTCTTTCTTTTGAGATCTATGTTTAGTGACGTATGATATGCATCTAGGATATCTATAATCTCTTCCTTCATGATTTCTGGGAAGTTTTCTGTCAGCAGCTCAGCAACAATACTGTCTGTGTTCTCAGGTATCTCATCCTGTTCAGGGGCTCCAATTAATCGAAGCTTTATAGAGTCCCACATGCTTCTTAATGCTTCTTCATTTTTCTTGTTTCTGCTCATAGACGCTGGCGTCAGTAACTCTGTCTTCCAAGTCAGAAATTCTTTTTTCCATTTGCTCCGTTCTGTTTTGCATGGAAATTTATGTCTTTGCATGGAGGTTTATGTGTTTGATTTTGTTCTTGATCTGTGGGATTTCAGGGTACTGGTGTTCCATCAGATCAAACAGCTTGCTTCATTTTTCATTTGGTTCTGCTGCATTTTGTATAAGGTCTAGAAGGGCTCTCTATATAATCATTTTGTATTCACTTCCTCATGCTTTCATAAAAGTTCCTTCATCCAGAAAACTCCTTGGTTGCTTTGTTTGGAAGCCTTCTGAAGCCATGGGTGATTTCTTGTATGCCACAAGTGTCTGTTGCTTCTTGGGTCCCATGTGAGTAAGTAGAGGCTGGAAGAGATATTGTGAGGATGGACTGCAGATGTTTCTCTAGGCTGTTTTAAAATGTAAAGCAAAAGGTATCTGACCACTTCCCAAGTCAGTCAGGTTTTCAGGTGTAGAGGTCCCTCTTCCCAACTGGCAAAGTAAGCACCTCTATATCCAACCCCAGATTATACAAACTAGATCAGAATACAGCAAGGCTACTGCCCTGTTGGCCTTTGCTGACAGGGCACAGATTTAGGTGACACCATGTAAACTACTGCTTTTCTGGTAGAAAAATGCTCTTCTGTGGCAGGCTCTGGCTCCCAAGCTAAGAAATAGGTCCAGCTGCAGCCACCGTATCCAAGATGGCACCCTCCACACAGGGAGCAGATGGAGGGGCTAAGGGTACTGAGAGGTAGTGATTCCTCTGCCTCTGTCGCTGGGCTCCCACCATAGGTGGCACTGTGTAAATTACTGCTTTTCTGTCGGAGAAGCGCTGCCTTGTTTGCAGGCGCTGGCTCTCAGGCTAAGAATTAGGTCCCACTAAAATCTCCATATCCAACATGGTGTCCCGCACACTGCCACACTGTGGCAGTGATAAAAAGGCAGGCCCAACGTGGCTAGATCAACAGAGTCCTAAGTCTGGCTCTCAAAATATGGGCATTTTGCCTGCCTATCCCCTCAGCAGTGAGTCTGAGTCTAGCAGATAGCCAAGACCCAGCTCCACCCACCGGCTAAGACAGAGGAAAAAAAAGTCAAGATGGTGCGTTTACCTTCATTCTGTGACAGCCAGGGCTAGCCAGGAGCGGGAGCCAGAGAAAGAGAGGAGGTTTTTCACTCAGTGTTATGAAGTCCGAATTAACAGCCCTGTGCTATGTCCTGGAGGCTCACTAGGTGACCAGAAGGCTCCCTTTGATTATCAATTCAGGTCTTGGTTTCCAGAGGGATATAAGGAGATGTGTGCTCAGTCTGCCATCTTGACCAGTTCCCAGTATTTTGTGATTATTCTCCATTTTGTGATTTTCCTGTGCTGCATGTTAAAGGATTAGGGTGTTGGATCCGACTCGACGGCACTTGGCTTGGCTGGTAAATCCCTTCATTGGATCCCCCTCCCTGCTCCACTGTAAACGGAGTTTCCCTGGAGTATGGCTTGCCCCACCCTTAATGCTTTTATCTTGCAAGAGATAAAAGGAAAAGGAAGCCAACTGAGAATTGGGAACCTCACACCATCAATAAAGCAGCACCAGGAGAAGAGTGCGTTCTTCAGACCTGAGGTTCCTGCACCAAGATGCTCCCTGAACAAAGACTGATGCAATACCAGACTTTCCTCCAGAGCTGACAAGGGGGAAAGCCTTCCCCTGGAGTGGACATCATGCATTTGGACTTGCAGCCTACTGGACTGTGTACGAATAAACTTCCCTATGTTAAAGCCATCCACTCTGTGGTATTTGTTAGAGCAGCACTAGCTGACTAAAACAGAATTTAGTACTGTGTGAGTGGGGTGCTGCTCTAGCAAGTACCTAAAATGTGGGAGCCATTTTGAAACTGTGAATGGATATAAGATTCAGAAGGAACAAAGGAGAACTGTTAACACCGAAGCATGCACAAATGGTCAGAATCGAATGGCAGAGGACCAGCAGCAGCAACAGCAAAACCAGAGGCAGTGCTGGAGCCAACCTATGGAGCAAGAGAGCTAAGTGCCTGTGCACAGAAGTTTCCTCATGGAACGGGGTGCCTCTGGGCACTTGAATTGGTGGAGCTAGCCTTGCTGACCCACAGAGCAAGAGAGCTGAGTGCCTTTGTGCTGGATGCTTTCCAGCGAAAGTTGGGTGCCTCTTGGCACTTGAATCAGTAGAGCTACAGAGCTTTGGAACATTTGCCCTGGCAGGGCAGACGCAGGCCTGAGGCCTGGGCCATAGGAAGCAGAAGCTGAAGAGACAAGCAGCATGGGAAGCTGAGCTGCCTCAGTCTCAAAAAGTATGGCCACAACTTCAAGGGTTTGAAAGGGTTGAACCATTGGGTCCTGTGTTTGTAAGGGTGGAATTGCCACTCATTTGGACTTAGGTTGCACCTAAAGCCGATGGAGCAGCATTTCTGTCCAAGTGGGCCTTGAGGGCAGAGTTGTAGCACAGGGCTGGGGGTCTCCACTCAGAATCCAGAAAGTTTGGCCAATACCTAGAGTCTGGAGGGCAAAGCTATCGTGTAAAATGTCTCAGAAAAGGGAAGAGTATTTCCAAAGCTTTGAGGGCTAATGTAACAAGCTCTGTTGACTTGCTTGTTGCCTGTTAATGCCTTCTTTTCCTGCAACTTTTCTCATTTGTAATGGAATGTCTCACTTGTGCCTGTTCTGCCATTGTACCTTTGGAAGGAGATAGCTCACATTCTAGGTTTCATGGATATAAAGAAATTTTTGAATTTTGGACTTGGAACTGATTTAAGACTTCTATCACATGGGATGAATGTGTTGCGTGTTTCAAAGATGTGACTTTTTGGGTGCCAAAGGGTGGGATATCATGGATTGCATTATGTCCCCCTAAAAATATGTGTAGCCATGTGGCTGGGCCATGATTCCTAGTATTTTGTGACTGTCTTCCATTTTGTGATTTTCTTGTGCTGTATGTTAAAGGATTAGGGTGGAACTGTAAATCCCTTCATAGGATCACCTCCCTGCTCCATTGTAAACAGAATTTCCCTGGAGTATGGCTTGCCCCACCCTTAATCCGTTCATCCTGCAAGAGATAAAAGGAAAAGGAAGCCAGCTGAGAATTGGGAACCTCACACTATCAAGAAGGCAACACCGAGAGAAGAGTGCATCCTTCAGACCTGAGATTCCTGCGCCAAGATGCTCCCTGGACAAAGACTGATGCAATATCGGACTTTCCTCCAGAGCCAACAATAGGGAAAGCCTTCCCCTGGAGTGGACATCCTGCACTTGGACTTGCAGCCTACCGGACTGTGTAAGAATAATCTTTCCTTTGTTAAAACACTAGCTGACTAAAACACTTGGCAAGGCACTTATGTACATGATGCCATTTAACTGTCATAAGCTAGGAAGTAGTTGCTAACTTACCTGACATTGACTCTGAAAGGCAGAGTGACTTCTTCAAGTGTAGAACCAGGTTTTGAACTCAGGTTTGCCCAACTCCAAAGCCAGTGTGTTTAACCTCTCCTATCACATGTGGTTTGCCATTGGGATATCCTTTCTTCAACACACGGTGCACCAAGATGACCAGGAAACAAGAGCTAGAATCCAGCCTGGAGCATAGCAACGGAGCAAAGCTGCTCCTTCATCAGCAAACCTCAGTCCATTCATCCTTAGAGGTAGAACTGGTCTGGCTACTGACCAGTCAGACATCTTTTACGGCCCAGGGTGGAAAGGATGTTAGCTTTGTTTTCCTTCTTGAACACAGTCATCATCACTCACAACAGAAGCAGCTACCACTTGCTAAAGCCCAGGATGGGCCAAACACTATTCTAAGTGCTTCACACAGACCATCTCTTGTACTTTCACAACATCCTTGCGAGGCAGAAACTATTATTACAAATGAGAAAGCTGAGTCCCCAATCACACTGTTATTTTTTTAAATTGCAACGAGATCCAATTGCCATCTAGTCGATTCTGACTTATGTATGATAGCCCTGTGTGTATCAGAGCAGAACTGCACTCCACAAGGTTTTCAGTGGCTTATTTTTCAGATCACCAGGTCTTTCTTCCAAGGTGCCTCTCGGTGGATTCAAACCTTCAACTTCTGGCGAGCAGCCAAGAGTGTTAACCATTTGTACCACTCAGGGACTCTTGCAACAAGATATAAAGATCCGAAGGAGACTGGACAATAATACTTCCTGTTCAGATGATCTGAGACCATCTGTATGTGGCTTTATAGGCACTGCCTATCCTGTTCTCACCTCTCAGTACAGGCAAGAGGGCACTGACCCTCCATGAGGAGATGAGAAAAGTGAGCCCCTAGCAGGTCAGTGCCCTCACGTATGCACAGCCATCCTCACAGAGGAGCCAATGTTTGTTTGAGTTTTTAGACTCATAAAAATCAATAAACAGAATCTGGGTGTCTGCTGCAGGAGCTTATCTTGGTGAGAGAGACACCTGATGGCTCTTGAGATAAACCACAGTGACCCGCCCCAAACGCCTCTGCATCTTAGCCATCTCCTCTAAGGACCCTGAGTGTGTCCTGCATGGCCACAGTGTTGGGGGAAGCACAGCACTTCCTGCTAAGGAAGCACTACACATTTGCACTTGGAAGGCAGATGGAGTGGACAAGACAGCACCATGGAGTAAGCACTGCGAGGTCTGAGGAAAGTGGGGTTGAACCTCCCAACTCAACTCAACCAAGTCTTGGGTTCCTCATCTGTAGAGATGGGATGGTGATGCAGACTCCCTCACCTGCCGTGGAGTACACAGGGTGGGAATCCCAAGGATAATCCGTTTTCTTGCTTTGGATAGGGAGTGTTGTCCCCCCTTGAGTTGGAAACTCAAGTAAGTCGCCTCCTGGACGTAGACCTGTGTCCTTTTAGCAGAGACTCGATATCCCAGTTTCTCCAAGAGAGTTAACAGGGACTTGGTGTCCTTTAAACAAGTGTCTTCATCGGGTGTCCTGAGTAATAAGTCATCTACATATTGTAGAAGGGAAATGTCAGGCCATTGATGCCTGTACTCATGTAAGTCCTGATGAAGGGCCTCATCAAAGATGGTGGGAGAGTTCTTGAACCCTTGTGGCAGGCAGTCCAGGTCAGCTGCCCGCTGAAGCCATCTTCCGGGTCCTGCCATTCGAAGGCGAAGAGTGGCTGACTCTGCGGGCTCAGGGGTATACTGAAGAATGCATCCTTTAAATCCAGCACTGAATACACCCGGTGTCCTGGTGACAGAGAGCTCAGGAGAGTGTAGGGGTTAGGACTGGTCTGGAGTCCAGCCCTCCTGCCTTCCTCACTGGCAGGAGGGGAGTATTCCAGGGTGACTGGCAGGGCACCAGTATTCCATGTTTTCTGAGTCTTTGAATGTGGGCCCTGATCCCTCTCTTCGCTTCTGGCACAATGGAGTACTGTTGCACCTGAATCGGGCTGGCAGATGGTTTTAAAGTCACTATAACCAGTGGTTGGTGTTTGGCCAGTCCTGGGGAGTTGTTTTCAGCCCAAACCTGGGGAATCTCTTTGATCAATTGATCCACTGATATCACGAGGATAGAGCAGGGGCCCCTGTCAGAACCATCATAAAATCTGTATTCTTCCTCTAAAGGGGCTATCACATTGACTTGGGGTGTCAGGTAAGCATGATCCCCAGCAAAGTGGATAGTAGCCTGCATTTTTAATAACAAGTCTCTTCCAAGTAAAGAGCACGGGCATTCAGACATTACTATAAATGAGAGAGAGAGAGTCTTAACTCCCAGATTTACCTTTTGTTTATCAGTCCATGAGTAAGCATTAATTCCAGTAGCTCCTCATGCTAGGGTTCTGGTTTCAGTTATGGGTCCTAGGGGTTCAATTAGAACTGAGTTGCTAGTCCCGGTGTCGACCATGAATTCTACTGGCTGTCCCCCTATTTTTAAGGTTACCCTGGGCTCAGGGGTGGGGCCGGTGAGCCCTGACGCCCTCAGGCCTCTAGGTTAAGAACCTTTGGAGGGGGCTTTCTTTTGGGGCACTCACCCTTCCAATGTCCAATTTCCTTGTAGTAGGCACACTGGTTTCTCTGCAGGGGAGGCTTTCCTGGCTTCCTTGTCTGACCGGTTTCTTCTCCCAAGGGCGCAGTGGCGCATGGCCCCGGGCTTATGACTGAACCTACCACATCCCTTGGGAGGTGGTACTCAGATGGCTAGACTTTACTTGACCTTGGGAACCAGATGTCACAGTGGTATAAATAGTTAACACGCTGGCTAACTGCAAAGTTGACAATTTGAATCTGTCCAGAGGTACCTGAGAAAATCCTAGAGATCTCTGAAAATTCAGCCATTCAAAACCCTACAGAGCCAGTTCCACGTAGACACACATGGGGTTGTCACAAGTCAGAACAGATAGAAAGGCACCTGGTTTCTCAGTAAGTCCATCTCAGGGCCACTAAAGCACTTCTGTGCTCAATGGATGGAACTTGGTTAGGGAACTGGGGCCACCAAGGGGCAGGATGCTTTGATCTCTAAGAGTCCTCACGCAGCCCGCCTATTTTATGTATTTTTGTATACTTAAGTCTTTGGTATAAACATTTCTTTCTTTCATAGTAAGAAGAAATAATAGCCATCTCTGTGTTAAAGGAAAAAAGTTGAATTTCCATCTATTCTTGTTTTCATTTTAGCCCTAGGGTGATTTTTCATCTCTTCTTATTCACTCTTTTAAACAGAAGAAAGGAGATGCTGAGATTTCATATCAGTACTTAACATTCTCACATTCTATCCTGTAATTTCAACCACCGTTATTGTCTTCACACAAAGGAAATGACAGATCAGTAGACATCTCCTGGTGGAATGAGCCCACACAATGGTGTTTATGTCCCTGCCTAGGTGGAGTTTGAAAATGAAGAAAGAAGAGTGGCTTCATTCCTACCAGCTCCGCAATACTTTTCAACACCAAATCAGTTTTCCCACACATCAAGGAAATCTGAAAAGGGGAGCTAAGAATCAACATTGAATTTTTGCTTGAAGCATGTCTTTGTATGAAGGTTCCTTGCTTTTTTCCAACAAGAGATGCTGTTCAGAAAAAGTTGTAAACAAATAAAACTTCTAACTCAAGAAAAACTACGTATGAAGTAGAGAATCTATAGAAATATTAACATGGTTTAAAGCAGAAAAAATCTCTCTACATTTTAAATAACCCAATTAACATATTTTATTGATTTTGGTATGGTTGCATTTTCTTAATAGTCACCTTTATTAATCTTGGCTCCTTAGTAAACAAGTAGGAACAATTTAACCTGTAACCAACCAAACCTGTAGGATTGAGTCCAGCTCATAGTGACCCTATAGGACAGAATAGAACTTAACCCATAACGTTTCCCAGGCTATAATCTTTATGGAAGAAGACTTGTACATCTTTCTCCTGCACTGCCTGATGAGTTGAAACTGCTGACCTTTTGGGTCACAGCCAAGTGGTTAACCACTGTGCAACCAGGACTCCTTAGAACAATTTTAGGGATTTGTATTTCGATAAGGGGTAGTGGCAGAATTCTCACCTTTTTTTTTTTTAATTTATTTAATATGACTGAGTGAAAATGTACATTCCCGTATAAATTTACATGCCCACCTATATGCAGCTTCCACTGCTCTCCCTGTCCGGTGACTGCACACTATTCCTCTCTGCTCCATACATGTCTCATCCTCCCAACAGTCTCCTTTCCCCTCCTCTCCGTCCACTCCCCTTCCTCCAGCCAGAGGTCAGTAGGATGACATCCTATAGATGTATAGAACCATAAAGTGCATCCAATATATGGTCACTCTGCATCACCAAGTCCAATCCATTCTTGTCTGAAGAGTGAACCTTCGTTATGATTTATGGGCAAGGGCAGCATCAGGGCCAGAGGCCATGCTCCCAGGGGAACCCCAAAACGGCTGGACCATCAATTGAGGTCTTTTAGTGGAGATCTCAGAGTGCACCCCTTTTTATTCTTGTGTTGCCAGTGAGACTCAACTTAGTGAACTCCATCGCAGCTATCACTGGTGGTGGCCGGGCACCATGTGGTTCTTCTGATCCCAAGTCGATGTAGGCACCCACTCATGTGGGTTTCTCTATCTTCTGGGTTGTCTTTATCCCATGTCATTTTGGTCCTCGGTGAGCATCCATTCCTGCTGAGTTGGGACCATTTGCTGTGCCCTCGGATGGCAGCTTGGCAGTTTTTAAGACCCCAGATGCTACTCACCAATGTAGGGTGCAGAGAGCCCTCTTAGCAAAATGCTAGTTCTGCCAATTGGCCTTGATTTCACCTAAGAGCATGGTCCCTGGCCCCCTGCCCCAGGTACTCTGTCCTTGCAATATTGGGTTATGATGCAAGGACTATTCAAGTTATGCTGAAGTCCACTTAATATTGTTCTTGTTTCTAATGTGTGCTATCACTGATTTTACCCAGCCAGACTTCTAGCAACTATCTAATCTAAACACCTCCCTCGCCCTCCCTCCCTCCCCTCCCTTGCAGCTGTCAGAGTCCTTTGTTCTATACATGACTCTGCTTTTGTGATCTCGTCGTAGGTGTCTCATACAATATTTGTCCTTTTGTTGCTGACTACTTTGACTCAACATAATGTCTTCCAGTTGAAACCAGGTTAGGAGATGTTTCCTGGAATCATCGTTATTCTTTATCATTGCGTAGTGCTCCACTGAGTATATATACCATAGTTTACCTATCCATTCTTTTATTGTTGGGCATCTGGGTTGATTCCGTCTTTTTGCTATCGTGGACTGTGCTGCACTAAACATTCTTGTGCATGTGTCCATTGGTGTGAAAGGCCTTGATTCTGTTGGATATATTCCAGGTAGTGGAATTACTGGGTCAAATGTTGTATCTATATCCATTTTTTTAAGGAAGCACCAGATTGCTTTCCAAAGAGGCTGGACCATTTTGCAACCCCACCAACAGTGTAGAAGAGTTCCACTTTCTCCACAGCCTCTCCAGCATTTGTTGTTTTGTGTTTTTTGGATCATGGCCAACCTTGTTGGAGTGAGATGGTATCTCATTGTCGTCTTGATGTGAAATTCTTTAATAACTAAAGATCGTGAAAGTGTCCGCATGTGTTTTTTGGTTGCCTGGATTTCCTCTTTAGAGAAATGTCTGTCCATCTCCTTTGCCCATTGCTTAATTGGATGATTTATCTTCTTCTTATTGATATTTTGTAGTATCTTATAGATTATGGGGAGAGTTCTCACCTTTCATGCAGGAGACCTAAATATGATTCCTGGCCAATATACTTCACGCCCAGCCACTACCCATCTGTCAGTGGTGGCTTGGACATTGCTATGATGTTGAAGAGGCTTCAGCAGAGCTTTTAGGCTAAGACAGACTATAAAGAAAGGCCTAGAGATTACTGCCCAATACCAGCGCATGAAAACCCAGTGGATTGTAAGGTTGAGATCCACAACTGCCCGTAGGGATGGTGCAGGACTGGGCAGTGTTTTTTTTCCAGTTGTACTTGGGGTCATCATGAGTCAACGCCTGACTCCACAGCAGCTCACAGGAAGATCCAAGAGCCGTTACAAAATAAACAAAATCCCCCAGAATTATTACATTTACTTTTTAAATTAAAAAGGTAATCCCAAAAGGACAAGCAAATCTGTCTTGGAAGAAGTACAACCAGAGTGCTCTTCAGAAGCAAGGATAGTGATACCATGTCTCACATATTTTGGACATGCTGTCAGGAGTGATCAGTCCCTTGAGAAGTATAGCATGCTTGATGAAGTGGAACGTCTGTAAAAGAGAAGAAGATCCTCAACAAGACGGAGTGAGACAGTGGCTATAACAATGGGCTTAAGCATAACAGTTGTGTGGACGGCACAGGACCGAGCTGTGTTTCATTTTGTTGTGCACTGCGTGGCTGTTTTAGTCAGCTAGTGCTGCCCTAACAGAAATACCACAGAGTGGATGGCTTTAACAAAGGAAGGTTTATTCTTACACAGTCTGGTAGGCCACAAGTCCAAATTCAGGATGTTCGCTCCAGGGGAAGGCTTTCCCCCTTGTCAGCTCTAGAGGAAAGTCCGGTATTGCATCAGTCTTTGTCCAGGGAGCATCTTGGTGCAGGAACCTCAGGTCTGAAGGACGCACTCTTCTCCCGGTGCTGCTTTCTTGATGGTATGAGGTTTCCAACTCTCTGCCTGCTTCTCTTTCCTTTTATCTCTTGCAGGATGAAAGGATTAATGGTGGGGCAAGCCATACTCCAGGGAAACTCCATTTACAGTGGAGCAGGGAGGTGATCTTATAAAGGGATTTACAGTCCCACCCTTTTACAGCATAGGAAAACCACAAAATGGAATACAGTCACAAGATATTGGGAATCATGGCCCAGCCACATGGCTACACATATTTTTTGGGGGGACACAATTCAATCCATGACAGTGGCTATGAGCCAGAACTGACTCAGTGGCACCTAACAACAATCCTACCACAATTCTTTACTGTGATCTGAAAGACTGAAAATGTCTCAGGAATGGACAGGTGCTCTTATACATCCTGAAGCACATGGAATCACAGCAGCAACCACTTCCTAAGGTACTATTACCCTCCCTTTCCACATCAGGGTATGCTCCCAACATGGAAGGTCCACGCCTGGGCAACCTGAAGTCTGTATGAAGTCCACCAGGTAAGCAGGGAGACCCTGCAGTGCACCAACAAATAATGCAGACCCCTGATGTGCTGTCTACACAGTCATTCAGCCAAAGATAACCACTGCAGTGATCCAGCAGGGAACTGTTGGTATCTGGTTGTGGATAAAGACAAACCCTCAAATGTTGATACAGGATTCCGTCACCAGCCTGTCTATGGAACCTGCAATTATGGCAAAGTTCTAAAGGGGGTACACGCCGTGGCAACAACTTCAAAAGTTCTACGGCCCTTCAACCCTTCACTGACTTACAGGACACATGCTATCCTACCCACTTTTTATGCCTCAGGGATTCTTTGGGAGGAAACTATTTGCTTCCCTCCAGTGGGGACCTGTGCAATGGCTAAAGGCAAAAGTAATGATCATTTAAGCAAAATAGCTGGAGTATTAGGCAAAACCAAAGGTACCTCATGTACCCAAATGGGAGGCATCCCAAAATAAAGCCTGTTACTCAAGCCCAGTGGGTCTGAAGGGCTCCCATAAATTATGTATTTTCATATTTCTCAAAATCTGTATCATCAACCAAAAACTTAAACACATTTGGTGACTCAGTATGCATTCTACTCCTGAAAACTGATGGTGTCAACAAAATTTCAGCGTAGAAAAGGGTCTTCAAAGGACTGAGGGTGGCCAGATGTCTGCTTCCCTAGTTCTCCTGGCGTAATTGTTACTAGTGCCTCCTTCTTCTTAAAAAATGCCCTCGGTTGGGGGAGGAATCAGTCACCTCACCTTCAGGTTCAACTCACTTGGGGACCTATCCAGCATCCCGAGATGCCCAGAAAGCTTTCCCAGTAGAGCACTGGGTCCAGACTTTCCTATCACTGCCCCTTCCACTAGGAGTTAAAAGTTTTACTTGCATACACTTTTTCTTAACAGTATCATTTGTTGTAAAAAAGCAAAGAACCCACAAAGAAAGATAAGCTTTAGTTCCCCATTTCAGCTTACCTTGGTATGTGTTGTAAAGTACTATGGAACTGGTAGGAATACTTCTGACTCATGGCAACCCTATGTGTTACAGAGCAGAACTGTACCTCATACAATTTTCTTGGCTGTCATCTTTACAAAACAGATGGCTACGCCTTTCTTCTGTAGTGTCACTGGGTAGGTTCAAAAGCCAATGCTTAGGTTAGCAATTAAACAAAAATTATCCAGGGGCCTCTCCTCAGGATAAGGGAGCCCCAAACAGCCCACCGATTGAGGTAAGTGCTTTGAGAGCAGCCTTTTGTAGGCAACAACCCCCAAACAAGAGAAATGCACCTAATGGGTAATGAAAGCACAGGTGTGGCCTAATGGAACACAGCTTGTGGAACAGAGTCTCTTTTTGGAGTTCTCCCAGCTCACCACTGAGTGCAGCCTGGCACTCAGGGGTGGGGAACAGCAGAATTAGGATGGCAAGTGGGGAAAGCTTTGGCCATCCTCATAGCTTCAACTGTTAAAATCCTATCCTTTCTGCTCCCTGAAAGCACCTGAGCAAAGACAGGCCTTGCACTTCTCACCCAGCCCCTGACCAAGCACCCTACTCACAGACAGAATAACCAAGGGCACATTTTCAGATGAATAAAATCAAACTTTATTCTAATATTGCAAAAAAAAATTTCAAATAGGAAATGTTCTTATCCTACTAAAAACCCCCAAAAGAAAACTCCTTCCAATTTCAATATTTAAGACTATTTTCAATTATATAAATAATTTTATTTCCATATGCCTTCTTTATGCTCCTAAAAGCTTCCTGAAAAATCAAAACAATTACATTATTTAGACAATAATTACCTTAGTTAGAAAACAAGAAGCATTCCCCAACACACAAAAAACAGAGGTCACATTTGCGATGCAGTAGATGGGGCTGGGGGAGAAAGAAGCTTGAAAACAATTAAAAGTCAAACAAAACCAAATAACCATTCACTTCGATCCTGGTGAATAAAACTCAGCAAACACTAAATAATATGCAAAAATGGAAACAAATCAGACATGGTGAGTGTGAAACTCACTGTTCTTGAGGAGAAAGATGTTTTTCTTGTTTATTCTTATCAAGAGAACTGTATTTCAAGGTGTCAGCAGGACTAAACATGGCCAGTAGATGTGGATTCACATTTCTGTTTCAGCAGGTACACTCGCTGTGTGATCTTGGTAAGATACTTAGCCTCTCTGAGTCTGTTTCCTCACCTGGAATATGGGGACAATTAGTATTAACCTTGCTAATTTGTTTTGAGGATTAGAGGTAATATATAAAAAGTACTCATGTTCACCTGGAGAATAACTGTCACTCAATGAAATCATTTTTTCATATGTGACAAGGCCTTTATCTTAACAGTTTAACCTTAGACTCCACTAGTCTCCCGTCATTCTGACAATCATCAACCTGCTTAAGAGTCTAAGCCTGATCCATTCTCCCCCTCTGATGTCAAGCAACCACAAGAAGCCACTGAGAACAGAAAATGAGACTTTTCTCTTTGGGAAATTGGGGCCACCCCTTTCCTAAGGCACTGTGGAGTAGAAGGCTAAGGGAGGTGAACTGCCATTTACTAACTCAAGTAATCAGTTTCCCCTGACAGTATTTCCTAGGAGACTTCCTTGGATGACATCCTAGCAGAATACAATGCAGGCCATGTTCCCTGGGGCCAGGCTAGGAGCTCCTGCATGCATTCTCCTCCCCCAAGGGCACATACTTCAAGCACCATGAAGCCCTCTGCAGAGATCAGTGGGACTGCTGGGCACAGCAGCTGACCCCAAGGGAACCCTTTGGACACTGAGACCCTAGCTCCACTGGTTAGCACCAGTACTCTCTAGCTTCTAGGATGAGACACCATGACTTCTTACGGGGGTGGAGGATGGTTTAACAAAGAAGGAATTCTTCTTGATTCGAGAAGAACTGTGGCAAGGTCTCTGGCACGGGTGCGATGAGCGAACAGATCTGGGAAGGAAGTACACAAGACGAGTGTGTTTGGAGAAATGCCTGACAGAGCAACAGGGACTGCAAGTACGTTCATTAGTCCTCTCCCCAAAGATAACACAGGCAGGCCAGATTCCAAGCACACAGAAGGAGAGAAGGAAGAGACGGTGCCAACAGAAAACAATAGCTGGACTTGAGGTAAACTGTAGAGTCAGACGTACAAGGCACGTGGCACTACCAAAAGAGCCTAGTGTGGAAGTTTTTGAGTTCTACAGAAAGGCTAAGCTCGGTTTTTGGTCCTGATGAAGTTTCCTTCTTTTTGTAAGTTAAAACAAACAAGCCAAATTCATTGCCATCGAGTTGATTCTGACTCATAGCAACCCCACAGGACAGTGAAGAACTGCCCCACAGGGCTTCCAAGGAGTTCCTGGTGAATCTGAGCTGCCAACCTTTTGGCTAGTAGTTGTGGCTCTTAACCACTGGGCCATCAGCGTCTCCTTCGTAGCCATCCAAATGTCAAAAGCAGGGAACTATGCAGAGGCTGACTTTCTTCTGCTCTCCTGGAATTCAAGACAAGTTCACACCAACAGCACTGGTGGGGCCAGGGGAGATCAGTCCTGGGCAGGCTGACAGCAGCTACATCCTTGACACCACGGGCTGTGGGGAGGCCTGACCAGGGAAGACTGGGCAGTTCCCTTGACCGTGCCATGGCTGCCCATGCAGCACTGTTCTGTTAGGCTGGCAGACGAGTGTTCCCAGGAAGCTCCGCGTCAGGGAGGGTTGTAGCTCCTGGTAGGCATGGCCCTGCCCTGCCCTACAGTGGATCTGTATACACCTGAAGATTTCAGATATACTGCTCCTCATCTCTGTCACTCAGGAGCAGAGACCACTTGTCCGCACCGTCGTCGGCTGCAGCGCTGTGCCGGGACAGCCTGTCTGAGGTCAGCGAAGACAGAGACACCTGGCTGACGTAGCTGACCTGGTCCCACGGTGTAGCTCGGGGGGAGTGCCACCGCCGGGCATCCATACCAATATGCACACTGACCTGGGACGGGGTCAGGGGCCTCATGTGGCCCTGGGCCTGTGCCTCATACCATTCTTGGCTTGGCTTCTTATACCTGTAAAGCAAGAATGCAAGAACATCTCAGCCATTTGGAATACTTACTTTCTTCTTTTAAGCCTGTTAAAGGCCACTCGCCCAAGTCTTTATCAGTAACATGCAGTACCCAAACTACATGGATTTTCAAAGGAAAATGATGTCTATGGTTCAAATTAAGTTCACCCAATATTGAAAATTCCTACATGAACACCTCACATATAACAGACTGCCATTACTTTTTGTTACATAGTGCATGATTAAATAGATTACTAAATACATGGCTGTCTTTTTTAAAAAAGAGAAAAAGGGTAAGATGCAAGGGTCCCACGCCTATAGAATATTTACATCACCATCCCTGAGCAGTATAACCACAACAGCCTAGTGAGGGGCAACTGTCAGGAGGTAAAATATCTCCTCAGGTGTTTATTACAGACACACACTTGGCGCAAGGGGTTGTCACTCTTGCTTCAGGTGACTGAACCGCACACCAGCACAACAAACATCTATTCTTATCCTAGGAGCCAGCCCAGCAAGCCCAAATCTGCCTGGTGAATGAAGAGCGAGAGGGTTTGCTGGGGATCTGTTCTCTAATTCATCTCTGCGTGAAGACCTCTACCAAACGCCCCCTGCCCACCCAGGGACTCACCACTTGAGCTGCAGGGATGAGAGCACCACTGACACCGAGGAGGCCGCCATGGCTGCTGACCCCATCCACGGCTGCAGCACGATGCCAATGGGCATGAAGACACCTGGTGGGGAAGGACAGAACCTCGCACTGCAGCCTGGGGGAGGTCGGGCCTGCAGCAGGGAGGAGCTGCCCAGCACTCAGCTGCCCACGGGAGCACATGAACAACCTCACCGGGGCTGTGGGAGAGGCTGCCTTACAGAGCCGGGCAGTGAGAGGAGCTGGGCCCTGTGGAGCAGACTTGAGTCTCTTCAGGGTTTCCACTGCCCCGACTTCCCTGGAGCCTTCCACAGGTGGCTTCAAGGTTTTAGGAGGGCTGCAGTGAGGTGCAGAGTGTGGCTGAGCTTGCAGAGCTGAGCTAGGGTGGGGTGAGACAGTGGTAGGAAAAGTAGAGGTACAGAGAGCTTTTGTCCTTAGCACACTGCTGATAGTCACAGTTCCTGTATTTACAGATTAATTTACCTCAAGGGCCTCACAGCCCCATGCCTTATTTACAGAGAAACTAGAGCCCAGGTGCAGTAAAATATCTGTGGCAGAGGCACAAACAGCAGTGGGAATTAGCTCTTGATGAGGCTCCGAGCAGGAGGTAAACCAGCCTGACTCCGGGGGAATCAAGGCCTGTGGTCTGAGTCACTACCAACCACCCACAGGGACATGAGGGGGCAGTGCAGAGCCCAAACCCTCAGCCTCCTCAGCCCCTGACAGCACTTTCTGCAGAAGTGCTGGAGCTTTTTCTGTCTGGCTGCACAAGAGTCAGGGAGCGGGAGAAGTTATAAAAAGGGGAGATTCATCTCCTTCCACCATGGTCATTCTGTGTCTCAGAGCGAACCCTGGAAGGATTCTTTCTTGAGATAGAGCTTCTGCACCACCATGTCTAGCACGTGGCAGGTGCCCTGTTAACATTCGTAACAATTACTCTGCAGATTACATGGTTTAATGAAAGGCTCACAAAACATGGCCGCAAGTAAATGAATGGTCAAGTGTCTTGACAAGCTTTTCAGAGTGGGACAGAAGGAATAACGGGGAGGGCAGAGGGAGAGCAGCCAGGCTGAGGACAGAGGAGATGTGCCTTCTCCAGCAAGATCGGTATAGGACTGGAAGCTACTGCAAAAATTTAGCACCCATCTCCGTAATCTCAAACTTCTCTGCTTTTTCAGAGGCTTGGATCCTCTCAGTGGTTTCTCATTTGTCTTTAGAGACACATAAAATAGAGGATGTGACAAAAGCCAGCCAGCCAGTGAGGTGGGCTACTTAACATGCTCAGCAGGAGCACTGGCGGAAAGAAGTGGACAGCTGGGGTTCAAGATAACAAGCCAGGTGACAGCCACCCCCTACCTGCTGCAATGGGTATCCCAACCAAATTGTAAATCAATGCCAGGACCAGGTTGATTCGTATTCTCCGGACAGTCCTCTTGGAAAGCTGAATGCTAGACACCACATCGAGTAAGTCATTCTGCAGGAGAGGAACGCACTGTGGGCAAGGAGTTCTGTCCCACCGCTCCCACCCTTGCCACTCGGCCACCTAGCCAGCAGGAAGGGCAGCCACGCTCACTCTGATGAGGACAACATCAGCTGCCTCGATGGCCACGTCTGTGCCTGTCCCAATGGCAATGCCTACGTCTGCCTGGGCCAAGGCTGGCGAGTCATTGACCCCATCTCCGACCATGGCAACCTTCTTCCCTTTGTTCTGGAGCTCCTGGACTTTTGCTACCTTGTGGGAAGGCAGCACCTCAGCAAAGACTTTGTTGATGCCGACCTAACAGGAAAAGGGGTCAGCAGTCAGACAAACACTTCATCACACCTGATGTCTGCAGGGAACAGTGAACAGAGGCAGACACCCACCAGCCACCTGACTCTAATTTCCCCTCTTCCTCCAAGTCCAGTACACAGATTGGCAGATTTCAGGCCTCATGTCACGCATGTCCCCTGCTTTCCATCACAGCACCCATGCATGACTCCTCCCTGGCCTCCAGTCCAAACCTGCCTCCTGACTCTGCTGTCCACACTGCTGTTCATGCCACTTCCCAAAGCTGGTCACCCGCTTGTACTACACCTCTGTGTAATGTACTTTCAGCGGGTTTTGGAAATGGATGGTAGTGGCAGTTGCACAACATGGTAACGAATGTCACTGAACTGTACACTTACAGACAATTAAAATGCCAAATTCTATGTTAGATTTTATAAAACAAAATCATGAAATAGATCCTACTTCCCTTTGGATAAACTGTTCGGTCTGCCTTTCAGGACCTTCTAGATTTGGTCTCTGCCCACTTTCAGAGTCAGGCCTTCTGGCTCTGGCTCTGGCTCTGGCTCTGGCTCTGGCTCTGGCTCTGGCTGGCCTCCCTACCCAACTCTGTTCATTCCATTCCCTGCAACTTCTCACCGCACTGGGCTACACGATACCTTCCTACCACTCCTTGTCCTACGCGTCCTGTTCACGCAAAGCTCACTACCTCTCCTCCCTTCCACATCGGGTCAGCTCCTGACTCAAGCATCCTGCCTTCAGTGGTGCAGGTGAGATGGCTGTGTGGTTCAGAGCAGAATGAAGCCCATGGCAAGAAACGCCACCCAATGAGACGAAAAAGGCCAGAAGAAAGCTAAGTGGTGAGTACGCTGGTACCTACTTTTTTCTCAAAATGTGTCTGTGAGCCTCAAACAGTTCATCACTTTGAAAAGGGAGGCTGTTCCTGGGTCACCCTGCCTGTACCTGGGTGGCAATGGCTTGGGCTGTCTTTCGGTTGTCCCCGGTGATCAGAACCACATCCACACCCATGCTTTTCAGCGTGTGTACGGCCAGCGCTGCCTCCTGCTTGACTGCATCTGCGATGGCAATCATCCCACAGAGGACACCTGGGTGAGGATCGCCACAGGTAAAGGACTGCAGGAGGGCTGTCGCCATTAAGGCTACAAAACATTTCGTGACTCAAGAAAACCTTTGTACATAAATGCTTAATGCAAAAACCCCGAACACCAGATTACGTAACACCGTTCTGACTGTATGTGTGTTTTCTCTATTACATCATTTATGGATGTAGAGGGTTAAGAAAAAGAGGAAGGCCTTCAACAAGCGGCTACAGTGATGGGTTCAGGCACAATGGCAACTATGAGCATGGCGGAGGACCAGGCAGTGTTTGGTTCTGTTGCATATACGGTTCCCAGGAGTCAGAACCGACCGGACGGCACCCAGCAACGTTGACAGACGCAAACAAGTGTCCAGAAGGAATAGCAGAAAGTGAACAACACAACTGTGGATGGTCCCATTTTCTTATTTGTAATCTCCCTGAACAAAGCTTCTGCAGGGAATCTATATTACTTTGCAGAGTTCCTGGCTCATAATAAGAACTCAATACATATTTGCTTATTTAAATATTGAGAAACACAACTAGTGCTATTTAAAAAGCAACGAACATCCAAACACCTAGGAAATCTACCCTTTCTTTCTGTTGCTTCCAAAGAAAACACTCTGTGGAATGTTTTTTGATTGACTCTGCAATACTAGAGAGACAGGCTTTCAGTGACTGAGGAACTGAAGGAGAGAGGGTGAGCGAGGCAGATTCTGGTAGACCAGATGAGAAGGCAATAGTTTACACAGATTTAGGAGAAGGCATGGCAGTGGGAGCATAAAAAGAAATAAAATAACAAGAGAACAGCAGATCTATTTGTCGGGAGCATTCAAAATACAGCTCCATAATTACTATTTCTGATCTGTATATAGTTTTACTTCTATTAACAGAACATAACAGTAACAAAGGAAAAATTCTAGTCTCTCTGTGATGTAAAGCCAAGACACAACCTGTGTATTAAGATATATGGAGTCCTGAAAGCCTCAGTGGAAAATCAATTTTTATAAAATGACTAGTTGAAAGTTACAAGATATTTCATTCCTTAAATGCATCTTCTGGTTAAACCTTTGGGAAATGAGTCTTTGGTTTGACTGCAGGATTTTAGTGCATAGCATTTTCTTCACGCAAGAAGACCAATGCCACAGCAGAGGTGCTCTGGGAGCAGAGACAGAAATAGCAAGAAAGGAATCTAGGACTAAGAATAAAGGCAGCAAGGTGGTAAGTTGTCTGTGGAAGACACAACTAAAATTAACAAAGGCAGGCCTGAGCAGACAGATACCATCAATAGCCACTAAGACAGCCGTCTGTCCTTTCATTTCATGGTCGGTCATCATGTCACTGATGTCACTGGAGATTGTTAAGCCGTTGCGTTTCATCCACTCACGGTTTCCAATCAGCACAGAGAAGGTCTCTGGGGCTGTATCTGCTCAAAAGAGACTGTGGTTATTTCCCAAAAGTCCCATTTCACTGTTGATGAACTTAAAAACCATGGAATCCTTTTAATGAACAGATTCTTTAGGTTCTTTTGCACTTTAGGTGCAAGTTTACAGCACAGATTAGTTTCTCATTCAAAACTTTATACACAAATTGTCATGCAACACTGGGTGCAACCCCCGCAGTGTGTCTGTACTCTCTGCCTTTTCACTCCACATTCCCTGTATCCAGTTTTCTGTCTTTTTGTCGCTTTTGGGCAGGTGCTGCCCGTCTGGTTCTTGTATACTTGATTGAACCAAGAAGCATGATCCTCATGTGTTATTGTTTTGTAGGCTTACCTAATCTTTGGCTGAAAGGTGAACTTCAGGAGTTGCTTCAGTTCTGAGATAGAAATGTGCCCATGGACCACAGTCTCAGGGTTCATCTAGTCTCTGTCACACAAGTCTGGTCTTTTTTTGTGTGGGAATTTGATGTTTGTCCTATATTTTTCTCTTGCTCTGTCTAGGGCCCTCTGTTGTGATCCCTGTCTGAGTGGTCAGAGGTGACAGCCATGCACCATCTAGTTCTGGGGTCAGGCTAGTGGAGGCTGTGGTTTATGTGGTCCACTAGTCTTTGGACAAGTATTTTCCTTATGCCTTTGCTTTTCTTTATTTTCCTTTGCTCTGGACAGGACCAAGAATTGTATTTTTAATGGCTACTCAGAAGCTTTCAAGACCCCAGACACTACTTACCAAAGTAGAAGGTACAACATTTTCTTTATGAACTATTTTATGCCAACTGACCTACATGTCCCCCAATGCCACGATCCCCAACCCTAAGCCCCATTAACTCAGTCCCTCAGGGCATTTGGATGTGTTTACAAAGCATCTATGAATCTGCCTTGGTCAATCTGTGCTGTGCTCCTCAAAGTTAACACCTGTTTGCTACCTAGTGATTTCACCTTGCATCCTTCACCTTCCTAGCAATTACGGGCGATTTTTTTTTTTCTATGTTTAAATCTTGAGTTTTTATAATAACCCATTACCTCTGAGTCCATTCCAACTCACAGCAACCCAACAGGACAGAGTAGAGTTGTGCCACAGGCTTTCCAAAGAGCAGCTGGTGGCTTTGAGCTGCCAATATTTGGGCTCATAGACAAATGACTAATCATTCAGCCAGCAGGGCTCCATTTTTTCTTTTAAGTAATGGTGGTTTGTACAATATTTGTCCTTTTGTGATAGACTTATTTCACCCAGCGTAACACCTTACACATTCCTCTATGCTCTGATCTATTTTGTATATTCATTCTTCCTCATTGTGTAATATTCCACTTTATGTATGCACCATAATTTATCCATCTGTTGATGGGCACTTAACTTGTTTACAGTTTTTGGAATTGTGACTAATGCTCCAGAGAATACGGGTGTGCATATATGTCTATTGGCACGATGGCTCTTATTTCTGTGATGTATTCCTAGGAGTGAGGCTATGTCATATGGTACTTCTATGTCTAACTTTTCAAGGAGGAAACAACCATATCATTTCATATGGTTGTTGTACCATTTTACATTCCCACCAGTGCTAGATAAGAGTTCCAGTCTCCCCACAGCCTCTCCACTATTTGTTATTTTCTGTATTTCTTTTTTTTATTACTGCCAGTAATGTCAGGGTGAGATAGCTTCTCATCGTGGGTTTTTTAAACTTTATTTTTATTGTGATTAAGTGGAAGTTTACAATGCAAATCAATTTGCTGTATAACTTGAACACATTCCCCTAGGCAATTTTATCTGCTCTCCACACCCTGTGACAGCGCACTCCTCCATTCCACTCTGTGCTTACTATATCCCTTCAGTGACCATTTGTCCTCTCCTCTCCACCTTCCCCTTGCACTTCTAGAGAGGAGCTGGTTGGAGAGCCTTATACGTATAAGCAAAGAAGTACAAACAACACTTGCATCACTGTATCTTACAGCCCAGTCTAATTTTTGTCTGACAAGTTGGCTTCACAACTAGTTTCAGTGCTGAGCTTGCAGCAAGTTCACGGATCAAGTTCTCAGGGGACCCTCCAGGGTACTGGACCATCAAGTCTAGTCTTTTAATAGTTTTAAATCTGCACACCCCCTGTCCCAACGTGGCTGTCTTCTTGCTGACTTTTAAGACCCCAGGAACCACTCACCAATATGGGATGGAGAACCATCTTAGAAAAAAACTACATATGCCAATTGACCTCAATGTCCCCTGAAACCATGGTCCCCAGACCCTTGTCCCTTGAAATGTTGGATTGAATTTAGAAAACTTGTTAGGCTGTGGTACAGTCCAGTTACGCTGACCTGCATTCTACTGTGTGCTGTCACTACCTTCACCTAACCAAATTCCTACTGACTATCTATGAATAACTCTCTCCCTCCCCCCACCCTGGTAGGCATCAAAGAGTCTTTTCTTCTGTGCATACGCCTTTTCTTAAGTCCTTGTAACAGCAGTCTCATGCAATATATGTCCTTTTGCAGCTTAGTGGTTTTACGCAGCATGTTTTCTAGTTGATTCTGAATCATGTTTCACAAAATCATCGTTGTTCTTTATCACTGCATAGTGTTTCATTGTCTAAATACACCATAGTTTATTCACTCATCTGTTGATGTGTACCTAAGTTGATTCTATCTGTTTGCTGTTGTGGACAGTGCCGCAATAAACATTTGTGTGCATGTGTCTGTGTAACAGTCCTTGTTTCTCCAGCATATATTCTACATAGTAGCATTGTTTATCATGTGGTGTTTAGGTTTTTAAGAAGGTGCCAAATTACTTTCCAAAGAGGTTTTACCATTTTACATTCCTGCCAGCAGTTTAGAAGAGTTCCAATCTCTCCACAGCCTCTCCAACACTTGTTACTTTGTGTTTTTTGTATTAATGTCAGCTTTGTCAGGGCGAGACAGTATCCCACTGTAGTTCTGATTTGGATTTCTCTAACGGCTAATGATAGTGAGCCTTTCCTCAGGGGTCTTCTGGTGGCCTGGATGTCTTCTTAGACACGTGTCTGTCTATATGCTTTGCCCACTGTATTGTATACAGATGAGATGTCAATCAGACAGGAAGTAGCCCAAAATTCTTTCCCAATCTGTGGGTAGTCTTTTTACTCTTTGGGTTTTGTCTTTGGATGACTGTGTTTGATTTTCAGTAGTTCCCAATTGTCTATTTTCTCTTCTGCTATTTGTGCATTGTTAGTAATACCGTGTTGTGTGCTTATACCATATATTAGAGCTCTCAGTGTTGTCCTGATTTTTCTCCCACAATTTTTATCACTGTAGATTTCATATTCAGGTCTCTGATCTACTTTGAGTTAGTTTCTGTGCAAGGTGTGAGATACGGGTTTTGTTTCAGTTTTTTGCTGATGGATATCCAGTTCTGCCAACACCATTTATTAAAGAGACTGTCTTTTCTCCAGTTCACGGACTCTGGGCCTTTGTTAAGTTATCAGCTGTTCGTAAGTGGACAGTGTTATGTCTGGATTCTTTATTCTGTTCCTTTGGTCTCTATATCTGTTTTTGTACTAGTACCAGGCTTTTCTGACTACTGTGTCAGTGTAACAGGCTCTAAGGTCAGGTAGCGTGAGGCCCCCCACTTTGTTCTCTTCAGCACACTTTTACTTGTCAGGGGCTTCCTCCCTTTCCAAACAAAATTGGTGATTTGTTTCTCCACCTCATTCAAAAATGATATTGGAATTTGTATTGGGATTGCATTGTAGATATAGATTCTTTAGAGTTTTCTTCTGTGTGTAAGATCATATCATCTGCAAAAAGAGATACTTTTACTTCTTTACTGATGTGGATGTTCTTTCTTTGTTTATCTTATCTGACTGCTCTGGCTAGAACCTCCAGACAAACACTGAACAAAAGTAGTGACAGTGGGCATCCTTGTCTCATTTCCATTCTCCAGGAGAATCCTTTCACTCTCTCTCCATTTAGGAGATGTTGGCTTCACACAGTTGCCCCTTAACATATTGAGGAATTTCCCACCTAATCTTATTTTGCTGAATTTTTTTTTTTTTTTTTTTTTAATGAATGGGTGTTGGATTTGTCCAATTTCTTTTCAGCATCAACTGATAAAATCACATTGACTCATCTTTTACTTATGTAGTGATTACGTCCGTTGTTTTTCTGATATTGAACCATTCCTGTATTCTTGGTATGAATCCTATTTGGTCATGAATCCTATTTTTTTGATATGTTTTTGAATTCTATTGGCTAGAATTTTGTTGAGGATTTTTGCATCTAAGGTTATGAGAGATACTGGTCTGTAACTTTCCTTTTTTTGTGCTATCTTTACCCAGTTTTGTTATCAGGGTGGCTTCATACAATGAATCTGGGAGTGCTCCATCCTTTCTTATGCTGTACAATACCTTTAGTAGTATAGGTACTAACTCCTTTCTAAAAACTTGGTAGAATTCTTCAGTGAATCCATCTGGACCATGACTTTGTAGTTTTCTGATTATTTCTCCAATCTCTTCTTTCGTGATGGGTTTATTAAGTTGTTCTGCTTCTGCTTGTGCTAGTTTTGGTAGGTAATGTGAGTCGAGAAATTTGTCTGTTTCCTCTAGGTTTTCAAATCTATTAAAGTACAATTTTTCATAATCTTCAGTTATGATTCTTTTAATTTCTATTGAGTTTGTTATGAAATCGCCCATCTCATTTCTTATTCAGGTTGTTTCCTCTTCTGTTTTACTTTTGTAAGTTTTATCAATTTTGTTGAGCTTTTCAAAAAACCAGCTTTGGTTTTGTTAATTCTTCCAGTTGTTTTTCTATTCTCTAATTCATTTAGTTCTGCTCTAGTTTTTATTATCTGTTTCCTTCTGGTGCCTGAGGGGTTCTTTTATTGTTCTCCTTCTACCTGTTCAAGTTGTAGAGTTAATTCTTTGATTTGGGCCCTTCATTCATTTTGCATTAACAAATGCATTGTGTGCACCTATTAAACTGACCTCTGCACACTGCTTTTGCTGAAATCCCATTAGTTCTGGTAGGATGTGTTTTCATTCATTTGAGTCAATGAATTTCTTCTATAACCCTGAAGTTTTTGAGCAAGGTGCTGGACAGTTTCCATGAGGTTACAGTGTCTAGCAAAGCTTTTTCTGCTAATAATTTCCACTTCTATGGCTTTACGGTCTGAGAAGATACTTTGCAATATTACAATGCTTTGGACTTTGTTAAGACTTGTTTTATGGCCTAATACATGGTCTATTCTGGACACGTTCCATGAGCATTGGAAAGCAAGGTATATTTGTCTGTTGTTAGGTGCAGAGTTCCGTATATGTCTATGAGAGTTCTGTATATGTCAATAAATCAGAGTTTGTTGATTGTTGCAGTAAGATCCTCCGTATCTTTAGCGTCTTTCTGGATGTTATGTCCATTACCAAAAGTAGCATGTTGAAATCTACTATCATTGGGGAGCAATCTATCTCACTTTTCAATGCTGTCAGTGTTCATTTGATACATTTAGAAGCTCTGTTGTTGGGTATGTAAATGCTTAATAATTGTTATATCCTCCTTATGTGTTGATCCTTTAAGCAATAAGGACCATCCTTGTCCACGACGGTAGATTTTAAAGTCTATTTTATTGGAGGTCAACACTGGAACCCCTGCTGCTTTTTTTCATGATGTTAGCTTGGTATATAGTTTTCCATCCTTTGAGTTTCACTTTGCTCATTATCTTTGAGTCTAAGGTATGAATTTAGTGCTGTCATCTTGGTGCCTTTTTTTGGGTGTGTTGTTGACAGTTTGTTCCACTTAATACTCTGTTCTGAGTTGTTTTTCTTTATGGGTTTTCTTTCCATCTTTTTCAATGTTAGTTTTTATATTTGTTGAGACTTCTAGATTGTGTTTCTTGTTTTGATGTGCAGTATTGTTACTTTGCTTTGCAGCTACACCAATACATCCCTTGATAACCTAAGTTTAACCCTGTCTTTAAATTATCTGTATAGTCTTCATTTCCTCTATGAATATATTAATTTGTTCCTTTTTTAGTATAATGCCATAATTTACATACTGAGATCTCTGCTTCCCCATTTTTAATATTTTAGCTTTGATTGAGCTTTGTAGATTCCCTATCAATACTGGACTCTGGATGCTGCATCCTTTCCTTCTATCCATGAGTATGCAACTGATGTTATTGATTTTCTAATGAAAGAACTTCCTTCAGTATTTCTTGTAATTTTGGTTTTGTTTCTGCAAATTCTCTAAAATTCTGTTTATCTGGGGATGTCCTAATTTCACCATCATATTTGAGAGACAGTTTTCAGGATATACATTTCTTGGTTGGAAGTTTTTTTTTCCCCTTCAAGATTATGTATATGTCATCTCATTGCTTTCCTGCCAATGTGGCTTCCCTTCCATATCGCAGTTGAGTGTTCACGACTGAGCCTAGCTGCCTTTAAAAGCTTCTCCTTATCTCTGATATTTGTTAAGTTTGAGTGTAATATGTCTTGGTGTCTTTCTTTTGGGTTCTACCTTTTGTGGAATTCAGTGAGCACCTTGGATACTTATCTTCTCATTTTCCATGATGTCAGGGAAGTTTTCTGTCAGCAAATCTTCAACAATTCTCTTTGTATTATCTGTTACCCTCCCTGTTCTGGTACTCCAATCACTCGGAAATTATTCCTTTGATACAGTCCCACATAAATTCTTCACATTTTAGAATTCTTTTATCTGATTTTTCTTCATAAATGCTGGTGTCAGTTGCTTTATCTTCTCTCTCACTAATTCTGCATCTTATTGCCTCAATCCTTCTTTGACTTTCTGTTGAATTGTCTAACTCTGTGTCCTTATTGTTAACCTGCTGAATTTCAGATCACTGTTGCTCTAGCAGTTCTTGTAGCTTGATATTCATTTTGTTCTGCTGCACTTTGTCTAATCTCCTTCCCGATTTCTTGAAGGGTCATGTACATAATTCTTCTATATTCTATCTCCAATAATTGCCAGAAGATTTCTTTACCTGGGAAATTTTTTGATTGGAGTTTTCTGAGGCCATGATGGTCTGCTTCTTTAAATGATTGGGGATCAGTTTTTGTCTCTGGGGCATCAGAAAGCTGTTGTGATTTGTTAGATTACTGTGAGCTAACATAAACATGGTTTGGTTTTGACTGTCCAAGTTGTCTAGTTGTTTGAGCCAGAGTGATCACTGTAGTCTTAATAATGCTGATGCCCTGTCATCAGATAGTTGGAGCTATTACTGCACTGAGAACGGCAGCAGGAACTGCTGGCTCAAGGGAGCCAGCAGAACTCTTCTTCTATCCCTCCCTTTGTTTCCCTCTCTGAGTCCAGGAGAAAAGTTCAGGGTCGCCATGAGTCGGAAGTTCAGGGTACACACATAAAATGTCCCACTTCCAGCCCAAGTACTACATCAGAATTTAGTGTCTGGTATACAGCAGAGACAGCAGTGGTGAAACGTTGGGGATTAGGAGAGAAATCAACATGTAGGAAAGGTATGAGCCATGACAGTTTATAAGCAATTAGCTTGAGATGCTCTGGTGAAAGTCTTCTGTGGCTATGTAGGTGCAGACATCTGCAGCTCAGGGGAGCTGGCAAAACTTTTCTTCTACCCTTCCCTTTGTATCCCCCTCCAAGTAGAGTAGAACATCTCTCTTCAGGCCTAGGTGGTACATCAGAATTTAGCATCTGATATGGCTCTGAGAGGGGAGGGGTAAGGGCTGAGGACAGGGAGAGAAATCAGCATTTAGGAAACGTTTGAGCCATGGGAGTTCAAGAGCAGTTAGTTTATGATGCTTACATGAAAGTGCTACATGGCGATTTGCAGCTCAGGTTCTCTACTGACAAAAATGGGCCCCTGTCAGGTGCAGCCATCCCAAGCTCAGCCTCCCTGCTGAGAAAGATGGACTCCACTCTTGTGCTGCTGCTCTGACCCGGCAGAAGCAGACGAGGGCCCCTCTGCAGCTGCCAATCCAATTCTGACAAAGGTAGTTGTTCCCCTCCCTGTTGCCCAGTCTGACCTCTTAGCTTTCTGCATGATACTGGGGCTCTAGAGTGTCATATTTATTCCATTCAGTTGTTTTTTGAGGTCTTAGTTGTTGGAGGAGTCGAGAAACATGTATCAAGTCCGCCATCTTAGCCCCACCTCTCATTGTGGCTTTGATTTACATTTCCCTATTGGTTAACGATCGCAAGTATTTTCTCATTTGTCTGTTAACTAAATGAATGTCTGAATGAAGAAGCCCAACATCTTCTTTGGTAAAGTGTCTATTCATATCCTTTGTACATTTTTTTAACTGGATTGTCTTTTTGTTGAAGTATTTACAGATTTTAAAGATCAGACCCTTCTCAGACATGGCATAGCCTAATTTTTGCCTCCAGTCTGTGATTCATCTTCTGACTCTTTTTGTAAAGTCTTTTGATGAGCAAGTGTTTAATTTTTAGGAATGCCCAGTTATCTAGTTTATCCTCTGGCATTTGTGTATCATTAGTTATGGTTTGTGTGCTATTTGTACCACGTATTAGGGCTCCTAGTATTGTCTCTATTATTCTTTTCATGACGTTTGCCATTTTAGGTTTTGTATTTAGGTTCTGATACATTATATACTTAGGCTTTCTATATGGTCTAAGATTCAGGTCCTATTTCAAGTTTTCTTCTTTGTTTTTCACTGATGGACACCCAGTTTTGCCAGCACTATTTGTTTAAAAAAAAGTGTCTTTTCCCCATTTAATGGATTTTGTCCTTTATCAAAGATTAGTGGCTCAGATGGATTTATAGCTGAGTTTTTGATTCTGGTCCATTGGTTTATGTGTCTGTGGCTGCACCAATACCAAGCTGTTGTGACTATCATGGGTGTAGAGTAGGTTTTGAGACTGGGTAGTATGAGCCTCCCACTTCTTTTTCTTCAACAATACCTTGCTTATCCAAGGTCTCCCTCCTTCCCATATACATCTGGTGATTAGTTTTTCCATCTGTTAAAGCATATCATTGGTATTTAGATTGGAATTGTGTTATACCTGTACATCACTTCACGTAAGACTGACCTTCTCCTAATACTTCTCCTATCTATATAGCATGGCATATTTTTCCATTTATGTAGGTCACTTTTTTGTTTCTTGCAATAGTACTTTGTAATTTCCTTTGTAAAGGTGTTTTCCATCCCTGGTTAGATTTACTCCTAAGTGTTTTATCTTTTTAGGAGTTACAATTGGCATTGTTTCCAATTTCCTTATCGATATTCTCCTGGTTGGTGTATAAGAATGTAAATTTTGAATGTTGATATTGTATCCTGCTACTCTGTTGAATCTATTGATTCCAACAGTTTTTTTTTTTTTTTTTTGCAGAATCTTTGGGGTTCTCTATGTATAGCACCATATCATCTGTGAATAGGTATAGCTTTACTTTTTCCTTTCCTATTTGGATGCCCTTTATTTCCTTATTGCTTCAGCTAGGACTTTCAGCACAATGTTAAACAGGAGTTGTGATAAAGAGCATCCTTATTTTTTCCTGTTCTAAAGGAGAATGCTTTCAGTTTCTTTCAGCTGAGAATGATGCTGGCTGTTATTTTATACGTTGCTGTTGTTAGTTGCCATTGAGTCAGTTCTGACTCATAGTAACTGTGGGCACAAACACCGCCCAGTCCTGTGCCATGCCCACAATCATTTTTATGCTTAAGTTCATCATTGCAACACTATGTCAATCCATCTCGAGGGTCTTACTCTTTTTCCCTTAGCCTCCATTCTACTATGTAAAATGTCCTTCTCCAAGGACTGATCCCTTGATGACATGTCCAAAGTATATGAGACAGTCTCATTATCTATCCTTCCCAAGAGTACTCTGGTTGTACTTTTTCCAGGACAGATGTGTTTGTTCTTTCGGCCGTCACTGATACATTCAATATTCTTCTTCAACACTACAATTCAATGGCATCAATTCTTATGCCTTCCTCATTCATTGTTCAGCTTTTGCATGCATATGATGAGGCTGAAAATACAACTGCTTGGGTCCACTGCACCTTAGTCTTCAAGGTGACATCTTTTCAGTACTTTAAAGAAGTCCTTTGCAGCAGATTTTCCCAAGGCAATGCATCTTTTGATTTCCTGACTGCTGCTTCCATCGCTGTTGATTATGGAGCCAAGTAAAATGAAATCCTTGACAACCTCAATCCTTTCTGCATTCATCATAATGCTGCTTACTGGTCCAGCTGTGAGACCGTTGTTTTCTTGATAGTGAGGTACAATCCATACTTAAGGCTGTGGTCTTTGATCTTCACCAGTGTTTATAATCCTCTTCACTTCCAGCACAGAGGGTTGTGTCATCTGCATAACTCAGGTTATTATTGAGTCTTCCTCCAATCTTGATGCCTCATTCTTCTTCATATAGACCAGCTTCTTACATTATTTGCTTGGCATGCAGCACAGTTTTATACAGATGTCTTTTATTATGTTGAGGAATTTCTCTTCTATTCCTATCTTAATGAGATTTTTTTTTTCAGAGATGGGTGTTAGACTTTATCAAGTGTTTTTTCTCCATAGATAGATTGAGATGATCACGTGATTCTTTCCTTTATGTGGTGGATTACACTGACTGATTTTCCAATATTGCATACCTGATACAAATCTTGCTTGGTTATGGTGTATGATGTTTTTATATGATGTTGAATTCTATTGACTAGAATTTATTTTTATTGTGATTAAAATTATATAACCCAGATCAATTCTGCATGCCCACCTATCTGCAGCTCTGTCTGCTCCCCTCACCAAGTGATAGCACATTCCTCTGTCTTACTCTACACTTCTAGTATCCTCTTAATGAGCACCTGTCCCCTCCTCTCCACCCTCTTCTCTCCCACTGAGAAAGAAACCACGTAGAAGAGCCTCCCATAAATGTATAAAACCATAAAGTACATATACCATATGGTCAGATTGTGTTCCTGAATCCAGTTGATTCTTGTTTGAAGAGTTGACCTCACTACTGATTTCCAGTTACAGCCAGCAGCAGGTCTAGGGGCCATGTTTCCAGGGGACCCTCCAGGCTGTTGGACTACCAATTATGGTCTTTTTCTAGAGTTATTGAGCTGCACACCTCTTTTTATCAGGAACTGTGTGTTGTGTACCCCCTTACAACTGTATTGACTAGAATTTTGAGAATTTTTGAATCTATACACAGGAGAGATCTTGCTCTATAATTATTCTTAATACTGTTGGTAGTATTCTCCAGTGAAGCCACCTGAGCCAGGACTTTTTTTTTTTTCTTTTTAATCACTTCTTCAATCTCTTGTCGTATTATGAATTCATCCAGATTTCATCAGCTTGTGGTAGGTTAGGTAGTTAGTATGCTTCTAGAAATTTTCCCATTTCCTCTGGATTCTCAAATCTGTTCAGAGTGAAATTTTTTATAGTATTCTGTTATGAATCTTTTTATTTCAGATGGGTCTGCTGGAATATTCCCCATATCAATTCTTATTTGCTTCCTCACCTGTCTTCTTTTTGTTACTTTGGCCAATGGTTTATCAATTTTGTTGTTGTTATGTTTTCTATTTCCTTTATTTCTATTTTAATCTTTATTGTTTCCATTTTTCTGGAGCCTCTGAGCATTGACTGCTATTCTCTGTTTGCTCCAGTTGTATAGCCATTTTTTTATTTTAGTCTTTTTTTATGTGTATTTATTGCTATGTGTTTTCACTCTCATTTTATTATTTTATAAGTTTTTTTTAATGTCTGTTTCTTCTATTAATCATTTTTAAGCAAAGTGTTATTCTTCAGTTTTCATGTATCTGATTTTTTTCCCTTTGTTTTTGTTACTGATCCATTTTTATGGCATTGTGATCAGAGAGAATACTTTGTATTGTTTTGATGTTTTGGATTTCACAGAACATTGCCTTATGAACTACAAAGTGGTCTATTCTGGATAATGTGCCAAGTGCAGTGGAAAAGAATGTATACTTTGCTGCTGCTGGGTAGACAGTTCTATATATATCTATGAGGACACGTTAGCTGATTTTAGCCTTTATATCTTCCTTATCTTTGTTCAGTTTCTTTCTAGACATTCTGTCCTTCACTAGAAGTGATGTGTTACAGTCTCTTACTATCACTTTGGAACTATCTATTTCAGTGCTGTTAGAGTTTGTTATATGTATTCTGGAGCTCTGTCACTGGGTGCCTACATCTATTAAAATTATGTCTTCTTGTTGGATTGTCCCATTAATCATTATTTGATGCCTTTATCTTTTATGGTGGATTTTGCCTTAAAGTCTGTTTTACCTGAGATTAGTAATGCCACTCCTATTGTTTTAGTTGCTGTTTGCATATTTTTTCATTCTTTGAGTTTTAACATATTTATGTCTTTATTTATGGAGTATTACTTGTTGACAGCATATTGATGAGTTATATATTTTTTTAATCCATTCTGCCACTCTCTCTCTTTACAAGTGTACTTAAGCTATTTACATTCAGTGTGATTACTGAGAAAACCAAAATCCACTGCCATCGAGTTGATTTGAACTCATAGTGACTCTAAGGTCAGAGTAGAACTGCCCCACAGAGTTTCCAAGGAGAACCTAGCAGATATGAACTACTGTCATTTTTTTGGTTAGCAGATGTAGCACTTAACCACTACCCCACCATGGTTCCCTGATTATTGATAGGTACAAGCCTATTACTATCATATTGTTGTCCCTTTTTTTTGGTGGTGCTGGTATTTTTTTTGTTCCTCTAACTTCCTTGTGCTTAATTCCTTTCATTTGTGGATTGCTCCCCCCCTTTTTTTTCTGTTATAGATTTTGTGTTTGCCAAGTGCCGTCGAATCAGATCCGATTAAGTCTTTATTAGAAACCATAGCATCTCTGTAACAGAAAATATGCATTTATAGCTCTGAAAAATTATTTCCTAGTATCTCCTGTAACATCATCCTTAAAAGGCCCACCAAAAAAGGGTACACTTCATGTGTAGAACATGTGGGCATTACTGGGGCATTAAAACGTACATACTATGTATGTGAAAATGTTATAAACATTGTTGAATTAATATCATATCTCTGTCTTTAGTAGCATCTGCTGATTCTTTTCCTACAGGGATTACATGCAGTTAGTTACCTGACTGGCACCAAAAACAAGTACTAATTAGTTTAATCACGGGTACATGACATGGGGTGAGCTAGCAAATAATCAGACAATCCATTTACATCAGGTTTTTAGGTGGGGCAAATGGTTTCCCCTTAACTGCTAAGCTAAAGGTTGGAGGTATGAATCTATCCACAGCTGCCTTGGAAGAAAGGCCTGGTGATCTACTGAAAAATCAGCCACTGAAAATCCTATGGAGCACAGCTGTACTCTGATACACATGGGGGTGTCCTGAGTTAGAATCAACTGCATGGCAACTAATGACAACTACTACTTACATAAAATGTTCTAAAGACGGCCAGGGAAGTCTGCCCCTGTCTCCTCTCATTGAGGTGTCCTTGAAGGACCATCCCTGGAAGCTCTTTCTGTAGTTTTCCACTGCTCCACTGCTCCCAGTATCATGCTATTGGTGGCTTTACACAATACAATTCAAATCAAGACTCACTCCTCAGAGAAAACACCAGGGGTTTTTCCTCTTGCTCTTATAGGGTAATCAACAAGCCATCGTTAGCATAAGAAAGGCTGTCTTCGAGAGCAGCTGTCACTTCTTGGCCTGGCAGAACATTTCTACCTGTTCTCCCCGTCCTCTCCTGGAAGCTCTGGGTACACTGCACATCCCATCAGACTGCCCCCACACAGGAGGGAAACAGAACATATAACAATTCCTGTCTATCTTGTAGTGTATAAGAAAATGAATTTGGATTAAGAAAGAAGAGAAGCAAGATTATGGATCCGATATGCAATACATTATGACTTTAAAAGCATACTGCTTCTGCCTACCCTTAGCATCAGCGAAGAAGTACCGCAGAACCCGGAGAAATCACAGCTTTCCTGGTGAGGCAGTGAGCAGCATAGGAGCCCTGAGTACACCTGCTCCTCAGGGAGAGTCACAGCAGGTGTGCTGCTTGGCTCTGCCATTTGACGCCCCTTCACCTGTACCCCACCCAGGCCTGGCCACTGGCAGATCCAGCAGCAGAGACAAAGACCAGTGCTACCTTTCTCAGCAGGTGTGCTGCCAATGCCGTTAAGGTGACCCGCCTGCGTACTCGGGGTCATAATGCTGTCCACGTTGCTGACCTTACAGCCGATTCCACAGCCCGGGACTGCCTGAAAGTCTGTGCAGTACCCTAAGGTTTCCGTTCCAAGTTCCTATGAAGGGAGGGAGACACAAAGGAAGCAAAAGCAGACAGGGAGGCCAGGACAGAGATGAAGGGATGAGAGCAAGTAAGGCAGAAGCATGAGCCAGGAATTAAGAGAGAGGGAAGGAAAGCAGAACCGAAAGGAAAGGTTAAGTGATTGACTATGAATGCAGCAGTTATCTTGCTCTCAACTGACAGACACTACAATTATTAAATCCACTGAGATTAGACCACCTAAACTCTCTCTCTGGATGGCTGATGATAACTGGGAAGGGCATTTACTAAAAGGAGAAAGGTAATTCATATCAAAGACCCCAAGGGAAAGAGGTGTGCAGATGCTGGAAAGAGAAAAAGGAGTATTTTAATGCTGCAAATAATTTCATAAGAGTGATGCATGAAGAGTGGTAACAAATCTATTTTGAGGCCCTCTAGAGACAAGGACCCATGTGTTAGACCCTTACAGGAGGGTCAGGTGTGGTGTGGGACAAAGGGAGAGGCTGCTTTTAGCTGAGGGAGCAAAACAGCAAATCGTTCATCTGGAAACGTTACAGGTAAATGTGAAATGGTCATTTGTCTAGCCCCACAGAGAAGACAAACACACTAAGCGAGGTTTCAGGAGAGCTGCTGCCCTGGAAGAGCTGGCAAGCTCCTCTTAAGGCATCTATGACATGTTTCTCAAGCTACAGGCGATAGCATTTGCCCGGACAAATTAAACACTTTCCGGGAAGTAGTTTTGGCACATCCTGTTCCCTCCATACTAGATTCAAAACAGAGAACCTTTCACCTGGGGAGAGGAAGGGGTGTGGGGTTTATCCACTCCCTTGTGCCAAGACCAGCTGCCAGAACAGGTTGGCATTTGGCTCACCTGGGTGGATTTCTCCGTCTACTCCCAATACTCCTACTGCATTTTTGCATCCCTCTGACTAACTCTCCTAAGGGCTGGATTCACACACTGTATGCTCCTTGAGGGCTGAGTTCATCTTTTCCTTGTTTCTGTTACCCCAGCACAGCACCAAGCACAGGTGCTCAATAAGGCTTAATGCCTGTTACACTGACTGCCTTTCTGACCTTGGACTATAACACGGGTCTCAATGTGAGCCCCATCTGCACTTGCTCCAGAGGCACCTGCTAGTAGGTGTCCAGACCACATGAGCCATGGCTGGCTCCTGCAGGGTGGCTGGCTCAGGTGCTCCTGGCGCCCAGGAGCGAGAGCGTGTGTACCAAGGAAGGGTAAGAGGGGAGAATGAGGCCAGGGTCACGGGTGGGGATAGAGTGGTGCCACGGGCCACCTACCTCTTTACAATACTTGGTGACTGCCATGCCCAAGGGGTGCTCGCTGCTGGCCTCTGCAGTCCCCACCACGGCAAGCACCTTCCTGAGCGGCAGCACAGCCATATCCACCAGCAGGAGGAACCGCATGACCTTGGGGACCCCATGGGTAATAGTGCCTGTTTTGTCAAACATCACCGTCTTTATCTGCCAAAAAGAAGCACATGCTGGTGACTACAAATCCAGACAGGAGAGACTTGGAGAGTTTACATCATCCTGAGGCAGACGTCAACCAACCTGCCTCAAATTGATAAGACTTCCAATTTCTCTCTCTAACCAATCCCAGTATTCAGTGGTGGTGTTTCCCCAGTTGCTGAGCAAAATATCCCAGCCTGTGACTGCCCCTTGGCTGGGCAGATACCACAAGAGCCTTTAAGTGGAGGCCTGGTGGCAAAGTGGTTATGCATTTGGCTGCTAACCAGACAGCTACCAGTTCAAATCTACTAGATCCTCCTTGGAAATCCTCTAGCACAGTTCTACTCTGTCCTTCAGGGTTACTGTGAGTCAGAATCCAGTCAACAGCAATAGGTTTGGTTTTCAGTACCAGGCATGGGCCTAAACGTTGGGGATGCAATGGTAGGGGAAAAGTTCACAGTATCTAACCTTAACAGGGCTATGGTGTAGCAGCACAGCCTCCCCAGGTCCTTTCCATGTGCGGATCCCACCACCAGAACATGCTCTTCCACCTCCGCCTGGCTAATCCGGCTCAACTGTTAGATCTCAGCAAAGCGTTTATCTTTCCTTCCCTGAGTGCCTGCACCAGCCTCACCCCTAGCTGCACAGACACATCTAGGTTAGGCACCTGCTGAAGTGCTTCACAGTATTTTTCACCCTGTCTCAGTACTGAGCCTTTGATTACTGTTCAATGTCTGTCCTTGCTACTAAATTGTAAGCTCTCTGAAAGCTCTTTGGCAGCAGGGAACTAGGACTATCACCAGAGACCACCATAGTACCCACATGTAGTAAATGCTCACTAATACTGAACCAGTTACTGGACAAGCAAAAGGTCAAAGACTGGTATGTCAGGCAAAATGAAGCTTCCACATGTGTTGCTGCTTGCTTTTGCTCTGCACGACGTCACAGGCTCCACCCCGATTACAGGGTGCAGAGCTGGCACTTTCTCCTGGAGCCCACAACCTGTTAGCCTGCCCCTGACTAGCTACAGGCCTTGGAAAAACCACCTAACCTCTTTCTGCTGCAGCTTCTTCATCTGAAAAACAGGAATAATATGCACCTACCTCAAAGAATTATTAAAGAGGTTAAATCAATTAGTATTTATAAAGCATTTAAAAATATGACTGTTAGTTGTTACTATTTCCAGTCAATTCTGGCTTCCTGTTTTACTTAACATTATAATTCTTGGTCTCTCTCTGGCTTTTTTCTTAACATGATATAGTAAACAGATACTCTTTTCATTAGCACTGTAATTTTTTTTAAAACATCACATAGTTTAGAGCTATAGAATCACCCTGAGCTGGCTGAGTGGTATAGCATGGGGCCAACCTTGTGTGCCATCTCCAGAGGCTTGCCTCCCTTGATGAGGATGCCATTCTGTGCAGCCACTCCAGTGCCCACCATGACCGCTGTAGGTGTGGCCAAACCCAAGGAGCAGGGGCAGGCAATGCACAGCACAGTGATGGATGTCTGGAAAGCAAACCGGAGAACGACCTCTGCCTGGGAGATGTGCTTGTTGGGGATCTAAAACAAGAAAGAGACAAGGAGCCAGGCAGAGTCTTAAAGGAGGCATCTCTTAATTCGAAACACATACCAACATTTCATCAGGTGCAGTGGAACCTCAGGGGGGATGACAAGATGGGACTGAGAGCTGGGGCTGAAGATACATGACCTTCCTCTTCGCTACAATGGAGTCATCCCATGGCCCACTTTACTATCCCACATCCCAGTTTTCCAACTTGATTCTACACACTTCCCTCAAAGAGAGGCTATGTGAGAGCAGAGACCCACACACAGCTCTCTGACAGGAAATGGTGCAGGCTCTGAAGTCAGAAGACATGGTCCATATCTTGACTCTGGCACTAATTTAAACTCATTGTGTCTCAGTTTCTTCATATACAAAATGGAAATAATAATACTTATTATACAGGTTCTGGTAAGAATGAAATTAGCTACTATATATAAAGTGCCTAGTACAACACACAGCACATGAGCAGTATACAAGACACTGTAAACACTACATATCATTATGACTCTCATTATTATGAAAGCTTTAAAAAAGAAGAGTCTCTAAAGAATCTATTTTAAGATAATAATCATACAAGTGAAAAAATACAAGAATTATCATCACAGTGTTCTTTTTTTTTTTTTTTCCTTCCTGTTAATGGCAAAAACCTGCAAACAACAAATATGGAACTGGTTCATTAACCTGTGGGTGTTGTGTGCATAACGGAAAATGACACAAGTGTTGAAATGACGATGTGTATCCACTGATTATCCTGGAAGGATGTCAGTCACATTGCTGAATTATACAAGCAAGTATAAAATGGCATTTGTTTTGAGTTTACTCACACAAAATTATTAGTCGACGTATATGGCCTTCGAACAGGGAATATGTTCACTAAAATACGAAAAATGGTTACTTGTTGGGATAGGATTTGCAGTCATTTTTATTTTCTTTGGAGATCCTGGTGGTATACAGATTAAGTGCTACAGCTGTTAACCAAAGGTCAGCAGTTCAAACCTACCAGGCATTCCATGGAAACTCCATGGGGCAGTTCTTCCCTGTCTATAGGGTCTCTTGAGTCAGAATGGACTCAACGGCAATGGGTTTTCTCTTTGGGTTTTACATTATTTTATTTGTAAACCTCAAACAAACACATCACGGGTCTACTTTCCAGGTACTGGGTGATACACATTAGTATTACTACTTGTATTCTGAAATCCTGAGTTATCTTGGTTTCTTTTTCAAAATGGCTAGTATTTATGGAGTATAATCAAAAGATACTATATTCACTTAATTACAGTAAAAGGCACATCTTCTAAATCAGGATATGGACCACAGCCTACCCAGCTTCTGCCTATACTTTATTCTTTAATTTTGAAAACTGGGATTCTAAATAAGGCATGTAAAAGTTCATTTTTAATTTAAACAGTTGTATTTAGATATAGGGAACATGTAGCTTTAGATATAATGCAATTTTAGATTAAAAATCCAACAATTCTTGTAAAACTAGCACAGCAACAGCACGGGTAGACTCCCAGAAGTGAACACGAGCCCTGTCCCTACAAACAGCTTCTGTGCAGCAGCAGACTATACAACAGTAACTTAAAGGAACACGCAGTACCTCATCTACAAGCGTCCGCCCTGATATTGCAGATAGAAACAGAAGAATGCCAGAGAAAGACGGAAAGGCATGAAGAGCAGAAAGCCACACACTCCAACTTGTTTACGACTGAGTTTTCCACAGCCACACGCCAATGAGCTGCTGTCCCTCAAATACAGAATTTTTAGGCAGTCAGGTGCCAGTAATAGTCACTGGCAAATTCTAGGAATAGATTCACAGATTACTGTTAAAAAGAATTCTGGTCTCCTTCAACATCAGAAAACACTTAACTTGGACGTTTTTCACTTTAAGAACTGAAGTAGAAATTCACTCTTAGTAAGCAACATGCACTCTAAGAGTATCCAGTATACCACTAACTGTGCAGAAATTTAAAATTAAAAAAAAAAAATCAAATGTTTCTATTTACTTATATCATGGTTCAAAGGTAAAATAAGCACGAATGGTTTAGGTATGAGAAACTTTGAAAGACTTTTAAAAATAAGGTTTTTTTTTTTTTAATCGCGCCACTCACTGAGCATTAAATTTCTCCACTCACTGTTCATTATATTTTTGTATACAGTAAGCTTGCTCAGCCTCAGAACTTACTGGCATTCTGGGCTGGGTAATTCTTTGCTGGAGTTTAGGGGGTGTTTAGTAGCATCCCTAGCTTCTACCCACTGATGCAAGTAGTGCCTCCAGTCAGGACAACCATAAATGTCTCCTGGCACAGCCAGATGTCCCCTGGGAGCAATGCTGTTGCAAATCTCTGATGTGTATTTAATTATTATCCCTCTTAGAAGGTAAGTGTTTTTGAAGGATGGAGTGCTTTTTTCACTGAAAAGTATACATGCCATTACCTCACATGCAATATCTAATAGACATTTAATTATAAAAATACTACTAGCATTGTGTAAGAAACCTGGGAGGATGATGATGGTATGGATAATTCATAGTAATAAAAAAATGCCTTTTTCTTAAAATATGTTAAATATTATTATTATGACACCGGAATTTTGAAATGACCTGTCGTCTATGATGTGTACCTTATAACCTCAAAACTGGCCAATACTGCATGTTGTAAATGGTTTAATCATTACAACTGGAAGCTAGCTGGTGGCTACGAAATGGTATTTACTACAAGAAAACAAAGGGCATCTTTAACAAAAAGGTGCAGAAATACAATGACTACTTCAATTTTGCTGCCAATAAGTGAAGCAAACCAGTAAAATGTAATGGGTAATTGAACTCCAAACGAACACAAGAAGCAAAAGAACATGATTAACGGCAACAGATAATTTCAAATACAACAACCATTCCGCTCAAGACATTCAACTTACAGGGAAATATTTCTGAACAACACCAAAATCGATAAAACCGATTACAATCCATACCACCAACGTCAAAGTTGAAATGAAGATGATAAACGGGACAAAATATCCACTAAATCGGTCAGCCAGTTGCTGAATGGGTGCCTATGAAGATAAAACACCAGGGTCAGGCAGACTACAACATGATGAGAAAAAAAACATAAGCATGGACAAGGGTTTGGATTCTTATCTCCCTCATTAACTTTGTTTATTCATTAATCTCTACTCAGTAAAATCTGCCTGACTCTACAGAACTCTACAAATAATCACTAAAACACGGAGACACTGAAATTACATTGTTTTCCCAAGGGTCTTCATTACCTTTGACATCTGAGCCTCTTCCACCAATTTCACAATCTGAGCCAAAGTGGTGTCACTGCCCACATGGGTAGCATTAACAAGCACAGAGCCATGTGCATTTATAGACCCAGCAATCACTGTGCTTCCTGGCTTTTTAGTGACTGGCATGGCTTCTCCTAGAGATGGAGAACAGGGACCAACCATCAGTGACTGCGACCTGTTCAACATTCATATGACTTGGCAACTGCTTGACATCCACCTAAACGAAATGTGAAAAAAGTCACCTCACCTGTAATTAGGGACTCATCAGCCATGGTATTGCCTTCCAGAACTTTCCCATCCACTGGGAACTTTCCCCCAGGGACAACCTTGATGATATCACCTCGCTGCACCAGCTCCATGGGTACTTGCTCCTCTCTGCAACAAAGGTCACTCAAAATTACATAGAAGGCAGCTTGAAGGTACCGCTTTTGTGAGTCTGTTGCCCTGATCAGGTTCCAGACAAACTACTTGACTAGTCATATTCTACTTGCTTTACACAAATAACAACATTCATGTTATTTATTCATTTACAGACTTAGTCAATATTCTTGGGCTGCCTCTAACTGTCAGGCAATGGTGATACAGCTATGAACATAACAGTCAAATCTCTACTCCTGTGAAGTCAAATACTATGGAGGAAACGGATAACAAAAGGGTATCAGGCAGTAAACAGGCCCTATGATAAACACAAAACACAGCAATGCAACTGGAAGCATCTTTAAGTGAGAGGAGGGAGGCATGGGAAAGCCTCTCCTGAGAGACTACACTTAAGCTGACACCTGGATAACAAGGTCCAACATACAGGGTGTCATGGATTGACTTGTGTCCCTAAAAATGTCTATCAACTTGGCTCGGCCATGATTCTCAGCATTATGTGATTGCCTATCATTTTGTCATCTGATGTGCTTTTCCTGTGTGTTGTAAATCCTATCCCTAAGGTACCCATAAGATAGGAATAGAGGTAGTTATGTTAATGAGGCAGGTCTCATTTACAAGATTAGGTTATGTCTTGGACCAATCTCTTTTAAGATATAAAAAAGAGAAGCAAGCACATAAGACAGGGGGACTTCATACCACCAAGAAGGCAGCACTAGGAGTCTAGTGTGTCCTCTGGACTAGGGTCCCTGTGCTAAGAATCTCCTAGAATGATGGAAGATTGATGATGAGGATCTTCCCCCAGGGCCCACAGAGAGAAAGCAACTCCCTGGAACTGGGTCCTGACTTTGGACTTCTAGCCTACTTGATTGTGAGGGAATAAACTTCTGTTTGTTAAAGTCACCCACTTGTAGTATTTCTGTTATAACAGCCGTGGATAACTAAGATATGGAGGAAGATGTTCAAGGGTGAGAAAATGTCTAGTGCAAAAGCCCTAGAGTAGGAACAATGTGTGTCTAAGAAGCAGGAAGCAAGCAAGCATGCTGGAATGAAACAACTAAAGTACAAGTCGCAGCTACTGTCATAGGCAGAGTCCAGATCTGTAGGGTCTCCTAGTCCAGAGTATGGGCTTGGATATATGGGTTTTAGCAGGAGAGTGACATAACTTGGCTCATGTGTTGTGGTGGTCAGGATTATGTCAACTTGGCTACTCCATATTTGGCTGCTGTATTAAGTGGCAGGCTGGGGACTTGAACTAGAAGCTGTTGGACTCATCAGTCCTTACAGTCGGCGCTTGGGCGTCCTGCTCCCTGACCCGCCGATCCCGGGTTTGCCAGCCTCTGCCGCTCCTGCTCCCTGACCCGCCGATCCCGGGTTCGCCAGCCTCTGCCGCTCCTGCTCCCTGACCCGCCGATCCCGGGTTCGCCAGCCTCTGCTGCTCCTGGGTTTGCCAGCCTCTGTCGCTTTGTCTCGCCACCAGCTTGGGATCCACTGAGCTACACAATCAGTGATCTAGAACTCTGGTCTCTGACCTGCTGACTTTGGGTTCCTCAGCTTCCGTGGCCACATGAGGCTTGTGCCAGGACTTGGGACATTCAGCTTCTATGATTACGTGAGCTGTTTCCTATATCTGTATGTATGTATCTATGTATCTATCTATCAATCATCTCTCTCTCTCTACCTATTATAAATCTTTCCTTGTACCTACACGTGTTACTGGTTTTGCTTCCCTGGAAAACCCAGCCTAAGACATGTGTTAAGTGATGTCTCTGAAATGTAGGGAGGAAACAACAGAATCTGGAGGAATAGTCAGCCTGTTGTGGTAGTTTAAGCAAAAGATGTCAGTGACATAGACTAGAAACAGAATTTTAGAAGCATGCATCAACAAGATACGTAGATACACTGGATGCAGAGGTAAAGACAAGAATCAAGATGAGGTCCATGTTTTTGTTCGAGTGACTGGGACGATGGAGGAATCATTGAATGAGACGGAGACATCTATGGGAAAAGCAGTTGAAGGAGGGAGAGGGAAGAGATGGCACAAAGGGCTGTAGTTTGACATGTTAGCTTTGAGATGTCTATTTGACTTCCAAGTAGAAATGTCAAATAGGGAAGCAGAAATATGAGCCTTAAGTTTAAAGAAAACCAGAAAACCAAACCCACTGCCTTTGAGTCAGATCCGACTCACAGCAACCCCAGAGATCAGAGGAGAACTGCCCCATAGAGTTTCCAAGGAGTGCCTGGCAGATCTGAACTGCCAACCTTCTGGTTAGCAGACAGAACTTAACCCACTACATCACCATGGCTTCCAGTTCAGAGAAAGAGACTTCAAAACGTAGATGGTAGGCAAAGCCACAAGATGGTCTGCACTTACCTAGAAGTGTAAATGCTAATGAGATGTGGTGGCAGAACCAACATGGGGCACGCTGTTTACAGGCTGATCAAGAGCAGAGAGGTCAGCAAGGGAGATAGCACACAACCAGCCAGTGACATAAAAGAGGAGAGTACGAGGACAAAGCCAAGAAGAAAGTCCATCAACAGATAAATGGCTCAATAAAATGTGGTGCATATGTACAATGGAATATTATTCAGCCATAAAGAGAAAAGAAGTCCTGACACATGTTGAGACATGGATCAGTCTTGAAAACAGTATGCAGAGTGAAATAAGTCAGTCATCAAAGGGCAAATAGCACATAATCCCCAATCCACTGCCATCAAGTCAGGTCCGACTCATAGCAACCCTAGGAGTCAGAATCAATTCAACAGCAATGGCTTTGGTATTTTTGGTTTGACCAAGGTTTGGCAGATGAGTGTGTGGGTGGAAAGGAGGGGGAAGAGGGAGATTCACTGCTCAGAGGACGCTGAGTTTCTGTTAAGGGTAATGGGAAAATTTAGAAACGTATAATGGTAAAGGTTGAACAACATGATAAACATAACTAATGTGATTGAACTGTATACATGAGGAATGCTGAAATCCTGAATGATTCCATTCATAGGTACCACAATAAAACCAAAAAGGAGGGAGCATTCACTCAATTGTGCCACATAATGGAGAAATACTAATATATGTGAAAACATGTGCAAATTCATCACAGACTGCACTTAAGATGTGTATAAATTCACCACGCACAAAAAGTAACTCAAAATGGGTCAAAGACCTAACTACAAACTCTAAAATGATAAAGATCATGGAAGAAAAGATAGAGACAATGCTGGGAGCCCTAACAGATGGCAGAAACAAAACATGCACAAATACTAGAAGAGAAAAACAGGTAAGTGGGAACTACTAAAAATCAAACACTTATGCTCATCCAAAAACTTTACCAAAACAGTAAAAAGACAATCTACGGACTGGAAAAACAAATTTGGCTACAACAAATCTCATCAGCACCTAATCTCTAAAATCTACAAGATACTGCCACATGCCAAAAACAGAAAGACAATTAACTCAAGTAAAAAATGGGCAAAGGAGAGGAACAGGCACTTCACCCAAGACAACATTCAGGTGGCTAACAGATACATGAGGAAATGCTCTCAAACCTTAGTCATTAAAAAAATCCAAATCAAAACTAAAACAAGATACCATCTTACCCCAACAGGGCTGGTATTAATCCAAAAAACACAAAATAATAGATGTTTGAGAGGGTATGGACAGACTGGAACACTTACACACTGCAGTGGTACAACCACTTTGGAGACTGATTTGGTACTTTCTTAAAAAGCTAGAAACAGAAATACCACACAATCCTGCAATCCCACCTCTTGGAATACATTCTAGAGAAATAAGGGCTGTCATACAAATAGATGCGTGAGTAACAATTTTCATTGCAGCACAGTCCACAACAGCAAAAAGATGGAATCAACCTACATGTCCAACAATGGATAAATGGATAAACAAACTATGGTATATTCACACAATGGAATATTACGCAATGATAAAAACCAGTGACAAAATCTGGGAAACATCTCACAGCATGGAGGAATCTGGAAGGTATTATGTTGAGTGAAATTAGTCACTTGCAAAAGGACAAATATTGTATGAGACCACTATTATAAGGACTCAAGACAAGGTTTAAACAGAAAAAAACAGTCTTCAATGATTACGAGGGTAGAGAAGGAGAGAGAATGGTATTTACTTTTAAAAAACATTAACAAAAGATGTACTTTAGTGAATGTGAGATACACAGTAACTAAAGAAGAACTAAAATATTTTAAAAAATGAACGGGGGAAGGGATAAAATATCAACGAGAGGTCGAAATGAGGATAAAAAAGAGTGATGACTGGATCTGGGTACAGAGAAGTTATTTTGTGGCTTTCGCAAGAACAATTTCAGAAACTAGTTGAGGCAGAAGCCCAGTCAAAATGGGCTAAGGTGAGAAAATACAGACAACAACTAAAGACGGTTCTTTTAAGAAGTTTTTCTGTGAAAGCAAAAGAGAAAAGCAGAGTACTAGAAACAGTGAATTCAGATAGAAAGTTGCAAAACGTGTTTATATGTTGGTGGGAATGGTCCCACAAGCAGACAGAGAGAGAACTAGATGGCACAGGAGGGAGATAGGGCAGTAATAAAGTCTAGGGAAGTTGGAGGCAGGGCAGCCAGAGAACAAGTGCCAGCTCCAACAGCTCTTAGCACTGCCTGGCCCCAATATAACTACTGAACATACAGCATCGGCTCATGTAAAATGGGGCAAGTCAGACACTAAGGCATGTAGTCAGCTGGGGCTCGAGGTTGCTTTATGCATCACTGCTCCTTGAATACTCTGGGGGTCAGTTCTACCCTGGCCCCTAGGGCCGCCATGAGTCGGATCCGACTCAACGGCACTTGGCTTGGCTGGCTCTTCTAAAAAGACCACCTTTTAACTATCACAGACAGGAAAGTACAAGAACCACCTTATTTGAGGGGGACAAGCTGACGGTTACTGAGTGGGAGGTCCCATGCTAGTGGTTTTAAGTGCTACAGCTGGTAACCCAAAGGCTGGCAGTTCAAATCCACCAGCCCAAAAGCCAGGGCCGTCGAGTTGGATCCGACTCACGTCCACCACACACTCCTTATAAACTCTGTGGAGCAGGTTCTGTTCTGTCCTATAGTGTCGCCGACCACTCAACGGCAGTGGGTTTGGATGGTTTAGGTACTGTGTTAGACTTACACATGCTGTATCTTGTTAAATCTTTCCCAAAACTTAAGAGGTGAGTGATATTATCCCCATTTCCACTGAAAAACCCAAGGCTCAAAGAGATTAATATTGCTAAACTGACTTAGAAATCTTCAAACATGTGTGATCATTTTTAAAAATATTGCTATATACAAATATATGGAAATTCCAAAACACTTAATTGTGCTCGTCCTGAACCTGTACATAAGAGTATGAGGCAGTTGTTTGAACAGAACATGGGAAACCTGCAGGATTTAAAAACAGGAAAGTATGCATCTGGGTTGTATCCTTTCACTATACTTATTCAAATCTGTATGATGAGCAAATAATCCAATGAAGAATGCTCTGTATGAAGAAGAAGAGGACATCAGGATTGGAGGAAGACTCACTAACAACCTGCAACACACAGATATCACAACCTCGCCTACTCAAAGTGAAGAGGACTCGAAGCACTTAGTGGTAAAGATTAGACCACACAACATTGAGCATGGATTGTACTTGAAACATAAAGGAAATAAAAATTTTTACAAACTGAATCCATGAGAAACATCATGATAAATGGAAAAAATATTGATGTTGTCAAGGACTTCATTTTACTTGGATCACAATCAATGCCCGCAGAAGCTGCAGTCAAGATATCAAGAATCAAATAATAGACTTTCAGCCAACATGGCACCACGGGCAGAAGTACCATGCTGTCCCTCCATGGCAAACACCTGAAAAACTAAGTAAAACAGGGACAAACATCAATCCTGAAGCCCCAAGTGTCAAAGGAAGATATAAAGAACTCAGAGAAGCACCTAATGGAATAAGAAATTTACAAGAGAAAGATGGGGAACCTGTCCCCCATCCCACAACACCATGCGCCTGTGGGATTCCAGGGACTTTTTTTTTTTTTCTTGGTTTTGTGTTCTTTTGCTTATTTTTTTGTTTTGTTTTTTTCTTTTCATGGCTTGGAAACCCCTTCTAGCCAGGCTGTACTGAGTGGCTTAGGAGAGACTTACTTTCCCAGTCTGCACAGCCACATGTGTGGAATTCTGGGACACTTATTTTTTGTTTCTTTCTTTTCTCAGTTCTCATCTCTCATTACTTACTTTTACTGTCTCCTGAGTGCTGCCGGCTAAAAGTTAATATACTCTAACTCCCTTGCCCTCTCTCTTCCCTCTCCCTTTACCCCACCCTGCTTAATACTATAAAACTGTTTACACAACTGAAAAGAAAAGCTTAGGCTAAGCTGCTTCCTGGTTCCATGCGCTTTGTTTGGAGACAAGACTTTCGTGTACTCTGTAACCAATCCAAATACTTCCTATTTTTGGCAATGTGTGCTACCCTGTTGTCTTACTGCTTCTGGAACATGTAACTAAAGCTTGTAACAAAGGAATGGTGGCCATCGTTCTCCATCAGAGACCTTGGTCCCACCTGGCCCCAACTTTATCTTGTGTGATGTGTTCTTTGTGTGACTGAGTTTTTCTCATCCCCTTTCCTGTTCCTCTTGGCCCTGGACCCTTCCCAGTTCTAGTCGCTGGGGTGCCAGACATGGCAAGTGGCACCCAACGTGGGGCAGGAAGAATGGGCCATCGCTGACTGAAGCTGCAAGGTAAGGGGACACCTCCAATAGAGGCATGTGCATGCGAAAGTGAATAGTGGTGGAGGCACGATACACCAGGTGTAAAACATGGGGCAATCAGGCTTGCACAAACGGGTTCTTTACACCCAGATGCTCCATGCCTTACTGAAGGCGGAAGGACAGCAAAAAAGGATCAACTGAGCCAGTCTTTAAGTTTCGTGCAAGACACATGGCCTTGGCTCCCAAAACAGGGGACAGTTAATCCTGAGACTTGGCAGAAAATAGGTAAATGTCTTCGGGATCATTATACAGCAGAAGGCCCCCAAGAGAATTCCTATTTTCACTTTCTCTTTCTGGTCCCTTATTAATGAATGCCTTGACGTGTGTTCGACCATAGAACAGTTGAAGCATACAGTTTAGGGTTTTGAGCAGACTCGGGCTGTGGAAGTTTCTGCTATGGAACCAGCGGCTCTACCTTCTGCGCCCCCACCAAGAGAGTCAAGCAAGTCCGCAGAAGGAGGAACTAGTGACGAGGAGCAAGGAGCCGCCAACCAGCCTGAAGTAAATGAGAATGTGAAAGCTTTGACAGCCTTTGCCAGGCTTTCACTGGCTACGATGGCTTCAGGGGCCTGAACAAAAGTGAAGGCTAGGATCTCTGCAAGCCAGTCTCCTTTACCCCTGGTGCAACAGGCTTGCAGGGAGGAAGCAAGGGCAGAAGAGCCGTTGGAAGGCTTCAGCCTGGCCCTGTGCCCTGTGGTCAAGACACTGGCCCCACAAGGTGTGGGATCCCCAAACAGGGAATATCATGCTCTGCCTTTCAAGCTATTAAAAGAGCTTTAAGTGGCAGTCTCCACTTGGGGAGCAACAGTCCCTATACTTTGGGACTGCTGGAGATGCTCATGGGCTTACAAACCCTCCCTCCTGATGACTGGAAAACGACTGGTAGAGTGTGCCTATCCCCCGGAGATTTCTGCTGTGGAAATCATCCTCCTATGACTTTTGTTGCGACCAAGCCGCCTCCAACAGAGAGCACAATATCACCATTTCCTTAGACCAACTCACAGGGGAGGGACGATATACCGGGGTAATGCAACAGTTAGGTCCCTCATTACAAGCTTTTGATGAAATAAAAGTGCCAGCCTTAAAGGCTTGGAGAACTCCGCCTATCAAAGGGGAGAAAACTACCAGCCTTACATCCATCAGACAGGGCCCAGATGAACTGTTCCAAGGTTTTGTGGGCCACCTTATGAAAGCCGCAGCCAAGCTTATCTCTAACCCTCAGGCAAGCGATGTGCTGGGTAAACAGCTAGCCTTTGACAATGCCAATAAATGGCGCCAGGCAGCACTTAGGAAGTCTGCAGATCTTGATCAAATGCTTAGAATCTGTGCAGATATAGACCCTTCTTACATACAAGGGGCTACCTTAGCTGCTTCTCTAAAAACAGGAAGTAATCGGTCTAAAACTGCAAAGTGTTTTCACTGTGGAAAGCAAGGCCACTTTGCTAAGGAATGCAGGATTAAGAAAAGACAATTTCCAGGCCTGCTGCAAGGCAGTGGTAACTCCCAACCAGGAAGACCCACTCAGCTACGCCCAGTCTGCAAGAAGGGGATACCATTGGACGAATGAAGGTCTGTCACAGACAGATGCCGACGGTAGACCAAATTGAGGAAAAAGCACAACGGGCCGGCCCTGGCCCCATCAAACAGTGGGAGCAACATTCAGCCCTACCCAGCAGAAAAACTTGGGATATCCCACCTTGTCCGCACCATGGCAGAGAACACAGGACTGGACCTCTGCTCTACCACCACATTCACATTAACACCTCAGGTGGGTACCCAGGTGCTTCCTACAGGGGTATTTGGCCCTCTACCCAAAGGAACTGTGGGACTATCATTGGGGAGAAGTAGCGCTGCTACGAACAGACTCCACGTCATCCCAGGAGTCACAGACTCAAGGTTATACAGAAGAGATTAAAATCATGGTGCACTCACCAATGGATTGGTATCAAGTGACAGTGGGAGATCGAATAGCGCAGTTAACTCTCCTATCCCTTGCACAAGCCACCAGACAACAGGGGTGATGGTGGTTTTGGCTCCTTGGACGCTTACTGGGTCACCAAGTTAGGGGAAGATCGACCTGAGTATGACCTAGTTATAGATGGGAAACCCTTGAAGAGGGTTACTGGACAATGGAGCCGATGTGTGCGTAACAGCCAGAAAACACTGGCCATTCACGTGGCCAAAAGACCAGGTGAAAACACAGTTGTGTGGTATTGGACAGGTGAAAATCCCTACCAGGAGTGCTCAAATCCTTTAATGGTTTGATAATGAGGGAAATACTGGGGAGTTCCAACCCTTTTTGGTGGAAACTCCAATTAATCTATGGGAAGAGACATTCTTCAGGGTATGGGAGCCTTATCGATGAGCCCGAATGCCCTTGTTAGCTCCCAAATGTTGGATCTGGGGCTCCTACTGCAACAAGGATTAGGAAAGCAAAGGCAAGGAAAGAGACATCCTATACAGACAAAACCAAAAATTGATAGACATGGATCAGGATTTCAAGATTTTTTCTAGGGCCACTGTCTACGTTTCCGCCCAGGACAACAGCCAAAGCCACAACTTGGCTGACAGATGCCCCTGTCTGGGTGGACCAGTGGCCCTTACCACAGGAGAAGTTTTAAGCAGCCCAGGCATTAGTCAAAGAGCAGCTGAAGAAGGGACACATGGTGCCTTCCACTAGCCCCTGGAACACCCCTGTTTTTGTCATAAAAAAGAAGTCAGGAAAATGGAGACTCCTTCAGGATCTTCAGGCTATCAATACGACAACGGAACCCATGGCGGCCAATTATGATACCACAAGACTATCAAATGCTGGCTGTGGACTTAAAAGATTATTTATTCACTATACCTTGCATCCAGAGGATTGTAAACATTTTGCTTTTAGCATACCTGCACCCAACAACACAGGCCCTATGCAAAAATATCATTGGGTGTGTCTGCCTCAAGGAAAGATGAATAGCTCAACTTTGTGTCAAGTGTCAGTGCAGCCTGTGAGAGAGTGGTTTCCAGAAGCGTATTCGTCCACTACATAGATGACATTTTACTGGCTGCCCCTAGCGAAAAGCAATTAGAACCCATATATCAGGCTTTACAAACACAATTGACTCAATTAGGATTGGAAATTGAGCCAGAAAAAGTACAAAAGACACCTCTTTTTCAATACCTAGGTCATATCCTAGAAAATAGACAAGTCAAACTTCAGGCTCTGCAAAATAAAACAAATCATCTTCAAACCCTTAATGACTTTCAAAAACTGCTGGGGGATACTAACTGGCTACGCCCCTCCTTAAAGCTTACAGCACAAGAGCTCCAGCCTCTGTTTAAGATTCTGGAAGGAGACCCCGATCCTTCCCCTCCTCGGGGCCTTACTGAAGAAGCTCAAAAAGCACTGACACTAATGGAGTGAGCTACCGCTTGAGTGGTATTAACTTGAGTTGAACCAGATCAGCCAACTTCTCTCCTCATTTTCTCTACACCCTACGTGTGCACAAGAGCGTTACGGCAAGTGGTGGGGGTCTTGGAGTGGCTTCATTTATCTAATACTCAATCACAGTTACTCACTCTATACCCTTCTCTAGTAGCCAGTCTCATTGGCAAGGGCAGAAAACGCTCCCTATCGCTCAATGCTCAAGAGCCACACACCGTGGTTGTCCCACACAAAACTCTTCAGCAGCAGCAACAGTTGTGGCAACATTCAGAAAACTGTCAAGCCACTCTTGCTTCCTATCCTAGTCAGTCAGAGAATAATCATTTCCCAACTGACAAAATTGTCCATTGCCAAACTCACCCCATTTATTTTTCCAAAAGTAGTACTATCCTCTCCTATTCCTCAAGCATCACTGTGTTCATGGATGGCTCCTCTTCAGGACAGGTAGGATATTACTGAGTTTCAGCAGTGGTGCACAGATTTGGGGTTCACCTCTGCCCAACGCACTGAGCTCCAGGCTGTCATCTGGGTGTTTCAAGATTTCCAGAACCAATCCCTTAACATTTATTCAGATACTGCCTATGTGGTCAGGGTGGTTAAAGACATGGAAATATCAACGCTTTCTCAAATGGGCAGTGAAATACCGTTCCACTTATTCCATCGAGTGTGCAACCTTATTCGCAGATGCCATCACCCGTTTCATTTCTCACATATGATCTCACAGTTCACTACCAGGTCCTTTAGCACGCAGGAAAGCTGCTGCAGATCAGCTCCTTTGCTACACTGCTATACCTGCTGGTCCCATTGATGACGCTACTGCTTCCCACGCTATCTTTCACCAAAATGCTGCAGTCCTACGTAAACAGTTTCAACTTACAAAAGAGGTTGCCCATCAAATTGTTAAGAGTTCCTCTACTTGTTCCATTTTTATTCCCTCACTGCCACAGGGAGTAAATCCGAGTCTTAAACCCCGGTGAGTTGTGGTAGATGGATGTTATTCACTTTCCTGCCTTTGGGCACCTCTGTTTTGTCCACGTGTCCATAGACACTTGCTCCTCCATGAGTTTTGTGTCAGCCCAGCCTGACAAAACAGCGTATCATGTCATCAACCTTGTCTTACGCGCCATGCAGCTGTTGGTTAGCCCACAGGCCATAAGACAGACAACGGACCAGCATATACTAGTTTCACCCTTAAGAAATTTTGCTATACCTTCCACATTTCACTTACCACTGGTATTCCTTACAATCCATGGGGACAAGCTATTGTTGAACAGGACAATTTAACACTTAAAAGTATAATACAAAAACAAAAGGGAGGAGACTTCCCTGTGCCATACAAAACTACACCATCCCCAGTCATTAATTTGGCCCTCTATACTTTAAATTTTTTGAATGTTAATGAAGACGGCACCACAGCAGCTGACGGGCATTATCGCCCCTCATCCCATCTCAGGACAAGCCAAGATGGGTATACTGGAAAGATCCCTCCACAGGACAGTGTAATGGTCCTAGCCCAGTGGCTAACAGGGACAGGGTTTTGTTTGTGTCTCACCAGAAGGAACAGAACCCGTGGGGACTCCTGCAAGATTTGTGTGAGACTGTGATGGACCGCTGGGTGCCGTTACCAACTTGGATGGATCCCCCCCAAGGAAACAGTGACCAGATCACAGCCACTGACACTGGACATGGAGAAGGATGTCCTGAAGAGGCCCTGAATAACAACCCTTCAAAGATCTACTGCTCTGACTTGCCAAGCTCCTCCCCTAACATAGGGACAGGTTAAAAAAATTAATAAACAGGCCCAAAACATGTTCAGAGATCAAGGGGGTCACTCCAGAAATCCTGATCTGGTTTTTGTCGCAATGCTCCAGCTCTCACAGCCCAGGTGGGTGCGGCGCAAGGAGAACTTCACTGAATCTTCTTCCCTGATCCACCTTTAGCTCAGGTAGTGCCCTGGGAATTATTGGCCTCAATTCCTATGTTTACCAATCTTTCCCAAATTTTAGGGGGCCACCCTAGTAAGCACATTATGCCAGTACACAACAGTTCATTTAATTATACAGAAAAGGCTGCGGTGCTGCCTCTGTGCCTAGGACCCAGTTCCCCGTGTATGCCATTATGGGAGGTGGAAAAGTCAACTATTGTAACCAATGGCTCCAAGGACAGGGATGAGGTTATCATTAATAAAGCTTTCAAATTGGAAGTCCAGTAGCTGCTTAATGATTTTTGCCCCTGTCAACCCTGCCATAACCACTGTATGCCAGCCAGGCTTTGTGTCCTGGCTTGACTATTGCACCCCATAGATCAACACAACTTCTATCACCTCTGTGCAATTTCAAGATTACTCTCACGTGTCCCTCAGTTACACCGGCTTCTTCCCATCTCCTTCGCTCTATGTCAATGGCCATTACAAGTGATCAAATCCCTGGTGCCTGGTGGCCTGCCCGGGAAGTATAAATCAACCTAGTGCCAATATAAAAGATCTTGGTGGGGCTGGATCCAGACCATTCTGGTGTACTGCATGTGTACAAAATCCTTATGTTTTTATTAGTGGAGACAAACAACACTGTTGGGACTTTCAACACTTCCTGTAGCAACTGAAATCTTACAAATTGTGTTACCAAAGTTAATTGGGAGAATAATGCTTCTGTTCTCATACTGTATAGACCATCTTTCTTTATGGTCCCTACTAATCTTTTCAGGCTCTGGTATGAGGATTGTGGTCCACAAGTTCTCAAAGAAATCAAAAATCTATTGGATCGGCCTTTCCGTGCAGTCGAATTGATTATCTTGGGTACAGTGTCATTACTCACTTTATTGGCCTCTATCATAACTGCCTCCGTAGCTTTAGCTCAGAAAGTACAAACTACAAATTTTGTTAATCAGCTTGCAAAAAAAAAAAACTTCTTATACTTTAGAGACCCAAGAGGTCATTGATAATAAACTTCAAACACAACTGGATGCTTTGGAGGCTCCAGTCCCTGAAATCAGGACTCTAGCGTACAGGGTTAAATTGTCATGCAGAGTTCAAACATATCTGTATCACCACTCTGCCTTACAATCAGAATGAGTGGCCACGGGATCACATGGTCACCCACCTAAATGGGCATTTTTCACCATGCCAACATCAGCCTAGACCTTCAAAAATTACATCAACAAATTCTGGACATCCAGCATGTTGAGGTACAAAGCCTCACACCCCAACAGGAAGCAAAAGCAGTTCTGGATTTACTTAATGGATTTAATCCTTTCAGTACAGCCAGACACTCAGTGATTGCTATTACTGTCGTAATGGGTCCTATTCTCTTATTGCTTTGTGTCTTTCCAGTTGGATGCCGCATCTTCCAGCAACAACTGATGGAACTGGCTCTGGCACATCATAAAACCAAGCTGACTATACAAAAAATAAGTTGGGGGAGATGCTTGCATCCCTGTATGTGCCTCCCCATCTATGTCACCTGTTAGTGCCTCCAGGGCCCTTCTCCTTCTCACCTGCCCTCTTTGACTTTTCTTCTTCCTGCATTTAGAACTCTCCTACCCTGTTGTTTCTAGATAATGGCACCTCCCTTGCCCGCTATATCCAGGGGATATATGCCTCATATGTATATGCCTCCTATGTAAGGTCACCTCGTGCCCTCCTGGCCATCTGGACTGAGGCCGCCTGGAGGACGATGTCATGTACCCTGTCTCCTACCCAATGCCATAAGCTGGGCCTGTCTGTGACAGCAGGCAGGGCCCTGCTAGCAGGCAGGGAAATCCCAAGGCATCTGGTGGGTGTGGAAGCCATAGGGCATAGGCTACAAAGGAGACATAAACTTCCGCTGATCATTTCATGTCATCGTGTTTAGCCCCAGTGGATGGCTGGTTAACGCCAGAGACAAGTAAGATTCCTGAGAGGACGAACAACCTAAGACAGGCACAGTTGCAGAGGGGCCATCAGGAGGAACCCCGGCGACCGACAGAGATGGGGGGTAAACTATCAACCCCTAAAGTCTCCTGAGGGAGGTCTCCTGTCCCAGGACTGCTCGCATCTCACACCCAACTCAGAACGGGACCCAGGGAACAGAGACATGACAAGCAGCAGTGACCCTGGCCACATCGAGAAGGCTGTTTCCATTTGCCTCCTACTCCTTCTGCTTATCCTTCACTTTACTGATCCTTCCATATAAAAATATAAAGAGGGAGGTATTGTGGGCTAAAAGCTTTATACTCTAACCCCCTTGCCCTCTCTCTTCCCTCTCCCTTTACCCCACCCTGCTTAATACTATAAAACTGTTTACACAACTAAAAAGAAAAGCTTAGGCTAGGCTGCTTCCTGGTTCCATGCTCTTTGTTTGGAGACAAGACTTTCATGTACTCTGTAACCAATCCAAACACTTCCTATTTTTGGCAATGTGCGCTACCCTGTTGTCTTCCTGCTTCTGGAACATGTAACTAAAGCTTGTAACAAAGGAATGGTGGCCACTGTTCTCCATCAGAGACCTTGGTCCCACCTGGCCCCAACTTTATCTTGTGTGATGTGTTCTTTGTGTGACTGAGTCTTTCTCATCCCCTTTCCTGTCCCTCTCGGCCCCGGACCCTTCCCAATACAGGTTGCTGGGGTGCTGGAGTGACACTCAAGTAGCTGGTAGAACGGGACACCTACACCCCTTCTAGCCAGACTATACTGCGCAGCCTGGGAGCCATTTCCCTAGTCTTTGCTGCCACACTAGTGGGATCCCTAAGAGATTTTCTCATATTCTTCTTTTTCCTCCAAATTTTTATATAGTTTTATTTTATTTTTCTTTTTCCTTATTCCATTTCTTGGTTTCTCATCTCTCCACTCCAACAGCAACCTCCCTTTACACTCTTTTTGTTTGTTTTTGGTGCCTGTTTTTTTCTCCTCTTTCCCACACCCACCTCAGCTCCACATATCACAACCTCCCACTCTTTCCTGCCTCCCTGCACCAGGCACTGAACATCATACCCCTAAGCAGCAAGGGTACACCTAGCAGAATCTGCCCAGCCCTTACTGCCAGTCTGCCCTGTCAGTCCTAGTGCATGCTACCAACAAACCATTCCAGATTTCCTGATAAACACAAATGAAGGGAATATGAGGCCTGATAATTAAGTCCAATTAATTGTTCTAAGTGCTACATGCCTCACTGCTGACTATCACTATGTTCACCTTCGAAGTACTCCCCTCGGAAAGCTATACACTAATGCCAGTGCCTAGTCCACCCTTCAAAGCAATTTTTGAACTCTTTCTGTAATAGCCACTAGGCATGAGGACAAGGTGGTAAGTTTGTGAACTTAACTGTACAGTTGTCTGTGAGGGAGTTTTTAGCCAGCAGACAAATAACTGCATTGAACACCCTCCCTACTCACCTGATCTGGCTCCCAATGACTTTTTTCTTAACCCAAAGATAAAGGAAATATTGAAAGGAAGACATTTTGATGACATTAAGGACATCAAGGGTAATACAATGACAGCTCTGATGGTCGTTCCAGAAAAAGAGTTCCAAAATTGCTTTGAAGCATTGACTAGCCACTGGTGTCAGTGTGTAGCTTACCAAGGGGAGTACTTAGGTGACCACAGCACTTTTTCTAAGATCAGTTTGTGAACTTAACTGGCAGACTTTCTATGTAAAAACCAAACCAAACTTACAAGAATTATCAAAGGGAGTCCTTTGGTCTGAGAACAAACAACATCAGATCACAGCCTCAATCTGGAACACAAGACTGTACCAGCCAGATGACACCCAAGGAAATGAACTATCATAGATTATCCAAAACTAAAAGAATTACAACAAAGAACCACAGAGGTTAATCTTTAAATGGCAAAAATGTCAGAACAATAAAAGATGGACTGAATGGCATGAGTATACAACTTTCTGAATGGAAAAGATGACAAGGTGCTATCAAATAATAAAGAGACTGGTTCTAATCTAGGAAGATAAGGATAAATTTTAAGATAAGCACAAAGAAAGTTAACAAACTACTCATCAAAATAAAGAAGGAAAACAGTCTAATAAAAACAAAATCTACAAAAAAGAAACGCACAGTATAGAAGAATAAGAGGAATAAAAACAATGTTAGCACCACAAAAAAGCACTATAAAATAAAAGCAATAAACTCACACCTATCAATAATTCTACTGAATGTAAATGGCCTACATGCATCCATAAAGAGACAGAGTGGCAGGATGGATTAAAAACAAATAGACAAAAAACCTGGATTCCTCAACATGCTGTCTAAAAGAGACACACTTAAGAAACAAAGATGTAAATTTACTAAAAATCAAAGGATAGGAAAAAATGCATTAAGCGAATAGCTACCAAAAAAGAGTGGGAGTAATTTTAGATAAAATAAGAATCTAAAACAAAATTTACCATAAAAGACAAACAAGGGCACTACACAATGATTAAAGGAATGATCCATCATGAAGACTTAACCATAATAAACATCTAGGCACCCAGTGGCAATGCTCCAACATACAGAAAACAAACTTTGACAGCACTAAAAAGAGAGACCGATAAATCCACAAGACAAGTAGGAGACTTCAGCACATCACTCTTGGTAAAGGGCAGATCATCTAGCAAGAAATTTAACAAAGATACAAAAGGGCTCAAAGGTACAATCAACCAACTTGACTTCACAGACAAGTAGGTAACAGTGCACCCAACAGCTGCAAAGTACACATTCTTTTCCAATGCACATGGACTTTCTTAGGCTACAAAGCAACCCTCAACAAAATTGAAACCACTGCGATAACATAAAGTATCTTCTCTCATGACAGGTCCTCAAAGTAAAAATTTACAACAAGAAGAGCAAAGAAAAATAATTGATAAAATGGAAACTGAATGATACCCTACTTAGATGCCATTAGGGAATAAAAGAAATCAGAGATTGAATTTTAAAATTCCAAGAAACAAACAAGAATGAAAACACATCATACCAAAACCTTTGTGACATAGCAAAACCAGTTCTCAAAGGTCCATTTATGCAATAGATACACACATCAAAACAGAAAAGGACAAAAATCAAAACATTAGCTACACAACTTGAACTAACATAACAAGAACAGCAAAAGAAGCCCACAGCCACCAGAAGAAAGAAAATAATAAAAGACGTGAGCAGAAATAAATGAAATACAGAATAGAAAAACAATATAAAGGATCAACAAAACTAAAAGTTAGTTCCTTGAAAGATCAATAACATTGACAAACTACTGGCCAAACCTACTAAAGAGAAACAGGAGAGGACACAAATAGCCGAAATGAGAAATTAAACAGTAGACATTACAAGAGAGTATTATAAAAAATTATACTCTAACAGATTTGAAAACCTAGAGGAAACAGACAAATGTCTAAAAATACAGCACCTACCCAAACAAACACAAGATGATGTTGAAAATCTGAAGGGACTCATAACAAGATACTGAAAAAGTGATTCAAAAAAACAATTCCCAACCAAAAAAAAAGCCCAAATCCAGATAGAATTTGACCAAACATTCATAGAAGAGATTACACCAGTACTACTCAAACTATTTCAGAACACAGACAAGGAAGGGACACTTCTAAATTCATCCTATGAAGTCAGTGTAACCCTGAATTCAAACCCGGGTAATGACACCACAACAAAAGAAAACTATAGACCAATATTTTTCATGAATATGGATGTGAAATTTCCCAACAAAACTCTAGCTGACAGGAATCAGTATCATAGCAAAAAAAAAAAAAAGCACCATTACCAAGCAGTATTCACATGAGGTATTCAAGGATGATTCAGTCTTAGAAAAATCCATGTAATCCAACATATAAATAAAAGGAAACAATTATATGATCATCTCAATCAACACAGAAAACACATTCAGCAAAGTCCAATATCCACTCCTGATAAAAACTCTCAATAAAATAGGTATAGAAGGGATATTTCTCAACATTTTAAAGGTCTACGTGAAACTAATGGCCAAAATCATTCTTAATGGAAAGAGACTGAAAACATTTTCATCGAGAATAATGAACAAGACAAGCATGCCCCTTATCACCACCCCTATTTAACACTGTGCTGGAAATCCTAGCTACAGTAATAAGGCAAGAAAAAGAAATAAAATGCATCTAAATGGGTAATAAAGAATAAAATGATCCCTACTTGTGGATGATATGATACTATATACAGAAAACTCAAAAGGCTCCGTGAGTACGGGATATAAGATAAATATACAGTGGTGAAAACAAAATCAGAAAAACAATACCATTTATAGTAGCGCTGAAAAACAAACAAACAAACAACAACAACAACAAACTAGGGATAAATCTAGCCAGGGATGTAAAAGACCTACACAAAGAAAACTACAAAACACTACTGTAAGACACCAAAAGAGATCTACATAAATGGAAAAACATACAATGTTCATGGATAGGTAGACTCCACACTGTAAAAATGACAGTTCTACCGAAAGCAATTTACAAATACAATGCAACCCTGATCCAAATACCAACAACATTCTTTATACAGATGGAAAAATGTATCATTAACTTTATGCAGAAGGGGAAAAGCCCTGGATAAGTAAAGCACTACTGAAGGAGAAGAATAAAATATGAGGACTTCCACTACTTGTTCTTAGAATCTACCATACAGCCACAGCAGTCAAAACAATCTGGCACTGGTACAATAACAGATATATTAACTAATGGAACAGAATTGAGAACCCAGATGTAAATCCATGTACCTATGGCCACCTGATCTTTGACAAGCACTCCATATTCAGCAAAATGGGGAAGATATACTTTTCTGAACAAATGGTACTGGCAAAACTGGATGTTCACCTGCAAAAAACACTAAAACAGGGCCCATAACTTACACCTTACACAAATGCTATCTCGAAGTGGATCAAAGACTTAAATATAAAGTCAAAAGCTATACAGTTCAGAGAAGAAAAAAACAGGATCAACACTAGAGTGCCTAATACACAGCATGAACAGGATATAAACCATAACCAACAACACACAAACTCCAGAAGATAAGCTAGATAATTGGGATCATCTAAAAATCAAACACATTCATCAAAAGACTTCACCAAAAGAGTAAAAAGAGAACCTACAGACTGGGGAAAAAAATCTTGGCTATTACAAATCTGACAAAGGTCTAACCTTTAAAATCTACAAGAAAACTAAACACCTCTATAACAAAAAGACAATCCAATTAAAAAACGGGCAAAGGATATGAAGAGACACCTCATCTAAAAAGACTTTCAAATGGCCAAAAGATGCAAGAGGAAGTGCTAACAAACACAAGCCATTAGAGAAATGCAAATCAAAACCACAACAGGATACCATCTCATCACAACATTACTGGCAAGAATCAAAAAAGAGCCAACACCAAAGCTGAAGAAGCTGTAGGGAAATTGGAACTCTTACGCACTGCTGGTGGGAATGCAAAATGATACAGCCATTTTGGAAAACACTATGGTACTTCCTTAGAAATAGAAATATCCTATGATTCAGCAATCCCTCACCTAGAGATCTATCTAGAGAAATAAGAGTAATCACAGGAATAGAGACATGCACGCACACGTTCACTGGAGCTCTGTTCACAACAATAAAAAGATGGCAACAACCTAGATGCCCATCAACAGACTAATGAATAAACAAACTATGGTACATACACACAGTGCAATACTATGCAATGATAAAAGTTAGTGATGAATCTGTGAAGCATCTAGTATCTGATAACATGGATGGACCTGGAGGGCATTATGCTAAGTAAAATTAAGTCAATGACAAAAGGACAAATATTGTAAGAGACCACTACCGTAAAAACTCATGAAAAGGTTTACACACAAAAACAATCCTTGATGGTTACGAGGGAAGGGATAGGTGAAGATGGAAAAACACCAGACAGGAGGACAAGTCAAGTTGGCGGACTAAGCACACATCTCCCTCTATCCCTCTGGAAACCAAGACCTGAACTGATAATCAAATGGAGCCTTCTGGTCACCTAGTGCGCCCCAGGACACCGCACAGGGCTGTTAATTTAGACTTCATACCACTAAACGAAAAACCTCCTCTGTTTTGCTGACTCCCGTTCCTGGCTAGCCCTGGCTCTCACTGACTGAAGGTAACACACCATTTTGACATTTTTTCTCTGTCTTGGATGGTGGAGCTGGGTCTTGCCTAGTGGCTAGTCTCAGACACACTGCTGGTGGGACAGGCAGGTGAAATTGCCATAGTTTGAGAGCCAGACTTATGACTGTGTACATCTAGCCACTTAGGGCCTGTTTTTTCTACCTCTGCCACAGCACGGTTTGTACAGAACCGGTGGCACCTATGTGTGGGATGCCACATTGGATAGGGAGATTTTAGCGGGACATAATTCTTAGCCTGGGAGCCAGTGCCTGGCAACAGGACAGCACTTTTCCCACAGAAAAGCAGTGGTTTTCACAGTGTCGCCTACAGTGGGGGCCTGGCAACAGAGGCTGAGGACTTACTACTCTTGTCACCTTTAGCCCCTCTTTACGCCTGTGCCACAGGGAAGTTTGTATGCAAGAGGCAGCAACTGTGTGGAGGGAACCATATTAGATACAGTGGTTGCAGCTGCACCTAACTCTAGCTTGGGAGCAAGAGCCTGCCCACAGAAGAGTGCTTTTCTGTCAGAAAAGCAGTAGTTTACACAGTGTCATCTAAGCCTGGGCCCTGTCAGCAGAAGCCAACATTGCAGTAGCACTGCTGTATTTTGAACCAGTTTGTATCATCTGGGGGTAGACATAGAGGTGCTCACTTTGCCAGTTGGTAAGAGGGACCTCTACACCTGGAAACCTGACTGACTTGGGAAGTGGTCAGATACCTTTTGCTGTACATTTTAAGACAGCCTAGAGAAATATCTAAAATCCATCCACACAGTATCTCTTCCAGTCTTTACTGACTCGCATGAAACCCAAAAAGCAACAGAAACTTGTGGCAAACAAGAAATCACTCATGGCTTCAGAAGGCTCCCAAACAAAACAACCAAGGAGTTTTCAGGATGAAGAAACTTTTCTGAAATTATCAGAAGGTGAATACAAAAGGATTACATACAGAGCCCTTCTAGACCTTATACAAAATGCAGCAGAACAAAATAAAAAATTAAGCAAGCTATTCGATCTGATGGAATACCAGTATTCTGAAATCCAACAGATCAAGAACAAAATCAAAGACATAGAAACTTCAATGCAAAGTGAAGAACACGGAATGGAACAAATGGGAAAAAAGAATTTTTGACATGGAAGACAGAGCTACGAACTCCAGTGTCTATGAGGAGAAATCAGAAAAAAGAAACAAGAAAAATGAAGAAGCATTAAGAAGCATGTGGGACTCTATTAAGAGGAACAACCTGTGATTAATTCGAGTCCCTGAACAGGACAAGATACCTGAGAACACAGAGAATATCGTTGTTGAGCTGCTGACACAAAACTTCCCAGAAATCATGAAGGAAGAGAATACAGATATCTTAGATGCATATCATACGACATTCAACATAGATCTCAAAAGAAAGGATCCAAGACATATTATAATCAAGCTTAACAAAATGGAACATAACCAGCAACTCTTGAAGGCAGCAAGACTCAAAGCAAAGTTAACATTCAGAGGGAAACCCTGTAGGCTTTCATCAGATTTCTCAGCAGAAACCATGTTGGCACAGAGACAGTCACATGACACCTTCAAAGCCTTGACGGAGAAGAACTTCCAACCAAGAATTATATATCCTACAAAACTATCTTTCAAATATGAAAATGAAATGAAGACATTCCCAGATAAACAGAAACTCAGAGACTTCATAAAAACCAAACTAAAACTACAAGAAATCATGAAAGAAGCTCTTGGCTTTGGCTTAGAAGAACAAAACCACTAACTTCATATTTTAGAATGACACATCATCTAGAATTCTACTCAGTCAGGGAAGGCTCCAAACTCAATCACAGCTTTAATACTGAAAGAAACAATCCCATGATTATTATGAAAACCATGGTGCCATCATACTAAAAAGAGGGATGTACTACAGCCGTTACAGTCCTTCCAGATGGAGAGGAAGTCAACAAGACTGGTAGTAATTAAAATTGGGTTTATGTACACTTTATTAAGGGGGATCATGGGGCAGCCTTAAAGCACAACGAAGATGCAACATACCATATCAAGAAATGTAACACAGGGGTCTCAACAACTACAAAACCAGCTCTGAAAAATGTGAAAAGTCAACTAACAAAAAAGAATGGCCCAGAACAGACTAATAAGAACAACAGAGAAAACATCAACACAGAAATAAACATAGCACAATGGCAGCACTGAACACACACCTTTCAGTAATTACACTGAATGTGAATGGACTGAATGCTTCAGTAAAGAGACATCGAGTGACATCTTGGAACAAAAGACATGACCCATCCATATATTGTCTACAAGAAACTCACTTGAGACTTACAGATAGGAACAAACTGAAAATTAAAGGATGGAAGAATATATATGAAGCTAACAATGAACAAAGAAGAACAGGGGTGGCAATTCTAATCTCAGACAAAATCAATTTTAACATAAAATCCACCATCATGGACAAAGATGGACACTATTGCTGAAAGGTTCAGTACACTAGCAAGACTTCACTATATTACAAATTTATGCACCTAATATCAGAGCACCTAAATAAGTCAAAGAAACACTGACTACACTCAAAAAAGAGTTAGATCTCTCCACAATAATAGTGGGAGACTTCAACACTTCACTCTCAATACTGGACAGATCATTTAGAAAAAACCTCAGCAAAGGTACAGAAGACCTTATTGCCACAATTAACCAACTAAACCTCATCAATATATATAGAACTTTCTACCCATCAGTGGACAACTACACCTTCTTCTCCAGTGCACACGGAACATTCTACAGAATTGACCATGTGTTAGGACATAATGCAATTCTCCACAAGATAAACTACCACTGCATTAATGCAAAGCATCTTCTCAGATCATAAAGCCATAAAAGTCGAAATCAATAGCAGAAAAGACATAGATAGAAAGTAGAACTCTTGGAAACTGAACAATATCTTGCTGAAAAAAACCATAGGTTATAGAAGAAATCAAGGATGAAATAAAGAACTTCATGGATTCCAATCAGAAAGAAAACACTTCCTACCGGAACCTATGGGATACAGCCAAAGCAGTGCTCAGAGGTCTGTTGATCTCCATAAATGCACACATCTGGAAGGAAGAAAGAAACCAAATAAGGAACTAAGCCTACAGCTTGAACACGTAGAGAGAAAACAACAGAGAAATCCCTCAGGCACCAGAAGAAACCACATCATAAAGATTAGAGCACAACTAAATGAATTAGAGAATAGAAAAACAATTGAGAAAATTGAAAAAACTAATAGCTGTCTTTTGAAATGATCAATAAAAGTGACAAATGACTTGCTAAACTTACTGAAGAAAAACAGGAAACAAATAACCCAAATTAGAAATGAGAGGGGAGTTGCCACAACAGATCCAACAGAAATCAAAAATATCACAAGAGAATACTATGAAACACTGTACTCTAACAAATTTGAAAACCTAGAGGAAATGGACAAATTCCTTGATTCATATCACCTACCCAAATTATCACAAGGTGAAGCAGAAAAACTTAATAAACCCATCACAAAGGAAGAGATTGAAAAAGTCATAAAAAAAAAAAACTGCCAACCCCAAAAAGCACAGACATAGGTGGCTTCACTGCAGAATTCTACCAAGCTTTTAGAGAAGAGTTACCTCCAATACTACTGAGACTATTTCACAGTACAGAAAATGACAGAATACTCCCAAACTCATTCTATGAAGCCAGCATAACCCTGATACCAAAGCCAGGGAAAGCCCAACCAAAAAGGTGAACTACAGACCAATATCACTCATGAATCTAGATGCAAAAATCTTCAACAAAATTTTTGCCAACAGAATACAACAACATATCCAAAAAAGAATCCATCATGACCAAGATGGATTCCTACCAGGGATGCAAGGCTGGTTGAACAACAGAAAAACAATTAATGTGATTAACCACTTAAATAGCACAAAAGACAAGAATTACCTGATTTTGTCCACTGATACATAAAAAAAATTTGATAAAGTCCAACACCAATTCATGCTAAAAATTCTTAGCAAAATAGGCATAGATGGAAAATTCCTCAACACAATAAGGGCCATTTATACAAAGCCAACTGCTTATGTCATCCTGAATGCAGAGAGACTGAAGGAGTTTCCCTTGAGAACAGGAACTAGACAAGGATGCCCAATCTCACCTCTCCTGTTCAACACTGTACTAGAAGTTCTAGCCAGAGCAATTAGACAAGACCGAGAAATAAAGGGCATCTGCATCAGCAAGGAAGTCAAAATCTCCCTATTTGTTGATGATATGATTTTATATGCAGAGAACCCCAAGGAATCTATAAGTAAGTTACTCAAACTGATAGAAGAGTTCAGCAAAGTCTCAGGATACAAGATAAAGATAAGTAAATCAGTAGGATTCCTTTATACCAACGACGAGATTGTTAATGAAAAAAATCATCAGATGAATACCATTTACTATAGCCCCTAAGAAGATAAAGTACCTAGGAATTAATCTAACCAGAGGAATAACAGACCTTTATAAAGAGAACTACAAGCCCTTACTACAAGAAACTAAGACAGACTTAGATAAATGGAAAAACCTACCCTGCTCATGGTTAGGAAGACTTAACATCAGGAAAATGTCTATTTTTACCCAAAGCAATATATTTATATAATGCAATCCCAATACAAGTTCCAGTCATTTTTTAATGAGATGGAGTAACAAATCACCAATTTTGTTTGGAAAGGGAAGAAGCCCTGGATAAGTAAAGTACTACTAAGTACCCTGGGAGGCCTCTCATTACCCAACTTCAGAACCTATTATCCTGCCACAGAGGTCAAAACAGCCTGGTACTGGTACAAGAACAAACAGATCAATCAATGGAACAGAACTGAGACCCCACAGATGACACCATCTTCCTATGAACAGTTGATATTCGACAAAGGCCCTAAGACATTAAACTGGGGTAAAAACAATCTCTTCAACAAATGGTGCTGGCAAAATTGGATATCCACCTGCAATAAACTGAAACAAGATCGATATCTTACACTCCATACAAAAACCAACTCAAACTGGATAAAAGACCTAAATATCAAATCTAAACCGATAAAGCTCATCCAAGAAAAAGTAGGAACAACAATGGAAGGCTTAACACACAACGTAGACAGACTTCAAAATCTGACAAACAAAGCACGATCAACAGAAGAGAAAATAGATACATGGGAACTACCAACAATCAAACAGTTTTACTCATCCAAAGACTTTATTAACAGAATTAAAAGGCCACCTACAGAATGGGAAAAAATATTTGGCAACTGTATGTGAGACCGACACCTGATCTCCATAACCTATAAGGTACTACAAAATACCAATAAGAAGAAGATAAATCACACAATTAAGCGATGGGCAAAGGAAACAGACAGACATTTCTCTAAAGAGGAGATCCAGGCAGCCAAAAAACACATGTGGACATGTTCACGATCGTTAGTTATTATGGAAATTCAAATCAAAATGACAATGAGATACAATCTCACCCCAACAAGGTTGGTCATGATCCAAGAAATGCAAAATAACAAATGCTGGAGAGACCGTAGAGAAAGTGGAACTCTCCTACACTGTTGGTGGGGTTGTAAAATGGTCCAGCCTCTTTGGAAAGCAATCTGGTGCTTCCTTAAAAAAATGGATATAGATACACCATTTGACCCAGTAATTCCCCTACTTGGAGTGTATCCTACAGAATCAAGGCCATTCATTACCAACAGATACATGCACAGGAATGTTTATCGCAGCACAGTCCACGACAGTGAAAAGATGGAATCAACCCAGATGCCCAACAACAGAGGAATGGATAGGTAAACTATGGTATATATACTCAGTGGAGCACTATGCAATCATAAAGAACAATGATGATTCCAGGAAACATCTTATAACCTGGTTTCAACAGAAGCCATTCTGTTGAGTGAAAGTAGTCAGCAACAGAAGGACAAATATTGTACAAGACCCCTATGATAAGAACTCAAAAAGAGACTTACGCATGGAAGACCCTTTGACAGCTGCAAGGGAGAGGAGGGAGGGAGTGCAAGTGGGGGAGGGTTTCGATTAGACAGTTGATAGAAATTTGGTTGGATGAAATCAGTGACAGCACACATTAGAAACAAGAACAGTATTAAGTGGACTTCAGCATAACTTGAGTATTCCTTCCATCTTAACCCAATATTGCAAGGACAGAGTAGCTAGGCTGGGGGGCACGGTACCATGCTCCTAGCTGAAATCGAGGCCAGCTGGCACAACTAGCGTTTTCCTAAGAGGGTTCTCTGCACCCCACGTTGGTGAGTGGTGTCTGGGGTCTTAAAAGCTGCCAAGCTGCCATTTGAGGGCACAGTAAATGGTCCCAACTCAGCAGGAATGGATGATCACCAAGGACCAAAATGACATGGTGGAAAGACAACCAAGAAGACAGAGACCCACATGAGTGGGTGTTGACATCGACTTGGCACCAGAAGAACCAGATGGTGTCCAGCCACCACCAGTGATAGCCACAATGGAGCTCAGAAAGCTGAGTCTCACTGGCAACACAAGAATAAAAAGGGGTGCACCCTGAGATCTGCACTAAATGACCACAACTGATGGTCCAGCAGTTTCGGGGTTCCCCTGGGAGCATGGCCCGCCTGATGCTGCCCTTGCCCATAAATCATAATGAAGGTTCACTCTTTGGACAGGAATGGACTGAACTTGGTGACACAGAGTGACCATATATTGGGTGCACTTTATGGTTCTACGCATCTATAGGATATCATTCTGCTGACCTCTGGCTGGAGGAAGGGGAGTGGGTGGAGAGGAGGGAAAGGAGACTGTTGGGAGGATGAGACATGTATGGAGCAGAGAGGAATGGTGTGCTGTCACCGGACAGGGAGAGCAGTGGAAGCTGCATATAGGTGGACATGCAAATTTACATGGGAATGTACATTTTTACTCAATCATAATTAAAAAAACACCTGACAGACAACTGGTAAGTAGTAACTTCGGTGAACGGTAAGGCAGTATGAATACTAGGGAAAACAGGACAACTTGTACAATGCAAGGTCATAGAAGCTCCCTAACCAAAAACTCATTGTCATTTAGTTTATTTCAACTTTTCAGACAGAAGAACTACCTCATAAAATTTCCAAGGAGTGTCTGGTGGAATCAAACTGGCAGCCTTGTGGTTAGCAACCACAGCACTTAATCATTATACCACTAAGATTTTTTATAAAGAAAATGTTCTAAATTCTACTTTGGTGAGTAGCGTCTGGGCTCTTAAAAACCATTTCAGCAGCCAGCTACGGATACTCTACTGGTTCTACCCCGTCGGGAGCAAGGAAGAATGAAGAAAACTAACAACAGAACAAGCACAGTCCAAAGGCCCAACGGACCACGTCTACAACAGCTCCTACCACAATGAGTCCTGTATAACTAGACGGTGCCTGGCTATCACCACTGATTCATCTGACAGGGATGACAACAGAGGGACCCGAACAGAGCTATAAACAAAAGTAGAAGAGAATTCTAACTCAAAAACAAAGGCCAGACTTAACTAGCCTGACAAAGACTGGAGAAAGCCTAAAAGTATGGTCCCAGGAAATCCTTTCAGCTCAGTTAATGAAGTTACTCCAGAGGATCACCCTTTGGCCAAGGGTTGGAGAAGCCTATAAGACAAAATGAGACTAAAGGAGCACACCAGCCCAGGGGCAAGGACTAGAAGGCAGGAGGTGACAGGAAAGCTGGTAATAGGAAACCCAAGATTGAGAAGGGAGAGTTGTTGACATGTCATAAGGTTGTCAACCAATGTCATAAAACACTATGCTTACTGTTTAATGAGAAATGTGTATGTTCTACAAAGCGTCACCAAAAGTACAATTAAAAAAAAAAATCAAATGGCATACCATATTGTGCAAGTGTGCTGCAAAGGACCTTTTTAACGTGTTAAAAAGCAAAGATGTGACTTTGAGGACTAATGTGCACCTGACACAAGCCATGGGATTTTCAATCACCTCGTATCCATGCAACAACTAGACAATGAATGAGGAAGGCTGAAAAAGAAACGATGTCTTTGAATTACGATGTTGGAGAAGAATACTGAATATACCATAGACTTCCAGCAGAATGAACAAATTTGTGTTGGGTAAAGTACAATGAGGATTCTCCTCAGAAGAGATGGCAAGACTTGTCTTTTGCATCCAGTAGGATAACATCCTATAGATGCACAGAACATAAACTGCACACACGATATGGTCACTCTGTGTCACCAAGTCCAATCTATTCCTGTCTGAGGCATTCACTTCAGTAATGATTTATGGACAGGGGCAGCATCAGGCTACAGGCCTTTAATGTCAAACATACAGACATATGTAATGCATTTCTATTTACATCCCACAGCTGTTTCTTTCTTTCAGCTAGTACATGTCAGGCACAGAATGCCTGAGAAACCCAACTATCTTAAAGGATCAAGAAAGGCTTTCAAAGAATGTGACATTCCAGCGGATACCTGAGGGACAAGTGGCCAGGTAGAGGAGGAATGGCATTCCATAGAAGAAACGTAATTGCAGAGGCCAGAGGTGTAAGGGAAGGCAAACAGTGCAGGGGGCTGGAGCAGGATATGGAGGGCCAGTACCATCAGGACACACAGAAGCAAAGGTACCTTATGAAGGAATTTGGGCTGTATCCTAAGGACAAAAAGAATCCATTCGGCAGTTTTCTGCAGCTAAATAATGCAATCAGATCTGTGCTTCAGAAAGATCACTGCTTTCAGTGGAACAGAATCAAGACCCCAGAAATGACATTAACTGCCTATGAACTGGTGATATTTGACAAAGGCCCCAAAACCTTAAACTGGGGTAAAAACAATCTCTTCAACAAATGGTGCTGGCAAAATTGGATATTCATTTGCAATGAATTAAAGCAAGACCCATATTTTACACCTTATACAAAAACAAACTCAAACTGGATAAAATACCTAAATATCAAATCTAAAATGATAAAGCTCATCCAAGAAAAAGTAGGAACAACATACACAATGCAGGCAGACTTCAAAATCTGTCAAACAAACCACAACCATCACAAAATAGATACATGGGAATTGCTAAGAATCAATCACTTTTGCTCACCCAAAGACTTTATTAATAGATTTAAAAGGCCACCTACAGAATGGCAAAAAAAAAAAAATGTGGCAACTATATGTCAGACTGATGCCTGATCTCCATAATCCATAAGGTATTACAAAACATCAGTAAGAAAAAGATAAATCATCCAGTTAAGTGATGGGCAAAGGAGATGGACAGGTACTTCTCTAAAGAGGAGATCCAGGCAGCCAAAAAAGACATGTGGACATGCTCACGATCATTAGCTATTAAAAAATTTCAAATCAAAACAACCATGAGATACCATCTCACCCCAACGAAATTGGCCATGATCCAAAAAACACGAAACAACAAATGCTGGAGAGGCTGCGGGGAGATTGGAACTCTCCTACACTGTTGGTGGGATTGCAAAATGGTGCAACCTCTTTGGAAAGCAATCTGGTGCTCTCTTAAAAAACTGGATCTAGATATACCATTCAACTCAGTAATTCCACTGGTTGGAACATATCCTACAGAATCAAGGCCATTCACACCAACTGATACATGCACACGAATGTTCATCACAGCACAGTCGACAATAGCAAAAAGATGGAATCAACCCAGATGCCCAACAACAGAGGAATGGATAGGTAAACAATAGTACATATACTCAGTGGAGCACTATGCAATGATAAAGAACAACGATGATTGCAGGAAACATCTCTTAACCTGGTTTCAACTGGAGAACATTATGCTGAATGAAAGTAGTCAGTGACAAAAGACCAAATATTGTATGAGACCCCTACAATAAGAACTTAAAAACAGACTCATATGTAGAAGAAAAGACTCTGAAGCCTGCAAGGGTGGGGAGGAACGGAGGGGGAGGGTTTAGATTAGACAGTTAATAGAAATTTGGTTGGGTGAAATTGGTGATAGCACACATTAGAAAGAAGGTCATTAATAACTGGACTTCAACACAATTTGAGTACTCCTCCCATCTTAACCCAATATTGCAAGAACATAGTAGCTGGGGCCGGGGCCAGGGACCATGCTCTTGGGCCAAACCGAGGCCAACTGGCACAGCTAGTGTTTTGCTAATGAGAACTCTCTGTACCCCTCATTGGTGAGTGGTGCCTGGGGTCTTAAAAGCTGCCAAGCTGCCACCTGAGGTTATAGCAAATGGCCCCAACTCAACAGGAATGGATGATCACCGAGCACAAGTACAACATGGGGAGAAGAAAACCCAGAAGAGAGGGACCCACATGAGTGGGTCTCTACATCAACTTGTGACCAGAAGAACTGATGGTGCCCGGCCGCCACCAGTGATAGCCACGATGGAGCTCACAAAGTTCAGTCTCACTGGCAAAAAGAGAATAAATAGGGGTGTACCCTGAGATCTTCAATAAAAGACCATAATTGATGGTCCAGGGGCTTTGGAGTTCCCCTGGGAGCATGGCCCCTCACTCTGATGCTGCCCCTGTCCATAAATCATAATGAAGGTCAACTTTTCCAACAGCAATGAATTGGACTTTGCAATGCAGAGTGACCTTATCTTGCAGGAATTTTATGGTTCTGTGCATCTTTAGGATGTCATCCTCCTGACCTCTTGCTGGAGAAAGGGGAGTGGATGGAGAGAAGGGGATAGGAGACTGTTGAGAGGAGGAGTGTGCTGTCACCAGTCAGGGAGAGCAGTGAGAGCTGCATATAGATGAGCATGTGAATTTACATGGGAATGTACATTTTCATTCAATCACAATAATTAAAAAAAAGATCACTGCTTTGAGTACAGAGAAATAGGAGGCAAGATGGAAGGCAATGAGGAGACTGTTGTAACTTGAGGGGAAGGGCAGTAGTGGTTAACAGTAGAGGAGACTCTGGAGCTACAGTCCAGAGGATGTCATCAAGAAAGAGTCACAGAGGATGTTCCTCAGGAGCTGACACAGGATGGTGTTATTTACTCACAGAGCACAAGAGAAAGAGGAGGAAGAAAAAATCTGAGAGTGGGACAGGGAGGGAAAATGATGGTAGAGTCTGACACCTGTATGAGACACCCAAGAGAAAGCATTCCAGTGGCAAGTGAAGACAAGGCAGACAGTCTTTAACAGATGAAACTCAAGGATCATTGATATTTTAGGAATGAGAAGAGCAAGGAAATTCCACAAAGGGAACTGAGAAGCAGTGGTAAGAATAGTGACGTGTCAGAGTGATCACTCAAGCAAATACTCACAGTACCTGGGTTTAGGACCAGTGTCCCCGGCAGCAGGAGGGAAAAGTCCAAATCTGGATGGAAAACTCTGATTGCCTTGAAAAGAGTGTGGCCCAGGAGCCACAGGCTTGTCCGCACAGTGAGGCCCAGCCACAGGAGGCTCCTGTGGGAGGCTCAGCAGACTGGGAGGGCCTTGGTACAAGTAAGCCTTCCATTACTATCTCAGAAGGTACCTAGGCTGCTGTCATATGGGGACAGAGAACAGCCTTGGCCCTGAGAGGGCAGTGTGGGGACTTCACCCAGGCCCTCTTTGGAGGCCAGGGCATCTTGTCAGGCACACAGGTAGAGATGGCCACCCTTATTCAACCGACAGGAAATGCGCAACACAAAAGTGAACTGACTGCCAAGCAAGCAGCCACTGGAGGCAAGACCAGGACATAACTCCAGTTTTCCAGCTCCAAACTTTAAAAATGTTGCTGCCACATTGTAACGGGTGTCCCCTCAAAGTATGTGTCAACTTGGTAACGTCATGATTCCCAATATTGTATGACTATCACTCTGTCATCTGACGTGAGTTCATTACGCATTGTGAATCCTGTCACTATGATATAATGAGATGGATTAGTGACAGTTGCATTGATTAGACAGTATCTAGGAAACCCTGGCGGCACAGTGGTTAAATATACTTGTTAACCAAAAGGATGGCAGTTCAAATTCACCAGGTGCTCCTTGGAAACTCTATGGGGCAATTCTACTCTGACCTATCAAGTCGCTATGAGTCAGAATCAAGTGAACAGCACTGGGTTGTTCTTTTAGTTTAAGCCAATCTCTTGAGGTATAAAATCCGTGGTCTGGGAGACACTGTCTCATGGTAGCTGCGAGGGTGGGCCCAATGGCCAGATGCCAGTGGCCCAGTTCAACTTCTGCACTTTCTGCCATGGATGATGGGCAAGTGACTCACCTCAGTGACCTTCAGATTCTTTATCAGGACAACAGGGACAATGATGTCACCTACCATATGAGAAGTTTATCAGGATGAATTGAGATAATTTAGTAAAGTCCTTAGTGGTATAAATCTGGTACACAGGAAATACACTACAACCTCATGGTTACAATTATGTAATTACTATTTCAAAGTCAGTCTCCAGGCAAAACCCAGCGCCACCAAACTATGCACAGGGTCAAACTCTGCCTCACTGATGTTTCATCTCACATCACATGTTAGTTCCTTTCCTCAGCAAATGCTCCCTGTACTGCTGGCTCTGGAGGCACCACCTGAGGACAAGAGATCTGTCTCAGCTGGTTTAGGAGCATGGCCTTGAGCAGGACACAGCTGCATCCGGGCAAGCACATGGTGGGAGAGGGACAAGGTAAGACAGGTAACTAGATCTGTCTATATAAAGGATAGCTTCCTGGAAGAGGCAGTGTCAAAGGTGAGACCTCAACACCTGCTAGGAGGTGGTACGGTCCAGAGGCTAGGGTGGGAGATGTGCAGGCCCAGGGAACAGAAGGTGTGGGAGCTTGCCCCTGCCCGCTCCAATAAGAACCAAGTCAGTTGCCACTGAGGTGATTGTGACTCATGGTGATACCATGTGTGTTAGGGTACAACTGCACTCCACAGGGCTTTCAAGGATAGGGCCTTTTAGAAGCAGGTCATGACTTTCTTCCAAGGTACTTCTGAGTGGGTTCAAACTGCCAGCCTTTCTTGAGCACTTAACTTTATGTACCACTCCAGGAGTCTGAAAGTTGGCCAGTGGGGCTGAAGAACCACCTCAAGAGTACGGGTAAGTTCATCAAGAGGCCAGATGATGCAGGATCCTTTCTGCCATGCTAAGAGTCTCCACCTGATTCTAATCCAGTAGCAAGCTACAGAGTGTTTTTAGCTTGCCTTTCAGTCTAACTCCAACATACAGAATATAGGGCACAAGGCAGGGATGCTCAGACAAGACCCGACAGATGGACAGCAAGAATTAAAAAGAATGAACAGATATTCACGAAGTAAAGTCAGCAAGACGTGGTGACTAACTAGACACGGGGAGTGAACGGCAAGGTGGGAAAAGACGAAGTGCCCATGAGGACCACTAAGGAGAAGCAGGTGGACAAGCTGTACTGGGATCAGAGAAACCAAAGGACCGGAAGACTCTGAGGATGACGAAGTGAGCCTCAGGGTAAACACAGTCGGTAAGTTAGGTTGGAAAAGGAGCAGCAGGTTATCTGTGGGATTTAGCAACAAGACCAAGGAAGTCATGATGCCCTTGGCAGTGGTTGTGAGAGCAGGAAGCAGGGAATAATCAGGACATGAAGCAGGAAACAGGGCCCTTTCTAAGGAGTTTAGTGGTAAAAAGGATGAAGGTAGTGTAGACATGTGGTCCAGAGAGGGTTGTTCAACAAGGAGAGCATCTAGAGTACATGTCCTAGTGGGTGATGAGAATCAGTAGAAAGGAGACAACGAAGATCAGTGAGAAAATCAACGTGGGACCAGGGGGAGAGACGCCTCTCCTTCCACAGGCAGGAGGGTGGGGAGGGTGCCTGCGGGGACACCTGCACCGCAGCCTGAGCAGCAGGGAGCTGGTGGACTTACCCCCCACACCTTCTATCTTCCGTATACTCAGATTACAGGCTGAAGAGGAAAGGAGGGGTGCCACAGACATTTCAGGATTATAAAGAAGGCTTGAAATTACCATCGCTTAGAATATAAAAGAAGGCTGACCATGGAATATTATAAGAATGTGCACATTATTAAAGCGTCAGTATGTATAAGGGTTAAGACTGACTGCCTGGGTTATATCTTAACGCTACGATTTAACAGCTCTGTGACCTTGGCCTAGTTGCTTAATCTCTCTGAAGCTCTGTAAAATAAGAACAATACCTTCCTTATGATGCTTTTATTTTGCAGGGGGGCTGTGATTAGTTGGTTAGATTCAATATAAAGAGGCTAGAACAGTGTCTGACATAAATGCTATGTATGTTCCAGCAATAATGATGATAATAACAATTTTGAATACCAGTCAACCATAAAAAACATAAATCCTATTCCCATTTTTATTCTGTGGCAAACTGAAGTCCTTTCCTCTCTGCCCGTCTGAATTCTGAAATCTTGCAAGACAGTCTCCAGTCATATTCCATGTTGTCTTTGAAATTTTCTTTCGCCACCATTAGCCTTCTTCTTCTAAATTCTTGGATACTAATAGTCTCTACGTCTCATTTATCACTTAGCATACATATACCACATTGGTCATTTTTAATATTTCTAGCTTATTTTTAAAGATTAAACCCACCTGATTATCATGTTGTCCTCACCAAGGGTCACAACAGTGGCTTCTGTGGCTTGCAGAGACATGAGTTTGGCAAGGGCTTCTGAGGTCTTGCTCTAAGAAATAACGAGAATATGAACCAGAGCTACTGCAAACTGACTATCAAACCTTGACCTATACCCACAAAGCGGGTATTGGAAGAGGTCTGGAGACAGACCTTAGGGGAAAGGCTGCTCCCTCCCACAGCCACCTCCCCATCCAAAGTCACCCCTATAGCCCCAGAGGGAAAGGCTGCTCCCCATAACAGCTGCTCCTATACCAAAAGTCTCTAGCATGAGGAGGTCAGTGATACTCAGCCATGCTGTCATCACATCAAGCTCATGTGACAACGTCACTCAGTTCTATAAATTACATTTCAGATTGAAAAGATGAACACCAGTGTGCATACTGAATCTAACTCATTTTGGGGTTGAGTCTCACTCTTTACAGGATACGTTTAAACACTGGATACAATGCAAAGTGTTAAAAATGGCAAGGTTCTAAGGTGCAGATACAGATTTCCAGACCGATATGCTACAACGCTAAGAAATGTACTAAGAGTGGTGTGAGCTGTGACTTGAAGCCCACTGTTTTCCCCCCTCTGCAACACACCTAAAGAAAGGTCTTAACAATTATCCAGATTAGTTGGGATTTCAAAAATAGCAAGCAATTTGGCGATTAGTGATCAGAGCACCTGATTATGTTTACATTTTGTATTTCTTTAAGTCTCTCTCAATAGTGTACATGATCATGCATAATTAGTGACTCTAAACATTCTGTTTAGATGGATTGCAATTTCTGTAACTGTAGCAATAGTCTTCTTTAACCCTGAAGCTATAGTTACCTTTGCCAGGTGTTCCAGCCATCGCCCCAGGGCAATGAACACGAACAGCATCGGGGGCGTGTCAAAGAATGTCACAGGGCTCCTCTCAGCTTCCTCAGCAATGGCCACCACCAGGATTACCAGAGAGTAGATATACGCAATGCTTGTGGCCAGCACAATGAGCACGTCCATGTTGGCTGTCCTGTGTTTCAGAGACTTGTAGGCCTGGACGTAGAAATACCACCCACCAAGAAACTGGAAGACAGAGAAGGAAGAGTGAAGACTGTGATCCAGCAAGAAACACCGTTTAACAAGCTCCCTTTGCTCAAGACCCTTCAGGGTAGCAAATACTCTAGGTTTTTGTACAATCTGAACACTATTTTTCCTCTGTAACTGATGTTTTAAAAATGTACTTCCTGACTCAGGAATGGATGATTAAGAGCATGTGAGGCTTTAAAACCAGCCTACACAACCCAACTGGCCCCCAGCAGGAAGACGGTTACGTAAATCGTTTGTTTATATGGCCTAAGCTCTGCAGACCTGAAGGAGGATGTGTTACATCTATAAAGCATGACACATATTTAATGAAAAAGCCAGTTACAAAATCAACATATCTACTAGGATTCCATTTCAGGTTAAAAAAAAGAAAGAAAAAGTACGTGTGTCTACATCATATGATCACACACACACACACACACACACACACATGTAATTCCCTATATAGGTGAAGATCTGGAAAGATACACACTCAGTTACAACTATTAATAATACTACGGTAAACCTAGGAAATAAGATTGGGCTGTAGGGAAGACTTTGATAAATGAAAGAGTATCTTATCCTTTTCTTCTTATACCATGGCTTGAACTGTTTACTGTAGGTTTACGTCTGTAACTGAAAAAAAAAAATCAGGAAAAGAAATTCAGCCTAGAAATGCTTACCCTAAATAGTTCTAAATTAAACACTGCAATATTAAAGAGTTTAATTTTATAATGCCAAAATACATACAGAGAGATATATTTCCCACCCAAACAGTCCTAGTTCCTTAATATCACCCCAGAGCAGAAGTTCCACAAGGCCTCTCTTTTTTTCTCCAAAATAAGGGCCACATTTCTGTCTTCCAAGAGAAGCATGAGCTCCAGGATAGTACAGTTGCTACTTCCAGCCACACAGGTAAATGAAGTCAAAGGATAAGCAATTTAGATACAAAACTTTGGTTCACCAATCCCTCCAGGGACAGTGCTGATAGCTTGCCACCAAATTTGAAACCCACAATGGAACAAAGCCCTTCTTAGTCCTCCATGTCAGAGAGCAGCAACAGGCAGGGTGTGAGGCTGAAAACCTTCTGCAAAGTGCCACTTAACCAAGCTGCAGACTGCATTTGGCATAAGAGGTCAAGGCAGGCATAGGGCAAAGGTCTGCCTGTCTTTCTAATACCCACCTGTACAAAGGTACACAAGATGAAGAAGATGAGATTTAGAATGGACAGTCCTGGGATGATGTTGTGGTCCAGGGCCATTGACTCGTGAGGTTCGTGGCTGGGTATCAGCATATAGATCATTAAACCCATAACAGGAATCCCAAACACCAGACTGCATAGGAATGACTTCTTCCACCTGAAAGCAAAAAAAGCCACACACATAGCAGACACGCTTCTCACTGCATCACTGTCTGGCTCCCCCTGAGGATTTGTTTTGAGACTTGCTATTACTGTCATGTCTGGAAAAGACCACCAAGGGCTAAAACAAACGGGATCTATCCCTGAGGTAGCCAACTGAGGGAATTTCTAAAGGTTTAAACAGCCACCAGGATCTTCCAGAGACATTTAACACAGTCTCCTGCCTTCATGCACATGCTTAATTACTTTCCAAGTATCTTTGGGCAACTGACCCAGAGGCTGAGACTCCAATCCCAGAGAGGTTTAGCATCCTCAGTTTATAGCTGCCTACAGCTCTTATTTCAAAATGCAAAAATTGATGCACACAATATTTTATCAGTATAACTCAAACTCAAGGATACATTCGCTTTTAATACAATTACTTAAAGTCAGTGAAAAGAATGATGCTGTCTTGATGAAGACCCTACTTTCAAACTCGGGGTGTGGGTGACAGCTATGATCTCACAATGTCTTCAACATTGATGGATTTCTAACAGACTGTCTGGGAGACACCTAACATATATTAAACACAGCTATAAAACCACTGGTCTGCAAGGTCAAGCCTTGCAGTTCTCAAGCTGAAATCCTACAGCACTCGAGATTTAGCTCCTCAATACCTTTCCAGGTGCCTGTCCTGCCAGTCCTTCCTTGCTCCAGACACGCCAATGACAGCAACATACTGGTCTCTGAAGGCCCACGACTGCTCTGCCTCCATGTCCCTAAAAGATTATGCCTTCATCTCTACTCCCTCAGCTGAGGAAACTTGTGCTCATCTTCTGAGGTTCAAATTGTGTGTCCTCTGTTTGGAAGTTTCCTTGATCTCCCCAGAATCTACAGGAATCACTGCTGTCATTGTTCACCCACTCATCCTTAGCCACACTGAGGGTCTTTTTCACATATGGACAACATTCCATTATCTTCAGTATACACAGCAGCCTCAATATGTGTTGAATGAATAAATGAGCAACAGAAAAAACGAACCCAGGTCTCTTAGAACCCAATGTCTTTTCACTTGACTGTAAGACCAATCCTCTGATACTAGTCTTTGAACAGTTTCAAATAAAGTCTTAAAATACTGTAAAAGAAAAAACTTGATATTCTTTCCCACCTAACTTAAATGCTATCCAATTCTTTAGAGACTCGCCACATGTTGTTACTAAATTTAAAAATAGGTCAGACATTCTTTGTAGAGTCTCCTACTTCCACAATGCTTGAACTGAACCTGGTACTCACCAACGTCCGCCAATGGCTGCACCCAGCTAGCTTTCCACTACTTCCTCAGAGCAGCACCCTTGGATGCCCCAAGGTCCTAGCTGCTGCCTCCCTTCAACACTTCCATGATGATCACATCCCCCTCGAAGGTGGACCAGACCTACAATCAGAACTTGGAAGCTGCCATCAACCAACTGATCAACTAGACCACTGTGCCTCCTATATCTACTTGTCATGTCTTACTACTTTGATTGAAATGATGTGGCTCTGAAGAATTTTGCCAAATATTTTCTTTACCAATCTCATAAGAAGAGGGAACAAGCCGAGAAACTAATGAAGCTGCAGAATCAACGAGGTGGCCGAATCCTCCTTCAGGAAATCAAGAAATCAGACTGATGACTGGGAGAGCAGGGTGAATGCAATGGAGTGTGTGTTACACTTGGAAAAAAGTGTGAGTCAGTCACTACTAGAACTGCACAAACTTGCTGCTGACAAACAGGTGAAATCCAACAAAGAATTGGGCAACTATGTAACCAATTTGTGCAAGTTGGGAGCTCCAGAATCTGGCCTGGCAGATTTACCTCTTTGACAAGAACAGCCTGGGAGCCAGTGGTGGGGTGGGCTAAGCTTTAACTTGGCTGCCCCATAGCTACAGGGGTTACTTCACGGTCAGCAAGACAACACATGCATGTTGGGTTTACCTTTAACTTTTCTGTAAGCTGTACCAAACATCCACTTAAGTTCTTTCATTTATACCATTCCTTCAAATACAGTTATTTGGTACTCAAAAGTAAACAGACTTAATTAAAAATTTAGTTCCATAAAAACAATCTCTTCAACAAATGGTGCTGGCAAAATTGGATATCCATCTGCAATAAACTGAGTCAAGACCCATACCTCACACCTTATATAAAAACCAACTCAAACTGGATAAAAGATCTAAACATCAAATCTAAAATGATAAAGCTCATCCAAGAAAAAAGTAGGAACAACAATGGAAGTTTTAATACACAACACAGACAGACTTCAAAATCTGTCAAACAAACCACAAACAACAGAAAATAGAGAAATGGGAACTACTAAGAGTCAAACACTTTTGCTCATCCAAAGACTTTATTAATAGAATTAAAAGGCCATCTACAGAATGGGAAAAAATATGTCAGACTGATGCCTGATCTCCATAATCTATAAGGTACTAAAAAATACCAATATGAAAAAGATATATTATCCAATTAAGCAATGGGCCAAAGAGGTGGACAGACACTTCTCTAAAGAGGAGATTCAGGCAGCCAAAAAACACATGCGGACATGCTCATGATCATTAGCTATTAAAGAAATTCAAATCAAAACGACAAGGAGACACCATCTCTTCCCAGCAAGGTTGGCCATGATCCCCAAAATGCCAAATAACAAATGCTGGAGAGGCTGTGGAGAAACTGGAACTCTGCTACACTGCTAGTGGAATTGCAAAATGGTGCAACCTCTTTGGAAAGCAATCTGGTGCTCCCTTGAAAAGTTGTATCTAGAGATACCATTTGGCCCAGTAATTCAACTGCTCAGAATATATCCTACAGAATCAAGGCCATTCACACCAACTAATACATGCACACGAATGTTTATTGCAGCACAGTCCACAACAGCAAAAAGATGGAATCAATCCAGATGCCCAACAACAGAGGAATGGATAGGTAAACTATGGTATATATACTTAATGGAACACTATGCAACAATAAAGAACAACGATGATTTTAGGAAATATCTCGTAATCTGGTTTCAACTGGAAGACATTATGTTAAGTGAAAGTAGTCAGTGACAAAGAATATTGTATGAGACCCCTACAGTAAGAACTTAAAAACAGACTCATGCATAGAATACTCTGACGGCTGCAAGGGTGGAGAGGGAAGGAAGGGGAGGAGGGGACGGTTTAGATTAGATAGTTGATAGAAATTTGGTTGGGTAAAATCTGTGACAGCACACATTAGAAAGAAGATCATTATTAATTGGACTTCAACATAACATGATTACTCCTCCCATTTTAACCCAATATTGCAAGGACAGAGTAGCTGGGGCAGGGGGCTGGGGACCATGTTCTCAGGAGAAATCAAGGCCAACTGGAACAACTAGCATTCTGCTAAGAAAGCCTTCTGCACCCCACATTGGTGAGTGGTGTCTGGGGTCTTAAAAGCAGCCAAGCTGTCATCTGAGGTACTCCAAATGGTCCGAACTCAGCAGGGACAGATGATCACTGAGGACCAAAATGACATGGAGGAAAGAGAACCCAGAAGACAGAGAGACCCACATGAGTGGGTGACTACATTGACTTGTGACCTGAAGAAGAAGATGGTGCCTGGCCACCACCAGTGACAGCCATGATGGAGCTGACAAAGTTGAGTCTCACTGGCAACATGAGAATAAAAAGGGGTGCACCCTGACATCTCCACTAAAAGACCACAACTGATGGTCCAGGGGCCTCAGAGTTCCCCTGGGAGCATGGTCCCTGGCCATAATGCTGCTCCTGTCCATAAATCATAATGGTGGTCAACGCATTGGACAGGAATGGACTGGACTTGGCGACACAAAATGATCATATTGTGTGCACTTTACAGTTCTGTGCATCTATAGGATGTCATCCTGCTGACATCTTACTGGAGGCAGGGGAGTGGGTGAAGAGGAGGGGATAGGAGACTGTTGGGAGGATAAGACATGTATGGAACAGAAAGGAAGAGGTGTGCTATCACTGGGCAGGGACGGCAGAGGGAGCTGCATATAGGTGGGCATGCACATTTATACGGGAATGTACACTGTCATTCAGTCAAGACAATAAAAAAAAAATTTAGTTCCTTGGTCATATTAGCCACATTCTGAAGGCTCAGTAGTCACATATGGCTAGTGGCTATCACACTGGACAGCACAGATATAGAACATTCCCATCAGTGCATGAAGTTGTGTTGGACAGCTTTACCATAAAAGGGCCTAATAAGGACAAAGCCAATCCAAGTGGAAGAAGCCATGGGGAGCCAGGGACAGCACTGACATAGGAGAACACGAACACAATGATGCAGAATGAGCCACAGAATGAGATCCACAGAGAAGGTGCTTTGACAAGAGTTTCAGTTTTTCTTTTCTGTTCTACCTACTGCTTTATTTCCAGCTTGTGGTCCAAGTGATGAGCGTTCGGGTCTCTCTGGGCCAAGGAAGCATGAAAGCCAATTTCCTTGTTAAGAAAAAGAAATGGGTGGAGAGCAGGGAGGAGGATACTTAGTTAAAACACGCACTGGAAGAAAGTATTTTACCAACATCAAGACACATTTTTTGAAATTAGGAAATCAATCCAATATTAAATGGACTGGCTAGTCCTCTTTGGAACCTTTTTACCCAAATCACCCCATGTACTCTGTTAAAAGGTTCAGCATGTCTATGCTTATAGTTCTATCACCCACAGAGAGATGCTTCCAGCTGGCCATTCCTGTTTCCTGTTTGCAAAGGAAGCAGGTTCTAGGACAATGACTTTACCAGAACCAATGCTGGTCAATGTTGAGTCATAAACTCAAGATTTTTGAGCTGGGGAATCCCAAGTATCAACTGGTATGAGTACTCTCATCCTACACATGAGGAAACTAAAGGTCATAAAGGGTAAGTAATTTGCCCAAAGTCACAGCCTTATCAGAAGCATTAGACCCAGCGCTCAGGTTTCCTGATTCACAGGCTGCACCCCTGCCACTGGAGTAGAACAGATTCCTTTTGCATGTGGAGGCCATGACTTAATAGGGTGGCCTCACAAGGACTGTGCCCAATCTTGTGTCTTTTTCAAGTATTAATTTAAGCACTCCTTTACTACCTCACTCCCCTATCCTCCCTGCCATCTTTGACCTAATCACCAAGTCTCCGACCAGCTTTATTAAAACACAACAGGAAAGGATGCTAAGAACCATCCTACCGATCAGCATAGCATAGGGATGAGCCTCAGAACTTTGGTAACGGGCTTTAACACGAAAATTAAAAGGCTGTGGTGGGAGAAAGAACATCTAAAGATATCCAAAGACAAATATCCCCACAACCAATAGCAGCCCAATCATATTAGGAAAAAAGTGCTCCAGGGAGTTACGAACAGAGGTGACATCCTCCGATAAGGAGCAACAGAGTGCTGTGCCAGGCTCAGGGACCGGTGGCGGCAAGCACGGTGTTACAGTAAACAACAGCAGACAAACGGGCAGTGTTCAAAGGCCACCCGGGATTCTCCCTACTGCTGCTTCTATTCATCTGACTTCTGCACCTCACCTTCGCCACATCCTTATTGTTCTTTAAGATCTGTGGCGGAAAGGTAGGCTGCTGAACTTGGAATCATAACATCGAGGTTTAAGTCCCAGTTCAACCCTGGTGGTGTAAGTGGTTAAGTGCTACAGCTGCGAACCAAAAGGCGGGCAGTTCAGATCCACCAAGTGCTCCGTGGAAATTGTATGGTGCAGTTCTACTCTGTCCTACAGGGTTGTTATGGGTTAGAATCAACTCGGTGGCAGAGTTCAGCCCCGTTAGCTACGCATCATTGAGCAAAGTGAATTTATCTCTCCACGGCTCTGTCCTCAATTGATAAAGTTGTTGTGTTACCTGCCTCCATGTATGAGGCATTACATATCAGCACCATCATCAGCATCATGACATTTACATCCCCCAAAGGTCTGCTTGCTCACACAACAGACAGTACCTCTTTTAGAAAAACAAAACAGAAAATTAAGGACAATGTTAACTCGGTTGCAAAGATGCTTCATACCATAAGTGATTATAGTAGTTCCCAGTGAACGTAATTTACTTTTCTACTAATTGTTACAGCTTACTCTTATTCAGTCTTGCCTGATTTTTCAACTGTGCACTTGGATCACTACTAATGTCCATACTTTTAGATCCAGTACAACATAAACCTTAAGAATTACACGTTATCTTGTTATAAAGTAAGCCTACAATAGGAGCAAAATGTGGTACAATTATTTTTAACATTGACAGAATTTTGTGATATAAATAATACCTAAAAATTGCAAGTGGGGCAATTTAGATTTTTTTAGGGAAAAGCTGAAATTAAAATAACAGCAAATCCTCCCCCTTTTAAACTCATCTACAGATTGTTTTTCCCTCAGATGATACCTCCTTACTGTCACAAGTTTATTTTTAAAATCACTGACCTTATCTGATGGCAGAAGTTGAAAAAATTTAGGTAATTTTCATTCTTTTCTTTTTGCTTAGCTACATGCACCATGTTTCCACAATGATGATAAAGTGATTATATTTTGTGTTTAAAATGGTGAGCGTAATTTTTAAATAAATGACTTACCTCGATAATTTTTATAATATCTCGCGGACCAATAATTTCAGGATCAAACTTAACATGGGCTTTGCTAGTGGACAGAGCTACTGAGGCATAGGTGATGCCATTTGTCCTTGTGAGCTTCGACTCTATGTTGTGAACACAGGAAGCGCAGGTCATCCCTCTGATCTGTAACACAAGGTGACAAAAATGTCACTGGCAGAGCCTTAATGGAGACCAATCAAAGACACATCAGGGAGTTCTGTCAACAGGTAGCCACAAGCCTTTTCTCCTCCACAACACGCTCCCAAGACTCCAGACTCCCACTGCCAAACTCCATGTGCAAGATTTCTAATAACCATGGCCTTCCATAAGCCACCGCTATCTGGATGTCCTGGTTAACTCACCAGCAGTGTCAATGTGAGAATGCATGCAAGCTCTCTGCTGCCAAAGGGTGAGACTGTGCACCTCTACAAAGCCCTCCAAACACCTACACGGTTGTGCATAATCCTGAGTGTCCTGTGCATCTGACCAGCAGCTAATACCCTCCTGCAGTAGTGCTCTTGACCTGCTGGTGTAGAACTGCCCCATAGAGTTTCCAAGGAGTGCCTGGTGGAGTTGAACTGGCAGTTCTACTCTGTCTTATAGGGTCCCTTTGAGTCAGAATTGACTTGATGGCAGTGGGTTTAGTTTTTCTGGTTTCGGTAGCACTCTTGAGGCACCAAGATGATGATGTCAATCCTTCATTATCAACAGAAGGAAAGGATTTAAGAAATGACTGAAGAGATAAAATGTGATGTGGTCCCAAAATATGGACACAGTGTCAACAGGCGAAGGTAAGCGTAGCGTGACGTTCTGCATACAGAGATAAGCTCAGGAAGGGGCGAAACGCAGGTCAGCACGGGTGTCTAGGCTACCATTAACAGCCAGGCTCAGCTGTAGCACAAGGATATACATGAGAGAGGAAGAGAAGTTTGCAAAGTTGGTTGAGTCCACATCATGAAGGCATTTGTATACCTAGCTATAAAGTGTGTGTTAACCCAGTCACTTTGCAGGAAGCCACTCTGGTGGTGAACACTGCAGCTGCACTTTGAAATCTGCATCAGTAATGTCAGATTCAAATACCAAAGAAGATGTGAGTCCAATCTGGAATTAGGGAGGAAAGAAAGTGATCTATAATCACAAGATATTCACCTTGGCATAGCACCCAAGGAGAAATGGAGGGGATTACCAGCTGGCAGCATGCTGTGCAAACAGAAATGTATAAAGTCTACAAATACTGCCGTGGTGTTCTTAAGCTCTCTTTCTATTCTCATAATAATAATATGCATCACTTATGAGCAGTTACAATATGCCAGGAACTGTCCTAGGCAGTTCTATCCTCACAACAACCCTATGATATCACACAGAGGGGGCCATCACAGCAAAAAGTGTGCTCAACAAAGACCACCACTTACCAGGAGCTCAACACGCAACCCAGGTCCTCAACACCATTTCTTCAAACATCTACTCACCACTCATGGCAGTAACCAAACACATTAAGGAACTAAAACACCTTTTGGCCCTGGTAGAACAGCATTACTCAACTCCTTGTGGGTTTCTTCCCTTTGTTTACATACAAAAAAAATCTCTGTATAGGAGTGTTTGCAAACAGCAGATTCTAAGTAGTCCCTGGGTTATGAACAAAATCTGTTCCTAAGTCTGCCTTTAAGTCCAATTTGTGGGCATGTCAGAGTAGGTACATTTGGGTCTTACTTAGCATCGATTTTTCAAATGTTTGTCTTAGTATACAGTATATATTTTACCTTTATGTGTGCAGTGGTTGAGAGCTGAGGCTGCTAACCAAAAAGTTTGGCACTATGAATCCACTGGCCATTCCTTGGAAACCCTATGGGGAGTTCTACTGTGTCCTATAGGGTCACTATGAACAGCAACAGGTATGCATCTAAAACACTTAAGAAATACTTCCAAACACACTACTGCACATACACCATACCCACTGCCATTGAGTTGATTCCAACTCACGGTTACCCAATAGGACACAACAGAACGGGTTCCACAGGGTTTCCAAAGAGTAGCTAGCGGATTCATTCTGCTGATCAAAAGAGCAGCAGCTGAATACTGAACCCCTGTGCACCAAAGCTCCTCCAAATTACTAAAGTACCTTAAACACAACGAAAAAAAGTGAAACAAAAAAATCAAACCTGTTGCTGTCAAGTCAATTCCAACTCAGAGCAATCCTACGGGACAGAGTAGAACTGTCCCATAAAGTTTCTAAGGAGTGGCTGGCAGATTTGAACTGCTAACAATTTGGTCAGCAGCCATGCTCTTAACCATGCACCGCTAGGGCTCCAGTAAAACAATACATAATAATAATAATACAGTAATAATAAAAGCAACTACATACAGTACCATACTGAAGAGTATGACAGAATTTCTGTGTGTATAAAAACCAAACCCAAAACCACTGCCACTGAGCTGATTCCAACTCACAGCAACCCTATAGGACAAAGTGGAACTGCTTCACAGACTTTTCAAGGAGTGCTTGGTGGATTCAAACTGCTAACTTTTTTGGTTGCAGACACTGCACTTAACACTATACCAGCAGGGTTTCCATGAGTATACAGTACTGCAAAAAAAAAAAAAAAACACTAAAGAAACAGTTCTTAAAACAGTTTAGATGGGGGTAGGAGGGAAAAAAGATCATGATTAACTCAAATTTCTGCTGCAGTAAGATTTATGGCAGTCAGTTTTTAAAACTTAGTGTCCTAGAAATACCTGCTGTTTTCTATTATTTGTTGATATGGGTAACAGCAGGTCACCTCCTCTTTCTCCCTAAACACAATGGTAACAGCGACATTAGCCTCAGACTTCATGTTGGGATACTTCGGTAACCAGGTATCTCCTAAGCACCCATGTGCCTACCAACCATCCCCCTCCCTGTTTTAGTGGCACTAGCTGACATGCTGACCCCTGCCTTCCAGTCTCCTTCAGGCTTTCTGGACTGCTATATTCAACTTCCTCATGCCCTCAATACATTCAGTAGCATACACTCCAACAGCTTTAGAGACTATTGATCTTCCCTCACAAAATGAACAGGACATCATTGTTCATTATCAAAGGAGAACAACACCAAACAGGGGGCACACAATTGGGCAGAAATCTACTGATCACAACGAGGGTTGCCACTGGAAGTTCTCTACAAATTGTCGAAAGCCAGCAGCCCTCTAACCCCAAAGCTGTCATGCTCTCTAGCCCCACCTTCACACTCACAACAACTCTATGACATAGGTCGTGCTAACTGTGAGACTTAGCGACTTGCCCAAAGTCACAAAGCCAACAGGACTTACAAAGCCAGTATACTTACAGTCAGCTCTATGCTGCCATCTGGGCCTGCACAGTCTTCCATTACGGCTGTCTCATAGCCCAAGTTCTCGATGAGCTGAGCTATTTCAAGTGGGTGGGTAACTTCTGGATTATACTTGACCTCTGCCTTTCCTGCCATCAAGGATACCAGCACAGACAGAATACCTGAAACCATCAGGTCACAGTTGTCACACTCTAGGCAAGCCCTCTGGGGTGGCATGCATCGCATAATTTAACAAAGGAAATGATCTCTCCCAGAAACCTCTACAATGGTGGTTCTTCAACTTGGCTGCACATTATGGTCACCTGGGGAGTTTCTGGCAATCAAGACGCCTGGATCTTAAACCCAAACCAATTACATCAGACTCTCTCAGGGTGGGAGGCAGGTATCAGGAGATTTCAATGTGCAGCCAAGTTTGAGAACCAATGTACCAGAACGATGTTTCTTAAACTTTGACAGGCATATGAATCACCTGGGAATTTTGTCAAACTACAGAGCCTGGGGCAGGGTCTAACCATTCCCAAGTGGTTGTCAGTATCACTAAATCTGGGACCATATTTTGAGTAGGGTTTCAGAAGACTGACGATTACCAACGTCAAAAACAAGGGATAGGGAGGAGGTGGGAAAGAGCACCCTTAGGAATCACGTGCTTTAGAAAAGGTGCCATAAGGGAGATAAAGATGAACTGGAGCTAGCAACTGAAACACAGTTCAATTTTATGAGCAATCACACCATGGGCCTCAAAGAAACCTCTATAACACTTCAGCATGACAACAGTTACTCCAGTGCTGCAGGAAATGATAAAACATGGTGATGAGAGATCAGAAAAAGATGTCATCCTAATCTAAGGTTGACTGTAAGGGCCAGGGAGTCGCAGTAGAAAGGTACATGGAACACTGGGGTGAGAAAGGCCAGAAGGTGACACAGGTGGCACAGCAGTCTTTTCAAACAAAAAACTGGGACAAGATTTTTGTTGCACTTTCAGATTTAACAAACAGTACTGGAAATGTGCTTTAAAGGAGAAAAAAACCCTTGGCATTTCTGCAACACTTGATGGCTACAGGAAAACAGTACAGTGTTTAAAACTGAAATCCCTCCTAAACTGCAAGCTGTTTATGTGACACAGTAAAGAGCTGATGGTTTTGGAACAGGAAAAACTGAATCAATACTAAACAAATGAATTAAGGAGTCTACCTATAGGATGCTCCATGACTTTTAAACTGGGTTTTCCAGCCCTATCTTACACAGAGTTACATTTTTTTGTCAAACAAGTATCTCTTAGAGAACAGAACGCCAACTGCCCAAGAGCCTCAAATAGACATCTACACTTTCATAAAACGAACTTACTATCAGATTACCAGAGCTACGGATAAACACAGTCACTGGAGATTCTGAAGAGACACAGATGTCTGTTTTTCAGATACCAGTGTGCAACAGTCTACAGCAGCATTCCCAAGTTAACAGGGACACAGATCTCTCACCAGCGTCTTTCTGCAGATTCCTCTCTATGTTAGACACACAGGAAGCGCAGGTCATGCCTGTGATCTTTAAAAAGCACTTCTGTGGTGTCACTGTCCTGGAAGATTGTGGTGACTCGGACAAGTGGCCAGGATTGTGGCTTCGAGGTGGTCCCCTGGCAAAAGGAGCTGCTTCCTGCATAGACAGAGGTGCGCCACCAGTACCATGGCTTCCAACATGGTAGGTAGAACAGCTTTCTAGGATAAAATGTGAAAAATAGTTAGAATAATTTTTTTTTCAGAACAGTAGACTCAAACTTCCAAGATCTGCTCAATCCCTCCCAATTTTTTCCATCCATTGCCCATTTTCTACCTCCCTTCTTCTCTAAATGTCATTTCAGTAATATTCATGCTATTACAAATAATTCCACTCCCTGTTACTAACTTGCCAATCTCTAACAATTAAGTATAGCCCAATTAAATTCCAGACTTCTAGAAAATGCTCAAGAAAGTTAAAATGAATCAACAAAAACCCAAGCAAACCTATGTTGTTGGGTCCTTTATCAACCCATGTTTATACTAGTGGTGGGCATGTAAAAGTGATTCAAATTTCTGGAAGTCTATTTGATGACATCATAAAAAACAGTACCCCGAACTGCCTGGCACATAGTAGAGGCTCATTAATTATTTGCTGATGAAGTGAAATAAAGATGTTTACACCTCTGGCCCATCAATTATGCATTTAGATACCTACCCTGAGGGAGTAATTAGTATATGCACAAAGATTTAATCTTAAAGATGTCCGTCAGTGTTATTTACAATCACATGCACACAAACAAGAGGGGAACCACGCAACAGGAAGCTGACTGAGTAAGTTATAGTCCGTACGTACTACGGGGTGCTATGCAGCCATTAACCATCGTGCTGCAGACACATGCATGGACCTAAAGATACATTTATAATAAATGCAGCATAAAAAGATTATAAGACTATGTATAATATAAATTTACATATTTAAAAATTCTGTGTGTGTTTTAGAAAAAGTGGAAACCCTGGTTGTGCAGTGGTTGAGTGATACAGCTGAAAACCAAAAGACTAGCAGTTCAAATTTACCAGGTGCCCCTTGGAAACTTCATGGGGCAGTTCTACTCTGTCCTATATGGTCACTGTGAGTCAGAATTGACTCAGTGGCAGTGAGTTTTGTTTTGTTCTTTTTGGAAAAAGTCTGGAAAAACCATGAAAGAAAACTCATAAAATAAAGAAATGTTAAACATGAGATATAAACGACTGTTTATAAACTAGGATTTTAAGATTATTTTTGGCCCTTTTTGCTCACCTAAGATTTATATTTTTTCTACAATGTAAACGTATTACTTACGTTAGTTTTAAATTAACTCTAAATTCATCTTCAATCTCACTCGTTATCATTTATTCTTACCATGTCTACTATCAATAATAATGGCTATTGTTGTTGCTACTACTATTACAACAAGAACAACCCAAACTGCAGCCCGTAAAGCCCCACAGGCCTGGCTCCCACCTGCCCTCAGCCTCATCTCGGAGCACAAGCGGCATGCGTGCCTCTCCAGCCACACCAGCCTCCCTCCTAGCCGAAGCCTACCACGCCATTTTACTTCAGCGCCTTCCCACTGCTTATCCTCAGATCTCTGCCTGGTGGCTCGTTCTCGTCACTCAGATCCCTGTTCTACGGCACCTCCTCAGAAGGCCTAGTTCCTGACCCTGCTTAACTTTTCTTGGTATCACTCACCACTAACTCTTGTTTGTGTTCTCTCTGACCAGAATTCAGCTCCTGAGGGGGCAAGGGCCTTCACCTGCAAACCACTACACTCTTGCGCATAGAATAGAATACAGCATACCATAGGTCCTGTATAAATACCAGCTGAATAAATAATGGTTTTATTGAGCATTTATTAAGTGCCAGACACTGTGTTACCTATTTGTTTATCTGATGTCCACAGCCATCCTCTGAAGTATTTATTTCTTTTATTCCCATTTGGCAGATGAAGACACCAAGGTTGAGAGCTGTTAAACAACTTGCCTAGCAATCTCTGTTGGAATGCTAACTCTAAATTTCCAATTACACCCTTCAAAATCTGATGTCGCCCTTTTACATACCCAATCCAGTATCTTAACAAACCCGGCCAGGGTCAATTCCTTCTCTTGAATTCTCATCAACAGAAGTTGATGTTCCTAGCAGGTCGGCAATCTAAGCTGCTCTTTCTCTCTCTTTCCCTCTCCTTTACTACTCCCCAGCAAACACACATCCCTAACCACTTACCAAATCCCAGTTCTATTACATCCCTGATTTCACTAGCAGCCACCACCTTTTCCTTGTTACCACCATTCCACACTGGCTTAGGTTATGGTTATCGCAAGACGGACCAATACGAGTCTCTCAATTCCATTCTGTGCCTTCTCATCCCTTTCACTCTAGAGGACGAACAGTCTTAAAGCTTTGGTCTGACAGTATGTGCACATAATCAGAAACCTTCAGTGGTCTCCCACTGCTTTCTGTGTTAATGACAAATGCCTCAGCTGGGATTCAAGACCACAACACGACTTCTCAATTAATTCAACAGATGTTTACTGAGTGCCTATCATGTGTTGGAAACTCTGGTGGTGTAGTGGTTAAGTACTGTATCTGGTAACTAAAAAGTCAGCAGTTTGAATCCACCACACCCTCCTTGGAAACTCTACAGAGCATTTCTACTCTTTCCTATAGGGTCACTGTGGGTCGGAATCAACTCAATAGCAGTGATTTTTGTTTTGCTTTCTGGTACCACATGTTTGCTTAAATGGAATCTCATCTTCTATGTGGGAGACCCACGTTCTTCTCCTGGCAGTGCACCTCTCATGTGCAGCCCCTACTTGTCAGTGAAGGCTTAGGTGCTGCTGTGATGACGAACAGGTTGGAGCAGGGCTTCTAAATAATGACAGAGTACGAAGAAAGGCCTGATATTCTACTGCTGAAAATCAATCAATGAAAATGTCACAGGTTACAGCCTGATCCTCAACTCATCATGGAATTGGCAAGCACTGGGCAGTGTTCTGTTCCTTTGTGCATGGGGTTGCCAGGAGTCGGAAGCAGCTGGACAGCTGCGAACAACAACCATATATCTGCCACCCTGCTAGGCAGTGGAGATACAGCAGTAAACAAAAAAGAAAAAAAAAAAAACAGCCCTACTGGGAGGAACCAGGCAACATAAAAATATATCAAACGTGGAAGGAGGCAGAGTCAAGATGGCAGACTAGACATGTCTCCTCAATTCCCTCTGAGAACTAAGGCCTAGAATGATAAGTGACTGAAGCAGCATGGACATCACGGGAGCTCTATGATCTGGCATAGGGTTGACAAGAGTGACTAGGTACCAGTAAGGGAGAAACTATCTCTCTCAAAGATGAGGCAGCGGCACACTGAGTCCTGCTTCTGCTGACACACTGTTTGGGAGAACTGCAGGTACTGACGCCTTCTTCGTTACCTGGGAGGTAGGGACAGGGCATGAGCTGACAAATATGCTGAACTGCAGTGCTTAAGTAAACAGCATATAGCCCAGCACAGAGACTGTGCTTGGGATAGCCACATTTTGAGAGCCTGGCTGCTGACTGAGGGCACCACTGCCCCTCTACCCTCTCTTCTGAGTTGTGCCATAGATTCTGCTGTCTGACAGCAGGAAGGTCAGCTCAGGCAAGATGCCACCTTGGTCAGCTGGAAAGCAGAGTCAGCCACAGGGAGGTCTCAGCTGGGGCTAATTCTCATGCTGAGAAGCAGCCCCTCTCTGAATAGGGCTTCTTAAATGCCACAAAAACTAGACCCCAAAATAAACATACCAAGATACACTATAATCAAGCTTAATAAAATCAATCACAAAGACAGGCTCTTAAAGGCAGCAAGCCTTAAGGCAAAACTAACTTACACAGTGGAGCCCTGTAGGCTTTTGTCTGACTTCTTAGCCAAAATGACGTAGGCAAGAAGGCAGTGGGATGACACATTCAAAGGCTTGAAGGAGAAAAACTCCTAACCAAGAATTATGTATCTTGAAAAACTGCCTCTCAAATATGAAAGAGAAGTTAAGACATTCACAGATAAACAGAACCTTAGAGACTTTATAAAGGCCAAACCCAAACTACAAGAAATACTGAAAGAAGTTCTTTCTTTGGAAAAACAAAAATATCAAGTGTATACTTAAGGAGGCAATGCAGGACACAGCACCCAGAATCCTACTCAGTTAAGGAACTCACAAAGCTCAAATAAAGCTATAATATGAGCAGAAGGGAACCAGTGATTTTAACATGAAAACTATAATATCATCACAATAAAAGGAAGGATATATTACACTAGGTATAACCCCTTCAGATGGAGAAGAAATTAAAAAAATATGCACAAGCTAAAGTTTTGTTTCAATTTAGAAATTAAGGGGTATGAACGGGGCAGCCACAGAGCAAAACAGCAATGCGTCATATCAAAACAAGAAACACAATACAGGAGTCTCAACAACACAAAACCAACACTGAAAAAGATGATAAGTCAACTCATAAAGCACAGTGACCCACAACAGAATGTTAAGAGCAACAAAGAAAACATCAACAACACAAAAATAAATGCATCAAAATTACAGCACTAAACACATACCTATCTATAATTACAGTGAATGTAAATGGACTGAATGCTACAATAAAGAGACAATGAGTGACATCCTGGATCAAAGAACACAATCCATCTATATACTGCTCACAAGAAACACTCCTTTGACACAAAGACATGAACAAATTGAAAATCAAAGGATGGAAAAACATATACCAAGCTAACAACATGCAAAAAAGAGCAGGAGTGGTAATACTAATCTCAGATAAAATAGACTTCAGTGTAAAATCCACCATAGTGGATAGGGATTGTCACTATTTACTGTGGAAAGATTCAATAATACATAAGCAGGACATAGCAATATTAAATGTTTATGCACCCAATCCCAGAGCATCTAAATAAATCAAACACCAGAAACACTGACAAATAAGATAGATCACTTCACAATAATAGTTGGAGACTTCAACAATCCACTTTCAGTAATGGATAGATCATCTAGACAAATGTTCAGTAAAGACACAGAAGGTCTTATTACAACAATTAACCGACTAGATCTCATGATATATACAGAACTTTTTACCCATCGACAAATAAGCACACCATCTTTTTCAATGCACATAGAATAGTTTCCAGAATACACCAGATGCTGGAACAAAAAGCAAGCCTTGAAATAATCTAAACCACTGAACTATTGCAAAGCATCTTCACAGGCAATAAAGCCATAAAAGTTGAAATCAAAAGCAGATGAAGCAAGTAGAAATCTGAACTCACAGAAACTGAACAACATGTTCTCAAAAAAGCTGTAGATAATAGAAGAAATCCAGGACAAAATAAAGACATTTATGGATTCAACTGAGAACGAAAACATATCCTACCAGGACCTACTGGATACAGCAAAAGCAGTGCTCAGGTCAATTTATCTGCATAAATGCACACATCTTGAAGGAAGAAAGGGCCCAAACCGAAGAATTAACCTGACAGCTTGAACACACAGAAAGAGAGCACCAAAGGAACTCCTCAAGTAACAGAAGAAAACAGATCATAAAGATTAGAGCAGAACTAAATGAATTAGAGAATAGAAGAACAATTGAAAAAATTAATAAAACCAAAAGTTTGTTCTTCGAAAGTGTCAGTAAAATTGATAAAACATGGGCTAAACTTACATAAGAAAAACAGGAGAAAACAGACCCAAATGAAACCAAAAGCATCAAAACAGAATACTACAAAAGACTGTACTCTAATCGATTTGAAAACCTAGAGGAAATGGACAAATTCCTAGATTCATATCACCTACCAAACTTATCACAAGGAGAAATAGAACAACTTAATAAACGCATCACAAAGGAAGAGATTGAAAAAGTCATCAAAAAGCTATCAACCAAATAAAGCCCTGGCCCACATGACTTCACCAGAGAATTCTACCAAACTTCTAGGGAAGAGATAACTCCAATACTACTGAGGTGATCTCACAGCATAGAAAGGGATGAATACTCCCAAATTCACTCTATGAAATCAGCATAACCCTGATACCAAAGCTAGGGAAAGATCCCACAAAAAAAGAAAATTACAGATCAGTATCACTAACGAATTTGGATGCAAAAATCTTCAACAAAATCCCAGGCAATAGAATTCAACAACATATCAAAAAAAATAATTCATCATGACCGAGTTGGAGTCACACCAGAGACACAAAGCTGGTTCAACATCAGAAAAACAATTAATGTGATTAACTACATATATAGTACAGATGGTAAGAATCACCTGATTTTGTCAACTGATGCAAAAACAGCATTTTACAAGGTCCAACACCCATTCATCCTAAAAACTCTCAGCAAAACAGGAAGAGAGGTGAAATTCCTCATCGCAGTAAGGGGCATCTATGCAAAGCCAACCGCCTACATTATCTTGAATGGAGAAACTGAAATAATTCCCCTTGAAAACAGGAACTAGACAAGGATGCCCACTGTCATCACTTCAACTTTGTACCTGGAGGTTCTAGCCAGAGCAATTAGATAAGACAAAGAAATAAAGGGCAGCCACATCAGGAAAAAAGAAGTAAAAATCTCCTTATTTGCAGATTGTATGATTGTATATGCAGAGAATCCTTAAGTAAATTACTAGAACCAATAGCAGAGTTTAGCAAAGTATCAGGATATAAGATAAACATAAGTAAATCAGTAGGATTCCTTTATACCAACAAAGAGTGAATCAAAGAAGAAATTGCCAAATCAATACCATTTGCTGTAGCCCCCAAGTGGATAAAATACCTAGGAATAAATTTAATTAGGGAAACAAGAGACCTACATAGAGAGAATTACAAGACCTTACTGCAAGAAACCAAGAGAGACTTACACAAGTGGAGAAACTTGCCCTGCTCATAGATAGGAAGACTTAACATTGTGAAAATTTCTATTTCACTCAAAGCAGTCTACATATACAATGCAATCCCAATACCAATTTCAGTGACACTTTTTTAATGGGATGGAGAAACAAATCACCAGCTTTGTTTTGAAAGGGAAGAAACCCTGGATAAGTAAAGCACTACTGAAGATGAGGAACACAGTCAGTAGCAAAAGGACAAATACCATATGAGAAACCCACTATAAGGACTTAGAAATAGACTTACATACAGAAGAAAAGATTCTTTGATGGCTACAAGGGTGGGGAGGGAGAGAGAGGATTGGTCGCAGATTAGACAGTTGATAGAAATTTGGTTAGGTGAAAGCAGAGACAGGACACAGTAGAAAGTAGACCAACTTAACTGGACTTCATTTCTCATCTCAATCCAATATTGCAAGGATAGAGTGGCAGAGGCCTGGGGACCATGGGACATTGAAGCCAACTGGCATAACTAGCCTATTGTTAAAAGAACCTTCGGCACCCCATATGGTGAGTGGCATCTGGGGGTCTTAAAAGCTAGCAAACTGCTATCTGAGGTACACCATGCAGTCCCAACTCATCTCGAACAGACAAACAAGAAACAGACAACGAAAAAAGAGTCAGGAGAGAGAAGGACCTATGTTAATGGGAGACTGTATCAACACGTGACCAGAAGAGCCACCACCACCAAAGACAGCTGTGATGGGGCACACACACAATGTTGGGTCCCTGTGGCAACACAAGAAAAAGAGGGGTGCAGCTCAATAACTCTGTTAAAAGACCACAACTGATAGTCCAGTAGCTTGGAGGATCCCGTGGGAGTGTGGCCCCTAGACCTGCAGCTGCCCCTGAACAGACAACACTACTTGGGTCAACTCTTTAGACAAAAATGGACTCCACCCGGGGACACAGTGTGACCACATGGTGTGTATACTTTATGGTTCTATGCATTTATAGGAGGCTGTCCTACTGGTCTCTTTCTAGATAGGAAAGAAGAGGGTGGAGAGGAGGGGACAGGAACTTGTTAAAAGGATACCACAAGTATAGAATGAAAAGGAGGAGTGTGCTGTCACTGGACAAGGAGAGCAGAAGGAGCTGCAGATAGGTGGGCATGCAAAATTGCTTTGGATTGTATACTTTCACTTAATCACACCCACAAAAAAATACATCAAACATGAACTGTCACTGGTGATGAATGCTATGGAATGAAACAAAACAGGGAAGAGAAAAACAAGTTGGAGGTGGTAGTAGGGTCAGGGAGGCAGCAGTATGAAATATGGTGGTCAAGGCAGGCTGTACAGACAGAAATGAGGGAGCAAGCCATACAGATTTGTAGACAGAGAGGAGAGCAAACCTGTGCTTAAGTGTGACAGCTCACCATCCACAAAATCCCTTGTAGACAAAGTCACAAACTTCTGTAAATGGAAGGCTGAAGCATCTCACCTGTGACATGTTTTTTAGCCTATTACCCCTGATAATATTTTGTTTCTTAATTAAATTCTCCTAAAAAGATATCCCCTCCTGACATGAGGATCAAGGAGGTGCCTTCTGAGAGGGGCTTCACAACCCCTCGGTTTATGAGATAATATTGGGGCAATCTGACCAGGAAATTCTGGGGAAAAGAGATCAGAGGAATGGATTGCAATGCAACATGCCTAATAGCACTGAGGCCTTCCCAGCTTCACTGGCTTCTCCCTAATTGCATTCCCCCCTCCCTTTTCTCCACATACACAGGTTTACAAACTAACCCTTGAAAGGCTCTCAAGGACAACTCTCCACATAGCCATTAAAACTACACAAGCATCTCACTCGGTACAGCAAGGAAGAACAAATAAACTTCTAGATTCTTTATAGTTGGTATGGCAAACTGATAACACTAAAGAAACATCTTTCTTAGTGCAGCTGTGCTCGATTAGAGAATGGCAGGCACTTACTATCTGCACAGGAAGATATAAGTAAGAACTTAGAGAAACAACTGGAGACAGCCAAATGGTGAGACCTTGAGGAGTCTGCCCTTTGGTACCTTCCACTTTGAGGTACGAATAAAACCATTAATTGTGTTCCCTGACATTTACCACCACGGACACCTGGCTTAGACAATTATCCAAAAAGGGCCTTGACAATTAATTAGAAGACCATGAGGGGTCACTTTCTTGTTAGCCAATGATGTTAGGTTAGTTTCTTGTTAACCAATCGTCTATATGATGAAGAAAATCGGGTGAACATTACATCACCTCACCTATAAAAAATAAAGACGGACAGCTCTTGACACACAGATCTCTTGCTCTCTGGGTTGGGCTGCCCTAAACCAGAAAAGTCTTTCCTGTCTCCTTTGTTCATTTCCCGCCGACGTCTTCCCTCCCTCCGTGCGGGACCCTGTAAAGTGTTGGGATCGGCTCCCGGCACTTAAGAATACCAGGGGATCAGAAAGTTTACAGGGTTGGGGGTGAGGGTGGGGTTGAAAACAGCTTCCAGATCACTAGAAGAACTCTTCTTTCTACCAAGGAGGTAGAAAGGTCTGGGAAGGTTTTAGCAGAGTTAACAGGACCACTCTGAATGCCAGCAGGAACACAGATTGTAGGAACGAAAGACTAGGGATCAAAGGCAAGGAGCATGGAGATCAGTCTGGAGGTTCTTCTCAGATCCCAGAGAGAGAGGACGGTGGCTTGGACCAGAGTAATACTCTGATCTTAACTCACACTGCTGATGCCGTAAGTTCCATTCCAACCAGGCTGCTCCAAAACTTCCATCAGAGGTTCCCTGCCTTCAGGCCTTTCCTTGTGACCCATGTCTAGGATGCAGACTGATGCCCTGACCATCTCTCTCTGCTGAAATTCTATCAATCTTTCCAAGCCAGTTCCATTCTACCTCTACTGTCAGATCTCTGTGGACTGCTACAACTAGGCATTGGACTTTCACCTTATCTGAATCCCCAGTGCACTTCGTCTATACTTTTCCAGTCACATTTATTGGGAACTGGCCTTATAGGACCCATCTCCATGAACCACTTAGAGACAGGTACTCAGCAGGCCCTCAACATGTGCTGGGGTGAATGAAGGGTGCCCCTGAAAGTGCCATTACCCATTTATAAGGGTTGTTAGCTGTCATTAAGTCAGTCCCTGACTCATGGTGACCCTACGCACAACGAAAAATACCCTACTTTGTCCTGTATGATCACCATGATTGGTCAGATTGGACTATTGTGATCCATAACATTTTCACTGGCAGGTTTTCAGAAGTAGATCACCAGGCCTTTCTTCCTAGTCTGTCTTAGTCTAGAAGCTCCACTGAAACTTATTCATTATCACAGCAACACATCTCCAGTGACACACAGGCAGTGACTGCGCATGAGGTGTACTGCTGAGAACCGAACGTCTCACATGGAAGGTGAGAACACTACCAGTGAACAACTAAAGCCTCACCATAAGGGTGGTTGAAGCCCCGGTGAACACAGTGGTTAACAGCTCAGCTGCTGAACAAAAGGCAGGCAGCTCTAAACCCATTCGCCACTCCTTGGAAACCTTGTGGAGCAGTTTCACTTTGTCCTACAGTGTCACCGTGAGTCAGAATTGATTCAACAAGAATGTATTTGGTTTTCTGGTTCATGTTCATGCACCTACTCATTCACTGACTCACTCCATCCACTAATTCATTCATTCGAATACTATTCACTTCACAAACCAGTACAATCTCCTAGACGCTAACTAGGCAGAATATATATTTTTAGCAATTCAGCTGACTGCAATTCAATGCCTGACACTTGCCTCTTTGGTCTCAGACTCATATCCACCTGTCCCCTGCTCCACTCTCTACTACAAGAGGCTGATTCTGCTTGTTGATACTTGTCTCAGGCTCCCCTGTCACCTGGTTTCTGACCATGTTTGGTCCATATGAGATAATGTGAGCGAGGTGGTAGGAGAGACAGGAGAAAAGCCAGAGATTCTCTATCTCTGTCTGGGAATCCAGCTCCTGCCCACAGCCTTTCCTTCTACAGCCCTAGCAGTCCAGTCTCACCAGGCAGCCTTGATTCCTGGGGTCTGGTAACACTCCACCTCCCTCAAACCTACAGCACTGGAGAGTGGTAGCTTCCTTCTGTTAACAATCTCTTGTGTTTCCTTCCCCCATCTCTGCTTAGTTTTTCCTCTCGATTACCTTTGTAATTAGTTCCTGGTATTAAATTCCCTCCACTGGGCTACTCTGGCCTGTGCCTGTTACAGTCCTTTCTGTGGTATAATGAAACTAAGTCTCTCTCATTTCCTCTATAAACACCTACTATGTGACTCAAAAGAGAAACAAGTCATTTATGGTTTGAAGAAGGTCCTCAAGGAGCTCCTTCTAATACAGAATGACTAATCAAATAGAAATGATACATTTTAGAATGTAAATGTTTACAAAAGACACATTAATGGTTTATTCTGAATTTGGGCTGTTGGATCAACTATAGGACACAAAGATAAACTTGACTTTCAAATAAACAATGAACAATTTGTTTAGTGCAAGTAGCCCTGGTTGCACAGTGGTTAGGAGCTTGGCTGCTAACGCAAAAGCTAGCAGTTCCAATCTACTAGCTGCATCTTGGAAACTCTATGGGGAAGTTCTATTCTGTCCCATGGGGTCACTGTAAGTCAAAATTAATGGGAAAGTGAACAGGGAACAATGTCTCAAAGAGTGCATGTGATATATTAAAAATTATTTGTTGATCTGAAATTAAAATGTAACTGGGAATCCTGTATTTCTACTTGCTATACATGGCATACCTCTTGGAAACCCTGGTGGTGTAGTATTTAAGTGCTGTGGCTGCTAACCAAAGCATTGGCAGTTTGAACCTACCAAGCACTCCTTAGAAACTTTATGGGGCTGTTCAACGCTGTCCTATAGGGTTGCTATACATCACAGTTGACTCAATGGCAATGGGTAGATAGTAATAAATACCTCTTGGCTAAATACAATCCTCATAATTCTGTCCAATAAATCACTGTCTTTTTCTTTAGATTTGCTAAGCCAGCCAAGCTAAGTGCTGTCAAGTCGGATCCGACTCAAGATTTTTGCTAAGTCAAGGCCAATTATTCTGTGACGAGTAATTCAATGTCAATTTCTTCTCACTACCAAGAACCTTACTCCAAAAGACTTCAAACCTCAAACAACATAGCAGATTCTGACTCTGTACTACATTTCTTACCTTCTGAATACAGGATTTACTGTTATTTGTTTTTCTTATTGAGTTTTGTGTTTTAAAAACTCCTCGACGGCACTTGGTTTATGGCTGCCACAAACTTAATACATAAAACCAAGCAGAGAAAGTAGCCTAAGTTGTCTACATGACTTATATATTTAATGGCATATGTGAGTATAGAGTGAGAAAGGAAAGTTACCACAATACAGGAGAATTTTCAACACACAAGTTTTACTTCCGTGGTCACAGGGAGCTGTATGTGGGAAGCCAAGGGCCAAGTGGCCCAGAGCGCTGCAAATGGGCTTTGCTCTGGGAAGACCAGCAAGCAGCTCCACAGCAGGCAGGCATTAAGCTCTAGCCCAAGTCAGACGAAGCTGCCCAAGTCCCAAATCAGGCTCAAGTGTAGAGCCTCTATCATGGGATCTTAAAAGTTAAAAAACAGTTGTCCCTCTCAAAACAGAACTACTACCCAGTAGTTCTTACCTTCAATCTGTCTCTGAAACTCCCTGTGTCTACTTATCGCCCCTGTCAGTGCCCCCCAGCTAAGTTACTGGGTGGCCCCCACCTCCCCACCTATGCAGGCTGGCTTCCGTCCTACCTGGACTCTGGCACTGTCAGCCATCTGCTATTAGACAATGTACATGTCTATGGACTAGCAACGTCTACAAATCTCACACTTTCATAGCTTCCATGACCTCCCTGTGGCCCCTGAAACTCTGTCTCCAAGACTCCACCCTTTTCAGATCCTCTCTGGTCACCTGTCTGGAGATCCTCCTCCTCTATGTGTACCACTTCCTGTTACACCACTGCCATCAAGTCCTTCCCCTGCTCCTGTCATCCCTCTTCTTGGGTATCTTCATCACCTCCCACCCCAAACCCACCAAACCCACTGTCACTGAGTTCATTCCAACTCATGGCAACTCTATAGGACATATTAGAACTGCCCCATAGAGTTTTCAAGGAGCACTTGGGGGATATGAACTACCAGCCTTCTGGTTAGCGGCTGTATCACTTAACCACTATGCCATCAGGGTTCCTGTCCTTACATGCTGGGAACATTCAAATGTGCATTTGAGCCCCTTCCTTCTCCCCCTCAATTCAGGACCAGTATATTCTGCTGTCTTCAGTACCTCAGTTAGGAGGCTCATCCCAGACAATTTATTACTTCATGAGCTTTCCCTCATCTCACCAACCAAAAAAAAAAAAAAAAAAAAAGCCAGATGCTGTTGAAGTCAATTCAGACTCATGGTAACCTCATGTGTTGAGCTCCATAGTTTTCAATGGCTCTGACCTTTTGGAAGTAGATCATCAGAACTTTCCTCTAAGGCACCTCTGGGGTGCACTTCACCTGCCCATCTTTAAGTTCCTAGTTGAGCACTTAACTGTTTGCATAACTCAGGTACTTCTTCCACATCTCACAAACACACCCTGAACCTGACACCATGCTTCGTGGATGTGACCTCCTGGACATGATGCTCAAGTCCTTCTCCTGCTCTCTAGCCCAATGTTATTTCTCACCCAGCCTCCTAAGCGGCTCACAGCCTGTGATCTACACTGCACCCCAATACCAGGTTAATCTTCTAAAACAGAATCTGATCTCATGCTTCTTCCATTCAAAATCTGCTAGTGGCACCCACTGCCTTCACAATAAAGGCCAAATCCCTCAGCTTGACACACAGGGTCACGTAGATGTGCTTACCTGCCCAGACTCACTTCTCATCACCCTCACTCAGCCCTCTCTTGACCCACAGCTTCTGCCTCTGCCACTGAGACCTGGCCTGCTGCTTTCAACATTCCACACCTCCCTTTTCCTGTTTCTCACCTGGCTTGCTAACACTGGTGTCTCTGGAGGTACCTCTGGAGCACCCTACCGGAGAAGCCCCTCACTAGGCTCACACAGGACCCCTTACGTCCCTCTAGCACACGACATCCTGCTGTAATGGAACAGCCTACTTCTCAGCCTCCACTCCACTAGGGCATACATTCTTAGACAAGTCCATCACTTCCTTACTCATCAGCAGACCCACATTTAGCACAGACCTGGCCACATGGCAGAAACACAAACATGTTATAACAGTGTTGTACTTAGAGAGCTCCCATGGAAGGGAAGCAGAAGAGAAACAAGAGGCAAAGGAATGGCCAATGGGTGGCTCATCAGTGAGACGAAAGGAAGCTGGGACCACTGCCCTGGAAATTTGGCCTAGTGATGTGACACTGACATATGAGGGCACCTTGCTATGAGTTGGAATCAAATAGATGGCAGTGGGTTTGGTTTGGGTTTTGCTTTGTCTAGACTGTCAAGTCCATCCATCCTCCTCCTCTTATTGACCAAGGAGGGCAAGGGAAATCACGGTTACATCCTTGCATTCCCACTTTTAAGAGAATGGTGTCTAAAAGGGGAGACTAAGATCCTGCTGTACTTTTATTATCTTGCTTTGCTTAACAGAGCAATGTTCAGAGAAAGTTGATAGTAATTCTTTTGGTGAGTGAAGGGTTTGATGTGCCAACAGTATTCTTTACAAGACAAAACAGAATATTCTATGGAAAAGAAGCCAAAAATCCATGGAGCTCAGCATTATAGTCTCAGCTACATGAGAGAGAAAGCTTACAAACTTGGAAATTCTGTTTTATCCGTCATAACAAACTTAACATGTAAGAAAGAGTTACAGAATTTTGCTGGAACTATCTACATTTAAGGCAGTGCATATGGCTCACCTCTACAGTCACCCATGCATAGTGCTGTAAAACACAAAGAGAAAAGAAGACAAAACTCAAAATATGCTGTAAAATGTCAACTACGTACCAGAGATGATGGAAGCCTCAAATCCTATGTCTTCTACAGTAGCTCTTAGTTCTTCTGGGTTAATCAGAGTGGAATTAAAAACAATGGCTGCAGTCCCTTCAGTCAGAGAGACTGATATCTGCTGCACCCCCTCCCTCTGGGAGATGATGCCTTCAATGGACTGGACACAGGAAGCGCAGGTCATGCCAGCAATGGCAAGCACCACAGAACTATGCACTCCAGGATTCTGGTTTCTCTGAGAGGAGCCACAGGCATGGAGTTTAGAAGACCTGAGATCTGGTAGGCAGTCAGTCCCACTCCCTTCTGAACCATCTGGAAGATGAACTTTAAAGTTCCCAGGTGGAAGAGCCTCAATGGCCCTCTGCAGGGACACTGGGGAGATGCGAGAGGGTTCAAACTGTACTTGGGCAGTTCCGTGCTCCAAAGATACTTGTATATTTTGAACACCTGAGAGCTGGCCTATGTTTTCTTCAATACTGAAGACACAAGACTTACAGTGCATTCCATCCACTCTAAGTTGCAGTGTGATCCCCTGGCTTTCTTGGTCCCCAGGGCCCTCAGGATTATTGAGGCTCTGGTCAACAGGAGCTGGAGGTCTCTTTGGGTCAGTGCTTTGTAATCTTCCAACATCAATCGGCCCCAGGCTTAGGGGAGCCACTTTGTTCTTGATGGCAGCTTCAAACCCCATGTCACTGACATGGTCCCTGAGGTCTTCAGGTTGAATGAGATAAGGCTGATAGGTGATGACTGCTTCCTGGTTGCCCAGTGAGACTCTGACTCGCACCACACCCTGCAGTTTCCCAATCTTCCCCTCTATGGAGCTGACACAGGACTGGCAGGTCATGCCTTCAACCCGAAGCTTGACCACAGCCTCCTCAGTGAGTGAGGACCTGCAGGGCCAGGAAACAGACTTTCCTTCAGTGACGCGAGCCTCAAAGCCCATTTCCTCAATGTGGCGACAGACCTGATGGAGGCTGATGACGGATGGCACATACGTCACAGTTGCGCTATGCAGTTCCAGGGAGCCGTTAATGCTCACAACACCGTTCAAACTGGAAATCCTGCCTTCAATAGATTTGACACACGACTGGCAAGTCATGCCCAGAATGCTGACTATGCCGGTGGCCGTTTGAGCAGGGGACGCATTGTCCAGACTGCCTTCATAGCCAACATTGTCAAAGGCAAAACTCTGCTTCATTGCTGATTCCTTGGTAGGAGCAGGCAAAGAGAGTGTAGATAATATCTAAGAGGAAAAGAAATCACATTTTTTAGTCCTTAAAATGAAGTATTTCCTGAAATATCCCAGCTGGTAGGACACTGAGAAAAATAAAAAAACAATGCCACTGGTGTCAAAATATTCCAATAGTACAAGAACATACAATACAGAGAAAGAAACCTAGAGACATTATTTATAAAATAAAAGGGTTCAGATGGGTGCTTTTCAGTGCCGACAGTGTGTAACTCTGAAAGAGGTTAAGTCTACAGTCAATCAGCATAATAAAATGGTTTTAATAAGAAGACATAAAGGCTTCTGCAGGAAGGAAGGAGAGCATGGGGTGGGTTATACGCACAGAACACAGCAGGAGAGGCCTAGTGGAGAGGCAGAGAAGACAGCAGCCCACAAGACAGGGCACACGTATCTTCTGTCTTTCGTCAATTAGTACTTGAAGCTTGAAACATCCCTGCAGAATGTGGTCCTTTCTTCTAGATAAAACTGTGGAGGACACAGGACTCCCAGATCACATGGGGTTGGGCTCTGTAGGTGGCTGACAGTGACTGTGAAAAAAACATCTGGAATTGTATTAACCCATGGAAGAGGAAATGAAGGTTGTAAGAGGCCAAAAGGTAAGAGCTAGAGGACAAGAAGTTGAGGTTAACAAGGAACTTCAACGTTCCTTCCTTGGAAACTCTACGGGGCAGTTCTACTCTGTCCTATAGGATTGTAAATTATGCAAACTCCCAGAACAGGCAACACCTTAATTCTGTATCAAAGTTCTGCCTCACAAGTGCCATGTCTTTGTGAAAGAACAAAATACTGCTTGGTCCTCTATCATCTTCATGATCTCAGGTATGCCTGAGCCCATGGCTGTGTCCACTGTGTATTCTGAGTGTCTTCCAACCAAGGGCTCACCATCTAGCACTATATTGGTCAATATTATGTTGTGATCCAAAGGTTTTCACTGGCTAATTTTTGGAAGGATATTGCTTGTCTGTCAGTTTATCACTCTACGGTGGCCTGCATGTTGCTATGATGCCGGAAGCTGTATCACGGGTAATTCAAATACCAGCAGGGTCACACATGGTAAAACAGGTTTCAGTGGAGCCTCCAGAGTGAGACACGATCATTGTAGCCAATACCTAAAATTAAAGGTGCTTCACCAAATTAATCTGGTGGCACAGTGGTTGAGAGCTACAGTGAACAACCAAAAGGTCAACAGTTGAAATCTACTAACCATTGCTTGGAAACCCTATGGGGCAGTTCTACTCTGTCCTATAGGACTGCTATGAGTTTGAATCCATTTGACACCAACAGGTTTGGGTTTGTTTATTTTCTCAATGTACCATTATATAGATGTTATCTCCTCTTTCTTCAAATAATGATACAGTCTCAGTCATTTCAACTATCAACAAATAAAATTTTCTTTTCACAGGTTTTCTGACTTGCCACTCTCTTGGCTCAATAAAGTTTTTACACCAGTGTTTTTAATGGGATTCTGAAGTCTGGGGACAGGCCCCTCATATAATACAAAAAGCATGTTTATACTGACATACAATTCTACTTATCTTCAGAGGAGTCTTAATTACAAGGAACTAATCTTCATAATACACAGATCTTTCTAGCTTGAATTTTTGTACAGCTTAACAAGATGCAATTTTAAGTAACGTTTAAAACGGACTATACATATCTGTGTATCAGTAAAGGAAATCTTAAGCTCACTTGGAATTATTAAGCATAAAGAGTTGTTTTTAAAATGTTCACTGTAGCATTCCTTAAATAGCAGAGAGAGAAAAACAGAATAATTAAGAAATTTATGAGAAAACAATTCAACACATTAAAATACTGAATTCAATAAAAATACTGAAATCATGTGTGGTTACATGTAACAAAAATATGTGATGAAGATGACACAGTATATTAGTGTGAAAAACATAGGTTATTAAGTACTAATGGACAACTGGGTAGGCACCTGGGAAATCTATATGAAAAACTATAAATTTAGAAATTACATATCAAAAGACATTTCATATACATTAAAAATTTAGATGTAAAAGAATTAAATCATAAAAACACTAGAAGAAAACCCAGGAAAATATCTATTATAATCTAAGAGTCAGGAAGCCCTAAATATGGCCTAAAGAAAAAAAACAGTAATGATGACAAAAAAGACAAAACCAAAAAACCCCAGAACCTATATAATAAATGATCATGGACTACTACTCAGCACTTGAAAAGAATGAGACAGCTGTGTATGTCCTGAAATAGACTGATACCTAATAAATTGTTAAATAAAAGAGGCAAGGCACAAAGTATATAATGTATATAGTACATGTTTCCGTTATCTATCATTGCATGTTGCTGTGTGTCATCAAATGAATTTCAACTCACAGTGACCCTACAGGACAAAGTAGAACTGCCACACAGGGCTTCCTATAATCTCAATAGTCTTTTCCCTGTTAACGTGGTTGGCAGGTTCAAACCACTGACCTTTCACTTAACAGATGAATTCTTAACATTATGCCACCATGGCTAACCAATCATACTTAGGGGATAAAAACGACAGCTCACAGTTTTTTCAACTTGGATAGGCTCAGCACAGAAAGCTCATCTTTGTTTTATATATCATCTGGAATGGGGCTGGGAGCTCAGCTCCTGATAACAGGATTTTGGTTTTCCTCCATACACTCTTTTCACAATGCTAGGTTGAGTATCTCACATTTGGTGGCTCCTGAGTTCTGAGACGGAGTGCCACAAAAGCAAATACTCCCAGATATGTGGTCCCACTGTTCAAGCACTCAACAAGCCTCATTTCATTTCCTACTTTTCAAAGCCAGTCATATGTCCAAACTCAGAGTGGGAGCTTAACTACATAAAGGTTTGAGTACCTGGAGGTATAGTTCATTGGGAGGGTCACAAAAATAATGGTCTATTTACAGTATGCTACTTCTATTCGTGCAAATTAAAAAAAACACATACACACACACATGCTTACATATGCATAAATTATCTATGCAAGAATGTATAAGAAACTGATACAAAGTTTGAAGATGAGGGCGCTAGAGGATCAGGTGATTGGGACAGAGGACTGGGAATAGTTTTCCCCGTACAGCTTCCTGTACAATGCACATGTACTACCTAATTTAGATATAACTATTGTTCTTTATTTGTCTGGAACAAAAGAGAAAGATAGAAATCCAGGAACCAGAGACAGAGCTAGACCCCAGGACTAACTGTTCTTCTGGTCTCCACCTTGAGACCAGACAAACTAGATAGTGCTCAGCTATCATTACTGAACTTTCTGATCAAAACACAATAGATAAATCCTGACAAAAAGAGAGAAAACAGTGGAACAGAATACCAAATTCTTGAAGAATCCAAACTTACTAGTTCTATTGAGGCAGGAGGAGTTCCTAAGAGTATGACCCTGAGTTGGATCTTCAAGGCTTGAATTGAAACTATGCCCAGAAGTCCCTTTAGACTAATAAAAAATTTAGCCCCAAAAGAAAAGACAGTGACCCTTGAGTTTCTTAAAACAAGACAAACAAATAAAAAAACCCTATACGAGATCAAAGGGCCAAGAGCTATTGTTAAGCAAAGATGAGAAGGTTGAGATGTGGGGAGAGCAGAGGTCAGAAATACTGAATGAAATGAAACAAATAGAACAGGAATAAGGAGAATGTGGACACAATGTGAAGGCTGTGGAATGGGAACTGGTTTTGCTGTTTATATTTTCAGTAAAAACAAAATTAAATAAATAATTTAAAAATTAAAATATTATGAGCACAAAGGAGATCCACAACAGTGATATGCTTGTAGTACTGCTGCTAGCTGCCATCCAGTCAACTCCAACTTATGGACTTGTGTCACAGTAAAACTGTGCTCCAAAGGGTTTCCAAGGCTGTGACATTTCAGAAGAATTGCAGGTAGGAACAACAATGGAAGTTTTAATACACAATGAGGACAGACTCCAAAATCTGTCAAACAAACCTCAATCAACAGAAGAGAAAGTAGATAAATGGGAACTATTAAGAATCAAACACTTTTGCTCATCCAAAGACTTTATTAATAGAATTAAAAGAACACCCACAGAATGGGAAAAAATATTTGGCAACTCTATGTCAGACCAATGCCTGATCTCCATAATCTATAAGATACTACAAAATATCAATAAGAAGAAGAGAAACCATCCAATTAAGCAATGGGCAAAGGAGACGGACAGACACTTCACTAAAGAGGAGATCCAGGCAGCCAAAAAACACATGCGGACATGTTCATGATCTTTAGTTATTAAAGAAATTCAAATCAAGACGACAATGAGATACCATCTCACCCCAACAAGATTGGCCATGATCCAGAAAACACAAAACAACAAATGCTGGAGAGGCTGTGGAGAAAGTGGAACCCTCCTACACTGTTGGTGGGGTTGCAAAATGGTCCAGCCTCTTTGGAAGGCAATCTGGCGCTTCCTTAAAAAAATGGATATTGATATACCATTTGACCCAGTAATTCCACTACTTGGAATATATCCTACAGATTCAAGGCCTTTCACACCAATGGATACATGCACCAGAATGTTTACCGCAGCACAGTCCACGATAGCAAAAAGATGGAATCAACCCAGATGCCCAACAATAGAAGAATGGATAGGTAAACTATGGTACATATACTCAATGGAGCACTATGCAATGATAAAGAATAACGATGATTCCAGGAAACATCTCCTAACCTGGTTTCAACTGGAAGACACTATGTTGAGTGAAAGTAGTCAGCGACAAAGGGACAAATACTGTATGAGACTTCCACGATAAGACCTCAAAAACAGACTTGTGTATAGAAGAAAAGACTCTTTGACAGCTGCAAAGGAGGGGACGGAGGGGGGGGGAGGGTTTAGTTTAGATAGTTACTAGAAATCTAGTTGGGAGAAAGCACACATTAGAAACAAGAACAACATTAAGTGGACTTCAGCATAACTTGAGTACTCCTTCCATCTTGACTCAATACTGCAAGGATAGGGTAGCTGGGGCAGGGGACGGGGGACCATGCTCTTAGGCGAATTCCAGGCCAATTGGCACAACTAGCATTTTGCTAAGAGGGCTCTCTGCACCCCACATTGGTGAGTGGCGTCTAGGGTCTTAAAAGCTGCCAAGCTGCCATCCGAGGACACAGCAAATGGTCCCAACTCAGCAGGAATGGATGCTCACCGAGGACCAAAATGACATGCGGTAAAGAAAACCTGGAAGACAGAGAGACCCACAAGAGTGGGTGCCTACATCGACTTGGGACCGGAAGAACCGGATGGTGCCCGGCCACCACCAGTGATAGCCACGATGGAGCTCACAGAGAGGAGTCTCACTGGCAACACAAGAATAAAAAGGGGTGCATCATGAGATCTCCACTGAAAGACCTCTATTGATGGTCCAGCGGTTTTGGGGTTCTTCTGAGAGCATGGCCCCCGGCCCTGATGCTGCCCTTTCCCATAAATTATAACAAAGGTCCACTCTTTGGACAGGAATGGATTGGACTTGGCAATGCAGAGTGACCACATATGGGAAGCACTTTGTGGTTCTATACATCTACAGGATATCATCTTGCTGACCTCTGGCTGGAGGAAGGGGAGTGGACGGAGAGGAGGGGAAAGGAGGTTGTTGGCAGGATGAGACATGAATGGAGCAGAGAGGAATAGTGTGCAGTCACCGGACAGGGAGAGTAGTGGAAGCTGCATATAGGAGGGCATGTAAATTTATACGTGAATGTACATTTTCACTCAGTTATGTTAAATAAAAATAAAAAAAAGAAGAATTTCACCAGGGTGGTAGTTGGGATTAATTAAATATTTAATTGAAAAGAAATCAAGGATAAAGGAAAAGTTCAGAAAACATTCAAGGACATTCTTTTCAATACAGCATCTTGGTAAGCATAAATTACCTCACTATAATAAGGTGGTTCGTCAACCATCTAGTCAACTGGAAAACAAATCACTAATGATTTACTACTCAACTTATTTTTGTTGGTCCTAGCTCTCACTACAAACTCACCAAGTCACAAAGCTGGCTCTTATTTCCCGGATTAACCACTCTATGTTCCTACCAAAAAGGCTTGCAGAAGCACTGAAAGCTATTTGTTTGTACAAAACAATACTCAGAGGTCCCTCTTCCAGCCATGCAGGTTTCTTAAGACTAACAGTTATGGAAGACAAAGCTTTGCAAATTGCATAACTGTACGAAACACTAGAGTATCTATGTGCAATCTCTTAACAGTCTGTAGTCTTTTGCTTATAAGTGTAAACACATTTGTGTGTATGATATTTTCACAAAAATAATGTGCAACTTACATGTTTGTCTGCCAGCTACGCTATTAAACTCATAAAACCTGTTGCCACTGAGTTGAACTTGACTCAGCAATCCTACAGGACAGGGTAGAGCGGCCCTGTAAGTCTTCCAAGGAGTGCCTGGTAGATATGAACTGCCAAACTTGTTGGGAAGCAGCCGTAACTCTTGCTACCAGGGTTTCCAACCATGCTGTTACTAGGCAGAAACCCCATACTGGACAATAAGCAAGAGATGAAGGTGCGAGAACAGGATAAACAAAACAAAAGGTATCGCTACTGAGTCAATTCCAACTCACAGAGACCCTAGAAGACACAGCAGAACTGCCCCATAGAGTTTCCAAGGAGCACCTGGCAGATTTAAACTGCCAACCCTTTGGAGAACAGGAAAGACATCTTTATTTCATTGTACAAGTAAACAGAGCTACTGCTGCCAAACATACTTGCCAAGAGTGAGCAGGCAAGTTACTTTTAAAGGGGTTTACCAATAGGGAGTTCATACAAGTTACCTCTGGAACATTCTTAGTTTTATTACACAGGAACAATAGGGTTTACATATAACCTCTACGCAAAAGCAGCATTCAAAGCAAAACCAGAGAGTAGGGCAGAATCCAACAAAGCACATGATTTTTCAATACAACACTGGAGGGGAAGAAATCACTTAAAGAATACAACACTTTGGTGGCTCTGTCTCAATGTCTTCCTCCCATGAGGTATTTTCATAAGCATCAATATATCAATTTTTCACATGCTGCTGTAAAAAAAAAAAAATAGTATCCCATGCTTATGAGAACTCACTGGAGGAGACTGGTTGGCAAACAAATGTAGAAGACACACATTATTTCTGTAACACTACAGAACTTTAATTTGGTTCTCCAATTCAGACTATCTTGGAGGCCAAAAAAAAAACAAAACTCCTTGTTTTAGTCACCTAGGGCTGCTCTAACTGAAATATCACAGAGTGGATGGCTCCAGCAAAGAAAAGTTTGTTCCTACATGGTCTGGTAGGTTACAAGTCCGAAATCAGGGATGTCCACTCCAGGAGGAGACTTTTCCCCTTGTTGGCTCTGGAGAGAAGTTCAGTGTTGCATCAGACTTTCTTCGCGGAGCATTGTGATGCAGGAACCTCAGGCCTGAAGGACGCGCTCTTCTCCTGGTCCTACTTTTTCAGTGGTGTGAGGTTCCCAACTCTCTGCTTGCTTCTCTTTCCTTTCATCCCTTTTGAGACTGAGGCAGCTCAGCATCTCATGCTGTTTGTCTCTTCAGCTTCAGCTTCCTGTGGCCACATGGCCCGGGCCTAAGGCCCACATCTGCCCTGCCCAGGCAAGTGTTCCAACGCTCTGTAGCTCCACTGATTCAAGCACCCAGAGGCACCCCATTCTTGCTGGAAGCGTCCTGCCCAAAGGCGCTCAACTCTCGCGCTGTGGGTCAGTCAGGCCAGCTCCACCAATTCAAGTGCCGGGAGGCACTCCATTCCACGAGGAAAGCTGTGCACAAGCACTCAGCTCTCTCGCTCCTTGCGTGAGCTCCAGTGCTGCCTCTGGCTCTGCTGCTGCTGCCACCAATCCTCTATTGTTTCTCACCATCTGTGCCTTCGTCTTCTTCCTTCTGAATCTTCTATCCATTCGCAGTTTCAAAATGGTTTCCACATTTTAGGTATTTGCTAGAGCAGCACCCCACTCTCACGGTACCAAATTCTGTTTAGTCAGCTAGGGCTGTCTAACAGAAATACCACAGAGTGGATGGCTTTAACAAAGGAAGGTTTATTTTTACACAGCCCGGTAGGCTACAAGTCCACATTCAGGGTGTCTGCTCCAGGGCAAGGCTTTGGAGGAAAGTCTGGCTCTGGAGGAAAGTCCAGTATTGTATCAGTCTTTGTCCAGGGAGCATCTTGGTGCAGGAACCTCAGGTCTGAAGGACACGCTCTTCTCCCCGTGCTGCTTTCTAGATGGTACAAGGTTCCCAATCCTCAGCCTGTCTCCCTTTCCTTTTATCTCAGGCTGAAAGGATTAAGGGTGGGCCAAGTCATACTCCAGGGAAACTCCCTTTACAGTAGAGCACAGACGCTGTCTTATAAAGGGATTTACAGTCCCACCCTAATCCTTTAACATACAGCATAGGAAAACCACAAAATGGAGGACAGTCACAAGATACTGGGAGTCATGGCCCAGCCACAAGGCTACATGTATTTTTGGGGAGACATAATTCAATCCATGACACTCCTAATGAATTAAAAGAAACTGTAGACAGTTATACTTAAGGTCTCATCTAGCAATCATGGACACGAGAGAGTGGTCCCGTGATTCAAACTCTGTATCTAGTGAACTCTCCAAACCCTGTGCTGCTGAGTCAATTCCAACTCATAGCGACCTTCCAGGAGAGAACACAATTGCTCCACAGAGTTTCCAAAGAGTACCTGGCAGATATGAACTGCTAACCTTTTAGTTACCAGACACAGCACTCAATCACTGTGCCAAGAGGGTGCCCTACAAAAGTTCTAGTTTTGTGTTACTTCCCACAACTGGATTATATATTCCCTGAAGACAAACACCTGGGTTTTTCTCTATAGGCCCAACAACCAGATGGAAAGAACATTTGCTAACTTATCAATTATTTTATTTTACTTTATTGAGCTTTAAGTTCAAATTTACACTCCAAATCAGTTTGCAACATAACCACCCTCCCCCCACAACACTGCTATTCAACTCTAACTGCTTTCCCCACCCAGCCCTAGCAGAATAGTCCTCTGCACCCTGTACTTCCAGTATCCATTCAACCAACTCCTGTCCCCCTCTGCCCTCATATCTGACCTCTGGATAAGAGGTGCTCAGACAGCCTGAAGTACACGTTGAAGCCAAAAAGCACATCCTTCACCAGCATCACCGTCTTACACTGTAGTCTAATCTTTGTCTGAAGATTTGGCTTCAATATTAACTTCAGCTCTGGGGTAACCCAAGAGTCTGGGGGCCATATCCTCAGGGGACCTTCTGGTCTAACAGACCATCAAGTCTGGTCTTTATTAGAGTTCTAGTTCTTTATACACAATTTTCTCCAACTATATCAGGGACATTATGTTGTATTCCCTCTCAGGGCAGTCCTTGGTGATAGCTGGACACCACCTAGTTCTTCTGGTCTCATACAGATATAGTCTCTGGAATATATGGCACCTTCTGTCTCCTCGTCTCAAATTTTGTCTTTGATGTGTTTCACTTTCCGCTGGTCCAGGTGGATTGAGACTAATTGATGCTACTTACATGGCTGCTTTCCAGCTTTTAAGATCTCTAAAGCCACTCAACAAAATGGTGTGCAGAAAGAATACTTTCTTTGAAAGAATGTAGTTATGTCAATTAGCTTAGATGTCCCTAAAAACCATGTTTCCCAGACCCCCTTGGGTTGCATTTAGAAAACCTTTTAGCTTTTCTTCTAGTTCAACTGTGCTAACCTGCCTTCCTCTGTGTGGTGTCACTACCTTCACCAAATCCATTTCTCATCAACAATTTAATCTATGAATACCTTTCTTTCCCTCCCCATCCTTGAAACAATCAACTGTTGTGAGATGTTTCCTAAGATCATCATTGTTTATCACTGCATAGTGTTCCACTGTGTTAATATATACCAGAGCTTATCTATCTATCTGTTGATGTCCACGTACTTACATTATTTCAATTTTTTTGCTGTTGTGGACAGTGCTGCAATATATACTAGTGTGCATGTATCTGTTCATGTGACAACCATTATTTTTCTAGGATATAAGAAGTGGGACTGCTAGACCACATGGCAGTTTTTTTCCCCCTACAAAATTCAAATTATTTCAGGGGACAAATTACAATTAATAGTATCAAAACAATCCTAATGTGAAAAATTACAGATGGTTGAAAATTAATTCTAGGTTTATTCCTGAATCTCCTCAGTGGCTGATATTCCAGGGAGTTTAAAGAAGCTGAAGAAATTATCAAAACAGCTACAAACATGAACAGGTTTCCCACTCCAAAAGTGATACTTGATCATACAGAGGTTAAGAATTTACAGATGCTGGGCCTTGAATCAGTTATTCATTCTTAATTTTTACGAAATGTAACATAGTTAAATATTTATTGAGTGTCCACCATGTACCAGGCACTATACTAAGTTTTAGGGACATAATGACATCTAAGTTCTAAGATAAAATCCATCTTAAAGGCTTGTGCAGTAATTACTGCTGCTAGGTGCTGTTGAGTCAGTTCTGACACACAGCAACTCTATGTACAACAGAATGAAACAATGCCCAGTTCTGTGCCATCCTCACAATTTTGATATGCTTGAGTCCATTGCTGCAGCTGCTGCATCAATCCATCTCATAAAGAGTCTTCCTCTTTTTTGTGGACTGCCTAACCTACGAACAATGACATGCTTTTCCATGGACTGGTCTCTCCCGGAACATATCTAAAGTACACAAGACAAAGTCTCACCATGCTCACTCCTAAGAAACATTCTGGCTGTACTTCTTCCAAGTGACACTTGTTTCTACTTTTGGCATTCAATATTCCTTGCGAACACCATAATTCAAATGTGCCAGTTCACTTTCACATGCATATGAGGCAACAGAAAATATCATGGCTTGGGGCAGATGCACCTTAGTCCTCTAAGTGACTTCTTTGCTTTTTAACACTTTAAAGGGGTTTTTTGCAGCAGACTTGTCCAATGCAATGCATTGTTTTATTTCTTGACTGCTGCTTCAGTCACTGATTGTGGATCCAAGTAAAATGAAATCCTTGACAACTTCAGCCTTTTCCCCATTTATCACGGTGTTCTTACCACTCCAGTTGTGAGGATTTCTTTTGTGATTGAGTGTAAGTATACAGTTCAGTTTAAATTTGCATGCCTGCATACATGCAGATCCTACTGCTCTCCTTGCCAGGTGACAGCACACTCCTCCTATCTGTTCTATAGATGTCATATCCTGCTCACAAGCCCCTGTCCTCTCTTCTCCATTCTCTCCCTTCCCTCTAGTAAGACACTAGTAGGACAACATCCTATAGATGCATAGAACCATGAAGTGCACACATGACACGGTCACTCTGTGTCACTTAGTCCAATCCATTCCTGTCCAGAGTTGACCTCAGTAATGATTTATGGACAGGGGCAGCATCAGGACTATGGGCCATGCTCCCAGAGGAGCCCTAAGGCCCCTGGACCATCAGCTGTAGTCCTTTAGTGGAGTTCTCAGGGTGCACCCCTTTTTATTCCCGTGTTACCAGTGAGACTCAACTTTGTGAGCCTCATCACGGCTATCAATGGTGGTGGCCGGGCACCATCTGCTTTCTCCGGTCACATGTTGATCTGGTCACCCATTTACGTGAGTCTCTTTCTGTCTTTTGGGTTCTCTTTCCTCCACGTTGTTTTGGTCCTTGTTGATTATCTGTTCCTGCTGAGTTGGGACCATCTGATTTACCACAGACGGAAGCTTGCTAGTTTTTAAGTTCCCAGACACCACTCACCAACATGGGGTGCAGAAGACTCACTTAGCACCATGCTAGTTATGCCAATTGGCCTCGATGTCCCCTGACAGCATGGTCCCCAGCTACTCTTGTCCTTGCAATACTGGGTTAAGACTGGAAGAGTATTCATGTTGTACTGAAGTCCAGTTAAACTGATCTTCTTTCTAATGTGTGCTGTCACTGATCTCACCCAATTAAATGTCTATCAACTATTTAATCCATAACCAGCCCCTCCCCCCCCCTTGGAGCCGTCAGAGAGTCCTCTGTACATGAATCTATTTTTAAGTCCTTACCGTGGGGGGTCTCATACAATATTTGTCCCTGTGCTGCTGACTACTTACCCTCAACATAATGTCTTCCACTTGAAGCCAAGTTATGAGATGCTTCCTAAAATCATCACTGTTCTTTATCACTGCATAGTGTTCCACTGAGTATATATACCATAATTTATTTATCCATGCATCTGCTGTTGGACATCTGGGTTGATTCCATCTTTTTGCTATTGTGGACTGTGCTGCAATCAACATTCATGTGTATGTATCTGTTCCTGTGAATGCCCAACTTCATTTTGTACAATATATTCCAAGCAGTGGAATTACTTGATCAAATGGTATATCTATTTCCAGCTTTTGATGAAGCACCAGATTGCTTTCCAAAGAGGTTGTACTATTTGGCAATCCCACCAGCAGTGTAGGAGAGTTCCAATTTCTCAACAGCCTCTCCAGCTTTTATTGTTTTTTGTGTTGTGAATCATGGCCAGCTGTGTTGGTATGAGATGATATTTCATCGTAGTTTTGATTTTGACTTCTTTAATAGTTAATGATGTAAGCATTACCACATGTGTTTTTTGGCTGCCTGGATATCCACTTTAGATAAGAAGTGTCTGTCCATCTCCTTTGCCTGTTGAGTAACTGGATCTTCTCAATATTTTGTAGTACCTTATAGATTATGGCGATCACACGTCAGTCTGACATACACTCACCAAATATTCTGTCCCATTCTGTAGGTGGTCTTTTCATTCTTTAGATAGTCTTTGGATGAGTAAAAATGCTTCATTCTTAGTTGTTCCCATTTATTTTCTCTTATGTTGATCATGCTTTGTCATTAGATTTGGAAGTCTGTCTAACTTGTGTGTTAAAGCTTCCATTGTTGACCCTATTTTTTGTTGCATGACCTTTATCATTTTCAGTTTGATATTTAGATCTTTGATCCAATGAGAGTTGGGTTTTGTGTAAAGTGTGAGATACAGGTCTTGTTTCAATTTTTTTGGACATGGATATCCAGTTTTGCCAGTACCATTTGTTAAAAAAACTTTACCACTTCAAAACCTGAGGGCCTTTGTCAAATATCAACTGTTTATAGGAAGATGGTGGCATCTCTGGGGTCTCAACTCTGTTCCATTGGTCGATATGTGTCTTTTTGTACCAGTACCAAGCTGTTTTGACAACTGTGGCAGTGTAATAGGTTCTAAAGTCAGGTAGTGAGAGGACTTGCACAGTGCTCTTCAGTAGCGCCTTACTTAGCCAGGGTTTATTCCCTTTTCCAAGAAAGTCGGTGATTAGTTTATCCATCTCACTAAAAAATGTTACTGTAATTTGTACTGGGATTGGATTACATAAGTAGACTGCTTTGGGGAAAATAGCCATTTTCACAATGTAAGTCTTCCTATCCATGAGCAGTGTAGATTTCTCCATTCATGTAGGTTTCTCTTGGTTACTTGTAGTGAGATCTTGTAGTTTTCTTTGTAAAGGTCTCTTATTTCTCTAGTTAGATTTATTCCTAGATATTTTATCTTCTTTGGGGCTATAGTAAATGGTACTGATTTGGTGATTTCTTCTTTAATAATCTCTTTGTTGCTATAAAGGAATCCCACTGGTTTACTTATGTTTATCTTGTATCTTAAGACTTTGCTGAACTTTTCTACCAGTTTGAGTAGTTTACTTATGGATTTTTTTGAATTCTCTGCATATACAGTCATATCATCTGCAAATAGTGACATTTTTACTTCTTCTTTGCTGATGCAGATGCCCTTTATTTCTTGGTCTTGTCTAATTGCTATGGCTAGAACTTCCAGTACAATGTCAAATAGGAGAGGTGAGTGTGGGCGTCTCTGTCTAGTTCCCATTCTCAGAGGAAATTATTTCAGTCTCTCTCCATTCAGGACTGATGTAGGCAGTTGGCTATGTATAAATGGCCCTTACTGCATTGAGGAATTTGCTGTCTATTCCTATTTTGCTGAGAGGGACTTTGTCAAATGTCTTTTCTGCATCAACTGACAAAATCAGGTGACTCCTATCTTTTATGTTATGAATGTGGTTGGTTATATTAGTTGTTTTCTGATGTTGAGCCAGCCTTGCATCCCTGGAATGAAACCAACTTGATCATGATGAATTATTATTTTTTTATATGCTGTTGAATTCTATTTGCTAGAATTTTGTTGACGATTTTTACATCCAGGTTCATAAGTGACACTGGTCTGTAACTTTCTTTTTTCATGGGATCTTTCCCTGGCTTTGGTATCAGGGTTATGCTGGCTTCATAGAATGAATTTGGAGTATTCTGTCCCTTTCCATGCTATGAAATAGTCTCAGTAGTATTGTAGTTAACTTTCCTCTAAAAGCTTGGTAGAATTACGCAGTGAAGCCATCTGAGCCAATGCTTTTTTAGTTGGTTGTTTTCTGATGACTTTTTGAATCTCTTCCTTTGTGATGGGCTTATTAAGTTGTTCTGCTTCACCTTGTGTTAATTTTGGTAGCTGATACGAATCTAGGAATTTGTCCATTTCCTCGAGGTTTTCAAATCTGTCAGAGTACAGTCTTTCATAGTATTCTATTAGGATATTTCTTTATTTCTGTTGGATCTGTTGTGGTATCTCTCATCTCATTTCTTATTTGGGTTATTTGTTTCCTTTTCTGTTTTTCTTTAGTAACTTTAGCCAATAGTTTGTCAATTTTGTTGATCTTTTCAAAAAACCAGCTTTTGGTCTTTTCAATTGTTCTTCTGTTTTCTAATTCATTTAGTTCTGCTCTCTATGATCTGTTTTCTTCTGGTGCCTGAGGGGTTCCTTTGTTGCTCTCGTCCTACTTGTTCAAGCTGTAGGGTTAGTTCTTTGGTTCAGGTCTTTTCTTCCTTCTGGACATGTTCATTTATAGAGATAAACTGACCCCTGAGCACTGCTTTGGCTGAATCCCATAAGTTCTAGTGGGAAGTACTTTCATTCTCATTTGAGTCCATAAATTTCTTTATTTTATCCTTGATTTCTTCTATAATCCAGGGCTTTCTGAAGAGATGTTATTCAGTTTCCATTTCTATCTGTGTTTTTTCTGCGATTGATTTCAACTTCTATGGCTTTACGGTCCGAGAAGATGCTTTGCAATAATTCAGTGGTATGGGTTTTGTTGAGATTTGCTTTACGTCCTAACACATAGTCTATTCTAGAAAATGTTCCATGTGCACTGCAGAAGAGGTGTAGTTGTCTGCTGATGGATAGAAAGTTCTGTATATGTCCATGAGGTCTTGTTGGTTAATTGTGCCAACAAGATCTTATGCGTCTTTACTGAGCTTTTTTCTAGAAGATCTGTCCAATACTGAGAATGGAGTGTTGAAGTCTCCCACTATTATTGTGGAGCGATCTATCTCCTTTCTGAATGTAGTCAGTGTTTCTTTGACATACTTAGATGCTCTAATATTGGGTGCATAAATATTTAATATTGTTTTAAGTCCTGCTTGTGTACTGAAACTTTCAGCAAGTATCCATGCTTGTCAACGATGGTGTATTTTACATTAAAATCTATTTTTTTCTGAGATTAGTATTGTACACCTGCTCTTTTTTCCATATTGCTGGCTTGATATATATTCTTTCATCCTTTAATTTTCAGTTTGTTCATATCTTTAAGTGTAAGGTGAGTTTCTTGTAAGCAACATACAGACAGGTCATGTCTTTTGACCCAAGATGTCATTCATTGTCTCTTTAGTAGAGAGTTCAGTCCATTTACATTCAAGTTAATTACTGACACATATGTGTTTAGTGCTGTCATTCTGATGTGTTTATTTTTGTGTTGATGTTTTCTCCATTCTCTTAAATTCTGTTCTGGGACATTCTTCTTTATGAGTTGATTTTTCCCCCTTTTCAGTGTTGCTTTCGTGTTTGTTGAGACTCCTGTATTACATTTCTTGATTTGATATGTTGCATCTTTATTGCGCTTAACAGCTATCCCTGTTATCTCCTTAATAATCTATGTTCAAACCCAATTTTAACTTCTACACATCTTATTCCTCTCCATCTGGAAGAAATATAACTACTGTAGTACACCCCTCTTTTTAATGTGACAATATCATAGTTTTCATGATATGATCACTGGATCATTTCTTTTAATATTACAGCTTTGAGTTTTCTCCTTTCTCTGAGTAGTTTCTGGATGATGTGTTGTGGATAACCTCCTAATATACAGAGTTAATGGTTTTGTTCTAAGCCAAGAACTTCTTTCAATATTTCTTGTAGCTTTGGTTTGGTTTTTACAAAGTCTCTGCATTTCTGTTTATCTGCAAATGTCTTAATTCCATTTTCATATTTGAAAGACAATTTCGCACAATATATAATTCTTGGTTGAATTTTTACACCTTCAAGGCTTTGAATGTGTCATCCCATTGCCTCCATGCCAGCATCCTTTCCGCTGAGAAGACAAAAGCCTACAGGATTTCCCTCTGAATGCTAGCTCTGCTTTGTGTTTCACTGCCTGTAAGAGTTTCTGCTTATGTTTCATTTTGTTAAGCTTGATTATAATATGTCTTGCTGTCTTTTTTGGGATCTATATTGTGTGGCGTTCGAAACGCCTCTTGGGTATCTATATTCTCTTCTTTCATAATTTCAGAGAAGTTTTCTGTCAGCAGCTCAACAACAACACTCTCTGTGTTTTCAAGTGGCCCTCTCTGTTCAGGAACTCCAATTAATCGCAGATTGTTCCTCTTGATAAGAGTTCCACATGTTTCTAAATGCTTCTTCATTTTTCTTGTTTCCTTTCTCTGATTTCTCCTCATAGATGCTGGAGTCAGTAGCTCTGGCTTCCAAGTCAGAAAGTCTGTTTTCCATTTGTTCGATTCTGCTTTTTTGGCTTTCAATTGAAATTTCTATCTCTTTGATTTTGTTGTTGTTCTGTTGGATTTCAGAGTACTGGTGTTCCATCTGTTTGAACAGCTTGCTTAATTTTTCGTTTTTCTCTGCTGCATTTTTTATAATGTCTAGGAGGGCTCTGTATATAATCCTTGTACATGGCCTCCGATAGTTTCGGGAAGGCTTCTTCATCTGGGAAGTTCTTTGGTTCTTTGGGGCTTTCTGGAGCCATGGGTGCATTTTTCTTTACGTTTCTGGCTAAGATTTGTTGTTTTTGGCACATCCAGAGATTGTTTAGTTAAGTTACCTTAGCAGGATGTGAAGCACAGTCTCAGAAGCAAGGTGATCACTAGTCATCTCTACGTACTCCAGTAGCTGGGCCCACTGGAATCTTTGGGTAGAAGACTCCACATCCTGAATGGCAAAGACACAGCCCCACTTGTGGGGTCATTGGGGGAGCATCAGCTGACCCTACGAAGTGAGTCAGTAAAGGCTGCAAGAGATGCTGTCAGGATGCACCATTTTTATTGCTCTACGTAGTCTTATTTTGAAAGGTAAAAGTTATCTGACAGCTTCCAAAATCAGTCAGGCTGTGAGATGTGCAAGTCCCTCTTTCCAGATGGCAAGGGAGCCACCTCTATATCCAACTCCAGATGCTGTATTCTAGTTCAAAGTACAGACAGGCTACTGCCCAGCTGCCATCCACTGCCAGACCCACCTGTAAGGCTACACTGTGCTGAACCCAGCTTTTCTTCTGGGAAAGCACTCCCTGGGCTGGCACTGCCTGCCTGCCTGGGAATTTGCCCCTGTTGAGGCCTCCTTTGGGTAACTCTGCCTCCCAGCTGAACAAGATGGCATCCCACACAGCTCTCCTGTCCACTGTGAAATAGCAATCTCAATGGCGGAGGTTCAGAAAAAGAGGGTGGAGGAACTAAAGTGCTCAGAGTCCAGAGCTGGGCTCTCAAAATGTGGCCATTCCACCCGCTGATCACGTCACCAGTGTGGCTGAGCTTTGCTGCCAGTTAAGCCCAAGCCCGCCTGCCAGCCAAGACAAAGAAAAAAAGTTAAAAACCCCAGTTACCTTCAGTCTATGACAGCTGGCCATTCAACAAGGACAGGGGTCAGCAAAAAATAAGTTTCTAATTCAGTGGCATGTAGTCCAAATTGACAACCCTATGCTGTGTCCTAGGGCTCACTGGGTGTCCAGAAGGCTCCATTTAATCATCAATCCAGGCCTTAGATTTCAGAGGGAATTAAGAAGATGTATGTCTAGTCTGCCATATTGATTCTGCCCCCATGGCATTTCTAATTATAGCTTAAGTGCCAAATTGATTTCCAAAGTGGCTGCCATTTTACATTCCCACCAGCAATGTAGAAGATTTCCAGTCTCTCCACAGCCTCTCCAACATTTCCTATTTTGTGTTCTTTGGATTAATGCCAGCCTTGTTGGGGTGAGATGGTATTTCACTGTAGTTTTAATTTGGATTTCCCTAAATGGCTAATAATTGTGAACATTTCCTCATGTATACAAAGACTGTCAATTAAATTTGGGAACTCATCCTAGAAAAAATACTATGTGTTTCACTGCTGAATATCATTACAGTCACCTTGAAAGCACTCCTGTTTGGAAGCTATTCACTGAAGTCAACATCTAGTCTATGCTTCAAAGCGATTTTAGAACTCTTTTGGGAATGGCCATCAGAGCTGTCATTGTATTACCTTTGGTATCCTGAATGTCATCAAAATGTCTACCTTTCAATATTTCCTTTACCGTTGGGTAAAGAAAAAAGTCTCTGGGGGCCACATTAAGTGAGTAAGGAGAGCGTTCCAACACAGTTATTTGTTTACTGGCTAAAAACTCCCTCACAGACAACTATACAGTTAAATTCACAAACTTGCCACCTTGCTTCCCTGAGCAATGGGCCATTCCAGAAAGAGTTCCAAAACTGCTCTAAAAGGTGGACTAGACACTGGCATCAGTGCAGAGCTTCCCAAAGGTAGTACTTCGAAGGCAATTGTAGTGATATTCAGTGATGGGGTATGTAGCACTTAGAACAAGTTCACACACTTCATTGTCTGACCTCGTATGTTAGCATCCTGGATGTATTCTTCAGTGAAGTGCCCGTTATATCCTTTGGTCATGTTTTAATTGGGTTCTTTGTTTCTTTCTTGTTGAAGTTTTGCAGTACCTTGTAGATTATGGAGATTAGATGGCAACTAGATCCATGGTAGCCAGAAATTCTTTCCCAGTCTGTAGGCAGTCTTTTTACTCCTTTAGTGAAGTCTTTGGATGAGCACCGTGGTTTGATTTTTACAACTTCTCAGTACTTATTTTCTCTTCTGATGTTTGTGCATTGTTAGTAACATTTTATAATCTGTTTATGCCATGTATTAGGGCCCCTAGCACTGTCCCTATTTTTCCTTCCATGATCAATATTGTTATAGATTTTATATTTAGATCTTTGATGCATTTTGAGTTAGTTTTTGTACAAGGTATGAGATACAGGTCTTGTTTCTTTCCTTTTTTTTTTTTTTTTGCAGGTGCATATCCAGTTATGACAGCACCACTTGTTAAAGAGACTGTCTTTTCCCCAGTTTACCGACTTTGGACCTTTGTTAAGTATCAGCTACTAGGAAGTGAATAATGTCATATGTGGATTCTCAATTGTGTTCCATTGATCTATGTATCTGTCTTTGTACCAGTACTTGGCTATTCTGACTACTACAGCAGTGTAATAGGTTCTAGTGAGGTAGCATGAGGCCTCCAACTTTGTTCTTATTCTTCACTAATGCTTTACTTTTCCAGGGCTTCTTCCCTTTCCATGGGAAGTTAGTGATTTGTTTCTCCAGCTCATTAAAAAATTCCATTAGAATTTGTATTGGGATCGCATTGTATCTGCAGATCACTTTGGGTGGAACAAATATTTGCACGATGAGAAAGGTAGGTTTCTCCAATTATTGTAGGTCTCTTTTGGTTTCTTGCAGTACAGTCTTTAAATTTCTTTTGTATAAGTCTTTTATACCTCTGGTAAGATTTATTTTTTAGATATTTAATCTTCTTGGAGGCAACTGTAAATGATATTGATTTGGGGAGTTCCTCTTTGCTCGTCTCTTTGTTCGTGTAAAGGAATCCAAATGACTTATGTATGCTTATCTTATATATTGAAACTTTGCTAAACTATTCTATTAGTTCCAATAGCTTTTTTGTGAATTCTTTAGGGTTTGCCATGTATGATATCACATCATCTACAAATAGAGATAGTTTTACTTCTTCCTTACTGATGTGTATGCCCTTTGTTTCTTTGTCTTGCCTGACTGCTCTGGCTACAACCTCCAGGACAATGCTTAATAAAAGTGGTGATAAATGAGCATCCTTGTCTGGGTTCATGTTCTCAAAAAGAATGCTTTCAGATTCTCCCTAGTTACAATGATGTTGACTGTTGGCTTAGCATAGATGTACCCTATTATGTTGAAGAATTTCCCTTCTATTCTTATGTCATGAATTGTGTTCCCCAAGAAATATGTGTAGAAATTTGGCTGGTCCAAGATTCCTGGTGTTGTGTGATGTTCCTCCATGTTGGAATTCCTGCCTCTATGATGTTAATGAGGGTGGATGGGCCACAGTTGTGTTGGTGGGGCAAAAATAATGTGTTACTATACTGTGGCTTGGGGTAGCCTCTTGAGATATAAAAGAAAGTGAGACAAGTTCAATTTTGGGAACCTCATGCTACCAAGAAAACAGCACCAAGAACAGACAGCATCCTTTGGACCTGAGGTTCCTGTGCCAGGATGCTCTCATATTGAATTTCGATTCTTAGCCTACTGATCTAACTTCTCATACTGAATTTGGACTTGTAGCTTACCAGACTGTAACAAAATAATATTTTTCTCCTTTTAAAGCCACCTACTTGTGCTATTTCTGTTAAAGCACTACTTGATAACTAAAGCATGTGATTCTGCTGAAAGTTTTTAACAAGAGTGGGTGTGGGACTGTGTCAGATGCCTTTTCTGCACCAATTAATACAATCAAATGGTTCTTGTCTTTCGTTATTTTTTAAGTGGTTGATTACATTGATTGTTTTTCTAATGTTGAACCATCCCTGCATCTCTACTATGAATTCCACTTTCTAATGGTGAATTACTGTTTGATGTACTGTTGCATTCTGTTGGCTAGAATTTTGCTGAGGGTTTTTGCATCTAGGTTCATGAGAGGCTCTGGGCTATAATTTTCCTTTTTGTGCTGTCTTTACCTGGTTTTGGTATCAGGGTTATGGTAGCTTTATATAATGAATTTTTGGGGTATTTCCTACTTTTCTATGCTCTGGAATACCTTTAGTGACAGTGGTGTTAACGCTTTTCTAAAAGTTCAGTAAAATTCTCCAGCGAAGCTGTCAAGGTCAGAGCTTCTCTTAGTTGGGAGTTTATAATTAGCTTTTCATTGTTTTCTTTTGTAACAGATTTATTTACTTGTACCACTTCTGCTTGTGCTAGTTTTGGCAGGTGATGTGCTTCTAGAAATGCACCCATTTCCTCTAGGATTTTGCATTTATTATTAGAGTGTAATTCTTCATAGTATTCTGTTTTGATTCTTTTAATTTCAGTTGGGTCTGTTGTGATACGGCCCATCTCACTTCTTATTTGAGTTATTTGCTTCCTCTCTTGTTTGCAGCTTGGCCAGTGGTTTACCAACTTTGTTGATCTTTGCAGAAAACCAGCTTTTGGTCTTGTTAACCCTTTCAATCATTTTTCTATTCTCTAATTCATTTTGTTCTGCTCTAATTCTTATTATCTGCTATCTTCTGATGCCCAAGGAATTCTTTCGCTTTCTTTCCACCTGTTGAAGTTGTAGAATTAATTCTTTGATTTGGGCCCTTTCTTCCTTTTGGATGTCTGCATTTGTTGAGATAAACTGACTTCTGAGCACTACTTTTGCTGTATCCTATAGATTCCAATAGGATGTGTTCTCATTCTAATTTGAGTCTATGGATTTTATTCCACCCTTGATTTCTTCTATAACACATTCCTTTTTGAGCAAGGTGTGGTTTGGCTTTCATGGTTTTTTTGTTTGTTTTGTTTTTCCTTTTTCATTTTGTCATTGATTTCTACTTTTATGTCTTTATGGTCTAAAAAGATGCTTTGTAGTATTTCAATACTTTGAATTTTGTTAAGGATTGCTCTGTGGTCTTAATATGTCATCAAATCCGGAGAATGTTCTACGTGTGTTAGGAAATAAAGTATATTTGGTTGTTGTTGGGTGGAGTGTTCTGTATATGTCTATAATGTCTAGTTGGTTGACTGCAGCATTTAGATCTTCCATGTCCTAACAGAGCTTTTGTCTACATATTCTGTCCTTTGTTGTGAGTTGTGTGTTGAAGAGTATTACCATGAAGCTGTCTCTTTCTGTTTTCAGTGCAATTAGTGTCTTTTTTATGCATTTTGGAGCTCTGTTTTTGGTGCATAGATATTTAATATGGTTATGTTCTCCTGGTGGTCCTTTAATCACCATTTAATGTTCTCCCTTTTCCAGTGTGGTTTTAAAGTCTATTTTATCAGAGATTAATATTACCATTCCTGCCCTTTTTTGAATGTTAACTTGGTAACTTGTTTCCATCCTTTGAGCTTTAGTTTGTCTGTCTTTGAACCTGAAGTGTGTCTCCTGTAGGCAGCATACAGATGTGTTGTATTTTTAAATCCAATTTGCTATTTTCTATCTCTTTTAAAAACGTCTCTATGTCTTTAGTTTAGGTAAGTTTGATTATCATATGCCTTGGTGTTTTTCTTTTGGGATCTACCTCGTGTGGAGTTCAATAAAGTGCCTTGGATAGATAACTTCTCATCTTTCGTGGCATCCGGGAAGTTTTCTGTCAGCAAAACTTTGAAAAATTCTCTCTGTATTTTCTGTTTTCCCCCACTGTCCTGGTAGTCCAATCACTCACAGATATCTCCTTTTCATAGAGTTCCACAGAATTCGTAGTGTTTCCTTGATTTTCTTAAATTCTTTTACTGGCTTTTTCCTTAAAATGTTGATGTCACATGCTTTACCTTCAATCTCACTAATTCAGGCTTCCATTGACTCAGTCCTGCTCTTCTGACTTTCCAATGAATTGCCTGATTCTGTAGTTTTATAAATGTTCCAAATATCTAATTCTTGCCACTGTATGCTTTCTTACAGCCTGTTCAATTTGCCATTACGCTCCACTGCATTCTTCCTCATCTCTTGAAAAGTTCTAAATATTAATCTTTCACATTCCACCTCTTATAGTTCCAAGAAGTCCTCTTCCTCTAGAAAATTTGATTGTTTTTAGAGCTTTCTGAAGAAATCATGGTCTGCTTCTTTACATGCTTTGATACAGACTGTTATTTCTGAGCTATTAGTAAATTATATTTACTTATTTTGTGTTTGACTACCATGTTCCAGTTTCCTGTTTTGAAACATATGGATGGTCTGGTTGTGTGTGATAGTTTGGTTGTTACTGTCTTTGAAGCTCTATGTTATCTCACCTGGTGGTTAGAGATGTTGAGCTGTTACTAGACATGGTTGGTTAGAGCTGTTATTAGACATGGGAGCCCAAAAGTCTGTTTACTTTTCTTACACGGATTCAGCTCAGGTGTCCACATGGTCACTCACCAAGTATGTGGTACAGGCTCTCGCCTAGATGTGTAGGGGTGATTGGTATAGGCACAAGTGTTTGCCTGTAGCTGTTGAGAAAGGCAGGGGACTAACCGCTGTCCCTGAGTGTCTGTGAGGTTGGTGTATCCCCTTATGCCTGAATCTAGGTGAAGGAACAATTTCTGCCCTGATTTTCAGGCTTAGGGGAGACAGCTGAATTTTTTTTTTCTTTAACCTCCTTCCGTGAGTTTGTTGAATTGTTACCCCTAGTCCTGGAGAATGGCTCAGGGTGGGATTAAGGAGTCCTACTTCCAGTTCAATTAACAGCATCAGACTCCAGAGCTGGGCACAGTACACAGAGGGAGAATGGCTTAAAGTGGACTAGACGAGTCCTACTTCTGGCTCAGTTAATGGCATTTCACTCTAGCACCAGGTGCAGTGCAGAGAAGGGAGGAGGGAGTGCTGGGAGAAGACAGACAGGCCTATGTCGAAGAAAAAATTTTAGATTTGTGCAGTTGATTACATGCAAAGACTTAGCTTTCGATGATCTGGTGCTGTTTCTCACTGGTTCTAGAGGTGCAAGCAGATTCTCTAGGCAATTGCTCCTGCTGAAGAGGATACCCACCAACCTTCATGATCAGCTCACCATGCAGTGGCTGTAACCATTCCTGGCAGGTCAAGTCTGCTGAGTTCTATGTATTTCTGAAGTTATTTTTCCTTCCCCATTGCTCAGTGCAATTTCTCAATCTTCCCTCTGATGTTTATGGCTCCTAGGATGTCATATGTACTGGATTCATTTGTTCTTTGAGTTCTTTGTTGTTAAAGGGGTCAAGTGAAGCATCCATCTACTCCACCATCTTGACCCTGCATCTAATTTATGAATTTTTAGTGAACTATTAGAAATTGGCTGTTTCCTGGTGCTGTTGCATAGAAATACCACTCACGTGTGGCTTTAAAGAGTAGAAATTTATTTTCTCACAGTTATGGAGGTTTACAGTCCAAATGAGGGTCTCAGCTGAGTTGATTCCTTCCTTGTCAGTAGCTTTGGGAGTTCCCTGGTTCTTAGCACTCCTCACAATGCATATGTCTTCCCTACTGTGTGCCTATGTCTATGTGTAATCAGCTATTTTTAGAACTCAGAAGTGAGCAGGTTTAGGCTACACTTATACTGGTACAGCCTTATTAACAGGACAAAGAAAATTTTTTTTTCAAAGAGAATTATATCCATATGACTAGTGGTGTCATGACAATCTTTTCTTATCTAAGTTTAACCATGGTGGCTAACTACAAGCTATCCTGATGAGAAAAAGGAAAGACTGGAAACTCTTCAAAGTACCAGAACAAAAGCAGACAACAGAAGATCAGGGTTTCCAGTGTGAGGTACAGAAAGGAGAACAAACAACAAACAAAGTCTCAGAAACCTAAAAGATACTATCAAGTACGTCAAGATATGCATCACAGGAGTCCCAGAAAGAGATAAGAGGAGTAAAGGGGGTAGATATTTGAAGAAATAATGGCCCCAAACTTTTCCAAATATGATGAAAGACATGAGTATACACATCCAAGATGCTCAAGGAACTCCAAGCAGGATAAATTCAGAGATCAATACAGAGACACATTATAAACAAACTGTCAAAACTGAATGACAGATAAAAGCAACAAGAGAGAAGCCTATCATCAGATAACCAGGAATCCTCAATAATATTAATCGCAAGTTTGTTTGCAGAAACTATGAAGGACAGAAGGCACTGGGCTAACACATTCAAGTGCCAAAGGGAAAAAAAAAAAAAACCTGTCAACCAAGAATTCTATAACCAACAAAGCTATTTATATGAATGAAGGAAAACTAGACATTTCCAGATGAATAAAAACTGAAGGGATTCATTACCAGTAGAATTCTTCTGCAAGAAATGCTAAAGGGAGTCCTTCAGACTGAAATAAAAAAGACACTAGATAGTCACTGAAAGTCCTAAGAGACATAAAAAACTCTGATAATGGTTAACTACAGTCTGTTGCTAGTAGCTGACCTTGAAAGGTAGCTCCATAGGTAAATACAAAAGCCAGTATTGTATTTTTGATCTATAATTCCTCGTTTTTCTTTTTTCATGGCATCAGGCTATAAAGCAGTTTCATTCAAAACCTTTTGTTAAACTTTAAACACTGGAACAAGAGTCAAATGTACTAAATATAACATGAAGCTTTTGTTGGTAGTAGTTCAAATTTTGTCCTATGGGTATTATTACTTTTGAGTTTTTCTCTTTATATGAAAGCTTGGAATAACGAATATATTATTTTGTACATTCATCATTCTATACACCAAATGTCTAGGTAATTAAGCAGCATATTAAGGCCATAAATCAACTCATGGCCTCTATGCCCAAGGCTTACTTTACTACTCAGTAATCGGGAAAGTTCATTTTTATATGTGTGTTACAGGGCTGTGATCAGTCTACAGAAAAAAAAATAGGATAACAGAATTTTTTTTTCTCTGATTATGTTTCTTTTCTTTCTTTCTTTTTTTCTTTTTTATTGGAGCAGGATTAGGGAGTGGACACTGAATGAGGCAGGGTTCAACAATTTTACATTTCATGAAAGTTACAGACTCTGAAGAATACAATGATGGCGTACAATTTTATTGTTAAAGCACAATCCTTGAATGAAATGACTTTTTTCCACAGAAAACTACTATAATACTTTAAGAATTTTAAGATATAACATTGACCAATAAAGTCACAACACATGCAGTGATCCAAATACTTAACTTCTCTCCTTTTATCAGGCTTTTACAATCATATTCAGCCTTTACTGTCTGAGTAAGTCACTTTTAGTTTCTTCATGGTCCTCCACTTGTCTTAACATGACACTTGTCCAGTTGTTCAATTTATAATGCAGTAATATTTCAGTCCAGTTTCAGTCTCCATGTTTTCTAATGCCACGTCTCAGACTCCTCTTCCCCATACCATTCCTGTCTTTTCCTAGATGCATTTTTTTCAGAAGTTACTGGTTGACTGTTCAAAGCATACCTTGTCTGGATTTACTGGATTTCCTATTGTCTTCTTTCATTCTTCTACTTTGAAGAGTTCTCAGTCTTTCCTCCTTCTCATCAGGGTATCTTGTAGTTAGCCACCATGGTTAAACTTAGATAAGAAGAGATTGTCATGAGACCTCGATAAGGATACGGTATCTCCTCAGGATGCAGTTACTATAGACTGTCTCTAACACTTTCTCCTATTTCCACATTAGCCAGAGTTTCCATCGCACTATGACTACTGCTAAGTTTATCTCAAAAATTTAATATTCTTGCTCTTTTACTTTCCACTACTTTTGTTGCTGCTTACATTGGAAAAGTCGATGATTTTTCGTTTAGCACATAATTCATATAACTTTTAATTTTCTCCATCATGTGGTTGTAGTTGAAGTGTTGAAAAATGGAATGGAAAGCATCTTTCTGAGAGATTATTATATGCAATTTTCTTTTTAAAGACATGTACACATTTGAGTCATCAAATATTCTTTCAAAGACTTCTGCTTATTTAAATCTGACATTTTCTGTACAAACAGCAATAGCCTGAATTTTAATTAAATTCTAAATTTCTTCACGAAGTTTGTCATGTTCCTTTTCTACTGAATCCCAGATCATCAGGGCTGATTCCGAGGGTATGATTTGTTTATCACTTTCAAACTATGCACCAAGAGTTTTTCCAGCTGCAATTCTTGTCAAAAATTGACATATGTATACAGTCCTCAATTGGTAAACTGTTAGACTGGACAGTGTATGAATCATAGCCTCAGCACTGTCACAGGTATGGTGGAAGCCCTCAGAGCAGATGTTGCTGAAGGCCTTGCAAAGAGAGAGGCAGGGAAAATCAATCATTCAGCTTGCAGACACAGTCACCGTCTTGGCCTCGGCCACCAGGCCCTCATTTTCTTCCTTCTCAGGGTTCCCTATCTGCACATGGCACTCACGCAGTTCCTGACACTTGAACTGCTTTCAGTCATCTCCTGTTTCTGCCACTTGCCCCTCTATAGCTTTAGCAGCCTCCTCAATGACATACCTCCTCTTTTTTTCCTATATGATTTTTTAAAAACAAAAAAAATCCAAACCCATTATACTCAAGTTGATTTCAACACATAGTGACCCAACAGGGTTTCCAAGGAGTGGCTGGCAGATTCAAACTCTGGACCTTTCTGTTAACAGCTAAGCTCTTAACTACTGTGGCACCAGGGCTCTACATAAATTGCAATTTAAATATGTATTAATGAGCACACAATATATAAATATGTCAACTGTGACAATATAAAGGGGAGGGATGGAGACAGGAGAAGAGTGTTTATACACTATTCAAACTAGGTTATTTTAAGTTTAAGATATTAATTATTATCCTCAAGCTAACCATTAATAACTAAAATACAGGCAGAAAAAGAAAAGATCAAAACAGTACAGTGTAAAAATTCAATTAAATACCAGGAAACAAAAAAGAGGCAGTAATGGGAAGAATTCAGGAACACGTGCACATGAAATACAGAAAGAAAAAAAAGAACTAAATGGTAGAAATAAATTCTTCCTTATTAGTAAATATAAATGGGTTAACTGTTCCTATTAAAAGGCAGGAAGTTCCCCTGGTGGCATAGTTGTTAAGGCTGCTAACTTAAAGGTCAGTGGTTGAAACTCATCAGACATTCCACGAGAGAAAGATGTTGACAATCTGCTTCCATAAATATTACAGCCTTAGAAACCCTATGGGGTAGTTCTACTCTGTCCTACAGGGTCACTGTGAGTTGGAATGGACTTGATGACACATGACAACATTGAAAGACTAGACTAAAAAAATCATGATCCATTTATATTCTACCTACTTTAGATAGAAAGGGTAAAAGAACTCACAATGCAAATCCACTGACATCGAGTCGATTCCAACTCATAGTGATCCTACAGATGAGAGTAGAACTGCCCCACGGTATTTCCAAGGAACACCTGGTGGATTCAAATGGCCAACATTTTGGTTAGCAGCCATAGCACTTAGCCACTACACCATCCAGAGTTTCCAGGGTAAAAAGCATTGAAAATAAAAGAATGGAAAAATACATTCCATAGAACGAGTAACCAAGAGAGAGATGGAGTGACTATATTATTGTCAGACTACATAGACTTTAAATCAAAAACAGTTGCATGGAACAAAGAAAAATACTATATATTGATAAAAAGTTCAATCTAGCAAGACCATATAACAAATGTATGCATACAGTGTCTGCCAATTAAACTCCCAAATTTAATCGTCCTAATTGCTACATACCTCATTGCTGAATATCACTACAGCCACCTTCGAAGTAATCCCCTTAGGAAGCTATGCTGATGTGCATGCCTACTCCAACCTTCAAAGTAATTTTGGAACTCTTTCTGGAATGGCCATTGTGCAAGGTGGCAACATGGCACGTTCAGTTGTCTGTGAGAGTGTTTCTAGCCTGTGAACAAACAACTGTATTGGAATACCCTACCTACTCACCTGATCTGACCCCCAACGACTTTTTTCTTTACCCAAAGATAAAGGAAATATTGAAAGGGGGACATTTTGATGACATCCAGGACATCAAGGATCATACAATGACAGCTTTGACAGCCATTCCAGAAAAAGAATTTCAAAACTGCTTTGAAGGGTAAACTAGGTGCCAACATTGGAGCACAAGTTCCCAAGGGGAGTACTTTGAAGTAGACCATAATGATATTCAGCAATGAGTTATGTGGCACTTATTCTAGGATGAGTTTACAAACTTAATTTGGCAGTCTTGACACATACTCTGTAACAAAAACGAAAACCAAAACCACCGCCTCTAACAATAGAGTCTCACAACACATGAAATAAAACTGACAAAACTGAAGGGGAATACAGACAGTTCCACAATAACAGTTGGAGACTTCAATAACCTACACTTTCAATAGTGTGGTCCAACCAAACAGAAGATTAATAAGGAAATGTAGACTTGAGCAATACTATAAACCAATCTAATAAACAGAGAACACTCCAACCAACAGCAACAGAATATACATTCTTCTTAGTTGTACCTGAAATAGTCAAGAATACACCATCTGTTAGGCTGCTGTACAAAACAAATCATGGTAAATTTAAAATGACTAAAATCATACAGAATATCTTCTCCAACCACAAAAAGACTAAAACTAGAATGCAATAACAAAATACATAGCAATTAAATAACACACTCAAAACAACGGGTCAAAAAAGAAACCACAAATCACGAAAAATTTTGAGATAAATGAAAATGAAAATGTAATATACCAAAGCTTGTAAATTAAGTTAAAGAGGGATTCTACAGCTATAAATGCCTACATTAAAAAAGAAGAAATCTCAATAACCTAATAGTATGCCTTAAAAAATTAGGAAAAAAAAGAGTAAACTGAACCCAAAGCTAGCATAGAAAATAATAAAATTTATACCAGAAATAAATGAAATAGACAATAGTAAAACAACAGAAAATCAACTAAGTCTAAAGTTCGTTTTTTAAAAGATCAACAAAATCAACAATCTTTAAGTAGATTAATTTAGGATTGAGGACAGTGAGATTTCCTCTCCCTTACTTTGAATGTGTTATCAGGATGAACCAATCCCTGGAGGAGGACATTATGCTTGGTAGAGAAGGTCAGTGAAAAAGAGGAAAATCCCAACAAGATGGAATGACACAGTGGCAGCACAACAAATTCAAATATAGCAACGACTTATGAGGATGGCACAGAACTCGGTGATGTTTTGTTTTGTTGTACACAGTGTCACTCTGGGTCAGAATTCACTTGACAGAACTAACAACAGCTAAGAAAAGAAGACTTTAATTACTAAAATGATAAGTATAAGTGATTATTATTACTCATTTTTAAAATGACTATAAAGGAATTGGCATATAGGAATTTGGTTAGGTGAAGTGTGTGACAGCACCCAGTAGAATGCAGGTCAGCATAACTGGACTACACCATAAATCGAAAAATTTCCTAAATTCAATCCAACATTTGAAAGGATAGAGTACCAGGGACAGGGGTCTGGAGATCATGCTCTAAGGGGACATTAAGTTCCACCGGCGGCAGAGTCAAGATGGCGGGCTAAATACACGTCTTCCTAAATCCCTCTGAAAACCAAGACCTAAATTGGTAACTAAATGGAGCCTTCTGGATACCTAGTGAGCCCTAGGACACAGCATACGGCTGTTAGTTTGGACTTCAGACCAATCAACAGAAAACAACTTCTCTTTCGCTGACCCCCACTCTTGGTGAGGGCCAGCTTACATAGACTGACGGTAACTCACCATCTTAACTTCTTTTTTTCTCTGTCTTAGCCAGTAGGTATACCTGGGACTTGACTAGCAGCTAATCTCAGACACACTACTGGTAGGATCAGCAGGTGAAATTGACCTATTTGAGAGCCCAGCTTTGAACTCCGTGCATCTCAGCACGTTTGGCCTCTTTCTGTACTGAGGCAAGCAGGGAGCTTCTGCAGGACGCCATCTTGTTCCACTGGGCAGCAGAGATATCTATAAGGAGGCCTCGGCTGGACCTCATTCCTAGGCTGGGAGGCAGTGACTACCCCAGAGGAGAGTGCTTTCCTGGCAGAAAAGCAGTATTCTACACAGTGTCGCCTATGGCTGGGGCCCGACAGCAGTGGCCAGCAGGGCAGTAGCCTTTCTGTATTTTTAACTAGTTTATAACATCTGGGGTTGGATATAGAGGCGCTTACTTTATGAGCTGGGAAGAGGGATCTGTACACCTGAAAACCTGACTGACTTTGGTAGTTGTCGGAACTTTTTACCTTTCATTTTAACACAGCTTAGAGAAACAAGTACGATCCATCCTCACAGCATCTCTCCCAGCCTCTACTGACTCATGTGATGCCCCAAAAGCAAAAAACTCTAGAGAAAAGTATAACTAAGAAATCACCCATGGCTTCCGAAGGTCCCCAAAAGAAAGATCCAAAGAAGTTCCCAGATGAAGAAATCTTTCTGAAACTATCAGAAGGTGAATACAAAAGGATTATATAGAGAGCCCTCCTAGACTTTATACAAAATGTAGGAGAGCAAAATGAAAAATTAAGAAAGCTGTTTGATGTGATGGAACACCAATACTCTGAAATCCAGTGGATCAAGAACAAAATCAAAGAGGTAGAAACTTGAATTCAAAGTCAAGAAAACAGAATGGAACAAATGGAAAACAGACTTTCTGACTTGTAAGACAGAGCTACAGACTTCAGCATCTATGAGGAGAAATCAGAAAAAAGAAACAAGAAAAATGAAGAAACATTAAGAAGCATGTGGGACTCTATTAAGTGGAACAATCTACAATTAACTGGAGTTCCTGAACAGGGTGAGACCCCTGAGAACACAGAGGGTATTGTGGCTGAGCTGCTGACAGAAAATTTCCCAGAAATTATGAAAGAAGAGAATACAGAAATCCGAGAGGCATATCGAATATCACTCAATAAGCCAAGTGCCGTCGAGTCAGATCCGACTCATGTACAGACTGCAAAAGAAAGACTCCAATTATTCTCAAGCTGAACAAACTGAAACCTAAGCAGTAACTCTTAAAGGCAGCAAGACTCAAAGCAAAGCTAACATTCAGAGGGAAACCATGTAGGCTTCTGTCGGATTTCTCAGCAGAAACAATGCTGGCACAGGGATAGTGGTATGAAACAATCAAAGCCTTGAAGAAGAACAACCAAGAATTATATATCCTGCAAAACTATCTTTCAAATATGAAAATGAAATGAAGACATTTGCAGATATACAGAAACTCAAGAGACTTTGTAAAAAACAAACCAAAGCTACAAAAAATACTGAAAGAATCTCTTGCCTTAGAAGAATAAAACCACTAACTTTATATTTTAGAAGCAAATACAGGACATATCCCCAGAAACTTACTCATGATGAGAGTACTGTGGCTATGATCATATCATGAAAAGTATGACATCATCCTATTAAAAAGAGGGATGTACTACAGTCGTTATAGTCCTTCCAGATGGAGAGGAACTTAATAAGACTGGTAGTAATTAAAATTGGGTTTACACAGTTTATTAAGGGGGATCATAGGGACAGCCATAAAGCACAATAAAGATGTAACATATCAAATCAAGAAACGTAATACAGGAGTCGTAACAACCACAAAACCAACCCTGGAAAAGGTGAAAAATCAACTCACAAAGAAATCTCCCAGAACAGATTAACAAGAACAACAGAGAAAACACCAACACAGAAATAAACATAGCACAATGGCAGCACTGAACACATACCTTTCAGTAATTACATTGAATGTGAATGGGCTGAATGCTTCAGTAAAGACACATCGAGTGACATCTTGGATCAAAAGACACGATACATCCATATGTTGCCTACAAGAAACTCACCTTAGGCTTAAAGATAGGAACAAACTGAAAATTAAAGGATGGAAGCATATATATCAAGCTAACAATACACAAAGAAGAGCAGGTGTGGCAATTCTAATCTCAGGTAAAATCGATTTTAATGTCAAATCTGCCATTGTGGATAAGGATGGACACTATTTCTTGCTGAAAGTTTTAATACATAAGCAGGACTTAACAGTATTACATAATTATGCACCTAATATTAGAGCACCTAAATACATCGAAGAAACACTGACTACACTCTAAAATGAGATAGATCACTCCACAATAATAGTGGGAAACTTCGACACTCCACAATAATAGTGGGAGAGTTCAACACTCCACCCTCAATATTGGACAGACCTTCTAGAAAAAAGCTCAATAAAGACACAGAAGACCTTACTGCCATAATTAACCAACTAGACCTCATCGACATATACAGAACTTTCTATCCATCAGCAGACAACTACACATTCTTCTCCGTGCACATGGAACATTCTCCAGAATAGACCATGTGTTAGGACATAAAGCAATTCTGAACAAAATCCACACCACCAAATTAAGCCAAAGCCATCTTCTCAGATCATAAAGCCATAAAAGTAAAAATTAATAGCAGAAAAAACATACAATTTGAAAGCCTAGAGGAAATGGACAAACACCTTGATTCATATCCCCTACCAAATTATTGAAAGATCAAGCAGAATAACTTAATAAATCTATAATAAAGGAAGAGATTGAAAAAGTCATCAACAAGCTACCGACCAAGACAATCCTGGGCCCAGAAGCCTTCACGACAGAATTCTACCACCCACTTTTAGAGAAGTGTTATTTCCACTACTACTGAGGCTATTTCACAGTATAGAAATGAAGGGAATACTCCCAAATTCTTTCTATGCAGCCAGCATAATGCTGGTACCAAAGCCAGGGAAAGACCCAACAAAAAAGAAGAACTACAGGCCGATATCACTCATGAATCTACATGCCAAAATCTTCAACAAAATTCTTGTCAAAAGAATACAACAACATATCCAAAAAATAATCCATCATGACCAAACTGAATTCATACCAGGGAACATCAGAAAAACAATTAATGTGATCAACCACATAAATAACATAAAAGACAAGAATCACCTGATTTTGTCTATTGATGCAGAAAAGGCATTTGATAAAGTCCAACACCCATTCACGCTAAAAACTCTCGGCAAAATAGGAAAAGAAAGCAAATTCCTCAATGATAATAAGGGCCATTTATACAAAGTCAACTGCCTACGTCATCCTGAACAGAGAGAGAGACTGAAACAATTTCCCTGGAGAATGAGAACTACACAAGGATGCTCACTCTCACCTCTCCAATTCGACATTGTTCTGGAAGTTCTAGCCAGAGCAATTAGACAACACCAAGAAATAAAGGACATCTGCATCAGAAAAGGAGAAGTAAAAATCTCCTTATTTGCAGATGTATATGCAGAGAATCCTAAAGAATCCAAAACTACTCAAACTGATAGAAGAGTTCAGCAAAGTCTCAGGATACAAGATAAACATAAGTAAATCAGTAGGATTCCTTTACACCAACAATGCAATTGTTACTGACAAAATCACCAAATCAATACCATTTACTATAGCCCCCAAGAAGATAAAGTACCTAAGAAAAAATCTAGCCAGAGAAATAACAGACATTTACAAAGAGAACTACAAGCCCTTACTGCAAGAAACTAAGAGAGATCTACATAAATGGAGAAGCCTACCCTGCCCATGGATAGGAAGACTTAACATTGTGAAAATGTCTATTTTACTCAAAGCAATCTATCTATATAATGCAATCCCAATACAAATTCCAGTGAGATGGAGAAACAAATCACCAACTACTGAAGAATAAGAACATACTGGGAGGCCTCTCACCACCCGACTTTAGAACCTATTACACTGCCACAGAACTCAAAACAGCCTAGTGCTGGTACAAAGAGACAGACAGATCAATGGCACAGAATTGAGACCTCAGAGATGACACCATCTTCCTATGAACAAGTGATACTCAACAAAGGCCCTAAGACATTAAACTGGGGTAAAAACAATCTCTTCAACAAATGGTGCTGGCAAAATTGGAAATCCATCTGCAAAAAATTGAAACAAGACCCATATCTTACACCTTATACAAAAACCAACTCAAACTGGACAAAAGACCTAAATACCAAATCTAAAATGATAAAGCTCATCCAAGAAAAACTAAGAACAACAATGAAAGTTTTACTACACAACACAGACAGACTTCAAAATCTGTCAAAGAAACCATAAACAACAGAAGAGAAAATGGATAAATGGGAACTATTAAGAATCACACACTTTTGCACCTCCAAAGACTTTATTAATAGAATTAAAAGCCCACCTATGGAATAGGAAACAATCTCTGGCAACTGTATGTCAGACCAACACTGGATCTTCATAATCTATAAGGTACTAAAAAATATCACTAAGAAAAAGATAAATCATACAATTAAGCAGTGGGCAAGGGAGACGGACAGACACTTCACTAACAAGGAGGTCCAGGCAACCAAAAAACACATGCAGACAAGCTCACAATCATTAACTATTAAAGAATTTCAAATCAAAACAAGAAGAAGACACCATCTCACCCCAACAATTGTTGGCCATGATCCCCAAAACATCAAACAACAAATGCTGGAGAGGCTACAGAGAAACTGGAACTCTCCTACACTCCTAGTGGGATTGCAAAACAGTGCAACCTCTTTGGAAAGCAATCTGGCACTTCCTTAAAAAGCTGGATCTAGATATATCATTTGACCCAGTAAGTCCACTGCTTAGAATATATCCTACAGAATCAAAGGACACTCACACTAACTGATACATGCACATGAATGTTTATCGCAGCACAGTCCACAACAGCAAAAAGATGGAATCAACCCAGATGCCCAACAATAGAGGAATGGATAGGTAAACTATGGTATATACACTCAATGGAACACTATGCAATGATAAAGAACAACGACGATTTTAGGAAACATCTCATAACCTGGTTTCAATTGCTGAGTGAAAGTAGTCAGTGATAAAAGGCCAAATATTGTATAAGACCCCTACAATAAGAACTTAAAAATAGACTCATGCATAGAAGACAAGACTCTTTGACGGCTGCAAGGGTAGGGAGGGAAAGAGGGCAAATGGGGGAGGGTTTAGATTAGATAGTTGATAAAAATTTGGTTGGGTAAAATCTGTGACAGCACACATTAAAAAGAAGATCAATATTAACTGGACTTCAACACAACTATTGTACTCCTCCCATCTTAACCCACTATTGCAAGGACAGAGTAGTGGGGACTGGGGGCCGGGGACCATGCTCTCACGGAAAATTGAGGCCAACTGGCACAACTAGTGTTTTGCTAATGAGGACTTTCCACACCCCACATTGGTGAGTGGCATCTGGGGTCTTAAAAGTTGCCAAGCTGCCATCTGAGGGTACAGCAAATGGTCCCAACTTAGCAGTAACAGATGATCACCTAGGTCCACAACAACATGGGGGAAAGAGAACCCAGAAGACAGAGAGACCCACATGAGTGGGTGTTTAGATCAACTTGTGACCGGAAGAACCAGACTGTGCCTGGCCATCACCAGTGATAGCCACAATGGAGCTCACAACGTTTAGTCTCACTGGCAACACAAGAATAAAAAGGGGTGCACCGTGAGATCTCCACTGAAAGACCACAATTGATGGTCCAGGGGCTTCGGGGTTCCCCTGGGAGCAGGGGTCCTGGCCCTGATGCTGCCCCTGTCTGTAAATCATTATGAAGGTCAACTTTTCAGACAGCAATGGATTGGACTTGGTGACACAGAGTGACCATATTTTGTGGGCCCTTTATGGTTCTAGGCATCTATAGGATGTCGTCCTGCTGACCTCATACTGGAGGAAGGGAAGTGGGTGGAGAGGAGAAGACAGGAGACTGTTGGGAGGATACGACATGTATGGAGCAGAGAGGAAGAGTGTGCTGTCACCGTGCAGGGAGAGCAGTGGAAGCTGCATACAGGTGAACATGCAAATTTATATGGGAATGTACATTTTCATTCAATCATAATTTAAAAAAAAAAAAAGAAAGATCAATATTAACTGGACTTCGACATGATTACTCCTCCCATCTTAACCCAACACAGCAAGGACAGAGTAGCTGAGGCGAGGAGCCGGGGACCATGCTCTCAGGGGAAATCGAGGCCAAGTGGCACAACTAGCACTTTTTTTTTCTACATCCCACATTGGTGATGGCATCTGGGGTCTTAAAAGCTGCCAAGTTGCCATCTGAGGTACATCAAATGGCTCCAACTCAGCAGGAATGGATGATCACCACGGGCCAAAACAACATGGGGGAAAGAGAACCCAGAACACAGAGAGACCCAAGTGAGTGGGTGACTAAATTGACCTGTGACCAGAACTGGACAGTGCCCACCTACCACCAGTGACATCCGCAATGGAGCTCACAAAGTTGAGTGTCACTGGCAACACGAGAATTAAAAGGGGTGCACCCTGAGATCTCCACTAACAGACACAGTTGATGGTCCAGGGGCCGTGGAGTTCCCCTGGGAGCATGGTCCCTGGCTCTGATGCTGCTCCTGTCCATAAATCATAATGGAGGTCAACTCTTCAGACAGGAATGCATTGTACTTGGTGACACACAGTGACTATATCATGTGTGCACTTTACGGTTCTACGCATGTATACGATGTTGTCGTGCTGACATCCTTCTGGAGGCGAGGCAGTGGGTGGAGAGGAAGGGATAGGAGAGTGTTGGGAGGACAAGACACATATGGAGTGAAGAGGAAGAATGTGTTATCACCAGGCAGGGAGAGCAGTGGGAGCTGCATAGCGGTGGGCATGTACATTTCATTCAATCATAATAACAAATAAATAAATAAATAAAGCTCATGATCCACTAAAAAAAACACATACACAAAACAACAAATGCTGGGAGGCTGTAGAAAGATTCGAACTCTCCTACACTGCTGGTGGGAATGAAAAAACAATACAACCTTTTTGGAAAGCAATTTGGTGCTTCCTTAAAAAGCTAGAAATAGAAATACCATATGGTCCAACAATCCCACTGCTCTGAATATATCCTACAGAAATAAAGGTGGTCACACAAACAGATACATACACATGAATGTTTAGTGCAGCACTGTCCACAGGAGCAAAAAGATGGACTCAACCTTGGTTGCCATAAATAGATGAATGGATAAACAAGTTATGGTGCATATACACAATGGAACACCATGAAATGACACAGAACAATCATGAGTTTAGGAAGCATCTCATAATCTGGTATCAACTAGAAGACACTAAGCTGAGTGAAATCAGACAGCTGCAAAATGATTTAAGTATTGTATGAGACCTCTGCTGTAAGGATTTAAAAATGGACTTAAATACAGAAGAAAAGACTTTTTAACAGCTAAAAGGATGGGCAGGGAAGGAGAGGGATGTTCATAAGATTAGACAGTTGATAGGAATTTGGTTATGTGAAGGGAGTGACAGCACACAGTAGAGAGCAGATCAGCACAACTGGACTTCACCATAAAGTGAAAGGTTTTCAAAATTCAATCTAGTATTTTAAAGGGTAGAGTAAGAGGCATGGGGGCCTGGGGACCATGTTTTCAGGGGAAAGTCGAGGTCAACTGGCATAGCTAGTGTTTAGCTAAGACAGTCTTCTTGCACCTGACATTGGTGAGTAGGATCTGGGGTCTTAAAAGCTAGCATGCTGCCATCTGAGTATCAACAAATGGCCCCACTCCATGTGGAATAGATGACAACCAAGAACATCAAAGACATGAGGAAAAATGAGTCTAGAAGACAGAAGGACTCATATGAATAAGAGACTGTATCAGCATGAGACCAGAAGAACCAGATGGTGCCCAGCCACCACCAAAGGCAGTCATGACAGGGGACACAATGTAGGGTCCTTGAGGCAACATGAGAAAATGAGGTGTGCAGCTCAAAAACTCTTCCAAAAGACCCAAACTAATGGTCTGACAGCCTGGAGGGTCTCCTGGGAACATGGCCACTAGATTTGCTACTGGCCCTGAACTGAAACCAGTATTGAGGTCACCTCTTCAGACCAGAATGGACTGCACTTGGGGACACAGTGTGAGCACATATTGTGTGTACTTTATGAGTCTATACATTTATAAGAGGCTGTCCTACTGGTTTCTTTCTAGATGGTAGACAATAAGGTGGAGAGGAGGGGACACATGTTCACTAAGAGGATACTAGATACGAATTACTTTAGTAGCTAATGATCATCAGCAATTCTGCATATGTCATTCGGCTGCTTGAATATCCTCTTTAGAAAAATGTCTGTCCATCTCCTTCACCCATCGCTTAATTGGATTATTTATCCTTTTCTTGTTGATATTCTGTAACACCTTATAGATTATGGAGATCAGATGTCGGTCTGACACAGGCTGCCAAAATAATTTTTCTCATTCTGTAGGTGGTCTTTTAACCCTTTTGATGAAGTCTTTGGATGAGCAAAAGTGTTTTATTCTTAGTAGTTCCCATTTATCTATTTTCTCTTCTGTTGCATGTTCTTTGTCAGATTTTGAAGTATGTCTACACTGTGTATTAAAACTTCCATTGTTGATCCTATTTTATCTGGGATGAGCTTTATCATTTTAGAGAGACTGGAAATATCTTACACTGTTGGTGGGAATTCAAAAATGATACAACTTTTTTGGAAAGCAATTTGGTACTTCCTTAAAAAGCCAGAAATAGAGATACCATATGGTCCAGCAATCCCACTGCTCTGAATATATCCTTCAGAAACAAAGGTGGTCACATGAACAGACATGTACATGAATGTGTGTTGCAGCACAGTCCACAACAGCAAAAAGTTGGAATCAATCCCAATGCTCATCAACAGATGAATGGATAAGCAAACTATGGTACACATACTCAATGGGAAATCATGTTATGATAAAAAACAATGACGATGTTAGAAAACATCTCATAACATGGTCTCATTGGAAGAGATCATGCTGAGTGAAATTAGTCATTGTCAAAAGGACAAATTTTGTATTTATATACAAATTTTGTATAGAACCCCTGTTATAAGGACTTAACAAGAGAATTATCCACAGAAAATGACTGTGTTGGCTACATGAGTGGGTGGGGGACTGAGGGTTCATCATAGATGAGATAATTGATAGATGTTAGAAATTTTATTCTTTTATTGTAACTAATAAAAAAATAAAAAAGAGGATATTAGAAGTATAGAGTGAAAAAGAACAATGTGCTGTCACAGGCTAAGGAGAGCAGATGGAGCTGCAGGTAGGTGGACATGTGGAATTGATTTTGATTATATACTTCCACTTAATCATCATAAAAAAATAAAAAAAGAAGAAATTCCAAATCAACAGTGAAAGCAAAAAATTAAGTTTTTGTGAGGATATGGGTAAACTGAAACCCTTCTGCATTACCAGTGGGAATGTAAATTGGTGCAGCTACAATGGAAAACATGTCGGTACTTCTTCAAAAAGCTACACATGGAATTACCATATGAACTAGAAAATGTACTCCTACGTATACACCCAAAAAGACTTTAAAGCAAGGACTCAAACAACTTTTTCTACATCAATGTTCATTACAGCATTATTCATAACAGCCAAAAGATAGAACCAATCCATCAGCAGGTGACTGGATAAACAAAATGTGGTATATCCACACAAGGGAATGTTATTCAGCCATAAAGAGAAATGAAGTTCTGATATATGCTATGACATGGATAAAGATTGCACACATTATGCTGAGTGAAATAAGTCAGACACAGAAGGATCAATTCTGTATGATCCCACTTAAATGCAGTATACAGAAGAGAGGTTATTGGAGTCTATGAGGGGAAGGGAATGAGGAGCTGTCATGTAATGGGTTTAGCTTTTGTGTGAGACAGTAAAAGCTCTGGAAATAGTGATTATTGTTCACATGTACAACATTGTGGATGTACTTACCACTAAGTTGTACTTTCAAAATGCTTAAGTTTTATCCTATGTATATTTTACCACAATAAAAATGCCATATATACATACACGCGTACATACATATATATATATGTATATATATATATATATATATTAGATTTTAAAAAATTGGAAGGGACTCGAAACACAGAATCGCCCAGAGGGGAATCCAAATGTGCATTTCAATTCCTCACTTCCGATCTAGCCACCCAAGTCACAGTGAATTTCCTGAGAGGGCTAGAGATTAAAAGAATATAAACTGCTGGTTTACCAAAATGGAGCCCAGAAAGGAAAGTGAGACCTTTGAATAGGACCATCTGGTTGAAAAAATTAGAAAAGGTATGGCATGTTTTAAATAAGGTTTCAAAAACAAACAACCCAAACCCATTGCTATGGCACCAAGTCCAACTCATAGTGACCCTACTGGACAGGGTAGAACTGCCTCGAAGGAATTCTAAGGCTGTGTATCTTTATAGAAAGCTGACTGCCACATCTTTCTCCCATGGAGTGAACGGTGGGTTAGAACCACAAATCCTTTGGTTAGTAGCTGAGATTTTAATCACTCTACCACCATGGCTCCTTAAATACCACACCCAGCACTGTTACTGCCTCACTTAATTATACCACCACACAATTACTAATCTACAAGCAGTCCCTGGGTTACAAACAAGATCTGTTCCTTAGTTTGTATTCAAGTTGACTTTGCCAGAAGAGGTTCATGGGGTTCTCCTTCACCATCATTTAGTCAAATGTTTGTCTTAGTCAAAGCTAGAGTGAAATCAAAAAGTTGCAAAACAACATACCTTGCAGAAAGTGACTGTGGTCACAAATCAGCATAGGATTAGCAGTTACTTTCGAGTCCTTTTAGTTACATCGGAATCTCCATCATCTTCCAAAAGGGTACCACAAGCCCACTACCTTTCTTGAGACTTCTTTCACTTTGAAGGGTGTGTAATTTTGGTTCTTATGAGTCAAAAGTGTTATATGTTTAGACACATTTTCTAATATATTACCTACAACCCATACAACTCTATATGTGAACTTACATGAAGTTTAAAACACAGAAAAGTCCCAATTCTTACAATAATAGTAAATAGTTAATAATTCCGAGGGATTACACAATTTATAAGGTTATTGTCTGCTTTCTAGACAATCAACTCATGTTAATTACAGGAAGAATCTACAGTGCCAACAAGTAAAATGAAACCTTCAAAAACAGCCACACCTCACCTGCCGATTAACGACTGCAGCTGGGGGTAAGAGGGTGTGGGGCAGGGCAGGGCATAACGCAGATGCTGAAGGCATCAGGAGAACCTCAGAACCCAGCTGTTTGAGTTTGAACCCTGAATTCCTCCTTGGTATCTATCACCTCTAGCTGTCTCGGCATTTCAGAAAAGTTACAGAATATCAGTACTCGTACTGCTTTCCTAATATTCCAGATTGTAAATACACTAGGGAACAGATGGCTAAGGTTCTGGGCTGTATAAATCAACCCAAGGACATTCAGAATGAGTCCCTGCCTTGCTCTTATTCACATACCCTTTTCTGGTATCACAGAATCACAAGGGAAGGAGGGTCAGAAGAGATGGCCGATTCAAGAGAAGATCCCACCTAAACCACCCCCAGGAGATTAGAGTCAGAGCCTCTAAAATCTCCACTGAAGAAGCATCAATATTCCCATTGTCAAACCTGTAAACCAAAAACCCAAACCCATTGCTATGGCGTCAGTTCTGATTTATAGTGACCCTACAGCACAAAGTAGAACTGCCCGATTGAGTTTTCAAGGAACACCTAATGGATTCAAACAACTGATCTTCCAGTTAGCAGCTGAGCCCTTAATCACCATGTCACCAGGGTTTTCGTCAAACCTGTACGTGCATAGATACAAGTGATATATATTTACATGTTAATCCATGTGACTATCTTTGGGTGGGTTATGAAATTCTGAGTTAATTTTTTAAATATCTAGATATACTTTACAAATTTTTTGAACTACTTTTATAATAAGAAAATAAATTTTCATTTTCTCTAAGGAAGAAAATGTTTTGTCAAACCATACTGATATAAACCCCACCCACTGCCATCAAGTCAATTCCAATTCTTAGTGACCCTATAAGACAGAGTAGAAACATCCCACAGAGTTTCCAAGGAACATCTGGCAGATTTGAACCGCTCACCTCTTGGTTAGCAGATGTAGCGCTTAACCACATCACCACCTGGATTTTCACACTGATATGAGCAACAATAACATTAAGAATTATGACAAAAATGATGATGAGTTGATGCCTTTGCATGTTGTTTTACACTTTAAAGAGTATTTTCACATACATTTGTTTAATTATCAGTCTTTCCTTCTCTTGAAGGTATGTAAAATGGCCCTGAGGATGAATTCCAGCTTCGTCTGTTTCTTTAGTGGTAAAATGGGGGGTAATGCCCAGTGTTATGGATCACACTGTGTTCCTCAAAAAGAAAGGTGAAGTACTAAGCCCTGTATTTGAGTGTGGCCCTATTTGGAAACACAGGTTTTCCTCTGTTATGTTAATAAGGCCAGGAGAGTAGGTGGGTCCTACGCTTAATCTCTTCTGAGTGATGTTTTAAGGAAAAAAAGCAAGCAGAAAAGAAAAGAAATACAAGAGACCAACAGCAGATACACCAGAAACACCTGAGGCAGCCACTGCTGAAAGAGACAAGAAATCAACTTCCCCTAGAGCAAGAAACTTGCCTTGGAGCTGAAAAACTAATCTGGACTATAGCCAGAGAATGCAGCCCTGCTGATTCCCTGAATTTGGACTCCAGCCTCCAGAACTGGGAGACAATAAATGTCTGTTGTTTAAAGACACTCACTTGTGGTATGCCCTAGGAAACCAAGACATACCTACCATACAGTCATGCAGGGAGGCCCAGGCACTAAGAGAGTCTCAATGGTCTATTTAACAAATACTGGCTAATAAATGAGGAGGATAAACACCGCCTCACTGGCTCTTCAAAGGCAGCGCAGGGAGGTAGGCAGGGCACTTTGATATTCCCCCATTTTACTAATGTTACTAAGTGCCTTAGGGCTGATCTGCACTCACAGCGATCCAACGTGACAGAGCAGAATTGCCTCATGGGATTTTCTAGGTTATAATCTTGAAGAAGATTTGAAACACTTATTGATGAAGATCAAAGACCACGGCCTTCAGTGTGGATTGTACTTGAACATCAAGAAAACAGAAATCCTCACACTGGACCTATAAGCACTGTCATGATAAATGGAGAAAGGATGGAGGTTGTCAAGGATTTCATTTTATTTGGTCCCACAATCAATGCCCATGAAAGCAGCTGTTAAGATTGCACTGGGAAAATCTGCTGCAAAACATTTTTAAAATGTTGCAAAGATGTCTCCTTGAAGACTCGAGCCACCTGACCCAAGCCATGGTATTTTCAACTGCATCATATTCAAGTGAAAGCTGAACCATATAATAAGGAAGACAGAAGAAGAACTGATGCCCTTGAATTGCAGTGTTGGAGAAGAATACTAACTATACCATGGACTACCAAAAGAGCCAACAGATTTGTTTGGGAAGAAGTCCAACCAGAGTGCTCCGTGGAAGCAAGGATGATGAAGACTGCATCTTACATACTTTGGACATGTTGTCAGGCCCTGGAGAAGGACAGCATGCCAGGTCAAGCAGAGGGTCAGTGAAAAAGAAGACCATCGAGGTGACAGAGTGACACAAAGGCTACAACAACTGACTTACGCATAACAATGATTATTAGCATGGTGCAGGACTTTTATTCACAGGGTTGCTTGCTGTGAGTCAAACCTGACTCCGTGGCATCTAACAACAACAGCAATGTTTACGGCAGCAAATCATCAGGTCTTTGCTCCCTTGGAGGCACTGGATGGTTCAAACCACCAACCTTTTCAGTTAGCAGCGAAGTACTTAACCACTACCCTATCAAGTCTCCTTATTTTCCTAAGAAGACAAACTAGTCATTAAAAATCCTGTACATGTCTCTCTCATCCCATCCTCTACACTCTGTTCCTTAATGTTGTTTTAGAAAGGCTCAGAGAAAGATTTCAATAATCATTATTTACATTTTATCTACTTAAAAAACCAATCAGCCCAAACTCCTGGGTTCATTCCAACATTTAGGAGGGCCTACTATGCTCTTGAAACCCTAGGAACATGGTAGTTAAGTATTGTCTGTTAACCAAAAGTTTGGTCATTCGAATCCACTACAGTCCTTGGAAACTCTATGGGGGAGTTCTACTTTGTCCTTTAGGGTCACTATGAGTCAGAACTGACTCGACGGCACTGGGTTTGGTTTTACCATGTGCCTAGGGATAAGGATCGTTCAGCAGTAGAATTCTTGTCTTACATGCGGGAGAAATGAAAAACTCAAACCAAAACCAAAGCCACTGAGTTGCTTCTGACTCTTAACCAGCTTACAGGACTGAGTAAAACTGCCCCATGTAGGGGGTTTCCAAAGCTATAAATCTTTATGGGAGAAAGCTGCTACATCTTTTCTCCCATGGAGTGGTCACTGGGTTTGAGTTGCCAACTTTTTGGGTAAGTAGCCAAGGGCTTCAGCTACTGCACTACCAGGGCCCTGGGGTTTAATTCCCAGCCAGTGCACCTCATGCACAGTTACCACCCGGCTGTCAGTCTAGGCCTCTGTGTGCTATGCTGTTTAACAGGTTTCAGCAGAGTTGAGGGGTTATCCAGGGCAGCTAATAACTATAACTGTGCACCTAGGCTGTGCTTCCTGATAAGCATAGGAAGTCACTGATCTCTGCCCTCCAGGCCATCCCAGGCCTTACTGTTGACTGCGCAGTTTCTGGGTAATTCTGTACAAATGACTGTTTCTACGCCTCTTTTTCCTTCTCTCAACAACAGCAATGTAAATTACCCTTACTGAGAAACAAGACAAAGTATACCTAAGATTTGCCAAAAAAGAGAGAATTAACAAAATTAATCAACCTCAATACATAGACACATACAAACATGTTTTACTTACTGCACTCCAGATGAAGGTTGACAGAGCAGACTCAATTCTGACTGAACAAGGAACACACACACTGTTTTGTGATGTTGGTTGCCAACCGTACGACATGTCAACATGCTCCCCTTCTCAACTTCGGGATCCTAAGGACTAGCTTTCCTGTTCCCTCCTGCCTTCTTGTCCTTGCCACTGGAGTGGTGTGCCCATTTAGTCTTGTTTTGTTTTAGGGGCCTAAGCTTTGGCTGCTGGGTGAACCTCAGGAGTGACTTCATTACTGAGCTAAAAGGATGTCTGGGAACCATACTCTCGATGTTTCCCCGGTTTCTGTCAGGCCAGCAGGACTGGGTTTTTTTTTTTTTTGTTAGAATTTTGTTCCACATTTTTCTCCAACTCTGTCCGGGACCTTCCACTGTGGCCCCTAGTAGAGCAGTCAGTGGTAGCAGCCAGGCATCACCTGGCTGTACTGGATTCAGTCTGGTAAAGGCTGTGGTAGTTGCAGTCCATTACTCCTCTGGGCTAAGCTTACCTTCGTGTCTTTGGTTTCCTTTATTCTCCCCTGCTCAAGATGGGATGGGATCAGTGGAGCATCTGAAATGGCCACTCACAATCTTTTAAGACCCCAGACACTACTCACCAAAGTAGAATGTATAACATTTTCCTTACAAACTATATTATACCAACTGAACTAGATATTCCCCAAGACAATAGTCCCCACAGCCCTCACAAATGTTGTTTTCTACACATTACAAGATAAAACTTCAAAATTCACAAATTATAAGAAATGGTAGCCTAGCCAAGAAGCACTTCACAATACATAGTTTATCTGAAAACTCATTTGCACACAGTTTTACTATCAACCATTTCAGAGAACCCCATTGCCTTGAACTCGAGTCTTTCAACAGTTATGCCAGCAGACATTTATCAGTCAACACCTGTTTTTCTGCTTTGGATTCTTCTCTGATAACATGTAGTATTTCAAGCCTCTCCCAAACAAAGCAATTTTAAATGACACATCTTTTACCATCAAGAAACTGTCAATATCTTGGTTTTTTTCTTTTTACTCTTTAAATGGAATAGTCTAACTCAAAACCATCAGGCCATAATTCCCTGTCATTTCCCCTAAATTATGAGACAATCAGGATGTTAAAGAGCTATAGAAAATATAAGAAATACTGCCCTTGCTGAGCAGAAATTTTAACACCAATGATATTCAATTATTTCAAATATATGCCAGAAGTCAGTGGACTCAGTATTATTTTTGTTGAGAGACTCAAATTGCATATATTGTCAGATCTGGTAAAATACTGCAGTTAGTAATTTATTTTGTCACACAATAATATACACTATATTGGTTAAGCAATGTAGTAGTCTCTGTCCAAAATTAGAGGTATATATATATATATATATATATAAAACAGACACATTCCTTTAAAAAACTTAGGTATAAATCTAAATTAAGCTATTGGCTTTGGCAAGCTATTCAATAAATGCATGGTGGGAAAACTTGCTACTTAAAATAATCTTCAGAATTAGAAATGCAGGTGGCTGATAAACCTTTTAAAAGAATTAATAAAATACAAATAAAAACATACCAGTTTTCACTAAACTGGCAAAAACATAAAAGATTAATCATACACAGCAAGTTTTAATACTATATAAAAAATAATGTTTCATTACTGTTTGTAGCAAATTCTCACAATCCTTCTGGAGAGCAACTAGGCAGTATCTATCAAAATGTCAAATGTCCATTGTCTTTGTCCCAGTAATTCCACTTTCGGGAATTTCATGATACTGTTAATCACTTTGTTCTAATAGCAAAAAACTGAGGACCATCTAAATATTCTTCTACAGAGGATTAATTACATGTAGCATTAGTGGTGAAGTGCTATGGCTGCTAACCAAGAGGTTGGCAGTTCAAATCCACCAAGCACTCCTGGAAACTCTATGGGGCAGTTCTATTCTAACATACAAGGTTAACAGCACCTACAAAACAACAACAAAAACAACATAGCTGCAGTGCAACAAATTACTTACTTACATGCATGGGCTTGCGACTCCCAAAAAAATGACTGGGATTGGGTGGGACTATGCAAATAAGGTACTGTGGCCCACCAAGGGGATTAGAGAGCCTGCTAATAATGGAAATAAGGTGCACAGAACCATTCTATGGATGAGACCATACAAATAAGGTATATGGAATCCTAATAAGAGGACTGGTCGGTTCTACCATCCTGCTAGTCTTAAAGGCAGCCAATCCCAGAAAAAATAGGGGACTCCTTACCCCCGAGAAAAAGCCAAGAGTGGAGCATCTGCTTTGGATCCTGGGTCCCTGTGCTGAAAACATCTTAGATCCAGGAGACAGAGCTGGAACACCAGAGATGGCACCAGACAGCCAGACGCACGGCAGACAAACAGCAAGAGCAGAACCAGGAGCGGCGTGAGATGGAGCGGTGCATTTCCTGGTCCATGGAGCAAGGCAGCTACAGTGGGTGCGCTAAACCCTCAGAGTGGGAAACCGAGTGCCTTGAGTAGAAGGTCTATTGGTGGAGCAGGGTGCTTCTGGACACTAACCGGCAGAATTAAGCGCTTTGCAACACTTGCCTGAGCAGGGGTAAGGGCCAATGGAGAAGGGCTGTCCTGAGGGGACCAAAAGGGGCCCTACACGATGAAAGGGAGCTAAGAAAATTGTCCTGTGACAAGGAGGGGAGACTCCACCTACATGATTCCTGATCCTGATCCCACATTGTAAACTGTTACCTCTCTAATAAACCCTACAACTCTGAGTATGATCTGTGAGCTTTATGTGGTTACGGTAGAGACGCAGAGTTCTGTGGGAGGGATGGTTGGTGTCACAACTAATAAGAAAATTGGAAAGAGGAGGTATGTCTGACCTGCACCTCACAGAAATCAGCCCTGGGCTGATCTAATAGTGATTCTCCTTTGCTCTGTGAAGTTAAGAGGACCTCAGGTGGGCCATGCCACTTCTACAACAGTCCATCTAACAGGACTGTATGTGATGAGTTTTTTTTTTAAGGTGAATTTATATGTACTGACATGGAAAAAAATAAAAGTCGCAGAATTGTATAAACATGGTCCTATTTGCCTACCAAGGAGAAAAAAGAAAACTCGAAAATTCTCATCTACACTTTGTTATTAAGTTATTAGTTTTAAGGAACATTAAATTTCAAAAATCCAATGATAAATTCTCTAGCAAAGCAAATAAAACCTGTAACACTAATAATGATGACTCCAGAATGTTGGTAGTCATTTCCTGAAGTGACTAATGGTTCACTTCATCTTTTTTCCTTTATTTTAGCAGAGCAACGGATCTGACTCGACGGCACTTGGCTTGGCTTGGCATCCCTGTGCCAACTGGGTCATCTTGATTTCATCTAGACAAAAATGAAACCCATCCCAACCTCTTACCCAAGACAAAATTGTATATCCTGTGTTCCAAAACCAGTTTAGTTCACAACCTAATCACCTCACAGTCATCACGGGCTCAATATATCTGACAGTCCTCCCTGCTGCAACATAAATTCACTGCCAGTTTATCTGTCTGTTCACTCACTTGAACGCTTGAGACTGTGGACTACGACTTGGCCAGATAAGTGCAGCCAAGGGCAGTCACTGGGCCATGGTTAAGGAGGACTCGGAAGTTTCTGGAAACAAAGGGGAATTCCTGACACTATTCACTTGGAACAAGTCCTAAGGTCCTAATACCCCCTCCTCCTTCCCTACCGTCAGGTACGTTGAGAAGTGGGGAAGAGGGTGTAGGGGCCCAAAACCAGCATTCTGAGAGGCAGGTGCTGTTTCTTTCCTAGCCCACTGTCCTAGTCTGAAAAGAGACTACAGGCTCCAGGGAATTCCAGAGCAGAGCCCCCAAGCCAGGGCACTACGGCTCCTTCTTTCTATCCTTGGCTGTTTGGTCCTCCTGGGAGGTAGAAGGGGGTCACATGTCCTCTACCCTACCCTCTTCATAACTAACAGCTCTACCAAGCTTCATCATTGTCTACTTACCCTGCTTGCATATGCTTTGTGTTTTCATCAGTTAGGCCTTAAAAAAGGCATTTTTTTCTCCCTCTGTCTGTACAAAACATGTAAACTCTGGTAGTGTACTGGTTAATTGCTACATCTGCTAACCAAAAGGTCAGCAGTTCAAATCCACCAGTCACTCTTCTATGATTCTAAATCTTTTAATTAACATATATCAGTTTACCTTTGGAAATATATCAGTTTACTCTTTGGAAATGCTATGAGGCAGTTCCACTCTGTCTTACAGGGTCGCTATGAGTCAGAAGCAACTCAATGACAACAGGTTTATCAAATAAAAATATGCTCAAAGGTACTTTTTCATTCTTTTTTGTACAGAATATTATACTCTGCATTGCATACCAAAAACCAAGAAATCAAACCCAGTGCCATCAAGTCAATTCTGACTCATAGTGACCTTATAGGACAGAGCAGAACTAACCCATGGAGTTTCCAAAAAGTGCCTGATTCAAACTGCCAATCTTTTGGTTAGCAGATGTAGCACTTAACTACTTAACTACTACTCCAAATGTAAAATACAACTTCACTGATCACAAACAGCAATTGTAAAACATTTTACGCACAGCAGCTACCTGCACTTTCTGTACATGAAATGCCATGTGAAAGCAAGCTTTCCATCTGAAACAGCAGCTTTCTAACACTCAGACGTTATTAAAACTCTACCTCTCCCAGTACAGCAAACAATGTTTCCATGTCTCAATGGAAAAGCAACAGGTTTGCGTCAGAGAGACTTGGGATTAAATCCTTTAAGCGAATCACCTAACCTCTGTCAGTTTTCTCATCCGTTAAAGGGGAATGATGACACTACCTCAGATCGTTAAAGTGACGTGAGCAAGGACCTACCATAATAAGCCAAAACCAAACCAGTTGCCACTGAGTTAATTCCAACTCACGTAACTCCACGTGAGTCAGAGTAGAAATGTGCTGTATAGGGTTTTCAATGGCTTGTTTTTCAGAAGTAGATCACTGCCTGCCTTTCTTCACAGTTCATCTGTCTAGAGACTGCTAAACTCTGTTCAGCATCCTAACTGTATGCAAGCCTTCACTAACAGATAGGTGGTAGACACACTTGACATAGAATGGCCAGAAGTGACCCCAGTCTCCTGCACAGAAAGGGAGAATTCTACTACTAACTTCTTGTGCTAAATAAATGCTCTCAAGAAGATCCAAAGCTTGTTTTTTTAAATATATAATTTAATTATTCTGCTGTTGTGGAGAATACATACAGCAAAGCATATACTAATTTATGAGTTTCCACATATACCATTTAGTGACACTGATCAAATATTTCCTGGTATGTAACCACTCTCACCCTTCTTTTCTGAGTTGTTCCTCTCCCGTTAACATAAATTCACTGACGTCTAAGGTTCCAACAGATCTTGACTCAATACAGTGTTACAGGAATGAGCCTTCAAAGACTTTCAGTTTGATTTTTATAATCATAAACCAGTTACTACAAATTTCTCCCGTTTGAAAATAATAAACTCTTTCTGAAAGTAATCCTAGAACTGGAATTGTAACTAAAAATGATGATACAAACCTATACATACTAGTATGGAAAAAAGTCCACAAAATATTAATAACACAAACTATATATTAGTATGTACATGCTGGGCCTGTATTTTTGTGTGAAAATAGTAATATATTTTTTTGTATACATACACATACCCATACATCTACGCATGTAAATCTGTGTGAGAAGTAAATGGCTGGGAGCTTTCATTGTTTCTTCATACTTTTCCACAGGGCCTCACTCCATTTCAGTTTTGTTTTTACAATGGATATACAACAGTCTTATCATAAGAGCTTTAAGAAAGACAAATTGGGGGGCGGCGTCAAGATGGCGGACTAAGCCCAGGTCTCTTTCAATCCCTCTGGAAACCAAGACCTGAAATGACAATCAAACAGAGCCTTCTGATCACCTAATCAGCCTCAGGACACGGCACAGAGCTGTTAATTGGGACTTTATATCATTCAGCGAAAAATCTCCTCTCTTTCGGGGACTCCCGCTCCTGGCTAGCCCCGGCTCTCACGGACGGAAGGTAAACGCACCAGTTTGACTTTTTTTTCCTCGGTCTCGGCTGGCGGGCGGAGCTGGGCCTTGCCCGGCGGCTGGACTCAGACGCGCTGCTGGGGTGAAAGGGAGGCGAAATTCCCATGCTCTGAGAGCCAGGCTCGGGACCCTGTTAACCTAGACACTTTGAGCCTTTCGTTTTGTGGCTGCCTAAGTGGGGTTTGTGCGGAGCTCCGCGGTCAGGGTGCGGGATGCCATGTTGGTACCGAAATTTTAGCGGGACCTCGTTCTTAGCCTGGGAGCCAGCGCCTGCAAACGGGACGGTGCTTCTCTGTCAGAAAAGTAGTGATTTTGCATAGTGCTGCCTACATTGGGGGCCCTGCAACAGAAGCAGAGGAATCGCTGCCTCTGGGCACCTTTAGCCCCTCTGTCTGCTGCCTGTGTGGAGGACGCCATCTTGGGTACGGTGGCCGCAGCTGGACCTAATTCTTAGCTTGGGAGCCAGAGCCTGCCCACAGGAGACCGCTTTTCTATCACAAAACCAGTACTCGATGCAGTGTTGGATAAGGCTAGGCCCTGTCAGCAGAGGCCACCAGGGCAGTAGCATTGCTGTATTCTGAACTAGTTTGTTATCATCTGAAGTTGGATATAGTGGTGCTTACTTTGTCAGATGAGAAGAGGGACCTCTACACCTGAAAACCTAACTGACTTGTGAACTGGTCAGATACCTTTTGCTTTACATTTGAAGACAGCCTAGAGAAACATTTGCAATCCATCCTCACAGTACCTCTTCCAGCCTCTATATACTCACATGGGACCCAAAAAGCAACAGACAATTGTGGCATACAAGCAATCACTCATGGCTTCAGAAGGCTCCCAAACAAAGCAACCAAGGAGTTTTCCAGATGAAGAAACTTTTATGAAAGCTTCAGGAAGTGAATACAAATTGATGATATACAGAGCCCTTCTAGACCTTATACAAAATGCAGCAGAACAAAATGAAAAATTAAGCAAGTTGTTCGATGTGATGGAACACCAGTACTCTGAAATCCAACAGATCAAGAAGAAAATCAAAGACATAGAAGCTTCCATGCAAACTCAAGAAAATAGAATGGAACAAATGGAAAAAAGAATTTCTGACTTGGAAGACAGAGCTACTGATGCCAGTGTCTATGAGCAGAAATCAGAAAAAAGAAACAAGAAAAATGAAGAAACATTCAGAAGCATGTGGGACTCTATTAAGAGGAACAACCTTCGATTAATTGGAGTCCCTGAACAGGGTGAGACATCTGAGAACACAGAGAATATTGTTGCTGAGGTGCTGAAAGAAAACTTCCCAGAAATCATGAAGGAAGAGAATATAGGCATCTGAGATGCATATCGTACGCCACCCAATAAAGATCTCAAAAGAAAGACTCCAAGACATATTATAATCAAGCTTAACAAAATGAAACATAAGCAGCAACTCTTAAAGGCAGCAAGACTCAAGGCAAAGCTAACATTCAGAGGGAAACCCTGTAGGCTCTCATCAGATTTCTCAGCAGAAACCATGCTGGCACGGAGACAGTGGCACGACACATTCAAAGTCTTGAAGGAGAAGAACTTCCAACCAAGAATTATATATCCTGCAAAACTGTCTTTCAAACACGAAAATGAAATTAAGACATTTCCAGATAAACAGAAACTCAGAGACTTTGTAAAAACCAAAGCCAAACTACAAGAAATACTGAAAGAAGTTCTTGGCTTTGGCTTAGAAGAACGAAACCACTAACTTTATATTTTAGAACCACACACTACTCAATACTCATTTAGGGAAGGCTCCAAAGTAAATCACAGCTTTGATTTGGAAAGAAGCAATTCAGTGATCATCATGAAAACTATGGTATCATCATAATAAAAGAGGGATGCACTGCAGTCATTATAGTCCTTCCAGATGGAGAGGAAGATGACCAGACTGGTAGTAATTAAAATTGGGTTTATAAATAGTTTATTAAGGGGGTTCATAGGGGCAGCTGTAAAGCACAACAAAGATGTATCATACCCTTTCAAGAAATCTAGCACACAAGTCTCAACAACTATAAAACCAGCTCTGAAAAAGGTGAAAAACAAATTTAAAAAAAGAGTGTCTCAGAACAGACTAATAAGAACAACAGAGAAAATATGAACATAAAAATAAACATATCACAATGGCAGCAGTGAACACATACCTATCAATAATTACATTCAATGTGAATGGACTGAATGCTCCAGCAAACAGACATCGAGTGTCAACTTGGATCAAAAGACACGACCCATCCATATGCTGTCTACAAGAAACTCACTTGAGACCTAAAGACAGGAACAAACTGAAAATTAAAGGATGGAAGAATATATATCAAGCTAACAATGAACAAAGAAGAGCAGGGGTGGCAATTCTAATCTCAGACAAAATCAACTTTGATGTCAAATCCACCATCGTGGACAAAGATGGACACTATTTACTGCTGAAAGGTTCAGTACACAAGCAAGACTTAACTATATTAAACATTTATGCACCTAATGTCAGAGCACCTAAATAGGTCGAAGAAACACTGACTATGCTCAAAAGAGAGTTAGATGACTCCACAGTAATAGTGGGAGACTTCAACACTCCACTGTCATTACTAGACAGATCATCTAGAAAAAAGCTCAGTAAAGATACAGAAGACCTCACTGACACAATTAACCAACTAAACCTCATTGATATATACGGAACTTTCCACCCGTCAGCAGACAACTACACCTTCTTCTCCAGTGCACATGGAACATTCTCCAGAATTGACCACGTGACAGGCCATAATGCAATGCTCAACAAAATCCATATCACTGAATTATTGCAAAGCATCTTCTCAGATCATAAAGCCATCAAAGTTGAAATCAATAGCAGAAAAAACAGAGATAGAAAGTGGAACTCTTGGAAACTGAACAACATCTTGCTGAAAAAAACATGGGTTATAGAGGAAATCAGGGATCAATTAAAGAAATTCATGGATTCCAATGAGAATAAAAACACTTCCGACCAGAACCTACGGGATACAGCCAAAGCAGTGCTCAGAGGTCTGTTTATCTCCATAAATGCACCCATCGGGAAGGAAGAAAGAAACCAAATCAAGAAACTAACTCTACAGCTTGAACAAGTAGAAAGAGAACAACAGAGGAACCCCTCGGGCACCGGAAGAAAGGAGATCATAAAGATTAGAGCACAGCTAAATGAACTAGAGAATAGAAAAACAATTGAAAAAATTGAAAAAACCAAAAGCTGGTTTTTTGAAAAGATCAACAAAATTGACAAACCACTGGCTAAACTTACTAAAGAAAAGCAGGAAAGGAAACAAATAACCCAAATTAGAAATGAGAAGGGAGTTGTCACCACAGATGCAACGGAAATCAAAAATATCATACCAGAATACTATGAAAGACTGTACTCTAACAAATTTGAAAACCTAGGGGAAATGGAAAAATTCCTTGACTCATACCACCTACCCAAATTATCACAACGTGAAGCAGAACAACTTAATAAACCCATCACAAAGGAAGAGATTGAAAAGGTCATCAAAACACTGCCAACCCAAAAAAGTCTGGGCCCAGATGGCTTCACGGCAGAATTCTACCAAGCATTTAGAGAAGAGTTATCCCCAATAATATTGAAACTATTTCACAGTATAGAAAGGGATGAAGTACTCCCAAACTCATTCTATGAAGCCAGCATAACCCTGATACCTAAGCCTGGGAAAGATCCAACAAAGACAGAGAACTACAGACCGGTATTACTCATGAACTTAGATGCAAAAATCTTCAACAAAATTCTTGCCAACAGAATACAACAACATATCAAGAAAATAATCCATCATGACCAAGTGGGATTCATACCAGGGATGCAAAGCTGGTTCAACATCAGGAAAACAATTAATGTGATTAACCACATAAATAACACAAAAGACAAAGATCACCTGATTTTGTCCATTGATGCTGAAAAGGCATTTGATAAAGTCCAACACCTATTCATGCTAAAAACTCTTAGCAACATGGGCATAGACGGCAAATTCCTCAACACAATAAGGGCCATTTATACAAAGCCAATTGCCCACATCATCCTGAATGGAGACAGACTGAAAGACTTTCCCCTGAGATCAGGAACTAGACAAGGATGCCCACTGTCACCTCTCCTATTCAACACTGTGCTAGAAGTTCTAGCCAGAGCAATTAGACAAGAAGAACAAATAAAGGGCATCTGCATCGGCAAAGAGGAAGTTAAAATCTCCCTGTTTGCAGATGATATGATTGTATATGCAGAGAACCCCAAGGAATCTATAACTAAGTTACTCAAACTGATAGAAGAGTTCAGCAAAGTCTCAGGATACAAGATAAACATAAGCAAGTCAGTAGGATTCCTTTATATCAACAACGAGACTGTTAAGGAGGAAATTATAAAATCTATACCATTTGTGATAGCCCCTAAGAAGATACAGTACCTAGGAATTAATCTAACCAGAGAAACAACAGACTTTTACAAAGAGAACTACAAGCCCTTACTACAAGAAACTAAGAGAGACTTAGATAAATGGAAAAACCTACCCTGCTCATGGATAGGAAGAGTTAACATTGTGAAAATGTCTATTTTACCCAAAGCTATTTATTTATATAATGCAATCCCAATACAAGTTCCAGCATCATTTTTTAATGAGATGGAGAAACAAATCACCAATTTTGTTTGGAAAGGGATGAAGCCCCGGATAAGTAAGGTACTACTAAAGAAGAAGAACACACTGGGAGGCCTCTCATTACCCGACCTTAGAACATACTACACTGCCACAGTGGTCAAAACAGCCTGGTACTGGTACAAGAACAGACAGACTGATCAATGGAACAGAACTGAGACCCCAGAGATGATACCATCTGCCTATGAACAGTTGATATTCGACAAAGCCCCTAAGACATTAAACTGGGGTAAAAACAGCATCTTCAACAAATGGTGCTGGCAAAATTGGTTATCCATCTGCAATAAATTGAATCAAGATCCATATCTTACACCTTATACAAAAACCAACTCCAACTGGATAAAAGACCTAAATATCAAACCTAAAACGATAAAGCTCATCGAAGAAAAGGTAGGAACAACAATGGAAGTTTTAATACACAATGAGGACAGACTCCAAAATCTGTCAAAGAAGCCTCAATCAACAGAAGAGAAAGTAGATAAATCGGAACTATTAAGAATCAAACACTTTTGCTCATCCAAAGACTTTATTAATAGAATTAAAAGAACACCCACAGAGTGGGAAAAAATATTTGGCAACTCTATGTCAGATCGGCGCCTGATCTCCATAATCTATAAGATACTACAAAATATCAAGAAGAAGAAGATAAATCATCCAATTAAGCGATGGGCAAAGGAGATGGACAGATACTTCACTAAAGAGGAGATCCAGGCAGCCAAAAAACACATGTGGACATGTTCACGATCTTTAGCTATTAAAGAAATTCAAATCAAAACAACAATGAGATACCATCTCACCCCAACAAGATTGGCCATGATCCAGAAAACACAAAACAACAAATGCTGGAGAGGCTGTGGAGAAAGTGGAACCCTCCTACACTGTTGGTGGGGTTGCAAAATGGTCCAGCCTCTTTGGAAGGCAATCTGGTGCTTCCTTTAAAAAATGGATATTGATACACCATTTGACCCAGTAATTCCACTACTTGGAATATATCCTACAGATTCAAGGCCTTTCACACCAACGGAAACATGCATCAGAATGTTTATCGCGGCACAGTCCACAATAGCAAAAAGGTGGAATCAACCCAGATGCCCAACAATAGAAGAATGGATAGGTAAACTGTGGTACATACACTCAATGGAGCACTACGCAATGATAAAGAATAACGATGATTCCAGGAAACATCTTCTAACCCGGTTTCAACTGGAAGATATTATGTTGAGTGAGAGCAGTCAGCGACAAAAGGACAAATACTGTATGAGACCTGTACGGTAAGATCTCAAAAACAGACTTGTGTATAGAAGAAGACTCTTTGACAGCTGCAAGGGAGGGGAGCGAGGGAGGGAGGGCAAGCGGGGGAGGGTTTAGTTTAGGTAGTTACTAGAAATCTAGTTGGGAGAAAGCGGTGACAGCACACATTAGGAACAAGAACAACATTAAGTGGACTTCAGCATAACTTGAGTACTCCTTCCATCTTAACTCAATACTGCAAGGATAGAGTAGCTGGGGCGGGGGGCGGGGGACCATGCTCTTAGGCGAATTCCAGGCCAATTGGCACAACTAGCGTTTTGCTAAGAGAGCTCTCTGCACCCCACATTGGTGAGTGGCGTCTGGGGTCTTAAAAGCTGCCAAGCTGCCATCCGAGGACACAGCAAATGGTCCCAACTCAGCAGGAACGGATGCTCACCGAGGGCCAAAATGGCATGCGGTAAAGACAACCAAGAAGACAGAGACACCCACAAGAGTGGGTGCCTACATCGACCTGGGACCGGAAGAACCGGATGGTGCCCGGCCACCACCAGTGATAGCCTTGACGGAGCTCACAGAGAGGAGCCTCACTGGCAACACAAGAATAAAAAGAGGTGCATCATGAGATCTCCACTAAAAGACCTCAATTGATGGTCCAGCCGTTTTGGGGTTCCTCTGAGAGCATGGCCCCCGGCCCTGATGCTGCCCGTTCCCATAAATTATAACAAAGGTCAACTCTTTGGACAGGAATGGAATAGACTTGGCAATGCAGAGTAACCATATGTTGGAGGCACTTTATGGTTCTATACATCTATAGGATATCATCCTGCTGACCTCTGGCTGGAGGAAGGAGAGTAGGTGGAGAGGAGGGGAAAGGAGGCTGTTGGGAAGATGAGACATGTATGGAGCAGAGAGGAATAGTGTGCAGTCACCGGACAGGGAGACCAGTGGAAGCTGCATACAGGGGGGCATGTAAATTTACATGTGAATGTACATTTTCACTCAGTTATGTTAAATAAAAAAGTAAAAAAAAAAAAAAAGAGAGAAAGACAGATTGTACCTTTTCTTAGACAGATGACTGGACAGACACAGTCCTACTCAGACATTCACTGAAGAGCAAACAGATCTTAAGAGTTGGGAACTCTACTGAATATAACAACTTTAGCAGATATACTACCATTTTCTATTTATACAGAGACCTGGTGGCACGGTTGTTAAATATTTGGCTGCTAACCAAAAGGTCAGCAGTTCAAACCCACCAGCTGCTCCCTGAAATCCTATGGGGCAGCTCTGCTCTGTCCTGTGGGTTTGCCATGAATCAGTCTCAACTCTACGGCAATGCATCTATAGAGTACCAAGTACCCTCATAACCCTATGAGGCAAGATTTCTCATCCTGCTTCATGATGAGGACCGTGAGACTTGGGGAGCCCAGAATACACTTGCAAGGGTCACAGCCTGTGAGGGCAGAGCAGATAGTTGAGCCCAACCCTTCAACCACACAGAGATGGCCTTGCCCAGGACTTCCTTTCTGAAGGGGATCCTCCTAGCCATGTTCAGGCTGCCTCTCTAATTTATAAGAGACTAGAACTGTCTGTTAAAGATCACTAGAGTATTTCACATTCCAAAACTCAGATAAAAGCTAGAATCTGTAAAGTTAACAGTTTGAAGACTTCAAAGAAATGCTCTCAAGCATTTTCCACCAAAAAATCTTTTGCTAAGGTAAATACTCAGCCAAGTAAATAAAAGTTTGACCACAATATTTCAAAAATGATCAATATATGCTGTGTCACTCTTCTATGATTCTAAATCTTTTAATTAACATATATCAGTTTACCTACTGCCCTCAAGTCAATTCTGACTCATAGTGACCCTACAGACAGAGCAGAACTGCCCCAAAGAGTTTCCAAGGAGCACCCGTTGCATTTGAATTGCTGACCTTTTGGTTAGCAGCTGTAGCACTTAAATACTATGCCACCAGGGTTTCCAAATAGTTCAGCTAATAAAAAATTTACACAACTGCTTTGAAAAGCAACACCGTGCCATCAAGCTGATTCCAACTCACAGTGACCGTATAGGGCAGAGGAGAACTGCCCCATAGAGTTTCCAAGGAACAGGCTGGTAGATTTCAACCTCCAACCCTCTGGTTAGCAACTGCACCACCAGAGCTCCTTTTAAAAAAACAAAGTAATTAGAAGTCACTGAGATTATATTTACCACCTCACCCCCTACTTCAGAAAAAAATACCCTGACTTCCATTACTCTGAGTAAAATAGACCCACACTGACAGCCACTGAATAATGATTCTATGCTTCCCGTTATTAAGTCTGTTTGGGAAGAACTTTCAAACAAGTCTCTTGAAATTTTCTACAAATAGGGCACACCAAACAACACTTAATATTTTAAAGTAACTTCTTCAGAGCATAATTATATCCTGCTTAAAAAAATCAGACCACAACATGTAGTCTTGAAACACTCAAAAGACTTTCTATTTCCAATATCCAAGTACCATGTGACTTCAACAAATACAAATTTCTTGCATAGAAAAGCTCTTTAAAAAAAAAAAAAAAAAAAAAAAGCCTGTTTTCATAAAATTTCCTTTAGTTTTTGGACCAGAGAAAACAAAAAAACAAACAAAGCCTTAAACAGGGCAAAGTACTTATGAAAACTTCTTTGTATCTAATGAGTAAAATGATTTCAAAAGTACCTTTGAGTTAACAAAAAACTTAGGGGCTTAAGAAAAGCAGCTTCATTTTGCAGCAACATTTTTAAAATGTTCAAGGTAAAAATTAACAAAATAAGGTTACACACTTAAAAACAAGAGGGGAGACCCATTTTTGTATGGCTCACGTTTTGGAAAATTCTTGCTCCACAGACACCTACTGAGAAGATAGTAATGTATCCTTAAAATGTACAGCAACAAAGCCCAAACATTGTCCACCAAGAAATTAATCTCTGAAGAAGTTTGTTCTGACTCCTGCCTGGTGCTACGCTCCTACTTTCTCTCAGTATCCAGTCTGGCTCCCCCAACTTCATATATAATATATGGAGAGAAACTCAATTTATAAACTGATGCTCTCTTGGCTTTTAGCTCTTCTGCAGTTGCACTGACCTGGCTGGAACGGTTTTCCTGTGCTCCATTCAAACTCTCTGTGAAAATTCTCCCTCCTCTAATGGGGAAGAGACTTTCTTCTCCGAAGACACCAGAGCGGCCAAGTCCATGGCCCCAGAGCTTCTGTGGGTGGCCAGCAGGGTCACATGTGGGTCATTCAAAGTTGCCAGGACTGACCACTCAGGGTTCCAGGACCTCTCATCACTGGTTTTCTCCACGGTAGTCTACAGGCACGCCTTCACCTTCCATTAAGCAGTTTTACCTCTGCCAGACTGCTGGGTCATATTAAAAGCAATCGCTTTGAAAGTATCCTCCTAACTTGCTGCAGGGACACGAGAGTGTACGTTTACGCTTCTGCCCTCCCTGCTGGAGCTTCCCATTTGTCTGTGGGCTGCCCAGGAGAGGCTTCCAGGGTAGTCTTCAGTCCACAGCAAGCTTCAGGAAGTACTGCAGGCTGCACACACCGTACGTACATATACTGGCTTTTGTTTATCTACACTCTTCCCACCAACTGGCATCCTCACTCATCACACAGCATTCAGCACTTAATCTGCACACAACACACATTCAGTCATCTAATACTGCTAGAGACAAGGCCAGCAAGTCCACAGCCCTAGCGTGTTATGAAAAACAAAGCAAAGCCTGGTGTGCACAGATACCAGCCCTAGAAATCCAGCCTGGGGCCAGGCAGATATGCCACTTCCTTTTATCACCAACCTGGTAGCATTTTCTTGGAGTAACTTCAGCTGCCTGCTCCACAGCTCCAGTGTTGGCAGTCTACAGAATACTTGGTGAGAGAAGTATTTCTTGGGCAACATGACTTGTATTTCCAAGAAGGTGTAAGAAAGTTTCAGGTTTCCTGAAGCTTAGTTTTTCCCTTAACCACAGGTTTGACTTAAGGAAAAACTTACAGCTCAAACTCACTGGGTATCAAGGTTCACCAGGTTTTCATATGTGGCAGAATAGCCAGGGTATAATACATGATTCCAACTTCTTGGGAAACCTGCTGCTCCCCATCAGGATTAACAGAGACTCACGACTGCGTGGTAGTCCTGGCAGCCTCCTACGGTGTCGGCAGCACTGCCTACTTTCCCGTCTCCCAGCCTACCCACTCAGGAGAGGAGGAGGAAGGTGACTTCGTCCTTGCCACAGGAGAAGCAGCTCTGCCAGAGCACCACCTGCTGCAAGGGTCTGGAGTACCCACATTGCGCATGGGGCCAACTGTCACCCTTCTGAACTGTTCCACAAAACTGAATGCACAGCTGGGGGTCCCTGGGGAGGATGACAATCACGGCTGCCCCCAAGTGAGCAACCTTTGTTGACACAGTCCTGCCTCTTCCTGGGCTGCCTACACTTTGAAAATCTGAAAATTGCCATGACTGTCCCATGAACTCTTGATTCAGAAAGGTTCTTCTTTGAGGGAAGGCAGTGTCACCACTAGTCCATTCACCCAAGGCCCTTTACAACTCTTCCCTATCCTGTCTCCCATTTTACTCTGCAGGTTCCTGATCCTTTTTGTTCCTGTCTCTAAAACATGCTCAGGACAACCAGATTCTCCAAAACGTGTCTGAGCCAGCTTCCCTGTGGTCACTCCAAAAGACACTTCTTCCATTTCCAATAAGCATCATTCAAACTAGTAACCTAACAAAAGAAAGGTGTGCCTGGGTACCAATTCAACCTGGGTAGCCAGAGGAGAATGGTGTCCACTTCATCACCACATGCCCAGTACTGTCCCATGGCCACTGACCATGAGGTGTCAGCATAGATAACTAGTGAGTCTGTGATTGTTTTCTCATGATTATTCAGATCTTGCTGGCTTTTCTCTGGCTAAGTCACACCTTCATGTTTCCTCAGTAAAGGCTCTGCTGACCACATCTCACCCTCTATTTACTTTTGGTATAAATCCTCCCCTAAGATGCCACCTTTCTGCTTTAGAATATCATTGGCCATTGAGTCAATCTTGACTTCTAGTAGCTCCATGAATGGAAGTGCTCCATAGGGTTTTCTTGGCTAGAATTCTTACGGAAACAGATCACAGGACTTTCTTCTGTACTGCCACTAAATGGGTTCAAACCACCAGCCTTAGGTTAATAGTTGATCACACACCTTTGTTCCACCTTGGGACCTGCCTCTTAGAAAAACTGTTGACTAAACGCGTTTTAACTTTTCCTTGGTGACACAGGATCATTTTTACAAATATAAATGCTTCTGTGCTATTGCTGTGGATGGTTAATGAAGAAGTATGCTTGAGATCATATATTTCAAATGCTTTTAAACAGTTTATTTTGCTATTTCCATGAGCTATGAAACCTTTAAATACTTGACTGTGCAAATCACTTCTCCTAGATGGTTGCTGAGACCTGGAACATAAGCAGAAAAGGAGACTGGAACCATTCAGACTCTATCCTGTGGGCAGTGGAGGATCACCAAGAATTTTCAATCAAAGGAGTTACATGATTATGCTTAAGGCTCAGAAACATAGTTTGGGCGAGAAGGGGAATGAAAAGTCAGAAGAGGGGGGATTATGGGGGTGACGACAACCTCATTGCCACCATGTCTATTCCAACTCACAGTGGCCCCTACAGTATAAGACAAAACAGAACAGAACCGAGCCAGCATGGTTTCCGAGGAATGGCTGATAGACTCAAACTGCTGACCTTTTGCTTAGAAGCCACAGCTCTTAACCACCAGGGTTTCCACAGCAGTAGCAGAGTTGCGTTCAACAGACCAGGAGGACGTTCCTGCCTTAGTGATCAATCCATCAGAGCAGGTGATGAAAAGAAAGGACTTGAGGACGACACTGCAGTCCCCACTGGGCACGTGATAACACATAAACAGTGAATTGGCCTTCCCATAGACGCTAAGATACCTGCAAAACAGCCAAGGCATGAGACACTTACCCAATCTCAAGAAGCGAGTCCAAGCTCCTCCTTCTGGCACCTAGCTACTGCCTCACTTCTGAGGTCTAGGTTTCCCCCTCTTCTGTCCTTTAAGTCCTGCTTCTCTAGAAGCAGGGCACTGTCTCCCTTACCTAGATTCCAGCACTGCCTAATTTCAACACCCAGACTCTCTTGCTGTCAGAAGACAAGTCAGCTTTCCCCCTCTGTGCTGCCTCTGCACTTGTGACCACTGCCTAGCACGTGCTCGGCACCGAAGTCTGAGGTTCTATACTACCTCTGCCCCCAGACCTCACATGGTGATGAACAAATACCAGATGTAAAATAAAAGCTTGCTGAACTCTCTACCTAGAACCTCATGGCGCTTTTTTTTTTACCTCCTCATCACAAGGCAAGGGCAAACTTCATTAGCCTCTTGCATGCTCCTTCTGGAACTACAAACAAGTCTCCAAATGTCTCCTTGCCCTACATCATTTTACCTCCCTGTTATCCAGAATAAAATCCATCTCATTTACTTCCTGCCAGCCTTCCCCACCCGTGTGGATCTTTTCTGTATGAAAATAAAAATCCTCCTGGCATCCTAACAATCCTGTTGTAACCTGAGCAGCCTGAGCCCAAAGACACAGATGGGCAGCTCAGGTTTCCATGAACCTCTTCTGTGAGGGACAAAGGACTCTATTTGGAGGAGGGGACAGCTCGTTGAAATATTTCAGTACACACAAAGATTACCCACTCAACCTAACTAGAAGCTCACGCTAGACGGGGCTTCTCAGAAAAAGACATGCAGCCAACCTTCAATGGTGCCAGAGGAGTCTGGACCCTACAGCAAGACAACCGTGACAGAACCTGACCCTAAGCTGCCCAGAAGCATATCCACCAACAGTTTCGGCTCCACTAGCCCAACCTTCACAATAGAATGAAATGTTAGAATTAATATAATCGAGAGTCAGAGAGCTAGGTACACTTAATTTAAGTGCAAGTATAAAAGAGATGTAAGAGGAGTACCAGGCATTAGCAAGCAAGGCTAGAAGGACAGCAGAGGGCAGTACTAAAGTGTCAAAAAAAATGATTAACTGCTGTGGGCCACAGGTGCACAACTGGTAGAATTTCAGATTATCTTAGCTTCTCTTGGAAATCCTGATGATGTAGTGGTTAAGTGCTACAGCTACTAACCGAATGGTCAGCCACCGAAATCTACCAGGCACTCCTTGGAAACTCTAGGGATAAATCTATTCTGTCCTTTGGGGTCAACTATGAGTTGGAATCAACTCAACACTAAAAGTTTTGGTATTCTGGTAGCTTCTCTTAACACCAGGAAATGCTGGTGGTGTGGTGGTTAAGTGCTACAGCTGCTAACCAAAAGGTCATCAGCTCAACTCCACCAGGTGCTGCTTGGAAACTATGAGGCAGCGTTGCTGTCTTCTACAGTGTTGCTATGAGCTGGAATCAACTCAGTGACAATGGATCTCGCCACACTAGGGCTGAAACAGTTAGCTCTGTATAACTTTTCTACTAATTTACTAACGGGAGACATACACACCTCAACAAGCTCACTGCAGGCAGTGCTCTTAAATAAAATTGGAGACGGCTGAACAGCCTTGACTGAAAAAAATTACAATAGCTCTAAATCATAAGGAGACCAGGTGGAGTCCAAACAAACAACACTGAGGTTATCAAAAAGCAAAAACCAATCTTTGATTCTACAGTTCATTAGACCACTCTCTTGCACACACTTTCAATTCCTCTGGCTATTGTTATCTTCTGTCAAAACTCTGATTCTGGTTAAGGCTAAATTTCAATCCCTTCCATGTCTGTCTTCCCCAGCTGAGCCAGGATGAAAATAAAGCCCACCTCCAGACTTACTGACTTCTCCAACTGCTTACCACTAATCTGGACAGGGCTCTTGGTATCACCCAGCCATCCACTGATACCTCCACAGTCCACTCATTGCTCCCTCTCCCAGACAACTATTCCACACCTCCTAGTTCCTCAACTCACCCTCAACTAACAACTCTGCTTTCTGCTGCCCTGAAAATACAGATGTAATCAACCAATCAACCACCTGCATTACTGCCACACCGCCTGCTGTCTCCCTCATTACATAAGGCAAACTGTCCTAGCCTTGAGGTCAGTCCCAGTAATTCATCCCAGCCTCCTGATTTTCCTCCATCCTTCCTCTCAGACTCCTTCTCTGGAGCCTCCCAGTCCCCACACCGCTAAGTGTTGGTTCCTACAGCTCAGCCACTGGGTATCTTCTCTGTCTCATATGGTGATAGCATCCAGTCCAGTGTTTAAGTACTGCCTGTAGCCAGCAAACCTCACACTCTGGGCTTCTGAGCTTTAGTGCTTTCTAAGCACTAAATTGGTATCTCCCCTTGCATTTTAATATGCATCTCAAACTTAACTTGAGCTCCCAATATTCTACCCCTTTCCTGCTCCTCCCCATCTCAGCAAATGACAATTTCTTCCACTTAACCAGCAAAAATTCTTGGATTCATCCCTACCAAGAACCATCCCCCTCTTTCAAATTCACTTGTAAATGTCTACCCACTTCTCAGCACTTCCACTACTAGCCTGGCTCAAGCCACCAGCATCTCTTACCTGCATTATTAAAATCATCTCCTAAGTGATTTTTCCAGCTTCCATTCATACCTCCTAAAGCCCATTCTCAACACAAAAGCCAGAGGAATTCCTTTAAAGAGAAGTCAGATCATGCATTGCTCTGAAAATCCTCTGGTGCATTGCTTATAGCAAATCATAAAATCCTTGCAATGACATCCAAGACCTCACGTAGTCAGCTCTTCCCAAATATCTCTTCACCTAGTCTCCCATTCCTCAACTCCCCATCTACTCAGAAATCATTTTGGTCTCCTTGCTGTTCTGTAAATAAAGCCAGACATGTCCCAACTTAGGACTTTCGCACGGGGTACTTTCTCTGCTTAGAAACGTCTTTCCCACCCTGTATCCAAATGGCTCATAGTTCCTCAGCTCCTTTAGGTTTTTGCTCAAATGTCACCTTCTAAGTGACTTCCTCTCTAACTGTTGTTCTTAGCTGTTGTCAATCAACCCCCAACTCATGGTGTCACGGACTGAATTGTGTCCCCCCAAAAATATGTGTAGCCCTGTGGCTGGGCCATGATTCCCAACATTTTCAGATTGTCCTCCATTCTGTGATCTTCCTATGCTGTATGTTAAAGGATTCCGGTGGGACTATAAATCCCTTTCTAAGATCACCTCCCTGCTCCACTGTAAAGTGAGTTTCCCTGGAGTATGGCTTATACCACCCTTAATCCTTTCGTCTTACAAGATATGAAAGGAAAGGAAGAAGAGAATTGGAACCTCACACCATCAAGAAAGCAGCAATGGGAAAAGAGCGCGTCCTTCAGACCTGAGGTTCCTGCGTCAAAATGCTCACTAGACAAAGACTGATACAATACTGGAACTCCCTCCAGAGCCAGCAATGAGGAAACTCTTCCCCTGGAGCATACACGCTGAATTTGAACTGTGTAAGAATAAAACTTCCTTTGTTAAAGCCATCCACTCTGTGGTATTTCTGTTAGAGCAGCGCTAGCTGACTGACACATGGTGACAGCATACACAATGAAATCAAACACTGCCCAGTCCTGTGCCATCTCCATAATCAGTTGCTAATCAGACCACTGCGATCCACAGAGTTTTCACTGGCTGAATTTCAGAAGTACATCACCAGGCCTTTTTTCCTAGCCCATCTTCATCTGGAAACTCCACTAAAAACCTGTTCAGCCTCAGAACAACATGCAAATCCTCAATGAGAGACGGGTGGCAGATGCACGTGAGGTGCATTAGCCAGGAATCAAACCCCAGCTCCCACGTGGAAGGTAAGAATTCTACCACTGAACCACCACTGCCTCCTCTCCTTAATTACCCTATTTAAATTTCAAACACCCTCAAACTCCGTAGTGTCCTTTCCTGCTGTGTTTTTCTCCAACGAACTCAAGAGCTATCAGGTACACCATAATATTTTATTCACTTATTGTCTATGTCCCCAGTAAGACAGTAAGTTTCACAAGCACAGGAACCTTCCATCTATTTTCTTCATTTGTTGCTGTATTCTCAGCACTAAAACAGTACCTGAGCCTGAAAGATTTTCTCAACAAACATTTGCTGAATAAACGAATGACAGAGATTAAATAAAATGAATGACAGAACAACTGTACAAGTTTGTTTGACATAAAACACACACTGCTAAACAACTAGACAAATATGCTCAACTTTCAGGCATTAAGAAGGTTCCCTCATGAAAGGTTTGTTCCTTCCTGCTTCATTTTCTCATTCTTTTCCCCCTCCAAACCAGGGCACTAATCTCAAGTATTTCAAAAGCAGGCAGTGACCAACAAGACTGGCTGGTGGGGTGGACTTTATGCCAGCTGGAGAGCCCATGCCCAGCCAACTCCTGTCAAACTGCCTTATCACCCGAGCTTCCCAAAGAAGGTGGCTACTGGCAGTGCTGAAGGCCAATGGACTTGGCTGCTCACCAAGAAGCTGGCTGTTACAGTCCACCCCAAGGTGACTCAGAAGAAAGGCCTGCTGATCTGCTTTTAAAAAAATTAGGCATTGAGGGGTGGGGCCACAGTGACAGACTAATCATGTCTCCTCGATTCCCTCTGAGAACTGAGGCCTTGAAAAACCACTGAGAAGGAGCAGAGTGGATATTTGGAGAGAACCGAGATCAGGTGGAGGATTGTAAAATCACACTGCATGACAGAAAGGGGAAAACTAACTTTGTCCAATGCAAGACAGCAGCATAAGGGGTCCTGCTTCTGCTTGTGTGGCAGAGGAGCTTACAGGTACAGATGCCATCTTTGTCAACCGGGAGACCAGGACTGGGGCGCTGAGCCTGAGCGCCTGGCTGGGGCTGGCTGCCACGTTGGCTGCAGTGCCTAAGTAGGCAGTGTCTTTGGTAGCAGAGAAGCTCCACGGTCACATCTGAGAATGCAGCAGAGGCTGGTGGCCAAGCGTTCCATAGATTCTGCTGGCCCAGGGTAAGAAAGGCAGCACATATAGGACACTGTCTTAGTCAGCTAAGAGGCAGATTCAGCCACACCTGAGGACCTGGCTAGGGCTGGCTGACACACTAAGCAACAGTACCTGACTGGACAGTGCCTCTCCCCGCAGAAAAATTGTTTTTAAGACAACCACACCTAAAGAATATAGCAGTGGCTGGTGGCCAAGTGTGGTGGTACACATTCTCTCTTCTCTGGCCCATGCCATAGAAACTGCTGACGCAAAGGCTCCACAAGTAGTTAGCCATCTTTGTCAGACAGGAGGCAGGGACTGCCACCCATGAGGGCCCCACTGGGACCAGTAGGCACTAAACAGCATCCCTCTCAGCGGAAAAGCTTTTTTAAGGCAACCATACCTACAGAACACAGCAGTGGCAAGCAGACGAGAAGAGAGGAGCACTTTCCCCCTCCCTTTTCACAGTCACTCCATAGCATCTGTTGATACAGATGCTCCACAAGTCGGCTGCCTTCTTTGTCAGCCAGGAGACAGGGCCTGCCACATCTGAGGGCCTGGCTGGAGTGAGCTGCCGGTGGATAGTGCATCTCTTAGCAGACAGGCTGTTCTTAAGACAGCCAATTCTACAGTACACAGCAGAGGCTGGCAGCCAAGTGCAGCAGTGTTCTTTCCTCCTCCCTGCTCTGATCTATACCATAGCATCTGCTGGCATGACTCTGGCGAGTTGGCACACGTGGGCTGCCATGTTTGACAGATACAAGGTGGGGCCTGCCACTAAGACGGCCCAGCTGGGGCTGGCTGCCAAAGTGAGCAGCACTGCATGACTGTACAGCATCTCTCACCAGAGAAGCTGTACTTAAGACAGCTGCTCCTAGAGAACACAGTAGCAGTTGGCAGCCTAGTAAAGCAGTGACGTTCCCCACTTCATTCTCTGATCTATGCCATAGCTTCTGCTAGTTCAACACTGGAGAAACTGAACAGCTTTCTGATGGCATGAAGACAACAATCTAGATCTAACCATTTTGAGAAGCAGACCACCATGGCTCTGGAAAACTCCCAAAATAATGAATCAAAAAACTTGCCAGATGAAGCTTTCTTGAAATTATCAGATGTGCAATACAAAGCAATTATGTATAGAGACCTTCTAGATCTCAGAATAGAGATTAAACAAAGTGCAACTGAACCAAATTCAAAATTAAACAAGGTATATGAACTGCTAGAACATCAACAATCTGAAATTCCACACATCAATAATAAAATTACACTTAGACAAATCAATGGAAAGGAAAAGGAGGAGGACTGAGGAAATGGGATGCAGAATTAGCAAGACTGAAGATAAAACAACTGACACCAGCATTTATGAGGTGAAATCAGATAAAAGAATCACGAAAAATTAAGAATCATTAAGAATCACGTGAGACACCATCAAGAGGAACATTCCAAAACAGGGAGGGATAGCAGAAAATACAGAGAGAATTGTTGAAGAGTCTTTGACACAAAACTTCCCTGACATCACGAAAGCAGAGAAGATAGCTATTCAAGATGTTCACTGAATTTGACAAAAGGGAGACCCCAAAAGAAAGACACCAATCAACATACAACATACAACAATCAAGCTTAATAAAATGAAACATAAGGAGAGGTCTTACAGGCAGTTCAGCTTAAACAACACCAATGTATAAAGGGAAGGCCTGTAAACTGTCCTCTGACTTTTCAGCTGAAACAATGCTGGAAAGAAGTCAACAGGATGACATCTAGAAAACTTTAAAGGAAAAAAAAATCTAACCAAGAATTACACAGCCTGCAAAACGGTCTTTCATATATGACAGTGAAAAAGGACATTCTCAAACAGAAGCTAAGAGACTACAAAATTCAAACCAAAACTGTAAGAGATACTCAAGGAAGTTCTTCATTTAGACAATCAGTATCACCAGATATATACTCATGGATGTAATCTTGGACACAGCATACTGAGTCCTAATTAGTTAGGGAAATTACAAAGCTGAATCAAAGCTAAAATAACAAAATTAAGAAAGCAGAGAGCTTAATATGACAATATTACAGTATAAAGAGGGAAACATTACTGCACACATAGCCCTTTCAGATGGTGAGGAAGCTAAAGAGATACAAAGAAGTTAAAGATTGGTTTAAAACTTGAACATTAGGAGGAGTACAGGGGTAGTAACAAAGCAAACTAATAATGCTACATATCAAAACAAGAAGTCTCAACACACACAAAACCAACACTGAAAAGGATGAAAAGAAAACCCATAAAGAAAAACAACCCAGTACAGAATATCAAGTGGAACACACAGAATGTCAACAAAAAAATAAAGGCAGCAAAATGACAGCACCAAATACACACCTATCATTAATAACTCTGAATGTAAATGGACTGAATGCACCAATTAAAAAACAGAGAGTAACAGGCTGCATCAAAAAACATGATCTGTCTATATGATGCTTACAAGAAACAGACATTAGACTCAAACATATGAACAAACTGAAAATCCAAAGATGGGAAAATAGTTACCAAGCTAACAACATGCAAAGAAGAGCAGGAGAAGCAATATTAATTTCAGATAAAACAGATTTTAAACTAAAATCCACCATGGTGGACAAGGATAGTCACTATCTATTGCTTAAAAGTTCAATACATAAGGAGGATATAGCAAAATTAAATATTTATGAACCCAGTAACAGAGCATCTAAATGCATGGAACAAATGCTGACACCACTGAAAAATGAGATAGACCACTCTAAAATATTAGTAGGAGACTTCAACACTCCACTATCAGAAAGGGACAGATCATCCAGAAAAAAATCTCAGTAAAGATATACACGATCTTACTGGGACTATCAACTAACTCAACTCATAGACATATACAGAAATTTTTCCCCAACAACAGACAACTACATCTTCTTTTCCAACACATCCGGGACATTTTCGACAACAGATCACCTAATAGGCCAGAAAACAAATCTCAATAAAATCCAAACTACTGAATTATTACACAGCACCTTCACAGGCTATGTTTTAGTCAGCTAGGGCTGCTCTAACAGAAATACCACAGAGTGGATGGCTTTAACAAAGAAAGATTTATTCTTACACAGTCCGGTAGGTTGCAAGTCCATATTCAGGGCGTCTGCTCCAGGGAAAGACTTTCCCCTTGACGGCTCTGGAGGAAAGTCCGGTATTGCATCAGTCATTGTCCAGGGAGCGTCGTAACGCAAGAACCTCTGGTCTGAACGACGCGCTCTGCTCCCGGTGCTGCTTGCTTGATGGTAGCAAGGTTCTCAAATTGTCCTTGGTTCTTTTTCCTTTTATTCCTTGCAAGCTAAAAGCATTAAGGGTGGGGCAAGCCATACTCCAGGGAAACTTCCCCCATAGCAGGAATTCACAGCCCGACCCTAATCCTTTAACATACAGGTTAGTAAAACCACACAATGGAGGACAGTCCCAAGATACCGGGAACCATATCCCAGTCACGTGGCTGCACACATTTTTGGGGGGACACAATTCAAACCATGACAGGCTATAAAGCCATGAAAGTTGCAACCAACAGCAGAAAAAGCATGGGTAGAATTTCAAACTCATGGAAACTGAATAATACCTTGTTGAAATATCCATGTGTTATAGAAGAAATCAAGGACACAATAAAGAAATTTATGGAATCAAATGAGAATGAAAACACATCCTACCAGAACCTATGACATACAGCAAAAGCAGTGCTCAGAAGTCAATTTGTCTCTGAAAGCACACATCAGGAATGAAGAAAGGGCCCAAAGCAAATAATTAACCTTACAACTTGAACGACTAGAAAGAGAAAAACAAAAGAATCCATAAGCCACCAGAAGAAAACAGATGATAAAAAACATATCATAAATGAATTAGACAATAAAGAAAACAATTCAAAGAATTAACAAAACCAAAAACTTTTTTATTTTTATTTATCATAACTGAGTGAAAATGTACATTCACGTATAAATTTACATGCCCACCTATATGCAGCTTTCACTGCTCTCCCCATCCGGTGACTGCACACTATTCCTCTCTGCTCCATACATGTCTCATCCTCCCAACAGTCTCCTTTCCCCTCTTCTCCGTCCACTCCCCTTCCTCCAGCCAGAGGTCAGCAAGATGATATCCTATAGATGTATAGAACCATAAAGTGCTTCCAATATATGGTCACTCTGCATTGCCAAGTCCAATCCATTCCTGTCCAAAGAGTGGACCTTTGTTATAATTTATGGGAAAGGGCAGCATTTGGGCCGGGGGCCATGCTCTCAGAGGAACCCCAAAACCGCTGGACCATCAATTGAGGTCTTTTAGTGGAGATCTCAGGATGCACCCCTTTTTCTTCTTGTGTTGCCAGTGAGACTCCTCTCTGTGAGCTCCATCGTGGCTATCACTGGTGGTGGCCGGGCACCATCCGGTTCTTCTGGTCCCAAGTCGATGAAGGCACCCACTCTTGTGGGTCTCTCTGTCTTCTGGGTTGTCTTTACCGCATGTCATTTTGGTCCTCGGTGAGCATCCGTTCCTGCTGAGTTGGGACCATTTGCTGTGTCCTTGGATGGCAGCTTGGTAGCTTTTAAGACCCCAGACGCCACTAACCAATGTGGGGTGCAGAGAGCTCTATTAGCAAAACGCTAGTTGTGCCAATTGGCCTGGAATTCGCCTAAGAGCATGGTCCCCCGCCCCCTGCCCCAGCTACTCTATCTTGCAGTACTCAGTTAAGATGGAAGGAGTACTCAAGTTATGCTGAAGTCCACTTAATGTTGTTCTTGTTTCTAATGTGTGCTATCACTGCTTTCTCCCAACTAGATTTCTAGTAACTACCTAAACTAAGTCCTTCCCCACTCACCCTCCCTCCCTCCCCTCCCTTGCAGCTGTCAAACAGTCTTTTCCTCTATACACAAGTCTGTTTTTGAGATCTTATCGTAGAGTTCTCATACAGTATTTGTCCCTTGGTCGCTGACTACTTTCACTCAACATAATGTCTTCCAGTTGAAACCAGGGTAGGAGATGTTTCCTGGAATCATCGTTATTCTTTATCATTGCACAGTGCTCCACTGAGTATATGTACCATAGTTTACCTATCCATTCTTCTATTGTTGGGCATCTGGGTTGATTCCATCTTTTTGCTATCATGGACTGTGCTGAGGTAAACACTCTGGTGCATGTGTCCATTGGTGTGAAATGCCTTGATTCTGTAGGATATGTTCCAAGTAGTGGAATTACTGGGTCAAATGGTATATCAACATTCATTTTTTTAAGGAAGCGCCAGATTGCCTTCCAAAGAGGCTGGACCATTTTGCAACTCCACCAACAGTGTAGGAGGGTTCCACTTTCTCCACAGCCTCTCCAGCATTTGTTGTTTTGTGTTTTCTGGATCATGGCCAATCTTGTTGGGGTGAGATGGTATCTCATTGTTGTCTTGATTTGAATTTCTTTAATAACTGAAGATCGTGAACATGTCCGCGTGTGTTTTCTGGCTGCCTGGATCTCCTCTTTAGTGAAGTGTCTGTCCATCTCCTTTGCCCATCGCTTAATTGGATGGTTTATCTTCTTCTTATTGATACTTTGTAGTTTCTTATAGATTATGGAGATTAGGCGTCGGTCTGACATAGAGTTGCCAAATATTTTTTCCCATTCTGTGGGTGTTCTTTTAATTCTATTAATAAAGTCTTTGGATGAGCAAAAGTCTTTGATTCTTAATAGTTCCCATTTATCTATTTTCTCTTCTGTTGATTGAGGTTTCTTTGACAGATTTTGGAGTCTGTCCTCATTGTGTATTAAAACTTTCATTGTTGTTCCTACCTTTTCTTGGATGAGCTTCATTGTTTTAGGTTTGATATTTAGGTCTTTTATCCAGTTGGAGTTGGTTTTTGCATAAGGTATAAGATATAGATCTTGACTCAGTTTATTGCAGATGGATAACCAATTTTGCCAGCACCATTTGTTGAAGAGACTGTTTTTACCCCAGTTTAATGTCTTAGGGCCTTTGTCAAATATCAACTGTTCATAAGCAGATGGTGTCGTCTCTGGGGTCTCAATTCTGTTCCATTGATCCATCTCTCTGTTCTTGTACCAGTACCAGGCTGTTTTGACCACTGTGGCAGTGTAGTATGTTCTAAGGTTGGGTAATGAGAGGCCTCCCAGTGTGTTCTTCTTCTTTAGTAATACCTTACTTATCCGGGGCTTCTTTCCTTTCCAAACAAAATTGGTGATTTGTTCCTCCATCTCATTAAAAAATGATGCTGCAACTTGTATTCGGATTGCGTTATATAAATAAATTGCTTTCGGTAAAGCAGACATTTTCCCAATGTTAAGTCTTCCTATATATGAGCAGGGTAGGTTTTTCCATTTATCTAAGTCTCTCTTAGTTTCCTGTAGTAAGGGCTTGTAGTTCTCTTTGTAAAGGTCTGTTGTTCCTCTGGTAAGATTAATTCCTAGGTACTTTATCTTCTTATGGGCTATAGTAAATGGTATTGTCACCTTCCTCTCCACCTGGAAGGACTATAACGACTGTAGTACATCCCTCTTTTTATTATTTTATTATTTATTTATTATTATTTATTGCTCAAATTTGTTAAGAGTACAGTCTTTCATAGTATTCTGTTATGATATTTTTGATTTCTGTTGCATCTGTGGTGACAACTCCCCTCTCCTTTTTAATTTGGGTTATTTGTTTCCTTTTCTGCTTTTCTTTAGTAAGTTTAGCCAGTGGTTTATCAATTTTGTGGATCTTTTCAAAAAATCAGCTTTTGGTCTTTTGAATTTTTTCAATTGTTTTTCTATTCTCTAATTCATTTCGCTCTGCTCTAATCTTTATAATCTCATTTCTGCTGGTGCCCGAGGGGTTCCTCTGTTGTTCTCTTTCTACTTGTTCAAGCTGTAGGCTTAGTTCCTTGATTTGGTTTCTTTCTTTCTTCCAGATGTGTGCATTTATGGAGATAAACAGACCTCTGAACACTGCTTTGGCTGTATCCAATAGGTTCTGGTAGGAAGTGTTTTCGTTCTCATTGGAATCCATGAATTTCTTTATTTCTCTTTGATTTCCTCTATAATCCATGTTTTTTTGAGCAAGATGTTGTTCAGTTTCCAAGAGTTCCACTTTCTATCTATGTTTTTTCTGCTATTGATTTCAACTTTTATGGCTTTATGATCTGAGAAGATGCTTTGCAGTAATTCAATGGTATGGATTTTGTTGAGCATTGCATTATGGCCTATCACGTGGTCAATTCTGGAGAATGTTCCATGTGCACTGGAGAAGAAGGTGTAGTTGTCTACTGATAGGTGGAAAGTTCCGTATATATCAATGAGGTTTAGTTGGTTAATTGTGTCAGTGAGGTCTTCTGTGTCTTTACCGAGCTTTTTTCTAGATGATCTGTCTAGTAATGAGAGTGGAATGTTAAAGTCTCCCACTATTATTGTGGAGTCATTTAACTCTCTTTATAGTGTAGTCAGTGTTTCTTTGACATGTTTAGGTGCTCTGACATTAGGTGCATCAATATTTAATATAGTTAAGTCTTGCTTGTGTACTGAACCTTTCAGCAATAAATAGTGTCCATCTTTGTCCACAATGGTGGATTTGACATTAAAATTGATTTTGTCTGAGATTAGAATTGCCACCCCTGCTCTTCTTTGTTCATTGTTAGCTTGATATATATTCTTCCATCCTTTAATTTTCAGTTTGTTCCTGTCTTTAGGTCTCAAGTGAGTTTCTTGTTGACAACATATGGATGGATTATGTCTTTTGATCCAAGACGACACTCGGTGTCTCTTTATTGCAGCATTCAGTCCATTCACATTCAATGTAATTATTGATAGGTATGTGTTCACTGCTGCCATTGTGATATGTTTATTTTTATGTTGATGTTTTCTCTGTTGTTCTTATTAGTCGGTTCTGGGACACTGTTTTTTGTGAGTTGATTTTTCACCTTTTTCAGAGCTGGTTTTATAGTTGTTGAGACTCGTGTGTTACATTTCTTGAAATGGTATGATACATCTTTGTTGTGCTTTACAGCTGCCCCATGAAACCCCTTACTAAACTATTTATAAACCCAATTTTAATTACTACCAGTCTTGTCACCGTCCTCTCCATCTGGAAGGACTATAACGACTGTAGCACATCCCTCTTTTTATTATGATGACACCACAGTTTTCATGGTGATCACTGGGTTGCTTCTTTCCTTATCAAAGCTGTGATTTACTCTGGAGCTTTCCCTAAATGAGTAGAGTATTGAGTAGTGTGTCGCTCTAAAACATAAAGTTAGTGGTTTTGTTCTTCTAAGCCAGAGCCAAGAACTTCCTTGAGTATTTCTTGTAGTTTGGGTTTGGTTTTTACAAAGTCTCTGAGTCTCTGTTTATCTGGGAATGTCTTAATTTCATTTTCGTATTTGAAAGATAGTTTTGCAGGATATATAATTCTTTGGTTGGAAGTTCTTCTCAAGACTTTGAATGTGCGGTGCCACTGTCTCCGTCCCAGCATGGTTTCTGCTGAGAAATCTGACGAGAGCTTACAGGGTTTCCCTCTGAATGTTGGCTTTGCCTTGAGTCTTGCTGCCTTTAAGAGTTGCTGCTTATGTTTCATTTTGTTAAGCTTGATTATAATATGTCTTTGAGTCTTTCCTTTGAGATCTATATTGGGTGGCATACAATATGCATCTGAGATGTCTATATTTTCTTCCTTCATGATTTCTGGGAAGTTTTCTTTCAGCAGCTCAGCAACAATACTGTGTTCTCAGATGTCTCACCCTGTTCAGGGACTCCAATTAATCGAAGGTTGTTCCTCTTAATAGAGTCCCACATGCTTCTTAATGTTTCTTCATTTTTCTTGTTTCTTTTTTCTGATTTCTGCTCACAGATGCTGGCATCAGTAGCTCTGTCTTCCAAGTCAGAAATTCTTTTTTCCATTTGTTCCATTCTGTTTTCTTGGCTTTGCATGGAAGTTTCTATGTCTTTGATTTTCTTCTTGATCTGTTGGATTTCAGAGTACTGGTGTTCCATCACATCAAACAACTTGCTTAATTTTTCATTTTGTTCTGCTGCATTTTGTATAAGGTCTAGAAGGGCTCTGTATATAATCAATGTGTATTCACTTCCTGATGCTTTCATAAAAGTTTCTTCATCTGGAAAACTCCTTGGTTGCTTTGTTTGGGAGCCTTCTGAAGCCATGAGTGATTGCTTGTATGCCATAATTGTCTGTTGCTTTTTGGGTCCCATGTGAGTATATAGAGGCTGGAAGAGGTACTGTGAGGATGGACTGCAAATGTTTCTCTAGGCTGTCTTCAAATGTAAAGCAAAAGGTATCTGACTAGTTCACAAGTCAGTTAGGTTTTCAGGTGTAGAGGTCCCTCTTCTCATCTGACAAAGTAAGCGCCACTTTATCCAACTTCAGATGATAACAAACTAGTTCAGAATACAGCAATGCTACTGCCCTGGTGGCCTCTGCTGACAGGGCCTAGCCTTAGCCAACACTGCGTCGAGTACTGGTTTTGTGATAGAAAAGTGCTCTCCTGTGGGCAGGCTCTGGCTCCCAAGCTAAGAATCAGGTCCAGCTGCGGCCACCGTATCCAAGATGGCGTCCTCCACACACGCAGCAGACAGAGGGGCTAAAGGTGCCGAGAGGTAGTGATTCCTCTGCTTCTGTTGCAGGGCCCCCAACGTAGGCAGCACTGTGCAAAATCACTACTTTTCTGTCAGAGAAGCGCTGTCCCATTTGCAGGCGCTGGCTCCCAGGCTAAGAACGAGGTCCCGCTAAAATCTCAGTACCAACATGTCATCCCACAGACTGACTGCGAAGCTCCACACAAACCCCACTGAGGCAGCTACAAAACGAAAGGCTCAAAGTGTCTAGATTAACAGAGTCCCAAGCCTGGCTCTCAGAATATGGGAGTTTCGCCTGGTTATCCCCCCCAGCAGCGCGTCTGAGTCCAGCCGCCGGGCAGGACCCAGCTCTGCCCGCTAGCCGAGACAGAGGAAAAAAGAAGTCAAAATGGTGCGTTTACCTTCCGTCCGCGAGAGCCGGGGCTAGCCAGGAGCGGGAGTCAGCGAAAGAGAGGAGGTTTTTCGCTGAGTGGTATGAAGTCCCAATTAACAGCTCTGTGCCGTGTCCTGAGGCTGATTAGGTGATCAGAAGGCTCTGTTTGATTGTCATTTCAGGTCTTGGTTTCCAGAGGGATATAAGGAGACGTGTGCTTAGTCCGCCACCTTGAGTCCGCCCCCCCATGATGATCTTAACAAATGATGGATAACATTGGAATAGGAACTCCAGTACACTTAACTGTGCTCATGAAGAGGCAGTCATTCGAGCAGAACAAGGAAAACACTGTGCAGCTTAAAGTCAAGAAAGGTGTGAATCAAGGTCATATCCTTTTACAATATATATTCAGTCTGTATACTGAACCAATAATCTCAGAAGTTGGACTATACAAAGAGCATGGCATCTGGACTGGCCAAGCCAAGTGCCGTCAAGACTGGAAGAAAACTTATTAACAACCTGCCATATGCAGATGACACAACCTTGCTTGCTGAAAGTGAAAGTAAACAGGAGTTGAAGCACTTACTGATGAAGACTACAGCCTCCAGTATGGATTACACCTCAACATCAAGACAACAAAAATTTTCACAATTGGACCAAGAAGCAACATCATGAGAAATAGAGAAAAAGATTGACGCAGTCACAGATTTTATTTTACTAGGATCCACAATCAACACCCAGAGAAGCAGCAGTCAAGAAATCAAAAGACTCACTGTACTGGGCAAATTCGCTACATAAGACCTCTTAAAGCGTTGAAAAGCAAAAATTTCACCTTGAACAGGAAGGTGCGCCTGACCTAAACCATGGTGTTTTCTCTTGCCTCACAGGCATGCGAAAGCTAGATGATGAATATGGAAGACCAAAGAAATGAGTTCTCTGAACTGTAACACTGGCAAACAACAGTGAATATACATACCACGGACTGCCAAAACAACTAACAAATGTATCTTGAAAGAAGTACAATCAGGATGTTCCTTAGAAGCAGAGACAGCGAGACTATGCCTCAAATACTTTGGATGTGTTAACAGGGGACATCAATCCCTGGAGAAGGACATCATATTTGGTAGAGTGTTGGTGAAAAAGAGGAAAACACTCAACAAGATGGACAGACACAGTGACTACAACAGTAGGGCTCGAGCACAACAATGATTGTGAGAATGGCACAGGATCAGGTATTGTTTTGTTCTATTATAGACAGGGTCACTATCAGTCAGAGCTGACTCAATAGCCCCCAGTAACAAAAATTAAACACTTATGCTTATCAGAACACTTCATCAAAGAGTAAAAAGAGAATATACAGACTAGGACAAAATTTTTAGCTATGACATGTCCAACAAAGGTCTAACTTCTAACATCTATGGGAAAATCCAACACCTCTACAACAAAAACACAAAGAATCCTATTAAAAAATATGCAAAGTTTGTGAAGAGACACTTCACCAGAGAAGACATTTAGGTGGCTAACAAACATAAGAGAAAATGCTTGTGATTACTACCTACAAAAATGCAAATCAAAACTACAAGGAAATACCCTCTCACTCCTACCTTACTGGCACGAATTGTAAAAAAAAAAAAAAACAGAAAATAACAAATGTTGGAGATGTTGTGAGGATACTGGCACTCCTACACTCCTGGTGGAAATGCAAAATGTTCCAATCATTTTGGAAAATTATATGGCACTTCCTTAAAAAGCTAGAAATAGAACTACCACATGATCCAACCATTTCACTCCTAGGAATACATCCTAAAGTAATAAGAGCTGTCACAGAAACAGACACATGCACATTCATGTTCATTATTCGTAACAGTGAGAAGGCGGACACAAGCTAAGTGCCCATCAACAGATGAATGGATAAACAAACTATGACACATATGCACAATGGAATACTACACAACGACAACGATAAATCTGCAAAATATCTCACTATCTGGGTGAATCTGGAGAACACTAAGCTGAGTGAAATAAGTCAACTGCAAAAGGACAAATACTGCATGAGGGCACTATTAAAAAAATACATGAAAATGATTCCACACAGAAAGCAACATTCTCTGATGGATAGAGGGAGGTGAGAGGAAGGATGGGGCATAAAAAAACACTAACTAGATAGCAGGTAAGTGGTAGCTCGGGTGAAAGGGGAAACCCTGATGTCATAGTGGTTAAGAGCTACGGCTGCTAACCTTGCTAAGGTGAGCAAGTCAAATTCTCCAAGCTGCTAACATTCATTGGGAACACTATGGAGAAATTCTACTTTGTCCTATAAAGTCACTGTGAGTTGGAACTGACTCAACGACAATGGGCTAACAGGTTTTTTCGGTGATGGTAAGGCAGGATAAAATACTGGAGAAGTCAGCATAACATGACCAGCGCAAAGTCAAAGAAGCGTCACAGACACATTCAAACTCCCTGAGAGACTCACCTACTGGGCTGGAGTCCATGTTCTCGGAGAATAAGTACCTCAACTGGTGTAACATAGCCTATGAAGAAAATGTTCTACATCCAACTATGCTGAGTCCTAAAAACCTAGGAGCAGCCATCTATTGGTTCTGTCCCAGCTGGAGCAAAAGATAACAAAGACCAAAGACACAAGAGAAAGACTATTAGCCCAATGGACTAATAACGGGATCACAACTGCCACAGGCTGTACCAGACTGAGCCCCAAACAAGTGGATGGTACCCAGTTACCACCATCAACTGCTTTGGCAGGGATCACAATAGAAGACCCCAGACTGAGAGAGTGTTGAGGGGAGGATTATAGAACAAAATTCAAACTCACAAAAAACAGATAAATAAACCATCAGTTTTGCTGGTCTGACAGAGACTGGACAAACCCCAAGGGTATGGATCCCAGACATCCTTTTAACTTAATACTGAAGTCATTCTTGAGGTTCACCCTTCAGCCAAAGATTAGACAGGTGGCATAGTGGTTAGGTGCTATGGTTCTTAACCAAAAGGTCAACAGGGGCCAGGAGCTCCTTGGAAACTCTACAGAGCAGTTCTACTCTGACCTATAGGCTTGCTACAAGTCACAATCAACTCAACGGCACTGGGTTTGGTTTTGGATTTTTATAGGGTTGCTACGAATCAGAATCAACTCAATGACAATAGGTTTTTAAATTTTGTCTAGTTTGATTATAGGGCCAATGACAACATATGTCAGGAATGTACTCTGCAGTTCAGTCATATATATAAGACTCATGGGCACACCAGCCCAAAAGCAAAGATGAGAAGGCAGAAAGGATCAGGCAAACTACAAATGGAAACAGAAAACCTGTGGAGAATGGAAGAGTGCTGATACATGTCAGGGTTGGCAACCAATGTCACAAAACAATATGTGTATTAACTGTTTCATGAGAAACTGATTTGCTACGTAAGCTATCACCTAAATTACATAAAAAAAGGGGGGGACAACATTCACCCAAGGCCAAAGATCAGAAGGTAGGAAAGGACAAAAGGAAACAGGGAAATCAGAGGGAAAATGGGGACAGTGCCAACATATTGTGGAGAATGAAGCCAATGTCATGGAATACTATATGTACAACGTATCCAGTGGGAAACTAATTTGCTCCATAAACTTTCCCCTAATGCACAATAAAAAGTAAAAAAAAAAAAAAAAAATTGAAACAAACCCATTTGTATAAATGCTTGGCCTTGGAACAGGAATGTGAAAAGAGAAGAAAATAAAAACACTTTTGTTAGCAATCTTGAGAAGTTACATGACAATTGTATGACCATGGTGACAGCTTTCCATTCTATTTTTCTTTAAGCTGTTCAAGTTATGGTAAGAATCTAAAATTACATAACAGAGCCAAAGAGAAGGTTGCATAGCAAAGGGTAACACCTCACAAGAGACAGCCCATAATTTTCTACAATTATTCTGCAGCAGTCTGCCATTAAGATGCTTTTTAAACTATAAGCACAGTATTTTCAAAACTAACAAAGTAAAATTTATCATGATGGGATGAGTTCACATGTGGGAACCTTATGCTCCCTGGTATGTTTTCTCTTTCCCCAAATCAGCAACTGACAGCTTTACATTAACTATCACCACAATGAACCTGTAGTTTTGGGGGGGGGCCTGCCTTCTGCTTTCTACATACCTTTGTTAACAACGACTAATGACTTTGTTTTGCTCTGTATGACCACCTGTGACTTATGAACCCCCCAACAGGAGATTACAGCCCAGATGTCTAGTGCGTAAATCTTTACCCTGACAAGCAGATATCCGTTACGTATCTCTTTAGTGTGATAAAATCTCTTGTAATTATCTTGAATGAATAACCCATCTGGTCATGTCATTTGTGGGCTAAAAGACACTTCTAACCTGTGTAAAACTCATACATAAGCTGTAATGTAAAAGTGCCTTTTGGGATTCCACAAAGAATGCTAGCATTGCTGTCAGTTTCCGCATTAGTGGATGCATCCTAAATAACTGTCTGCTCCACAGCATGGACTCTAATTGGGAAATAAATGTACATTTGGAAAGAGTTTTGTTCACAACAGGCTTAACCAGTTCAAAAGGACTGTTGTTGTTTTGAGCAACTGTGACATAATCTTTACAAGCATTAATATTACAAAAGTGACAGTGTCCCTCATTTTATTTCCTGGTATGAAGAATTTAGAATTAACAAAAAGTAACATCCATAATTTTTAGACTAAAATTTTTTTTTAAGTTCTATTTCATGCCTCCCATTAAACCCTGGTGGTTTAAAAAGTATCTTCAAGTGTATGGCAGAAACGTGATAGAATAGTGGTTAAGAACTAAACCTGCTAGTCAAAAGGTCAGTAGTTCCTTGGAAACTGTATGGGGCAGTTCTGCACTGTCCTACAGGGCTGCTATGAGTTGGAATCAATTCCATGGCAACGGGTTTGGCTTCTTTTTAGGTTAAATTGTATGGTAACCTGACTGTCCAATCCAGAGCAGCAGGCGTGGCAGACGAAGGGCCTAGACTCTCCCATTGCAGTACTTTCAGCTATGTGACCACAGACACGTCAACTGACACCTCTATACCTGTAGTGATGTATGTGTTTCACTAGCCTCAAGTTTATTTTGAGGGTAAAACAAAGTAATCTGCACAAACTATTCTGTGAACTATACAAGAATGTATAGCAGTTCCCCACCCCCTTTCCTGAAAGGCTGGATTTAGGAGATAATGTTGGAGCCATTATTTCCCATCCTTGAGCATAGAGGATGTAATGTAACCCAACTGAAGCTAGACTCACAAGGACACATCAGCTGGGTATAAAGAAAATATCTAGGACAATACTGGAAAACATCTTTACGGCAAATTTTCACATAAGCTAATAACAGAACATAAGACTGTCCACTTTTATCTTTTTATTTCGTGAATAGATTTGTTGAACCAATGAAGAACTTCCTGACTCTACCAATCATTGTTAAGAAAAAGAATTCAAAATGTAGAATCATAATGATTTACCAGTTTTTAGCCAATCTGTGAAAAGGTGAAGTTATCAATGGTTAACAATGCTAGTATTTGCTGATGTCTCTGTAGTGTTCCTCAGACTTCAGCAGACATGGCTGTGATGGCATGCTTGGTCTGCCTTCCCATTTCTGCCTCTTTTAACATATGCTTAATAAAACCTTTTTTTTTTTTTACTTTAAAATTTGGAATCTTTTTAAATATAAAAGCTAAATACTGTCACCTGTAAGACAGAAGATCAAACTGGCATCGAACTTATCCCTAACAAGATTGTCAGAAGAGACTTACTTACAAAATGCTAAAATACAGAATATGTGTGACACAATGTTATATCCAAGTACATATGCTTTTTTTTATGATTGAATGAAAATGTACATTCCCATATAAATTTGCATGCTCACCTATATACAGCTCCCACTGCTCTCCCTGCACAGTGACAGCACACTCTTCCTCTCTGCTCCATACATGTCCTATCCTCCCAACAGTCTCCTATCCCCTCCTCTCCATCCACTACCCTTCCTCCAGTAAGAGGTCAGCAGGATATATTATAGATGCACAGAACCATAAAGTACCCAGCAAATATGGTCACTCTGCGTTGACATGTCCAATCCATTGCTGTCCAAAGAGGTGAACTTTATTATGATTCATGGACAGGGGCAGCATCAGGGCCAGGGGCCATGCTCCCAGGGGAACCCCAAAGCCCCTGGACCATCAATTGCAGTCTTTTAGTGGAAACCTCAGGGTACCCCACTATTTATTCTTGTGCTACCAATGAGACTCAACTTTCTGTGCTCCATCATGGCTATTACTGGTGGTGGTCAGGCACCATCTGGTTCTTCTGGTCACTAGTTGATGCAGACACCCACTCATGTGGGTCTCTCTGTCTTCTGGGTTCTCTTTCCCCCAAGTCATTATGGACCTCAGTGATCATCCATTCCTGCTGAGTTGAGACCATTTGCTGTACCCTCAGATGGCAGCTGGGTGGCTTGTAAGACCCCAGATGCCACTCACCAATGTGGTGTTCACAGAGACCTCTTAGCAATACGTTAATTGTGCTAACTGGCCTCAATTTTGTTTGAGAGCATGGACCCTGGCACCCACCCCAGGTACTCTGTCCTTACAATACTGGGTTACGATGGGAGGAGTACTCAAAAATCCAGTTAATATTGATCTTCTTACTAATGTGTGCTGTCACTGATTTCACCCAGCCAAATTTCTAACAACTATCTAATCTAAACCCTCCCCCCTTACCCTCTCACTCTCCCTACTCTTGCAGCCGTCAAATAGTGCTTTCTTCTATGCATGAGTCTGATTTTAAGTTCCTATCACAGGGGTCTCATACAGTGTTTGTCCTTTTGTCACTGACTACTTTCACTCAACATAATGTCCTCCAGTTGAAACCAGGCTATGAGATGCTTCCTAAAATCATCATTGCTCTTTACCATTCCACTGAGTATATATACCATCCCACTGAATATATATACCACTCCATTGAGTATATATACCATTCCATTGAGTATATACACCATTCCATCAAGTATATATACCATAGTTTGCCTACTCCTTCCTCTGCTGTTGGGCATCTGGGTTGATTCCATCCTTTTGCTATTGTGGACTGGGCTGCAATAAACATTCCTGTGCATGTATCAGTTGGTATGAATGGCCTTGATTCTGCAGGATATATTCCGAGCAGTGGGATTACTGGATCAAATGGTATATCTATACCCAGTTTTTCAAGGGAGCGCCAGATGGCTTTCCAAAGAGGTTGCACCATTTTGCAATCCCACCAACAGTGTAGGAGAGTTCCAATTTCTCCACAGCCTCTCTAGTATTTGTTGTTTTGCATTTTTTGGATAATGGCCAACCTTGTTGGGGTGAGATGATATCTCATTGTAGTTTTGATTTGAATTTCTGTAACAGCTAATGATTGTGAGCATGTCCGCATGTGTTTTTTGGCTGCCTGGATCTCCTCTTTAGGGAAGTGTCTGTCCATCTCCATTGCCCATCACTTAATTGGATGATTTATCTTTTTCTTATTGATACTTTGTAGTACCTTACATATTATGGAGCTCAGGCATTGGTCTGAGGTATAGCTGCCAGATATCTTTCCCATTCTGCAGGTGGCCTCCTTTCTTTTTGCTTCATTAAACTTTATGATGCTTTTATACTCTATAGCAGACTCTAAGCTCTGCCTGGGCAATTACCATGCCTGACTCATTTTTCTAAGGAGTCTTGGTGGCACAGTGGTTAAGTGCTTGTCTGCTCACTGAAAGGTCAGTGGTTGGAATCCACCAGCCCATGGAAGGAAGTCATGGCAGTCAGTTTCCTTAAATATTAGACTCAAAGACCTATGGGGCAGTTGTGCTCTGTCATGTGTAGACACTGTGATTAAAAATCAACTTGAACCCCACAGCCCTGTGTTTGGTTTCCCTGAGTACTCATTTCTGTGCTGCCCACAGTGTCCAACTCTGCCTTGATCACTGCAGACAATTAGAAAACAGTTACTGAATCAATGACTCTAAGGGTGAGCCTAGAGGGACCCTTTAAAATAATGACCGAAGGCATAGAGTCTGCAGCTAGACAGCCTGGATTCAAATTCTGCCCCGTCACCTGGGAACTACCTGACCTTGGGAAGTCCTACTTGCCTCTCTGAACCACAGGAAGAAACTTTTCCTTTTTACCAGTAAATAAGAAGAAAGTGAATCCCCCCAAAACCCTTAAGTAATGGCTAAATTATAAAACTGTATCAGAAACACCTGAAGTTTTATCTTCAAAATTTGTAATTAAAACTTCATGTAATTTGTCTACAATGTTTCCGTGCATTATTTACATACTTTTTAAAAAAAAATTTACACACTTAGGAAATCTATTCTAAGGAAATACTATGCTACAACACTGAGCGAAAAATACAGACATAAAAGCACATCAACTCAACCTTATTAGTCACTGAGTAAATGCACATTAAAACCACAAAGAGACAACACTTTACACAGGAACAAAAAACCACTCTCGAGTTCACAGTGACCCTACAGGACAAAGCATAACTGCCCCATAGGGTTTCCAAGGCTGCAATCTTCAGAGAAATAAACTGCCTATCTTGCTCCTGCAGAGCAGCTGGTGGGTTCAAACCTCCAGTCTTTTCAGTTCACAGCTGAGCACTTAACCACTGAACCACCAGGGCTCCTTTTACACCCACCAGAATGGCTATTTAAGGCATTATGAGTCAGAATCGCCTCAACAGGGGCGTGGGTAGGATGGCTATAATTAAAAGGACAGATAATAACAGAAGTTGACAGGACATGGAGAAATTAGAAACCTTATGCACTGCAGGTAGGAAAGTGAAATGGTACAGCCAGTCACTCTGGAAACAGTCTGGCATTTCCTCAAAATGTTAAACATAGACTTACACAATGACTCAGCAATTCTGCTCTTACATATCTACAAAGATTAGTCTATAACGTTATCTACAATAGCAAAAATGTAAAAGAAACCAAATGTCTAACGACTGATGAATGAATACATAAACGCAGTATACTCATACAATGAAATATTACTCAGTCATAAAAAAGGAATGGCATACTGATACATGCAACAACATGGATGAAACTTGAAACTGTTACACTGAGTGTTCAGTTCAGTCACAAAAAACCATATCTTGAATGATTCTATCTTTGTTAAGTCTAAAATAGACCATATACAGAATTAAAAAAAAAAAAAAAAATCCAGTACCATCAAGTTGCATCCAACTCATGGTGACCCTAGAGGCCAGAGTAGAACTGTCCCCTATAGTACTCAAGGAGCTCCTGGTGGATTTGAACTGCCGACCTTTTGGTTCACAATGGTAGCACAGAACCCACTACACCACCATGGTTTCCCTATATAGAATTGAGAAGGATTAATAGTAGATTAGTGATGTAGTGTGGGTAAGAGCAATGGCTGCTAACTAAAAGGTCAGCGTCTGAATCCACCAGGCACTTCACGGAAACTCTATGGAACAGTTCTACTCTGTCCTATAGAGTCACTATGAGTCAGAATCAATTCAAAGGTAACAGCTTTAGTTTTGGTTTGGTTTAGGGATGAAGAGGACGGTAGCATGGAGGGAGAGGAGCAGAGAAAAATTAATTAATGAGTACTGTATTTCCTTCTGGTAAAAGACAGATGAAGATGTTCTAAAATTAGATTATGGTGATGGTTTTACCACTCTGTGAATATACTAAAATCCATTGGGCATTTCATAAATTTCATGTTATATAAATCATATCCCAGTAAAAAAATAAAAATAAAAATAAAACCATTGCCATCAAGTCAATTCTTACACATAGCAACTCTACAGGACAGAGTAGAACTGCATTTAGAGAAACAGAATGCAGAGAAGAGAGCTACAATGAAATATGCCAAGATGCTGATCTTGAGTTGTACTGTAATAGTGGTAAGAATATGTTTTTTAATTCTAAACTAACAACTAGATGCACCAAAATCAAACAAGAAAGGAAGTTTACAAACATGCTTCTAACAGTCATCCATCCTAACAGTGGAAGTGATAATAAAAGCAAATTTTCCCCTTTGGTCTTCATTTTTAAAACTTGTGATGGCGTTAAACTACTTTTATAATAATAATAACAAATTGTAAATATTTCTAATTCTAATCCTGAATGACTTATAGTTTCTAAGGAAATCAGCTTCAACAGAACTGCTATGATCTGTCAACATGAGACCAGAAAAAATAATGACTGTGTCCAGACATCATCAACGACTGCCCTGACAGGGCATATAACAGAGTGTCTGACATAGTGGAATAAAAATGAGTGTGCAGAACTCAAACTTTATTAAAAAAGACCAGACATGATGGTCTAACAGATTGGAGGGTTTGCAAAAGACACAGCCCCTAGATTCTGTTACTCAGAACTGAAATCATTCCTGAAGCCAAGTCTTCTGGCAAAGACCGGACTAGAGTATAAGACATAAAATGATACTGGTGAAGAGTGTGCTTCTTGGCTTAAGTATATACATGAGGCTAACTCAGTAGCTCCTGTCCTGAAGCTAGACGAGAGGGGGAAGAGTGGTAAGGACTGGTTCTATACGGATGAAAAGGAAGACAGAGTAGGGAGGCAGCTCAGGTTACACAGCAGTGTGTGTGCAAGTTTTTGCATGACAAATTGACTGGAACTGTAAATTTTCACTTAAAGCACAAATAAAACTTTTTTTAAAATCAATAAAATCGATAAACTGCCAAAAAAAAAAGGAAAAAAATCCTGCTATGTTCTGAAACCACAGATGTCACAACTGCTGGTGATCTAAGTCATATTTGCCACGCTAGTTACATCACAACAGAAGTCATTTTGTCCACTGCCCTCTAGCTCATTACACCAACCTTTGACCTGCTCAAATATTCTCCTCTACTTTGGTTTAAAAAAAAAAAAAAAAAAAGACACTTCAAAATTTCACTCAGTAATTAACCCAATTTTCTGCTACAGGAAAAAAAGAAAAACACTAAACACACTTTGATCCCTATGCTACGAAGTCAGTGAGCAGTGCCAGAGTCATGTCGTTGGGGCCATCAACAGTCTTCCAGCTGAGAGGAAAATGTGTGTCAGCTGAACAAGCATTTACAACTCAGCTCTCCCATTCCCATGGCTTATCACCCAGTTTCTTATGTACCAACTACAGTCTGTTTCTTGCCAGAGTCATGACTATCACTGGCTTCTGACACTCTGGACAGTCAAGATTCCAGAGAGTCAAACTTCTCCAGGGCAAAAACAACTCCACAGGGAAAAAGACAGTCAACTTCCAATTCTTTTAGGCTGTCCAGCTGCCTTCAGTCTGGACAGGGTCAATAATTCTCAACAGCTTCTAGGTGCTTTCCTGACAGCTCCATTCTACCTTACCGTCCTCCTCAGAGCACTGGCTCAGTCTGTTTTTCCATGCTCCAGCTTGTGGGATAAAGTTCAAATTCCTCTGCCTGATAAGCCTTCCGTAATCACTTTCCTAGCCTGGCCAAGCCAAGCCACTCACACACCCCAACTACGTCCTCCCATCTCCAATCCTCTGGACTTTCGCCTCCGCCCACTGACATCCCCCTCTCCAGTCTACTCTTCGCCAGCTCAACCTGTGCTCCTCCTTCAAGATATCACTCACTCACGTGCCACCTGCTCTGAAAGTTCTATCTGCACTTCCTCCCAGGAAGCCCTAATCACTCCCTTGCAGGTGCTATACTGTGTAAAAACCTCGTTCCAGCACCTGTCACTATCAGCTCTGAGAACAGGAGAGTCACCTCTGCTCATCTTTGCTTCTCCATTGTACAATTCAGTATCAGGTAAATGGAAAGTGCTACATAAATGTTCATGAACTACCTTCATGGACATCTCCCTTTGCTGGTCACTGCTGAATGTGAATTTATGGGTGAGGTCTTGGTTTTAGCTAGATCCCCAGTGCCCAGAAAGCCTGACAACAGTAGATACAAAAAAAAACAAACTCATTTCCACTGAGCCAATTCTGACTCACAGCGACCCAACAGGACAGAGAAGAATTGTCCCATGATTTTCAAGGAGCACCTAGTGGATTCAAACCACCAACCCCTGGTTAGCAGCTGTAGCACTTAACGGCTACACCATCACGGTTTCTATGCAATAATAGGTACTGAAAAAAAAGGTTTATTGACTAAATGACAATAACAAGACAATAATACCTATGTCAAAGCGTTTTGTGAGGGTTTAGTGACACAGTGTGCACAAAGGGATATAAAGCACATAACACAGTGTCTTCACCACTCATCTGTCAGTTTGTTATGTTATGGTGGCTTAGATGCTGCTATGACACTGGAAGCTGTACCACTGGTATTTCAAATACCAGCAAAGTCACCCCATGGTGGACAGGTTTCAACCAACCTTCCAGACTATGACTAAGAAAGGCCTCTCCATGTGCTTTCAGGAATAAATCATGAAAACTACAATGAGATACCATCTCACCCCAACAAGGTTGGCCGTGATCCAAAAAACACAAAACAACAAATGCTGGAGAGGCTGTGGAGAAAGTGGAACCCTCCTGCACTGTTGGTGGGGTTTCAAAATGGTGCAACCTCTTTGGAAAGCAATCTGGAGCACTACACAATGAAAAAAAACAATGATGATTCCAGAAAACATCTCATAACCTGGTTTCAACTGGAAGACATTATGTTGAGTGAAACCAGTCAGCGACAAAAGGCCAAATATTGTATGACACCCCTACAATAAGATCTCAAAAACAGACTTATGCATAGAAGAAAAGACTCTCTGACAGCTGCAAGGGGGGGGGGGAGGGAGGGGAGGGGGAGAGGGCTTAGATTAGATAGTTGGCAGAAATTTGGTTGGGTGAAATCGGTGATAGCACACATGAGAAACAAGAACAGTATTAAGTGGACTTCAACATAACATGAGTACTCCTTCCATCTTAACCCAATATTGTAAGGGCAGAGAAGCTGGGGCAGGGGGCAGGGGGCCATGCTCTTAGGCAAAATTGAGGCCCACTGGCACAACTAGCATTTTGCTAAGAGGGCTCTCTGCACCTCACATTGGTGAGTGGTATCTGGGGTCTTAAAAGCTGCCAAGCTACCAACCAAGGGCACAGCAAACGGTCCCAACTCAGAAGGAACGGATGCTCACCGAGGACCAAAACGACATGGGGGAAAGACAACCCAGAAGACAGAGAGACACACATGAGTGGGTGCCTACACCGACTTGGGACCGGAAGAACAAGATGGTGCCCGGCCACCACCAGTGACAGCTGCAATGGAGCTCACAAAGTTGAGTCTCACTGGCAACACAAGAATAAAAAAGGGTGCACCATGAGATCTCCACTAAAAGACTGCAACTGATGGTCCAGCGGCTTCGGGGTTCCCCTGGGAGCATGGCCCTTGGCCCTGATGCTGCCCTTGCCCGTAAGTCAGAACAAAGGTCCACTTTTCGGACAAGAATGGACTGGACTTGGCGATGCAAGGTGACCATATATTGGATGCACTTTATGGTTCTATGCATCTATAGGATATCATCCTGCTGACCTCTGGCTGGACGAGGGGGAGTGGGTGGAGAGGAGGGGAGGGGAGACTGTTGGGAGGATGAGACATGTATGGAGCAGAGAGGAATAGTGTTCTGTCACCGGGCAAGGAGAGCAGTGGAAGCTGCATATAGGCGGGCATGCAAATTTGTATGGGAATACACAGTTTCACTCAGTCATAATAAAAAAAAAAAAAGAATAAATCAATGAAAACCCTGTGGATCAGAGCAGAACACTGCTGAGTGAAAACGGCACAGGACTGGACAACATCTCCTTCTGTCATACATAGGGTCACTATGGCGTCAGAGCCAACTCAGTGGCAACCGACAGCGCCAAGCACAGGAAGGCTGGCTGCCGCTGCTACCAAAAGAATCCAGAAACTGAGGCCAGTGTGGTGAAGGGCAGTTACAGAAGACTTCACAGGGAAGGATGAATAGAATTTTTGATAGGCAGAGAGGTCACTGCAAGTCAAAACCAACTCAGTAGCACCTAACAGCAGATGAGGTGAAGGTGTTACATGGAGATGGAAGCTATCTCTCCCCTAGGTGTGCTCTCTTCACACCTAAATATAGAGAAGCATCCTCGTATGAGAATATTCTATTAGCCAGCCTCTCTCTGCCACTCATTAATATACTTGTCTTTCATTTCCATATCCCAAAAGCCTACAAGACTTTCATACTGTTATTGATTCAATCGTGCCCTCCCCCAAATTTGTTGGAATCCTGATACCTATACCTGTCACTATAATCCATCAACTGAAGTCAGCACAGGTGGGGTCCCAAATGTACTCACTTCTGAGTTATTTAAAGATCAGCACAGACACAGAGATAGATGAAGACAGACGGGGAAGACAGACACTATCTTACCGTGACAATCTACAAACCAAACAACTCCTAAGCTGGCCTCCTATGAGACGAAACAGGCAAAAGACCTCCTCTGTAAAACCATGCCCTAAATTAGGGCTTCCAGCCTCCTGAACTATGATAAAATAAACTGCTGTTCTTTAAAGCCACCTACTTGTGGTGTTTCTGTTACATAAGCACTAGGAATCTATGCCAACTACTAACGGGTAATTAATAATTTTGTTGAATTAATTTCAGGAATCTGTACAAAACACACAGCACACTCTTGAGTCCAGCAGCTCCAGGTCCAGGCACATGTTCCAAAGAAATCGTTAAGCCCCCAAATTAAAAATCATATACAAAGATGTCCACTACAGAATGGTTTGTGAGAGCAACAACCAGCATATCCACACACTGCAAGACAGGAAAATAAACTATGGTGCATCTATACGCTGTAAAGGTTAAATAAGACAATGACTTATGTACTAAAGTGCAACATTCTCCAAAATACACCGTTGTTCAAAAGAGTTCCAAAATACACATTATGATTTATGTAAAACATCAAAATTTTTACAAACACATTTGTCTGAATACACATAAACTAAACTTTTTACAAACACATTTGTCTGAATACACATAAATGTATCTTGTCAGCCACTGTGTTCTCAGCTGAACACAGTACCTGAAACAGTAAATTCTCTCAATAAGTCAATGAAAATATATATACATGAACAGAAAAAGGACTGGAAAACAGATCTGCTTTTAATGCTAAATACTTCTGTACTGTTTTCATTTTTTTAAACGGACACATTAACATATTACTTTTCAGTACTACAGATTTAAAATTGCTATTTAAAAAAATGCAAGACCTTGAGCTTTGTGCTCTTTTAAGATCTACCTATATGGGATCAACTGATGGAAATCCTGGTTGCCTAGAGGTTAAGAGCTACAGATGCTAAACAAAAGAAAAAGATTGGCAGTTCAAATCCACTAAACACTCCTAAAGAAACCCTACAAGGCAGTTCTACTTAGTCCCATATGGTCACTAGGAGTTGGAATCAACTGGCCTCAACGGGTCTGAGTTTCTGTTTATACAGGATCAAAGCGACAAATGCAATTCAAAAGATTAGATAGGAAACTTAGGGGGCAGTGAGTTCATGTTAATGAAGAACAACTGGGAAAAGGAGGGCCAGAATAGTTTTACAGCTCAAAGAATATAATCAAGATTACTGAATTGTACAAGCAGAAAACTATTAAATTAGTGTATGTTCTGCTGTGTATATTCAAAACAAAAACAAATCACACTTTAAAAAAAGCAAGACTTGGAAAATTATAAGAGGTCCACGCACCTACCTACTCTGAATAACATGCTGGGTAAACAATTTCACCATTTTGAGCAGCTGGGGTTCTTAGACTTCACCTGGATGCTCGCTTCACTCTGGCATCAGATCCCTTCACAGCATAAAGATGGATAAAAAAGTTCTAGGTTCTTTTTCAGTTGTTCTGAAAATCGGTTAACACACGCCCTCTCTGCACGACTCCTCTCGGGTTGGGGCTAACGCGCTTGGCCTTTCCAGATCCGCGCATAAACTGAATTAAGAATTTCATCCCACATGTGCTGTCCTCCAGGTGGGCGCCAGCGGCGGAAGGGCACTTACTTTCCAAGTCGCCGCTTCTCTAGTAGTACTCCGTCTGTCCAGCTCAGGCATCATCCCTCGGGGAACCCAATTCTTCTCCTCTAATTCGACTCGACGGCGCTTGGCAATTTGGCATAGAGCACAAAGGTCACCTGGTCAGGGGAGAAGAAAGGCAGTTTTAAACCGGGGAGAAGAAGGGTGAGATATAGAAGGCATCTGTGGTTTACCTCTAAGGGGAGGACAGGTCTGGAAACCTGCGCTGCATTTCGGAGGTGGGGGTCCGAAACCTAAACCCGGGGCATTCATTCAACGTCGCGCGCTGCTTTGCCCATCGCCCCTGGGCCGTGGGGATAAGAAGAGAGGGTAGGGACGGACTGAGACCCTAACCAACGACAGTGCCCTCAGTCCCACCCGGAGCGCACGGCGCGTTTCCGTCCTGTCTCCGCGGTCTGGCCTCTGTGAGCCACCACCTCCGCACAGCGACAGCGGGCAAGCCAGGCAGACCCGAGGTCGCAGCGCCAGACTCCAGAGCTCGCTCCCGACTGGGGAAAATCGCGGCGTGGCGCGGAGGCTGCGGGCGTCGCACGCTCTGTGCCGCCCTGCTCCGTCTCGGGGCCCGGTTTCCACGGGCTGCGTAGTCACCAGGGCAGGAGACAGAGTGGCGTGAACTCTGCACCTGGCGGGTCGATCAGGGTGGCGCTAAGGACTCCTGCTGGCCTCCGGCGGGCGGTGGCACCGCGCTAGGGGCGGTCCCGGCAGAGCAGGGGCTTCCAGTGGGGGGGGTCCCGAGGGCGCGAGCACGGTCGCCCTTCAGAGGCCACGCCCACCACGGGCCGAGCTTCGCGAGGCCCCGCCCACGTGGGCGGGACTGGTGGGCGCCGCCCCGAAAACCGCTCCGGGCCTCGGCGGATCCGAGTGGCTGAGAGCCGCGGGCAACCGCCGCCGACAGCCAACCGGGACGCGCGGTGGCCTCGTGAGGCCGCAGCAGCGCCGCCTGCTTCCCGGCGGCCAATGGAGAAGAACGGAAGGCGCCTCCCGAGTTCCGGGGCCCGCAGCGATGGCGGCCGGCGGGGGCTGGGGTGCGTGCGAGCTGCTGAGGTGAGGAGCCGGGAGCGGGGGGCGGCGTGCGGGGGGCGGGGGGCGGTGTGCGGGGTGGGGGCGGGGGCTGGCGGCGCCCCCCTCGCCTGGGGTGACGGCCCCCGCGGTGCAGCTCAGCTTGGCGGGATGCAGGCGACCATCTTCAGCTGTAATTCAGCGCTGGGTAGGAATAATGGACTTTTTTTTTCTAACGTAGGGTATGAATAAAGCAGTTCTGCTCTACATACGTGGGTTCACCGTGAGTCGGAACTGACTCCCCAGCAACTGGTTAACTGGTTGTGTATCAGGCCCTGTTCTAGGAGTTGAGATTGTAGTGTTGAACAAGGCAGATCAGACCTCTCGCTTGTGGACCGTAGATTTTAGTTAGAGACAAGATAATGAAAAAGAAAAACACCAAATAGTAGTGTATAGAAAGGTAAAATGGGACAATGTATAAGTGATTCCATACTTCAGACACAATATTCAGGGAAAATCCCTTGAGTGAGTTCTGAAAGATAGAAATAGCTGACATTTACTGAGTGTTTGTTTACTACTAGGCTTGGCGTATATTAGTAGCTTTACAAAGTTCCCAGGCTTTGCTTTAAGTGCTTTGTGTATACTAGCTCACGTAATCTGCTTAAGAGGTTACTACTAGCCTCATTTGACAGACAAGGAAGCTGAGGTACTCGAGCCCATGTTTCCGAAGGCTACACTGCTGCCTTCTTGAAAAGGCAGTGAAGATCCCTAAGTCTGGAAGGAGCTTGGCTTGTTCAAAGAAAGAACCACCAGCTTGGCTGACACCTGTTGGGCCAGGGAGAGAGAGTGGAAGGAGGGCTTATGATGAGAGGCGGGACTCAGATCACATAGAACGAATGAGCAGGTTAAGGAGTTTCAGTTGTTTCTCTATTGCTATGTAACAAACCACCCACAGATTTAGGGCCTTAAAATAGGATTACTATTGTTGATAGTAATCCTATTTTGATGGGCCCCCTTTTGAGTCCCTTATGCTGTTCACTGTCAGGTGAAATGGGCAGGAGTCATGAGAAGGCTTCTGCTACCCTATGTTTCTTGTTCCTGGGCTGGGCTGATTGGAAAAGTTGGAGCTGCCCAGGCAGCTCTGTCCCTCCAGGCTCCACATGACCAGCTGGGGCTTGCACATGACACGGTGGTCTCAGGTTAGCTGGCCTTCCTACTTGACAGTTGATTCCCACTGCCAGCCAGCCAAGTGCCGTCGAGTCTGAAGAAGGAGCATTTTCAGGAAGTAGGAAGTAAAAGCTGCCAGTCCTTCAGAGCCTAGGTTCAAAAATGGGCACAGTGTCACTTTTGCCATATTCATAGCAGTCATAGGGCCCATCGTTACTGAAAAGGAGGGAACATAGATTCCCCCTTATCTGTGGGAAAAGTGTCTCCGGAATTTGTGGCCATCTTTAAGTCACCAAAGACGACAATCTTTTTCATATTTTAAAATAATCCTTCTGACTGCTGAATAAAGAATGACTGGGAGGAGACCAGGAAAGGTCAGTGAGATGCTCACCTTTTAGGCTGTCAGCATCCTATGGTTCTCTCTAGCAATACCTGTCAAGCATTTCCGTAATTTCTTGTATCTGTTTTCTCCACTGGTCTCAGTTTTATATAAATATTTAGCATATTAGAAATGAAACTCAAGAATCTAATGTTTGTTATTCATTTATAAACAACAGATCCATTACATGTTAACATATAGTACATAATTACAAGTAAACAACCAACCTACATTTTGCAAAGTAAAAAAAAAGTGTCATCATTTCACATTTTTTAAAATCTCTTTCATGTCTAACTTAAAGACAGCTGGCTCTTCATATGTACTTCTGCATTTTATCTATAGCAATATATAGTTTTGGTTGAAGTATATGAAGGAAGTCTAATTTTGTACAGATATATAACAGGAAGAAGGAGAAGTACATATATTTTTGCTGGAGGGGGAAAGGTGTATATTTCAATAGCTTTTTCAGATACCACAGATATTGTTCTTTATATTAAACAAGTGGCAGTTTCAACAAGGAATTTGTCTGCAAGCAGGAGTTTCTCTCAGGGTTAAGGTCTAATCTAAGCCCTCTTTAAACCAAAAACCAAAAGGCACTGCCATTGTGTCAATTCTGGCTCATAGCGACCCCACAGGACAGAGTAGAACTGCCCCTTAGAGTTTCCAAGAAGCCACTGGAGGATTTGAACTGCCAACCTTTTGGTTTACAGCCATAACACTTAACTACTATGCCACCAGGATTTACGCTCTCTTTAGGATTGTGGAAAAACAGGTCATAATAATCTAAAAACCATAAAAAAGAAAACAAAGTAATCTGCTGAGAACTTATAAGATAGCCAGACCACCTCTATGCCCAAAACACCAATTAAGATATCCACACATCTCTCCCTAAAGAAGATGAACATTCCACAAATTCCTAGGACTCAGAAGATCTTACCCTGTTCTATGAAACCTTCAGCTAGTCTCCCTTTGAGGGAGGCCGACTTTAGAGGAGTCTTTCCTTTCTGTCTCCTTGTGTACCTGTATGCAATAAAATGTCTTGCTTCTCATCACACTCCTGTCTCAAAGACTGGCTGTTTGCATTAGGCTGCGTGAACCCCACTTAAGTTTGCAGTAACAAAGCTGTTATACTCTTGCTATGCTTTATTGCGATGAAAGGAAACAGGTTCAAAGTTGCAGTGGGGAAAAATGCAAGAAGCAGTGTCCAGAAGACACCAGATACCAGTTTCTAGTTGTCATCTCCCGGTGGAAGGACCCCTGGTGGTACAATGGTTATGTGCTCAGCTGCGAATGAAAAGGTTGATGGTTCAAATCACCAGCAGCTCCATAAGAGCACAGACTTGGCAGTCTGCTCCTGTGTGAAGATTACAGCGTAGGAGGCCCCGTGGGGGCAGTTCTCCTCTGTCCTGTAGGGCTGCCATGGATAAGAATCAGCTTGATGGCAACAGCTTTCTCCCAGTGGAGGCACCAGACGGCATTTAATTCTCCCAGCATCCATGTCTCACATTATGCAAGGAATATTGCCAACCATGGATGCTTCCCTGAGTCTTGGCATCCACTCCATGGCTGTCCTTAGTCTTCAGCCCCTCAAGAGGTCAAGGTGATATTTGACAGCTCAGCCCCCACCATCAGGAACATAGTTAGCATAGACTGTCTGGCATGGTCCAGCTGTCTCACGTAAACAAAGATACTTTTATCAGGAAGGATATTTTAAGGGTTTAAAGATTACCTCTGGGAACCTGTCAAGGCCCAAACCTTTCTTTGGAGTGTGTGGGGTGTAGACAAGCCAGGTATGCAGGATTGATTCTTCTTTACGGACTTACATGGGGCAGGTACTGAGGCTATTGAAGAGTCTTCATTTGCATGGCAGTTAGATTCTGTTGGTGAAGCAGGATGGGAGGCAAGCAAGTGGACAGGTCCACAAGCTAATTGCACTTTGGACTAATGGTTGTGATGAAAACAAATATTGAAAGGAGCAGTGGCTGGGCAAGGGGAGACCGGCCATCTCTAGGGCTGCAACGAGGTCTTTCCTGCAAAGGTGAGATTCCCGTCCTCCTGGCAGTGGGAAGGGAAGAAAGATCGGTCTGAGGGGCAAGCTGTGCCAAGATAGAGAAGACCTTCCAGTGATAAGAACCTGCCTTGGAGAAGACCGGTGTTAGCTAAGATTGGCAAGAGCCAAGGGCCAGGTTACACAATGATACACAGCATCAATGGCTTTTATTAATAGGGCTATGAGATGCCTTGGTTTGTTGTCCAAGATGCCTCTTATTGCTGTGTGAAGAATGGAAAGGTTCAGGGTGGGAATGCAAGACCTTTCCCGCTGTATCAGCAAAGAGAGGTTGATTTTCACCCCCCTCAGGTTATAGCCTTGGCTAAAGTCACCAGATTATGGCATAAGTGTCAGTTTTACAAAGTGAAATCATTTCTTTTTTTTCTTGTCTTTTTCTCTTTTTAATTTAATGTGACTCAGTGAAAATGTACATTTCCATTGAAATCATTTCTCTAGCAACAAAGAAACACACAGCCCATCATCAGATTCCTGTCAGTTGACAATAAAAAGCATGTCACAGTACACAGTTTTCTGCTCACGGAGTGTGCCTTTTCATGTTTATTGCCTTTGTACCAAAGGGTCATTTTTCAAAATGTCCAGGGCCATTGTGTTAAACATTCCGGGCCCTAGGAAAGCTCCTCCTTGTGAGCACTGCTGGAAGTCCATTTCTAGTTGTAGCCCTTCAGAATCCCTATCCTTTCCATGAAATAAAACGTCTAGCCATTTGTCCAATGAGTGGTATCCTAATTTTACATCTTGCCTCATTTTCTTTGGAATCTGCCAGGGTCAGAGCCTTTTACAGTGTTACTGTAAAAATGTATGAAACTGGTTGAGAAAACTGACTTCTCTGAAGATAAAGTGATTTTTAAGAGTGGTTGTGTGGGAGCCTGTGTCCTGGTTGCAAAAATAGAGAAATCGGGCCTTTTGACTAATTCTCTACTTAGCATTTAACTGGCTTTTCCAGTTTATTGACTGTTTGCCTAGATTTTAACCCACTTTGCTTGTCACTCAAATGTCATCTGAAATGTTTAAGAAGCAAGAATAGGGACTGTTTCACCCGGGGACAAAGGCAGGGAGAAAGGTAAGGGGTGAAGAAGAACACACTGACTATGGATGAGGATGGAAACTGATGTGATTTTCTCTGCCTTAATTAAACCATAATGAGACCATCCTTTTATTAAATCATGCAGAGATCACACATGCTTGTTGCAGAAAATTTTTTTTTCCTGGAAGATGAGACTGTGAACCAGCTGAGAACTTGCTCTTCAAAATTTGCTTCAAGACTTTCAAACCACTCTGTCCACCTATCCAAACTATCATGTAATAAGTTCTGCCTAATCTCAAAACAGTTCCCTAACTTGAAAAAGACACATGAAAATTACCCAGCTCAGATCCTAAAGTCCTACAAATATCCTTTGCTTATTTCCCCATTTTAGATGCAACCAAGAATGTCAGATGTCAAGATGATGTTCTGTCCTACTGCAGGAAGTCTAATAAATTAGCTTTGGTTTATCAATAGGCTTTACTTTCTTTGGAGAGTTAATAGTCAACATATATATATGGTGGCCTTTGGGGAGTTGACTGTCAACCTATATACATATATACACACACAAACCATGGCAGCCACTATTTATTGCCCTAAAACAGCTATTTCTCTCTCTTCTTCCCAGCTCATAGTATTCAAATTTTGCTGAGATACCTTGACCTTGGAGAAATTCAGCAGGGACCAGTTGCATTATCCCACACTGGGATGGGCGCATGAGTCAGTCTGGCTTCTCATGGGACCATCCCTGTCGCCACTAAGATTGGCTCAGAGATTAGCATAAGATTCAAGGTATGCCAATCTGAATTCTTGCATAGGGCTTCAAAAATTTTTTTTCAACTGTGGTAAAAATATGTAGAAGAAAACATTTGCCATGTTAACCATTTTTACATACAAAATTCAGCAATATCATATTCACCATGTTGTGCTACCATCATCAGTACCCATTTCTAAATTTTTGTGTCAGCATTTGCAGAAACTGATGCCCCTTCAGCAACAACTCCCTCCTCCTTCCCCTCGCCTGCCCCTGATAATCACTAGTATAAACTTTGGTGTCTCTCTATCCATGACCTATTCTGGATGCTTTATGCAAGTGTGTCAGACCTATTCACTCACCATAATGTTTTCATGTCATAGCATGTTTCAGAACTTCATTTCTCTTTACTGTTGAGTAATATTCCATTGCATGTATATACCAGTTAGTGTGTCCCCTTATGTGCTGATAGACATTAGGACTATTTCTACCTGTTGGCTATTGGGAATAATGCAGCACTGAACATTGATGTATTGTTTGTTGTTAGGTGCCATCAAGTTGCCATCAAGTGACCCTATGTGTAGCAGAAAGGAACACTGCTGGGTCCTGTTCCATGCCTACAATTGTTAATGCTTGAGCCCATTGTTGCAGCTACTGTGTCGTTCCGTCTCCTTGAGGGACTTCCTCTTTTTTGCTGATACTGTACTTTACCAAGCATGATCCAGGGATTGATCTGTCCTGGCAACATGTCTAAAGTATGGAAGACATAGTGTCATCATCTTTGTCTCCAAAGAGTACGCTGATTGTACTTCTTCCAAGGCAGTCCTTTTAGTTCTTTTGGCAGTCTGTGGTGTGTTCAACATTTTTCTCCAACACTGCAATTCAAAGGTGCCAATTCTTCTTCTGTCTTTCTTATTCATTGTCCAACTTTTGCATGTGATGTGATTCAAAAATACCTTGGCTTGGGTCAGGAGCACCTTAGTCTTCAAGGTGACAGTTGTTCCTTTTCAACACTTTAAAGAGGTCTTTTGAAGTAGATTTTTCCCAGTGCAATGATTTCTTAACTGCTACTGCCATGGGTGTTGATTGTGGATCCAAGCAAAATGACATTCTTGACAACCTCAGTCTTTGAAACCACAAGTCTACAAGGCACCACCTTGACATAAGCACAATCATCTTGAAGAAAGACTGAGCTGCTTTTCCAGGACGTGTGCTTAAAGAAAAAACATGTATATTTAGAAACATCCTAAAGGTTGCTTCACTTGTCATAAACCACCAGAGCACAAAGGAATGGTAAACATCTTCTCTCTTGCCACGCCTTTATAGGCCACCTACGAGACAACACCATAGTGCGTACAGACCCAGATGAGTGACCATACAACTCAGATGGAAAATTAAGACCACCAGACCTACTTCAGAGGAAGAAAGTCATAAATGCCATTCAATCTTCTGTGGCCCTGAGAACCTTTTAAAACCCCTTTGTATTATTATTATTATTATTATGACTGAGTGAAAATGTACATTTCCATGTAAATTTGCATGCCCACAGATGGGTACCTCCTACCACTCTCCCTGCCCGGTGACAGCACACTCTTCCTCTCCATTCTGTATGTTAAAACCACTTCTTATAGGCAGTAACAGACAGGCTTTGGGGGGAGATCATTCTCTCCTGTCTCTCCTGTGTATCGATACTCAGTAAACCTTTGCTTAACTACCTCACCTCCTGTCTCAGAGGTTGGTTTTGTGGCAGGTGACACGAACCTTGAGTTTGGTGATGCTTTCTTCATTTATCATGATGCTGCTTATTGGTCCAGTTGTGAAGATTTTTGTTTTCTTTATGATGAGGGGTAATCCATACTGAAGGCTGTGGTCTTTGATCTTTGTCAAGATAAAGATCATGATGTATCATAGGGATTATTTATGGAGGCTGGAAGTAAGAAAAATATGGCTGAGGTGGAATTTCCCGTAGGCTGTGAAGGGGAGGGCTAAGTCAGACTGATCTTTGTCAGGATTGAATTGTGTCCTCCCAAAAATGCACATAGCAATTTTGTTGGACTGTGATTTCCAGTATTGTGTAGTTATCCTCTATTCTGAGATTGTAATTTTTGTATATGTTGTAAATCCTTATCTCTACCTTGGGTTAATGGAGCAAGATTGGATTATGTTAAAGAGGATTAGGATGTGACTGCAATATCCTTACTAAGGTTACATGCCTGAGCCATTATAAAGGGAGTTTCCCTAGGGGATGGCCTGTACCGCTTCTCAAGAGATACAAGGAAAGAGAAGCAAGAAGAGAGGCACTGCACCCTTATACTACCAAGAAGGCAATGCCAGGAGCAAAGCTTGTCCTTTGGACCTGAGATTCCTCTTCTGAGATACTCCCAGACCGTGAGAAGAACTGATGCATCACAAGACTCTTCCTCCAGAGCCAATGGAGAGAGAAAGCCTTTCCCTGGAGCTGGCCCCTTGAATTCAGACTTCTAGCCTACCGGACTGTGAAGGAGTGCTTCTCTTGGCTATAATTGGAAAGACAATCAGGTCAAATGAACCCATCTCCAAGGAGATTTAAAATGCTGTAGAAACTCTTCTTGATGTAGACCACATATTAGCGTTCTCTTTAAATTCTATCATTCTGGGCTTGTTTTGCATCCATATTTTAGGCTAAAGCTCCGTCTTCTGGAGAAGAATAACACATAAAAAGTGCTTACCATGTTGACCAACTGTTAAACTCAATTTGGAAGTTCTTAAGACAATGTCTTTCTTAGTCACCTGAACGATTTTTGGCTGTCAGCTCATTGTTTTCCTCTTTGCAAAGAATGTGATCTCAGCGGGGTTGTAAAGCTGAATATAAGTTATCGATCACCTTCCCTTTTCCCTTTTTCAAAGAGAGAGTCATAGAATGGGCTCAGCTTTATATTTATGGTTTCTGCAGCAGGAGACTGATTGGAATAATTCCCCTCCCCTCAGCACGTTATTTCTTTGATCCATAGTATCATTGAGTAGGTACTGGGTATTATTTTCTTGCTGTCTAGAGAAATCAATTTCTCTGCAGCCTTTGCTGTATTTTATTCATATAGTATATTCTAAAGTTCTTAATGCACACATTTTAAAAAACACAACACATTTGTCATATTTTTGAGAGATTAAAAGGTAAATTTTTTAATTAAAAAAAATCATTTATTTTAGAATGGTTTTAGATTTATAGACAGATTGTGATGCTGGTAGGCAGAATTCCCATATACCCTGTATTTAGTTTCCTATATTATTAAAATCTTACAGTATGTGGTACATTTGTTATAATTAACGGGCCAGCAGTGGTCTATTACCATTTCTTCAGATGGCCGTACTTTTTACCTAATGGCCTTTATCTGTTCCACTGTCCCGTCCACGAGACCACGTTCCCGTTGGTCTTCATCTCTTTAGGCTCCTCTTGACTGTGACAGTTTCTCAGAATTTCCTTGTTCTTACTGTTGGTTTTGTTTTTGTTGCTGATTTATGCTTTAGGACTTCCCAGGGGTTACAGTGCAGACCTGCTCCGTAGAGTTTTCTTGGCTGTGTTCTTTACGGAAGCAGGGTCTTGCTGGGTCTGTTGTTTCCCTAGTACCACTGGACAGGTTTGAAGCCCAGCTTTTTTGTTACCGGCCCAGCACAAACTATTTGTGCCACCTGGGGACCTTCAGACTTTCTTTGCTCTTAATGACCTTCACAGTTTGAGGAGAAGGGATCAGGAATTTTGTAGACTGTCGCTCAAATTCAGTTTGTCCAGTGTTTTTCTCATGATTAGACTTGGGGTATAGATTTTTGGGAGAAAGACCACAGAAGTACCGCCTTGCAGCAAGAGTACGTACTCTAACTTATGAGTGCTGATACTCTTGACCATGATCACCTGCTTAAGGTAATGTTGGTATTTATTTATCTATTCAGTCATTTATTTATATCAGTATGAACTCATGGATATTTTTAAACACTCACATTTTCAATTTAAGGAATGTGAGTTCATGTGGATGACTCCATATTAATAGTTTTGATCACTAAATTTAAGGAATGTTGAGTCCAAGTTGATGACTCCATGTTAGTGGTTTTAATCACTGACCATTTCATTGAGTCACAAATGAACATATTTTCACAGTCATGAGTCCAGCTTTATGAAATATGAATATTAGGTAACTTAAACTGACTTCATTTTTCTTGTATTATCTCAATCACCAGGGAAAACATTTTTCTGGATTCCTAGAATCCAGATTAATGCTCTGATTTCCCAGTTGACTGTGTTTTAGAAAGATGGTGTCCTTCCCATTTCCAATGAAGGTTTGTAAGTGCAAGAGGAGAGTAGCAGGTGCTATAGGTGTCTTGCTCAGAGCCCCTGCACTAGTTAGTCTGTGCAACCAGCCCCTAAATCCCCAGCACACCTGGGAATGTGTTAGAAATGCAAATCATTAGACAACCTTCCCTGCCAGACCTTGTGAATGCAAAACTTGGAGGGCGGGGCCCAGCAGTCTGTGCTTTAACCAGCTCTCTTGGTGATTCTGATGCCTTGTCTGGATGCTGAGTGGTACAATTACAGCTACACCTGCAATCTTCTCCAGAGTCCTGCTGTTGGCTGACCTGAGTCATCCCACCCACAGGCAGAGGTGAGATGCCTGGGCATTCCCATCCCCCCTTAAGAGGTTCAAAAGCTTAATCCTCTTACCTGAAAGTGGGACCACTCTTCCTCCCGAGCTCCAGTGGGTCAGAGTGAGAGACGTCCCTGCCCTGTCCTGATCACCTCTCTGCTTCTGAGAGCTCTCACACCATAACTCTCATGTATTGGATTGCCCTCTCCCTCAGACTGCTTCTGGAAAGCCTGATCTTAGCTAACAAGTGAAAACACTGGGTAGAAATGATAGTGAAGCATTTTTTCAATGGGTGGCTTATACAGTAAAACCTGTGTAAGGTGGCAACCTGTCAGAGAAAGAAAATGAAAATATTTTCCACTCAAATAAGCCAACAGAAAAGTGGTAAGCGTGCACCCTCTCAAAGGTGGAAAACTTGCAAGAGACAAAAAGACAAAGTAGCCTTGTGTTCCAGTTCTCACAGATTTCAGTGTATCTAGCAGGTGATGTTCTAGGTATGGGAAGCTAGTGTGGGTAAGCACTATGGGACTAGCATTGACAAGTCATACTTAGAAAGTGTGAACACTTGTAGAATAAGGGAAATCCAGGCTGCAGTAGAGGCACACTACTGGAGCACCTACCCTGTTCTGTTTGGGTGAGGCCGCAGAGGCAGGGAGGACTTCCCTGAAGAATTCAAGTTTAAACTGAAACCTCATTTTGAGGCAGATTTTTTTCTTAATACAGGAAAACTACTTTCACATCCGTAACGTCCAGGAATTGAAAAATGATTAAGCAGGTATCATAAAATCACGATGAAAATGTAGCTTTATGTATCTTATGTGCATTGCCATTGAGTCAATTCCAGTTCATAGCGACCCCATGGGACAGAGTAGAACTGCCCCAGAGGGTTTCCAAGGACCAGCTGGTGGATTCTACCTGCCAACCTTCTGTTTAACAGCCGAATGATTAACCTGCTGCACCATCAGGATTGTCTTATAAGGTAGGGCAAAATGCCTTCTGCTTTTCAAATCTAGTAATACTGGGTTCAAAATTCTAAGAAAGTAAATTCTGGGGCCAGGATCCTGAGTTTAAATCCCATCTCCACATCTTACTAATTTTTTTAAAATACTGTTTTATTGTGTTTTCACTGAAGGTTTACATAGCAGTTTAGGGTCTCAGTCAGTGATTTCTTCACAAGTTGTTCAGTGACATTGACACTGATTCCACACTTCTCAATGAGTGAGCATTCTCATTATTCCTGTTCTAGTTTTTCCGTTTCTTACTAGCTTTGAATGAGTTACAGAATCTTCTATGAACTTTAGTTTCTTCAGCTATAAAATGGATGATAATTATAGGACATGTCTTCTAGGGTCATTGTCAGGATTAAATAAATCAGTGCATCTGTAGCACTTATTTGCTGACACATAATAAATATTGGATAAGTATTAGCCATTATTTTAATAACTGTTATCAATACTAATGCTAGATGGAAGCAAGGGAAAACTGATTGGGCCTTGGCTAAGGCTGCAAAAAGAAACAAAATGACCATTACAGCCACTGTCACAGGAACCATTTCCTGTCATCTCCTGGAAGGTATGCTGCAACGTCTGGGAGCATCAGACATGGTAGCTGTTACAGACATCTGGTACTCCTCTAACAGGAATGTCACAAGTGGATGGTTTTAGAAAGAGAAATGTTTATTCTTACATAGTCCAGTAGACTATAAATCCAAGCTGAAGATGTCCACTCCAGGGGAACCCTTAGCTTCTTTGTTGGCTCTTGAGGGAAGTCCTTGTCCCTCCAAAATGGAGGGACAGACTTTGGAGGAATCTATCCCCTCTGTCTCTTTGAATAGAGAGGACAGAGAAAATCATACAAGCCTAGAAATTGACAACCAGTATCCTAAATAGACTAAGACAACAACAGTGTGTATCTTTAAGGCCCACGGGGTCTAGTGCACTGAAACTACTGAGTAAAAGCTGAGACTACTTAGTTTTTAGGAACTTCCTTCTTAACAGTCATTTGTACAGGTTTCAGTAACAGGAGGGTCTTCATTGGTTCAAATTTTGTATTTAAATATGAAGACAGAAAGTGAAGAATGGGAAGTTCTTTTGTGTTCTTTTAGAATGGCTTATTTGTAAGCTTTCTTTAAAGATATTTTTCAACATTATCTTAGGTATTGTCTCAGGGCTCAATTGATGTGTCTTTATGAGTCCAGCTCTAGCTGGATCACATTCTCTGTTCAAGAACAGTGATGGATGACCCTGACATTTTTTCCTAAATTATTCCCTCTTTTTTGATTGGAGATAAGAAATAAATGCATCAAAGGTTAATACCTGGACTATTGTAATGGCTAGATGGTAGCCATTACAGGCTCTGTAAACTCATGGTGCTAGTTCTGGTTTTTCACCAGGTTGCTATGCAAGAGAAATGTTCTCATCAGTTGTAGTGCCGGAGCCAGCAGACACAATGTACATCAACATTTTCGCCTGAGGCTTTCTTATACCTTTTAAGTGTGTGAACAAATAGCTTGTTGCATATATGTTTTTAGCATAGATGATCTTCTTGGATTAATCAAAAGTCTGTTATGTTATCTCATATCAGGTTGATTTATAGGTCAGAAATTACTGTTGTATTTCTTTACAACTGACAACTTCATCTGTTATCTGTCCCATGGTAATTGATACATTTCTTAAATATTTCTCTAATACAACTATACCATAATAAGTAGGAATTAAAGTTCTTAGAAATGATTCACACTACCCTTAGTGTTCGACCAATGAGATTTTTTCCAACTTTCATTTTACCATTTCTAACAATTTAACGTTACCTTTCAGGTAGTTACTAGCATGATTAGTATGAATAGCTAAAGGTAATCTTAAAGTTCCCAAAGAGTATTGTCCACGTAAATTAAATGTGGGTTGGGAAGGAATCATCTAAGTTAGTGTAGTTGGATCTACCCCAGAAAAACATGTATCTGTAAAGAGCACACAAAGTTTGTCTATATGTAAGTAGCATCAGTAACTAATTTTTTACATGTCTCAGCAGCATTCTGGAAAACCTCGATTTGTGTATTATATAATACAGCAACATTTATCTGTTAAGGCACAAACTGTTTCTTGATGGAATAGGGAATCTAATGTTCTGTTTTGTAAATTCCTATCTTGACTTCAGATACTTCTGTGGTTGTGAAATTTTTAACTTTTCTGTGTTTACCAATGCAAATTCCTAAATTTGAGAGCTACAATACCTAAATCCATCATTAAATAATTTAGGAAAAAGGAAAATGATTTCTTATATCCAGAAAGTAAGACCTTAAAACATCAGCAGTATTCTCATGTAAAACCCATAGTATCTTTTTGTTTACTCAGTCTCATGTAGTTATTTTCTGTTCCACCTGATTCTGGATCAGCCAGAGACTGTGAACCCAACAGTTGCTGTGTAAGAGTTTTGGAAATCTCCATTCACAGTGCTTTTCAGAAGTCTAATACATTCTGCCTTTTTGTTGAGATATTCTGGTCAAACATTTTGAGAAAATCAGCAAAGTAAAAACTTATCTGTAGATAACAGAACTTAATATGGTCATAATTAATTTATAAAAATAAATATTCTTAATAACGAAAGACCTGGTAGAAATTAATTAGAAGCAAAACATAAAGGCCAAATGAAATCAAAAGTTCTGACAATACTAACCATTAACCATATTAAAATTTTTTTTTATTGTGATTAAGTGCAAGTTTACAATCCAAGACAATTTGCTATATAAAACCTGAGCACCTCACTCACTGCAGCTCTATCTGCTCTCCTCACCTTGTGGCAGCACACACTTCCCTTCCACTCTTTACTGCCAGTATCCACTTAACCAACACTAGTCCCCTCCTTTCCACCCTCTCTTCTCCCCTCTAAAAAGAAACCAGTAGGACAGCCTCATATATACAAAGTCTGATAATTACGTCTGTGAACTTAATTGTTCTAAGTGCTACGTACCTCCCCGTGGGAAGCTATGCACCAATGCCAGTGCCTAGTCCACCCTTCAAAACAATTTTGGAACTCTTTCTGAAATGGCCATTGTGCATGGTGGTAAGGTGGCAAGTTAGCGAACTTAGTCGTACAGTTGTCTGTGAGGGAGTTTTTAACCCGTAAGCAAAGAACATCCTGCCTACACACCTGATCTGGCCCCCGGTGACTTTTTTCTTTACCAGAAGGTAAAGGAAATAATTGAAAGGAAGACTTGGATACATTCAGGACATCAAGAGTAGTAAGATGACAGCTCCAATGGTCATTCCAGAAAAAGAGTTCCAAAATTGCTTTGAAAGGTGAACTAAGTGTTGACATCGGTGCGTAGCTTCCCAAGGGGAGTACTTTGACGGTGCCCATAGTAATATTTAGCAGTGAGGTGTGCAGCACTTCTTCTAGGGTAAGTTTGTGAACTCAATCGGCAGTCCTTTGTATTAAACCATAAAGTACACACACCACCTGCATCATTCCATGTCCCAGCCATTGTTTTTCTGAAGTGTTGGCTTCAGTGCTGCATTAACCATATTTTTAAAGGAATTCAGACATAACATGGAATAATCTTGAGGCACAGTACCATCTAGTCAGGATATACCAAGATTATGTGCTCATCAAGACTATCCAGCCCCTAAATCCCTGAACAGTATGAAAATAGCTTCATAGGGAAACAATTTGAATTCCCTGTCAAAACATTGGCTTTGATGATGCTTGATTAGAAAAACTCAAGTTATATATAGCTAAGTTAGCAATTAAATTACCATCATAAAATTATAACTCAATATTATGTATTTGTTATATGACATTGATGGCACTTGGCTGGCTTTTATATGATATTAGGCAAAAACGTAAGAGGAAATAGCTAATATAAATTTTAACCCAATGAGTATCAACAGTTTCTTTTGATTTTAATTTCTTCCATGTAATTTATTAAGTAAAACTTTTTATCACTTTTCCTTTATAAAAAGATGTTTGTGGCTTTCTGTTGAAGTTTCACGGTTAGGATTGTAAAGACAGTAAAATCCTTAGCTTTTTCTTTCTGAACCCATGAAGCTTGTTTTTTGACTCAGTAATCTTATTCTAATGAGAGGCCAAACCTTTGCCTTTGTGGAAGATTACACAAAGAATAAATTTACTCTTTAACTCAGAAATCAAAGCAAATTTTGTTACTGACCAGTGAAAAACCCAATTCTTTGTTTTGCAGTCTAACAGTAAAGTTTTTAAAACTCTCATAAATTAAACCATCTAACTTCAGTCAGACAGCCAATTATTTGATCATGTCAAGTGATTTTTTAAGTAAATTTCTTGTAGTGTATCCCATTGAATAGCAAAAATGAACTCAATCACTAATATATATAATGGCATGAAGTACAAATTATATAAATTATGACAAATATCTGTGAACTCATCTTTTGTAATTGAAATAAAGTTTGCTAAAATATTCCAAGTATTCATTCAACTTTTACTATGTCTCATATTTTTCCCAATTGAATTTTAACTCATACAGGTTCTATCACCTGCCCTTTGAAATCACCAAGTTCCCAGTCAACTCATCAATTCATTGGTGCAGATATAACCTTAAGTCTCTTGCTAGGGTTGGAACTTTTTTTTTTTCCAGGCCACTTTAGATGTTTCTCAGAGTTCCTCTACAATAGAGACCTTGTTTACAGGTTTTTTATTATTAGAATTTACCCAATTTCTGATAATTATAGTGAAGTAGCAATTCTTATTATCATGTGTCTTAAAAATGTTTCCACCTAGTTGTAAAAGGTCTTTCAGAAGCTTCCCTGGAGTTACATGGCCTTGCAGGTTGGAGAAAGGGAGGCCCAGTCCTGCCCTGTCCTTATTCTCTTGACTCATGGAAGACACATACATATATTTAAGTTGACTTAGGAATTTTGACGGGCAAAAGATAATATCTTTCCCTATTACTGTTCTGGAACTGCTACTTTAAGACAACACTGTCCTTTTTCTTGTGTGGGATCTGCAACTAAGGGCTGTAAGTCTTTTCAACCCAGTGACAGTAGATTAAGAGTGATCAGTCTCAATTACCTGAGCCAAGACTGTCTTTATTCCTTTTCATGGAATTCCGTTCTGTCCCTTGTGCTGTTTTTCTTATGTCTTTAGTGTTCTTCATTCTCCTTGCTTCAGGCTGGTTGGGATCAGTTGATGCATCTTAGATGGCCACTTGGTAGCTTTTAAGATCCCAGATGCCTAACAGTATTCTTAAAATCTGAGCATTAATTTTATAACCAGACTTTCAGGATTTGCATCCCTGCACTACCCCTTACCAGCAAGGAGACCTTGAGTAATTTATACTTCTGTGTAATTCCATTTTCTCATTTGTGTAAAAGGGATGCTACTACCTCTGTTCTGGAGTTGTTTTAGGGGCTCACTGGGCTGGTGTTGGAAAGCACATAGAATAGTGCCTGGAGCATAGTACAAACACCAAACCCGTTCCTGTCAAGTCGTGCTCTGATTCATGGAAGCTCCCTGTGTCTCAGAGCAGAGCTGTGCTCCGTAGGGTTTGCAGTTGGTGTGATCTTTAGGAAGTTGATTGCCCGGACTTTATTTTGAAGCTTCTCTAGGTGGATTTACACCACCTACCTTTCTGTTAGTAGCCAAACAGATAATATAATGGCCACACAGGATGTGCTGTATAATGTTAGGTTTATTCATTTTACATGAGTAGACTGTACTCCCAGTTCATGGGAGTAAAGATGCTTCCCTGCTACCCAGGTCTGAGAAACAGCTGCTAATGTGTCTTATGTGTCCCTGCCCTCCTCTCTGCATCTCTCTTGCCCTAGCAGCTCTTACGGTTCTTGTCCATCGGGTAAGTGCAATGCTTAGCCGTGATAGTCCTAGCTCTGTTGTCTGTTCCAACCTAGTGTTTACTTGTCTTGTTCTGTGGTGACCTGTCACCTTTCCAGGGACACATGGCATCTTTCAGCTCCTTATTCCTCTTTCAAAGATGTTTATCTGCACTGCTTTGTTTCCCCAAGGCCAGCAACATTTGTTGTCATTACTGACATGCTTGGTGCTTTCCCTGCACAGAGCAGCTAGCCCCCAAATAAAATAACTAAATTCTCATAAACCACTAAAAAAAAGAGACTTGTGAGAGAAGGAGGATGAGAAAGCATTAATTTGAGGACCCTTTCTAATGAGGCACAGAGCTCTGGTGTCACAGTAGTTAAACATTCAGCTGGTTAACTGAAAGGTTGGCAGGTTGAACGCACTGGCCACCCAATGGAAGAAAGAGAGAACTGTCGTCTTCTGTAAAGGTTACAGCCTTGAAAACCCTACAGGTTTTCGTCTAACAGTAACATATACAGACTTAAAAAATTATAGTTCTTTTCAGTGGCAAGGGGCAGAAACACAAGCCTATCTCTGCATTTAGTAATCTGATCACCATCTTCCTTGTCTTTGCCTTTTCTTAATTGTGATTATGTCTTATCTACCTAAAACACTTTTGCTATATGGAGTCTTTGATTGTACTTCTCCTTTAGCTACCTTTCTCTGTACCCAACTACTCTCACTTGTGTGCTGTAACTATTCACCACAAGAAACAAAATACGTCTTTCTTTGCAACTCTCTAAATTTACACAGGAGCCTTGGTGGTGTAGCGGTTGAGAGCTATGACTGCTAACCAAAAGGTCAGCAGGTTGAATCCACCAGCTGCTTCTTGCAAACTATGGGACAGTTCTTTGCTGTCCTATAGAGTTGGTATGAGTCAGAATAGGCTTGATGGCAATGGATTTGTTTGTTTTCTTTGACTTTACACAATGAGGTGGTTTAGTTCAAGATCAGCTCTGCACAATTCGCATAAGAAATCATTGCATTCCATTCATGTATGAGGGGAAAGAAAAGACTAAACCAGCTAACACTGGTGAAAACCCAGCCACCACGGTGGTTGAGTCAATTCCAATTCATAGTGACCCTATAGGACAGGTAGTGTAACCAAAACACGGATCCATGCCACCTGTCTGTAAAGCCAATACTTAGATATGAGGTGAGGTGATTAAATGAGGACATTTACTGTGTGCTGACACATAAGAGGCAAGAGGTAAAAAGTTCCTCCAAAGCTTGCCAGGCTAAGCCTGGAGGTTATGTAGGTTTATTAAGGATGGGGATGCTGATCAGTATTTTTCCTGGGCCTGTACAAGTAATTCTTTCAATGTTTCAGCAATATTCTTTATGGGGGTCTGCATGGTTCCAAGTTGGGGCTTGATAATCATCCAAACCACCTGGTGATTCAGTCCAGTAGTCTTAGAGAATAACTGAAAGGGGATAAGCCAAGTGCCGTCGAGTCAGAACAATTAATCAATGCTTCAAAGAGGCAATAATAGCCATGTTACTTACGACCAGTACAAGGTGAATTCTTATGGACGGGGGAAAAGTGAGTTCTCAGGACTTAATGTTTATAACATGGCTGTCGTAACTGCTGTTTGCAGCAAGGTGGAGGCCAAGAGCCTCCCTTTCAGTAGAACTAAAGCATAGAATGTCTTAGCAGTGACTGGTGGATTTGAACTGCTGACCTTTTGATTACCAGCCATAGCACTTAATCACTACACCACCAGGGTGAAGCACTTAGTATTCAGATGGTACTGTGCTAATTCTTACATCTCCAAAACATCATAATTTAAGTCTATATTTGTGCCCATTCCAATGAAAGGTGACCCAGCAAAATGCAGAAATTATCAAACAATACATGAATGACACACAAGAAAAATTTTCCTGAAAATAATTCAAGAATGACTGCAGCACTGTATTGACAGAGAACTGTCAGAAATTCAAGCTGGATTCAGAAGGTAACTTGCTGATGTTCGGTAAATCTTAGCTAAAAGCAGAAAATGTTTATGTGTGTTTTATTTACTGTGGAAAGACACTTGACTATGTGGATGTGGATAATAATGAATTGTGGATAAAGTCGTGAAGAATGGGAATTCCAAGACATTTAATTGTGCTCATGAAGACCAGGAGGAAGTTGTTCAGACAGAACAAGGGGATACTATGTGGTTTAAAATTAGGAAAGGTATATGTGAGAGTTGTATCATTTCATCGAGAAGTTGGACTAAATGAAGAAGAATGCGAAATCAGGGTTGAAGGATGATGTGTTAACAGTGTACAATATGCGGACAACATAACCTTGCTGGCTGAAAGTGAAGAGGACTTGAAGCACTTAATAATGAAAATAAAAGATCATAGCCTTTAGTATGGAGTACATCTCAATATAAGGAGTACTGAACCAATAAGCAGTATCATGATAAACTGAGAAAAGACTGAAATTGTCAAACATTTAATTTTATTTCCATCCTACTGACACCCATGGAAGCAGCAATCAAGAAATCAAATGGACGTGTTTTATTGGACAAATACCTCTTTAAAGTGTTGAAGAGCAAAGATGTCATTTTGAGGACTAAGGTGAGGCTGACCCAAGCATGGTATTTTCAGTTGCCTTATATGTATGCAAAAGCAAGACAGCTGGACAACAAATTAAGAAGACTGAAAATTGAAGCCTTTGTATTATGGTGTTGATGAATTATGTTGAAAATACCACTGATGCTACAAGAATGAACAAATCTCTCTTGGAAGAAGTATAGCCAGAATGCTCCTTAGAGGCAAAGATATTGACACTTCACTTCACTTACTTTGGACATGTTAGCATGAGGGACCAGTCCTTAGGGAAGGACATCATGCATGGTAAGGTAGAGGGTCAATGTAAAGAGGAAGACCCTCTGTGAGATGAATTAACACAGCATCTGCAACAGTAGATACCGAAGTAGCAGTGTTTGTGAGGACAGTGCAGGACCAGGCAGTGTTTAGTTCTGTTATGAATAGGGTGGGCATGAGTCAGAACCGACTCAGTGGCAGCTGTCATAGTCATCTGGTACAGCTCTAACAGAAATAACATGAGTGGATGACTTTAACAAAAAAATTTATTTTTACCCAATCCAGTAGGCTACAAGTCTGAATTTAGGGTGTGTGCTCCAAGGGAAGACTTTCCTACTTTGTCAGCTCTGGAGGAAGGTCTTTGTGTTGCAACACTCTTTGGTTAGGGAGCATCTCAGCATAGGAACCTGAAGGATGTGCTCTATTTCCAGTGCTGCTTTCTTGGTGGCATGAAGTTCCCAGCTTTCTGTTTGCTTCCCTTTCCTTTTATCTCTTGTAGGATAAAAGGTGGTACAAGCCACACTCCAAGGAAACTCCCTCTTAGAAAGAGTATTATTTCCCCCCCCATAACATAATCCTATCTACTGTCCACAGGCAGAGATTAGGATTTACAGTATACAAAAATCACAAAAGGAGGACAGTCACACAACACTGGGAATTACTGCCCAAATAAACTGTTGTATGTGTTTTAGGGGGATATAATTCAGTCCATGACAGAAACTAAATAATGACTTATATATAAATTTATATGTACATAAAGCAAATGAAACCCTTTCCGGAGTCATTTCTGACTTATAACAACCCTATAGAATTGCCCCATGAGGTTTCCAGGGAAGGGATAGTGGATTCTAAGTGTCAATCTTTTGGTTTGTAGCTGTAGCACTTACCCATTGTGGAATTAGGGCTCCAAAATAGAGCTATTAATTGTGGTCGTCCAAATAACATTTGTAGGATACTCTCCTCCATGTGAGTATATCCCCACACATGAGTGCCCACCTGGTAAGCAAAGGGTGCCCCGGACTTCAACCCCTCTGGCCATCCCAGGTCTTGTCCATATGGAACAGGCTTCTTAGCCACATCTTGAGTAGAACCAGCACAGTTTCTCCTTTTTTAGCCTGGGTCTGCAAATATGGTTTTGCTGCTTAGTTCTTCTAAAAGTTAAAAGTTAATCAGTGTCCTCCTTGGACTGTGAGAAGCAAAACAAGTGATACTGATTAAGTCCATCTGACGGGACACTGTCTTGCATCCAGGAACCCTTGTCTGCTGATAACCCTTGTATACTGATATCAACCCTGGGCTGATAAGATAATGGCAGAAACATGTCTAATTTGAAACATGACCACACACACAGAAGGGGAGTGGACATTCCATAAGTTCCTATAATGCATGCTTTTTTTCCCCCTTATAAAACCTTATAGGAAACCCTGGTGGCATAATGGTTAAGTGCTACATCTGCTAACAAAAATGTTGGCAGTTCAAATCACCAGGCACTCCTTGGAAACTCTGTGGGGCAGTTCTGTTCTGTCCTATAGGATCACTATGAGTTGGAATCTACTCGATAGCACAGGCTTTCATTTTATAAAACCTTCAGCTGGCCTCCAGTTTTGGAAGGCAGTTTTGGGAGATCATTCCCCTCAGTCTCCTGTGTATTGATATTGATGGTAAACGTAAAGGCCTAACAAAGGTCACTTAGGTTATTAAGCTTCATTCTATTTTCTGCCTTAATAGCCTCCCTCAGACTGGACTAGCGGGGCTACATTTTTCTCCCTGTCTCTGAGGATATAGAATTGATTATCCTGTGACAAACTCTTGGACAGTTCACACTGTTTGTTAGATGTAATGAAATCTTGTGACTTCTTACTATTGTTCTGTGACAAGCCCCTAGACCTTTGAATTCTGGCTATAAGAACCACTGGAAATGTAACCCAAGTAGGGACAGCTTTTGGCTGCTGTCTCCCCAGTTGCTAGCAAAATCTGCAAATAAATTATTCCTTGAACTCTACACTGTCTCTGAAGTTTCAGCTACAGTGACAGATGGAGCAAACTTGGTTTCAGTTTGGCGACAATATATGATAATGCTCTTGCTTCTCACCTCACCCTGTCTCAAACGAGTGGCTCCAGTCCATGAAATTGCAGTAACACATGCACAGTGGTCTCGGTGGACATACACCAAGTGAGAATTATGAATAGAATAGGATGCCAAGATCATGGGTGATGATTCTGTCTTTTTTTGATTTTCAAATTTATATCATTATTTGTGTGACTACACGAAAAACACACCACACATCATTATTTTAAAATGTTTATTTAGTCAGTTAAGTTTATGGACAGCAGTTTCCTTCTCCAGACATTACAGTGCCGGCTGTAGCCAGCTGTCTTACGTATGTGTACGTATGGGCGATGTGTGCCTGAAAGAATGCAGGTGGCATAGCATGAATGGGAAAGCCTCACTCCATTGCAAAAACTCTAATAGCGGCAGAAAAGTAGGTGATATATATTATCTTTGAATATCAAATTCAATACATACACTAGACATAGATGCTGAATAAATACTGTATCGGTGCATTTATATTGTATAGAAATGATCAGTGCTCATTGATCATTACTGAGGTCAGCTCTTTGGTAGGAATGGATTGGACTCAAGGACACAGAGTGACCATATCATGTGTCCACTTTATGGTTCTATGCATCTATAGGCTGTTGTCTTACTGGCCTCGTACTAAAAGGGAGTATGGAGGGTGGAGAGGAGGGGACAGGAGATCATTAAGAGGTTATTACATGTATGGAATGGAAAGGAGGAGTGTGCCGTCACCAGGCAAGGAGAGCAGAGGGAACTGCAGATAGGCAGGCATGCAAATTTGAATTGTATTATAAACTTTCACTCAGTCAGAATTAAAAAAAAAAGAAAGAAATGATCAGTGTTATTCATTCAACAAACATTTCTTGAGTCCTGTCATAGGGAAGTGATTAGGAACTGTTGTGAGCACCTAGAAAGTGTTGGGGGTTGTGAGAGGAAAATGCATAACAATAAGGCTTGGGTTTAACAGTAAGTTTTATTTTATGAAATCACACACTTACAATTAAGCATGGGGGGGAAGGTACTAGTACCAGGACACAAAGCACTCTTACTGACATTACTTAGGTAATCTTACCTAGGTTTACGTTAGTTAAGGACTCTCATTTGCATTAGTGAAGACCCACAGAGGTTCTGCCATGTCCCACAGGGACTGTGGGGTTAAGGTAAACATCATCAATTATACTTTCCTAAAAGTGGGTTTCACTCTAAGAAATTTGGAGAGATTGGCTGTGCTCTCACCATTTAGATATCAGGAGAATCCAGAGTACTATTTTTCAATGGAGAGGTGTCTCAGAGACAGAGCCAGCAGGGACAGGGAGGCTCAGGCACAGTCACAGTTACTCAGACCAGACTGTTCAGATGTCAGGAGAGTGACAAGGTGTCTTGGCAGTGGATCCAGAAGGGGCAGCACAGGAGGCTCAGGCACCAACAGGAAACAGTCACAGCCACTGCAACCAGGCCTTTGAGGGCAAAGTGGACGAGGTCTCAGAATCAGGTCACAGCGAAGCAGCAGGCCAAGGTCTTAGGATCAGCTTGCATCACAGCAGTGGACCGTGGGGCATAGACCCCTGGAAGGGACTGCACACCCCAAATCCAGAGTGCTGGATTTTCATACAGATTGTTCACTTGGTTCTGGTTGTTGATCAGTCTGTGAGTCTCATCGTCTGGTACCTCAAGTTGTTAACTTCTTTCTGATTGGTTACTTACCACCACTGACCATCTGCTGCCGTGTCCATCTGCTCGTTCTCTTTCTCGCGTTCACTTCTTTACCATGACTTTGGGTTTTCTCACCGTCTTACTTAGCTCAGGCAGAGTCATTTTGTGTTTTAATAGTTTAGCCAATGTATACTTTAGCCAGTTTTTTAAATTAACTAATTTATTTTTATTATGATTGAGTGAAAATGTACAATCCCTTATTATAAGTTTGCATACCTGCCAATGAGTAGCTCCCACTGCTCTCCCTGCCCGGTGACAGCACACTCCTCCTCTCCGTTCTGTACATGTCATTTCCTCCTAACAATCTCCTATCCCCTCCTCTCCACCCTATGCCCAGCGTCCAGTAAGAGGTCAGCCAGATGACATCCTAAAGACGCATAGAACCATAAAGTGCACGCATGATATGGTTGCTCTGTGTCAACAAGTCCAATCCATTTCTGTCCAAAGAGTTGACCTCCATTATGATTTATGGACAGGGGCAGCATCAGAGCCAGGACCCATGGACCCAGGGGAACCCTGAGGCCCCTGGACCATCAATTGTGCTCTTTTAGTGGTGAGTGTTGCCAGTGAGACTCAACTTTGTGAGCACCATCACGGACTTTAGCCAATTTTAACTTAAGTTTATCACAAGACTCCACTTTACTATCCAGCCAACCCAAGTGCTGTCAATCCAAGTTTACTGTACACTCTATTTATATGTATATATGTACACAAACACACATATGTATATATGCACACCCTCATTTCAGGAACACATTTTCCGGACTAGCACTGTCTAGCAGAAATACAATGTGAGCCATACATCTAATTTCAATTTTTCTACCTGTGTTTCTCTTCTTGTCTGCTATCATGTTGATTCCAACTCCTAGTGACCCTGTAGGGCAGATTAGAAGCACCCTAGGGTTTCCTAGCAATCTTTATGGCTGCAGATTACCAGGTCTTTTTTCCTGCAGAATGGTTGCTGGGTTCAAATCACTGAACTTTCAGTTAGCAAACAGCAAAGTGCTTAACCAATAAGCCACCAAACCCAAAACCCACAGCCGTGGAGTTGATTCCAACTCAGAGCGACCCTGTACATTAGAATTTCCAAGGAACACCTGGAGGATTTGAACTGTGCCAATCCCTTGGTTAGCACCTGTCATGGATTGACTTCTGGGCCCCCAAAAACAGGTTTAGCCATGTGGCTGGGCCATGATTCCCAGTATCTTGTGGCTGTCCTCCGCTTTGTGGTTTTTCTATGCTGTATGTTAAAGGATTAGGGTGGGGCTGTAAATCCCTTCATAGGTTTACCTCCCTACTCCACTGTAAAGGGAGTTTCCCAGGAGTATGGCTTTTCCCACCCTTAATCCTTTCATCCCGCAAGAGATGAAAGGAAAGCAGGCTGAGAATTGGGAACCTCGCACCATCAAGAAAGCTGCACCTGGAGAAGAGCCCGTCCTTCAGACCTGAGGTTCCTGTGCCAAGATGCTCCCTGGACAAAGACTGATGCAATACCGGACTTTCCTCCAGAGCCAGCAAGGGGGAAAGCCTTCCCCTGGAGCGGACACCCTGAATATGGACCTGTAGCCTACCGGAGTATGCAAGAATAAATGTTCCTTTGTTAAAGCCATCCACTCTGTGGTATTTTTGTTAGAGCAGTCCTAGCTGACTAAATCAGCAGCTGTAACACTTAACTGCTGTGGCACCAGGGTTTCCAAATACCAGGACTCCATAAATTTTCTGCTAGCCACACTAAAAGAGTGCAATATTTAACCTAATATATCGAAAATGTTACCTTTTCAAGATGTAAACAGTAAAAAAAAACTCTATGAGGTATTTTACATTTTTTGTGTCATGCTTTTGAAATTGGGGGTGCATTTTACCTTTGCAGCACACCTCAGACTAGCCACACTTCAGGTGCTCTGCAGCCTTGTGTCTAGTGGCTGCCATGTTGGAGAGTGCAGACAGAGGACATTTCCATCATCACAGAAAGTTCTGTTGGACAACACTGGGGTTAAATGGTTGTTTGTCCCATTTCAGCTGCCCTACTGAAAACCAAACCAAACCCCATGTCTTCAAGTCAATTCCAACTCATAGGAACCCTACAGGATAGAGTAGAATTGCCCGAGAGTTTCAAAGGAGAGACAGATTTGAATTCCTGACTTTCTGGTTAGCAGCCATAGCACTTACCCACTAAGCCACCAGGATTTCCTTAGCTCCCCTAGGACAAGTTACTGCACCTGTGGATATTCAGCTTCCTCAGGTGTGAAGTGGGGACAGTGGCAGTATCGGTCAGTCTTCTTAGCTGCAAACAGCTGGCTCCATTTGTCTTAATATAAATGAAAGCGTATTCTGTACCCTACTTCTGGAGGGCTGGAACAGGCTTGAGGTAGCCTTCTACAAACAGTGCTCCGAACCCTGAGCAGAACTAGTCTGATAAAGTGCTCCTGATACCTGCAAACCTGTAACATCCACAATTGGCTTGGCTTAATCTAACCAAAAAAACCTAGTATTTCCAGCACTGATACCACTTCTGTGTTGGGAATGGTACCTTGTAGTCAGTGGTCACCCTTCAAGCGAGGTGCTTTCAGAGCCACCCTTGCTAGCACTGATGGACCATCCTATCTTTTCATGTTGATAGTTTTCAAATCCAGACCTATTTTGGTGCATCTGATGCACTTGGGTGCATAAGTCAGTGCACTGGCTGCAAAGAAGGTTGAGTTTTCCATTCTTTCCATGTGGAACCCAATCTTGAAAGATAGGCAGCCCCCTCAATTTGACTGATGTCCCCTATAACAAGAGTACTATTAAAAAAAAATAATATTAAGTCAAATAGTAGAAACTGAAGTTTATTGAATGTACACATTGAAAATTAGACCAATATTTCAACTTCAGTGTGAGAAATTATATTCACTTCCAAAATTCTTTTTTAATTTTTTATTTAGTATGACTGAGTGAAAATGTACATTCCCGTATAAATTTACATGCCCACCTACATGCAGCTTCCACTGCTCTCCCTCTCCAGTGACAGCACACTATTCCTCTCTGCTCCATGCATGTCTCATCCTCTCAACAGTCTCCTCTCCATCCGCTCACCTTCTTCGAGCCAGAGGTCAGCAGGATGATATCCTATAGCTGTATAGAACCGTAAAGTGCATCCAATATATGGTCACTCTGCATCGCCAAGTCCAATCCATTCGTGTCCAAAGAGTGGACCTTGATTGTGATTTATGGGCAAGGGCAGCATCAGGGCCTGGGGCCATGCTCCCAGGGGAGCCCCGAAACCGCTGGACCATCAATTGAGGTCTTTTAGTGGAGATCTCAGGATGCACCCCTTTTTATTCTTGTGTTGCCAATGAGACTCAACTTTGTGAGCTCCATTGCGGCTATCACTGGTGGTGGACGGGCACCATCCGATTCTTTTGGTCCCAAGTCGACCCACTCATGTGGGTCGCTCTGTCTTCTGGGTTGTCTTTACCCGATGCCATTTTGTTCCTCGGTGAGCATCCGTTCCTGCTGAGTTGGGACCATTTTCTGTGCCCTCGGATGGCCCCTTGGCAGCTTTTAAGACCCCAGACACCACTCACCAATGTGGGGTGCAGAGGGCCCTCTCAGCAAAATGCTAGTTGTGCCAATTGGCCTCGATTTCGCCTAAGAGCATGGTCCCCTGACCCCCTGCACCAGCTACTCTATCCTTGCAATATTGGGTTAAGATGGAAGGAGTACTCAAGTTATACTGAAGTCCACATAATGTTGTTCTTGTTTCTTATGTGTGCTGCCACCCATTTCTTCCAACCAAATTTCTAGCAACTATCTAATCTAAGCCCTCCCCCCTCGCCTTCCCTCCCTCCCCTCCCTTGCAGCTGTCAAACAGTCTTTTCTTCTATACACAAGTCTGTTTTTGAGATCTTATTGTAGAGGTCTCATACAATATTTGTCCTTTTGTCGCTGACTACTTTCACTCAACATAAGGTCTTCCGGTTGAAACCAGGTTAGGAGATGTTTCCTGGAATCATTGTTATTCTTTATCATTGTGTAGTGCTCCGCTGAGTATATGTACCATAGTTTACCTATCCATTCTTCTGTTGTTGGGCATCTGGGTTGATTCCATCTTTTTACTATCCAGGACTGTGCTTAGATAAACACTCTGGTGCATGTGTCCATTGGTGTGAAAGGTCTTGATTCTGTAGGATATATTCCAAGTAGTGGAATTACTGGGTCAAATGGTATATCGATATCCATTTTTTTAAGGAAGTGCCAGATTGCTTTCCAAAGAGGTTGGACCATTTTGCAATCCCACCAGCAGTGTAGGAGGGTTCCACTTTCTCCACAGCCTCTCCAGCATTTGTTGTTTTGTGTTTTCTGGATCATGGCCAGTCTTGTTGGGTGAGATGGTATCTCATTGTCGTCTTGATTTGAATTTCTTTAATAACTAAAGATCGTGAACATGTCTGCATGTGTTTTTTTGGTTGGCAGTGTTTTCATGACATTTTCAATCTCTTCCTTTGTGATGGGTTTATTAAGTTGTCTGCTTCACGTTGTGATAATTTGAGTAGGTAGTATGAGTCAAGGAATTTGTCCATTTCCTCTAGGTTTTCAAATTTGTTAGAGTACAGTCTTTCATAGTATTCTGTTATGATATTTTTGATTTTCTGTTGCATCTGTGGTAACAACTTCCCTCTCATTTCTAATTTGGGTTATTTGTTTCCTTTCCTGCTTTTCTTTAGTGAGTTTAGCCAGTGGTTTCTCAATTTTGTTGATCTTTTCAAAAAACCAGCTTTTGGTCTTTTCAATTTTTTCAGTAGGTTTTCTATTCTCTAATTCGTTTACCTCTGCTCTAATCTTTATGATCTCATTTCTTCTGGTGCCTGAGGGGTTCCTCTGTTGTTCTCTCTCTACTTGTTCAAGCTGTAGGGTTGATTCCTTGATTTGGTTTCTTTGTTCCTTCCAGATGTGTGCACTTATGGAGATAAACCGACATCTCACCACTGCTTTGGCTGTATCGCATAGGTTCTGGTACGAAGTGTTTTCATTCTCATTGGAATCCATGAATTTCTTTATTTCATCCTTGATTTCTTCTGTAACCCATGGTTTTTTCAGCAAGATGTTGTTCAGTTTCCAAGAGTTCCCCTTTCTATTTGTGTTTTTTCTGCTATTGATATTGACTTTTATGGCTTTATAATCTGAAAATATGCTTTGCAGTAATTCAATGGTATGGATTTTGTTGAGAATTGCATTATGTCCTAACACATGGTCAGTTCTGGAGAATGTTCCATGTGTACTGGAGAAGGTGTAGTTGTCTGATGATGGGTAGAAAGTTCTGTATATATCAGTGAGGTTTAGTTGGTTAATTGCGGCAGTGAGGTCTTCTGTATCTTTATTGAGCTTTTTGCTAGATGATCTGTCCAGTATTGAGAGTGGAGTGTTGAAGCCTCTCACTATTACTGTGGGGTCATCTAACTCTCTTTTGAGTGTAGTCAGTGTTTCTTCAACGTATTTAGGTGCATAAATATTTAATATAGTTAAGTCTTGCTTGTGTACTGAACCTTTCAGCAATAGTGTCCATCTTTGTCCACAATGGTGGATTTGACATAAAAATTGATTTTGTCTGAGATTAGAATTGCCACCCCTGCTCTTCTTTGTTTATTGTTAGCTTGATATATATTCTTCCACCCTTTAATTTTTAGTTTGTTCCTATCTTTAGGTCTCAAGTGAATTTCTTGTAAATAACATATGGATGGGTCATGTCTTTTGATCCAAGATGTCACTCGATGTCTCTTTACTGGAGCATTCAGTCCATTCACATTCAGTGTAATTATTGATAGGTATGTGTTCATGGCTGCCGTTGTGATACGTTTATTTTTGTGTTGATGTTTTCTGTGTTGTTCTTATTAGTCTGTACTGGGACATTCTTTTTTGTGAGTTGATTTTTCACCTTTTTCAGAGCTGCTTTTGTAGTTGTTGAGACTCGTGTGTTAGATTTGTTGAAATGCTGTCATACATCTTTGTTGTGCTTTACAGCACCCCCTATGATCCTCCTTAATAAACTGTATATAAACTCAATTTTAATTACTACCAGTCTTGTCATCTTCCTGTCCATCTGGAAGGACTATAACGACTGTAGTGCATCCCTCTTTTTAATATGATGGCACCATAGTTTTCATGATGGTCACTGGATTGCTTCTTTCCATATCGAAGCTGTGATTGACTTTGGAGCCTTCTCTAACTGAGCAGAGTTTTGAGTAATGTGTTGTTCTAAAATATAAAGTTAGTGGTTTCGTTCTGCTAAGCTAGAGCCAAGATCTTCTTTCAGTATTTCTTGCAGTTGGGGTTTGGTTTTTACAAAGTCTCTGAGTTTCTGCTTATCTGGGAATGTCTTAATTTCATTTTTATATTTGAAAGATAGTTTGGCAGGATATATTATTCTTGGTTGGAAGTTCTTCTCCTTCAAGGCTTTGAATGTGACACGCCACTGTCTCTGTGCCAGCATGGTTTCTGCTGAGAAATCTGAAGAGAGCTTACAGGGTTTCCCTCTGAATGTTAGCTTTGCTTTGAGTCTTGCTGCCTTTAAGAGTTGCTGCTTATGTTTCATTTTGTTAAGCTTGATTATAATATGTGTTGGAGTCTTTCTTTTGAGATCTATATTGAGTGGCATATGATATGCATCTGAGATGTCTATATTTTCTTCCTTCATGACTTCTGGGAAGTTTTGTGTCAGCAGCTCAGCAACAGTGCTCTCTGTGTTCTCAGATGTCTCACCCTGTTCAGGGACTCCAATTAATCAAAAGTTGTTCGTCTTAATAGAATCCCACATGCTTCTTAATGCTTCTTCATTTTTCTTGTTTCTCTTTTCTGATTTCTGCTCATAGATGCTGGCGTCAGTAGCTCTGTCTTTCAAGTCAGAAATTCTTTTTTCCATTTGCTCCATTCTGTTTTCTTGGCTTTGCATGGAAGTTTCTATGTTTTTTATTTTGTTCTTGATCTGTTGGATTTCAGAGTACTGGTGTTCCATCAGATTGAACAGCTTGTTTAATTTCACCTTTTGTTCTGCTGCATTTTGTATAATGTGTAGAAGGGCTCTGTATATAATCATTTTGTATTCACTTCCTGATGCTTTCATGAAAGTTTCTTCATCTGGAAAACTACTTGGTTACTTTGTGTGGGAGCCTTCTGAAGTCATGGGTGATTTCTTGTATGGCACAAGTGTCTGTTACTCTTTGCGTCCCATGTGAGTAAATAGAGGCTGGAAGGGATGCTGTGAGGATGGACTGCATATGTTTCCCTAGGCTGTCTTAAAATGTAAAGGAAAAGGTATCTGACCACTTCTGAAGTCAGTCAGGTTTTCAGGTGTAGAGGTCCCTCTTCCCAACTGACAAAGTAAGTACCTCTATATCCAACCCCAGATGATACACACTAGTTCAGAATACAGCAGTGCTACTGCCCTCCTGGCTTCTGCTGACAGGGCCCAGGCTTGGGCAACACTGTGTAAAGTTCTGCTTTTCTGATAGAAAAGCGGTCTCCAAGCTAAGAAATAGGTCCAGCTGTGGCCACCGTATCCGAGATGGCACCCTCCACACAGGCAGCAGATAGAGGGGCTGAAGGTGCCAAGAGGTAGTGATTCCTCTGCTTCTGTTACAGGGCCCCCTCCATAGGTCGCACTGTGTAAATTACTGCTTTTCCATCAGAGAAGTACTGTCCTGTTTGCAGGCGCTGGCTCCGAGGCTAAGAATTAGGTCCCGCTAAAATCTCCATTCCCAACATGGCATCCCACACACTGACTGTGGAATTCCGTACAAGCCCCACTGTGGCATAGATAAAAAGACAGGCCCAAAGTGGCTAGATTAACAGAGTCCTTAGCCTGCCTATTCCCCCAGCAGCACGTCTGAGTCTAGCCGTTAGGCAAGACTCAGCTCCGCCCGCCAGCCAAGACAGAGGAAAAAAAAGTCAAAATGGTGCATTTACCTTCAGTCCGTGAGAAACAGGGCTAGCCAGGAGCGGGAGTCAGCAAAAGAGAGGAGGTTTTTTGCTCAGTGATATAAAGTCCAAATTAACAACCCTGTACTGTGTCCTGAGGCTGATTAGGTGAACAGAAGGCTCTATTTGACTATCAATTCAGGTCTTGGTTTCCAGAGATATAGAGAGACGTAGGTTTAGTCCGCCATCTTGACTCCACCTCCCCCCACTTCCAAAATTCTTATAGCAAATCATATAGGCATTGCCACAGAAAGAAACAGTGGGATGAGAACTGACAAATGAATTAAATGAATTTAGTCACAGACGGATGTTCATAGAGCATTGTATTGAAGAGCAATTAATATAGTTGCTGATTCACTCTAAAAATAGCTCCCAATCTGATCTTTGGAATCTGTTTCCTGAAACAGTCTGAATTCTTCAGAATATCAAAATGCCCACAGAAAAATCGTCTTTTTTTTTTTATTTAACATAACTGAGTGAAAATGTACATTCACATGTAAATTTACATGCCCCCCTATATGCAGCTTCCACTGCTCTCCCTGTCCGGTGACTGCACACTATTCCTCTCTGCTCCATGCATGTCTCATCCTCCCAACAGTCTCCTTTCCCCTCCTCTCCATCCACTCCCCTTCCTCCAGCCAGAGGTCAGCAAGATGATATCCTATAGATGTATAGAACCATAAAGTGCTTCCAATATATGGTCACTCTGCCTTGCCAAGTCCAATCCATTCCTGTCCAAACAGTGGACCTTTGTTATAATTTATGGGAGAGGGCAGCATCAAGGAAGGGGGCCATGCTCTCAGAGGAACCCCAAAACTGCTGGACCATCAATTGAGGTCTTTTAGTGGAGATCTCATGATGCACCTCTTTTTATTCTTGTGTTGCCAGTGAGGCTCCTCTCTGTGAGCTCCATCGTGGCTATCACTGGTGGTGGCCGGGCACCGTCTGGTTCTTCCGGTCCCAAGTCGATGTAGGCACCCACTCTTGTGGGTCTCTCTGTCTTCTCGGTTGTCTTTACCGCATGCCGTTTTGGCCCTCGGTGAGCATCCGTTCCTGCTGAGTTGGGACCATTTGCTGTGTCCTCGGATGGCAGCTTGGCAGCTTTTAAGACCCCAGACGCCACTCACCAATGTGGGATGCAGAGAGCTCTCCTAGCAAAACGCTAGTTGTGCCAATTGGCCTGGAATTCGCCTAAGAGCATGGTCCTCCACCCCCCGCCCCAGCTACTCTATCCTTGCAATATTGAGTTAAGATGGAAGGAGTACTCAAGTTATGCTGAAGTCCGCTTAACGTTGTTCTTGTTCCTAATGTGTGCTGTCACCGCTTTCTCCCAACTAGATATCTAGTAACTATCTAAACTAAACCCTCCCCCCCTCGCCCTCCCTCCCTCCCCTCCCTTGCAGCTGTCGAAGAGTCTTTTCTTCTATACACAAGTCTGTTTTTGAGATCTTATCGTAGAGGTCTCATACAGTATTTGTCCTTTTGTCGCTGACTACTTTCACTCAGCATAATGTCTTCCAGTTGAAACCAGGTTAGGAGAGGTTTCCTGGAATCATCGTTATTCTTTATCATTGCGTAGTGCTCCATTGAGTATATGTACCACAGTTTACCTATCCATTCTTCTATTGTTGGACGTCTGGGTTGATTCCATCTTTTTGCTGTCGTGGACTGTGCTGCGGTAAACATTGTGGTGCATGTGTCCGTTGGTGTGAAAGGCCTTGAATCTGTAGGATATATTCCAAGTAGTGGAATTACTGGGTCAAATGGTATATCAATATCCATTTTTTTAAGGAAGGGCCAGATTGCCTTCCAAAGAGGCTGGACCATTTTGCAACCCCACCAACAGTGTAGGAGGGTTCCACTTTCTCCACAGCCTCTCCAGCATTTGTTGTTTTGTGTTTTCTGGATCATGGCCAATGTTGTTGGGGTGAGATGGTATCTCATTGTTGTCTTGATTTGAATTTCTTTAATAACTAAAGATCGTGAACATGTCCGCATATGTTTTTTGGCTGCCTGGGTCTCCTCTTTAGTGAAGTGTCTGTCCATCTCCTTTGCCCGTCGCTTAATTGGATGGTTTCTCTTCTTCTTCTTGATATTTTGTAGTATCCTATAGATTATGGAGATCAGGAGTCGGTCTGACATAGAGTTGCCAAATATTTTTTCCCATTCTGTGGGTGTTCTTTTGATTCTATTAATAAAGTCTTTCGATGAGCAAAAGTGTTTGATTCTTAATAGTTCCCATTTATCTACTTTCTCTTCTGTTGATTGAGGTTTCTTTGACAAATTTTGGAGTCTGTCCTCATTGTGTATTAAAACTTCCATTGTTGTTCCTACCTTTTCTTGGATGAGCTTTATCGTTTTAGGTTTGATATTTAGGTCTTTTATCCAGTTGCAGTTGGTTTTTGTATAAGGTGTAAGATATCAGAAAAATCGTCTTACTAGTGTATCTGGACCTTTGTTTGACTCAAAGTGACTTTTAGGAACCAGTATTTTCAGGACTCAAGGTTCAAAAGAACACCTAAAAAGCCGTGGACTGTGGGTTACTTTACCTTCCATGAAAGCCAGAAATCTAGATTCCAGGAGAATTAAAACTCTGGTCAGTACCTGTTTCATGAGGTTGTTGTGAGGATTAAATGACATCATTGGATGCAGACTCCTTAGCACAGTGATGGCTTTCTGTAAGCTGTCACAGAATGCTAGTTATTACTATTAATAACATTACTAACAACTAATGCTTACTAAATGCTGTACCAGTCTATCATAGAGTACCAAACAACTCAGTCCTCGACTGAGAACCTGTGTTAACTTCCTGCCTGAGCAAGATGACATGAAAAAAGGCAGGAATTAAGTCCTAACTAACACTTTTGTGACTACGTCCAGGGCCAACGGTCAGAAATACATTTTGATGACATTCTTGGAGACACAAAGGAAGATGGGTTCACATTACTGTATCAACCACAACAGAGGAAACTGAGGCTCACAAGAAATTTGAAAGAAGGCTGTGGTCTAGGCGGCAGCCGTTTTTTATGATGAAAACTGAAAGCAAACCCATTGCTGTCACGTTGATTCTGACTTACAACAACCCTATTGGACTAGTAGACCTGCTCCACAGTGTCTCCAGGGAGCGCCTTGAACATTTGAACTGCTGACTTTTTCGTTAGCTGTACCTCTGAGAGGCTGTATAACCACTATACCACTATAATCACAATCATGGATCCGTGCCACCTGTCCGCAAAGTCAGTACTGAGACAGGAGGTAAGATGATTAAACGAGGATATTTATTGAGTGCTGACACATAAGAGGCAGGGGAGAGTCTGTACCTCCAAAGCTTGCCTGCATGCATAGGCTAAGCCTGGAGGTTATGTAGGTTGGTTAAGGAGGGAGATGCTGGTTAATATTTTTCCCAGGGCCGTGCAAGTCATTCTTTCAGTGTTTCAACAATATTCTTTGTGGGAGTTGGCACGGCTCCAGCAAATTTGGGCTTGATAATCATCCAAACTACCTGGTGATTTGATCCAGTAGTCGTAGAGAATAACTGAAAGGGGATAAACAGAACAGTTAATCAATGCTCCTAAGAGGAAAGAACAGTTGTGTGACTTATGACCAGTACAGGGTGAATTCTTACAGATGCGGGAAAAGCGAGTTCTCAGGACTTAATGTTTATAACATGGTTGTCTTAACTACTGTTTGTAGCAAGATGGAGTTGGGCTGGCCAACAGCCTCCCTTTCACCACCACGGTTTCCTTCTTTATGACAGACCCCTAAAACACCTTCAATTTGTAGATGAAGTATGCCCCTTGGGCACCTATGCACCAATGCTAGCACTTAGTCCACTCTTAAAAGCAACTTTGGAACTCTTTCTGGTGGTAAATGGAAGAACCTCACAAAGGTCACTTAGGTTACCAAGCTGCATTCTTTCCCCTGCCTCAATTCTCACCCTCAGACTGGATTAGCAGTTCCACATTCCTCTCCCTATCTCTGAAGAAATAAAACTGATTAAGACTAAGAGAGAGGTAATGAAATTTTGTATAGTTGACTCTGATTATCCTGTGACAAACGTAACACCAGGAACCCCTTTGAATTCTGGCTATAAAAACCACTAGAAATGTAACACAAGTGGGACAGTTTTTGGAGAAGTTATTCTCACTGTCTCCTGGCTGACATGCTTGTCTGCTAATAAAGCATTGAACCTTTCTCCCCATCTCTGAACTTTGGCTGTCAGTGACAGATGGAACAAACTTGCTTTACTTTGGCAGCATATTTGAAATGGCCATTGGTCACAGTGGCTTGGTGGCAAGTTTGCGAACTTAATTGTATAGTCGTCTCTGAGGGAGTTTTTAGCCAGTAAACAATTAATTGTATTGAAACATGCCCCCTTACTCACCTAATCTGGCTGCAGATGACTTATTTCTTTACCTGAAGATAAAAACAGCATTGAAAGGAAGAGATCTTGATGACATTCAGGACTTCAAGGGTAATACATTGACAGCTCCGATGGCCACTGTCATGGATTGAACTGTGTCCCCCACAAAAAAATGTGTGTAGCCATTTGGCTAGGCCATCATTCCCAGTATTTTGTGATTTTCCTGTACTATAAATCCTAATCTCTGCCTGTGGCTAGTACATAGGATGATCGTGTTAAAAGAGGATTAGGGTGGGACTTCATGCAAAGCCCTTGCTAAGGAAGTTTGCCTAAAGTGTGGCTTGTACCACCTTTATCCTTTCATCCTGTGGGAGATAAAAAGGGAGGGACACAAGCAGAGAATTGGGAAGGTCATACCATCAAAAAAACAGCAATGGGAGTAGAGCACGTCCTTCAGACCTGAGGTTCTGCACCAAGATGCTCCCTGACCAAAACCTGATGCAATGCAAGGACCTTCCCCCAGAGCTGACAGAGGAAAGGCCTTTCCTCTGGAGTGGACAATCTGAATTTGGACTTGTAGCCTACTGGACTGCGTAAGAATAAACTTTTCTTTGCTAAAGCCCTCCACTCTTGGTATTTCTATTAGAGCAGCACTAAGTGACTAAAACAGCCACTCCAGAAAAAGTGTTTCAGAATTACTTTGTACAGTGGACTAGGTGCTGGCATCGATGCATAGTTTCCTAAGAGAAGTACTTCTATAGTGACTGTAGCAATACTCAGCAATGTGGTATGCAGCACTTTTTTCTAGGGTGCTTGCACGAACTTAATTCACAGTGCTTGTATGACTTAGCTTGCAGTAACCTTGGACAGTTTGCCCATTTTTCTAACAGTGCAGACTAGCGACAGATGAAAGACGGGCTGTATCTTAGCAAAGGCGTTAAGCTGATGTTTCAGTCAGCTAGTGCTGCTCTAACAGAAATACCACAAAGTGGATGGCTTTAAAAGAGAAATGTTTATTCTTACACAATCCAGTAGGCTACAAGTCCAAGTTCAAGGTGTCTGCTCCAGGGGAATGCTTTCCCCGTTGTTGGCTCTGCAGGAAAGTCCTTGTGTTACATCAGTCTTTATTCAGGGAGCACCTTGATGCAGGAACCTCAGGTTTGAAGGATGGTCTTCTTCTGGTGCTGCTTTCTTGATGGTCTGAGGTTCCCAAATCTCTCTACCAGGTTTTTCCATTTATAGCTTAAGAGGCCACCTCAGGGCACAAAACAAACTTTGCACATTGAATCTTGCTCCACCAACACAACTGCTGCCCAACCACCCTTATTAATGTCATAGAAGCAGATATTCCACCATGGAGGAACATCATGCAATACCAGGAATATGGCACAGCCAAACTGTTTGAATGGCCCTTATTGCATTGAGGAATTTCCCATCTATGCCTATTTTGCTAAGAATTTTTAGAATGAATCAGTGTTGGACTTTATCAAATGCCTTTTCTGCATCAAAGGACAAAAATCACGTGATTCTTGTCTTTTGTGATATTTATGTGGTTAATCACATTAATTGTTTTTCTGATGCTGAACCAGCCTTGCATCCCTGGTATGAATCCCACTTGGTCATGATGGATTATTTTTTTGATATGTTGTTGTATTCTATTGGCAAGAATTTTATTGAAGATTTTTGCATCTAGATTCACGAGTGATACCGGTCTGTAGTTTTCCTTTTTTGTTGAGTCTTTCCCTGGCTTTGGTATCAGCGTTATGCTGGCTTCATAGAATGAGTTTGGGAGTACTCTATCCCTTTCTATACTGTGAAATAGTCTCAGTAGTATTGGAGGTAACTCTTCTCTAAAAGCTTGGTAGAATTCTGCAGTGAAGCCATCTGGGCCCGGGCTTTTTTTGGTTGGCAGTTTTTTGATGACATTTTCAATCTCTTCCTTTGTAATAGGTTTATTAAGTAGTTCTGCTTCACGTTGTGATAATTTGGGTAGGTGGTATGAGTCAAAACATCTGTCCATTTCCTGTAGGTTTTCTAGATGATCTGTCTAGTAATGAGAGTGGAGTGTTAAAGTCTCCCACTATTATTGTGGAGTCATCTAACTCTCTTTTGAGCATAGTCAGTATTTCTTCGACATATTTAGGTGCTCTGACATTAGGTGCATAAATGTTTAATATAGTTAAGTCTTGCTTGTGTACTGAACCTTTCAGCAATAAATGGTGTCCATCTTTGTCCACGATGGTGGATTTGACATTAAAGTTGATTTTGTCTGAGATTAGAATTGCCACCCCTGCTCTTCTTTGTTCATTGTTAGCTTGATATATATTCTTCCATCCTTTAATTTTCAGTTTGTTCCTGTCTTTAGGTCTCAAGTGAGTTTCTTGTAGACAACATATGGATGGGTCGTGTCTTTTGATCCAAGATGACACTCGGTGTCTCTTTACTGGAGCATTCAGTCCATTCACATTCAATGTAATTATTGATAGGTATGTGTTCACTGCTGCCATTGTGATATGTTTATTTTTATGTTGATGTTTTCTCTGTTGTTCTTATTAGTCTGTTCTGAGACACTCTTTTTTGTGAGTTGATTTTTCACCTTTTTCAGAGCTGGTTTTATAGTTGTTGAGACTCGTGTGTTAGATTTCTTGAAATGGTATGATACATCTTTGTTGTGCTTTACAGCTGCCCCTATGGACCCCCTTAATAAACTATTTATAAACCCAATTTTAATTACTACCAGTCTGGTCATCTTCCTCTCCATCTGGAAGGACTATAACGACTGTAGTACATCCCTCTTTTATTATGATGACACCGTAGTTTTCATGATGATCACTGGATTGCTTCTTTCCAAATCGAAGCTGTGATTTACTTTGGAGCCTTCCCTAAATGAGTATTGAGTAGTGTGTCGTTCTAAAATATAAAGTTAGTGGTTTCGTTCTTCTAAACCAGAGCCAAGAACTTCTTTCAGTATTTCTTGTAGTTTTGGTTTGGTTTTTACAAAGTCTCTGAGTTTCTGTTTCACTGGAAATGTCTTAATTTCATTTTCATGTTTGAAAGACAGTTTTGCAGGATATATAATTCTTGGTTGGAAGTTCTTCTCCTTCAAGACTTTGAATGTGTCGTGCCACTGTCTCCGTGCCAGCATGATTTCTGCTGAGAAATCTGACGAGAGCCTATAGGGTTTCCCTCTGAATGTTGGCTTTGCCTTGAGTCTTGCTGCCTTTAAGAGTTGCTGCTTATGTTTCATTTTGTTAAGCTTGATTATAATATGTCTTTGAGTCTTTCCTTTGAGATCTATATTGGGTGGCGTACGATATGCATCTGAGATGTCTATATTCTCTTCCTTCATGATTTCTGGGAAGTTTTCTTTAAAGCAGCTCAGCAACAATACTCTCTGTGTTCTCAGATGTCTCACCCTGTTCAGGGACTCCAATTAATCGAAGGTTGTTCCTCTTAATAGAGTCCCACATGCTTCTTAATGCTTCTTCATTTTTCTTGTTTCTTTTTTCTGATTTCTGCTCATAAATGCTGGCCTCAGTAGCTCTGTCTTCCAAGTCAGAAATTCTTTTTTCCATTTGTTCCCTTCTGTTTTCTTGGCTTTGCATGGAAGTTTCTATGTCTTTGATTTTCTTCTTGATCTGTTGGATTTGAGAGTACTGGTGTTCCATCAGATCTAACAACTTGCTTAATTTTTCATTTGGTTCTGCTGCATTTTGTATAAGGTCTAGAAGGGCTCTGTATATAATCAATTTGTATTTACTTCCTGACACTTTCATAAAAGTTTCTTCATCTGGAAAACTCCTTGGTTGCTTTGTTTGGGAGCCTTCTGAAGCCATGAGTGATTGCTTGTATGCCACAATTGTCTGTTGCTTTTTGGGTCCCATGTGAGTATATAGAGGCTGAAATAGGTACTGTGAGGATGGATTGCAAATGTTTCTCTAGGCTGTCTTCAAATGTAAAGCAAAAGGTATCTGACCAGTTCACAAGTCAGTTAGGTTTTCAGGTGTAGAGGTCCCTCTTCCTGTCTGGCAAAGTAAGCGCCACTGTATCCAACCCCAGATGATAACAAACTAGTCAGAATACAGCACTGCTAGTGCCCTGGTGGCCTCTGCTGACAGGGCCTAGCCTTATCCAACACTGCGTCGAGTACTGGTTTTGTGATAGAAAAGCGCTCTCCTGTGGGCAGGCTCTGGCTCCCAAGCTAAGAATTAGGTCCAGCTGCGGCCACCGTACCCAAGATGGCATCCTCCACACAGGCAGCAGACAGGGGCGCTAAAGGTGCCCAGAGGCAGCGATTCCTCTGCTTCTGTTGCAGGGCCCCCAACGTAGGCAGCACTGTGCAAAATCACTACTTTTCTGACGGAGAAGCGCTGTCCCGTTTGCAGGCGCTCGCTCCCAGGCTAAGAACGAGGTCCCGCTAAAATCTCGGTACCAACATGGCATCCCGCACCCTGACCACGGAGTTCCGCACAAACCCCACTGAGGCAGCTACAAAACGAAAGGCTCAAAGTGTCTAGGTTAACAGAGTCCCGAGCCTGGCTCTCAGAATATGGGAATTTCGCCTGCCTATCCCCCCAGCAGCGTGTCTGAGTCCAGCCGCCAGGCAAGGCCCAGCTCCGCCCGCCAGCCGAGACAGAGGAAAAAAAAGTCAAAATGGTGCGTTTACCTTCCGTCCGTGAGAGCCGGGGCTAGCCAGGAGCGGGAGTCAGGGAAAGAGAGGAGATTTTTCGCTGAATGATATGAAGTCCCAATTAACAGCTCTGTGCCGTGTCCCGAGGCTGATTAGGTGCTCAGAGGGCTCTGTTTGATTGTCAATTCAGGTCTTGGTTTCCAGAGGGATAAAAAGAGAGGTGGGCTTAGTCCACCAGCTTGACTCCTCCCCCTCCTCTAGGTTTTCATAGTATTCTGTTGTGATACTTCTGATTTCTGTTGGATCTGTTGTGACCACTCTCCTGTCATTTTTAATTTGGGTTATTTGTTTCCTTTCCTGTTTTTCTTTTAAGTTTATCCTGTACCTTGCTAATTTTGTTGATCTTTTCAAAAACCAGCTTTTGGTCTTTTCAACTTTTTCAATTGTTTTTCTAGTCTCTAATTCGTTTAGCTCTGCTGTAATCTTTATGACCTGGTTTCTTCTGGTGCCTCAGGGTTTCCTCTGTTGTTCGCTTTCTACTTGTTCAAGCTGTAGGGTTAGTTCCTTCATTTGGTTTCTTTCTTCCTTCCAGATGTGTGCATTTATGGAGATGAACAGACCTCTGAGCACTGCTTGGGCTGTATCCCATAGGTTCTGGTAGAAAGTGTTTTCATTCTCATTGGAACCCATGAATTTCTTTATTTCTCCTTGATTTCTTCTATAACCCATGGTTTTTGGAGCAAGATGTTGTTCAGTTTCCAAGAGTTCCCCTTTCTATTTGTGTTTTTTCTGCTATTGATATTGACTTTTATGGCTTTATAATCTGAGAATATGCTTTGCAGTAATTCAGTGCTATGGATTTTGTTGAGAATTGCATTATGTCCTAACACATGGTCAGTTCTGGAGAATGTTCCATGTGCACTGGAGAAGAAGGTGTAGTTGTCCACTGATGGGTAGAAAGTTCTGTATATATCAATGAAGTTTAATTGGTTAACTGTGGCAGTGAGGTCTTCTGTATCTTGATTGAGCTTTTTTCTAGATGATCTGTCCAGTATTGAGAGTGGAGTGTTGAAGTTTCCCAGTATTACTGTGGAGTCATCTAACTCTTCTTTGAGTGTAGTCAGTGTTTCTTTGATATATTTAGGTGCTCTGATATTAGGTGCATAAATATGTAATATAGTTAAGTCTTGCTTGTCTACTGAACCTTTCAGCAATAAATAGTGTCCATCTTTGTCCACAATGGTGAATTTGACATTAAAATTGATTTTGTCTGAGATTAGAATTGCTACACCTGCTCTTCTTTGTTCATTGTTAGCATGGTATGTATTCTTCCATCCTTTAATTTTCAGTTTGTTCCTATCTTTAAGTCTCAATTGAGTTTACTGTAGACAGCATATGGATGGGGCATGTCTTTTAATCCAAGATGTCACTCGGTGTCTCTTTACTGGAGCATTTAGTCCATTCACATTCAATGTAATTATTGATAGATATGTGTTCACTGCTGCCATTGTGATATGTTTATTTCTGTGTTGATGTTTTCTCTGTTGTTCTTATTAGTCTGTTCTGGGGCATTCTTTTTTGTGAGTTGATTTTTCACCTTTTCCAGAGCTGTTTTGTAGTTGTTGAGACTCTTTTGTTACGTTTCTTCTTCTGGTATGTTATGTCTTTGTTGTGCTTTATGGCTGCCCCATGATCCCCGTTAATAAAGTATATATCGCCCGATTTTCATTACTACCAGTCTTGTCATCTTCCTCTCCATCTGGAAGGACTATAACTACTGTAGTACATCCCTCTTTTTAATATGATAGCACCATCTTTTGTATGATAATCACTGGATTGTTTCAGTATTAAAGCTGTGATTGAATTTGGAGCCTTCCCTAACTGAGTAGAATTCTGGATAATGTGTAGTTTTAAAATATAAAGTTAGTGGTTTCGTTCTTCTAAACCAAAGCCAAGAACTTCTTTCAGTATTTCTTGTAGCTTTGGTTTGGTTTTAACAAAGTCTTTGAGTTTCTGTTTATCTGGGAATGTCTTAATTTCATTTTCATATTTGAAAGATAGTTTTCCGGGATATATAATTCTTGGTTGGAAGTTTTCGTTACCTTCAAGGCTTTGAATGGGTCATGCCACTGTCTCTTGTCAGAATGGTTTCTGCTTAGAAATCTGATGAAAGCCTACAGAGTTTCCCTCTGTTAGCTTTGCTTTGAGTCTTGCTGCCTTTAAGAGTTGCTGCTTATGTTTCATTTTGTCAAGCTTGATTATAATATGTCTTGGAATCTTTCTTTTGAGATCTATATTGGGTGGCATACGATATGCATCTGGGATATCTATTTTCTCTTCCTTCATGATTTCTGGGAAGCTTTCTGTCAGCAGCTCAGCAACAATACTCTCTGTGTTCTCAGGTGTCTCATCCTGTTCAGGGACCCCAATTAATCAAAGATTGATCCTCCCACATGCTTCTTAATACTTCTTCATTTTTCTTGTTTCTTTTTTCTGATTTCTGCTCATAGACGCTGGTGTCAGTAGCTTTGTCTTCCAAGTCAGAAATTCTTTTTTCCATGTGCTCCATTCTGTTTTCTTGGCTTTGAATGAAAGTTTATGTCTTTGATTTTGTTCCTGATCTGTTCAATTTCAGAGTACTGGTGTTCCATCAGATCAAACAGCTTGCTTAATTTTTCCTTTTGTTCTGCTGCATTTTGTATAAGGTCTAGAAGAGCTTTGTATACAATAATTTGTATTCACTTTCTGATGATTTCATAAAAGTTTCTTCATCCAGAAAACTTCGTTATTTTGTGTGGGAGCCTTCTCAAGCCATGGCTAATTTCTTGTATGCCACAAGCATTTGTTGCTTTTTGGGTCCCAAGTGAGTCAGTAAAGGCTAGGAGAGATACTGTGAGGATGGACTGCAGATGGTTCCCTAGGCTGTCTTATAATGTAAAACAAAAGGTATCTGACCACTTCCCAAGTCAGTCAGATTTTCAGGTGTAGAGGTCCCTCTTCCCAACTGGCAAAGTAAGCACCTCTATATCTAACCCCAGATGATACAAACTAGTTCAAAATACAGCAGTGCTACTGCCCTGTTTGCCTCTGCTGACAGGGCCCAGCCTTAGGTGACACTGTGTAAAGTACTTCTTTTCTGATAATAAAGCACTCTCCTGTGGGCAGGCTCTGCTCCCAAGCTAAGAAATAGGCCCAGCTGCAGCCACTGTATCTTAGATGGCACCCTCCACATGGTCGGCAGATAGAGGGGCTAAAGTTGCTGAGAGGTAGTGAGTCGTCCGCCTCTGTCGCCGGGCCCCCACTGTAGGCGACACTGTGTAAACTACTGCTTTTCTGTTGGAGAAGCACTGTCCTGTTTGCAGGCACTGGCTCCCAGGCGAAGAATTAGATCCTGCTAAAATCTCCGTATCCAACATGGCATCCTGCACATAGGCACTGAGGTTCCATACAAACCACGCTGTGGCAGTGATAAAAAGACAGGCCCAAAGTGCCTAGATCAACAGAGTCCTAAGCCTGGCTCTCAAAATATGGCAGTTGCACCTGCCTAAGCCACCAGCAGTGCGTCTGAGTCTAGCCACTAGGCGAGACCCAGCTCCGGCCGCTGGCCAAGACAGAGGAAAAAAAAAAAGTCAAAATGGTGCGTTTACCTTCAGTCCGTGAGAGCCAGGGCTAGCCAGATGTGGGAGTCAGTGAAAGAGAGGAGGTTTTTCATTCAGTGGTATGAAGTCCAAATTGACAGCCTTGGGCCTTGTCCTGGGGGCTCACCAGGTGACCAGAAGGCTCTGTTTGAGTATCCGTTCAGGTCTTGGTTCCTAGAGGGATAGAAGGAGACGTGTGCTTAGTCCACCAGCTTGACTCCGCCCCTGCACAGCCACATTGTTAACAGATTTTTTTAAGGAATGCATTCAATCCATGACAGCTAACTTAATTAACTGAAAAGTAGGAGGGAGAGAAAGTCTTAATGTACAACTAAGTACATACTATATACTAAGCATTGCGAGGGACTTGATTTAATTCACAGCACCGTGCGTATGTCTACCTAGGGAGATGTCTCTCATCTCCACAGGTAAGAATGGCTGAGGGTGTCTTATGCATATCAATCTGGCATTGAATAAGTATAAACTAGCCATCATCAAAACAGAAGCAAGGAGACTTCTATAGAAAAAGGAAAAATCAGAAAACAAGAAAGAGTTACTAGAAATTAAAAATATGGTTGCCAGAAAGTTTTAACATGCAATGGAAGGACTGGGAAAGAAAATCTGCTAAAATGTTGAAACAAAACAAAACAGAGCAAAACAAAACATTCAGTCCTTGAAATAAGCTTAGGAGGATTTATTCAGTAAAATAAAAGGAACATTCGAATGTAAAGACATCAGTTTGCAGAAGTAATGACTCCAGCAAGAGAGCTTACATAAGTGATGACTCCAGCACGAGAGCACCTAACAGTAACAGATACAGCCCAAGGAAACAAGAAATTATAAGACAGTTGTTTTATTGATTAGTCTTTGGTTGAAATTCCAAGCAGGGTGAAGAGGTGAAGAATGGGCTACTGTTAGATAATTGAGTACAGACGCTTATAGTAATTGATTTTAGGGACTAATTACAGAGCTTTTCCATCACAGTCACATATATATCTTACAGGAGGGATCATAAAAATCATCACCAGTTGATGTAAAATAGGTCTAGCCAGAGGTCTCAAGGATTTGTGGTCACCATTCAGTACCAGCGCCTCACTTCCCAGAAACAGTTTGTTGAAACAAAACTCTTTCAAGTTGTCTGGGAAACCTTAGGTAGTTCTAGCTCCAGAACCCTTTCAAAACATTTTTTAATTACATTCTTGTCATAACGTGTGTAGAGTCATCACACTGAGTCAGAACAATCTTGGTGGCACCTAATAAGAACCACAATTCAGGAAAGACTGAGTTTAATCTATTTAGTCCTGGTCAGAAAGCTTTATGAACATGAACATCTCCTTTACAAGTCTTAAATAAGGAACTCATTTTAGCAACCTAGTAACACGAGGATAGGGATGCCTTTTACAGTACCCTACAGGGAGCAGTCCACCACCAAAAAGAACTATCTGATCTGAAGTGTCTGTAGTGCCCAAGTTGTGAGAACTTCATGTAATCAAAAGCTGTGAATCCTCAGTAATTTTTAAGAGTATAGAGGTGTCCTGAGACTAACTCGTTTTAGAGAGTTAAATACCTCTTCAAGTAATGGATTTGTTACAATAAGTATCCCACATGAGAAATTTATTTCAGAACTAAGTGTCAATGAAATACTTATGCCTCAGGAATACAACATAGAGTCCCTGACGAAGGAGGAGAAACGTGGTTGTTCAGAACTTGAACTCTATGAAAAACATTACACTTAATTGTCCAACAGATTGGAGGTTCACTGGACGACATAGCCCCTGGACTCTGTGTTAGCCCAGAAATGCAACCATTCACCAAGCCAACTCTTCAGACAAGGATTGGACTATAAGACACAAACGATACAGGCAAAGAGTGTGCTTCTTGGCTTAAGCAGATACAGGAGACTAATTGAGCAGCTCCTGTCCAGAGAGGGCTGAGGGAGTCAAGAGCTAATTGAATGGATGCAGGAAATAAAGGGTGGAAAGAAGTGTCCTGTGACAGGGTAGAGACAGCAACTAGAGTCACAGAGCAGTGCGCAAGTTTTTTTAAGACAAATTGTAAACTTTTACTTAAAGCCCAGTAAAATATTTTTAAAAAAAATACTTCAGTGCCGCTGAAGAACTCAAGTTTGTATTTCTAGATAATGAAAATTATGTAACTACACAAACCAAGCCAAAGCCAAGTGCCATCGAGTCAGATCCGACTCATGACCACACAGAGTTCCCACATTTGTTGTAGTCACTACGCAGCCCAGAGCCTACATGGCTGTTTACTGTGTACAACAACCTGTATCCCTGAGCCCCCCTCACGTTAGTCAAACGCCAAACCACACCCACTGCTTTCAAGCCAATTCGGACTCATAGCAACCCTATAGGACAGAGTAGAACTGTTCCTAGAGTTTCCATGGAGCACCGGGCAGATTCAAACTGCCAGCGTTTTGGTTAGCAGATATAGCACTTAAGCACTACACCATCAGGGTTTTCTCCAACAGGCCACCCTTAACTCTGTATTTTCCCTGCTCCTGATTTCATTATTTAAGTTTTAGCATTTTATCATTTTTTTGTCTTTACAAGCCTCTCAAATATTTTGTAAGGTTAAGCAAGGTATAAAAAAAATAAATTAGGTACCACTTACATTGACCTGGGAACCCTGCAGGCGTAGTGGGAAAGTGCTACAGCTGCTAACCAAAAGGTCACTGGTTTGAATCTGCCACATGCTTCTCAGAAACTCTACAGCACGGTTCTGCTCTGTTCAACAGGGCCGAATCAACCTGACGGCAGTGGATTTTGGTATATTGACCTGGAAACCCTGGTGGCATAGTGGTTAAGTGCTATGGCTGCTACCAAGAAGTTGGCTGTTCAAATCCACCAGGCACTCCTTGGAAAATCTATGAGACAGTTCTGCTCTGTCCTACAGGGTTACCATGAGTCAGAATTGACTCTATGGCAATGGGTTTTGGTTGAGTATATTGACTAACCCTAAGAGAAAAGTACATGCTTTGAAAACTTATTTGAGTATATAGTTTAAAGGCTATCTTAAAAGAGAATGAAATTTTGCATTCAGTCAACAAATATTTACTCACTTGCTCTACGTACCAGGCATTTATGGTAGGTGTTCAGGGTACAGTGGTAGACAAGACTGGGTCCTTGACTTTGTAGCATTTCTGTCTATATGGCAGTAATAGAGAACATTTAGCATACAATTTATGAGTGAATTTACTGATACGCATTAAGTAGAACGTTAGTACAATTTAAGCACCTCATTCAGGCCCATAAGAAAAGACAGCGATATCAATGTAAAGAAAGTGTATCATGTAAACAAATCCCTGAGTGGTACAAATGTTTAGCATGTACAAGTATTTAATGTGTTCAGCTGCTAACTGAAGACTTGTCGGTTTCAGTCCACCAAACAACACATAGGAAAAAAGGCCTGGCAGTCTAATTCTGAGCACATTTCTCCTTTGACACACATGGGGTCACCATCATTCTGAGGTGGTTAAAGTGGCAGCTGGCAGTCTTACAGAAATCAAATGCAGAGCTGTGACTAGAACTGGAGAAGTCGAAATTCCATTCCTGTTCCCCAAGAAATTGTTCTACTTTGAGGTACAATGAGAGAATAAAAATGATTTACTTTGTCACCTGACTTTTTAACTAGTGTTGATCATTCAGGAGACAGCTTTCTTTGGGCTACATATTGTCATTTTGAGGGCCAGATGCCCGTTCTAATCATGTTTAGGTTGATCATTAAATTTGTGTTTAATCAATTAACACATACACTGAGGAGGAAGTGGCTCAACAGTGATTTTTACCACTGATTAAAAAGCTTATTAAATTACTCGCATGCTCTGGAGATTTGGTTTAAATGATACTTTCAGTGCTGGATATCAGTCTTATAGCGTTAGTATTTCAATAATTGAGTATTTTGTAAGAAGACTCGCAGACTATAAAAAAGTATTTTTCTCTCATTGATACTAATATATAAAGTGTGCATATAAAAAGTAGACTTTAATTTGATAGTCTTTTAATATTTTCAACATTTAAGATTTTTTAACATTAATACTGATTTTTTTCTTTTCTCCTCTTGCTTCAGATTTTTTAATTCATTATTGTTTCCTGGATTAATTGTAAGTGGAACTTTATGTGTATGTTCGGTCATTTTCCTCTGGGGAGTGAGACTGCTGCTCCAGAAAAAGAAAAAGTCAGTGACAGCTAGCAAAAATGGGAAAAATCAAATGGTGATTGCGTTTTTTCATCCATACTGCAATGCTGGCGGAGGAGGAGAGAGAGTGTTATGGTGTGCCTTAAGAGCCCTGCAGAAAAAGTAGGTATGCATCTTAGGTAATTTGTTTTATTGTTACCATTAAAAAAATAATAATCGTTGTCCAGAGTCTTAGCAGCTTGTAATCAGCCATCTAAAATACAGCTATGGGTCTCTTCCCATCTGGAAGAAAAGAGGATGAAGGAAACCAAAGACTCAAGTCAAAAATTAGTCCATAACATGCATAGTTCACAAGAATCGCTGCCTCTTCTGGCCTGAGACCAGAAGAACTAGATGGTGCCTGGCTACCACGACGGATCACTGTGACCAGGAACACAATAGAATGTCCTGGTTAGAATTAGAAAGAACTATAGAACAAAACTCAAATTCTGAAAAAATGCCAGACTTAATCAATAGAGGAACCCCCTAGACTGTCATCCCAAGATACCCTTTCAACCTGGAACTGAAGCCACTCCTGGTAGTCACGTTTCATCAAAAAATGAGGTTGGCTCATAAAATAGTATCACCTCTGAATACTGTGCTCCCTTAAATTAACTGGATACCATGGTGGCATAGTAATTAAGAGCTGTAACTGCTAACCAAAAGGTGCCAGTTTGAATCCACCAAGCACACCTTGAAAACTGTAAGAAGTAGTAGAGGTCACTCTGTAGGGTCACTCTGAGTCAGAATTGACTCAATGGCAATGAGTATTTTGGTTTTAAATTAACCGTACTTATGAGACCAGATGGTCAGCATTTACCCTAAAATAAAATGAGAAGTTAAGGAGATGCAGGGGAGCTGAATTAATGAAAACAGCAGAAAAAATGGAAACAATGAGAGAATGTTGACATATTGTGAAAAATGTAACCCACGCCATAGAACAAGTTGTATAAAAATTGTTAAATGGGAAATCTATCTTGCCATGTAAAATGTTACCTAAAACGCAATTTAAAAAAAAAAATCTTTGGCCGCAAATTGCTCTCTCTGCAGTTGCCTTATTAATTGCTAAGCATTACTTTTTTAACCATTCAGGAAGGAATGTTTTTTGTTGTTGTTATTTGTTTGTTTTTGTGTTTATTAAACATTAAAAGAAGGAAATACTTCTTTTATGTGTCCATCTGCCTTACAAGATCCTGTTGAATTTTACCTGGTATGAAAAAGAAATGGAAGGGAGAGTATCACTGTTTTGTGGTATGATTTAGTGGAGAAAATGAGTTGCCTTGGGATAGTATATGCAGAACACATTAAATAATAGAAATATCCCAAGTACTGTGAAGCACTCTAAGCCTGAATACTTTTAGTCAAAGGTCCATACAAGAGATCACCTCTGTGACAGTGCATACTTGATTCAAATGTTACGTATTTACCACTTGGAGAGTCTTAAATAAATTACTGTATCAAAAAGAACTACAATGTTACACATCATTTACTGTTTGAGATTTCCTCCTCTCCACCCCAAGGTGATTTATGATTCTGTCTTAGAAAGGAAAAAGCATAGTAAGGTATAAGATCTGTTACTGTTTTGTCATGTGAGGAAAATTGATTCTTCCATGGTTTCCTTCCTGTTACACACACGACCGTCATGCACTTCTTGGGCCTTTTCACGTAATTTCCTCAGCTATTATCTAGTGTTACTTTTTCAGCTCATCCCGGCTTCAGGCCACCGCCCCTCTGTTTCCTCTGCCATCTGCTAAAACTCCGAAGACTTAAGTTACAGATTAATTTCTACCTTCTCGAAGTCCTTCCTACTCAGTCTGTCCTCCCCTTCCTTCTCCTGACTCTGTCCAGTAGCTTTATCTAACTAGATTATCTGATGTTGAGGGCAGAGTAAAATTTCATTGTATCTGTAAATACACTTCCCAGCCACTCATTACTTCTAACCCCACTTCAAGAAAGTAAAAATCCAGTTAGTAGGTCTTACAAAATAATTTTTTATCTTGTTGCTGCCACATTTTGTTCTCAGACCTCTCTGTTCCCACACATATAACTTGTTCTAGCATACTGATCTAGAAGAAGCTACCTGAACACCATACTGTCTTTAGTTTCCTTGCCCTTCCGTATAATGTTGCTTTTTTTCTGAAATTATCCTCCTTCCCAGTTAATTCCTGTAACTCTTTTGATGGCTAACCGTCAGCTACAGCGCGCTTTTCATTGAATCACCAGTGCCTATTGCTGCTGCCATCAAGTCGATTCTGACTCATAGTGACCGTAACAGGTCAGCGCAGAACTGCTCCGTAGTGCTCCCGAGAAGCAGCTGATGGATTCAAACTGCTGACTGTCTTCATTGATGGCTGAGCTCTTAACCACTGTGCCACCAGGGTTCCAGTGTTTACTGGGGACCTACTGTTTCTCAGGCAGGTGTCTCTAGGTGGCATAAACTGCTAACTGCTCAGCTACTGACTAAAAGGTGGGTGGTTCACATTCAGAGGTGCTTGAGAAGACGGGCCTAGCGATCTGCTCCTGAAAAGTTACAGCCTGAAAACTTCATGAAGCAGTTCTACTCTGCACCATGTGGGTTCACCATGAGTTGGCACTGACTCCACAGCAACTGGTTAACTGGTTGTGTATCAGGCCCTGTTCTAGGAGTTGAGATTATAGTGTTGAACAAGGCAGATCAGACCTCTTGCTTGTGGACCGTAGATTTTAGTTAGAGACAAGATAATGAAAAAGGAAAACACCAAATAGTAGTGTATAGAAAGGTAAAATGGGACAATGTATAAGTGATTCTATACTTCGGAGAGAATGTTCAGGGAAAATCCCTTGAGTGAGTTCTGAAAGATAGAAATAGCTGACATTTACTGAGTGTTTGTTTACTACTAGGCTTTACGTATATTAGTAGCTTTACAAAGTTCCCAGGCTTTGCTTTAAGTGCTTTGTGTATACTAGCTCACGTAATCTTCTTAAGAGGTTACTACTAGCCTCATTTGACAGACAAGGAAGCTGAGGTGCTCCAGCCCATGTTTCCGAAGGCTACACTGCTGCCTTCTTGAAAAGGCAGTGAAGATCCCTAAGTCTGGAAGGAGCTTGGCTTGTTCAAAGAAAGAACCACCAGCTTGGCTGACACCTGTTGGGCCAGGGAGAGAGAGTGGAAGGAGGGCTTATGATGGGAGGCAGGACTCAGATCACATAGAACGAATGAGCAGGTTAAGGAGTTTCAGTTGTTTCTCTATTGCTATGTAACAAACCACCCACAGATTTAGGGCCTTAAAATAGGATTACTGTTGTTGATAGTTTTGAGGGCTTGATGGGCCCCCTTTTGAGTCCCTTATGCTGTTCACTGTCAGGTGAAATGGACAGGAGTCATGAGAAGGCTTCTGCTTCCCTATGTTTCTTGTTCCTGGGCTGGGCTGATTGGAGAAGTTGGAGCTGCCCAGGCAGCTCTGTCCCTCCAGGCTCCACATGACCAGCTGGGGCTTGCACAATGACACGGTGGTCTCAGGTTAGCTGGCCTTCCTACTTGACAGTTGATTCCCACTGCCAGCCAGCCAAGTGCCGTCGAGTCGGAAGAAGGAGCATTTTCAGGAAGTAGGAAGTAAAAGCTGCCGGTCCTTCAGAGCCTAGGTTCAAAAATGGGCACAGTGTCACTTTTGCCATATTCATAGCAATCATAGGGCCCATCGTTACTGAAAAGGAGGGAACATAGATTCCCCCTTATCTGTGGGAAAAGTGTCTCAGGAATTTGTGGCCGTCTTTAAGTCACCAAAGATGACAATCTTTTTCACATTTTAAAATAACCCTTCTGACTGCTGAATAAAGAATGACTGGGAGGAGACCAGGAAAGGTCAGTGAGATGCTCACCTTTTAGGCTGTCAGCGTCCTATGGTTCTCTCTAGCAATACCTGTCAAGCATTTCCGTAATTTTTTGTATCTGTTTTCTCCACTGGTCTGAGCTCCTTAAAGTCTCTCTCATCCTCGTATCCTCAGCACTTATCATTGTAGATTTTGATAAAAGGCTTATAACTTGAAGAAGAATGATAAGACATGAGTTTCCTTTCAGGTGTTGCCAGTATAGCTGTATCATGTATTCTAATTGTGATGCAGGTACAAGATCTAGCATTTCAAACCTTTCTGTATTTCTCACACAGAAACAGCTGAGTAATGCACTCACGTTATAATTCTATCTAGACATTTTCAGTGAATTTTAACTCTTCATGTTTCATTAATATTTCATTACCATTTCTCAGTATAACTGATAAAGCTGTTAAAATGAATCTTTTAAATAGTTGTGAAAAATAGCCTCATTCGTAAATCAGCAGTTTTTATTGTTTTACTGGTGTCTGCTCAATGTGAAGCCCTTGGTGGAGGAAGTAGCAGAGAACTAGAAATCGTGGTCTTGTTGGAAGGACCAGTCTTTTAGTTGTGGGTGAGTAGAAGAGCCAGGAAAGGGTGGGGCCAGAAGCTCAAGTGCAATGAGCAGAAAACTTTTTTTAGTATGAAAGTAAGCTCTACAATTACGAAGAAAATAATTATAACTTTTTGCTTGATTTTAACCTCAGCAAATGAAATTGTTAAATGTTTTATTCCATTTTAGGTATCCTGAGGCAGTTTACGTTGTTTATACTGGGGATATGAATGTCAGTGGTGACCAGATACTAGAAGGTGCTTTCAGAAGATTTAACATCAGATTAATTCATCCAGTGAAGTTTGTTTTCTTAAGGAAGCGCCACCTTGTGGAAGACTCACGTTACCCTCACTTCACGTTGCTGGGCCAAAGTCTGGGATCCATATTTCTTGGCTGGGAAGCTCTGATGCAGTGTGTCCCTGATGTATACATTGATTCCATGGGATATGCCTTCACATTGCCTCTGTTTAAGTATGTAGGGGGCTGCCGAGTTGGCAGCTATGTTCATTATCCCACTATTAGTACTGACATGCTGTCTGTAGTGAAGAACCAAAATGTTAGGTTTAATAATGCAGCCTTCATCACCAGGAATCCTTATCTGAGCAAAGTGAAGCTCATCTACTACTATTTGTTTGCTTTCATGTATGGACTCGCTGGGTCTTGCAGTGATGTAGTCATGGTCAATTCTTCTTGGACACTAGCCCATATTCTCTCCTTGTGGAGGGTTGGGAACTGTGCTAGCGTTGTTTATCCACCTTGTGATGTCCAGACTTTTCTGGACATTTCCTTACATGAGAAGAGGACAACGCCCGGACACCTACTGGTTTCGGTTGGCCAGTTCAGGCCTGAAAAGAATCATCCTTTGCAAATCAGAGCCTTTGCTAAATTGCTCTCCAAAAGGGAGGCGCAGTCGCTTCCTTCACTTCGACTTGTCCTCATTGGGGGTTGTCGTAACAAAGACGATGAACTTCGAGTGAGTCAGTTGAGAAAGCTTTCTGAGGACTTAGGAATTCAAGATGATGTGGAATTTAAAATAAACATTTCGTTTGAAGAATTAAAGAAGTACTTGTCTGCAGCTACAATTGGTCTTCATACCATGTGGAACGAGCATTTTGGAATTGGTGAGTTTGTCCTTTAACTTCTTGGTACCATAATGACAATACTCTGGAAGTTCTCTAGCTCGCTCTCATTCCCGTCCTAGTCCACCAAGATGCTTTTCTCATGTCACACCCTATCAGACAGTAGTTAGTAATAGCTAATATATGTAGACTGCCTTCTGTGTGTGTCAGAGTTTTTACAAGTGCTTTTGTCTTCTCTAAAATTGTGTTTGATAGGTATTACCATTCCAAAGGATCCTGGTAGCACAGTGGTTAAGAATTCAGCTGCTAATGAAAGGTGGACAGCTCAAACCCACCAGCTGCTTGGTGGGGGAAAAGATGTAGCAGTCTACTTCTATAAAAATTTACAGCCGTGGAAATGCCATGGGGCAGTTCTGCTGTGCTTGATAGGATTGCTGTGAGTTGGAATCAACTGTACACAGCAACAACATTATTATTACTGTTTTATAGGTCAGAAAAATCAGTGAGGTTTAGAGCTTACCCAAAATCAGTCACGTAGTCTACCCCAGAGAGCCTGTTGTTCACTGTATTTTCTGACCTCCCTCCACCCCCACCCCTCCTCATCTGCCTGTTGGTACAGATGCCTGGGCCCTGCCCGAATGCTAGAATGCCTTGGTGGTGCAAACAGTTAACATGCTCCCCTGTTTGAGCCTACCCAGAGGTGCCTCAGAAGAAAGGCTTGGTGATCTACTTCCAAAGAATCAGCCATTGAAAACTATGGAGCACAGTTCTCCTCTGATACACATGAGGTTGCCCTGAGTTGGAGTAGACTCAGTGGCAGTGGTTGGTTTACCAAATCCCACTGAGCTACCAAATTAGAACCTCTGGATGGGTGTCTGTCATCTAACGACTACTCAGACAGTGTCCAACCACACAGGTGTTCGTGGGCTGGCTCACACAAGTATCTGGTATCCACTGCAGACACTCAAGCCCTGGCTTTGTGGTAAGTCCCATGACAGGGGATGTTAAAACTCCTAAGAGAAACTCCCCAGCACAGACTTGGGAACCAGGGAACAGTTGCCCAAGGCAGTATGATGACCTGTGAGCTGGGACCTAAGCAATAGTTAGAAGTCAGCTGGACAAAGAGGGGACAGTATTCCAGCAAAGAAAGCAGCACTGTGAAAGATACAAGGTTTTAGAAAGGAGCATTGGCAGCAGCACCAGATAACCAGGAGCCCGACAGGGCTGGAGTGTGGCGTGTGGGGGGAGCAGCAGAGCAGCGGAGAGGCGGGCTGGTCAGGTCATGTAGCGGGGCAATAGAAGACAGAAAAAAGCCTTCTGTTTATGAAAGCTTGCTCTGGCCTCAGTGAAGACAGTGGGTTGACGGGGAGCAGGGAGAGCAAGACAGGAAGAGATTGGTGGGCTGCTGGAACAACCCAGGTGAGACGTGCTGGCAGAATAAACTTTGAAGGTAATCGTACTAAGAGAAATTCTGAGCAATGAGCAGGAGCTGGTAGTTAACTGGGTGTGTTAAGTGAGGGAGAGAAAGGAGGCAGAAATGACTACCTAGAGTCTGGACAGTTGTGTGAGTGGCACAGGCTTTCATCAACAGAAGGAACCCACCAGGAGAGGCAGTCTGTGAGTCCAGTTTGGAACATGCAGAGTTTGAGTCATATGTGGGACACGTGAAGGTACATGTCCAGTGAAAACTCATTGTTATATAGAGTAGATTCTGACTTATGGCAACCCCGTATGTGACAGAAGCAGATCACCAGGCCTTTCTTCCAAGGAGCCACTGAAGAGGTTGAAACCACCAACCTTTTGGTTAGTAGTAACATGCAAACCATTTACACCAACTCAGTAGATAGTTGTGTGTGTGATTCTGCAGTACAGTAGGGGGACCTGATCTGAAAATACAAATTGAGAAGTTTGCATCATTCACGCAGGTATAGAAGCTACCATGGATTTGCATAACATTGCCTAGGCCAAGTGTAGAAAGTGAGAAGAGGTTCTTAATGCAAAATGTTAAGAGCAGTAAAAATTAATAAATGGCCAAAGAACCAGCAGAGGAAAAATAGATAAGGATGAAGGAAACTTGCAGAGTATAGCATTTGAGAAAGCAAGGGAAAAGAGTATTTGGGGAAGAAGGGAAAGTGTACAGATTCCAGTTCTGTCCAGGTACTGGGTAAGGTAAGGGAGCCATTGATGACCTGGCAAGAACATTTTAGAGAGCTGGAAGCAAAGGTTGAATTATGGTAAGGTGAGTATTGAGAGAAGCTGAGTAAGTGAAGATAGGAAATATAGAGCATACTTTCAGTAAGTTGATTTCTAAAAGGGAGATGGGAGAAGAGACAATAATAAGAGGAGAATATGTGCCATGAGAAGGTATGTATGGAAGAATACTTTGTTAAGAGTCTGAACGATTAAATGCTGATATGAAGGAGCCAGTAGAGAGGGAGAGGTTGTCAAAGATAGGCAGGGAGAGGAGAAAACTCATTAGATTGAGGTGTCTGAGAAGTTGCAAAGGGATGGTATTTTCTGTAAGGATTCTGACAGTGTTACAGATACCATTGTGATGTAACTTTTGTGCTTATCTAGAATGACATCAGCTATGCACTGTCAGAGAACTGAGTCATTTAAATCATTTCCTGGCTGATTAATGTATAACCCTCAGCTGTATTATTTGGCAGAAATTATCCGGTACTTTGAAGGAACTCTGGTGGCACAGTAGTTAAGTGCTCAGCTGCTAACCCGAGGGTCTGTGGTTTGAACCCACCAACCCATCTGTGGGGGAAGGTTATGGCAGTCTACTTCTGCAAAGATTACGGCCTTGGAAACTTACGGAACAGAATGGACTTGATGGCAATGAGTTTACCCCGTGATTCCATTTAGTTCAGCACTGCTGTCAGATTTGCTAGAAATTCGTGCAGTAACACAGGCACCAGCAATAGTGTGCTTTAACTGAGGTAGTATGTGTTTTTCTTTTCTCTGCCGATGGCTATAACTTGAATTCTTTAAAATTTTTATTTTGATGGGTTTTTTCACTCCTTTTGAATCTTTCTGTTTTGGTTAGTTGATGTCAAGTCAGTTCCAAGTCATGGTGACCCCACAGGGAGAGTAGAACTGCTCCATGGGGTTTTCAAGGCTTTGGCCTTTTGGAAGTCAATCACCAAGGGACCTCTGGGTGGGTTCAAACCACTAACCTTTCAGGTCTTAGCTGAACACTTAACCGTTTGTGCCACCTAGCAACTCCTTTTCTTTTTCTAATGTCTATTAATGATTGAACACCTTGCTAGCATTCTTTAATCTTCTACTTTGCTTATCTAGTCACTTACTTTTTTTATAGTCTGTTTTACATTCCTGCATATTTTGTAGATTATTCTTTTATCTACATGTCTGTTTCAATTAAGACCAAATCAGCATTATTGTGAAGCTTTGAAAACAGAGAACTCAAGATTAATTTATTTTCCGTCGTGAAAGTTAAGTGAGCAAATTTAGAGACGTACAGAAATTTTTAAAGGCTTCTACTCATTCATGTTCTTAATGAGCACACTTAAAAATACAAGACTGTGTTTTCTATTTCTTTCTCAGGAATTGTGGAGTGTATGGCTGCAGGCACAATTGTCCTCGCACACAAGTCAGGGGGCCCAAAGCTTGACATTGTAGTTCCTTATGAAGGAGATATAACGGGGTTTCTGGCTGAAAATGAAGAAGCCTATGCTGAGACGATGGCTCAGATTCTTTCCATGTCAGCAGAAGAGAGACTCCAGATCAGGAAAAGCGCTCGTGCATCTGTACACAGATTCTCGGATCAGGAGTTTGAAGTGAACTTCCTGTTGTCTGTGGAGGAGTTATTTAAATAACACCTTATCTGCGCAAGTGAAAGATGCTGTATATCAAGTGGTTAAACATCTTCATGTGTACGTATTTTTCTGAACTGATTCCCTGTGTAATAAAGTTATTGTAAGAAATGTTCTCAGTGGTATGTACATAGCTAAGGTATTTATTTCAATGAAAAACAAAACAAAATTACCTAAATGGAAAGGTCATTTTATATAGTGAATAAAATGTTTTAACATTTTAATGAAAAATAGTTTAGACTAGCATAGGTCTCAAATTCTGCAAGTATGGATCTGAAAGAAAAAAGTTAACAATCTTGAATTTCATATAATCCACATTTTAAAAATTGTTTTTGCCAAGTCACTATTCTGTAGAAAACAGAGTTAAGGAAATGTTGAAAGCCTGGTCACTGGCTAGCACTTTAGAATTGTCCATACATTTTTGGAACACTTAGAAAAATTCTTCTGCATTTAGATTCTAAATAGTATTATTGCGGGTCACGCCTTGTCACTCCTTTGAATGTACTTAATGATTTTCTTAGAAAAGAAACTCGAAGCAGACTTAGCTGGTCATGTTCTGAAAGCCTAGCCAAAAGGCATGATGACCGTGTTTGCTGATGGTGTCTACAGGCACAGACGTGGAGGCCCACGGACTGCCAGCAGTCCTTTCCATAACTCGGGATTTGTGGAAATCTCTTTTGTGTCATGCTGTAAACACATGTGTATGGGCTTCTTGTGCTATCCCTTAATAGCTTTTCGTCTCAGGGCTGATGGTCAGCACTGAAGAAGTCTGAGTGAGAGCATCCAGACCAGCTGATTTTATGCGAGCAGATTGGTGGTAAACGAACTGATCCGTCTGCAGGTCTGTGTTACCAGCACCTTTGTCAGATGGCGAGGGCACATTTTGAAAAGACCCCTGGACTACTGGTGAGAAAACCAGGGCCAGCCCATGCTTTCTCTTAATTTCTGTCTAATCCTTGAGGTAATAGTCATACAGCTGCCCATTCAGCCTGCCAGTCTACACAAAGAAAATCATGGGATTAAAAATACTCATTGCAATGTTAAGAGCAAAAGTAGAAAATGCATTGAAGGAAGAAAGGATTCTGGAATTCTGTGTTTTTTAAACTGTTCCCTCAAATAATTTTTATTTATCAAAAGCATACTGGAAAACACAGTTGGCATATATGTCTACTTTCAGTGCACCTAATGTGATACCAGTATCACATAGCATTCTGCTGCTAACTGAAAGGTTGGCAGTTCCAGTCTACCACTTGCTTTTGGGAAACGCTGTGGGACCATTCAGTGTCCCGTAGAGTTGCTGTGAGCCCAGATCAACTCAACAGCAGTGGATTTAGTTTTTAGTAATATGGTATTGTATGGTTTGTCTGTTTGTTTTCCCTGAAGGCTGATAACTGTGAAAAGTGTCAGATCAGTATGCCAGCTACTGTCTCAGTGGAAAATCTCTGTGTGACTCTCAATTCCGAGAACATGCTGCCTGTGAGTGATCCCAATGTTCTGTGTTTTGAACCCAGAAAATACTTTTCTCCAGTTACCTATTTGCATCTAAATATAATTTAAAGAATTGATTTGAATCTATCTTGGATATTTTTCTCAGTATAGTGTCTTTTATACCCTCATGGAGTCTCACAATTCTGAATTAGTCACCTACAAATAACCCCAAATTCCACATTCCAATAGTTTCAGTTTAAAAAAGGAAGTAAAAATGAAACCGTCTTGCCTCTGGTGCCCAAGAAAAATAGATTGTCAGGTTTAACAGGCTTTTCTTAATGAATATTACAGACAGACAAAACATTATAGTGCTTCATAGATCTTAGTTTAATTTTTAGGTCACTGTCTTAGGCTGGGTTTTCTAGGGAAGCAAAACCAGTAACACGTGTAGGTACAAGGAAAGATTTATAGTATAGATAGATAGATAGATATAGGAAACAGCTCACACAATCACAGAAGCTGAATGTCCCAAGTTCAGGCACAAGCCTCACATGGCCACAGAAGCTGAGGAACCCAAAGTCAGCAGGTCAGAGACCAGAATTCTAGATCACCGGTTGTATGGGTCGGTAGATCCCGAGCTGGTGGCGAGACGGAGCGGCAGAGGCTGGCGAACCCAGGATTGGCAGGTCAGGGAGCAGGACTCTCAAGTGCCGACTGTAAGGATTGATGAGTCCAACAGCTGCTAGTTCAAGTCCTGGGACCAGACGCTGGAAGAAGAGAACAGGAGCTCCTGGCTACGTGAGTGACCAGCAGCCATAGTGAAGGTCTGGAGATGAGAGCCGAGGGGCGGGGAGCCACCACAAACCCCGCCTTGCCACTTAATAAAGCAGCTAAATGTGGAGTAGCCAAGCTGACATAATCCTGACCACCACAGTCATCTTGCAGAAAAAATTGTGCAATAGGAGTCAGTGTCATTATCAGTGCTTTCAGAATATATATGTTTATGTAAATATACCCTTGACTCTAGGACTATAAATATGAATAAATAAATATCTGAGAGTATGACTGTGCTAAATCTGTGGTAACTTCTGTTACATACTGCAACAAGTTGTACAAGTTGCTAGAATCATTCCTCTGTAATGGTCTTGGAAGAATTACAGCCAGAACGTATGCTAGAAGTGAGGATGGCAAGAGTTCATCTTGCACACTTTCATCATGTTATCAGAAGGGACCAATCCCTAGAGAAGGACATCATGTTTGGTAAAGTAGAGAGCAAAAAAGATGAAGACTCAACAAATAGATTGATACAATAGCTGCAACAGTGGGCTCAAACATTGCTGTAATTCTAAGGATAGCACGGGACCAGGCAGTGTTGCATTCTGTTTTACATAAGGTATCTATGAAGAGGAACAAACTTGAGGCTCATAACAGTGACAAAAAGAGTTTACCTCTCCCACTGCTCCTCTGTAACTCTTGTTACTCTTGCCTCCTACTCTGTAAGTCTAAGATTTTGGAGAAACATCATTTCAGATTTTCTGAGGATAGTGCTCTGTGCTGGAGGAAAAAGTCTTAGATTCAGTGTGCTGTTAGGTGCCAACAGGTTGGCTCCTACTTGTGACCCTGCATACAACAGAATGAAATACTGCCTGATCCTACACCATCCTCACAGACATTATGCTCATTATTGCAGCCACTGTGTTAATCCTTCTCATTGGGAGTCTTCCTCCTCTTCGCTACCCTCTTCCAAACGTAATGCCCTTCTCCAGGGACTGATCTCTTCAATAATATGTCCGAGTATGTGAGACATAGTCTTGCCATCCTTGCTTTTTAGGAACATTGTGGTTGTACTTCTTCCAGAACACAATTTTTCATTTTTTTGGCAGTCCATGATATATACAATATGCTCATCAACACCATAATTTAAAGGTATCCATTCTTCAGTCATTTCTTCATCATCCAGCTTTCACATGCATAGGAGGTGACTGAAAATGCCATGGCTGGAGTCAGGCACACCTAAGTCTTCAAGGTGAAATCTTTGCTTTTCCATACTTTAGTGTTTTGCAGAATGTGTCTTCTAATTTTCTTTCTCTTTATTGTACTTTAAATGAAGGGTGACAGAACAAACTAGTTCTCGTTAAACAGTACACGTACCATTTTATGACACCATTAACTGTGCCGTAACAGGCTAACACTGCCATCTCAAACCTAGACTCCAGTTACCATCTTCTTATCCCCTCCTGCCCTCTAGTCCTAGTCCCTGGGCTGATGTGCTCCTTTAGTCTTGTTTTAATTTATGGACCTGTCCAATCTTTGGCTGAAGGGTGAAACTCTAGAGTGACTTCATTACTGAGCTGAAAGGGTGTTGGAGGGTCATACATTAAGTATTTCTCAAACCTCTATCAGACCAGCAAGTCTAGTCTTCCTTTTCAAGTTAGAATTTTTTTTCTGCATTTTGCACTGTGATACCTGTAAGAGCAGTCAGTGGTGGTAGCTGGGCACCATCAAGTTATACTGGAGTCAGCCTGCTGGAAGCCTTTGTGGATATAGTCCATTGGTCATTTGGACTTATCTTTCTCTTGTATCATTCATTGTCTTTATTCTTCCTTGCTCCCAAAGAGGTGAGACCAGTGGATCATCTTAGATGGCCACTTGAAGACTCTTAATACCACAGAAGCTACTCACCAAAGTAAAACGTAGAACATTTTTTTATCCACTATGTTATGTCAGTTGAGATAGATGTTCCCCAAGACCATGATCTCTACATCCCTCGGCCCAGTAATTCAGTCCCTCGGGAAGTACAAACATGTCTGTGGAGCTTCCCTGACCTTGCCTTGCACAAGTTGCGCTTCCCTAGTATATAGTGCGTTGTCTTACCCTTCATCAGAGTTAACCACTTGTCTATTTAGTGTTTTCCATTCACACCCCTCCCCTCCTTGGTAACCATCAAAGATTATTTTTATGTGTAAACTTTTTCATGACTTTACAGTGATAGTCTCATATAATATTTGTCCTTTTGTACTTATGTCACTCAACATGTCCTCTAATTTCCTCCATGTTAATGAGCTCCTTCACAGAATCCTAATTGTTCTTAATTGTTGCATGATACTCCATTGTACATAGTACCACAGTTTGTTTATCCACTCATCTGTTGATGGGCATGTAGGTGGTTTCCATCTTTTTGCTATTGTGAACAATTCTGCAGTGAACGTGGGTGTGGATATGTCTATTCCTATGATGACTCATCTCTCTAGTATATAATCCTAGGAGTAGGATTGCCGGATCGTATCGTTTTTCTGGCTTTCTATAAAGGTACCATATTGTTTTCCAAAATGGTTGTGTCACTTTGCATTCACACCACCAGTGCCTAAGAGTGCCGGTCTTCTGATAGCCTCTCCAATATTTGTTATTTCCTGTGTTTGTGATTCATGCCATTCTGCTGGGTATCTCACTGAGATTTTGATTTGCATTTCTCTAGGGACCAGTGATCCTGAGCATTTCCTCATGTGTCTGTTGGCCACTTGGAAGTCTTCTTTGGTGAACTGTTTGTTCATTTCCTTTCCCCATTTTTTTTTAATTGGATCTTCTTTTTGCTATAAAGGTGTTGGATTTTCTTGTAGATTTTAGAGAATAGACCTTTGTCAGATTTATAGTAGTCAAAAATTTTTCCCCTGGTCTGTAGTTTCTCTTTTTAGTCTTTTGGTAAAGTCTCTAATTTGTAGTGTTTTGATTTTTAGGGGATCCTAGTTTTCTAGTTTATCCTCTGAAGTTTGTGTGTTAATTCTGACTATTAGAGCCTCTAGCGTTGATCATATTTTTAATTCTATGGATGTTACAGTTTGGGGCTGTACATTTAGGTCTTTGTTCCATAATGAATTTGTTTTTGTATACAGTGTGCAGTATTGTTCCTGTTTCATTTTTTCACAGATGGACATCCAGTTTTGCCAGCAGTATGTGTTCAGAAGACTCTTTTTTACCCATTTGATGGACTTTAGGCCTTGGTTGAAGAGCAGGTGACCATGTTGTTGTTATTAGGTGCTGTTGAGTTGGTTCCAACTCAGTGACCCTACGAGCAACAGAACAAAACCCTGCCTGGTCTTGTGCCATGTCCACAATCATTTTTATGTGTAAGCCCATTGTTGCAGCCATTGTGTCAGTCCATCTCATCGAGGGTCTTCCTCTTTTTCACTGACCCTCCAGTTGTCCAAATACGATGTCCTTTTCCAGGGACTGATCCCTCCTGACAATGTGTCCAGAGTATGTAAGACACAGTCTTGCCATCTTTGCTTCCAAGGAGCACTCTCGTTGTACTTCTGGAACAGATCTGGTACATTCAGCTGTTTAACTGTGAAAAGTTCTGAGCTGAATGCACTGATTGGCTATCTTCGCTGGTAGGAGACTGTTCTGCCTGGCAGAGTTCTGGGCTGATTGTGTTGATTGTTTGTCTTAGCTAGTAGGAGACTGTTCTCCTACCAGAGAACAGAGTTCTGGGCTGATTGCATAGAATGGGTCTCTTAGCTGATAGGAGGGGTAACAATAGAGTGAGCAGCCCCCACTGTCAGTCAAGGCCTGCTTGCTGTGATGCTGGGTCACCCATGGTAGACAGGTTTCAGCTGAGCTTCCAGACTAAGCCCTCAAGTCTTGAAAATAATCATCTATTCTCTGAGACAGTTTACACAACAGTCTTGCCCTCCAGACTCTAGTATTGGCCCCACTCCCTAGATTCCGAGTGGAGTCTCTTTGGCTCTATAGCTCTACCTTCCAGGCCCACAGAGACAACAACTCAAATTACCATTCTTTTAGTCCATCTGACTGGCAACTCCACCTTTACAAACACCAGAGGCCGTGAACCCACCCTTTGAAACATCAGGGATCCTGGTCTTACCTTTTGAGACTGGGGCATCTTGGCTTCTTGTGTTCCTTGTCTTCAGCTTCTGCTTCCTGTGGTCTCTTGGCGCAGGCCTTATGACCGCATCTCCCCTTCTGCAGCAAGTGTTCCAAAGCTCAGAAGCTCCACCGGTAAGTACCCAGAAACATCCCTGTCTGCCAGGAACCTCCTGCATGCAAGCATCGAACTCTCTTGCTCTGTGGGTCAGCTCCAATGTTGTCTGGCACTGGTCTCCTGCTTCTGCATTGCTGGTTCACTGCCAGTGTTGGTGGTACTCTGTTGCTTGTTTTGTACCATCTGCACTTTCTCTGCTGTTAACAATTCTCAGTTCGTTCTGAGTCTTCTGTACTCCTTCACAGGCTCAAAACTGCTTCCACATTTGAAGTATCTTTTAGAACAGCACACTATCTGGTGCCATAATCTGTCTTAGTCATCTGGTGCTGCTGTAACAGAAATGCTACAAGTGGATGGCCTTAGCAAACAGAAGTTTATTCTGTCACAGTCCAGTAGGCTGGAAGTCAGAATTCAGGCTGTGGGCTCTTTATCAGCTCTGGAGGAAGGTCTTTGTATTGCATTAGTCTTTCTTTGGTCTGAGAGAATTTTGGCACAGGAACTTAAGGTTTGGTGGACGTGCTCTGCTCCTGGTGCTGCTTTCTTGATGGCATGACATCTCTAACTCTGTGCTTGCTTCCTTTTCATTTCTTGCAAGATACAAGTTTTTGCAGGCCACACTCCAGGGAAACTCCCTTAGTGAGGTTGTTACAGTCCCACCCTAATCCTCTTTAACATAGTCTATTCTTGTCCTATTAGCAATAGACAGAGATAAATATTTACAATATAGGAAAATCACAAAATGGAAGACAACCATACAATAGTAGGAATCATGGCAAAGCCAAATTGCTACATAACATTTCTGGAGGGACACAATTCAATCTATGATGGGGGAAGGATTACAAAAAACAGGAGGAACACAGAGCATACACCTATTCAACAGTTTTCTACAATTCAGGGGCATTGACTACATTCAAGTTGTGTGACCATTCTCATGCTCCTTTTGGGAGTTGTTCCTTCCCCATTAACATAAATTTACTGCCCTCCATGGTTTTTTATGTCTTTTAATTGGGTTGCTTCTTTTTAAGTATTTAGTTCAGTGTTGTTGTCATTTTTAAACTTCACTGAGAGGTAATTCAAGTACATTAAATTCATATATTTATAGTGTACAATTTGATCAGTTTTGACCTTTGTATATAAGACTACCAGTTAAGTTCGTGAACTCATATTAGAAAAAGTGCTGCATTGCTGAATATCACTATGGTCACCTTCAAAGTGCTCCCCTTGGGAAGCTATGCACCGATGCCAGTGCCTGGTCCACCCTTCCAAGCAGCTTTGGAACTCTCTTTCTGGAATGGCCATCAGTGCTGTCATCATTTTAACCCTTGATGTCCTGAATGTCATCAAAATGTCTCGTTTTCAATATTTCCTTTATCTTCGGGTAAAGAAAAAAGTCATTGGGGGCCAGATCAGGTGAGTAGGTAGGGTGTTCCAGCACAATTCTTTGTTCACTGGCTAAAAACTGTTTCACAGACAACTATACAATTAAGTTCTCAAACTTGCCACTGTGCCACCATGCTCAATGGCCATTCCAGAAAGTATTCCAAAATTGCTTGGAAGGGTGGACAAGGTGCTGGCATTGGTGCATAGCTTCCCAAGGGGAGTACTTCAGAGGTGACTGTAGTGATATTAAGCAATGAGGTATACAGCACTTAGTACAGTTAAGTTCGCAGATTTGTCAGACCTCATATATCTGTAACTACTACAGAATCAATGTAAAAAGATTTGTGTGATCCCTAGAAATTTCTTCCTGCTTCATCCTTCCCCTGAATCTCATCTCCGCTGTCTTTATAGATTGGCTTTTCGATAGAAGAGTTCAGCAAAGTCTCAGGATACAAGATAAACATAAGTAAATCAGTAGGATTCCTTTATACCAACAATGAGACTGTTGAGGAAGAAATTATCAAATCAACACCATTTACGATAGCCCCTAAGAAGATAAAGTACCTAGGAATTAATCTAACCAGGGAAACAACAGACCTTTACAAAGAGAACTACAAGCCCTTACTACAAGAAACTAAGAGAGACTTAGATAAATGGAAAAACCTACCCTGCTCATAGATAGGAAGACTTAACATTGTGAAAATGTCTATTTTACCCAGCCAAGCCAAAGCCAAGTGCCATCGAGTTGGATCCGACTCATGGCGACCCTAGGGGCCAGGGCAGAACTGACCGCCAGAGTATTCCCAAAGCAATTTATTTATATAATGCAATCCCAATAAAAATTCCAGCATCATTTTTTTTAATTTTTATTTAACATGACTGAGTGAAAATGTACATTCCCATATAAATTTACATGCCCACCTATATGCAGCTTCCACTGCTTTCCCTGTCCAGTGACTGCACACTATTCATCTCTGCTCCATACATGTCTCATCCTGCCAACAGCCTCCTTTCCCCTCCTCTCCATCCACTCCCCTTCCTCCAGCCAGAGGTCAGCAAGATGATATCCTATAGATGTATAGAACCATAAAGTGCTTCCAACATATGGTCACTCTGCATTGCCAAGTCCAATCCATTCCTGTCCAAAGAGTGGACCCTTGTTATAATTTATGGGAAAGGGCAGCATCAGGGCCGGGGGCCATGCTCCCAGGGGAACCCCAAAACCGCTGGACCATCAATTGAGGTCTTTTAGTGGAGATCTCATGATGCACCTCTTTTTATTCTTGTGTTGCCAGTGAGACTCCTCTCTATGAGCTCCATCGTGGCTATCACTGGTGGTGGCCAGGCACCATCCAGTTCTTCTGGTCCCAGTTCGATGTAGGCACCCACTCTTGTGGGTCTCTCTGTCTTCTCGGTTGTCTTTACCGCATCCAGCATCATTTTTTAATGAGATGGAGAAACAAGTCACCAATTTTGTTTGGAAAGTGAAGAAGCCCCGGATAAGTAAGGTACTACTAAAGAAGAAGAACACACTGGGAGGCCTCTCATTACCCGACCTTAGAACATACTACACTGCCACAGTGGTCAAAACAGCCTGGTACTGGTACAAGAACAGACAAGTGGATCAATGGAACAGAATTGAGACCCCAGAGATGACACCATCTGCTTATGAACAGTTGATATTCGACAAAGGCCCTAAGACATTAAACAGGTAAAAAACAGTATCTTCAACAAATCATGCTGACAAAATTGGATATCCACCTGCAATAAATTGAAACAAGATCCATATCTTACAACTTACACAAAACCAACTCCATCTGGATAAAAGACCTAAATATCAAACCTAAAACGATAACGCTCATCCAAGAAAAGGTAGGAAGAACACTGGAAGTTTTAATACACAATGCAGACAGACTTCAAAATCTGTCAAACCACAATGAACAGAAGAGAAAATAGATAAGTGGGAACTATTAAGAATCAAACACTTTTGCTCATCCAAAGACTTTATTAATAGAATTAAAAGAACACCCACAGAATGGGAAAAAATATTTGGCAACTCTATGTCAGACTGATCTATGTCAGGCCTGATCTCCATAATCTATAAGATACTACAAAATATCAATAATAAGAAGATAAACTATCCAATTAAGCAGTGGGCAAAGGAGATGGACAGACATTTCACTAAAGAGGAGATCCAGGCAGCCAAAAAACACATGCGGACATGTTCACGATCTTTAGTTATTAAAGAAATTCAAATCAAGACGACAATGAGATACCATCTCACCCCAACAAGATTGGCCGTGATCCAGAAAACACAAAACAACAAACGCTGGAGAGGCTGTGGAGAAAGTGGAACCCTCCTACACTGTTGGTGAGGTTGCAAAATGGTCCAGCCTCTTTGGAAAGCAATCTGGCGTTTCCTTAAGAAAATGGATATAGGTAATACCATTTGACCCAGTAATTCCCCTGGTTGGAATATATCCTACAGAATCAAGGCCTTTCACACCAGTGGACACATGCATCACAATGTTTATCGCAGCACGGTCCACGATAGCAAAACGATGGAATCAACCCAGATGCCCAACAACAGAAGAATGGACAGGTAAACTATGATACATATACTCGATGGAGCACTACGCAATGATAAAGAATAATGATGATTCCAGGAAACATCTCCTAACCTGGTTTCAACTGGAAGACATTATGTTGAGTGAAAGTAGTCAGCGACAAAAGGACAAATACTGTATGAGACCTCTACGATAAGATCTCAAAAACAGACTTGTGTATAGAAGAAAAGACACTTTGACAGCTGCAAGGGAGGGGATGGAGGGAGGAGGGGGGGACGGTTTAGTTTAGATAGTTGCTAGAAATCTGATTGGGAGAAAGCAGTGATAGCACACATTAGAAAGAAGAACAACATTAAGTGGACTTCAGCATAACTTGAGTACTCCTTCCATCTTAACCCAATATTGCAAGGATAAAGTATCTAGGGCAGGGGACAATGCTCTTAGGTGAAATCGAGGCCAATTGGCACAACTAGGGTTTTGCTAAGAGAGCTCTCTGCACCCCACGTTGGTGAGTGGTGTCTGGGGTCTTAAAAGCTGCCAAGTTGCCATCCGAGGTCACAGCAAATGGTTCCAACTCAGCAGGAACAGATGCTCACCGAGGACCAAAATGACATGTGGTAAAGACAACCTAGAAGACAGAGAGACCCACAAGAGTGGGTGCCTACATCGACTTGGGACCAGAAGAACCGGATGGTGCCTGGCCACCACCAGTGATAGCCATGATGGAGCTCACAGAGAGGAGTCTCACTGGCAACACAAGAATAAAAAGGGGTGCATCCTGAGATCCCCACTAAAGGACCTCAATTGATGGTCCAGCGGTTTGGGGGTTCCCCTGGGAGCATGGCCACTGGCCCTGATGCTGCCCTTACCCATAAATTATAACTAAGGTCCACTCTTTGGACAGGAATGGACTGGACTTGGCGATGCAGAGTGACCATACACTGGATGCACTTTATGGTTCTATACATCTACAGGATATCATCCTGCTGACCTCTGTCTGGAGTAAGGGAAATGGGTGGAGAGGAGGGGAAAGGAGGCTGTTGGGAGGATGAGACATGTATGGAGCAGAGATGAATAGTGTGCTGTCGCCAGACAGGGAGAGCATTGAAAGCTGCATATAGGTGGGCATGTAAATTTATACAGGAATGTACATTTTCACTCAGTCATGTAAAATACAAAATTTTTTTTAAAATGATATAGATTGGCTTTTCATCATTATAGATTAATTCATATATTCTAGAATTTTATGTAAGTAGAATCACAGTGTGTGCTCTTTTTGCCTGACTTCTTTCAATTAGCACAATAATTTTGAGGTCCATTCATGTTCTTGCATGTATAGTTCTTTCTTTTTACTGGTGAGTAGTGTGCCACTGTATAGACATGCCAGAGTTTGTACGTGTATTCACATGCTGATAGTCACTTGGTTTTCTCAAGTGCTTGGGTATTATATGAACATTTTTCGATAAATCTTTTTGTGTGCATAAATGTTTATCCCTCAAAAATAAAAGAATACTGAATATCCTACAGACTGCTAAATGAATGAACAAATCTGCCTTGGAGAAAGTACAACCAGAAGCAAGGACGGCAGAACTACATTTCATATACTTTTAGACGTGTTATCAGGAGGGGTCAGTCCCTAGGGAGAAATACCACCTTTGGTAAAGCAGAGGGTCAGTGAAGAGCAGGAGAATGCTTAGCAGGATGGATGGCACAGTGGCTACTGTGGTGGGCTCAGACAACATAATTGTGAGGATGATGCAGAGCTGGTCAGTGTTGTGTTGTACACAGTGTCACTATGAGTTGGAACCAACTCTCTGGCACCTCACAAGAACAGCAATGTGTAAATATGAGTGAAGTGGCTTAGTTTTATGGTTGTTACCATTGTTAGTTGCTGTGGAGTCAGCTTCAACACATGGTGGCCCCATATGAAACAGGAAAAATCACTGTTTGGACCTGTCTTTTTTTTTATTTTTTATTATGGCTGAATGAAAATGTACATTCTCATATAAATTTACATGCCCACCTATATGCAGCTTCCACTGCTCTCCCTGTCCAGTGACAGCACACTATTCCTCTCTGCTCCATCATGTCTCATCCTCCCAACAGTCTCCTTTCCCCTCCTCCCAACCCATTCCCCTTACTCCAGACAGAGGTCAGCACGATGATATCCCATAGATGCACAGAACCATAAAGTGCATCCAGTATATGTGGACCTATGTCATTTTTATAATCATTTGTGTGCTTTAATCCGCTGTAGTCACTGCGTATTTTGAGTGCCTTCCAACCTATGGGCTCAGTTTCTACCACTGTGTTAGATAATACTCTGTTGTGATCTATATGGTTTCCACTGGCGAATTTAAAATAATATGGATCTCATGTTGTTTTCATAAATAGATTGCCAGGTCTTTCTTCATAGTCTGTCTTAGACTGATAGCTCTGTTTAACCCTGTCCCCAATGAATGACCCATGGCATAGCTGCCAGTGTCATAGTAGCATGCAACCCAGTACAGCATAGTAAACCAGAGACAGGTGGCGGGAATTGCACAACAAGTGAACATTTTTTTAATAACTGCCAAACTGTTCTCCAAAGTGCTTGTGCAGTTCTGTCTTCCCACAATGTAGGAGAGTTCCAGTTGCCCCAATCCTTACCAATGCTTGGTATGCTGAGAATGTTAATTTTTTTAACCATTGTAATGGGCTTGTACTGGTGTCTTTATATTTTTCAAGTTATAGGAATACTTCATAAACCACTGCTGTCATGTTAATTCCAACTCATAGTGACTCTACAGTCAGGGTAGAACTGCCCAATAGAGTTTTCCAAGGAGCACCTGGCAAATGTGAACTGCCAGCCTTTAGGTTAACAGCCATAGCACTTAACTGCTATGCCACCAGGGTCTCCTAGAAGTGCTTTATATATTCTTAATACTAGTGCTTTATCTGACACATACTTTGCCATATTATGTCACCGTTCCTGGTGCTCTTATTCATTGTCTTACTGGTATGACTGAAGTTTGACATTTCCAACTAATATATTTTTTAAATATTTCATTGTGCTTCAAGTGGAAGTTTCCAATTCAAGTCAATTTGTCCTACACAAACTTGCACACACACTGCTGTGTAACTCTAGCTGCTCTCCCCACCCTGTGACAGCACGTTCCTCCTTTCCACCCTGTATTTCTCACTTCCATACACCTCCTGTATCCCTCTACCTTCTCATCTCACCTCTGGACGGGAGCTGCTCAATTAGCCTCATGTATATATTTAAGCCAAGAAGCACAGTCTTTGCCAATATCATTTTATGGTTTATAGACTAGTCCGATCTTTGTCTGAAGAGTTGGCTTAGGGAAGGATTTCAGCTCTGGGCTAACAGACAATCCAGAGGCTGTATCTTCCAAGGACCCTCCAGCCTGTCAGATCATCAAGTTTGGCCTTTTTAGTAGAATTCTAGCTCTGCACACCCATTTTACTCCTGTTACATCAGGGACTCTACAATGTATTACCTGTCAGGGCAGTTATTGGTTGTGACTGGGCACCATCTACTTCTGGCCTCATGCTGATGTAGTCTCTGGATTATGTGGCTTTTTCTGTGTCTTAGGCTCGTATTTTCTTTATGTCTTTGATATCTTTCTTCCCTGACCGAGATAGGTTGGGACTAATTGATGCTACTTAGATGGCTGCTTGCTAGCTTCTAAGACCCCAGATGCCACTCACCAAAGTGGGATGAAGAATATTTGCTTTAAAAACCTTTGTTATACTAATTGACCTAGTAGTCCCTGACGTGGTTCTCAGATCCCTGCCCCTACTACTCTGTCCTTTGAAGGGCTGGGTTATATTTAGGAAACTCTTTGCTTTTGGTTTAGTCCAGCTGTGCTGACCTCCCTTCTACTGTGCACTGTCCTGCTATTCACCTGACTCAATTCCTGTCTACTGTCTAATAAGTGAATACACTCCTCCCTCCCTTCCCACCCTTGTAACCACCAAATACTGTTTTCTTCTGTGTTTAAACCTTTTCTTGATTCCTTACAATAGTGATCTCATATAATATTTTCCTTTTACAACTAATATCACTCAGCATAATGTCTTCCAGATTCCTCCGTGTTGCCAGCCAAGGCAAGTGCTGTCAAGTCGGAAAGGAATGAGTCAGATTACTCCATGTTAGCCAAGTAACCAAGTGCCGTCGACTAGGGTCCATGAGTTGGATCCTCGATGTTACGTTTCCCAAAATCATCATTGTTCTTTATCATTGCATAGTATTCCATTGTGGGAATATACCATAGTTTGTTTCCAACTAACATATTTTTGAGTCAGTTTTTAACATAGGGTTTCTAATTTATTTGCATTTTGGAGAGTGCATCATCTGAATGCCAGAGCTTTCCTGAAAATTTCCAGAACTGCCTGGAACAATTTAGCACAATGTCAATTTTGTTATTGCACCATTTGTATTTGAAAAAAGGTATATTCTTTATTTTGTGGGTACATATGTCCTATACAACTATTATTCCAAGCTTTACAAGTTTTTTTTTGTTCAAGAACTCTGTAGTGTGCAGCTCAAGAACTCTACTAAAAGAGCACAGTTGAAAGTCTGTCAGCCTCAAGAGTACCCTAGGAACATGGCCCTTAGACCTGCTGCTAGTGCTGACCAGAAACCAGTCAACACTTCAGACAAGTATGGCCTGGACTCAGGGACATGTTGTGACCATGTGGTATGTTTACTTTATGGTTCTGTACATTTATAGGAGGCTGTCCTACTGGTTTCTTTCTATATGGGACAGAAGTGGGTGAATAGGAGGGGACAGGTGCTCATTAAGAGGATATTATAAATATAGAGTGAAAAGGAGGCTTATGCTGTCACTGGGTGAGGAGAGCAGAAAGAGCTGCAGATAGGCAGGCATGCAAAATTGATCTGGATTGTAAACTTTCACTTAATCACAATAAAAAAGAGAACTCTGTAGTCTTTTTAAAAAAAAATCACTTCTTGATAGAGACATGTTACAAAATTTTCCACTATGTGAAATTGATAGTTTATCCTCATAATTCTCTCTCTTTTTAAATTTGCTTTAAATCTTTATAACCCATGTTCTAATTTCTCATCTCTTTATACTTACCTATTTTTCCTGTCTCCTAAATACCAGGCACTGTGTGAACTCTATACCAGTTCTAGCAAGGGTATACTGCATAGCCAGAAGACACTTCCCCAGTCTTCACAGTCACACTGGTGAGATCCCTGGGGGCGTTTCTTTGACAAACTTCTATCTAGTTATTTTTTGTTTTTCCCGTTTCCTCATTTTCTCCATATCTCTGTGTCTCATCTCTCCGCTCCAATGGCAAGCACCCTGAGCACTCTCTCTGTTTGTTTGGCTGGTTTGGGCTGCTGTTTCTCTCTCTACTCTCTATGCCTTCCGATACCTATCTGCACACCACTCATCACAACCTTACCTCTTTCTGCGTGCATGCACCATACACTGAACATCACATGCTGAAGCAGCAGCACAGGCACAGCCTACTGAAACCTGCCCAGGACTGATACCCAGCCCACCCGTCAGCCTTACTACATGCCAGTAGGGACGCATCCCACCCTCTTCTCTTCAGCTGGAACTGCCCTGCTGCACCAAAGCTGAGTGACTGGCCAGCCAGTTACCTGACAGGAAGATAAAATCAGTGAAATTGAAGATGAACACTTGGATACAACTCTCAGGAAAAACTAAAAAGAAAAGGGAAGAAGCCCTGAGAATTATGTATGATACAATCGAAAGCAAAAATTTTCAAGTGACTGAGCACTAGAGTAGAGGAAAAAATGGAAAACACAAAGAGGATCACTGAAGAATGGCTGACAGAAAACTTCCCTAACATCATGAAAGTTGAAAAGCTGATCATCTAAAAAAGCTCCATGAACCTCATATAGAACACACTCCAAAAGAAAATCACCAAGGAATATCATAATCACACTCCCTAAAACCAAAGACAAAAATTTATGAGAACAGCCTGAGAAAAAGTCACTTACAGAGGAGAAACAATAAGAGTAAGCTTTGAATATTTGGCCTAAATCATGCAGGCAAGAAGGCAAAGGGATGACATATATAAAGCTCTGAGAGAGAAAAAAAAACAACTGCAAATCAAGAATAATGTATCTCGAAAAATTCTCATTGAATTATGATGGTGAAATTGGGACATCTTTAGATAAACAGAAATTAAGAGAATATGTGAAAGCAAAAAAAAAAACCTACAAGAATTATTAATGGAAGTCCTTCAGTCTGAGAATAAACATCAGAGTACAGTCTGAATATAGGACACAATATTGTACCAACCAGGTATCAGCCTAGTTAAAAAAAAAAAAAAAAAAAAAAAAAAAAACCTCTCAAGGACTATTCAAAACCAAAAGAATTACAACAAGGATCCAGAGAGGTTAAAGGGTAAGTGACAGTGTCAGAACAATAAAAGATGGAATAAACAGTGTAGGTATAGAACTTTCTAATGGCATAGAAAGCAAGGTGATACTAAGTAATGATAGATGGGTTCAAGCCTAGAAAGATAAAGGTAAATTTTAAGATAACTACAAAAAAAGTCAACAAACCTACACAATAAATAGGTAAGTATAAAGAAGAGAAACAAAGTCTCAAAAAAACAACATCTACAAAAACAAAAGAAATCCACAAACAGAATTCCACACAGAAGGGTAAAAGGAACAAAGAAAATGTCAGCACCACAAAAATGAATGCAATAAATGCACATCTATCAATAATTCACTGAAAGTAAGTTGGCTAAATGCACCCATGAAGACAGAGTGACAGACTGGATTAAACAACAGGATCTATCAGTATGTTGTATACAAGAGATACTTTAGAAACAAAAACAAAAACATTAAAAATGAAAGGGTGGGAAAAATGTATCTACCAAAAAAGAGTAGGGATGACAATACTAATCTAAAATACACTTTAAAACAAAATCTACCATAAAAGACAAAAAGAAAGGTGAGCATCAGGGTTGTATCCTTTCACCATACCTTTCAATCTGCATGCCAAGCAAATAATCCAAGAAGTTGGACTATATGAAGAAGAACAAGGCATCAGGATTGGAGGAAGACTCATTAAAAGCCTGCATCATGCAGGTGACACAACCTTGCGTGTTGGAAGTGAAAAGAAACTGAATCACTTACTGATGAAGATGAAAGACCCAGCGTGGGTTGCACCTCAACACCAAGAAAACAAAAATCCTAACAGCTGGACCAGTAAGGAACATTATGATAAATGGAGAAGAGATTGATGTTGTCAATGATTTCATTTTACTTGGTTTTACAATCAACACCCATGGAAGCAGCAGTCAAGAAATTAAAAGGCACATTGCCAGCCAAGTGCCTTCGAGTCAATTGGGAAAATCTGTTGCAAAGAACCTCTTTAAAGTGTGGAAAAGATGTCACCTTGAAGACTAAGGTGTGCTTGATTCAAGCCATGTTATTTTCAATCGCATCAGATGCATGCAAAAGTTGGACAATGAATAAAGAAGACAGAATTAATGCCTTTGAATTGTGATGTTGAATTGTTGTGGTGGAGTCACCTAACAACAACAGCCAATTTTATTCCATTATTTAAATTTTTTCTTGAAAGAAATAATAATACTTTGTTCCAGACAAGACAGATACAGCAATCCAATTTTAAATATATTTGACAAAAACTTATTGATCTTTCTAATGTCTTTGTCTGTTGTTTTTTTCAGAGTTGGAATTGACTTGACAGCACTGGGTTTGGGGATTTTTTCAGCATCCTCGTCTGCCTTTTATCTAAAACAGTTTAATAAAATACAGCTGATATAGAAACCAGATGTAAAATCTGACCCTTTATTTTTTTATGTACTGTTTCATTAAATGCTAGCATCCATAACACTGTCATCAAATTATATTTTATAATCAACTTATTAAATACATATATCAAGTGTGTGAATGTTGAAAGAATATTTATATTCAATAAATTTCATACCGGCACATCGAACTTCATATGATTTATTTTAAATTATTTCTTGTTCTAGATAATCAATAAAGCACAAATTCTATGCCAGCAACTATAATATACACACGGTTCTTTGAAAGATATGCTTTAAGTTATCACATAACATTGAAATATAATTTAACAAAATAAAAATAACACTTATAACATGAGGCTCTATGGTTAAATCAGTTGTGAATTAAAGGAAAATATCAGAATAAGGCTTTACAAACCATATCTCCTGTTTGAAGAATTTATTCTTTCCCTCCTAAAAATGGCTAATATGAACATTAAGATGTTAGAATAAAAATTCCTGAAATTTCTAGGAAAGAATTAAGGGTCAGCAACCATAACTGATGAGGTCAGACTTTATCTTGGCAAGTGAAAGTTAATCTGTTGGTAGCTGAAGATCTAATTGTTTATTTTCAGAGAAGTAAGGTTTATTACATTTGAAGCAATACAGCAAGGAAACTCAAAAATTTACTCATTAAATATAGTTTAATTTTTACAGATATTTGGAATAGACAGTCTTTTTAACGAATGGTGTTGGCAAAACTGGATAGTCACTTGCAAAAATATGAAAAAGGATCCACACATCATGCTCTATACAAAAACTAATTCAAAATGGATCAAAGACCTGAATAGAAAGCCAAAACTGTAAAGTTCATAGAATTAAAAATAGGATCAATGCTAGAAGCCCTAATGCATGGCACTAACAGGATGCAAACCACAACTAACAGCACACAAAGTCCAGAACGTAAGCTAGATAATTGGAATCATCTAAAAATTAAACACACTTATCAAAAGACTTTACCAAAATAGTAAAAAGAGGGACAGTGTCAATATGGCAGACTAGACAAATGTTTGCTTAATTCCCTTTGAAAACTAAGCCCTAGATTGATAATTGAATGGAGCTTTCTGGACACCCAGTGAGCCCTAGGATATGGCATAGGGCTGTCAGTTTGGACTGCATACCATTAAATGGGAAACTTCCTCTCTCTCAGTGAGCCCCGCTCCTGGGGACTTGCTGTTCACACATGCTGAAGATACTGATGCTTTTAACTGTTTTTCTTTTTGTTGGCTGGTAGGCAGCAGATGGGCATGAACTGGGAGATATGCTAAGCTGCACTGCTGAAGTGAACAGCACGTGCTGCAACTGAGACACGCTGTGTGTATTAACTACATTTTGAGAGCCCAGTGGCACACTGAGGGCACCACAGCCCATCCACACTGTCTTTTCTGAGCTCTGCCACAGATTCAGCTGTTTTGTGGTGGGAGGAGCAGCTTGACTGGGACGCCATCTTCATTGGCTGAGAGGTGGAGTAACCCAACCAGAGGCCTCCAAGCCGAGGCCTCAGCAGGCACTAATTCCCAGGCTGAGAGGCAGTGTCAGTCCCGGGAGCACTCTTCCAGCAGAAAGGTTGTGTTTGTATTATGGGTAGGGCCTGGAGGGGCATGGCAGCAAGGCAGCAACCCCTCCCTACTTTGAACTACATCATAGCATATGTGGATGGCTGTAGAGGTACCTCCATTGTCAGCTTGAAGGCAGGAACTGCCACACCTGACAGCCTGACTGATTTTGGAAGCTGACAGATAGCTCTTAGTGTTTTAAAATAAAGCTGCCTGGAGAAATAACTGCTGTGCAGCCTGATAGCATCTCTTCCAGCCTTTACTGACCCATATCATAGGGTCAGTTGACAGTGACTCCATAAGTAGGGCGGTGTCTTTGCCAGTCAGGAGGCAGAGTCTGCCACCACAGAGAGTCCACTGGGGCCAGTCATGAGAGTACACAGATGTGGCTGGTAACCAATTCCCTTCTCAGAACTATGCCTCAGCTCCTGTTGAGGCAACACCAGAGAAACTAAACAGCCTCTAGGTCTCCTGAAAGCAACAGACCATCACCAAGCATTTAAAGAAACAGCCCAACATAGCTCTGGAAAACTCCCAAAACAAAGAATAAGAAAACTTCCCAGATGAAGAAGCCTTTCTGAAACTACAGGAGATCAAGTACAAAAGAATTATATATACAGCCGTCCTGGAGATTAAACAATATGCAGCATAGCAAAATGAAAAATTAAGCAAGCTATTCGAACTGATGGAACATCAATGTTCCGAAATCCACAAGATCAAAAGCAAAATTACACAATTAGACAATTCATTCCAAAGCCAAAAGAGCAGAACTGAGGAACTGGAAATCAGACTTAGTGAGTGTGAAGTTGGAGCAAATCACACTAGGATTTATAAGGAAAAATCAGAGAAAAGAAACAAGAAAAATGAAAAAGCATTAAGAAACATGTGAGACTCTATCAAGAGGAATAATCTATGATTAATTGGAGTTCCTGAACAAGGAGGGATAGCTGAAAACACAGAGTACTGTTGTTGAGTTTCTGACAGAAAACTTGCATGACATTATGAAAGAAGAGAACATAGATATCCAAGACATGTATCCAATGCCACAAAAACCAGACCCCAAAAGAAAGAAACCAAGACATATTATAATCAAGCTTAATAAAATGAAACATAAGCAGAAACTCTTAAAGGCAGGGAGACTCAAAGCAAAGCTAACATTCAGAGGGAAGCCAGCCCTGTAGGCTTTCGTCTGACTTCTCAGCAGAAATGATCTTGGCATGGAAGCAGTGGAATGATATATTTAAAGCCTTGAAAGAGAAAAACTTTCAACCAAGAATTATCTATCTTGCAAAACTCTTCCAGACATGAAGATGAAATTAAGACATTCACAGATAAACAGAAGCTTAGAGACTTTGTAAAAATAAAACTCAAACTACAAGAAATACTGAAAGAAGCTCTTGGCTTAGAAAAACAAAACAATTAAGTGTATATTTAAGGAGACAATGCAGGACACAACATTCAGAAACCTACTCGGTTAGGGAAGGCACAAAACTCAATCAAAGCTATAATATTAAAAGGGAACCAGTGATTATGTCATAAAAATTAAGATACCATCACATTAAAAAGGGAAGTACTCAGTAGTTACAGTCCTTTCAGATGGAGAGCAAGTTAGTAAGACATGTAGAAGTTAAAATTGGGTTTAAACTTAGAATATTAAGGGGGATCATATGGGTAGCAACAAAGCACAATAACAATGCAACATATCAAAATGAGAAATATAGTACAAGAGTCTTAACAAACACAAAACCAACACTAAGAAAGATGAAAAGCCAATCCATAAAGAACAACCCACAACAGAATAGCAAGAACAAATAGAAAACACCAACACAAAAATAAATACATCAAAATGACAGAACTAAACATGTATCTATCAATAAATATACTGAATGTAAATGGACTGAATGCTCTAATTAGACAACAAGTGACACCTTGGATTAAAAGACACAACTCATCTATACGTTACTTACAAGAAACACAACTTAGACTTAAAGACAGGAACAAGCAGAAAATTAAAGGATGGAATAATACATACCAAGTTAATATACAAAGAAGAGCAGGTGTGGCAATACTAATCTCAGATAAAATAGACTTCATTGTAAAATCTGCCATCATGGACAAAGATGGTCCCTATTGCTGAAAGGGCCAATACACAAAGAGGACTAAACAACATTAAATATTTATGCACCCATTACTAACCCACTGCCGTTCAGTTGGGTATGACTCATAATACTAGAGCATCTGAATACACTGAACAAACATTATGTTGAGTAAAATTAGTCAGCAGCACAACGACAAATATGGTATGAGACCCCTACTATAAGGACTTAAAAACAGACTCATGTACAGAAGAAAAGACTCTGATAATTGATAGAAATTTGGTTGGGTGAAATCCGTGACAGCACACATTAGAAAGAAGATTGATTTAACTGGACTTCAACATAACCTGAAAACTCTTCCAGTCTTAACCCAATACTGCAAGGACAGAGTAGCGGGGGCAGGGGTCTGTAGGCCGTGCTCTCAGGGGACATCGAGGCCAACTGGTATAACTAACCTATTGCTAAGAGAGTCTTCTGCATCCCATATTGGTGACTGGCATCTGGGATCTTACAAGCTAGCAAGCTGCCATCTGAGTTCCACTAAATGTTCCCAACTCAGCTGGAACAGATGATCACCAAGGACAGTAATGAAATGGGGGAAAGAGAACCCAGAAGACAGTAAGACCCAAGTGAATGGGTGACTACATCATCATGTGACCAGAAGATCCAGATGGTGTCTGGCCACCAATAATGACAGCTGTGATGGGGCTCACAGTGTACAGTCCCAGTGGAAACATGAGATAAAAAGGGGTGTACCCTGAGAACTCCACTAAAAGACCACAGTTGATGGACCAAAGGCCTGGGGGCTCCCCTGGGATCATGGCCCCTAGACCAATGCTACTCCTGATCATAAGTAATTGTGGAGGTCAACTCTTCAGACAGGAATGGATTCGACTCATGGACACAGTGACCATATTGTGTGCACTTCATGGTTCCATGCATCTATAGGTTGTTGTCCTACTGGCCTCTTACAAGAGGGCAGTGGAGAATGTAGAAAGGTGGGGCAGGACATTGTTAAGAGGATATGACATCTATAGAATGGAAAGGAAGAATGCGTTGTCACAGGGCAAGGAGAGCAGAGGAGCTACAGATAGGTAAGCATGCAAATTTAAACTGAATGTATACTTTCACTCAATCACACACACACAAAAAAAAATTAATTCCCTCCCCCCACCAAAGAATTGATCATGATTGTCATGGTTTGAATTGTGTCCCCCCAAAAATGTGTGCAGCCACGTGGCTGGGATATGGTTCCCAGTATCTTGGAAATGTCCTCCATTGTGCGGTTTTGCTAACCTGTATGTTAAAGGATTAGGGTGGGGCTGTGAATTCCTGCTATGGGGGAAGTTTCCCTGGAGTATGGCTTGCCCCACCCTTAATGCTTTTAGCTTGCAAGGAATAAAAGGAAAAAGAACCAAGGACAATTTGAGAACCTCGCTACCATCAAGCAAGCAGCACCGGGAGCAGAGCGCGTCGTTCAGACCAGAGGTTCTTGCGTTAGGACACTCCCTGGACAATGACTGATGCAATACCGGACTTTCCTCCAGAGCCGTCAAGGGGAAAGTCTTTCCCTGGAGCGGACACCCTGAATATGGACTTGCAACCTACCGGACTGTGTAAGAATAAATCTTTCTTTGTTAAAGCCATCCACTCTCTGGTATTTCTGTTAGAGCAGCCCTAGCTGCCTAAAACAATGACCAAGATAAATTCATACCAGGCAAGGCTGGTTCAACATCAGAAAAACAATAACTGTGATCAACCACATAAATAACAGAAAAGATAAGCTTCACCTTATTTTGTCAATCGATGTAGAAAAGGAATGTGACAAAGTCCAGTACCGATTCATACTAAAAACTCTCAGAAAAATAGGAATAGAAGGCAAATTCCTCAACTCAAAAAGGGGCATCTGTGCAAAGCCAACCATCTACAACATCCTGAATGGAGACCAAAAGAATTCCCCTTGAGAACAGGAACTAGACAAGGTTACCCACTCTCACCACTTCTATTCAATATTGTACTAGAAGTTCTAGCCAGAGCAATTAGACAAAGCAAAGAAATAACAAGCATCTGCGTCAGTTCTACCCTGGCCCCTAGGGCTGCCATGAGTCGGATCAGACTCGACGGCACTTCGCTGGCATCAGCAAAGAAGAAGCAAAAATCTCCCTATTTGCAGATGATATGATTATATATGCAGAGAATCCTAAAGAATCCATGAGTAAACTACTCAAACTAACATAAGAGTTCAGCAAAGTATCAGGATATATGGTAGAATAAGTAAATCAGTAGGATTCCTTTACATCAACAAAGAGATCATTCAAGAAGAAATCACCAAATCAATACTATTTATTATAGCCCCAAAGAAGATAAAATATCTAGGAATAAATCTAACTAGAGAAATAAGAGACCTATACAAAGAGAACTACAAGATCTTAGGGCAAGAAAGCAAGAGAGATTTACATAAATGGAGAAATCTACCAAGTTCGTGGATAAGAAAACTTAACATTGTGAAAATGGCTATTTTACCCAAAGTAATTGACAGATACAGAGCAATCCCAATGCAAATTCCAATGACATTTTTTAATGAGATGGAGAAACAAATAACCAACTTTGTTTGGAAAGGGAGGAAACCAGGGATAAGTAAAGCACTACTAAAGAAGAAGAACACAGTGGGAGGTCTCTCACTGACCTTAGAACCTGCCACAGTAGTCAGAACAGCCTGTTAGTGGTACCAAAAAAAAAAAAGGCATGTAGACCAATGGAACAGAGTTGGGACCCCAGAGATGCCACCATCCTCCTATGAACAGATATTGGACAAAGGCCCTAAGATTGTAAACTGGGAAAAAACAGTCTCGTTAACAAATGGTGCTGGCAAAATTGGATATCCATCTGCAAAAAATTGAACCAAGACTCATATCTCATACCTCACACAACAACCAACTCAAATTGGATCAAAGACCTAAATATCAAACCTAAAACGCTAAAGATCATACAAGAAAAAATAGAGTCAACAGTGGAAGTTTTAATATACAGCTTAGACAGACTTCCAAATCTGACAAACAAAGCATGATCAACAGAAAATAGATAAATGAGAACTACTAAGAATCAAACACTTCACTCATCCAAAGATTTTATCAAAAGAATTAAAAGACCACCTACAGAACGGGAAATAATATTTGGCAACTATAGGTCAGATTGATGTCTGATCTCCATAATCTACAAGGTACTGCAAAACAACAACAAGAAAAGGGTAAATAACCCAATTAAGAAATGAGTAAAAGAGATGGACTGACACTTCACTAAAGAGGACATCCAGGCAGCCAAAAGACACATGCAGAAATGCTCACCATTATTAGCCATTAAAGAAATACAAATGAAAACTACAATGAGACACCATCTCACCCCAACAAGGTTGGCCATGATCCAAAACCACAAAACAACAAATGCTAGAGAGGCTGTGGAGAAACTGGAAGTCTCCTAAACTGCTGGTGGGATTGAAAAATTGTACAACATCTTTGGGAGGCAATCTGGTGCTTCCTTAAAAAGCTGGAAGTAGATAAACCATCTGACCCAATAATCCCACTACTCGGAATATATTCTACAGAATCAAGGGCAGCCACACAAACAGATACATGCACATGAATGTTTATTGCAGCACAATCCATTACTGGAAAAAGACGGAATCAACCCAGCTTCCCAACAACAGATGAATGGATAAACAAACTATGGTATATATACTCAATGGAACACTAAGCAATGATAAAGAACACTGATGATTTTAGGAAGCATCTTATAACTTGGTTTCAATTGGAAGACATGTTGAGTGAAATTGGTCAGCAACATAAGGACAAAAATCGTATGAGACCCCTAGTATAAGGACTTAAAAATGGACTCATGTACAGAAGAAAAGACTCTTTGTTGGCTGCAAAGGAGGAGAGGGAAGGAGAGAAAGGGTTGGTTATAGATTAGGTCGTTAATAGAGAGGGCTGGGTGAACATTGGTGAGTGGCATCTGGGGTCATAAAAGTTGTCAAGCTGCCATCTGAGGGTACAGCAAATGGTCCCAACTCAGCAGGAACTGATGATCACTGAGGTCCATAACGACTTAGGGGAAAGAAAACCCAGAAGACAGACACCCACGTGAGTGAATGTCTACATCGACTTGTGACTGGAAGAACCAGATGGTGCCCAGCCACCACCAGTGATAGCCACGATGGAGCTCATAAAGTTGAGTCTCACTGGCAGCACAAGAACAAATAGTGGTGCACCCTGAGATCTCCACTAAAGGACCGCAATTGATGGTCCAGGGGCTGTGGGGTTCCTCTGGGAGCATGGCCCCTGGCCCTGATGCTGCCTCTGTCCATGAATCATAATGAAGGTCAACTCTTCGGACAACAATGGCTTGGACTTGGCGACACAGAGTGACCATATTTTGTGGGCACTTTATGGTTCTATGCATCTATAGGATGTCGTCCTGCTGACCTCATACTGGAGAAAGGGGAGTGGGTGGAGAGAAGGAGATAGGAGACTGTTGGGAGGATAGGACACATATAGAGCAGAGAGGAAGAGTGTGCTGTCACTATGCAGGGAGAGCAGTGGAAGCTGCATGTAGGCGAGCATGCAAATTTATATGGGAATGTACATTTTCATTCAATCATAATTAAAAAAAGAAACAAAGAAATTTGGTTGGGTGAAAGCAGTGACAGCACACAGTATAAAGAAGATCATCCTAACTGGACTTCAATATAAACTGAAAACTCTTCTAATCGTAACCCAGGATTGCAAGGATAGAGTGGCAGGGGCAGGGATCCAGGGACAATGCTAGCAGGGGACACTGAGGCCAATTGGCGTAACTAGCCTATTGCTAAGAGAGTCTTCTGCACCCCATAATGGTGAGTGGAGTCTGGGGTCTTCAAAGCTAGCGAGCTACCATCTGAGGTATACAAAATGGTCCCAACTCAGCCGGAACAGATGATCACCAAGGACAGCAAAGACATGGGGGAAAGAGACCTCAGAAGACAGAAAGACCTATGTGATTGGTTGGCTGTATTGGGTCAAAATGTGACCAGAAGAACCAGATGGTGCCTGGCCACCACCAGTGACAACCATGATGGGGCACACAATGTTGAGTCCCAGTGGCAACATGAGAAAAAGAACAGTGCATCTCAAGAACTCCACTAAAAGACTGCAACTGATGGTCCAAAGGCCTAGGAGTTCCCCTGGGAGCATGGCCCCTAGATATGCTGCTGCCCCTGATCATAAATCCTTACGGAAGTAAAGTCTTTGGATAGGAATAGATTGGACTTAGGAACATAATGTTTCCTCCTCATAACATGGAGGAAACTGGAGAGCAGCTTTATGCTAAGTGAAATAAGTCAAAGATAAATGACAAATGTATAAGAACACTACTATAAAAACTCATGAAAAGATTTATATACAAAGAGAAACATCTTTGATGGTTAGGAAGGGTGGTGGGAAAAACTCTAAACAAACCACAGGTTATAACTGGTATAACAACACTGGGGAAGCCAGCACAACCTGTACATATAAGGCAATGTTGTGGAAGCTCCACAGGCACATCCAAACACTTTAAGGGACCATATTGCTGGACTAAGGGCTGTGAGGACTATGGTTTTAGAAGACATATAGCTCAACTTGGCTGGCTTGGTGTAACACAGTTTATAAAGAAGATATTCCACATTCCACTTTGATGAGTAGCATCCGGGGTCTTAAAAGCCTTTGAATGGCTATCTAAGATACTTTACTGGTCTCATCCCTTTGGGAGTAATGAAAAATGAAGAACACTAAAGAAACAAGGAAAAGATTAGACCAAAGGACTAATGGACCACATCCACAATGGCTACCACCAGACTGAGTCCAGTACCATTACATAGTACCCAGCTACCTCTACTGACTGCTGTAACAGATCACAACAGAGGGTCCCAGACTTAGCTGGAAAAAAAAGCAAAAAAGAAAAAACTCTGCAGAACAAAATTTTAACTCAAAAGAAAGACCAGGCTTCCTTGCATGATGGGCTTCAGAAGCATTGAGAGTATGGCCCCTGAACACTCTTTCAGCTACTGAAGTCACTCCTGAAGTTCATTGTTCACCAAAAGCCTAGACAGACCATAAAACAAACAGAGACTCAAAGGGGATGATAGCCCATGGGCAAAGACTAAAAGGCAGGAAGGGACGAGAAAGCTGGAAATATGAGACCCAACACTGAGAAAGGAGAGTGCTGGCATGTTGTGGGGTTGTCAACCATTGTCATAAAGCAGCATGCATACTAACTGTTTAATGAGAAACTAGTTTGTTCTGTAAACCTTCATCTAAAGTACAATTTTAAAAAATAGTTCGCACTAAAAGAAAGAAATGTTAAAAGTTTAGATAATACATAAATTTTAAAACTACCCATGGACACAACAGACTAAAAATATAAAGGCATATAATTTTCTTATGAAGAAAAAAACAGTCAAATTATAAAGATTTTGATTCTAACCTCTCTTGAATCAACAAATTGACAGCAGGATTTCTTCTTTTCTCTCTTCCCTTTTCTTTCCTTCTTTGCTTTACTTGCTAGCAAGCTGATTCTAAAGTTTATATGGAAAATAAATAATCTAGACTAGTCAGAGAAATTCTAAAAGAGGAAAGTATTTACAAGAGCTAGCACTAAGAGATAATATTAGAAAAAGATTAGATTTTCTAATAAGATTAGGAAAAAAGATTAGATTTTCTAATAAGATTAGAAAAAATACACAGTCTGACAATTCACAACTCATCCTAGAAAAAGTGTTACGTACCTCATTGCTGAATATGGCTACAGTTATCTTCAAATCACTCCTCTTGGGACCAACACCAGCACCAAGTCAACCCTGCGAAGCAGTTTTAGAACTCTTTTTCTGGATGGCATCAGAGCTGTTACCGTATTACCTTTGATGTCCTGAATGACATAAAAATGTCTTCCTTTCAGTATTTCCTTTATCTTCGGGTAAAGAAAAAAGTCATTGGGGGCCAGGTCAGGTGAGTAGAGGGGGTGTTCCAATACAGTTTTTTGTTTACTGGCTAAAAACTCCCTCACAGACAACTATACAACTGAGCTAGTGAACTTGCCACTGTGCCATTTCTGGAATGGGCACTGCGTACAGTGGCACGGTGGTAAATTCACATTATTTGGTGTTATTTCTGGATTCTCTATTCTGTTCCATTAGTCTACATACCTGTTTTTGTACCAGTACCAGCCTGCTTTGACTACCATAGCAGTTCAATAAGTCCTAAGGTCAGGTAGTGTGAGGCCTCCCACTGTGTTCCTCTTCTTCAGTAGTTACTTTATTTATCCAGGGATTCTTACCTTTCCAAACAAAGCTGGTGATTTGTTTCTTCATCTCATTAAAAAATGACATTGGGATTTGTATTGAGATTGCATTGTATGTATAGATTGCTTTGGGTAAAATCGACATTTCCACAATGGTAAGTCTTCTACCCATGGGCAAAGTAGTGTGAGATCCTCCATACCAAAGAACAGGACAATATAGGACCAACCCCCTCAGCGTTCCAGGAACTTACCTAACCACAAAAGGCTAGTTTCGGGAATCCTAACCACAAAAGGCTAGTTTCAGGAATAACAGGAAGACAATGTACCCGAAATAACCGCCCTAGCCCCGAGCCCTGAGCTTATGCAAACCACAAATTGCTGAAATCAACCTCCCCAACGCGGAACCTTTCCCCAACCCTACCTCCCCCAGGAATGTAAGACTCCGCCTTTATATACTCTGTAATTCTCTTGTTCGGGGCTCATTCCCTCTACTCTGACAAGAGTATGGACTGAGCCCCAGCGCGCTGGAATAAAAACCTCTTGCTGTTTGCATCAAGAACTGTCTCTTGGGAGTGAATGTGGGGTGGCGTTCGCACTCAGGACCTTACAGTAGGATTCTCCACTTACATTAGTCTATTTTGGTTTCTTACAGTAAGGTCTTGTCATTTTCTTTGCATAGCTCTCTTCTCTTGTTAGATTTATTTCTAGGTAGTTTATCTTCTTGAGAGCTCTTGTGAATGGTACTGATCTGGTGATTTTCTCATTGGTGGTCTCTGTTGGTGTAAAGGAATCCTACTGACTTATTTATGCTTATCTTATATCCTGCTACATTGCTGAACTCTTCTATTAGTTCCAGTACTTTATTTATGGATTCTTCAGGGTTTTCTGTGTGTAAGACCATATTGCCTGCAAACACAGATACTTTTACTTCTTCTTTACCAGTACAGATGGCCTTTATTTCTTTATCTTGTCTGATTGCTCTGGCTACAACTTCTAGCACAATCTTGAATAAAGTGCTGACAGTGTGCATCCTTGTCTGGTTTCCATTCTCAGGGGGAATTCTTTCAGTCTCTCTCTTTTCAGGATGAAGTTGGCTATCAGCTTTGCGTACATGTCCCTTACTGCACTGAGGAATTTCCCTTTTATTCCTGTTTTCCTAAGAGTTTTAAACATGGATAGGTGTTGGACTTTGTCAACTGCCTTTTCTACATCAACGGATAAAATTAAGTGAGCCTTATCTTTTTAGTCATGTGGCTGACTACATTAACTGTTTTTCTGATGTTTGAGCCATCCTCACATCTCTGGTGTGAATCCTACTTTTGATGTGTTGTTGAATTCTATTGTGTAGGATTTTGTTGAGGATTTTTGCATCTAGTTCCTGAGAGATAATGGTCTGTAATTTTCTTTTCTCTGAGCTAGCTTTACCTGACTTTTCTACCAGGGTCATGCTGGATTCATAGAATGATTCAGGAGTATTCCATCATTTTCTATGTTGTGAAATAGCTTCAGTAGTATTAATTCCTCTCTAAAAGTTTGGAAGAATTCTCCAGGGAAGCTTTCTGGTCCAGGACTTTTTTTGGTTAGTAGCTTTTTCATTACTTTTCCAGTTTCTTCTTTTGTGATGGGTTTATTAAGTTGTTCTACTTCTCTTTGTGATGGTTTTGGTAGGTAATGTGATTCTAGAAATTTGTCAATTTCCTCTAGGTTTAGAATACAATTTTTCATATATTCTGTTGTGATTCTTTTATTTACTGTTGGGTTATTGTGATGTCTCCTGCCTCATTTGTTATTCAGGTTATTTGTTTACTCTTCTGTTTTTCTTTTGTGAGTTCAGACAAGGGTTTATTGAATTTGTTGAACTTTTCTAATAAAACAGCTTTTTGTTTAGTTAATTCTTTGAAGTGTTTTTCTATTCTCTAATTCACTTAGTTCTGCTCTAATCTTTATTTTTTGTTTTCTTCTCATATCTGAAGGGTTCTTTCATTGGTCTCTTTCTACTTGTCCAAGTTGTGGGGTTAATTCTTTGGCTAGAGCCTTGGAAGTGTGCATTTATTGAGATAAATTGAGCTCTGAGAATTGCTTTTGCTGTATCCCACAGGTTCTGATAGGATGTGTTTTCATTCTCATTTGATTCCATAAATTTCTTTATAGCATCCTAGATTTCTTCTATAACCTAGGAATTTTTTAGCAAAGTGTTGTTCAGTTTCCATGAGTTTGAGTTTCTACGCATGTTTTCTCTACTATGGATTTCAACTTTTATAGCTTTATGGTCTGAGAAGATGTTTTGCAATATTTCAGTGTTTTGGGGACTTTTTGAGATTTGCTTTATGACCTAATATGTGGTCTATTCTGAAGAACGTTCCATGTACTCGTCTGTTTGGGGGTGGAAAGTACTGTATATGCCAATCAGGTTGAGTTGGTTGATGGTAACAATAAGATCTTCCTTATCTTTATTGAGTTTTTTTCTGGATGTTCTATTACTGAAAGTGGAGTATCTAAGTCCACTATTATTGTGGAGTGATCTGTCTTACTTTCCAATGTTGTCAGCATCTGTTTGATGTATTTCAATGCTCTGATATTGGATGTTTAATTATTTAACACTGTTATATCCTCCTTACGTATTGAAACGTTAATCAATAAATAGTGACCATCCTTGTCCACAACAGTGAATTTTAAAGTCTATTTTATCAGAGATTAGCACTGCCACTCATGTTCTTCTTTGCATGTTGTCAGCCTGGTATATATTTTTCTATCCTTTCGTTTTCAGTTTTTTCACATCTTTGAGTATAAGGTGTATTTCTTGCAAGCAACATATAGATTGTGTTTTTAGATTCAACGTGTTTCTCTTTGTCTCGTTATTGGTCCATTTAATCCATTTACATTCAGTGTAATTATTGATAGGTATGAATTTAGTGCTGTGATTTTGGTGCCTTTGTGTGTTGTTGACAGTTCCTTTGTTCCACTTAAAATTTTGTTCTGAGTTGTTTTTCTTTATGGGTTTTCTTTTCATCTTTTTCAGTGTTGGTTTTGTACTTGTTGAGACTTCTACACTGTGTTTCTTGTTTTGATGGGTAGTGTTAGTTTGTTTTGTGGCTATCCCATTATTCCCCCCTAATGTTCTAAGTTTAAACCAGTCTTTAACTTCTTTGTATCTCCTTGACTTCCTTTCTGTCTGAAAGGTCTATGAATACATTAATATGTCCCTCTTTTTAGTATAATGTTGTCATAACTTACATACTGAGATCTCAGATTCCCTAATTTTAATATTTTAGCTTTGATTAAGCTTTGTGACTTCCCTAAACAAGTAGGACTCTTGACACTGTATCCTGCACTGCATCCTTGGGTATGTGCCTGATGTTATCGAAGAACTTCCTTCAGTATTTCTTATAATTTTGATTGGGTTTTTGCAAAGTCTCTAAGCTTCTGTTTATTTGGGAATGTCCTTATTTTACCATGATATCTGAGAAACAGTTTTGCAGGATATATACTTCTGGATTGGCAGCTTTTTTCCTTCAATACTTTGTATGTGTTATCCCATTGCCTTCTTGCCAACATGGTTTTGGCTGAATAATTGGAGTTCAATCTAAAGGACTCACCTTTGTGAGCTAGTTCTGTTATACGCCTAGCCACCTTTAAGAGCCTCTCCTTATGTATCATTTTACTAAGCTTGATTATAAAATGTCTTGGTGTCTTTCTTTTGGGATGCACCTTTTGTGGAGTTTGATGAGCATCTTAGATATCTTGTGTTTCATTTACATGAGTAAAATGCCCCCTTTCCTTCTGGGTTGTGCACCAGAACATAGCCTCTAGTGTAAAACAGAAAAGGTAGGTGGAAAAGGCTGGGGAGAGGGAGAGAAATCAACACATAGAAAAGGAATGAGCCCCAAGAAATCATAAGCATTTAGCTGAGATGACCACTGGGATTTGCCTAGGGCTCTAAACTGTAGTTCAGGGGAGTCAGCAGAGGTTTTCTTCTGTATCTCCCTTTGTTTCCCTCTCTGTGACCAGATGAAAAGCTCAGGGCTCACATGTACAATCCCACTTCTGGTCTGGGTAGTACACCAGAAGTGTAGCTCAGAGAAAGGGGGGGAAGGGCACTGCTGTACATGGCTGCCAGCTACTGCTGTGCTATCCAGGTGCAGCCATCCAAAGCTCAGCCTCTTATTTGAAACATGTACTCTCCAGTCAGGTCCTCAGCTCAGTACGGTAGTTGACCCTAGCCACGCTCCCAGGGGCAGCAGTCCTAGTCCTAGCCTCTTAGCTGACAAAGATGGTCTCATGAGCCATCTCTCCACCACCACATCAGTGGAAGCGAGATGCTTTGCACTGCTTATTTGCCTCTAACAAAGACAATTGTTCCCCTTTCTGTCACCCAATATGATCTCACAACTTTATGCCTAATCTTGGGTCTCCTAGAATGTCTGTTTTGTTCCATTCAGTTGTTTTTCAAGGCCTTAGTTGTTAGAGGGGTCAGAAGAGACATGTGGCTAAACTGCTATCTTGGCCATGCCTCCCTCTGATATCCATAAAAATATTTTTGAATCACATAACAGATCAAAAATTAATTTCTTTAAAAAAAATCCCCCCCAAGTCAATGAAATGTTAATAGCCTACTATGCACATGAAGTGTCTGTAGCCTACAGAGTGGGAATTAGTAAATTCTAGGCCCTGGTGGCAGAGCCATACCTTGAAATTGACCAGAAGTTTGCTTATATACAAAGGGAGGCAGACAGAAGTAGAAGGAAATAGGAATAGAGGAAGAGAGAAGAGTCAGAGAGAGGAGGCAAGGAAGCTCCTAAAAGAGTGGTACCACAGGTTAATGGCTGTAACATTGAAGACACTCAGAGGCCTGGAAGGAGTCCTGTAGCAGAGTAGGTGGTGACAGGCCCATAAGGGTCTTGTGGGAGAGTCGGTGGTGACCACAGAAACCTGTTGCTGGGAATGCAGCTAAGATATCTGAGAAACAGCTACATTGGCTATGAGCTGTTAGCAAGGAGTTTGAAGGCAAAGAGGCTTGTTCCCAGAGAGCTGAAAGGACATCTGTTCTCGGGGGGCTGAGAAGAAGCCTGTCCTGAGGAAGCTAATGGGAAATTTTCCCTGAGGGGGCTGAGAAGAGGACTGCATGGTTTAGACGGGGCATGCATGGCAGAGAGAAGGGCCTGTTTGCTTGAATGGTGAGGCTGAAAACTGTCCTGCACTGCAGAAGGCAACGATATGCTCTACTCTTCAAGAGAGCCTTTCACACTGCCTATACGCTTTCTGATGCTGATCCTACCTAAGTTATCTTGACTCCAAGTTGTACCATGCTATATAATGACTTAATAAGCCATTTAACTGTAAGTACAGTTCATGAGTTCTATGTGGCCACTGCAATAGGTTATTGAACCTAGAAGAGAAATAGAGTACCACGGGAGGGACAGCTGGTGTCAGAATTTGTTGGGGAAAAAAAAAGCTGGAGAGTGGAGGTATGTCAGACTTCTACCATATAGGAATTAGCTTTGGGCTGATCTTGGTCATTATCCTCACTGAAGTTAGATACGTTCTGGAGCTAGTACTATCATTTCACAGTTGGCTATCTTCATCTTTACAATATTTTAACTTTCTACCAGTGCTGCATTTAGGCATGTGACTATGACCTGCTTACATATCATCATCATCAGAACTTGGTTCTAATTGTTTTTCATCTAGTTCAATGGCAGAGACTATTTCCTGCTTATCTTCACCTTCTCTAGGAAGCCATTGTTTTAATGAACTCACTGTTCATAAAAAGACAGAGAAAGATAATGTGTAGTTGAGAGCTGGGCGTGGTTCCAAAAGAAAGAGCAGAAACTCATAAGGCTTTTTGAGGCTTAGACTCAGACAGAGCACATCGTCACTTTCTCTACATTCTACTAGACCAAGCAAATCACAAGGCCAGTCCATATTTAAGGAGGCAAAGAAAAAATCCACATAGTGGCAGAAGAACTGCAAATCTACCATAATATACCGCTCTCAGAGGCACTGTACATCCCTCTGGTCCTTAGGGATAAACAGAGTGTTTCATTATAGTCTACAGAAAGAAAATCCCTACTCACTGACAATCTTTCTACAGTTTTGATGTTCACTGAGACCCAGGCAATGATAATATGTCAGGCCTGCTACTGGCCTACAGTAATTGTAAAACACCATTGGTGTAAGCTGCATCCCAATCTCAGAAACATTAAAAAAGGAGGAGTATGGATATGCATCTTAGAATTGCTGAATTTCAGGAAACTAAGTCTCCGAAGGGTTAAGTGACTAGTCTAAGATCACATGGTCATTGGTGTGAATCTGTATCAGAACTGGCGCTCTTAACCACTATTCTAAAGGCTACGCCTCGCTAAAACAGCTACTCAGTCAGGCCACCACTGTGTTTTATTGACTATGCAAAGGCATTCAACTGTATGGATCATAACAAATTATGGATAACATTTTGAAGAATGATAATTCCAGAACACTTAATTGTGCTTGTGAGGAATCTGTTATGGATCAAGAGGCAGTTATCTGAACAGTCACATGACCTATGGGTAAGCAAACTGTCAGGTTTAAAGTTAGAGAAGGTGTGTGTTAGGGTTGTGTCATTCCACCATTCTTATTTAATTTGTATGATGAACAAACAACCCAAGAAGCTGGACTATATGAGGAAGAATGCAACAATAGGATTAATGAAAGACTCATTAACAACCTGCCATACACAGATGACACAACCTGGCAGGACATGAAGAGGGCTTGAAGAACTTAGTGATGATTTAAGATCTGTTTTCATTTTGCACAGTTCATTTTTGGGTCCATTTCTTTGCTCTTGTATTTTACTAATGTAAGCAGCAAGGAGAAACTATGCAGCCCTTTTAAGATCTTGCCTAGAAATCTAATCAACCAGATATTCAAGTTCATCACTTTCAAGTTCTACCTTCCACCAAACATTTGAACATTATTCAGAAAAGTTCTTTGCTGCTGCATAAAAAGTCTCACCCTTCCTCCACTGTCCAAACACATATTCATCATTTTCTTTTAAATCCTCACCAGAAGCACATTTAATGTCCACATTTTAGCAGCATCTTATTGCTGGTGTCATATGTATTCTCTAAGATGATACAGACTTCTCTATACTCTCCTCACTTTCTTCTTAGTCCTCACCAGAACTGCCTTTGGCATTCATAATTCTACCAATAGTTACATCAAGGCAATCTAGGCTTTTACTATTACCCAGTGCTGTCAAGTGGATTCCAACTCATAGCAACCCTATACAACACAGTAGAACTGTCCCATAGAGCTTCCAAAGAGTGCCTGGTGTATTTGAACTGCTGACTGTTTGGTTAGCAGACATAGCACTTTAACCACTATGCCACAAGGGTTTCCACTTTTAGTATTATGTACCTTTAAACTTTTCTGGCTTCTGCTCATTATCCAATTTCAAAACTGCTTCCCTATTACAGTTACATGTTAGAGTAGAACTCCTCTCTTTCAGTACCAGTAAATCACTTAGTACTATTATAACAGAAATACCACAAGCACATACCTTAACAGAAATCTTTTTCTCACAGTTTAGAAGGTTAGACATTTAAATTTAGAGCACTGGTGCCAAAGGAAGTCTAGCTTTTTCTCTCTGTTGGATCTAGAGGAAAGTCTTTGTTTCTCCAGCTTCTGCTTCCTGGTTCCCTGGAGATCTCCATGCATCTTGGCACCTATTTTACAAGGGTGACAATTAAGTTCGTGAACTCATCTTAGAAAAAGTGCTACATACCTCATTGCTGAATATCATTATGGTCACCTTCAAAGTATTCCCCTTAGGAAGCTATGCACTGATGCCAGTGCCTAGTGCACCCTTGAAAGCAATTTTGGAACTCTTTTTCTAGAATGGCCAATAGAGCTGTCATTGTATTACCCTTAAAGTCCTCAATGTCATCAAAATGCTTTTTTTTCAATATTTCCTTTATCTTCAGGTAAGAAAAAAGTCACTGGGGGTCAGATCAGGAGAGTAGAGAGGGTGTTCCAATACAGTTATTTGTTTACTGGCTCAAAACTCCCTTACAGACAACCATACAATTAAGTTCACAAACTTGCCACCATACCACCACGTGCAATGGCCAACTCCAGAAAGAGTTCCAAAATCACTCTGAAGAGTGGACTAGGCACTGGCCATCAGTGTATAGCTTCCCAAGGGGAGTACTTTGAAGGTAACTGTAGTGATATTCAGCAATGAGGCATGTAGCACTTAAAACAATTAAGTTTGTGGACTTAACAGTCAGATCCCTTGTAGACAGCTCTCTTTCTCTCTGCTAGTTTCTTCTCTTTTTAATCTCAAAACAGACTGACTTGAAATACACCCTACATTAATCTTTCTTTATTAACATAACAGAAATAATTCATTTATAAATGGGACTATAGCTCCCAGCATGAAAGTTAGGATATACAACATATATTTGGGGGGACATAATTCAATCCGTAACACACGGCTTGGGTCAGGCATACTTTAGTCCCCAACATGACGTCTTTGCTTTTTAACACTTGAAAGGAGTCTTTTGCAGTTTATTTGGACAATGCAATAGGTTCTTTGGTCTCTCGACCATTTCTTCTATCAGTGTTAATTGTGGATCCACAGAATGTGGGCTGGGTATTAAATTAAATGAAAATTTACTGAATTAAGACTTGGACCAGCTTGTAGGAAATACTGGTAAATGTTTCATGGTATTTAAAAAGATGTTCTTGACTATATTTGGGTGTACCACTCAGTCATGTAGACTGAGTAAGTCTGGTGAAAGGATACAACCCTGACACACACCTTTCATGACTTAAAAACATGAGATATCCTTTTGCTCTGTTGGAATGTCTACCTCTCCATCTGTGTACAGGTTTCACATGAATACAATTACATGTTTTGGAATTGCCTTTTTTTTTTTGCAATATTATTCATAATCTGTTATGATCCATATAGTTGAATGCCTTTGCACACAGGTAAACATGTTTCTGGTAACATCATGATGATAAGCCAAGATCATCTGATATCAGCAGTGATATCCTTCGTTCCATGACCTCTTCTGAATCCAGTTAGAATTTCTTGAAACTCCCTGTTGACATACTGTTGCAACTGGTTTTGAATTATTTTCAGAAACTTTTTACTTGCGTGTGCCATTAACGATATTGTTCAATGTTGCATTCTGTTCAATCACTTTTCTTTGGGAGGCACACAAATATGGATCTCTTCCAGTCATTTGGCCAAGTAGCTTTCTTCCAAATGTTTTGGCACAGACAGGAGAGCACTTACAATATTGTATTTCTTTATTGGAACATCTTAATTAGTATTCCATAAATTCCCAGAGCGTTGTTTTTCAACAATGCCTTCAGTACAACCTGGACTTTCTCCTTCAATACTATTAGTTCTTGATCATGTGCTACCTCCTGAAATGGTTGAACATGAACCAATTCTTACTGGCACAATAACTCTGTGTATTCCTCCCAACTCCTTTTGATGCTTCCATATTTTGCCCATAGAATCTGTCAAAATTTCAACTCAAGCCTTGAGTTTTTTCTTCAGTTCTTTCAGCTTGAGAAATGTCAAGCATGTTCTTCCCTTTTGGTTTTCAAACTACAGGTCTTTGCACATTTCATTATAATATTTTCGATGTCTTCTCGAGCCACCCTTTGATGTCATCTGTTCAGCTTTTTTACTCCATCATTTCTTCCATTCACTTTAACTATCCTATGTCCAATAGCAAGTTTCAGAGCATCTTCTGATGCCCGTTTTGGTCTCTTCTTTCTTTTCTGTCTTTTTAATGACCTCTTGCTTTCTTCACATACGATGTCTCAAGTCATAGAACATATTATTTCCTAAAATGCATTACAAAAGAAATGTTAGACTAATAGATCTCACTTATGAGGTATCCTGGCTAATTAGAAGCAACAGGCATATCCTGCTTGCAGTGGAAATGTGATCCTTTTTGTTTTCCTGTTTTAGAAAGATAATTTTAGGAGGTTCTATTTTTGTTTAACATGGTATTATATAATAAAGAATGAATGATGAATGGCTAACTATAGAAATGTAAATCAGCTGACAACAAGACATGTAACTTTGATGTTACTGAGGCAACCAACTACACAGCTTGAAAATTTATGCAAGAAAAAACAGTATCACCAATGACTGCCCTTACAGAGGACATAACAGAGAGTCCCTAATAGAGAAGGAAAAAGTAGGGTGCAGAACTCAAATTTGCATAAATGGTCTGAGTGAGACTAGAGGAACCACAGAAGACATGGCCCCCAGACTCTCTGTTAATCCAAGTCACGGACTGACTTGTGTCTCCTAAAAGAATGTATGTAGCAATTTGACTAGGGCATGATTCCCAGTATTGTGTGATGTTCCTGTATGTTGTAAATCTTGCCTCTATGATGTTAATGAGGGAGGATGGGTAGTGATTGTATCAGTGAAGCAGGGTTTAATCTAGAAGTTTGTATTGTGCCTTGAGGCAATCTTTTGGGATACAAAGGTCAGGGAAGCAAGCAGACAGTGGGGGACCTCATACCCCCAAGAAAGCAGTGCTGGAAGTAGAGGGCATATTTTGGAATGGGTCCTTGCACCTCAGAAGTGCCCAGTCCAGGGAAAGATTGATGACAAAGACCTTCCTCCAGAGTTAACAGAGAAAGGTTCGCCCTGGAGATGACGCCCTGAATTTGGACTTAAAGCCTACTTTTCTGTAAGAAGATAAATTTATCTTTGTTATAGCCATTGACTTGTGGATCTGTCTGTTATAGAAGCAATAGATGCCTGAGATAACCTAGAACTGAAGACATTACCAAAGCCAACTCTTCAGACGAGGATTAAACTGAACTGTAAAACATGAAATTATACTCATGAAGAGTGTGTTTCCTAGTTCAAGTAGATACATGAGACTGAATGGGTAGTTTCCTTTAGAGGTGAGATGAGAAGGCAGAAAGGGATAGGAGCTGGTTGAATGGACAAGGAAAATCTGAGGTTGAAAGGGAGAGTGTGCTATCATGTTATAGGGATGGCGACTAGGGACACATAACAATGTGTGCATAAATTTTTATATGAGAAACTAACTTGAGCTGCAAACTTTCACCTAAAGCACACACACCAAGAAAAAAAGAAGAAGGAAAAGAAAATAATGGAGGCTGAATTCCCACTGTTATATTGCTATTGTTAGGTGCCATCAAGTCTATTTTTGACTCAGAAAACTATATGTGACAGAATAGAACTGCCCCATAGGAGTCTCCTAGAATGGTTAAAATATTAAAAAGAGCTACTGACTTAATTACTGAATTTAATATGTACATGTAAAAATATATATACTTATTTAAAAGATGTGGTTTTTATTAGTAGGGATCATTTAAAAGGAGTTTATAAAGCCTGCTATTTTAAAACTTTTAAAATAGAATTAAACATGTACTTGATAATGCCTCTTTTTTATAGTGGAATATGAAGCTTGAAAGATTGAAGCAATTACTTTTCAAAGTCCTACAAATTTAAGTGAAAACCTATAACTCAACCCATCACTGTCAAGTTGATTCCAACTCATAGTGACCTTATAGGACAGAATAGAACTGACTGGAACTTTAATTGAAGAACTGTTTAATGAAAAATGTGTGAATAATGCTGAAGTGAATGACTGAATAACCAATCTGTAAATCTGCCTTTATAAATTATCTATTATCGTGCTCTTAATAAAAATTATTGACATTTACAGATGCACAAAGTCTTTAAGTGGACTCTATATAGTCGTAACAGTTAGTCTTACTGTTAAAATTTTAAGACCCTCTTTGATGAAAATACAGATATTGGTAATCACATGCCTCCTCTTAAAGTACAGCTAAAATGTGCTATGTGTATATACTCATTCACAAATACTATGGACACATACTAAATTCACTACCATATGTCTGTTGGTGCCACCACATGTCGGTCAGTCTGTCAGACATGGTTTGTGTGTTGCTGTGATACTAGGATCTTTACCCTTAGTAAAGAGTTTTCAGTGGAGCTTCCAGATTAGACAGACTAGGAAGACAGGTGTGAAAGTCTACTTCTATAAAAAAGGCCAACAAAAACCTCATGAATAGCAGTAGGACTGATACAGTAGGACATATAGCAGGACATCTGATATAGTATGGAAAGATGGGTGCCTAATGTTGGAAGGCACTCGAAGTATTACTGGGAAAGGGCTGCCTCCTCAAATGATGTGGATAGATTTAAGCTTTCAGGACATGTACCTACTGATATAGCATGACTCAAAACAAGAAAAACATCTGTAAATATTCATTAATAAGAAAAATGTGGAATGTATAAAGCATGACTCCTAGAAAACTAGAAGTCATCAAAAAAGAAATGGAATGCATAAAGATTGATATCACAGGTATTAGTGAGTTGACATGTAGAAGTAGTTGTCATTTTGATTCAGACATTCAGAGGTCTTCTATGCTGGGAATGACAAATTGAAGAGGAATTGTATCATGTTTATCATCAGAAAGAACATTTAAAGATCTATCCTTAAGGATCACATGGTCAGTGATACAAAACTATCCATATGCCTTTAGGGAAGACCAGTTAATACAACTATCACTCAAATTGACACGGCAACTGCTAAAGCCAAAAATGAGCACATTGAAGATGACTTGAAGCACTTAACAGTGAAGATCAAAGGCTACAGCCTTCAATATGGATTATATCTCAACACAACACAAAAATCTTTATAACTAGACCAACAAGCAACATCATGATAAATGGTGAAAATATTGAAGCTGTCAAAGATTTCACTGTACTTGTATCCACAATCAATGTCACACAGAAGCAGCAGTCAAGAAATCAAATGGTGGAGGTGGGACTAAGATACCAATATAGTCAGATGCTTCCTGTGATCTGTCTAATGAGTTCTGACAACTAAGTCTGCAAACTTGCCACCATGCACTTACACTGATAGCACTGGAAAAACGACTCAGTAAAGTCTCAAAACCTTAGTATATGAGAGTCTCATAGCAGCATTCCTGTTGACATGTGGCATCGTCTTGCTGAGTGGTGTTCATTATTGTTGTTGTATGTTTTTGTGTACCATTGTGAGACTGTGTCAGAGCTTGAATTAGAGCAACAAACAAATATTAAATTTCTTGCTAAACCTGGCAAGAGTGGAAGTGAAATCAGGGACATGTTAGTCCACGTTTATGGGGATAATGCCATGAAGAAAACAGCAGTGTACAAATGGATTAAATGTTTTTCTGTGGAGAGAGAAAGCATCGCTGATGAAGAGAGGTTAGAGTGGTCAGTAATGAGCAGAACTGACAAAAACATCACAAAAATTCATTGAATTGTGTGTCAAAATTGTCAACCGACAAGCATAGCAAATGAAGTAAACGCTGATAAAGAAACAGGAAAATCTTGGCACAAGAAAGGTGTGTGCAAAAATGTTCCTGAAGGAGCTTATCAGTGAACAAAGGCAAAAGTTGAAGTTTGCCAAGACCTTTTGGAGAGGCAAGACAATGTTTTGGGCCATGTTATCACTGATTATGAAACATGGGGATACCAATACAACCCTGAAAGAAAGCATCAACGTACACAACGCAAGTCAGTGAATTCTCCACAACCAAAAAAGTTCCAGCAGTCCAAATCAAAAGTCAAAATGATGTTGCTAACTTTTTTTGATATCAGAGGGAATGTGCATTACAAATTTGTACTAACTGGACAGTTAAGCAAGTTTACTATTTGGAAATTCTGAAAAGGCTGCATGGAAAAGTTAGATGAAAATGATCTGAACTTTTTGCCAGCAACTCACGGCTCTCGCATCACAACAATATACCAACTTGCACAACACTGTCTGTAAGAGAGTTTTTAGCCAGTAAACAAATAACTGTATTGAAACACCCTCTGTACTCATCTGAGCTGGCCCCTAAAGACTTTTTTCTATGCTCAAATATAAAGGAAATATTGAAAGGAAGACATTATGATGACATTAGGATATCAAGGGTAATAAGACAACAGCTCTGATGGCCATTCCAGAAAATGAGTTCCAAAATTGATTTGAAGAGCAGACTAGCTGCTGGCATCAGAGCATATCTTCCCAAGGGAAGTACTTTGAAGGTGACCACGAGGATATTCAGCAATGAGGTATGTAGTACTTTTTCTAGGATGAGTTTGTGAACTTAACTGTCAGATCTCATTCAACAAAGACTCCAAAAAACAAATGAATCAATTATAAATGACATTCCAGGAATCATGGACATCAAAGGCAAAGTTGAGAAGTCAGACTGAATGACAGAGAAAGGAAAGAAGGTCCAGGAGCACTGTGAAGTGGCCATACCTGACCCAGTGGGAATCAGCATTCCACAGGTGGGTGAGCTGGAGTGAGCACAGTGAAGGGAGACGTGGCATTCAGAACACATTTTCCAAATCAGGGGAGACCAAGTGGTCTCACACTTCCAAAATCGTGAAAAATGGCACCAGATTGTCAAAATGTAATTAGCTTATATCTAATCTACCTCGAGAGAATCTAAAACTTTTCTTTGGGATAAACTTTTCTCCCTTTTATCACTCTACCCCTTCTCCCAGCTCTGCAGTAGGCCTGAGCTGGCTCCAGAGATTGATGCATTCCCTGAGCTGGAAATAGGACCCCTTACATGCCTTGAGCCTTTTCTCTGAGCCTTGGAGAAGGAACAAGTTAACAAACAAGGAAAAAAAAATTACTTTGCCAGCTCCCCTAAGCCAGGAACTCCCTATACATAGGCCTAAAGGATCAACTGGATGCCTTTCACCTCTTCGTAGACCCACCTGTATGGGGCTATTACAACTTTGTAGGCCTTCATTAGAACAGTACAGCATAGTATATACCTGAACTCTAATTTTACTGTATCAGCTGTACAGTGGAAATGTAGGTTCCTGATCACTGACACCACTCTGCCTATGAAGCAGGTCCTCACCTACCTGCAGCAGGGGCCTAAGGACTAGAGGCTCCAACTACAACACATAATCACCTATAACAAGGTCAAAGAACAAGTGGTGCCTTCCAGTTCTTATAGCCAACAGCAATGGGCACCCATAGCCTGGCTGCAAAACCTATCCACCCATGCACTATAAAGAACAGTGACATGCATTTCTCACAGACACTCACGGGTGGCTGTCAGTGCCCTGACTTGCTCAGTGCATGCAGACAGATAGCTGTGCCTACACCAATCATCCTTGCTCATCCCAGACTGTAAGGGAGTACTTGCACCACACACTTGATAATCAACTACCTAGATACCTGAGCTAAATCCATAAACAAAAAGTAAATGGACTCCTGGATTCACATGTTTAGTAACAGCTCTAACCATCTGGTGCAAGACATAAGAGCTTCAAAGGTACCAACAATCAACCAACTCACATGACCAGAGTATTTGGGCATTTGAAAACAAAACAAAACAAGAAGTTAGAACACAGTGAGCAAACACAAATAAATTCAACAACTTAATGCTGGCTCACAGACAATATGATTTCACACAAAGAGGCAGACCATGATGGCTTCAGAAATCTCCCAGAACAAAGAATCAAGAAATCTTCCAGATAAAGAGAACTTCCTGAAATTATTGAACACAGAATAAAAAGATTAATTAATATACAAGAAGAGGAAGAGGAAGGATCAGTAAGATCAAGCAAAACACAGCAGAACATAATGACAAATTGATTATGTTGCAAAAAACCATAGCGTCAGCAATTAAAAAATCTAGAAGATTAACAATAAAATTTCAGAATTAGACAACTCAATAGAAAGTCCAAGGAGCAGAATTGAGGCAATAGAAGCCAGAATTAGTGAGATTAAAGATGTAGCACTGGGCACCAACCTATTTGAGGAAAAATCAGATAAAGAATTTTAAAAATTAAGAAACATTAATATTTAGGTGGAACTTATAAGTGACTCGACTACCAGAAAGGAGGGAAGGATAACAGGAAATGCAGAGGGAATTGTTGAAGATTTGTTGGCAGAAAACTTCCCTGATGTCGAGAAAGATGAGAAAATATTTACCCAGGTTGCTCATCAAACTCCACACAATGTAGATCTCCAAAGAAAGACACCAAGATATACTATAATCAAACTTGCCAGAACATAAGATAAAGAGATAAATTTAAGAACAGATAGGAATAAATGAAAATCATTTGCAAATGAGCACCTTCATGGGTTGAATGTTTTCCCTAAAAAATCTGTAACAATTTAGCTGTGCCATAATTCCTGGTATTGTGTGATATTCCTCCACGTTGGAATTCCTGCATCTATGATGTTAATGAGGGTGGATGGGTAGCAGTTGTGTTGGTAGAACAAGATTCAGTGTGTAAGTTTGTTTAGTGCCTTGAGGGGGTCTCTTGAGCTATAAAGGGAGAAATCAGGCAGAGAGATTTAGGAACATCATAACATCAAGAAAGCAATACAGGGAGAAGAGTGCATCCTTCAGACCCGAGGCTCCAGCACTAAGATCTCCCCAACCAAAGACTGATGTAACACAAAGACTTTCCTCCAGAGCTGATAGTGGGAAAGCCCTTCTTCCTAGAGCATTTACCCTGAATGCAGACTTGTAACCTACTGGACTGTATAAGAATAAACTTTTCTTTGCTAAAGCAATCCACTTCGTGGTATTTCTACTGGGGCAACACTAGTTGGCTAAAACAGCATTTGGTACCAAAAAAATGGGGTGCTGCTCTAACAGATATCTACAATGTGGATGCAGTTTTAAAACTGTGAACAGATAGAAGACTCCAAAGGAACCAAAGAAAAATGTTAACACCAATGAAGACACAGATGTTGAGAAATGAGTAGCAGAGTACCAGTGGTGGCAGTAGAACCAGAATAGCATGAGACAGCACTGGAGCTCACCTATGGAGCACAGGAACTGTGTGCCTGTGCACAGAGGTTTCCTGGGAGAGTGGGGTGCCTCTGGACACTTGAATTGGTGGAGCTAGGCTTGCTGACCCACAGAGCAAGAGCTGAGTGCCTGTGTGCAAAGGGTGTCATGATAGAGTGGGGTGCCTCTGGGCACTTGAATTGGTAGAGCTATGGAACTTTGGAAGACTTGCTGCATCAGGGCAGATGGGGGGCTGAGGCCTGAGCCACAGGGCCATAGGAAACAGAAGTTTAAGAGACAAAAAGCATAAGAAGCTCAGCTGCCACAGTCTCAAGAGGTATGGCCATGATCTCAGGGGTCTGAAAGGGTGGAGCCAGGGCTTTCTGTGTTTGTAAGGATGGGATTGCCACTCAGCTGGGCTTAGGGTGCACCTAAAGCATATGCGGCAGAGTTTCTGTACAAGTGGGCCTAGAGCCAGAGTTGTAGCACAAGGCTGGGGGTTTCCACTCAGAATCCAGAGGCTGTGGCTAGTACCTAGAGTCTGGTGTGGAAAGCTATTGTGTAAACTGTCTCAGAGAACTGAAGATTAGTTTCAAAGCTTTGAGGGCCAATGCAAGGTGTTCTCCTGACTTCCTTGTTACCTGTTAATGCTTTCTTTGCCTACAGTTTCTCCCATTTGTAATGGAAATGTCTTGTGCCTTCCATTGTATTTGAGAAGCAGATAACTTGTGTTCTAGATTTCACAGTTAAAGAGGAATTTCTGGATTATGGACTTGGACTTTAAGGCTGTTGCTGTGATAGGGTGAATATGTTTTACACATACAAAGATGAGATTTTCTATAGAACAAAGAGTAGGATGTCACTGATCGAATGTGTTCCCTAAAAAATCTGTAACAATTTAGCTGTGCCGTAATTCCTGGTATTGTGTGATGTTCCTCCATGTTGGAATTTCTGTATCTATGATGTTAGCGTGGGTAGATGGGTAGCAGTTGTGTTGGTAGAGCAAGATTCTGTGTAAGTTTATTTAGTACCTTGAGGCAGTCTCTTGAGCTATAAAGGGAAAAATCAGGCAGAGAGATTTGGGAACCTCATACCATCAAGAAAGCAGTACAGGGAGAAGAGTGCATCCTTCAGACCTGGAATTCCTGCACCAAGATGCTGCCTGACCAAAGAATGATACAGCACAAGGACTTTCCTCCAGAGCTGACAGAGGGAAAGCCCTTCTCATGGAGCAGGCATCCTGAATGCAGACTTGTAACCTACTGGACTGTGTAAGAATAAACTTTTCTTAGTCAGAGCAGCACTAGCTGACGAAAACAAGCATCAACAAGATTAAGCTTGGACTACTCAGCAGAAACCATGCAGACACGAAGGCAATGGGATGACATACAGGGACTGCCAATTAAGTTTGTGAAGTCATCCTAGAAAAAGTGCTAGATATCTCATTGCTGAATATCGCTATGGTCACCTTCAAAGTACTCCCTTTGGGAAGCTATACACTTATGACAGTGCCTAGTCTAACCTTGAAGGCAATTTTAGAACTCTTTCTGGAATGGCCATCAGCTGTCATTATATTACCCTTGATGTCCTTGATGTCCTCAAAATATTTTCCTCTCAATATTTCCTTTATATTTAGGTGAAGAAAAAAGTCACTGGAAGCCAGATCAGGTGGGTTGGGAGGGTGTTCCCATACAGTTATTTGTTTACTGGCTAAAAACTCCCTCATAGACAACTATACAATTAGGTTCATGAACTTGCCACTTTGTGCAATGGCTACTCCAGAAACAGTTCTAAATTTGCTTTGAAAGGTGGAATAGGCACTGGTCTTGGTGTATAGGTTCCCAAGGGGAATACTTCGAAGGTAACTGTAGTGATATTCATCAACGAGGCACGTAGCACTTAGAACAATTAAGTTCATGGAGTTAATTGTGAGATCTCATATACAAAGGCTTGAAGGAAAAAAAATTGCCAGCCAAGAATTATATATCCAGCAAAACTGTCTCTCAAATATGAAGGATAAAATTAAGACATTGACAGATAAACAGAAGTTCACGGAATTTGTGAAAACCAAACCAAAATACAAGAAACACTAAAAGGAGTCTTTTGATTAGAAGAAACACTAAAGGGAGTCTTTTGATTAGAAGATCAATAACATCAGATAATAACTCAAGACTAGAATGCAGGACAGACATAGAAATCACATAAACAAATCAGAGCTAAAATACTGAAAAACAGAGAAACAGAGACGTCAGTACATAAAAAAATAACAACCTGTAATAAAAAAAAGGACTGAAAATATAATCATAGATCTTTCGTACAGACAGGAAGTCAAACGACACACTGTTTCAGGCAAATGAGCTGGAAAAGAACTTTACGAAGTGTTAAAAAGCAAAGATGTCACCTTGAAGACTGAAGCGCATCTGACCCAAGCCATGGTATTTTCAGCTACTTCGTATGCATGTGAAAGCCGAACAGTAAGTAAGAAAGCCAAAGAAGAATTCATGCCTTTGAATTATGGTGTTGGCAAAGAATATTGACTATACATTGGATAGCCAGAAGAATGAGCAAATCCACCATGGAAAAAGTACAGCCGGAATGCTCATTACATACAAGAATGGGGAGACTCTGTCCTACTTTGGACATGTTATTCGGGGAACCAGTCCCTGGAGAAGGGCCTCATACTTGGTAAAGCAGAGGACGGCAAAAAAGAGGAAGGCCCTCAATGAGATGGATTAACAGAGTAGCTGCAATAATTGGCTCAAGCATAACGATATGAGGACGGCGCAGGTAGATGTCAGCCCGGGGAGACACGTTCCAACCCAAGGGAGGAGTATTTGCTAAGGTGGAAATGCCAGCAGCTGCCACGCTGGGGGAGGCGGAGGAGGGGCCAGGTGGGGAGAAGCCCCGCAGTCTCTCAAGTGTTTCAGCTTGGGTCCTCCGAGTCTAGGTTTTATCTTGGGGGCAATAGGGAATACTCTGTGGTTATTTTAAGCAGAGAAGAGACTTAGTCTGTTGCGGGAGAATCACGTACTACGAGTGCAGAGGGTGGAGTGAAGAGAAGAAACGATGACCAGAGACAAGAAGTGAAGGCTGCTGTTGGGACAGAAAAAAGGGGTGAGGCTAGTACCAGGGCCAGAGGCTGACAGAACAAGCCCCCAGCCACTGCCATCGAGTCGAGTCTGACTCATAGTGACCCTAAGGAGCGCCTAGCAGATTTGAACTGGTGACCTTTTGGCTAGCAGCTGTAGCACTTAACCCATTACACCACCCGAATTTCCACAACAAGCACAGCAGGTTACAAAACAGAATATCCCTTTGCTCTGGATTCCACCTTTGGATGAAAGTCTCTGTTTCTAGCCTCACTTACTAAATAAAGGCCTGTAATGCCACATGTAAAATCATCCACGTGAAATACAGTACACTCATGAATTAACATACTTGGCATACTAAATCAAAAGTGTTTTCTATGGCCCTTCCTAGGAATCATGAAAGCAGAATGAAGAAAACATAGTACAACCACCAAATGTGGCCATTTCAGAGTCTAGAAAGATGAGCATGGCCACTCCTTCATCACCCGAGGCCACAGTCTTTGGCTTCTCAGAGCAGTCAAGGTCCACAACAGCTCCACCTCTCTTAGAGACAATGCCTGGCCCTGCTTTGGCACAGGCCTTATCACCAAGAAAAGCAATTAGTGCAGTTTGTGGTTAGGTTATTTTTGTCAGCCACCGTTGGGTTGGCCCCAGACTCATGGCTGAGGGAACTCTGTCCCTGGGTTCAGAGAGGTTTAACATAAACCACTTTCTGACATGTCCCTGGATTTCAAAGAAGCTTTAGCACAATCCATTACCCAAAAAACAGTCTACAGGAATTCGAATCACAAACAAAACTTTATGCCTGCACCCTCCTAAGTAAAGCTCTTTCCTTATCAAACTGTGACTATAAGCAAACCATAATCCCCCCTCCTGACCAGCACTTCTTCCCTTAGCAGACCATAAATCCCCTTGCAGGAATTTCTTGGAACTCTCTCCCCCCTCTTTTTAACATTTTAACTCTCTCTCCCCTCTTTTAAACATTTTTCCCTTATCTAACCATAAAATCCCTCACCCTACACTACCTCATTGGAACTTTAAAACTATAAAAACTTGCCCTACTGGCCTGGGGAGGAGCTGAACTACTTTTCACCTCAGGCCTATCCCTCCCCACCTTGCTCTCTCATTCTCTTGCCTGAGTCACTCTCAGCTCAGTCCCCATCTCTTTCTCTTCGAGCGGGCTGAGCCGCCCGTGGCTCAGAGCCCACTCTGTTTCTCTTCAAACTTCACTGGGCCCTCAGACTGGTGTGTCTATGCCTCTGCTTCACACCATTCACGCCCCAGCAATGGGAACCCCACGTACAATGGAGCTAAACACAGCCTAGTGTGGTGGCACCCCCAATCATTCTGACTGAATCACTGTCGTCCACAGGGCTTTAGTTGGTTAATTTTACAAGAAGTTAGCAGGCCTTTCTTCCTAGTCTTAGTCAGCAAGTTCAGCTGAAACTCAGTGAGCGTCCTGGCAAGATGACAGCCTGACAGGTGAGTGGTGGCTGCACATGAGACGCACCGGCTGAGAGTTGAACGTGGCTCTTGTTCATGGGAGTGGAGAATTCCGCCACTGAACAACAGCTGTCTCTGTAACATTGAAAAGAGACCTCAAATGAAGTTTCTGCTCACTCTCTCCTTTTTTGTTTTTAAAAAATAATGTTCTGAGATAAGAATAATACCAAAGGACTTGTGGCCCCTTCTACAACTGCTGGATTCTAATCAGTTTCTGTAGATTACAGCATTGGAAACCCTTTGGAGCAGTTCTACTCTGTCCTATAGGGTTGCTACGCATCTAATCAACTGAACAGCAATGGGTTTTTGGCATTTACATGTCCTTCCATTGGTGAATGTAAGCATCTAATAAAAGTCACTTAGGTCATTTAACTACATTTGATCCCCTGCCCCAATTATCGCCCCAAACTGGATCAACAAATTTACATTCCTTTACCTGTCTCGAGGGTAGTAAATCAACCTTCAGGGAGGTAATAAATCTACATTGTTCAATAAGACGTGAAAGAATCTTAGGACTCCCTGTTCTGTCCTGTGACAAGGCTTAACATCTTCCAGATACAAATCCTTTTGTAATCTGGCTATAAAAGCCGCTGGAATTATAACCCAAGCGGACAGTTTTTGGAGAAGTTATTCTCACTGTCTCCTAGGCCTGCATAGTTGTCTGCTAATAAAGCATTGAACCTCTATCCCCATCTCTGAATTGTGGCTGTCAGTGACAGGTGGAACGAGTTTGTTTTGGTTCGGCAGCACTTCTGATAAAATTCCTCAGGGGACTAATACATGTGTATATAAAATAAACTACATGCCATTTTTTCCTTCATTTGCAGTAAGTGAGCTACTCATTAGATGTGCTGCTGCCAAGACATTCATTAAGGTCCCTAGTGCTTCTCGCCACCACTGCTTCCTATTCTCTGGAACAGGTTGCAGCACAATAACTTGGCCGTCTGAAAGGAAACTGTGTTAGCAAACAAACGAACAACTCCTCCTTTACATTTTTATAAAATCACAGAATGTGAGAACCTTGGAGGTAACCTAATTCTACCTATTTGGGAACACATAGTGTCATGTAACTAATATGCATCAGAGTCAATTTCTGCTATGTAAACTGACTTTCTTGGTGTGTAAAATTTCTAGTGTTTGCTTATTTTAAATCAGATTTCTTATTGTCTTATTGACTTAGAATAAATTTTGTATTACTTTTTCAGATTCTTTCTTGGAAGTTCAATGACTTCAGTACTTTGTAATAGTGTAAATAGAACTCAAATCAATTCATACCCTTATAATTACTAATTTGGGTGATACATAACCACTTGTCACTAGGCTGCCTCTACATATCTCAGTTCTTTATAAGATAGGCATAAATTTTAGCTCTGTCCCCAACTTCATGCTATCAAGAGGCACACGGCAAATAAGTAATAACAGCCATCACCATCAGCAGATGAAGTGCCCGTGAAACCGCTTCAGAGGAAAGCTATGTCAGAAGCTCCAAATGTAGAAGGAATGATTTAGACTGGAAGTGTCAGCACAACCTAAACATTCCTATCATTTAGGTAGCATACTGGTTTACAAAGCAATATATGTACACACACACATATATATATATGTATAACATCATAAGTACTTTTTTTGTATTGTTAATTTTCTGAGTTTTATGGGATAGCTATTAACTTTACTCCAATTATAGTAATGAAAAAAACAAAGCTGTAAGAAGCTACGGGGCAGCTACTGCACTAGCACTAGAAGGCAATCAAGTCTACTGCGTTTCCTTCTACATTCTTGCCTAACGGCGAGGAAGGTGGTGTGATGAACTGAACTTTGTGCCCCCCAAATATGTACTGAAATATTGGCCCCTATACCTATGGACCTATAGATCATAGTGATTAAATGCTATGGCTGCTAACAAGAAGGTCAGCAGCTGAAATCCACCAGGCAATCCTTGGAAATTCTACGGGGTAGTTCTACTCTGTCTATGGGGTCGCTACCAGTCAGAATTGGCTTCACAGCAGTGGGTTTGGTTTTGGTTTTTATACCTATGGATACCCATACCTTCGTTATGTTAATGAGAAAGTGCCTGTGTAGGGCAAGTCCTCCTAATCACTTCTGATTTATAAAAAGAACAGAAGAGACACAAAAACACACAGATGCGGGAGACAAACATCAGAGAAGGACCTTGTATAAGCCAAGGCATCAAGGTATGGCTGGAGCCACAGACAAGGAAGAAATGGCCAAGGCATGTCCTTGATTTGGACTTTAAGGTTCCAGAACTGTGGGGGAGGGGAGACATGTCTGCGTTTTAAAGTCCCCCCACACTCACTGGTGTTGTTTGTCTGGCAGTAGCACCAGGTAACTGAGACAGATGGGATCCTGGGTATTTCCTCCGTATTCTCATAGCTAGGACAGTCTATTGGAAAAATCCGCAGGCCAGCCTTTCTGGAGGTAGAAGAGACACAAAACAGTATCTTTGAAAAGTATTTGATGAAAAAATTCGTAGTGACTATACCGAAAAGTAAGAACTGTCATGTCAAGGAGGGCATAGCTGCTGTTTTGGAAACCCGAATCTTCCTGAGCTGAGAGTTTATGTGAACTGATCGCAGCTTCACCTGCTGACTTGCTGGCGCAGGTAGAGATGACACGCGCCACAGCCATCACTCACAGCAGGGTCTGCAGAGCTCCAGCTCCCCACTGTCTCCTGTTTCCTGTAGCCACAGCAGCAGCTTCCTGAGCTAACAGTTGTGAGAGTAGGAAATACTTAAGTCAAAAGCGACCAGTGCAAACAATGCACTGGTTCTTAAGAAACTGGGGGCAGCCCATCAGCTGATCGTTGACGGGAAAAGGTCCCACCCTCATTCTAACACAGATCAAACTGACAAGACTGAAAAAGTATGAGTGAATTCAGAACTGGTTTCACTACTGTCATTAGTGTTTGGCTGACCAGCCAGTATATCTAAGTGTCATAGAGATCATAGTGACACAAAGGAAAATATTCTTAAGGCATCCATGAGATATTTTACTTTATTTCCATGGGAATGCAATCTGTTTTCTTACTTAAATGATTTCTTACATTGTTTTTTCTTTATTACTATGTTTTTATCAGAAGCAATTTGAAAATCAGATAGCCAAGCCAGCCAAGTGCCGTCGAGTCGGAAAATCAGATAAGTATGATAAAAATTACCCATAAACCTACCATCCAGACACTATTAAAAATTTCCATTCTTCCCTTTGCATATGATTTTTGGCTTTGCTTTCAAATCAAAGTGGCACCCTTTCAGAATTTGCTTTTTCAGTTAGCAATATGTCACCTTGAAGTTATTAAATATTTTTTATAAAACCAATTTAAAACCTACAAAGTATGCTATTTTGTGCATATATTATAATTTATTTAATTAATTCTTTTTTGCTGGATTTTGACGCTTCCAGTGATTTTTCACTATTACAAATAACACTATAATGGACTTACCTGTAGCTAAATTTTCATGGGCATTCATGATTATTTACTCCAGATAAATTATTGAAAATGACACTCTTAGAGGCTAGTATCATTTGCTTTACCAAAGCTTTTCATTATTAAAGGCAAATCTGTTCCTGATTCTGTGATTATTTTCTCTGTAGTTTGAATACCTAGTTCTTCCTTATGCAAAAATTACATTTACTTGCTGTCATGGAATGAATTGTGTCCCCCGAGAAACGTATGTGTTGATTTGATTTGGCTGTGAGTCAAATATGGTGCCCTTCCTCCCTTGTGTTGTGAATCCTGCCTCTGTGAAATTGATGATGGAAAATGTCCAACAGTTGTGTCGGTGAGGCAGGTCTCAAGCTACAAGCTTGTGGGCTACAAGGGAGAAAAGTGAGGCAAGGAGTTGGGAACATCATACCACCAAAAGAGAAGCACCGAGAGCAGAACACATCCTTTGGACCCGAGGTTCCTGTGCCAAGATGCTCTCACTGGATGTGGACTCAGCCTACCGGACTGTGATAAATTTTCTTACTGAATGGACTTACAGTTTATAAATGGATTTGCAGCTTACCGGACTGTCTCAATAAAGCTTCTCTTCATGAAACCTTCGACTCTTGGTATTTTCTGTTGGAGCAGTACCAGGTGACTAAGACACTTGCTTTATAACTCAAACCCCATTGCTGTCAAGCCAATTCTGACTCATAGTAACCCTTATGGGACAAAGTAGGACTGCCCCCATGGGGTTTTCAAGATTTCCCAATTGTCAACTGACTCTTCCTTCCCAGCTTCTCATCCTGTACACCTTCATCTTGGTTTACACCCTCACTATCCGGACAGTTACTTCTTGATTTCTTCTCTCAAATGGCTCTGAAGTGTTCTTCTTCCTTTTCATTCCCACCATCACTAGTTCAGAGCACTATAATAACTCATATTTGGCTGCTAACCAAAAGGTTGGAGATCTGAATCCAACCAGAGCTGCCTTGGAAGAAAGGTCTGGTGATCTACTTTTGAAAAAATCAAAACTCTGTGGAGCATAGTTCTACTCTGACACACATCACATCATAATAAGTCAGTCAACTCAATGGCAATTGGTTTTATGAAACGTTTACAGAAGCAGACTGCCACGTCTTTGTCCATAGTGGCTGATGGGTTTGAACCACTGACCTGTCAAATAGCAGCCAAGTGCTTTAACCATGGTACTACCAGTGTTCTTTGCTTGCTTCATAAGCTCATTATTTACAAATAACTCTACAGTTGTTTTGGAATTTGTTTTTTATACCATACAACAAAAAAAAACCCACTGCCATCAAGCCAATTCTGACTTATAGCAACCCTACAGATCAGGATAGAACTGCTCCACAGGGTTTCCAAAAAACACTTGGCAGATTTCGAACTGCTGACCTTTTGATGAGCAGCTGTAGCACTTACCCACTGTGCCACCAGTGTTGCCTCTGTATCATATACTGTATTTTTTACTGTTAATGCTGCTGCATCAGCCCCTAACTCACAGTGACATCACATGTTACAGAGGACAACTGTTACATAGTGTTCTTTTAGGGAAGAGAATTACCAGGCCTCTTCTTCCTTGGAGCCACTGGGTGAGTTCAAACTGCTAACCTTTCAGTTAGCTGCTGGTTGCAAACTATTTTTACCACACAGGTTCCTTGCACCGTACTATGTGGGGTCAAATTTCAATTTATTTGAAATTGTTAACCAACTGACCCATCAACATTTATCTAAATAATCTTCCCTTTCCCAGTGACCATGATGTCACTTTCAGCATACAATAAATTATGATGCATACTAGGTTTGCTCCTAAACTGTCTCTCTGTTTCATTGCTCTGCCTACTGTAGTGCTAATCTCATGTTATTTTAATGACTATAGATTTATATATTTTCATATTTGAAAGGGTAAATGTCTCTTTCCTGTTTTAAATTTTCTTGGCTAGTTAAGAATCGCTCAGTCAAGATCCCCACCACATAAAATATTTCAGCAAAGTTTTATAGTTTTCTTTATATGTCCCATATAATTTTTGTAAAGCTTACTCCTCAATACTATGTGTACGCACACACACAGAATTGTTACTATAGATGATATCTGAAGATAGACCAGGGGAAAGTATTTGCAATAAATACTATGGGAAAAATTTTAATTTCAATGAGTCTCATTTTAAAAAACAAAAAAAATTTTTAGCTGAAAATGAACATATAAATCACAAGAAACATACAAACGGTCATTAACATGAATAATTATAGACAATCAAGTCAAAGTGACAGACCATTTTTAGTTTCCAAGTACCTAAAAAGACAGCTAAGAAATAAGGCAGCTTTGTCTTTTGAAATCTTCAGTCCATTCTCTCTTCATAGCCAAACTGATACAAAAAGGAGCACATATTCTCAATACCAAATACAAGCGTGGTGTCATGTAGGGCTGTGCAGAAACTTCATAAAACCAGTTGCCATTGAGGTCACTGACTCATGGTGCTGTGATGTGCGTCCGAGTAGAACTATGCTCCATAGAGTTTTGATGGTTGATTTTTTTCAAAAGTAGATCACCAGGCCTTTCTTCCAAGGCAGCTCTGGTTGGATTCAGATCTCCAACCTTTTGGTTAGCAGCCATATATGAGGTATTATAGCGCTCTGAACTAGTGATGGTGGGAATGAAAAGGAAGAGGAAGAGGAGGACATTTGAGAGAAGTAATCAAGACGTGACTGTCCGGACAGTGAGGGTGTAAACCAAGATGAAGGGGTACCGGACGAAAAGCGGGGAAGGAAGAAATAGTCAGTTAATTTTACAGCATGTTGAGACTCAGACACTAGTTGAACTTGTCCTCAGACTTTCCAGCTTACACTAGGATGGTGAAAAGGTGTGGAGCTCTTAAGAGACGTTAGTGCTGAGAGTGTTCGTGCAACTGCCCAAAGAGAAAGTGTGAAACAACACAAGAGCAGGCTGTCAGGGACTTCCTCCCCTGCAGGGGTGGACAGAAGAGCAGAAGTCTGTTGTCAGAGAAGTCTAGCTCAGAGGGAGCCGAGAAGTGTCACCGTGGAATGTGGGAGCCAGGTGACGGCAGACGGACTGCTAGTAAAATGGTTCTTCTCATCTGCAGCTTTCACGGGACATGTACTTGCTTCTAGGCAACAGAGTTGTTCAAACGCTTTCTGTATAATCTTCATACTGTTCCATAAATTTATCTTCCTTAAACTTCGTGGCATCCTCAAAAGTCAAAGCGTCATTTAGTATGTCCATTGCCTAAAGCAATTCCAAGGAGCTTCATGAGAAAGAAAGCATATTTTGAAGAACATTTTTTTGTATTCCCTGTTATACCACTTAGCAAGACATGTGGCAAATATTGAATATATGCTTACTAAATAAAAAAAAAATTAGTACAATTTTAAAATTGGAAATAAATGTTGAAACTAGAAACAGAAATGTTTTTCTTTTCCTTGTCAATAGTGAGAAGCACAGATCATGTGGCAAGTGTATTTCCTCCAGACTTCCTGCCTTTGATATTATTCTTACTTGTGCCCCGTTCTACAGAACTGTCAAGGTTATCGCATCTACCCCTTGCTTTGACTATGCAACGTGCCTAAAGAAGTCACAGAAGTGCAGTGGCTGTGCCACTCCTTGGATTTCAATCTGGAAACAGGCCACAGATCTATCCTTCACAGTTCTGGTGGACTTAGAAAGTCTGGTGACTAGATAGAAGTGGGTGCTAACTATGATTGCTCTAATAAATTCTTAGGAAGCAAAATACTTGTATAAAATGTGAAAGAAGTGATAACTTAAATATACATATTTTGGAGCCCTCCATATATACCCAGTGGTGTAGTGGTTAAGCATTTGGCTGCTAATCAAAAGGTCAGTGGTTTAAACCCACCAGTCATTACATGGGAGAAAGATGTGGCAGTCTGTTTTTGTGAAGACCTACAGCCTTGGAAACTCTATGGGGCAGTTCTACTCTGTCCTACAGGTTGGTAAGAGTCAGGATCAACTCAACAGCAACACATATGTATATATATATGGAGACTCTTGTTCTCTTTCTCTTTCTCTCTGGAGACTTTTGTTCTCAGTCTCTCTATAAATATAAATGCAAATGTATGTATACACACACCCATTGTTGTTAGCTGCCATTTCTCACTCATGGTGACCCCCTGTGCAGAATAGAACTGTTCCATAGAACAGCCTTGAAAAAAGGCTGTGACCTTTCAGAAGCAGATCACCAGCAACTTAGGCTGGGTTCTCTAGAGAAGCACAACCAGTGAAGTGCATGCACACACATACAAACATACATCAGGCTGGAGGCTTCTCCTGACTCACATAGGTGCATGGGCTGATGAACCTGAGATTGGCAAGTCAGACAGCAGGCAGCTGGCTCACAGGCTGTGGTGGGTGATGAATACCAAGATACGCAGGCAAAACAGTAAGTAGTTGACTCAAGTCCCAAGAACCAGAGGTTAGATGATGATACATCGGATGCAGGATCCAGAGCCACCAAGCAATCTTTGCCACAATATGTATTGCCAGAACATATGTATATTTGATGCAGGCCACACCCCCAAATAAACCCTCCTTGCAACGGATTGTCTGATTACATCATATCACATCATGGATGATGGCTACATCATCACAGAACTGCCAAATGACATCATTATATAAGTGCTAAAGCATGAAGAATTATGGAAGAGCCACTTTGACACATGATTTTAATCATCACAGTCTAGCTCTTGTCAACCTGCATCTATGCAAATCTCCTTAAACCACACACTAGCTTTAAATTAAGACAAGTACAAAGCCATACTTGCACAAATCATTATACAACTAATGAGTACAACTGAAAATGCACTAGCCCCATTTATAGCTTATATTTTACAAGTGAAAAAACAAAAATACTTGATGCACACATACAAGGAAGAAATCCTTGTTTTTGCAACTGGTCACATGGTTGTAACTGGTAACTACCTTCTTGTACCACCTGTTCTATGTTCCCTTTGCTCTCAGCAAGCAACTTGCCAAGTCGTGGTTCTTTCCTGCTGGTGTGATTCAAACCTTCATTCCTAAAGAATCCGGGCCATTAGCATTCATGTCAGAAATGGGTTGCTGTAGTTTTCCACTAACTTTAATTACAAGGCATAGTAGTACTAAGATACTCTAAGGGACCTCCTGTATTCCAGACATATTCTTCTTTAACTCTATTATGCAACATGCATTGATTTTCCCTTGGTAGTCAGGGCCAGTCCCATTAGCCAATATGTTAACAGCCTTCACTGCCTGTTAATCTAGAGGCAAGAGGAGCCCAAAGCGCCCAGGTGGTATTCTTAACTTTCAGTTCCATGAAATCCGTGTTGTGTACCTCCAGGTGGGAGCATTCCTCCTTTTAGAACTAAGACCAGACCTCTAGAGTCACAGAGAATGGAGCTGTAGGGACAAGAAACAAAGAGTTTGCAAGTGGGTGACTAGAGGTAAGAGTGCGTGCCGTCACTCCCATCTCCACCCCATGATTCCTGAACTCATGAATCCTGGCTAAGGGAGAAACAGCAGCTCGTATTAGATGCTGGTTTACAGCACGTACTTCCCTCTGGATAACACTGCCCCAACCCTGCAAAGTGTTGCCACCTAGTTGGTGCCATAATTGTGTCCTTAGAAGACCGTTCCATTGTTCTATAAAGCCAACGACTTCACGATAATGGAGAACACAGTAAGACAAGTGAATTTCATGAGCACAGACCCACTGAGTCACTTGATCCAGTGCAACGGTGCGCGAGATGCCATGATGGTGATAAAGCGTTCCGTGAGTCCACAGATGGTGGTTTGGGCAGAGCTGTTACGTGCAGGGAAAGTAAATATAGATCCAAAGTAACTGCCCATTCCAGGGAGAAGGAAAAGCTGTCCTTTCTGGAACAGAAGCAGTACAGTATAATCAGCATGGTACCAGGTTGCTGGAGGGAAGGTATCATTATCAGGGACTCAGTGTTCTGTGCCACTGTCAGATTGGGCATTTGGCAGAGGCTGTAGCCAAGTCAGCCTGGGTGAATAGAAGTCCATGTTGCCGAGCCCAGGTATAGTAACCTCTATCCCGGTCACCACAGTCACTTGGTTCATGAGCCAATCGGGCAACAACAGAAGAAGAGGAATATGTCATCTTATCTACTTGATTGTTAAAATCCTGCTCTGCTGAGATCGCCTTTTGGTGAGTATTCAGAAGAGAGAAAAGTATCTTCACCTCTCCAGCTCATTCAGAGATCTGTTCACATACTTATTCCCTACACTTCCTTCTCACCAATTCTCCAATCATATTCCTTCCAAGTCCCTGACCATCCTATCCACGAATCGGTACACAATTACATATGTCATTTATCCTTCCAAACAAAGCAAACAACTAGGTGCACTGCTTGAAGTTCTACCCATTGGGAGGATCTTCCGTCACCACTGTGCCTTAGGAAGGCCCCACAAAGGTGCTGCAGTGCTGCTGCTGTCTGTTTTCTAGTGGTGCCTGCATATTGTACAGAATGATCTGTAAACCAGGCACAAGTCTTCTCTTCCTCAGTCAACTGATCATAAGGAACTCCCCAAGAAGCAATAGATGCAGGCATTAGCAGACAGGTAATGTAATAGGAATAGAGGCCATCAGCATTTAGGCCACTTACTCACGCAAATTACTTGTGCCTTCAGGTCTTGCTCCAGCCCAATCTTGTATGTCACACTTTCATTTAATGGTGGAGTGCTGCTGTGCATGTCTGGCTTTATGACTCTGTGGGTCAGACAATGCCCAGTATATCACGGCCAGGTAAGGCCACATGGTGACTTGGTGTGCTAGGGTTAAGCATTCAGTCTCTTCTTTGGCCAAGTTAAGAGGCCAAATGAGACTTCCCTAAATTGTTATCTGCAGAAGATATCTGAAGAGGATAGCAGGCTAATTTTATTTTTTTATTATGACTGAGTGAAAATGTACATTCCCATATAAATTTACATGCCCCCCTATATGCAGCTTCCACTGCTCTCCCTGCCCAGTGACGGCACACCATTCCTCTCTGCTCCACACATGTTTCATCCTTCCAATAGTCTCCTTTCCCCTCCTCTCCACCCACTCCCCTTACTCCACCCAGAGGTCAGCAGGATGATATCCTATAGATGCATAGAACTATAAAGTGTGTCCAATATATGTTCACTCTGCCTGACCAAGTCCAATACATTCATGTCCAAAAAATGGACCTTCATTATGATTCATGGGCAAGGGCAGCATGAGGGCCAGGGGCCATGCTCCCAGGGGAACCCCGAAGCCACTGGACCATCAGTTGCAGTCTTTTAGTGGAGATCTCAGGGTGCACCCCTTTTTATTCTTGTGTTGCTAGTGAGACTCAACTCAGTGAGCTCCATCGCAGCTATCACTGGTGGTGGCCGAGCACCATCCAGTTCTTCCGGTCCCAAGTCTGTGTAGTCACCCACTCATGTGGGTCTCTCTATCTTCTGGGTTGTCTTTCCTCCATGTCATTTTGATCCTCGGTGAGCATCCGTTAGCAGGCTAACTTTAATCCAAATTCTTAAGGGTTTGTACTATGATTTAGTAATAGGGGATAACCAAAGAGTCCAAACAGCAGCTCTACCTGCCACTGACTATTCAAGCACCATAGAATCAGCCAGATCACGTGGCTGAAACAGAAGAGCAGCTTGCAAGACAGTCTAAATCTGTATTAGAACCTTCTCTTTTATTGAACCTCACTGAAAACTAGGAGCTTTTTGAGTCACCTGATAACTAGGCAAGAGTAGCATACCCAAATGAGGGATACGCTGCCTCCAAAATTCCACCAGGCATTGCACAACTTTTCATTGCAAGAAAAGCCAGATGTAACAACTTATCCCCCATTTGGAAAAGAATATCTCAACACACCCCACACCACTGGATCTCTTACTGAGATGGAAGGTGTTTAGATTTGTGTGTGTGTGCATGTGTGTGGGAATAATTTTCCACCCTCTAGCACACAAACATTTTACCAGTAAGTCTGGAGTCACTGACACATCCTCCTTACTAGGTCCAATCAGCATAATATCATCAATGTAATGGACTAGTATGAAGAGTGGACCTTATGGAAGGAGAAGGTGATCTAGGTTTCTGAGGATGCAATTATGACATAGCCTGAAGAGTTGGTAAACCCCTGAATAGGACAGTGAAGGTGTCTGGTTCCTTTGCAACCAGAATTGAGAAAAAGGCAATGGCTATATCAATCACTGTAAACTAGGTATCAGGAGATGTATTAATTTGTTCATGCAATGAAACCACATCTGAAACAGCAAGTGCAAATGAAGTAATCCATTGGTAAAATTTACAATAATCCACCATCATTCTCTGGATCCATCTGTGTTTTGCACAGGTCAAATAGGGGAGTTGAATGGCAATGGCATAGGACTCACCACTTCTGCATCCTTCAAGTCTAGACAGAGCTCCAAAATTGATTCTAAGGGTGGACTAGGCACTGGCCATCAGTGCATAGCTTCCCAAGGAAAGTACTTCAAAGGTGACTGTAGTGATATTCAGCAATGAGGCACATAGCACTTATAACAATTAAGTTCACAGACTTAATTGGCAGATGTCATGTAGTACCCTACTTTGCTTTTTTGTGGTGGATTGTGTTTTAAAGTCTTTCATCTGCATCAGGCAGGTTGTTAATGAGTTGTCCTCCAATCCTTATGCCTCATTTTTCTTCACAGAATCCAGCTTCTTGGATTATTTGCTTTGCATACAGATTGCAAGGCTACAACTCTGATGCACACTTTTCCTGACTTTAAACCATGCAGTGTCCCCTTGTTCTGTTTGCATGAATGCCTTTTCATCCACATACAGATTCTGTAACAGCATAGTTAAGTGTTCTGGAATTCCCATTCTCTGTAATGTTAGCCACAGTTTATTATGATCCACATAGTCGAATGCCTTCGTATAGTCCAGGAAACACAAGTAAACATCTTTCTGGTAGTCTCTGTTTTGAGCCAAGATCCACCTGACAGCAGCAATCATATCCCTCATTCTACATCTTCTTCTGAATCCAGTTTGAATTTCTGGTAGTTCCTTGTCAATATACTGTTGCAGTCAACCTTGAATGATCTTGAGCAAAATTTTACTTGTGTGTGATACTAACGATATCGTTTGGTAATTTCCTCATTCAGTAAGATCACCTTTCTTTGGAATGGGCATAAATATGGATCTCTTCCAGTCAGTTGGCCAGGTAGCTGTTCTCCAAATTTCTTGGCATAGACAAGTAAGCACTTTCAGTCCTGCCTCTGTTTGCTGAAATATCTCAGTTGCTATTCTGTCAACTCCTGGAGCCATGTTTTTTGCCAATGCTTTCAATGCAGTTTTGATGTCTTCCTTCAGTACCATTGGTTCCTGATCACATGCTACCTCTTTAAATGGTTAGACATCGACCAGGTCTTTCTGGTATGATGACTGTGTATTCCTTCCATCTTCTTTTGATACTCCCTGACTCGTTTAATATTTTTCCCTGTGGAATCTTCCACTATTGCAACTCGAGCCTTGAATTTTCTCTTCAGTTCTTTTAGCTTGAGAAATGCAGAATGTGTTTTTCCCTTCCGGTTTTCTATTTCCAGCTCTTTGCACATGTCAGTATAATACTTTGTCTTCTCGAGCTGCTCTTGAAATCTTCTGTTTAGGTCCTTTACTTTGCCATTCCTTCCTTTTGTTTTAGCTGCACAACATTCAAGAGCAAGTTTCAGAGTCTCTTCTGGCATCCAATTTTGTCTTTTCTTTCTTTCCTTTTTTTTTAAATGATCTTTTGTTCTCTTCATGGATGATGTCTTTGATGTCATTTCAGTAATTCATCTGGTTTTCAATCATTAGTGGTCAGCTCATCAAATCTGTTCTTGAGATGGTCTTTAAACTCAGGAGGGATATATACTCAAGGTCGTACTTTGGCTCTTGTGGACTTGTTTGAATTTTCTTCAGTTTCAATTTGAATTTCATATGAGCAATTGATGATCTGTGCCACAGTCAACACCTGGTCCAGTTCTGACTGCTGATATGGAGCTTTTCTGTCATCTTTTTCCACAGGTGTAGTCAATTTTGTTCGTATGTATTCCACGTGGTAATGTCCATGTGCCTTCCCCAGGTTGAAAGGCACTCAGAAGAGGATGGGGGAAGAGCTGTTTCCTCAAAGCAGAGGTGACCTTAATGTAGTAGATGGAGTAAAGCCTTTGGGAATCTTCATTTGCTAATGTGCCATGACTCAAAATGAGAAGAAACAGCTACAAACATCCATTAACAATCAGAACAGGGAATCTACGAAGTATGAATCTAAGAAAATTGGAAACTGTCGAAAATGAAATGGAATTCATAAACATCGATATCCTGGGCATTAGTGAGCTGAAATGGACAGCGTTGACCATTTTGAATCAGACAATCATATGTGGTTTACTATGCTGGGAATGACAAATTGAAGAATGGTGCTGCCTTTGTCATCAAAAACAACATTTCAAGATCTGTCCTGAAGTACAATGCTGTCAGTGATAGGATAATATCCATATACCTATAAGGAAGGCCAATTAATACCACTATCATTCAAATTTACACTCCAACCACTAAGGCCAAAGATGAAGAGACTGAAGACTTTTACCATCTTTAGCAGTCTGAAATTGATTGAACACTCAACCAGAATGCGTTGATAATTAGTGGTGACTGGAATGCAAAATTTAGAAACAAGGAAGGACAGTTAGTTGGAAAATATGATCTTGGTGACAGAAATAATACTGGAGATTGCATGATAGAATTTTGCAAAACTAACAACTTATTTATTGGAAGTATATCTTTTAACCAACACAGACGGTGACTATACACATGGACCTCACCTCACACCACACACAAAAACAAATTTCAAATGGATCAAAGACCTGAATATAAAGCCCCCAAATTATAAAGCTTGCAGAATTAAAAATAGGATCAACGCTGAAAGCCCTAATACATGGCGTTAACACGATGCAAACCATAAACAACAACACATAAATTTCAGAACGTAAGCTAGGTAATTGGAATCTTCTAAAAATTAAATACTTACGCTCATCAACAGACTTCACCAAAAGAGTATAAAGAGAATCTACAGATTGGGGCAGGGGGACAGGGTGGGAACTAGCTATTACAAGTCAGACAATGATCTAATCTCTAAAATCTACAAGAAAATCCAACACCTCTACAATAAAAACACAAATAGGCAGGGCCAAGATAGCAGATTACACACATGTCTCAATTCCCTCTTAGAACTAATTCCTGGAATTATAGCTGAAAGCAGCAGTGGACATCTGGGGAGCCCTAGGACTTGGCATAGTATTGTCAGAATTGACTAGACACCAGTAATGGATTAAACTACCCCTGTCAAAGATGAGCCAGCAGCCGCTGATCTCTGCTCCTGCAGACTCATCACATAAGAGAACTGCAGGTAATGATCCCATCTTTGTTATCTGGGAGGTGGGAACGGGGCATAAGCTGAACTGTGATGCTTAAGTAAACAGTGTATAGTGCAGCAGAGAGACAGTTCATAGGATAGCCAAATATTGACAGCCTGGTTACTGACTGAGGGCATCACTGCTCTTCCACCCTCTCTTTTCTGAGCTGCACCATAGGCTACTGTTTCACAGCAGGAAGGGCAGCTCAGCTGGGATGCCATCTTGGTTGTCTGGGAGGCGGAGTCACCCAGCCATGGGCCTTAGCTGTGGCTGATTCTCTAGCAGAGCAGCAGCCCATCTGGGAAGTGCTTCTCCAGCAGAAAAGCAGCGTTGGAGATGATTCATGTCTAGATTCACAGGTGGGGCCTGACAGAGGACAGCTGGAAGGCCCTAACTTCTCCCTCCTTTGCACCATGTCAGAGCATGTGGAGATAGCCTGTGAAGTACTTTCTCAGCAGCAGCTTCACAGCTTTCCACTTAGAAGTAAAGTACTTTTTTAAATAAGACTTGGTGATCTGACTGCTGAGAGGCCCAGTAGCTTGTCCTCTATCTTTCACTTACCCAAATCATAGGGTTGGCTGATGGCTCCCCAGTGCTTCCATAAGTAGGGCACTATCTTTGTAGCCAAGAGGCAGAGACTGCCACCCCAGAGAGTCCACCTGGGGCCAGTCACTAGAGTACATAAAGATGGCTGCTGACAACTCCCCTCTTAGAACGACATCTCAGCTCCTTTTGAGGTAACACCAGAGAAATCAAACAGCTTCTACACGGCACACAGACAACAGACCATAGCTAGCCATTTAAAGAAGCAGTTCCCCATGGCTCCAGAAAACTCCCAAAATAAATAAAAAACTTCTGAAATGAGGAAGCCTTTCTAAAACTATTGGAGGTTGAGTGCAAAAGAATTATACACAGACCCTCCTAGAGACTAAACAAAATGCAGGAGAGCAAAATGAAAAATTAAGTAAGATATGTGAACTGATGGAACATCAATGATCTGAAATCCAGCAGATCAATGACAAAATTACAGAATTAGACAACTCAATACAAACGAGCAGAGGAGATGGGAATTCTGACTTAATGACCATGAGGACAGAGCAAGTGACACCAGCATTTATGAGGAGAACTCAGAGAAAAGAAATAAGAAAAATAAGCATTAAGATACATGTGGGGCTCTATTAACAGGAATAACTTACGTTTAATTGGAGTTCCTGAGCAAGGGGTGATTAATGACCACACAGAGAGCATTGCTGTAGATGCTGAAAGAAAACTTCCCTGAAATTATGAGAGAACACAGATATCCAAGATAAGTATCCAACATCATAAAAATTAGACCCGAAAAGAAAGACACCAAGACATATAACCAAGCTTAACAAAATGAAACATAAACAGAAGCTCTTAAAGGCAGCAAGGCTTAAAGCAAAGCTAACAGTCAGAGGGAAACCCTGTAGGCTTTCATTTGATTTCTCCACAGAAATGATGTTGGCAAGAAAACAGTGGAATAACACATTCAAAGCCTTGAAGGAGAAAAACTTTCAACCAAGAATTACACATTCTGCGAAACTGTCTCTCGAACATGATGGTGAAATTAAGACATTTGCAGATAAAAAGAAGCTTACAGACTGTTTAAAAACCAAACCAAAACAAGAAATACTAAAATAAGATTTTTGCTTAGAAAAACAAAAACATCAAGCGTATACTTAAGGGGCAATGCAGGAAACAGCATACAGAATCCTATTCACCTAGGGAAGTCAGTAAGCTCAATCAAAACTACATTATTAAAAGAAAGGAATCAGTGATCATAACATGAAAACTATGACATCAACACACTAAAAAGAGGGATATATTACAGTAGTATAACCCTTTCAGATGGAGAGGAAACTAAAAAGATATGCAGAAGTTAAAGTCTGGTTTAAACTTAGAATAGTAAGGGGGATCTTAGCTACAAACCAAAATAACAATGTAACATATTAAAATAAGAAGCATAATACCAGAGTCTCAACAAACAAAAAAAAATCACTGAAAAAGATGAAAAGTCAACCCATAAAGAAGAATGACCCAGAAGAGAATATTATGAACAACACAGAAAACATCAACAACACAAAAATAAATGCATCAAAATGACAGCCCTAAACACATACCTATCAATAATTACACTGAATGTACACAGACTGAACACTCCAATAAAGAGACACAGAGTGGAATCACAGATCACAAGACAAGACGTATCTATATGTTGCTTACAAGAAACACACCTAAGATTCAAAGATATGAACAAACTAAAAATCAGAGGATGGAAAAATATATACCAAGCCAACGACATTCAAAGAAGAGCAGGAGTGGCACTACTAATCTCAGATAAAATAGACTGTAGTGTAAGATCTATGATTGTGGACAAGGATGGTCACTATTTATTGCTGAAAGTTTCAGTACATAAGCAGGACACAACAATGTTAAATATTTATGTAGCCAATACCAGAGCATCTAAATACAGCAAACAAACAGTGACTACACTGAAAAATGAGATACATCACTCCACAATAATAGTGGCAGACTTCAACACTCCACTTTCAGTAATGGACAGATCATCCAGAAAAAACCTCACTAAAGACACAAAAGATCTTATTGCAACCATGAACCAACTAGACCTTATTGAAATATACAGAACTTGTCACCCATCAACAGATAAGTACACCTTCTTCTCAAATGCAAATGGAGCACTTTAGAATAGACAGTGTGTTAGGACATAAAGCAAGTTTCAACAAAATCCAAACAGGGGGGTGGAGTCAAGATGGTGGACTAAGCCCACGTCTCCTTATATCCCTCTGGAAACCAAGACCTGAATTGATAATCAAACGGAGCCTTCTGATCACCTAATCAGCCCCAGGACACGGCACAGGGCTGTTAATTGGGACCTCATACCACTGAGCCGAAAACCTCTCTGTTGCTGACTCCTGCACCTGGCTATCCTTGGCTCTCACGGACTGAAGGTAAATGCACCATTTTGAATTCTTTTTCCCTCTGTCTTGACCAGCGGGCGGAGCAGGGTCTTGCCTAGCGGCTAGACTCAGACACGCTGCTGGGGGCACAGGCAGGCGAAATTCCCATATTTTGAGAGCCAGGCTTGTGACTCTGTTAATCTAGCCACTTTGAGCGTGTCGTTTTATATCTGCCTCAGTGGAGTTTGTATGGAGTTTCACGGTCAGTGTGTGGGACGTCATGTTGGAAATGGAGAATCTAGCGGGATCTCATTCTTAGGCTGGGAGCCAGCACCTGCAAACAGGACTGTGCTTCTCTGACGGAAAAGCAGTAATTTACCTAGTGCCACCTGCTTTGGGGGTTCTGCAACAGACTCAGAGGAATCACTACCTCTCGGCACCTTCAGCCCCTCTGTCTGCTGCCTGTGTGGAGGGCGCCATTTTGGATACGGTGGCCACAGCTGGACCTAATTCTTAGCTTGGGAGCCAGAGCCTGCCCACAGGAGACCGCTTTTCTATCAGAAAAGCAATACTCTACGCAGTGTTGTCTAAGGCTAGGCCCTGTCAGCAGAGGCCAGCAGTGCAGTAGCATTGCTGTATTCTGAACTAGTTTGTATCATCTGGGGTTGGATATAGTGGCACTTACTTTGCCAGTTGAGAAGAGGGACCTCTACACCTGAAAACCTGACTGACTTGTGGTCAGATACCTTTTGCTTTACATTTTAAGACAGCCTAGAGACACATCTTCAGTCCATCCTCACAGTACCTCTTCCAGCCTCTACATACTCACATGGGTCCCAAAAAGCAACAGACACTTGTGGCATACCAGAAATCAGCCATGCCTTCAGAAGGCTCCCACACAAAGCAACCAAGGAGTTTTCCAGATGAAGAAACTTTTATGAAAGCATCAGAAAGTGAATACAAAATGATTATATACAGAGCCCTTCTAGACCTTATACAAAATGCAGCAGAACAAAATGAAAAATTAAGCAAGCTGTTTGATCTGATGGAACACTAGTACTCTGAAATCCAACAGATCAAGAACAAAATCAAAGACATAGAAACTTCCATGCAAAGCCAAGAAAACAGGATGGAACAAATAGAAAAAAGAATTTCTGACTTGGAAGACAGAGCTACTAAGGCCAGCATCTATGAGCAGAAATCAGAAAAAAGAAACAAGAAAAATGAAGAAACATTAAGAAGCATGTGGGACTCTATTAAGAGGAACAGCCTTCAATTAATTGGAGTCTCTGAACAGGGTGAGACATCTGAGAACACAGAGAGTATCGTTGCTGAGCTGCTGACAGAAAACTTCCCAGAAATCATGAAGGAAGAGAATCATAGACATCTCAGATGCATATCATACGCCACCCAATATAGATCTCGAAAGAAAGGCTCCAAGACATATTATAATCAAGCTCAACAAAATGAAACATAAGCAGCAACTCTTAAAGGCAGCAAGACTCAAGCAAAGCTAACATTCAGAAGGAAACCCTGTAGGGTCTCTTCAGATTACTCAGCAGAAACCACGCTGGCACAGAGACAGTGGCATGACACATTCAAAGCCTTGAAGGAGAAGAACATCCAACCAGGAATTATATATCCTGCAAAACTATCTTTCAAATATGAAAATGAAATTAAGACATTCCCAGATAAACAGAAACTCAGAGATTTTGTAAAAACCAAACCAAAACTACAAGAAATATTGAAAGAAGTTCTTGGCTCTGGCTTAGAAGAACAAAACCACTCCGTTAGGGAAGGCTCCAAAGCCAATCACAGCTTTGATAAGGAAAGAAGCAATCCAGTGATCATCATGAAAACTATGGTGTCATCACATTAAAAAGAGGGATGTACTACAGTTGTTATAGTCCTTTCAGATGGAAAGGAAGATGACAACACTGGTAGTAATTAAAATTGGGTTTATATATAGTTTATTAAGGAGGATCATACGGGCAGCTGTAAAGCTGTAAAGCACAACAAAGATGTATCACATCATTTCAAGAAATGTAACACAGGAGTCTCAACAACCACAAAACCAGCTCTGAAAGAGGTGAAAAATCAACTCACAAAAAAGAGTGTCCCAGAACAGACTAATAAGAACAACAGAGAAAACATCAACATAAAAATAAACACATCACAATGGCAGCACTGAACACATAGCAATCAATAACTACATTGAATGTGAATGGACTGAATGCTCCAGTAAAGAGACATCAAGTGACACCTTGGATCAAAAGACATGATCCATCCATATGTTGTCTACAAGAAACTCACTTGAGACCTAAAGATAGGAACAAACTGAAAATTAAATGTTGGAAGAATATATATCAAGCTAATAATGAACAAAGAAGAGCAGGAGTGGCAATTCTAATCTTAGACAAAATCAATTTCAATGGACACTATTTATTGCTGAAAGGTTCAGTACACAAGCAAGACTTAACTATATTAAATATTTATGCACCTAATATCAGAGCACCTAAATACGTCGAAGAAACACTGACTACACTCAAAAGAGAGTTAGATGACTCCACCATAATAGTGGGAGACTTCAACAACCCACCTCAATAGTGGACAGATCATCTAGGAAAAAGCTCAGTAAAGATACAGAAGACCTCATTGCCACAATTAACCAACTAAACCTCATTGATATATACAGAACTTTCCACCCATCAGCAGACAACTACACCTTCTTCTCCAGTGCACATGGAATATTCTCCAGAATTGACCATGTGATAGGCCATAATGCAATGCTCAACAAAATCCATACTGTTGAATTAATGCAAAGCATCTTCTCAGATTATAAAGCCATAAAAGTGGAAATCAATAGCAGAAAAAACATAGATAGAAAGTGGAACTCTTGGAAACTAAACAACATCTTGCTCAAAAAAACATGGGTTATAGAGGAAATCAAGGATGAATGAAAGAAATTCATGGATTCCAATGAGAACGAAAACACTTCCTACCAGAACCTATGGGATACAGCCAAAGCAGTGCTCAGAGGTCTGTTTATCTCCATAAATGCACACATCTGGAAGGAAGAAAGAAACCAAATCGAGGGACTAACCCTACAGCTTGAACAAGTAGAAAGAGAACAACAGAGGAACCCCTCAGGCACCAGAAGAAACGAGATCATAAAGATTAGAGCAGAGCTAAATGAATTTGAAAAAATTGAAAAGACCAAAAGCTGGTTTTTTGAGAAGATCAACAAAATTGACAAACCACTGGCTAAACTTACTAAAGAAAAGCAGGAAAGGAAACAAGTAACCCAAATTAGAAATGAGAGGTGGGTTGTCACCACAGATGTATCAGAAATCAAAAATATCGTAACAGAATACTATGAAAGACTGTACTCTAACAAATTTGAAAATCTAGGGGACCAATTCCTTGACTCATACCACCTACCCAAATTATCACAACGTGAAGCAGAACAACTTAATAAATCCATTACAAAGGAAGAGATTGAAAAGGTCATCAAAACACTGCCAACCAATAAAAGTCCAGGTCCAGATGGCTTCACTGCAGAATTCTACCAAGCATTTAGAGAGGAGTTATCTCCAATACTACTGGGGCTATTTCACAGTATAGAAAGGGATAGAGTACTCCCAAACTCATTCTATGAACCCAGCATAACCCTGATACCTAAGCCAGGGAAAGACCCAACAAAGAAAGAGAACTACAAACCAATATCACTCATGAATCTAGATGCAAAAATCTTCAACAAAATTCTTGCCAATAGAATACAACAACATATCAAGAAAATAATCCATCATGACCAAGTGGGTTTCATACCAGGGATGCAAGGCTGGTTCAACATCAGAAAAACAATTAATGTGATTAACCACATAAATAACACCAAAGACAAAGATATTCTGCTTTTGTCCATTAATGCAGAAAAGGCATTTGATAAAGTCCAACACCCATTTATGCTAAAAACTCTTAGCAAAATGGGCATAGATGGCAAATTCTTCAACACAATAAGGGCCATTTATACAAAGCCAATTGCCCACATCATCCTGAATGGAGAGAGACTGAAAGACTTTCCCTTGAGATCAGGAACTAGACAAGGATGCCCACTCTCACCTCTTCTATTCAACATTGTGCTAGAAGTTTTAGCCAGAGCAATTAGACAAGACCAAGAAATAAAGGGCATCTGCATTGGCAAAGAGGAAGTTAAAATCTCCCTGTTTGCAGATGATATGATTGTATATGCAGAGAATCCCAAGGAATCTATAAGTAAACTACTCAAACTGATAGAAGAGTTCAGCAAAGTCTCAGGATACAAGATAAACATAAGTAAATCAGTACGATTCCTTTATACCAACAACTAGACTGTTAAGGAAGAAATTATCAAATCAGCACCATTTACGATAGCCCCTAAGATACAGTACCTAGGAATTAATCTAACCAGAGAAATAACAGACCTTTACAAAGAGAACAAGTCCTTACTACAAGAAACTAAGAGAGATTTAGATAAATGGAAAAACCTACCCTGCTCATGGATAGGAAGACTTAACATTGTGAAAATGTCTATTTTACCCAAAGCAATTTATATAATGCAATCCCAATACAAGTTCCAGTGACATTTTTTAATGAGATGGAGAAACAAATCACCAATTTTGTTTGGAAAGGGAAGAAGCCCCGGTTAAGCAAGGTACTACTAAAGAAGAAGAACACACTGGGAGGCCTCCAGTTACCTGACTTTAGAACATATTACACTGCCACAGTGGTTAAAACAGCCTGGTACTGGTATAAGAACAGACAAATCGATCAGTGGAACAGAACTGAGACCCCAGAGATGACACCATCTGCCTATGAACAATTGATATTCAACAAAGGCCCTAAGACATTAAATTGGGGTAAAAACAGTATGTTCAACAAATGGTGTTGGCAAAATTGGATATCCATCTGCAAGAAACTGAAACAAGATCCATACCTTACACCTTATACAAAAACTAACTGCATCTGGATAAAAGACCTAAATATCAAACCTAAAATGATAAAGCTCATCCAAGAAAAGGTAGGAACAACAATGGAAGTTTTAATACACAATATGGACAGACTTCAAAATCTGTCAAAGAAACCACAATTATCAGAAGAAAAAAATAGATAAATGGGATCTATTAAGAATCAAACACTTTTGCTCATCTGAAGACTTTATTAATAGAATTAAAAGAACACCTACAGAATGGGAAAAGTTATTTGGAAACTCTGTCAGACCGATGCCTGATTTCCATAATCTATAAGATACTACAAACTATCAACAAGAAGAAGATATACCATCCAATTAAGCGATGGGCAAAGGAGATGGACAGACATTTCATTAAAGAAGAGATCCAGGCAGCCAAAAAACACATGCGGACATGTTCATGATCTTTAGTTATCAAAGAAATTCAAATCAAGACGACAATGAGATATTATCTCACCCCAACAAGGTTGGCCATGATCCAAAAAACACAAAACAACAAATGCTGGAGAGGCTGTGGAGAAAGCGGAACCCTCCTACACTGTTGGTGGGGTTGCAAAATGGTCCAGCCTCTTTGGAAAGCAATCTGGTGCTTCCTTAAAAAATGGATATTGATATACCATTTGACCCAGTAATTCCACTACTTGGAATATATCCTACAGAATCAAGGCCTTTCACACCAACGGTCACATGCACCAGAATGTTTATCTAAGCACAGTCCATGATAGCAAAAAGATGGAATCAACCTAGATGCCCAACAACAGAAGAATGGATAGGTAAACTATGGTACATATACTCAATGGAGCACTACGCAATGATAAAGAACAACGATGACTTCAGGAAACATCTCATGACCTGGTTTGAACTGGAAGACATTATGTTGAGTGAAAGTAGTCAGCAACAAAAGGACAAATACTGTATGAGACCTCTACAATAAGATCTCAAAAACAGACGTGTGTATAGAAGAAAAGACTCTTTGACAGCTGCAAGGGATGGGAGGGAGGGAGGCAGGCAGGGAGGGTTTAGATTAGATAGTTGCTAGGTATCTGGCTGGGTGAAATTGTGATAGCACACATTAGAAACAAGAACAATATTAAGTGGACTTAAACATAACATGAGTACTCCTTCCATCTTAACCCAATATTGCAAGGATAGAGTAGCTAGGGCAGGGGATGGGGGACCATGCTCTTAGGTGAAATCAAGGCCAACTGGCACAATTAACATTTTGCTAAGAAGGCTCTCTGCACCCCACGTTGGTGAGTGGCGTCTGGGGTTTTAAAAGCTGCCAAGCTGCCTTCCAAGGGCACAGCAAATGGTCCCAACTCAGCAGGAACGGATGCTCACCGAGGACCAAAATGACATTGGGGAAAGACAACCCAGAAGACAAAGAGACCCACATGAGTGGGTGCTTACATCAACTTGGGACAGGAAGAACCAGATGGTGCCCGGCCACCACCAGTGATAGCCGAGATGGAGCTCACTAAGTTGAGTCTCACTGGCAACACAAGAATAAAAAGGGGTGCACCCTGAGATCCCCAGTAAACAACCTCAGTTGATGGTCCAGTGGTATCGGGGTTCCCCTGGGAGCATGGCCCCTCGCCCTGATGCTGCACTTGACCATAAATCATAACAAAAGTCCATGTTTCAGACAGGAATGGATTGGACTTGGCGATGCAGTGACCATACATTGGATGCACTTTATGGTTCTATACATTTATAGGATGTCATCCTGCTGACCTCTGGCTGGAGGAAGGCAAGTGGGTGGAGAGGAGGAAAAAAAGAGACTGTTGGGAGAACGAGACATGTATGGAGCAGAGAGGAATGGTATGCTATCACCAGGCAGGGAGAGCAGTGGAAGCTGCATATAGGTGGGTATGTAAATTTATACGGGAATGTACATTTTCACTCAGTTATATTAAATAAAAAAAAATTTTTTTTAATCCAAACAATTGAATTATTGCAAAGAATCTTCTTGGACCATAAAGCCATAAAATTTGAAATCAATAGCAGAAAAATCATAGGTAGAAATTCATACTTGTGGGAACTGAACAACATCTTGCTCAAAAAGCCATGGGTTATAGAAGAAATCAAGGAAGAAATAAAGAAATTTTCTGAATCAAATGAGAACAAAAACACATCCTAACAGAACCTATGGGATACAGTAAAGCAGGGCTCAGAGGTCAATTTTTCTCTATAAATGCACACATCTGGGATGAAGAAAGGACCCATACTAAAGAATTAACCCAACTTTATGAACAAGTAGAAGGACAGCAGTAGAGGTACCCCTCAGGCACCAGAAGAAAACAGATAATAAAGATTAGAGCAGAACTAAATCAATTAAAGAACAGAAGAACAACTGACAAAATTAACAAAACCAAAAGCTGGTTCTTTGACAAGATCAACAAAATAGATAAACCATTGGTTAAACTTAGAAAAGAAAAACAAGAGAGGAAACAAATAACCTGAATAAGAAATGACATGGGAGATGTCACAACAGACCCAAATGAAATCAAAGTATCATACCAGAATGCTATGAAAGACTGTACTCTTAACAGTTTTGAAAACCTAGAGGAAATGGACAAATTCCTAGATTCACATCATCTACCAACATTATCACGAGGAGACACAGAACAACTTAATAAACTCATCACAAAGAAAGAAATTGAAAAAGTTATCAAAAAAGTATCAACCAAAATGACCTGGCCCACATGGCTTCACCAGAGATTTCTATGAAACTTTTAGAGAAGAGTTAACTCCAATACTACTGAGGCTATTTCACACCACAGAAAGGGGTGGAATACTCCCAAATTCATTCTATGAACACAGCATAACCCTGATACCAAAGCCAGGGAAAGATCCCACAAATAAAAGAAAGTTACAGAGCAATATCACTCATGAACCTAGATGCAAAAATCTTCAACAAAATCCTAACCAATAGAATTCAACAGCGTATCAAAAAAATAATTCACCATGACCAAACTGGGTGCATACCCGGGATTCAAGACTGGTTCAACATCAGAAACACAATTAGTGTTATCAACCTCATAAATAGCACAAAGGATAAGAATCACCTAATTTTGTCAATTGATGCAGAAAAAGCATTTGACAAAGTCCAGCACCCATTCATGCTAAAAACTCTCAGCAAAATAGCAACAGAGGAGAAATTCCTCAATGCAATAAGAGGCATCTACACAAAGCCAACTGCCTGCATCATCCTCAATTGTGAGAGACTGAAAGAACTCCCCTTGGGAATAGGAACTAGACAAGGGTGCACACTGTCACCACTTCTATTCAACATTGTACTAGAGGTTCTAGCCAGACCAATTAGATAAGACTAAGAAATAAAGGGCATCCACACTGGAAAAGAAGAAATAAAAGTCTCCCTATTTGAAGACGATATGATTGTATATACAGAAAATCCTAAAAATCTGTAAGTAAAGAACTAATAGAGGAGTTCAGCAAAGTATGATATAAGATAAATGTAAGCAAATTAGTAGGATTCCTTTATACCAAAAAAGAGATTATCAAAGAGAAAATAACCAAACCACTACCATTCACTATAGCCCCCAAGAAGACAAAATACCTGGGAATAAATCTAACTAGAGAAACAACAGACCTATATAGAGAGAAGTACAAGAAACCAAGAGAGACTTACATAAACGGAGAAACCTACCCTACTCATGGACTTAACATTGTGACTATGTCTGTTTTACCTAAAGTGATCTACATATACAGTGCAATCCCACTATAAATTCCAGTGTCATTTTTCAAGGAGATGGAGAAACAAATCACCAAACTTGTTTGAAAAGGGAAGAAACCCAGGATATGTAAAGCACTACTGAAGAAGAACACAGTGGGAGACCTCTCACTACCCGACCTTAGAATCTATTACATTGCCACAATAGTCAAAACAGACTGGTACTGGTAGAAAAGGAGACATATACACCAATGGTACAGAGTTGAGATCCCAGAGATGCCACCATCTGCTTATGAACAGCTGATATTTGACAAAGGCCCTAAGATTGTAAGCCAAGCAAAGCCAAGTGCTGTAAGTGGGATAAAAACAGTCTCTTTAACAAACAGTGTTGACATAATTTGATATCCATCTGTAGAAAACTGAAACAAGATCTACATCTCACACCTTACACAAAAACTAACTCAAATTGGATGAAAGACCTAAATATCAAATCTAAAACAAAGATCACACAAGAAAAAATGTCAAAGATAGAAGTTCTAATACACAGCTTAAACAGGCTTCAAAATCTGACAGACAACGCATGATCAAGAGAACATAGACAAATGGGAGCTACCAAGAAGCTGACACTTTTGTTCATCTAAAGACTTTATCAAGAGTTAAAAGACCACCTACAGACTGGGAAAAAATAGTTGGCCACTACACATTGGACCATCATCTGATCTCCATAATCTACAAGATACTGCAAAACAGCAACAAGGAAAAGGTAAATAACCCAATTAAGCAATGGGCAAAGGAGATGGGCAGACACTTCACTAGAGAGAGACATCCAGGTATCCAAAAGACACATGAGGAAATGTTCATAATCATTAGCTGTCAGAGAAATCCAAATCAAAACAACAGTGAGACACCATCTCACTCCAACAAGGTTGTCCATGATCCAAAAAACAAAAAACAGCAAATGCCGGAGAGTCTGTAGAGAGACTGGAACTCTCCTACGCTGGGCTTGCAAAATGGTACAACCTCTTTGGAAAGCCATCTCGTGCTTTCTTAAAAAGCTAGAAATAGATATACCATTTGATCCAGTAATCCCACTGCCTGGAATTTCTCCTCCAGAAACAAAGGCTGTCACATGAACAAACACATACACAGGAATGTTTATTTTAGCACAGTCCACAATAGCAAAAAGATGGAATCAACCTAGATGCACATCAACAGATTAATGGATAAACAAACCATGGTACATATACTAAACGGAACACTATGCAATCATAAAAAAAAAATGATGATTTTAGGAAACATCTCATAATCTGAGATCAACTGAAAGACATTATGCTGAGTAAAATCAGCCTCAAAAGGACAAATACTGTATGATCCCCCAGCTGTATTTACTGAAAAATAGACTTACATGCAGAAGACAAGACTCACTGATTGCTACAAGAGTAGGAAGGGAGGGAGAGGGTTGGTCATAGATTAGATAGTTGATGGAAATTTGGTTAGGTGAAAGCAGTGACAGCATGCAGTAGACAGCAGATCAACTTAACTGGACTTCACATAAACTGAAAGCTCAACCTCAACCCAATATGACAAGCACAGACTAGCAGGATACAGCTCTGGGGACCATACTCTCAAGGGACATCGAGGTCAAGTAGCATAATTTGTCTATTGCTAAGAGAGTCTTCTGCAATATTGGTGAGTTGTGTCCGGGATCTTAAAAGCTAGCAAGCTGCCATCTGAGGTACACCAAATGGTCACAACTCAGCCAGAACAGGTAACTACTGAAAACAACAAAGATGAGAGTAAAAAAGAGCCCAGGAGACAGAAGGACCCATGTAATGGGTGACTGTATCAACATGTGACCAGAAGAACCAGACGGTGCCCGGCCACCACCAAAGACAGCCATGATGGGGCACACAATGTTGAGTCCCTGGCAACATGAGCAAAAGAGGGGTGCAGCTCAACTGCACTACTAAAAGACCACAATTTATGGTCCAACAGGCCAGGGGATCCTCTAGGCGCATGGACCCTAGACCTGCTTCTGCCCTTGTCTAGAAAACACTACTGAGGTCAACTTTTCAGACAAAAATGGACTAAACTTGGGGACACAATGTGACCATACGATGGGTGTACTTTATGGTTTCTACTGGTCTCTTTCTAGATGGGACAGAAGAGGGTGGAGAGGAGGGGACAGGAGCTTGTTAAAAGGATATGACAAGTATAAAATGAAAAGGAGTGTGCTATCATGGGGCAAGGGGAGCAGAAGAGCTGTATATAGGTGGCCAAGCAAAATTTATCTGGATTGTATACTTTAACTTAATCGCAACAATAAATAAAAACAGACAAAATAATATCCACAAATAGTCCAGTTAAAAAATGGGCAAAAGAAATGAATAGATGCTTCACCAAAGTAGACATTCAAACAGCTAACAGACACATGAGGAAATCCCATGATCACTAGCCATTAGAGAAATGCAATTCTAAACCACAATGAGATACCATCTCACCCTGGTATTACTAGCATGAATCCAAAAAACAGAAAATAACAAATGCTGGAGAGGACGTGGGAACATCAGAACTCTTATGCACTGCTGATAGGAATGCAAAATGATACAACCATGCTGGAAAACATGGCACTTACTTAGAAAGCTAGCAATAGAAATAGCATATGATCCAGCAATCTCACTCCTAGGAATACAGTCCTAGAGAAATAAGAGTCATCACAGGAACAGACATGCACACCATGTTCACCGCAGCATTGTTCACAATAGTGAAAAGATGGACACAGCCTAGATGTCCACCGACTGACGAATGAATAAGCAAACTCTACTACATACACACAATAAAGTATTGTACAACAGTAAAGAACAGCGAGCAATCTGTGAAGCATCTCATAACCTGGAGGGAACTGGGGAGTCTTATGCTGAGTGACATAAGGTAAATACAAAAAGATTAATATTGTATGAGACCACTTCTGTAAAAACTCATGAACAGGTTTATACAGAAAGAGAAACAACTTTGATGGTTAGAAGAAAAACAATAAACAACAGGTAAGTGGCTGGCTTGGCTAAGTGGTAATTGGTGAAGAGCAAGACAGTATACAATACTGGGGAGGTCAGCACAACTGGTAATGTCATAGAAGTTCCACAGACACATTCGAACTCCCTGAGGGACCGAACTGATGGGATAAAGACTGTAGGTTTCATGGTCTTAGGGAACATCTAGGTCAACTAGCGTAACACACTTTATAAAGAAAATGTTCCACATTCTATTTTCTTAAGTAGTGTCTAGGATTTTAAAAGCCTGTGAGCAGCTATCTAGGATACCCACTGGTCTTACTCCTTTGAGAACAAGGAAGAATGAAGATACAAGGGAAAGATTAATTGAAAGGATGAATGGACCACATCTACAACAGCCTCCGTCAGACAGAGTTCACCTAGGTGGTGCCTGACTACCGCCACTATCTGACAGGGATCACAACAAAGGGTTCCAGACAGAGCTGGAGAAAATGTAGAACAAAATTCCAAACCACAAAGAAACAATGGACTTGCTGGTCTGACAGAGACTAGAGAAATCTTGAGACTATAACCCCAGACACTCTTTAAGCTCAGTATTGAAGACACTGCTTAAGTTTACCTTCCAGCAAAAGATTGGACAGGCCCATGAAACTAAGTTAGACTAAGGGGGCACACCAGCCCAGAGGCAAGGACCAGAAGGCAGAAGGGGACAAACAAGCTGATCATAGAGAACTCAAGGTTATGAAGGAAGAACGCTGACATGTTGCGGGTTTGTTAACCAATGTCATAGGACAACATGTGTTGTTGTTGTTGTTGTTGTTAGGTGCTGTCGAGTCAGTTCCAACTCATAGCGACCCTGTGAACAACAGAACAAAACACTGTCCAGTTTTGCGCCATGTCCACAATTGTTTTTATGCTTAAGCCCATTGTTGCGGTCACTGTGTCAATCCATTTCGTTGAGGGTCTTCCTCTTTCTCGCTGACCCTCCAATCTACCAAGCATGATGTCCTGCTTCAGGGACTGACGTTCCTGACAGGATATTCAAAGTATGTAAGACGCAGTCTTGCCATCTTTACTTCCAAGGAGCACTCTTGTTGTACTTCTTCCAGAACAGATCTGTCTGCTCTTTTGGCAGCCCGTCATACGTTCAACATTCTTCTCCAACATTACAATTCAAGGCATCAATTCTTCTTCTGTCTTCTTTGTTCATAGTCCAGCTTTCACATGCATATGATATGACTGGTGACACCATGGTTTGGGTCAGGCACATTTTAGTCTTCAAGGTGACATCCTTACTTTTGAATACTTTTGAAGAGGTTTTTGCAGCCGATTTCCCCAGTACAATGTGTCTTTTGATTTCTTGACTGCTGCTTCCAAGGGCATTGATTTTGGACCCAAGTAAAATGAAATCTTTGACAACCTCACTTCTTTCTCCATTTATGACAATGTTGCTTACTGGTCCAGCTGTGAGGATTTTTGTTTTCCTGATGTTGAGGCGCAATCCATACTGAAGGCTGTGGTCCTTGATCTTCATCAGTAAATGCCTCAAATCTTCTTCATTTCCAGCAAGTAAGGTTGTGTCGTCTGTATAACACAGGTTGTTAATGAGTTATCCTCCAATCCTAATGCCTTGTTCTTCTTCATATCATCCAGCTTCTTGGGTTATTTGCTCGGCATACAGATTAAAAAGGTATGGTGAAAGGATGCAACCCTGACGCATACCTTTCCTGACTTTAAACTATGCAGTGTCCCCCTGTTCTGTTCGCATGACTGCCACTTGATCCATATGCAGAATCCTTAAGAACACAATTAGGTGTTCTGGAATTCCCATTCTCCACAATGTTAGCCATAGTATGATCCACACAGTCGTATGCTTTTGCATAGTTGATGAAACACAAGTAAACATCTTGCTGGTATACTTTGCTTTCAGCCAAGACCCATTTGACATCAGTGATGATACCCCTGGTTCCATATCCTCTTCTACAATGTGTGTACTAACTGTTTAAGGAGAAACTAGTTTGTTCTGTAAAGCTTCATTAAAGTACAATAAAAGAAAAGAAGTCAAGCAGTTTTTTTGAAGTGTAGCATACTTCTTCTGGTTATACTTTGAACTTCATCTTTTGGGCTCACTGAGATTTAAGTCTAGTTACACACCTAGCAGTTAAAACAAGTGATAGGGTTGGGTCTGGGAATTTTTAGCAATGTCTTGTAAATCACCTTCTCCAGCCAATGACTGTGGTGCTGCCCCAAGCAATATCTCAATCAAAGGCTGTGCAGACACAGCTGAGTTAATCAAATCAGATGGAGCAGAGAGATTAACAGCTTTATTGAGGATGGTGGCTTACAGACAAAGACGATATAATCTTTTCAGGTGGAACTAAGGATGCTGGTTCTGTTGGCAGGAGTTCTTGAATGGAATTTAGGGATTCAATGTCCACAGCTTCCTGATTATCCAATCATATGTCCCTATTCCAAATTTCAGGATCCCATTTCCTCTCAGTCAACACTCTGACTTTAACTTTAGACACCATTCAAAGTGGAAATTCAGTTGGCATTGTAATTCAGCTATTCTTATAAGACTCTGGATTTGGTTTTCAGCAATATCAATTATGTTACTACAAGAAATAAGGCTTTTTTTTCCACGGCATTATTATTGGTATCTTTATTATCTCTATTATTGGTACCTTTAAGGTCATTAATGTGCTGCTTCAGCTGTGACTGCAGCCCGGAGCGCGACTCTTTCTTTCACCACTTTGTCTAGGGAGAGTGGGACCAACCAACCAACTTTCTTATGCTTCTATTGATAAAATTATGAAAAGTATTAAAACATTGATCACGCAGAGCCTTGCTTCTCACCAATACTTGAATAATTAGTAGTGATATTTTGCATATTAATATTGCCCCCTCATTCCGTGGATTAGCAGCCCCTTCTTTACTACTGGAAGCAGAGTCATCAGTGACTTTAAGACCAGTCAGACTTGAGAACTAATTTCAAAAACTCATATTTATGGTTTTGTTTCTCTAGAACCACTCTTAGTACCAAATGTCTTAGCCTGGGTACCCTAAGAAAGTAAAACCAGTAGAATATTTATGTATACCTGTGTATATGTACATATACATACAGAGAGATTTATCTCAAGGAAATGGCTCATGCAGTTGTAGAAGCTGTCAAGTCCAAAGTCTGTGGGTGAGGCATTAAGCTGGAGGCTCGTCTTGCCTCACACAGCTACAGGGACTGACAATCCCAAGATCGGTAGACTGGATGGAAGACTACTAGCTCAGGGGATGCAAAGGCTGATGAATCAGAGATCAGCAGGCAGGACAACAGGCTGTTTGCTCATAGGCTGAGGAGGTTGATAAATTCCAAGATCAGCAAGCAATGTAGCAGATAGCTGACTCCAGCCCCAAGATCTGGAGGTCTGATGACAAGAACTCATTTGCAGGATCCAGAGCAAGCAAGTAAACTTTGCCAGAATATCCATATATATATTAGACGCAGGACAAACCCACAAGGAAATTGTTCTTACAACCAATTGTATGATCACATCATGGAAGATGACTATATCTTTACATAACTGCCAAACTACATCATTGCATGACTTCCAGACCAATGAGAATCATGGTCCAGCCAAGTTAACACACAACCTTAACCATCACAACCAGGCTTATCTTCCAAGGAACCTCTGGTGGGTTCAACCTCCAACCTCCTACCTAATTTTGGAACATTCAACTGTTTTCACCATTCATGGACTCCCTACACAAAAGGCAAATTCAGAGAAGGTTAAATGGAAATACATACCAGTTAATGTTGTATTTGCTAGTACATCTAAGAAAAAGTAGGATAAATACAATGTTGAAATCAAATCATAAAATGAAGTTTTGATGTATTATATTTGTGCAATGTAGTCACACATTGTAAGGAGAGCTCAAACACACAACTGAAATTTGCCCAAAGACCTGTATCAAATTATCAGTAGCTGAACAAGACATAACACAAATATACATGGTTTTAGGACTCTGCACAGTTTTTTAAGGTAAGGATATCAGGTGTTAACCATGTACCCTGTCAAGAGATGCGTACATCATAACATGATATAAAAGTTTATGACAAAATGAAAATGTTATAAGGAAATAGCTCTTTTATAAAAGAAAAAGAAATTAAAATGGAATAATTTGTCCAAGGAAATAATCTCAAAAAAAAAGAAAGGATATAATGCATGCTTTCTATACATGTTTGCCAACCACTCCCTCCCCTGGCATAAGTCTTAACACTCCTAAGAAAATACCTTGCCAGGAGATGGAGCAGTTAGTTGTCAGATGAACATACAAGGCACATCTTACTTGTATAAAAATAGAGTATTTTTGAAGACTAATTTGATCACCACAGATTCTTCTAAGAATATTTAGGAAAATTCCCTCTACATTCTGTGGAACAGTTTCACAAAATATGTTATTAAGACATATTGAAATCCTGGTGGCACTGTGGTTAAGTGCTACATCTGCTAAGCAAATGTTGGCGGTTCAAATCCTTGGAAACTCTGTGGATCAGTCCTACTCTCTCCTATAGGGTTGCTATGGGTTTGGTTCAGTTTCATATTGTTACACCAGCTAATGGAAATACATACTCCATGGCATACCTCTTCCTCTTGTATGGTGTTTTATTCAGATATGCATTTGTCTAAATTGATTTCAAATTTTACCCCTGTCTAGATGAAAGAAAAAAAAATTTAGTTTAGCAATCCAATAATTAAAATTATAATCCTTTGGTCAATCTTCTTTGACATTACAGATAGTTAAAATCATTAGCTTGATGTTGCAAAATAAGGCAAGTCTATGAAACAGTAGAAAAAACATCCTGTAGTGACCAAAGTAAGAAGATGTGGATCCCTAATCAGTGTTGCTGTATGGAATCAAGGGTTAAAAATGTTTATTACTTTAGCTTTATATTTCTGTTATGGAATTTACTTTCCTTTATGTTCTTAAGCCTAATATGTTTTAAGTTTCTTTCAATAACCTGCAACATTAGACAAAATTAAAAATCTATCACTTAATGTTGATCAGACAACTACAGTCTCTGGATTTCTGGACCAAATATGATGATTATTTGAGGGCAAAAAAAAAAAAAAAAAAAATCCTCTGCAAAGCAAGGTTAATAAGAACTCACCAAAAACCATGGAATGGTGTCTATTAATTTGAAGTATTACTGAATTTTGTGGAAACAAAAACCACTCAAATGAGAACAAACACAGTCTGTTTATTCAGAGCCTGTTATAGCCAGGAAATCATTCACCTTCACTTTTGTTTGGCAAAGACTCAGAAACAGGAGCGGGAAAGCTCTGACTGGAGGCCGTTGGCAAGGGGAAGCTGGAGGTAGGTTGACTAGACACAGAGTTTCCCATGTAATTGGTTAGGAGTGTATATTTGGTTTTCATTGGTTGGTTCTAAGTTAGAAGTGGGGACGAAAATTAAAGAAGTTGTCAATTATTAAGCCCTGGCCATTTGGGGGCATTGCCACAAAGATTATTGTTTGGCCTCCTGAACTGGTAGCTGAACATAGTGGTTTGACTTCCTAGGTTGGATGGTACAAATGGTGGGCCATCATCCGTTTATTCGTCTGGTCTCTCAATTTCGTCACAGGCATTTCAGTGGCTGAAATTCTATAATACAGCAACGCTTTTCACTCCAGTCCAAGGCAACCCAACCCAATCCAATTCAAGCATACAATTTTGACTGGGGATCCTGCCCTGAAGAGGTTTACAATCTTAATCAAGAAAATCTGAAAAGCAGAGAGCTTTATAAAGAAAATTAAAAGGCAATTTCACAGAGGAAGCAAAGAAAGTAGTAAAAACAATGACAAGCATTTCAAAGAAACAACTGCTAAGTAAACTCTAAGTACTAGAGTTTCTCAGGGTTCAGTCCTGAGTTCTCTCTTCCTCTTCCCTCAGTACACAGTACCGCATCATCTCCTATGGATTTAAATGTCATTCTACTGTTTGCAGTGACTCTGAAATGTGAATCTTCAGATCTGACCTTTCCTCTCCTCTTGCTTTAGATTCACATATAGCCAATTGCCTAAAGTTAACACATCTAAAATTTAATATCATTCCACAGATACATATTCAGCCCCCACTACAAGCCAGACCGTGTCCTGCACCCTAGACTAGTGAGTCAACATGCTAGAAAAAGGTGCCTGGCTCACTCGAAGCCTATATCTGCTGGCATGATAATCGTATCCACAACGTAATGACATCATTTCAGCAAGTGTGAAGTGTTGAAACAGCAATAAAATAGGATAACATATTTCAAAATGATGAAAGGGTGAGGGTAATGCCTCCTCTCTGTTTCACAAAAACAAGTTCCTTCTCATCATCTTGAGTCTGTCTGTAAAACTTCTTCTACTCTCTACCCTTTCTCTGTACAATAGCTAAGTTTGGATTCTACCTCTTCAGGCATCTCTTTTATTAATAAGCTTGCTACTGCTTTGTGACGTTTTCCTCACTAAAGAGAAGAGAGGAGATGATTCCTCCAGGCCATGCATGAGCTAGATATACAGTTTCTCAAATTCACCCCTTAGTTACTGTTAAGGACTGAACTGTGTCGCCTAAAAACACGTATATCAATTTGGCTATGTCAAGATTCCCAACACTGTGCAATTGTTTACCATTATGTCCTCTGATGTGATTTTTCTATGTGTTGTAAGTCCTATTAGTGTGATGTTAATGAGACTGATTAGGGGCAGATACGTCGGTGTGATCTGTAAGACACTATGTCTTAAGCCAGATCTCTTTTGAACTATAGAAAAAAGAAACAACTAGAGAGACATAGGGACCTCATACCACCAAGAAGCAATAGTCAAGAGAACAGTGCACGCCTTGGACCTGGGTGCCTGCACTGAGAGGCTCCTAGTTCAGGGGACAGCTGATGACAAGGACCTTCCTCCAGAGCCCAAAGAGAAAGTCTCCCCCTGGAGCTGATGTCCTGAAGTCAGATTTCTAGCCTACTAGACTGTCAGAGAATAAAATTCTTTTTGTTAATGTCATCCATTTGTGGTATTTCTGTTACAGTGCCACTAAATGACTAAGACAGTTACCATTTGACAAGGTAATTTTTCACCTATTTGTACACTGTTCGTATTTTCTTAAAGTTCATGTTCAATATATTTGGCAGAAATTCTCCACTAACATCATCAGCCATAATTGACTATGTGAGACACATTAATAAATGCATTTTCCTGCCGTAATTAACTTATTCCTACCCTGGACTGCCTCTCCAGGAGACTGTGAAGCTCTATGTGTGACTGCATGATTGAATTCTTCTTGCATGACCTGAAAACGAAATCATGTGTCACTACCAAGGATGTGATAAACAAAATCTCTGTCACAATCTAAGCAGAACTCACCTCAGGAGCCAAGTATTTGGAAATGAGATTCTCTAAAAAGGGCCTTTTCAAAATGGAATTAACAGATGGTTGATGCCAGGGAGATACTTCAAATAGTTGAGATATCAAGGACTGTAGGTTATGAGAAAACTTTGAAGGTACTGGAGCAAATTGTGCTTGACAAATCTTCAGAATCAGCCGGTATAAGTTGTTATCCTCAAACTAAAAGGAGAAGGAATAATGCAAAATTAGAGAAAAGTTTACCAGTATTTTGAATAATAAATACATCAGGAAACAAAAAGAAATCTTCAAATTTCTGTTAGAAGCACCTGTGATCCATGCTAAATCATTTTTATGAACTATAATTTCATTGGTAAATATTACAGGCACTCATTTAACAAGGTGCCATGTTATGTAGAACAAGGTTCTTTGTACTTTAATTTTTTATTATCAAAGCATAGTTGTTCATTACAAAAGCTGACAGTATGAGTAGCTTAAGAAATAAAACGATGCTACTGAGTCAATTCTGACTTATAGTGACCCTATAGGACAGAGTAGAGCCACCCCATAGAGATTCCAAGAAGTACCTGGTGGACTTGAACTGCCAACCTCTTGATTAGCAGCTGTAGAACTTAACCATTATGTCACTACGGTTTCCTATAAGAAGTTACAAATAGAAAAAAATGCATATCATTTCACCACTCACAGGTATATTTTCTCCAAGTATTTTTTCAAAATAATGTTCCTCTTATAGAGTTGTATTCATAATGATATGAAATTTTGCATCTTGCTGTTTTCGTTTACATAAGCATTTCTTAAAATTCTCTTCATTAAATAATCATCTATTGTATGACACTCTCAGTTTGCACATATTAATAATTTTCAGCAGCATGGTGTGGCAGTAAAGGTATGAGTTTGGGCCAGACATTAACTAGATGTGTGACATGTGACAATAATCATAATGATGATGATAACGATGGTTACAATGATAGCATAGAAGGCAATATCCTCAGAAGGACCTCCTTGCAATGGTGGCACTTTGCTGATGTCTGGGAACTTAGATTTCAGAAGAGTTCCCACCATCCCCAAATGATAAGAGTGACTCTCTATGTGTAAACTATTTGTCCAAATAATATTGTTTATGCTGAATATCTGCTTTCCTGCTGGAAGTCTGGAACTGTGCTATTTGTCTGGCAGAGTGGTTATATAACTAACCCTGGGAGGCAACAGTTTACACATTGTCACAACTTGTTGCTGAAAGAATTAAGCAGGTCTGGTGACACAGCAGTTAAGTGCTATGGCTGCTGACCAAAAGACTGCTAGTTCAAATCCACCAGGCACTCCTTGGAAACTCTATGTTCTCTATCCTATAGAGTTCCTGTGAGTTGGAATCTACTTGACAGCAATAGGTTTTCTTTTGGGAGGGGGGTGTTATATAATTACAGGATCCCTAGTGGCACAGTGGTTAAAGCACCTGGCTGCCAACTAAACGGTCAGTGGTTTGAACCTACCAGCCATAATGTGGGAGAAAGATGTAGCAGTCTGCTTCTGTAAAGATTAGGCATGCAAGGTCATGAAACTCCACAGACACACTCAGACTCCCTAAGAGACCAAACTGCTAGGCTAAGGACTGTGAGGACTACGGTCTCAGGGACTATCTCATTCAATCAACATAACATAATTTACAAGGAAAACATTCTACCATCTACTTGGATGGGTAGTGTCTAGGATCTGAAAAGCTTGTGAGCAGCCGTCTGAGATATTCCACTGATCTCACTCCATCTAGAGCAAGGGAAAATGAAGACACAAAGGGAAAGATGAGTCCACAAAATTAACAGATGACAACTACCACAGTCCAGCACAACTTGATGGTACCTGGCTACCACTATCAGCTCCTCTGACAGGGATCACAACAGAAGGTCCTAGACAGAATTGAAGAAAAATGTAGAACAAAATTCTAATTTACAAAAACAGAGTCGAGTTACTGGCCTTACAGAAACCGGAGAAATCCTGGGAGTATGGCCCCTGGGCACCCTTTTAATGAAGGGTGTAATGAAGTCACTCCTGAGGTCCACTCTTCAGGCAAAGATTTGACAGGTCCATAAAAGAAAACAAGACACTAGCCCCAGGACAAGGATGAGAAGGCAGGAGGAAATAGGAAAGCTGATAATAGAGAACCCAAGGTCAAGCAGTGGAGAATGTTGACAAGTCATGAAGTTGGTAACCAATGTTGTTACAAAGCAATACGTGCACTAATTATTTAATGAGAAACTAATTTGTTCTGTACACTTTCATCTCAAGTACAATAAGAAAAAGAAAAGATTACAGTTTGGAAACCTTATGTGACAATTCTATTCTGTCTATGGCGTCACTATGAATCAGAATCAACCCTATGGCAGTGAGTTTTTGGTTTGATTTGTACCACCACTAGAAGAGGACTCATGGAGGCTTGCATGTGATTCCCTATGGACTTCACCCCATGTCCCTTTTACCTTCACTGATTTTATTTTTGTAAATATAACTATATTTTAAGTTCTGTGATTCTTCTTGGCAAACCATCAAACCTGGGAGCCATCCTGGGTACTCCCAAGATAATAACTAACATTTATTGAGTGCTTATTACATGCTAGATTCTACAGAAAGGGCATTATATGCCTATTTCATTTAATCCATCAAGAAGAATTTATAAAATGGGTAATAGATATTATAATTATTACCATATTTAGAGATGGAGAATAACATGGTATGTATTTTGTTACATATTTGCACTTGAAAATTGTTCCTGTACATTGGATATACTTTCTCTGTGCAAAAGCATTTAACAAAATTTGCATTATATGTGCTTCCATAGTGAACATGGGCACAGCCAACAACTTTTATTGAGACTCTTTGTAGGATGGATGAACAAACTGGGGTATATCCTTACAATAAAATACCACTTAACAATAAAAGGAAGTGATGTTGATGCATACAACAACACAGGTAAATTTCAAAATAATTGTGCTGAGTGAAAGAAGCCAGACATAAAAGAGTACATACTATATGACTCATTCTTGTAAAACTCTAGAAAATGCAACTACATTTACAGTGACAAGAAGTAGATTAGTGGTTGTTTACACCTAGGGGAGACATGGAGGAATTACAAACAGACACAAGGAAATTCTTGGAGGCGAGATAGATGTTAAATAACTTGATGGCAGTGATGATTTCATGGGTGTGTACATGCCCAAACCTGTCAAACAGTATCCTTTAAATAAGTAGTTTATGGTTTACCTCAATAAAATGGTTTTAAAAACAAAGGCAGAGAGAGTGTTCTACTCTATCAGTCTAAAGAGACATAAAGACTAAACACAAGGCATGAAGCCTGACTGGATTTTGGATTAGGGAAAAATCACATGATACAATTTTAGGACATATGAGGCAACTTGGATTTGGGTCACATGGACCCGACGGCACTTGGCTTGGCATTAGATGACATTAGGAAATTATTGTTAAATTTATTAGTTGTAATAATGATAGTGTGGTTGTGTATGAAATATAGAAACAACCAAGAATAAAGTCAAAAAAGGAAGAAAAATCTATGTAGAACATTTTTGGTTTCTAGATAAAAAGTCTAAATAAGTTAATATATGAAGAGAAATCATCTAACTCAATTATTTCCACTAATAGAAGCTACATGTTCAATAATTCAAAATAATATTCAATTTAAAAATGTTGTGAATTTTTTAAATTTTAGTAAGAAATATTTATATAAAATGCCCTTTTGAAGAAAAGGGTCCTGACCTACTGTGCCAAACACATACATGAAATGAAAATAATAATGAGGCAAATTTTGTGAGTGTTTTTCTCATCTAGTGCTGCTCTAACAGAAATCCCAGCGTGGATAGCCTTAACAAGGGAAAGGATGTTGTTATACAGCCCAGCAGGCTGTAAGTCCAAACTCAGGCTGTCCCTCTCAGATGAAAGCTTTCCCTCTGTTGGCTCTGGAGAAACTTCCTTGTGTTGCACAAGTCTTTGCTTAGGGAGCGTCTTGGTGCAGGAACCTCAGGTCTGAAGGACACACTCTTCTGCTGCTGCTTTCTTGGTGGCATGAGGTTCCCAATTCTCTCTTTTTATCTCCGGTAGGATGACAGGATAAAGGGTAATGCAAGCCACACTCCCTTTACAATGGAGCAGGGAGGTGATCTTACTAAGAGACTTACAGTCCCACACTAATCCTCTCTAACATAATCCACTGTTAACCACAGACGGAAATTAGGATTTACAGCTTCAGAAAATCACATTATGGAGGACAATCATAAAATACTGAGACTCATAGTCCAGCCACATGGTTACACACATTTCTGGGGGGGACACAGTTCAATCCATGATAGCAGGTTTGTTATAAAGGTTAGAAATACCATATGTCTCTGACATATTCCTGGGAACCTAGAAGGCCATGTACATTTTCAGGACTGCGCATATGCCCAGAAAAGTCCTAGAAAGGTCTTAAGAGCTCACCTCAGCCTAACCTTGGGGTTCTATGCAAATGAACTAAGGCAGAGTTGTGAGCTGCCTGTCTGAGCACTGAATTTATGTCACAACACACAAACTCAACAAAAGTTGAGAGAACCTTAGCTTGCAAGCATTAAATAAAAACTCAGTCTAATGATTCATGGACCATTAAGCTTATGGAGCAGAAATTTCAGTGGCCCTGTATGACAAAAAAATGCAGACTTGTTATGGACTGAATTTTGTCCCTGCAAAATGTGTGCCAACTTGGTTAGGTCACGATTCCCAGTACCGTGTATTGATCTCCCATTTTGTACTCTGATGTAATTATCTGTCTGTTGCAAACTCTAACCTCTATGACATTAATGAGGTAATATTAGAAGTAGTGAGGCAGGGCACAATCCATAGGATTAGGTTGTATCTCGAGTCAGTCTGTTTTGTAATATAAAAGAGAGAATCAAGAAGACAGGAGAATGAACCTCATAACACGAATAAAGAAGGGCTGGAGTTATGAACCTCATAACACCCTTTGGACCTGGGGTGCCTGTGCTAAAAATTGTAGATCAGAGGAAGATTGATGACAAGGACCTTCCCCTTGAGCTGACAGGGAAAGAAAGCCTTCCCTTAGAGCTGGTGCCCTAAATTTGACTTCTAGTTTCCTAAACTGTGAGAGAACCAATTTTTGTTTGGTAAAGCCATCCACTTGCGTTATTTCTGTTACAGCAGCACTAGATAACCAAGACAGAATTTAGTACCACCAGGACAGTGGGGTGTTCAGTTAACAGATACCTGAAATGTGGAAGTGGTTATTGAAATTGTGAATAGGTCAGTGCTGGTACCTCATGATAAAAGCCTAGATCACCTTGAAACGCAATTCTGGTGTGAGCTTGGAAGGAAGTGAGGAGAGCTGTGACGCTGGAGAGGGAGCAGACAGCAAGAAGCAGCAGTATAGACACTGCACCAGCAGAACCAGGAGACCAGTGTGAGATGGTGCAGAAGGAGACACCTGAAGCTAGAAAGCTGCATGCCTTCAGATAGGAGGCTTCCTGGCGGAGTAGGATGCCTCTGGAGACTTATTAATGGAGCTACAGAGCTTCTTAATACTTTCCCAAGCAGGACAGAGGCTAAGCCAGCCCAAGAGGCTTGAGGAGACGAGAGGCTGAAAGGCCAAGGAAAAAGGAGACAGAAGGTGAAGAGACAAGGAGCACAGGAGCAGAGCTTCCTCAATCACCAAGAGTAGGGCCACGACCTCTGGGGTTTGAAAAGGGGAACTACAGCCTTCCAGGTCTCCAAGAGTAGGGTCACAGCCTCCTACGTTCCACAGAGTCAGAACTTTACCAACTCAGTTCCAGAGTGTGGGGCTACCATTCTCAAGTGCCAGTGGGATGGGCTTGACATGCTGCCTAAAGCTGAGGGGACAAGGCTACCATACCTAAGAGGTAGAAGAATGGAATGCCCAGGCCAAGTGGATGGGGTCACCACTCAGCTGGACTAGGAAAATGGGACCACCCAAAGCCAGAAGCACAGAGTTGCCATTCCACTGGGCCTAGAAGGTGGAGCTGAAGCCCAGAACTGAGGGGCTTCCACCTAGAATCTAGAGAGCATGGTCAACACCCAGTCTGGAGGACAGGGCCACCGCCCAAACAGTCTCAGAGAACAGAGGATTATTTTCAAGCCTTGAGAGCTAATAACAAGTTAGGCTGATTTGCTTGGTGCCTGTTATCCCTTCTTTCACTTGAATTTCTCTCATTTGTAATAGAAATGTTTATTTTGTGCCTGCTCCACCATTGTACTTTGGAAGCATGTAACTCGTATTCCAAAATTCAGAAGAAGAATTTTGACCCAGGATGAAATCTGCACTTGGAGTTGATTTAACACCTTTGAGATGATGCAATCAGGTAACTGTATTTTACATGTGGCAAAGACATGAATTAAGAGGGCCAAACTGTGGAACATTGCAGATTGAATTGTGTCCCCCCAAAATGCGTGTTAATTTAGCTGGGCCATGATTCCCGGTATTGCATGGTTGTCCTTCATTTTGTGAATTGATGTAATTTTCCTATATGTTATAAATCCTAATCTCTTGATGTTAATGAGGCAGGATTATGTCAAGTACAGAGAATTCCCCAACGAACAGAGGCAGATAGGAGTGATGTCGAGATTAAGGAAAAAGATAGACAAGAAAAAGGAGGATCAGGGGAGTAAAGGTCATCACAGCTGAAAGCCCAGAACTGAGATTTATTAGAGTATTTATGGTTTGTACTAGGGGAGGATAATCTCTTTAACGTTAAAGAGTTAAAGACATCCAAATCTGTTTCATTCCTTGTCTGAAAGGGAGGGGTTTTCCACGCCCTTTGTCTTCTCACAGTTTTCTGTGATTTATCTCTTTTGATCTGGATGTACTCTTAGGTCACTTCTAGGTTAAAGGACACAAGATGTTAGTATTATGCCCCCTAGTACAAAAGGTTAGGCAGAGTTGTGATAAATAGCTTAGCCAAGCCAAGTGCCGTCGAGTCGGTTATAGTGGCTCAAAACGGCCATGGTCATGTTAAGAGTGTATAATTCCTACAGGATTAGAGGCAATTAATTAAGCAGGATATAATCCACAATATAAGGTAGTAATTTGATTCGATCCCTTTTGAGATAAAAAAGAGACACTTATGTGGAGAGGAGGAGGGCCCTCATCCCACCCAGAAACCAGAGCCAGGAAAAAGCACATTCCTTGGACCCAATATCCCCATGCTGAGAAGCAACTAGATCAGGGAAGATTGATGACAAGAACCTTCCCTCAAAGCCAATACAGAGAGAAAGCCTTTCCCTGAAACCGGTGCCCTGATTCTAGATGTCTAGCTTCCTAAACTGTGAGAGAGCAAATTTCTGTTTGTGAAAGTCATCCACTTGTGTTATTTCTGTTGTAGCAGCACAAGATAACCAAGACAGAACTTTATAGAATTATTTCAGGGTAGTCATGAAACAACAATCTAAAGCAAAAACAACTGCAAGCCTGGAATGGGGTGGTGGCAGAGGAGAGATTTCATTTCTGGTAGTGTCTCATCATATTACCTAAAATGCCCAATTTTTAATAAAAATTTTTAGCTATTCAAATAATGTATGACCTATACACAGGTAAAAATAAATTATTAGAAACTGCCTGTGAGGGAGCTCAGATATTGAACTTCCTAGACAAAGACTTGAAATCAACCATTTTAAGTATGTTCAAGAACTAAAGGAACTATGAGAATCATGTCTTACCAAATAGAGACTATCAACAAAGATAAACATTATTAAAAAGAATCAAACACGGGGAAAAAAAATCAGTGGATTGGAAGACAGGTAATTTGCAATTGTTCAGTATGAAGTACAGAAAGAAAAAAGAATGAAGTGAACAGGACCTCAGAGACCTATGTGATACCATTAAGCATACCAACATATACATAGAGGAAGTTTCAGAGGGAAAAGAGACAGAGAAAGGGGCAGAGACAATATTTAAAACATAATGGCTGCAAATATTCTGTAGAAAAATCCTGATCAAAATAGGGAACATGCAAAAAGAATTTCATATTCTCATGGAATCTAGATTTTTTGGAGCCACAGAGGCTGAATGAATTCCTGAAACTACTGCCCTGAAACGGTCTTTAAATGAAATGTCACCTTCTTAAAGTCTTCTTAAAACCAAATGATAGTTTAGTTTAAGTAGTATAATATGTTTCCTTACAAAATTATGCTCTTTTAAGAATTATCTACATGGGATCAAATTGACAACAGCAACTGGAAACATTAGACAGTAATCTTAGGGGACAGTGAGTTTATGTCAATGGGGGGTGAACAACTCAGAAAAGGAGGGTAAGCATGGTTGCACGACTCAAAGAATGTCATTAATGTCTCTGAACTATACATGTAGAAACTGCTGTTTCGGTGTATGTTTAGCTAATGTATATTCTCAACAACAACAAAATTTAAAAATGCCAATAGAACTTAATAGTTAAAAATTTTCCAAATCTGGTACCAACAAACATTAATCTGCATATCCAAGAAACTTAATACTCTCTGAATATAATTAATAGAAAGATATCTACTCCTAGACAAATCATAGGCAAGCTATTAAAAGATAAATACCAAAACAAAAATCTTGAGAGCAGCAAGAGAGATCCAGTACATCACATCAGATTTTTGAAGATTTTTGCATCTAGATTCATGAGTGATATCGGTCTGTAGTTCTCTTTCTTTGTTGGGTCTTTGCCTGGCTTAGGTATCAGGGTTATGCTGGCTTCATAGAATGAGTTTGGAAGTACTCCATCCCTTTCTATACTGTGAAATAGTCTCAGTAGTATTGGAGATAACTCTTCTCTAAATGCTTGGTAGAATTCTCCAGTGAAAGCATCTGGGCTCGGGCTTTTGTTGGTTGGCAGTGTCTTGATGACCTTTTCAATCTTTTCCTTTGTGGTGGGTTTATTAAGTTGTTCTGCTTCACGTTGTGATAATTTGGGTAAGTGATATGAGTCAAGGAATTTGTCCACTTCCCCTAGGTTTTCAAATTTGTTACAGTACAGTCTTCCATAGTATTCTGTTATGGTATTTTTGATTTCTGTTGCATCTGTGGTGACAACTCCCCTCTCATTTCTAATTTGGGTTATTTGTTTCCTTTCCTGCTTTTCTTTCGTAAGTTTAGCCCGTGGTTTGTCAATTTTGTTGATCTTTTCAAAAAAACAGCTTTTGGTCTTTTCAATTTTTTCAATTGTTTTTCTATTTTCTAATTCATTTAGCTCTGCTCTAATCTTTATGATCTCGTTTCTTCTGGTGCCTGAGGGGTTCCTTTGTTGTTCTCTTTCTACTTGTTCAAGCTGTAGAGTTATTTCCTTGATTTGGTTTCTTTCTTCCTTCCTGATGTGTGCATTTATGGAAATAAACAGACCTCTGAGCACTGCTTTGGCTGTATCCCATAGGTTCTGGTAGGAAGTGTTTTTGTTCTCATTGGAAGCCATGAATTTCTTTATTTCATCCATGATTTCCTCTATAACCCAAGTTTTTTTGAGCAAGATGTTGTTCAGTTTCCAAGAGTTCCACTTTCTGTCTATGTTTTTTCTGCTATTGATTATAATACGTCTTGGAGTCTTTCTTTTGAGATCTATATTGGGTGGCATACGATATGCATCTGAGATGTCTATGATTCTCTTCCTTCATGATTTCTGGGAAGTTTTCTGTCAGCAGCTCATCAATGATACTCTCTGTGTTCTCAGATGTCTCACTCTGTTCAGGGACTCCAATTAATCAAAGGCTGTTCCTCTTAATAGAGTCCCACATGCTTCTTAATGTTTCTTCATTTTTCTTGTTTCTTTTTTCTGATTTCTGCTCATAGATGCTGGCATCAGTAGCTCTGTCTTCCAAGTCAGAAATTCTTTTTTCCATTTGTTCCATTCTGTTTTCTTGGCTTTGCATGGAAGTTTCCATGTCTTTGATTTTGTTCTTGATCTGTTAGATTTCAGAGTACTAGTGTTCCATCAGATAGAACAGCTTGCTTAATTTTTCATTTTGTTCTGCTGCATTTTGTATAAGGTCTAGAAGGGCTCTGTATATAATCATTTTGTATTCACTTTCTGATGCTTTCGTAAAAGTTTCTTCATCTGGAAAACTCCTTGGTCGTTTTGTTTGGGAGCCTTCTGAAGGCATGGCTGATTTCTGGTATGCCACAAGTGTCTGTTGCTTTTGGAGTCCCATGTGAGTATGTAGAGGCTGGAAGAGGTACTGTGAGGATGGATTGAAAATGTTTGTCTAGGCTGCCTTAAAATGTAAAGCAAAAGATATCTGACCAGTTCACAAGTCAGTTAGGTTTTCAGGTGTAGAGGTCCCTCTTCTCAACTGGCAGAGTAAGTGCCGCTATATCCAACTCCAGATGATACAAACTAGTTCAGAATACAGCAATGCTACTGCCCCATTGGCCTCTACTGACAGGGCCTAGCCTTAGGCGACACTGCATTGAGTACTGCTTTTGTGATAGAAAAGCATTCTCTTGTGGGCAGGCTCTGGCTCCCAAACTAAGAATTATGTCCAGCTGTGGCCACTGTATCCAAGATGGCATCCTCCACACAGGCAGCAGGCAGAGGGGCTAAAGGTGCTGAGAGGTAGTGATTCCTCTGCTTCTGTTGCAGGGCCTGCAACATAGGTGGCACTGTTCATCACATCAGAAGGATCCTCAATGAGATTAATAGCTGATTTCTTATTAGAATCCATGGAAAAGAAAACCTGATGTTGGAAGAATTTTCCGAAGTGCTGAAAAAAAGATTGTTAACCAGTAATTCCATATAGTAAAACTATTCTTCAAAAACAAGGGAACAATTAAGACCTTCCTAGAACAACAAGGGGAGTCCCTTAACTAGCAAACAGTTAAGCACTTTGCTACTAAATGAAAGACTGGCAGTTCAAACCTACTCAGACATTCCTCAGAAGAAAGTCCTGGTAATTTACTCACAAAAGATCACAACCATTGAAAACCGTATGAATTACAATTTTACTCTGTAGCACACAGATGCCATGAGTCAGAATCAGTTTCACAGCAACTGGTTTGTTTCTTTTTGCAATGACCAACAGAACAGGAATCCTTCTAAACCGAATAAAGCAATGTTGTTGCTGTTATTGGGTGCCAACAAGTCTATTCCAACTCATAACAATCACATGTAACAGAGTAGAAATGAGCCATGGGGCTTTCTTGGCTGCAGGCTTTACAAAAGCAGATTGCTAGGTTTTTCTCCCCCGGAGCAGCCAGGCAGGTTTGAATCACCAACATTTTGGTTAGCAGCCCAGTGTTTAACCATCCTGCCACCAGGGCTTTTTCACGTTTTTATTTTTCAGATTAACAAAAACTGAGAGAATTCATCACTAGTAGACCTGACCTATAAAAAAAATACTAAAAGACCATAACTACTGAAGTATATCCCTCTTTTAAGTGTGATGGTGTCATAGTTTTCATGATATGATCATTGACTTCCTACTTTTAATGTTGTGGCTTTCATTGAGTTTTGTGACTCCCGTAAATGGTAGGATTGTGGATTCTGTGTCCTGCATTGCCACCTTAAATATACATTTAATGATTTTGACTTCCTAAGCAAAGAACTTCTTTAAGTATTTTATGTAGTTCTGGTTTAGTTTTTACAAAGTCTATAAGCTTCTTTTTATCTGCAAATGTGTTAATTTCACTGTCATATTTGATAGACAATTTTGCAGGATATGTAATTCTTGGTTGGAAGTTTTTCTCCTTCAGGGCTTTTTAAATACGTCATCCCACTGTTTTCTAGCCAACATCATTTCTGCGGAGTAGTCAGATGAAAGCCTACAGGGTTTCCCTTGGAATGTTAGCTTTGCTTTGAGCTTTGCTGCCTTTAAAAGCATCTGTTTATGTTTCATTCTATTAAGCTTGATTATAACATGCCTGGGTGTCTTTCTTTTGGGGTCTACCTTTTTTGGTGTTCGATACGTACTTTAGATACCTATGTTCTCTTTGGTCATAATCGCAGGAAAGTTTTGTGTGAGTATCTCTACAGCAATGCTCTCTGAATTGCCATTTATCCTCCCTTGTTTGGGAACTTCAATTAAACGTGAGTTATTCCTCTTAATAGAGTCCTCTTAATGGAGCATGTTTCTTAATGTTTCTTCATTTTTCTTATTTCTTTGCTCTGATTTCTCCTCATAAATGCTGATATAAGGTGCTCCATCCTCAAGGTCACTAAGCCTAACTTCTATCTCCTCAATTCTATTCTTTTGGGTTTGGATTGAATTATCTAATTCTGTAATTTTGCTACCGATCTGCTCTATTTCAGATCATTCAAGTTTCACCAGTTCAAATAGCTTACTTAATTTTTCATTTTATTCTGCTGCATTTTGCTTAATCTCTAGGAGGGTTCTCTACATAATTCTTTTGTACTCAATCTCCAACAGTTTCAGAAAAGCATCTTCATCCGGGAAATTTTTGGAATCTTTATTTTGGGAGTTGTCTGAAGTCAAGGTGGACTGCTTCTTTAAATGATTAACTATGGTCTGCTGTTTGTGTGCCATCTAGACACTGTTTGATTCCTCTGGTGTTACCTCAACAGAAGCTGAAGCATAGTTCTAAGAGAGGAGTTGGTCACCAGCCATCTCTATATACTCTAGTGATTTGCACCAGGTGGATTCTCTGGGGTGGAAGTCTCTGCCTATTGGGTGGCAAAGATGCTGCCCTACTTACGGAGATATTGGGGGCTGTCAGCCAACCCTACAATGTGGGTCAGAGAAGCTGCCCGGCCTCTAAACAGAGAGATCTCCAGACAAGTATGTAGGCCTCGCAACTCTAAAAGTAAACTTCACTTCTATGCAGAGAGCTGTCCCAGGTGCTGGAAAGTGGAGAACTCTCAAAATAAGAGCTGCCCAAAGTGCTGCTGTAAACAGGCCTTCCAGCTGCTGATGAAAGTGCGTTACCAGCCATTCACAGAAGCTACAGTTCTCTGATGCAGTGAAACAGCAGAAGCAGAGGTCAGACGGCTGCTGCTCATCTTTAAGAGGGGAATATTAGTCCAAGATGGGTGCCTAGTCAAATATACCAGGTCTTACCAGGTCTTAGGGCTCCCCAAATGGTCAGTGTTCCATGCATACATAATTCCAGGCCTTAGTGCTTACAGGGAAATGAGGAAACATGTATCTAGTCTGCCATCTTTTAATGGATCATATCATAAAAACTATGACAACATCACACTAAATAGAGGGATATTCTACAGTAGTTATAATCCTTTCAGATGGAGGGAAGTTAAAAAGTTATTCATAAATTAAAATTGGGCATAGCCTTAGTATGCTAAGGGGGATCACAGGTATAGCTGCAAAGCAAAATAAAAATGCAACATATCAAAACAAGAAATGCAATACAGGCATCTCAACAAACCCCAAACCAACACTGAAAGGTCAGCCAATAAAGAAGAATGACCCAGAATATTAAGAGCAACAGAGAAAGCATCAACATAAAAATAATTACATCAAAATGATGGCACTAAACACATATGTATCAATAATTATGCTGAATATAAACAGCCTGAAGTCTCCAATAAGAGACAGCGAGTGATATCCTGGATCAAAACACATGAAGGGCCTATATGTTGCTTACAAGAAACATACCTTAGATTCAAAGATGCGAACAACCCAAAAATTAAAGAATGGAGTAATATATGCCACGATAACAACATACAAAGAAGAGCACGTGTGGCAATACTAATCTCAGATAAAGTAGATTTTAACATAAAATCCACTATCGTAGACAAGATGGTAAGTATGTGTTTTAGTCAGCTAGGGCTGCTGTAACAGAAATACCGCAGAGTGGATGACTTTAACAAAGAAAGATTTATTCCTACACCGTCTGGTAGGTTGCAAGGCCATATTCAGGGTGTCCGCTCCAGGGGAAGGCTTTCCCCTTGTCGGCTCTGGAGGAAAGTCTGGTATTGCATCAGTCTTTGTCCAGGGAGCGTTCTGACACAAGAACCTCTGATCTGAAGTACGCCCTCTGCTCCCGGTGCTGCTTGCTTGATGGTAGCAAGGTTCTCAAATTGTCCTTTGTTTCTTTTTCCTTTTATTCCTTGCAAGCTAAAAGCATTAAGGGTGGGGCAAGCCATACTCCAGGGAAACTCCCCCTACAGCAGGAATTTACAGCCCCACCCTAATCCTTTAACATACAGGTTAGCAAAACCACACAACGGAGGACAGTCCCAAGATACTGGGAACCATATCCCAGCCACGTGGCTGCACACATTTTTGGGGGGACACAATTCCAACCATGACAGTATGTATTGCCAAAAGGTTCAATACTCAAGCAGGACTTAGCAATATTAAATATTTATGCATCAATACCAGGGCATCTAAATATACTGAACAAACACTGACAACACTGAAAGTTTAGATAGATCATTCCACAATAATACTTGGAGACTTCAACACTCCCCTTTCAGTAATGGATAGATCATCCAGAAAAAAGCTCACTATAGATGCAACAATCAACTAACTTAACCTTAATGGCATACACAGATCTTTTCACCCCAAAACAGATAAGTACACTTTCTTCTCAAATACACATGGAACATTCTCCAGAATAGATCATGTATTAGGTCATAAAGCAATTCTCCACAAAATCCAAATTACTGATTTACTGCAAATTATCTTCTCGGACCATAAAGCCATAAAAGTTGAAATCAATAGCAGAATAATCATAGGTAGAAATTCAAACTTATGGAAACAGAACAATACTTTGCTCAAAAAGCACTGGGTTATAGAAGAAACCAAGGATGAAAAAAACAAATTTATGGAACCAAATGAGAATGAAAACACATCCTAACAGAACCTATGGGATACAGCAAAAGTGCTATTCAGAGGTAAACATGCATCTGGAAAAAAGGTCCCAAATTAAAGATTTAACTCTACAGCTTTAACAAGTAGAAAGACAGCAACAGAGGAATCCCTCAGGCACCTGAAGAAAACAGATAGTAAAGATTAGAGCAGAACTAAATCAATTAGTTAATAGAAGAACAGTTAAAAAAAATTAACAAAACCAAAAGCTGCTTCTTTGAAAAGGTCAACAAAATTGACAAACCATTGGCTAAACTTACTAAAGAAAAACAGCAGAAGATACAAATAACCCAATTAAGAAATGAGGTGGGAGATCTTAACAACAGATCCAGCTGAAGTAAAAAATGTCATAACAGAATACTACGAAAGGCTGTACTCTAACAGGTTTGAAAGTCCAGAGGAAATGGACAAATTTCTAGAGTCATATCACCCACCAAGATTATCACAAGGAGAAGTAGATCAACTTAATAAATCTATTACAAAGGAAGAGATTGAAAAAGTCATCAAAAAACTGCCAACCCCCAAAAGCCCTGGCCCAGAGAATTCTACCAAACTTTTAGAGAAGTGTTAACTCTGATACTACTGAGGCTATTTCACACTATAGAAAGGGAAGGAATACTCCCAAATTCACTCTATGAAGCCAGCATAATCCTGATACCAAAGCCAGGGGAAACTCAACAAAAAAAGAAAATTACAGACCAATATCACCTACGAACCTAGACGCAAAAATCTTCAACAAAATCCTTGCCAATACAACTCAACAACATATAAAAAATAATAATTCATCATGATCAAGTTGGTTTCATTCCAGGGATGCAAGGCTGGTTCAACATCAGAAAAACAATTAACGTGATCAACCACACAAATCACACAAATGAAACACCTAATTTTGTCAACTGATGCAAAAAAGACATTTGACAATACCCATTGATGCTAAAAACTCTCAGCAAAGTAGGAATAGATGGCAAATTCCTCAATGCAATAAGGGCCATCTATGCAAAGCCAATCACCTACATCATCCTGAATGGAGATAGACTGAAAGAAATCCACTTGAGAATGGGAACTAGACAAGGATGCCCACTAGCACCTCTCCTATTCAACATTTTACTAGAAATTCTAGCCAGAGCAATTAGACAAGACTAAGAAATAAAGGGCATCTGCATGGGAGAGAAGAAATAAAAATCTCCCTAACTGCAGATGATAGGATTGTATATGCATAGAATCCTAAGGAATCCATAAGTAAACTACTCTAACAGAATAGTACAGCAAGATATCAGGACACAAAATAAACATAAGTAAATCAGTAGAATTCCTTTATACCAACAAAGAGATCATTCGAGAAGAAATCACAAAATCAGTACCATTTACTAAGGGCGCCAAGAAGACAAAATACCTAGGTATAAATCTAACTAGAGAAATAAGTGACCTATACAAAGAGAACTACGAGATCTTACTGTAAGAAACTAAGAGAGACTTACATAAAGGGAGAAACCTACCCTGCTCATAGGAAGACTTAACATTGTGAAAATGTCTATCTTACCCAAAGCAATCTTATACAAACAATGCAATCCCAATACAAATCCCAGTGACATTTCTCAATGAGATGGAGAAACAAATCACCAACTTTATTTGGAAAGGGAAGAAACCCTGGATATGCAAAACAACTACTGAAGATGAAGAACACACTGGGAGGCCTCTCACTACCCAATTTTAAAACATGTTACACTGTCACAGTAGTCAAAACAGCCTGGTAGAGGTGCAAAAAGAGACATATAGATCAGTGGAGCAGAGTTGAGACTCCAGAGATGCGACCATCCTCCTATGAACAGTTGATATTTGACAGAGGCCCTAAGATTTTCAACTGGGGTAAAAATAGTCTCTTTAAGAAATGGTGCTGCAAAAACAGACTTGTGTATAGAAGAAAAGACTCTTTGACAGCTGCAAGGGAGGGGAGAGAGGGAGGGAGGGCGAGGGGGAAGGGTTTAGATTAGATAGTTGCTAGAAATCTGGTTGAGAGAAATCGGTGATAGCACACATTAGAAAGAAGAACAACATTAAGTGGACTTCAGCATAACTTGAGTACTACTTCCATCTCAACTCGATATTGCAAGGATAGAGTAGCTGGGGCAGGGGGCAAGGACCATGCTCTTAGGTGAAAGCGAGGCCAATTGGTATAACTAGCGTTTTGCTAAGAGAGCTCTCTACACCCCACATCAGTGAGTGGTGTCTGGGGTCTTAAAAGCTGCCAAGCTCCCATCCGAGGGCACAGCAAATGGTCCCAACTCAGCAGGAAAGGATGCTCACCAAGGACCAAAATGACATGGGGTAAAGACAACCCAGAAGACAGAGAGACCCACATGAGTGGGTGCCTACATCAATTTGGGACCGGAAGAACCAGATGGTGCCCGGCCATCACCAGTGATAGCCATGACGGAGCTCCTAAGTTGAGTCTCACTGGCAACACAAGAATAAAAAGGGGTACATCCTGAGATCTACACTAAAAGACCTCAACAGATGGTCCAGTGGTTTCAGGGTTCCCCTGGGAGCATGGCCTCTGGCCCTGAAGCTGCCCTTGCCCATAAGTCATAATGAAGATCCACTCTTTGGACACGAATGGATTGGACTTTGCAATGCAGAGTGACCATATATTGGATGCACTTTATGGTTCTATACATCTACAAGATATCATCCTGCTGACCTCTGGTTGAAGGAAGGGGAGTGGTTGCAGAGGAGGGGAAAGGAGACTGTTGGGAGGATGAGACACGTATGGAGCAGAGAGGAACAGTGTACTGTCACCGGACAGGGAGAGCAGTGGAGGCTGCATATAGGTGGGCGTGTAAATTTATACGGGAATGTACATTTTCACTCAGTCATATTAAATTTAAAAAAAAAAGAGAGAAAAAAAAGAAATGGTGCTGGCAGAACTGGATTATCGATCTGCAAAAAATTGAAAAGACCCATATCTCACATCTTACACAAAAAACCAACTGAAATTGAATCAAAGATCTAAATAGCACAGCTAAAGTGATAAAGATGATACAAGGAAAAATATAATCCACAATGGAAGTTCTAATACACAACTTAGACAGACTTTAAAATCCTATAAAGCACAATCAACAGAAAATAGATAAATGGGAATTACTAGGAATCAAACACTTTTACCCACCCAAGGACTTTATCAAAAGAATTAAAAGACCATCTACAGAATGAGAAATAATATTTGGCAACTATATGTCAGAATGATCTGATCTCCATAATCTACAAGGTACTGCAAAATAGCAACAAGAAAAGGATAAATAACCCAATTAAGTGTTAAGCAAAGGAGATGGACAGACACTTCTCTAAAGAGGATATCCAGACAGCCAAAAGATCCATGCAGAAATGTTCACTATCATTAGCTGTTACAAAAATCCAAATCAAAACAATGATGAGATGCCATCTCATCCCTACAAGATTGGCCATGATCCAAAAAACCCAAAACAACATATGCTGGAGAGGTTGTGGAGAAATTGGAACTCTCCTACACTGCTGGTGGGATTGCAGCATGGTACAACCTCTTTGGAAAGCAATCTGGAGCTTCCTTAAAAAGCTGAAAATAGAAATACTATTTGACCCAGTATCCCACTGTTCAGAATCAAGGGCAGTCACAGGAACAGATACATGCACACAAATGTTTATTGCAGCACAGTCTACAACTGCAACAAGACAGAATCAACCCAGATGCCCGACAACAGATGAGTGGATAAATAAACTATGGTACATATACTAAACGGTACACTATGCAATGGTGAAGAATGATGATGATTTTAGGAAGCATCTCATAACCTGGTTTTATTTGGAAGACATTAGAATGAAATCAGTCAGCAGCACAAGGACAAATATTGCATGAGACCCCTACTGTAAGCACTTAAAAACACACTAATGTAGAGAAGAAAAGACTTTTTGGTGGCTGCAAAGGAGGGGAGGGAGGGAGAAAGAAGGTTGGTTATAGACTAGACAGCTGATAGAAATTTGACTGGGTGAAATCAGTGATAGCATACATTAGAAAGAGGACCAATGTAACTGGACTTCCACATAACCTGAAAACTCTTCCAGTCATAACCCAACATTGCAAGGATAGAGTAACACAGGCAGAGCTCCAGGGACCATGCTCTCAGGGGGCATCAAGACCAATTGGCATAACTAGCTTATTGCTAAGAGAGTCTTCTGCACCCCATATTGGTGAGTGCCGTCTCGGGTCTTCAAAGCTAGCAAGCTACCATCTGAGATTCACCAAGTGGTCCCAACTCAGCTTGAACAGATGATCACCAAGGACAACAGTGACATGAGGGAAAAAGAAGACAGAAGGACCCATGTGAATGGGTGATTATATCAATGTGACCAGAAGAACCAGATGGTGCCTGGCCACCATCAATGACAGCCTTGATGGGGCTCACAAGGTCAAGTTCCAGAGGTAACATGAGAAAAAAAGGGGTGCACCTAAGAACTCCACTAAAAGACTGCAACTGATGGTCTGAAGGCCTGGGAGATCCCTGGAAGCATGGCCCCTAGGCCTGATGCTGTCCATGACCATGAATCATTACTGAAGTCAAGTCTTCCGACAGGAATGGATTGGACTCAAGGACACAGAGTGACCAAATTGTATGTGCACTTTATGGTTCTATACATCTGTAGGTTGCTGCCCTACTGCCCTTTTACTAGAGGGGAGTGGAGAGGGTGGAGAGGAGGGGATAGGAGGTGTTAAGAGGATATGACATGTATAGAACAGAAAGGAGGAGTGTGCTGTCACCAGGCATGGAGCACAGAAGAAGCTGCAGATAGGCAGGCATGCAAATTTAATTTGGATTGTATACTTTCACTCAATCACAATAAAGAGAAAAAGAACCAACTGCTGTCAACTCAGGTCCGACCCTTAGCGACCCTAGAAGTCAGAGTAGAATTGCCCCACAGAGTTTCCAAGGGGCACCTGGCGGATTTGAACTGCCAATCTTTCAGTTAGCAGACATAGCACTTAATCCATGATGCCACCAGGGTTTCCAAAGAAGTTATTGGTGTTGAAAAATTCTATTACGCAATCTCTATCATCAATGCCGTGTTTTCCACCTACCAACCTATCTTCTTTGTTTCCAATTTTTAGATTCCAATCTCTAGTAATTATCAATGCGTCCTGATTGCATGTTTGATCAGTTTCAGGCAGCATAAGTTGGTAAACAATGTCTTCGTCTTTGGCATTAGTGGTTGGTTTGTAAACGACAGTCACATTAACTAGTCTGCCTTGTAGATATATGAATATTATCCTATCACTGACAGAACTGCCCTTCAGGATAAATCTCGAAATGCTCTTTTGGATGATGAATACAGTCTCTCCTTAAACTGTCATTCCTGGCACCATAAACTATGTGAGTGTCTGATTCCAAATAGCCAAAAGCAATCCATTTCAGTTCACTAGCACCTGGGATATCACTGTTTATATGTTCCATTTCATTTCTGACGACATCCAATTTTCTTTGATGCATACTTCATGTGTTCCACATTCCAGTTATTAATGGATGTCCACAGCTGTTTTTTCTCATTTTGTGTCATGACATACTAGCAAATGAAGATCCTGAAAGTTTGACTCTGTTTACATCATAATAGTCAACTCTGCTTCGAAGAGGTAACTATTCCCCAGTTGTATTTTGAGCACCTTCAAACCTCAGGGGCTCATCTTCTGGCACTGCATCAAATGGTCTTCCAGAACTATTCACAATGTTTTCACTAGCTAAATCTTTTCAGAAGCAGACTGCCAGGTCCTTGTTCCTGGTCTGTTCTAGTCTAACTCTCAGCAGAAACCTGTCCACCATAGGTGATTCTGCTCATATTTGAATACCTCTGGCATAGCTTCCAGCATCACAGCAAGATGCAAGGCTTCGCAGTACAACAAACTGACAGACACATACTATACGTCCACTCAGAATTTTTTTTACTTTATAATATAATTTGTGTATCTTCATGTTAGTGCATATAATTTCTTTCTAATCTTGTCCAAATAATTGTTAACAATTCAATAAACCAAACCTTAACCTTTTCTTCCAGAAATTAATTTCATTTCTATGATTTAAAGTAATTCAAAATTAATCTAACAATTAACATACTTACAGGATACTTGAGTGTACAGAGCTCATATAAGACACAGCCAAGAGATCAAATATCCTTGGAGAAGAGTACAGGTTAAATGCCAAGAATATCCACAAATCTAAGTTGTTATCCTCATCATGTATTACATTTGCTTAGCTTTATAATTTTACATATTTATTGGTTTTTACAAATGATCTCAGATACATTATCTACAGTTTTTATTACTAACAGGAGGCAAAATAAAAACAATTTGCAGTTTGTCAGAATCCTAGCAGTGAAAATGCATACAAATTATGCTACAATTTGATGTCTCCATACGTACTTCAACTTAATGTGCTCAAAGAAAGTCAATGAATATACAGAACACTGAGAAGTTTGGAGGAGGGAATCAGAACTCAAAGATGGATTTATTTTGATTTAAGATGTATACTGCAGTTGGTTTAGAAAGGTATATTCTACTGAAAGCTCTCTCAGAGTCCAAGTTACATTAAGTAATGAATATACATGTGATGTTCAATTAACATTTGAAAAATGTATTTACAGTATGTGACACATCCCTGGTTCTTTATAGATGTAGTAGTTAGAGATATTTATATTCAGTTAGCTTAATAAGTAGTTACTTTATAGAACAAAAAGCATAGTTAAATCTAGAAGACCAAGAAAAATATAATGAAAAGTCAAACAGGCAGTCAAAGGGTGAAAACAAAAAGGATTCAGCAAAGTGAAGTGATAACTTCACGTTTGTGGGAGAGAGAGAGTAAGGAAACTGGCTACGCCAAAGGTTTAGAGGCAATGGAAGGTGGTTACGGAACAGGTTGGAATAGCTTCCAACTGAATATCACGTTTTAGTTCTAGGAACTCACTGACAATTTGTATCACACAGAATGTTTGCTCTGTCTTCCAGGGGCCCCACAGTCCTTCTCTATTCTCTCTAGCCTACAGGGCCAGACCAGTGACTGGGACTGGGTCCAAACATTTGCATACCATGTATCACCCATTGGGGTCACATGAGACTCCTAACTGAGTGGTTGGAGGTTCGAGTCCAGCCAGACGCATCTTGGAAGAAAGACTTGGTAAACTACTTCTGAAAAATCAGCCATTGGAAACTCTCTAGAGCACAGTTCTACTCTGAAACACTGGGGGTCACTGTGAATGCAAGTCAACTCACAGCAACTAGTGTACCACCCAATGATACCACATGTATCTTTAAGTGAAGAGAAATGGATTGTTTTCTAAAGTCAAGATCATCAGGGCACACTGAATAGTCAGACAGTCACTGTGATTCCCATCTCCAACATGGAGAAAATGAAATTACAAAAGTACCATATGGAAGAGAGAAAGGATAATAACTTTAATTTATACAACTTTAATTCAATATTATTCACCAGATTTTCCTGGCACTATCAAACGAATAATCAACATCTCACATTCTAGTGTTGTAGAGTTTACTTAAGTAAACAGATCTCTGGGGACAGACAGTAAGGCATTCCTACACAAGTCTGAGCAAGTTCCATGGAACTAGTAAAATATATTAAATAATAAGATAACATGGCTTATTTTTGGAGTAACAAGCATGTTCAAAATATGGAAATACAAGGGAAAACATAAACAGCAGACAACAAAATGTGATGCATGCTCAGATTAAAATAACACAAAAATGGATTTTACTATGACAACACAGTAATACATTAGTTGATATTTTTAAGCTTATAATTCATCCCCCAATCCAAATATTAATAAAGTATGTGATTTTTATGGCTTCATGTCTCCACAAAGCAGTACAATTTTAGTGTTAAAAAAAAAAACTCTCAGCAGTAGAAAGATTTCCCCCTTTCAAATTGTCCAAGTAATGCAATCTCATCATCTAAAATTTGGAAAATACGAAAGTGAATAATGAGAAAGAAAAATTCACCCATAATCTTACCATCTGAAAGCTATTGTTAAAATTCTGATTTATTTGCATCCTATGCTTTTTTCTGAGCTTATTTTTCACATAGCTACGATCATACTACTTTTAAAACTTCAAGTTTCAATTTTTTTTATTAAACATACAAAGCATTCCTCACAATGTGAAGAAATCTTCAAAATCATGAATGTCTGTAATGGTATAATACTCCGGTACATGGCTGTTCCAAAATTTATATTCAACCATTTCCCAATTGTTAATCATATGAATCCAAATTTCAAATTATTCTCTTAGCACAAATTCCAAGAAGCAGAGCATCTACTGATCTCTTGATATGTATTACTACCAAACAGCATTTCAGAACAGTTACACAAATTTATCCCCACCAGAAATGTCTGAACTTGCCTGTTTCACTGAATTCTGACTAGTTTTCTGCTTATTAATTATATCACACATTTGATAAATTTATAAAGGATCTTCCAACAAGTGTGTCTTCTTTGAAGTTGAATAAAACAAACTGTGCAAATTATAACAGTTTTACTTATGTTTATCTTGTATCCTGAGACTTTGCTAAACTTTTCTATCAGTTTGAGTAGTTTACTTATAGATTCTTTGGGATTCTCTGCATATACAAGCATATCATCTGCAAACAGGGAGATTTGGGCTTCTTCTTTGGCGATGCAGATGCCCTTTATTTCTTGGTCTTGTCTAATTGCTCTGGCTAGAACTTCTAGTACAATGTTGAATAGGAGAGGTGAGAGTGGGCATCCTTGTCTAGTTCTTGTTCTCAAGGGAAAGTTTTTCAGTCTCTCTCCATTCAGGATGACGTAGGCAGTTGGCTTTGTATAAATGGCCCTTATTGCATTGAGGAATTTTCCGTCTATGACTATTTTGCTAAGAGTTTTTAGCATGAATAGGTGTTGGACTTTATCAAATGCCTTTTCTGCATCAATGGACAAAAGCAGGTGATTCTTGTCTTGTGCGATATTTAGGTGGTTAGTCACATTAACCGTTTTTCTGATGTTGAACCAGCCTTGCATGCCTGGTATGAATCCCACTTGGTCGTAATGGATTATTTTTTTCATATGTTGTTGTATTCTATTGGTAAGAATTTTGTTGAAGTTTTTTTTGCATATACATTCATGAGTGATATCGGTCTGTAGTTTTCCTTTTTGGTTGGATCTTTCCCTGGCTTTGGTATCAGGGTTATGCTGGCTTCATAGAATGAGTTTGGCAGTACTCTATTCATTTTTATGCTGTGAAATAATCTCCGTAGTATTGGAGATAACGCTTCTCTAGAAGCTTGGTAGAATTCTGCACTGAAGCCATCTGGGCCCGGACTTTTTTTGGTGGGCAGTTTTTTTATGACATTTTCAATCTCTTCCTTTGTGATGGGTTTATTAAATTGTTCTGCTTCACACTGTGATAATTTGGGTAGGTGGTATGAATCAAGGAATTTGTCCATTTCCTCTAGGTTTGCAAATTTGTTAGAGTACAGTCTTTCATACTATTCTGTTACGATATTTTTGATTTCTGTTAGATCTGTTGTGACCACTCCCCTCTGATTTTTAATTTGGGTTATTTGTTTCTTTTCCTGTTTTCCTTTAGTAAGTTTAGCCAGTGGTTTGTCAATTTTGTTCATCTTTTCAAAAAACCAGCTTTTGGTCTTTTCAATTTTTTCAATTGTTTTCTTATTCTCTAATTCATTTGGTTCTGCTCTAATCTTTATGATCTCATTTCTTCTGGTGCCTGAGGAGTTCCTCTGTTGTTCTCTTTCTACTTGTTCAAGCTGTAGGGTTAGTTCCTTGATGTGGTTTATTTCTTCCTCCAGATGTGTGCAGTTATGGAGATAAACAGATCTCTGAGCACTGCTTTGGCTGTATCCCATAGGTTCTGGTAGGACGTGCTTTCATTCTCATTGGAATCCATGAATTTCTTTATTTCTCCTTGATTTCCTCTATAACCCATGGTTTTTGGAGCAAGATGTCCAGTTTCCAAGAGTTCCACTTTCTATGTTTTTTCTGCTATTGATTTAAACTTTTATGGCTTTATGATCTGAGAACATGCTTTGCAGTAATTCAATGGTATGGATTTTGTTGAGAATTGCATTATGTCCTAACACATGGTCAATTCTGAAGAATGTTCCATGTGCACTGGAGAAGAAGGTGTAGTTGTCTGTTGATGAATAGAAAGTTCTGTATATATCAATGAAGTTTAATTGGTTAATTGTGGCAAAAAGGTCTTCTGTATCTTTATTGAGCTTTTTTCTAGATGATCTGTCCAGTATTGAGAGTGGAGTGTTGAAGTTTCCCACTATTATTGTGGAGTCATCTAACTCTCTTTTGAGGGTAGTCAGTGTTTCTTCAACATATTTAGGTGCTCTGATATTAGGTGCACAAATATTTAATATAGTTAAGTCTTGCTTGTGTACTGAACCTTTCAGCAATAAATAGTGTCCATCTTTGTCCATGATGGTGGATTTTACATTAAAATTGATTTTGTCTGAGATTAGAATTGCCACCCCTGCTCTCTGTTCGTTGTTAGCTTTATATATATTCTTCCATCCTTTAATTTTCAGTTCCTATCTTTAGGTCTCAAGTGAGTTTCTTGTAGACAACACATGGATGGATCATGTCTTTTGATCCAAGAGGTCACTCAATGTCTCTTTACTGGAGCATTCAGTCCATTGACATTCAGTGTTATTATTGATAGGTATGTGTTCATAGTTGCCATTGTGATATGTTTATTTTTGTGTTGATGTTTTCTGTGTTGTTCTTATTAGTCTGTTCTGGGACATTCTTTTCTGTGAGTTGATTTTTCACCTTTTTCAGAGCTGGTTTTGTAGTTGTTGAGACTCCTGTGTTACATTTCTTGAAATGGTATGACACATCTTTGTTGTGCTTTACAGCTGCCCCTATGATCCCCCTTAATAAACTATATATAAACCCAATTTTAATTACTACCAGTCTTGTCATCTTCCTCTCCATCTGGAAGGACTATAATGACTGTAGTACATCCCTCTTTTTAATATGATGGCCCCATAATTTTCATGATAATCACTGGATTGCTTCTTTCTGTATCAAAGCTGTGATTGACTTTGGAGCCTTCCCTAAATGAGTAGAGTATTGAGTAGTGTGTCGTTCTAAAACATAAAGTTAGTGGTTTCGTTCTTCTAAGCCAAAGCCAGGAACTTCTTTGAGTATTTCTTGTAGTTTGGGTTTGGTTTTTACAAAGTCTCTGAGTTTCTGTTTATCTGGGAGTGCCTTAATTTTATTTTAATATTTGAAAGATAGTTTTGCAGGATATATAATTCTTGATTGGAAGCTCTTCTTCAAGGCTTTGAATGTGTCATGTGACTGTCTCCGTGCCAGCATGGTTTCTGCTGAGAAATCTGATGAAAGCCTACAGGGTTTCCCTCTGAATGTTAGCTTTGTTTTGAGTCTTGCTGCCTTTAAGAGTTGCTGCTTATGTTTCATTTTGTTAAGCTTGATTATAATATGTCTTAGAGTCTTTCTTTTGAGATCTACATTGGGTGACATATGATATGCATCTGAGATGTCTATATTCTCTTCCTTCATGATCTCCGGAAAGTTTTCTGTCAGCAACTCAGCAATGATATTCTCTGTGTTCTCAGGTGTCTTATCTTGTTCAAGGACTCCAATTAATCAAAGGTTGTTCCTCTTAATAGAGTCCCACATGCTTCTTAATGCTTCTTCATTTTTCTTGTTTCTTTTTTATGATTTCTGCTCATAGATGATGGTGTCAGTAGCTCTGTCTTCTGCCAGGAGCCAGCCCCGACAGTTTTTTCGGGGCCCCACGAAGGGAGGGAAATGACATCGGCGGAGAAAGAATTGAGACAGAGACAGGAAAGAGTTTTGGAGAAATGGCAGGGTGTCAAGGTCTGTCTATTTTTTATAGTTGGAGTGACGTGATTTTCACCCTGCCCCCTGACCACACAAGCTATTGGCTAACTGGAAACCGAAACCTCGTGGTCCCTTTTTCTTTTTCTTGTTAACTGTCAAGGCCTTCTAGATAATGGCCTGAGGAAGGTGTGTTGTGGCGATAATTGACAGTAAAAACAAAGTCATGCCCCAAGCTCAATCAGCCCTACCTATACCTCGAGGTTAAAAGGTACAGGAGGAGGGGTCTAAAGGCTATAATCTCTATTTGTTCCCCCTTTGCTCTTTATTTTATCTCTTCCTGTGAGAACAGTAAACACCTACCATCCCCCACCCTATGCCTTTCTTAAGCTGTTCTAAGAAGGGTATTTCTTTTCACATGTGGGGGATATGCAGTTGGGGGAAGCCAGCGGGGCTGGGCCGGCCTTGGCATTCCTGGCCTGGGCGTTTCCAGGCGGACGTTCCTGGGCTCAGCATTTGTCCTTGTGCCGGGAGATGAGGAGGTATTTTTAAGGAGAGTTTAATTAGAATGAAAAATATACGGCCAGAAATATGTCAAGGGTGAGATGTGTCCACCCACCATCACATAGGCTTGTGGTTTTGCTCACAGAGGTCTTTGTGGGTGACAGGCTTTGGCAGTCTTCCAAGTCAGAAATTCTTGTTTCCATTTGTTCCATTCTGTTTTCTTGGCTTTGCATCGAAGTTTTTATGTCTTTGATTTTGTTCTTGATCTGTTGGATTTCAGAGTACTGGTGTTTCATCAGATCAAACAGCTTGCTTAATTTTTCCTTTTGTTCTGCTGCATTTGGTATAAGGTCTAGAAGGGCTCTATATATAATCCTTTTGTATTCACCTTCTGATGATTTCATAAAAGTTTCTTCATCTGTAAAACTCCTTGGTTGTTTTGTCTGGGAGCCTTCTGAAGCCATGGCTGATTTCTGGTATGCCACAAGTGTCTGTTGCTTTTTAGGTCCCATGTGAGTAAGTAGAGGTTGGGAGAGATACTGTGAGGACGGACTGCAGATGTTTCTCTAGGCTGTCTTAAAATGTAAAACAAAAGGTATCTGACCACTTCCCAAGTCAGGTTTTCAGGTGTAGAGGTCCCTCTTCCCAACTGGCAAAGTAAGCACTTCTATATCCAACTCCAGATGATACAAACTAGTTCAAAATATAGCAGTGCTACTGCCCTGTTGGCCTCTGCTGACAGGGCCTAGCCCTAGGCGACACTGTGTAAACTACTGCTTTTCTAGTAGAAAAGCACTCTTCTGTGGGCAGGCTCTAGCTCCCAAGCTAAGAAATAGATCCAGCTACGGCCACCATATCTAAGATAGCGCCCTCCACACAGTCAGCAGATAGAAGGGCTAAAGGTGCCAAGAGGTAGTGATTCCTCCATCTCTGTTGCCAGGCCCCCACTGCAGGTGACGCTGTGTAAACTACTGCTTTTCTGTCGGAGAGGCGCTGTCCTGTTTGCAGGCACTGGCTCCCAGGCTAAGAATTAGGTCCCGCTAAAATCTCTGTATCTAACATGGTGTCCCACACACTGGCAGTGCGGTTCTATACAAACCACGCTGTGGCAGTGATAAAAAGACAGGCCCAAATTGGCTAGATGAACAGAGTCCTAAGCCTGGCTCTCAAAATATAGGAATTTCGCCTGCCTATCCCACCAGCAGTGTGTCTGAGTCTAGCCACTAGGCAAGACCCAGCTCAACCCACCTGCCAAGACAGAGGGAAAAAAAAAGTCAAAATGGCGCGTTTACCTTCAGTCCATGAGAGCCACGGCTAGCCAGGAGTAGGAGTCAGCGAAAGAGAGGAGGTTTTTCATTGAGTGGTATGAAGTCCAAATTAACAGCCCTGTGCCATGTCCTGGGGGCTCACTAGGTGACCAGAAGGCTCTGTTTGATTATCGGTTCAGGTCTTGGTTTCCAGAGGGATATAAGGAGACGTATGCTTATTTTGAAGTACATTTGATTGCATTATGTGTGGGAGAGAACTTCAGGTAAACAACTGCTGCAGCATCTTCCAAGTGGGGCTCAAAATAACCAGTTATCATAGCCCAATATCTTTCACCTTTGACAGTCACAGCCTCTCCGAGTTCATCTTGGAAAAGATAAGGGCCACTGATTCCACCAGACCAAATCACACCAAAACAGCAACTTTTAGGGGATGAAGTGGATGTTCTTGAATCTCCATTGGATTCTCATCATTGCAAATACAACAGTTTCATTTGTTAACAAAGCCATTCATCCAAAACTAGGGCTGAAGATGGTTTTTCAGCCAAAAGCAGGGTCAAATTTCAATTGTTCCCAAACCCAGTCAGCAAATATACGGTACACTCTATGGTCGTTGGACTTTAGTTGTTGAGTTAAAACAATTTTGTAAGGATAAAGCTTCAAGTCCAGATGTAAAATCCACCAAATCGTGGTCAAAGAAAGCGCCAGTTCTTTTGCTCGGCAAGAAATTGATTGGGATGGATTCTAGCATGCACTCTCACTGATGGTGGTGATGTTTTCATTAGAATGTGAGGTTCCTTGAAGCATAGGCATTATCTAACTGGCAACAGACCTGGTTGTCTCAAATTTTTTTATTAATGTTGAATTGTTCTCTTGTGGGATAGTTATGTGCGTTGTAAATTTCACTTAATGCACCCAATGTTGGCGAATGGAATACTCATTTTGATAATAAACTTTAATAATTTCTCCATGTTGTGGAATCATGTAACTTTTCATGGCTATTTGTCAAGATTAATCAAAAAAAGGGGATAAATGCAGCTGCTATAGACTCACAAATATCACTGGTATGAGCTGTCAAAAATAAGACATCCTTATTGGAAGACCCTTTATTACACACTAAATGGCACTGCCACCATCGTTCTATCCCACAATTTATCCTGGGGATTTTAATCTCAAAATATCATCTGAGTGATTTAATGCATTTATATAAATAATTGGAGTCACTGGTGGTGCAAACAGTTAATGCACTTGACAGCTAACTGAAGGGTTGAAGGTTCAAATCCAATCCAACTCACCGTGAAAGAAAGGCCTGGTGATCTATTCGAAATCATGAGTCACTGAAAACCCTAAGGAGCACAGCTCTACTCTGACACACATGGGATCATCACAAATCAGAAAAGACTCAGTGGCAGCTGGAATATAAGCAGCTACCAAAAAGTATTTGAACAACCACGTTTTTAAAAATATGTTCTTAATTCATGATATCTAAAAAAGCACAAGTTGGCTGGTTTGAACAGGAAGAAAAATGATTTCTAAAAGTACTCACTTGTTCAGGACTCTTGCTGTGCCAAAGTCCTCAAGCTTTGCAATCATTCCATTCTTGCTAAGAAAAATGTTCTATAAATGAAAAAATGCCATGCTGTTTGAGATTATCAGTTTTTTCTTGATTTTCCATCAGAGCTACTACCTGTGCTTTTATGTCCTTGTGAGAGATCTTATCATGAAGATATTTTAGTCCTAGAGAAATCTGTACAAACCAACCCAGAATCTCTAGGGGGAAAACAAATAAAACTATTCAGACATTCTGGTACTTGCAACTGCAGTGAAACTTCTTCACAATAACATGAAAAGTAAAGAAATAATTTATGTATGTGTGTTTATGTTAACGGAGTTGATAGAGATAGCACCTTAACATATTCTGTTCCTTTTATGACTAGAGAACTTGAGGTACAGAAATCCAAGATGCTTACTGAACGCCACGTAAAGTTGATCCCAAAAGAAAGTCACCAACATATTATAATCAAACTTTGCAAAAAAACAAAAATAAAGGGAGAATTTTAGGAGTGGCTAGCAATAAACGAAAAGTCACCTACAAAAGACAGTCCATAGACTCAGCTTGGACTACTTAGCAGAAACTGTGCAGGCAAGAAGGAAATGGGCTGAGAAATATAAAGACCTGAATCAAAAATACCTCCAACAAAGAATTATATATCCAGCAAAACTGTCTCTCAAATACGATGGCAAAATGTAGGGAATTCTAGACAAGCAAAACTTTAGGGAATTTGTAAAATTAAAAATATATATATAAGAAATACTAAAGGGAGTCCTCTGATTAAAAAATCAGTAACATAACAATCCTAGACTAGAAAACAGGGTAGAGCAACCAGATGTAAACCTAGATAGGCAAGCCACAAAAATGAAGCAAAGCTAAAACACTGAAAACAGGGAAACAGAAATATCAGAATGTAAGAGTTGACAGAATTTTTTAAAACAAAAAAATAGGGACTAAAGAATGTAGTCATGGTTCTTTCACATAGAGAGGAAGTCAAGGCAAGAAATAAAAGGTTGGTTTAAACTTAGGAAAGTCGGGAAAAATATAACCTTATATTTGCACAAAGGAAACCACAAATGAAACTAACAATTCTACACATCAAAAAGAAATTCAGTTTAAGTTCAACTACAAACACGTCCCGGACTAAATCTATCAAAAATATTGCTCCACTATTTCATGGTTTGAATTTCTCTTTACCAAAAATCACACTTCATATAAACACACTCTACTACTTATGGCATTACAAATTTAAATCTCCTCCCCTTATAAATTAAAAAAGCAAATTAGAAGTGTTTTTACCTGATCTTCACTAAATAACATTCCCTGTTGACTACTGGTCTTTTTCACGAGATCCCCTCCTTCACAGTATTTCATCACAATAAACAAGCTGTTGTTCTCTGTAAGAAAAGACATCAGTGGGGACTGGGAGGGTTGCAGATATTTACTAATTATTTGCCTTTCAAGCTCTAGAAGGTACAGAATATAATTGTAAAATGCAGTATACAGTGGTAAAGCTCATAACTGTACAATTAATACAAACTGGAGTCTAACTCCACATGATGGTTATGATTGCGTGCCAACTTGGCTGAGCCATAATTCTCAGTGTTTTGGAAGTTGTGTAATAGTATGATCACTTTCCTGTTAAGATTTGATATGTGATCATCCCCATGATGGGATCTGCTATGAAAAGTCTATCATCTCCAAGGAAACAGTGTTCCTGGGTGTGTAGCCTGCATCTAAATATAAGCAGACTTTCTGGCAAGGCACAGAGGTTTTTGCTAATTCTGGGTACTGCACCTGGCTCCTGTTTGTCTGACTTCTGGGTGTTGGGACTTGAAATAGCATCTTTCCTGTGGTATTGCCTGCCCATTTTGTAATTTGTTGATCTTCACAGCCTGTAAGCAAGAGCCCTGCTCTACAACCTGCTTATCTTGGGTTTGCCAGGCACTGCAGCTACATGAACTGGGAGAAACACCAATTCTGATCCACAGAATTGGGACATTCCATTCTCTACAACCACACCAGCCATTTTCTTGATATAAATCTTTATATATACAGTTACATGCTTTACTGATTTTGTGTCTCTGGAGAATCTACCCTAAGATACCTCATTTCGCCACTTTCCCTTCTTAGTTCTCTGACTTGGGCAAGTTACCTTAATTTCTCTGTGCCTCATTGCTTCATCTGTAAAATGAGGATAACGATACAGAAATTTTCTCTTAGGACCGTTGTAAAGATTGAATTAATTCACACCAGATGCTTACAACAATGCCTGCACCGAATGAAAATTCAATAAATGTTAATTGTTATTATTAACACATTCCTTCAAGAGATCAGAAAGCTGACTTTAATACAACAGCTTTGAGCCTTTGTTAACACCCCAGAAAGGATAGTCCCTTTTTGAATCTGAGTTTTGTAGTGACATGACTCTTCTATGTGGCCTGTTGCCTTGGTTCTTTGGAAAATAGCTTTAGAGGTCTTTTTCCCTAAGCCCTGAGAAATTACATTTATCTTAGTTTTTCATCCTAGAGGGTTTGTTACTTTTGTCCAGGTTGACTGATATTTCCTGGGTAAGCTGTAGACAACTTGGTTTGATTACTTTTTGTCTGATCCTTTGCTTGGTATGTGCCTTGTAGTGATTTGTCAACAGACTACAGATAAAGTGATGACAGACCATTCGAATGAGATGAGTTGTAGCCTAACCACGCAAAATGAAGTATCTATGGCTTACCAAGAGGAGATTGGTTAGTTTGTGGCCCTTGTGAGAGGACCATGCCTTGAAACTGACAAGAAGTTTGAGTATATATGCAGCACCCCACAGGGGTTTTTCAGACCGCAAGAAGAGATGCAGCAGGAAGAAGTAGACAGAAGAAAAAAAAGAAGAGACTAAAGAAGCAGAGAATGAGAGAGAAACAGCCTAAAAGAGTTGTAACACTGGTCAAGCTATAAACTGAAAACAGTAAGTGGCCCAAAAGGTGCCCCAGCAGCACAGCCAACAACAACAGACAGCAGGACCGAGAAGAGCCCGTTTTCAGGGGGCCAAGAAGAGGCCTGCACAGTGGAGAAGAGTTGAGAGAGCTGTTCTGCAAGGAAGAAGGGAAGCTTGGTCTGCAGTCTTCATGATCCTGACTCTGACCCTGACCCTGACCCTGAGTTGTACCCTCTTCCTTAACAAGCCACTTAACTAGAAGTCTGGTCATGAGTTCTGGGTCACCACTGCAATGGATTGCTGAACCCAGCTCTGGGAGGTACAGCTGATGTCAGGATTGGTAAAAAAAAAGGTTGGCAAGTGGGGGTATGTCTGACCTTTACCCAACGGGAAGCAGCTTCATGTTGATGGTGATTCTCTTTACTTTCCGTGAAGTTATACAAGTTCTGACACTATTCCTGCTACTACCATTCCACAAGTATAAACTTTTTCTACATAGCACTTGGTCAACTGTGTCTTGAATAGAGCACAAGCACTCTTAATGGACTGGTACTTAACCTCCTCCTTAGATTACTGTTGGTTACTCTCCATCGCTGTTGGTTACTCAAGGTTACTCTTGATCCAGTAAGCCCAAGTATTTCTGCTTCTCACCAAGATCATTGTGTTTGTTATGACTGTACTTGTTATTATAAATAATCACTACTTAAGCTGATGAAATATGAATGGGAAAAGAATATGATTTAAAAAATTGCTGTCAACATGACTGTTAAATGAAACAATCAGCAAATAAGTGGAAAAGCACTTTAAAGAAAGAAAATGAAATTACAAATGAAAGGTACAGTTGCATGAGAAAGAACACTTAGCACTCCAGGAAGCGACTCAGTCAACAAAAAGACCTTGGTCTTGCATCAAAAATACGGCAGATGTTGCGAATTACAATGTTCAATTTGTGTGGGTATTTTTGTTTTGTTTTGCATGATTTCTTGCTTTAACTAGCTTTTTCTATTAACCAACCATTAGTTGAGATCTTGTTAGCAAAAATCACTTCTACTGATTTTCATTTCCTACTAGTTTGTTAGCTGAAGACAGACCACATTTTGTTCACCCTGCACCTAGCACAGTATCTAAGACATGGAGAATTTCAATAAAGATTTGTTGAGTGTACTCACAAAAACACCCAAGTAACACAAATATATGACCATTGTCAGCCTTATAAAGAAAGTGTTAATCTTTCTAATACTTTTTCTATATTTACTGAATACCCACTAAATGTCTTGCCTAATCTTTTGTTACCTTCTTCTTTTCTTATAGCTCCGTCATTGAAAGTGCTTCCTGGCCAAGCAATTTCAAAATAGTCAAGGAATCAGAATAAGAAAACTAAGGACAAAGGATTCCATTTCCTTTTCCTTCCACCCTCCTCTAAGTCACTTGGCCTTATACCAGTTTCTTATGAAAGAAATTGTTTGGCTGATTCAGGATTACTCATAACTGAGATACCTCAAATGAACTATGCAGGTCAGTGAGCATCACCTGGCTCCAAACTGTGTATTTTCCCTCATTAACCATTGTTAATTTCCAGTCATGTTTAATGAAGTTAAAATCATGTGGAAACAGCACTTATGCTCTCAAATGTTGTTTTAAATTATTAAGTTCTGTGGGGGAGGGGGAGTATTTTTGTCCTAAAGGAATTTCCAGTCTCACTAGAGGAAATAAAGAATATGCACTAGCATTACAATACAGTATATGACAGATGCCACACAAGTGGTAAGGCCACTAAGAGTTTGGGGAAGCTCAGAAAAGAAGTTACAGAGACCAGTTTACGTCTGGACAATCAAGAAGGGGGTATTTGTGCTTCCTCTTAATAATATCTGAAAATACGGAAACAAGGAAAATCATACTCTAAAAAGTACAATGTACATGTCTTAGCTATTTAGTGCTGCTATAACAGAAATACCACAAGTGGATGACTTTAACAAAAACTCTCACAGTTTAGGAGTCTGGAAGTTCAAATACAGGATGCCACCTCCACAGGAAGGCTTTCTCTCTGTCAGCTCTGGATGAAGGTCCTTGTCCTCAATCTTCCGCTGGCCTAAGAGCTTCTGAATGCAAGGATCTCAGGTTCAAAAGACAAGATCACTCCCAGTTCTTCTTTCTCGGTGGGAGGAAGTCCCCTGTCTCTCTGCTTGCTTCCTTCCTTTATATATCAAGAGATGGACTCAAGATACAAACTAATCTCATAGATTGAATTCTGCTTCGTTGATATAACCACTTCTAATGTAGTCTCATTAACATCAAAGAGGTAGGATTTGTAACACATAGGATAATCACATCAGATTACAAAATGGTGAGCAATCACACAATCCTGGGACCTACACCCTAGCCAAATGACACACATTTTGGAGGAACACAATTCAATCCATTACAGTACACTATAAGGCAGCAGCTTCTGGAACTCATGGGTCATTGACCTTTCAAAAACATTGTGAAGCACTAACATTAGGGCAGACACCCTAGTAGCACAATGGTTAAGAGTTGCAGATGCACATCAAAAGGTCAGCAGTTCGTATCCACCAGGCACTCCTTGAAAATTCCATGGGCTAGCTTCACTCTGTCTTGTAGGATCACTATGAGTTGGAATCAACAGATGGCAATGGGTTTTTGGTTTGGTTAACATTAGGGCTCCAATCTTTTTATTTGCCAAGTTCCAATGTTTGAAAAATAATTACTCTAATTAGTAATTCATCTTAAAATGTACTTTCAAAAATTAGGATTGTGTCTTTCAGATATCGGCATCTTAGAATCAATTGCTACAGGCAATTGTTTATGTTTTCCTTTTTATAAATGCAAGAGGAATAAAAATAAAAATTCATGTTTAAAAAAATCTAAAAACTCCTTTAATAAGTATAAAATCAAAATTATAAGTGATAAAATGCACTGAGTAATAGTCTAATTGGTAGTATTTCTTCTACAAAGCACATAATGTTGCATCTCATAACCAGTAGAAGCTTATTTGATGAAATATCATTCACCTTCACCATCATTCCATAAAATACAGGCATTTAGTCATCAAAAAGGACACAATATCAGAATAAACATTAAATAAATATCTCTTACTATTGCCCCCTTGCTCACTACACTCCACCTTATCAGAGTTCTGTGATCTCTTATCAGGGTTCTGAGATTTTATCCTACTTAGAAGCAAGTCCCTGGATGGTGTGAACGGTTAACAATGCTTGGCAGCTAACCCAAAGCTGGAGATTTGAGTCCATCTGCAAGAAAGGCCTGATGATTTATTTCCAAAAAATCAACCATCAAAAACCCAATGAAACACAGTTCTACTCTGATATAGATGGGATCACCATAAGTCAGAATCAACTCAATGATAGCTAGTTTTTCTGCAAGCAAATAAACTAGTCTGTCGCAGTTTCATAAATGGTGGCAGAAGACATGAGACTCCTGGGACAAAGACAAAGATCTTCATAACTCTCGGCAAAAGTAGCAGCCAGAGTTTAGTGGTAGTGCCTCATGTTCCCCAAGTCCCACAGAGGTAACACAGGTGGACCTATGAGGACACTTGCACATTCAGAGGGTTGCACTACAAGAAGGGAAACGACAAATTTGGGGAATGTACTGCTCTTATACTGAGCAGTAAACAAACCTTGTCTGAGGGGAGATGTTACCTCATCCTTCAGGGTTGTTACCTGCAAACACAAGCAGGAACATAGCCTGGGTAGAGACTATGGTGCAGGTCTTGCATTGTTGGCACTCCCAGCAAAATGTGCAGAGACACTCAGAGCCTACAGAGATTGCCTTTCCTAACAGCCTCCTGGCTAATTTTTAAAAGACATTGGGCCTGTTCTTGCCTCCTGCCTTTGTAAAGTCTGTTCCCTTTGCCTAGGAGGCTGGCTATTCCTCAGACATCAGCATGACTTTCACAATCATCTCTTTGAAGTCTTTGCTCAAATGTTACCTTCACAAAAAGGCCTACCCTGATCGCCTTATTTAAAATTATCCCACCCACCTCTGTCTCATTCTTCTGTTTTCCCACAGTACTTAACACTGTCTAATCTGTCTCTCCACCCTCCACCTTAGACTCCGCAGTTGTGGTAGACACAGTTCTAAGACGGCACACAAGATCCCTACTCCCTGGTGCACATGTGTTATCCTTGAGGATGGGCTGTTGTTCTTGGTAGGTGCCATCAAGTTGGGTCCCCCTCATACCGATCCTACATACAACAAGACAAAATACTGTCTAGTCCTGTCCCACCTTCACAATCATGGTTATGCTTGAGCCCACCATTGCTGCTATGTCAAACCATCTCACTGAGGATCTTTCCCTTTTTTGCTGACTTTTTACTTTACCAAGTATAATGTCCTTGTCCAGGGACTGGTCCCAGCTGATAACATGTCCAAAATAAATGACACAAAGTCTCATCATCCTTGCTTCTAGGGAGCAGTCTGACTGCCCTTCTTCCAAGACAGATTTGTTCATTCTTTGGGCAGTCCATGGTATATTCAATATTCTTTGCCAGCATCATAATTCAAAGGTATCAGTTCTTCTGTCTTCCTTATTTATTGTCTAGCTTAACACGCATATTAGGCAACTGAAAGCATTGTGGCTTGGGTCAGGCACACCTTAGTCTCCAAGGTGACATCTTTGCTTTTTAACATTTTAAAGAGCTCTTTCATAGCAAATTTGCCCAATGCAATGTGTCATTTGATTCACTGAACGCTGCTTCCATAGGTGTTGATTGTGGATCTAAGTAAAATGAATGTCTTGACATCCTTTTCTGTTTATCACGATATTGCCTATTTGTCCCGTTGTGAGGATTTTTCTTTCTGTTGAGGCACAATCCATACTGAAGGCTGTAGTCTTTGATCTTCATCAGTAAGTGCTTCAAGTCCTCTTCACTTCTGGCAAACAAAGATGTATGCTCTATGTAATTATATTGTGGCCAGGCAGTGCTTTTAGAGAGATGCTGTTGGAGTTGGCTCTCAAATCCCTCAAAGGGATTTTTCTGGTAAATTAAAGTTACTAACTGGTTGACTGTTGTTAGCTGTGGATAAGTTGGTCCCAACTCGGGAACTGCATAAGCACACAATGGAAAAAAATGCTGCCTGGTCTTGTGCCATTCTCTTGATCAATTAGAGGTCAGACTACTGTGATTCCCAGTTGTCACTGGCTAGTTTTTCACAAGTAGATCACCAGATGTTTCTTTCTACTCTGTTTGAGTCAGGGAGCTCCACTAAAACTTGTTCAGCATCACAGCAACACACAATCCTCCACTGAAAAATGGGTGGTAGTTGTGCATGAGTGCAATGGCCAGGAAGTGAAACTGGATTTCCCTCATGGAAGGCAAAAATTCTACCAACAAACCACCCATGCCACCAATCAGCTGAGTAGGAAATGATACCAGCTGCCCTCAAGCCAATTAAAAGATTAGGCTGTGGGCCCGACCTACTCATATGAGCTGTTTAAATATGTGTCTAGAAGTCAAAGACAGGAATTGAGAGATCTGAACCCTTAGTGGACCTACTGAGGTAGACCCATGAAGAGATCAGTTTGGGTCTCTACAAGGTGAAAATCAGGCCAGTTAAGACTCTGTAAGAAAACAGGAACTTCAGCAGTACCACAGCAAGCAAACGAATTCTGCCATCTATCAGATGAGACAGCAGCCACAGTGACATCTTATTTCAGCTATGCAAGGTTCTGAGCAGAGAATCCAGCCAAGCCCAGACTTCTAACCCACAGAAACTGAGATATAATAAATGAGTGTTTTCGACCATGAAAGCTGTGGTAATTTGTTATGCAACAACAAGAAAAATAAATATAATAGTGCTGGGATTTTTGCCTGTTTTGTTCACTGGTGCCTCTCTAAGACCAAGAATATGCTTAACACACTATAGGCACTTGATTTATTGAAGAAATTTGAATGTAACTGCTTTATCCTTAGGAACATCTCATTATATTGTCTTGATTTTTCTCATGTTGCTACAAACCAGCAAAAACTTTACTTTCTATAGTCAAAAGAGTGAAGTGGCACTGCCTTAGAACTACAGGTCTTCTGTCCCAGATAAACTGCTAAGGGGTAAACAAAGGCTGAGTCAGAAGCTACAAGGACTTCTGAGGCTTTCAGATAAGTTTGGTATTTCAAGTTCCAACAATCTGTCAAGCAAGGTCAGTGGAATCACAATTGCTCTAACTTTGTTGAACACCAGCATGCCCACCTCAAAACACAGTATAAACAAACTCAGCAGAGTTTTGTTACTTATAAAAATGACCTGTAATTTTATAAAAGTATTCTAACCTCAAATATCAACCTTCCATTGTACAGAGAATCCTGAAGTGAACCTTGAAAACATTATGGTGGATGAAATTAGTCAGTCACAAAAGAACAAACATTGTATGATCCCAATCACATGAGTCTTCTGGAATAAGCAAGTGCACAGAAGCTTAAGTCTATTGGTAGTAACTAAGGAGAGGAGAGGAGAAGGGGGAAGGGGAGACTCATTGCTTAGGGGACACTGAGCTCCTGTTAATGGTGAAGAAAAAAACTAGCTCACATGCTACTTCAAACTGAAGCTGAAGAAAATTAAAGCACATCTTACAAGCCAAAATACAACCTTGAGTGTATCCCACTTGAATTTGGAGACCATCTCAAGAACAGATTGGACATGTTGAACACTATGGACTAGACAATCTGTAGAAAGACATCAAGGACATCAGACAGGAGGAAAGTAAAAGGTCATTAAAAAGGCACAAAAGAAAGACTAAAACTGATGTCATAAAAGACTCTGACACTTGCTCTTCAATGGAGAGTAGCTAAAGCAAATGGAAGAAATGGCGAAGTCAATAGCTGAACAGAAGATTTCAGACAGCAGCTTGAAAGCACAAAGTAAAATATTATAATGAAAGGTGAGAAGATCTGGAGTTAGAAAACCAAAAGGGGGAACATACTTGGCATTTCTTGAAGGAAAAAAGTTGCAATGTTGAAGGATTCTACAGGGAAAATAAAGAATGATGCAGAAAGGATCGAAAGATGGAAGGAATACACAGAGTCACTGTATCAAAAAGAACTGATCAGCATTCAAGTATTTCAGGAGGTGCGTACGAGCAAGAACTGATGGCACTGAAGGAAGAATTCCAAGTTGTACTGAAGGGAGCGGTGATAAACAAGGCTGCGGGAACTGACAGAACTCCAGCTCAGATGTTTCAACAAAGGATGCGGCACTGGAGGTGTTCACTTGTCTATGCCAAGAAATTTGGAGGACAGCTGCTTGGCCAATGGACTGGCCATTGAAAGGAAACGAATGTATAAATTATCAAAAAACATCATTAATATCACATGCAAGTAAAACTTTGCTGATGATTATTCAAAAGCAGTTGCAAAAGTACATTAACAGGGAACTGCCAGAAGTTCAGGCTAGATTCAGAAAAGAATATGGAACAAAGGATATCATTGCTGATGTCAGTTGTGGTTTGGCTGAAAACAGAGAATACCAGAAAGATGTTTACATGTGTTTTATTGACTACACAAAGGCATTTGACTGTGTAGGTCACAGTAAATTGTGGATACCATTTTGAAGAGGGGGATTTCCAGAAACTTAATTCTGTTCATTTGGAACCTGTATATAGACCAAGAGGTTAGAAGAGAACAAAGGGATACTGCATGGGATAAACTCAGGAAAGGTGGGGTCAGCCTTGCACCTTGTTATCACACTTATTCAATCTGTATGATGATCAGAGAATCTGAGAAACTGGACTATATGAAGAAAAATGTGACATGAGGATTGAAGGAAGATTTTTTTAAATTATGATTGTATGAAAATGTACATTCCCATATAAATTCACGTGCTCGGCTATACGCAGCTCCCACTGCTCTCCCTGCCCAGTGACAGCACATCCCTCTTCTGTGCTCCATACATGTGAAGGAAGATTTATTAACAACGGATAATATGCTGATGTCACAGCCTTGCTTGCTGAAAGTGAAGAGGACTTGAAGCGTTTACTGACGAAGACAAGAGAACACAGCCTTCAGTATGGATTGTACCTCAACATAAACAAAAATCCTTACAACTAGACCAAACAGCAGCAGCACAATAAAGGGAGAAAATACTAAAGTTTTCAAGGACTTCCTTTTACTTGGATCCACAATAAAAGCCCATGGAAGGAGCAGTCAAGAAACGAGATGACACACTGAGTCGGGCAAATGTGCTCTAAAAGACCTCTTTAAAGCATTGAAAAGCAAGGACATCACTTTGAGGACTAAGATGCACCTGGCTCAAGTGACGGCATCTTCAGTCACCTCATATGCGTGGGAAAACTAGACAATGAATAAGGAAGACCAAAGAGGAACTGACACTTTTGAATTGCGGTGCTGGCGAAGAATACTGAATATACCACGGACCGCCAGAAGAACAAACAAATCTGTCTTGGAAGAAGTACAGCCAGCGTGCTCCTTAGAAGCAAGGATGGTGAGACTTCATCTCATATACTTTGGATGTGTTACCAAGGACTGGTCCCTAAAAAAGGACATCATTCTCGGGCAAGTAAAGGGTCAGCAAAAATGAGGAAGACTCTCAACAAGATGGATTGACACCGTGGCTCCAACAATGGGCTCAAGCACAGCGAAGACTGTGAGGATGGCGCACAGTCAGGCACTTTCACTCTGCTGTCACATGCAGTTGTTATGAGTTGGAACTGACTGGAGGGTACCCAACAACAGCAAGTCCATCCAGTGATTAAACAAGTGTGTAAACAACACCTGCTGTGATAGACACTGCCCTCGTGGAGCTCCTTGTCTGTGGAAGGATGTTGCCAAGGATCATATGTGAGCCAAGGAGACAAGCTCCCGGGCTCATTGAGTTTACTGTTGAAAGGAGAGACATCACCTTTCAGCCAAAGATTAGACAGGGCTATAAAACAAACATTAACACACACGAGGAACACACTTCTTAGTTCAGTCAAATATATGAGACCAAATGGGTAACATCTGCCCCAAAACAAAGACAAGAAGGTGAGAAGATACAGGAAAACTACAAGAAGGGAACCAGGGAACCCAGTGCGGAAAGGGAAAGGGGAAGCTGGTGACATAATGTGGGGTGCAAATAATGAATAATGTAACAAAACAATTTGTGTATGAATTTTTGAATGAGAAACTAATTTGCTCTGGAAAACTTTCATCAAAATACAATAAAAAGGAGGAAACACACTAAACAACTTCATAATTCTAAATAGACACGCATACGCGTGCTATAAAGGGCTGTGAAAGACATCTGAGCTGACTGTGTGCTCCAGCAGAGCCTGAGAAAGAGAAGGAGCCAGCAGACAGGAAGGCACAGCAACAAGCCAAAGGGTGAACGGACGTAAGATTTTAGGAGCTCGTCGTTTGGAATCCGCTAGCAGGAGAGCGCACTTCATTCGACGGCTGCTCCATAAATCTGTTCAGTAAGCTCAGTTCCTTGCCTGTATGTACTTTCTCTGAACACCTTGGAAGAATCGCGAGACCTCTTTGAAACGCCCAGTCATTAAGAAGGGCTGCACCCAGAAGACTACTTTGAATGTAGTGGGTTTAACTGCCCTATCATGATAAAACTACAGATAACAAAATCTTTGCCAATTCAACATTTTTCAGATGCACAGCTGTGACACGGACTGTGTTCATCGCGGTGTGCAGCCGTCACCACTACATGGCCAAATTATTCGGCCACCGCGTAGAGAAACCCAGTTTCCCCTAAGTGAATGCAGTGGTTTTAATTCGTAAGACACACTGCTTCTGGAAGAAAAACGTAGTAAGTAAATGTGACCTGCACAGCATAAAAGTTCAAAAAAAGTGGTGGCTACATTTATTTACTTACTTATTGTTACGGATTGAATTGTGCCTCTCCAAAACTGTGTGTGGCGATTTGGCTAGGCCATGACTCCAGGTATTGTGTGATGTTCCTGCACGCTGTAAACCCTGCCTCTGTGATGTCAACGACTGAAGAAGGCCACAGACGTGTTGGTGCAGCAGGACTTGATATATAAGACTGTACTGTGAAATTTGGGGGGATATAAAGCAAAGGGAATCAAGCAGAGCTTTGGGGACCTCATACCACCAAGAAGCAGTGCTTGGAGTAGAGCATGTCCTTTGGAAAGGACCTGGGGTTTTTGTGACTCAGAATCTCTCAGTCCAGGGGAAAACTAATGACAAGACTTTCTTCCAGAACCAACAAAGAAAGATTTCCCCTGGAACTGATGCCCTGAATTTGGACCTGTCTAGACAGAATTTAGAAGGAGTACTTTGTTTAGAAGAATACTTGTGGTATTTCTGTTACAGCAGCACTAGGTGACTAAGACACTTACTTTTATCAATCTGAAGATTCTTTAATATATGTAGGTGACACTCCTGCTCCATTACCCACTCATGACTAGTGAATTTAAGCACCCACAATGCTGGGTGCTGGGCAGGGGCTGTCCCAGAGTCAACTACGGGATATACAAGCCCTGTCATAGCCTTATAAACACTGGGTATTTGTTTCCTGTCAGTCTCCGACCACTAGAATATAAGGTCCATGAGGACAAGAATTGTTTCTTATTCTATGTTAGTTTCTCACGTAGAAATAACACACACGCTGTTTTCTGACCATTAGTTGCCACCCCAACAACATGTTAGCAGTCTTCTCTTCCATCTTGGTTTCACCGTTACCAGCCTTCCTGTTTCCTCCTGCCTTCTTGTCCTTGCCCCTGGGCTGGTATGCCATTCAGTCTCACTTTGAATTATAGGTCTGTCTAATCTTTGGCTAAAGGGTCAAACTCAGGAGTAACTTTAGTAGTGAGCTAAAGAATGTCAGGGGGCCACACTCTGATGGCTTCTCCAGTGTCTGTCAGACCAGTAAGTCTGAGGTCTTTTATTTGTCCTGTTTGCTTTTTGTGAGTTAGAATTTTGTTTTACATTTTTCTGCAGCTGTGTCTGGAACCTTCTGTTGTGATCCCTGTCAGAGCAGTGAGTGGTGGTAACCAGCCACCATCTAGTTGCACTGGACTCAGTCTGGTGGGGGGTTACGTCTGTTGTTGTCCGTGAGTCCTCTGGACTAATCTTTCCCTTGAGTCTTCGGTTTTCTTCACTCTTGCTTGTACCAGGTAGGGTGGGATGAGTGGAGTGACTTAAATGGGCTCCCCAGTGCTCCTAAGACCCTAGACACTATTCAGCAAAGTAGAATACAGCACATCTTATTTATAAATTATGCTATGCTAGTTGAGCTAGATGTTCCCGAAGACCATGGTCCCCAGCCATCAAACCAGCAATTCAGTTTCTCAGGGATTTGGGATATGTCTGTGGAACTTCCATGACCTTGCCTTGGTCCAAGTTGTGCTGGCTTCCCCAGTATTGTGTACTGTCTCACCCTTCACCAAAGTTACCACCTATCTATCAAGTTGTTTTTCTCTCCCCTCCTTGCCCTCCCTCCTGGCCATCCAAGAGTGTTTCTTTTTGTATGTAAACCTTTTCATGAGTTTTTATAGTAGTAGTCTCATACAATGTTTGTCTTTTCGTGACTGATTTATTTCACTCAGCATAATGTCCCCATATTCATGCATGCTGTGAGACGTTATGCAGATTTTTCATTGTTCTTCATCACTGCATAGTGTTTCATTGTGTGTATGCTGTATAGTTCGTTTTTCCCATTCCTCTTTTGGTGGGCACTTGGGTCTTTTCTGTCTTTCTGTAACTGTAAATAATTCTGCAGTGAACATGGATGTGCACATCTTTACTTGTACAACAGGTCTTGTTTCTCTAGGATACTTTCCTAGGAGTGGGATTGAGGACAGAAAGTTTTACCCTGTTTTAGTCACTGCTATATTCCTTGGACCTAGAACCAGGCCTAATGGGGTAGATTACTTAACCAGTAAAAAGAAATTAACACGAGCTTACATCAGGCACAAACAGGCCATAGTGTGTTTTTTTATAACCTGTATTGCATGATTTCACACAGGTTCCACCACAGTTTACCTTGCTTATTGGGTAAAGTGTCCATGCAGTGGCTAACATACAATAAACAATAAATATTTGTTATATGAATTATTATTAATTTTTTTACTGTATTACTATAGTAAAGCTGCTTCAGTGTGTCTAGAAGTTTTCCTTTAATATTTTTTATGTACAGAAAGGTACACTTTATGCTAAGACAGACATTTGACTAACTAAGGTCAGATATGAACGGTACCTAACTGTTTCAACTTACCCACAAATTTAATTTAAAGGCAGACTTAGCAATAAAACTTGTTTGTACGCTAGGGGTTGCCTGTAGCTGGGTGATGCAAATAGTTGACATGCTTGGCCAGCAGCTAAAAAGTTGGCAGTTAGAGTCCACCCAGAGAAGCCTCCAAAGAAAGGCCTATTCTTCCTATACTTCCAAACAATCAGCCATTAAAAACCCCACTATGCATAGTTCTACTGTGACACATGTAAGGTCACCACGCGTCAGAGTCAACGCTATAGCAAGTGTTTCTTTTTCCCCCAGCAACATTAATACCCCAGTCATTAACTATCTGAGGCTGTGAGAAATAAGTAAATCAGAAGATGAGCCTTTTACGAAAATTTACTTATGCACAATTCTCAGGAGCATCTTTCAGATACTCAGTCTGTCTAAGCTTTATCAGAATATTTTAAGAATATTAGAAAGTCAGACCTGGAAATGAACCGAAGAAGGTCACAATGTTGGGATGTTTCATCTTTGCCAGAAGAATGACTTCTTTCTTTGAAGCTTCTTTTTCAGGGATGGGCATCTAAATTATATTAAAAGGCAGAGTATATGAACATGTAATCTGCCCTCAAGAACATGCTTTCTGCTCACCCTCACAGAACATTCTCTGGGACCTCACTGGATTGTTTTTTAATAATATTTCATTATGTTTTTGGTGAAGGTTTACACAGCAGTTTAGGTTACTATTCAAAATTTCTATCCAAAGAGTTCAGTGATATTGGTTACATTCTTAACAACATGTGAACACGCCTACTATTTCCATTCTGGTTGCTTTGTTTGTGTCAGTCTGGTTTCCCTGCCCCTTACATTCTCATCTTTGTTTCAAAGTCATTGGTGACATGTGGTATCACATAAGTGATTCCACCAACACGGTCCTTTCTTATTTTATTGTGTTAGGTGGAAGTTTACAGATCAAATTAAGTTTCTCACTCAAAAACACATATGCGTATTGCTTAATGACACTGGTTGCCATCCCTCCAATGTGTTAGCAATCTCTCCTTTCCACTCTGAGCTCCCCCTCTCCATTCATTTAGTTTTCCTGTCCCTTTCTGCCTTCTTGTCTTTGCCTATGGCAGGTGTTGCCTATTAGGTCTTGTAAACTTGATTGAACCAAGAAACACACCCTCATGTGTGTTGCTGTTTGTCTTATAGGTCTGCCTAATCTTTGGCTAAATGGTGAACTTTGAAAGTAGTTTGAGTTCTGAGTTAGCAAAGTTTTCAGGGCCATAGTCTTGGGGGCTTCACCAATCTCTGTCTTACCAGTAAGTCTGGTCTTTTTTGTGAATTTGAATTTTTTGTATATTTTTCTCCCATTCTGTCCACGACCTTCCATTGGAATCACTGTCAGAGTGGCTGGTGGTGGGGATTTTTAAAAGGAACATAGCACTTACCAGTGATATTCTTTGTTTTATGGGATTTCACTAGCTTTCAATGCTACCACCAAACCTCATCCTTCAAGGGCAGGGAATGACATTCTAGAATTGGTGGAGTGCCCTATAGGATATTAGTGGTGTGTCAATGTAATCATAACCAAGAAAACAACTATTTCTGAGGACATTTTTCATTCATAGAGGTTCAGATGGATTGGGGTTAATTTATTAATTATCTAGACACTTGGAGGAAAGTCATTTTGACATCTACCTTTTAGCAGCAAAATAACTTGTTATAAAAATGTAATGTTCTAAAAGCAATCACTACTGAAAAGAAACAAGTGAAATCTAGGGGAAAAATGCAGTTTATAGCACATAAATCTAACCAGTAAAGTTCTGCATTAAGATGACTATATCATTCACTTTCACATAAAAACGGCCTCTTGTGACTTCATTTTAGATTTGCTGCATTTTCTTCTTACTCTGCTTCATTTGTGGACAGGACTCTTCAAGTTTGTTTGGTGTCAGTGCCAGTGGACACGCCTCACTTCGACTTATTACCCCATTCTGGACACGTGGCTAACTTAGCATTTCTACTCCGACTCCCCGCCCCTGGTGAGCCTCACGTCCCTGGCCTCTGTGTACTACCCGTTCCCCTTCACTGCTCCTTCTGCAATGTTCGCTAACACTGGCCCGCAGGGAAGGTATGGGTCTCCAAATTTCTCACTTTTCCATAAAGATTTTAAATTCAAGTATTTTTTGCAAGTTAACATTCTCAAGTGCAGCTTCATTGGCTCCCAGCTGTGACTACACATCCTTTGGTAAATTAACCATTACCTCTAAGTTTCAGTGCACCATTCTTCCCCAACTTCAACTGCATAGCCAGAATTACTGAGTTTCAGAACAAAAATAACTGGATTACTCCTACTAGACTGATAGAAAATCTAACCACTATTTCAAAACAAAATAAAAAGGCAAGCATAAGTTAAATAAAAGCACTGGCAACATGTATGAAAAAGATTTTATATTCATAATATGTATGGACTTCTGGCAAATCAGTACTATAAAAAAGGAAAACAGTCCAAAAGAAAACAGGCAAAGTACACAAAGAGGCAACTCACAAAAAAATAATGTAGAAATGACTACTAAACAGAAATGTTCAACCTCACTTGAAAAGCTAAACTCAAGACAATATAATGTATTTCATGTATGAAAACAACAAAGATGAAAAAACACTAATAACCCCCTGCTAGTCAGAAAACAGCTAAACGGACACTCAGGCACACCTGGTGAAAATATGTAAATATCTTACCGGAAAGGCAATTTTATGTTATATAATAAGAAACTTTAAGATGTCCCTGTTTTTTACTTACTAATTCTTTTGGACAGTCACCTAAATAATCTGAAAGGTGCCTTAGGTTTCTTGTAGAAAAAATCTTTAAATAAAATAATAAGCTTTATTGTGGTTTAAGAACAAGTCTATAATCATATCAAGTTGCCATATATCACCCAGAATTTTCACCACTATTCTACAATAACTGTTTTCCCTTCCCCTGCCCAATGACAGTACACTTCCCTTTTCAGCAGGAACTTCCCATGTCCATTTGATCAAGATCTGTCCCCCTCACCCTATCCTCTTCTCTCCAGTGATGACCTTCTCAGACAGCCCCATGTACATATTTAAGTCCAAAAGTTCATTCATCACCAGCCTCACTCCATGTTTTGTATAGTGCAGTTCAGTCTTTGTCTGGAGAGAGCTGGCTTCAGTGCTGGGTGTGGTTTGCGGTTAGAGAGCCCAGGGGACACGCTCCCAGGGGACCCTGCAGATTGAAGGACCATCAAGTGTGGTCATTTGGCAAGAGTTCTACTTCTGCCCTCCATCCCTTCTCCAGCTGTGCAGGGGCTCCGTACCGCTACACCGTGGCAGTCATTGTTGCAGCCAAGCAGCATCTTGTCCTGGTCCCATGCTGAAGCCGACTCTGGTTCATGTGACCCCTTCCGTCTGGTGGGCTCTTATTTTCCTCTTGTCCTTAATGTCCTCCATTTGCCTGTGGTCCAGGTGGATTCAGACCAATTGATGCTACTTAGTTGGCAGCTTGCTAGCTTTTAAGACTCCAGATACCTCTCACCCAAGTGGTATGCAGATTTTCTTCAGAGAAAAAGAAAAAAAGCTTGAGTATGACAGTCTGGATGTTCCCCGAAAGCATGGTCCCTTGGCCCCAACCCTGTTACTCTGTTCTTCCAAAGAGTTAGGCTGCATTTAGGGAACAATTTAATTTTGATGGAGTGCATTTGCAGGCACCTCTTTTCTAGTGTGTGCTGTCACGTCCCACACTCGACCAAATCCTAAACACTATCTAATCTGTAGAAACCTCTGCCCTCCCCACCCTCGTAACCATCAAAGAGTGATTTATTCTACGCTTAAATGTTTTGTTGTGACCTTATCATAATTGTCTCATACAATATTTGTCTTTCATTCAGCATAATGTCCTCCAGATGGTCCCACATTATCCGCTATTTCCCTAAATCATCATTTCTTATTATTGTGTAGTACTCCATTGTATTACTATACCATAATTTGTTTAATCATTCATCTTCTGATGCTCATCTAGGTTGCTTCCATCTTTTTGCTGTTGTGGAGAGAGCTCAAATGAACAGTGGCATACATCTCTCTGTGTGGTGGCCCTTATTTCTCTGGGATATATTCCAAGTAGTGGCATCACTGGATCATATGATACTTCTATTTCTAGCTTTTCAAGAAAGCACCAAATTGATTTGCATAGTGGTTGTACCATCTTACAGTCCCACCAGCAGTGTAGAAGGGTTCCAATCTCTCCACATCCTTTCCAGTATTTACTATTTTGTGTTTTCTGGATTATTGCCAACCTTGTTGGGGTGAGATGATATCTCACTGTGGTTTTGCTTTGGATTTCTCTGATGCTTAGTGATCATGAGCATTTTCTCATGTACCTGTTGGCATCTAATATGTCTTCTTTGGTGAAGTGCCAATTTTCTAATTGCATTGTTTCTTTTTCAGGTTTTGCAGTATGTTGTAGATTAGAGAGATTAGACATTGGCCACAAACATGGTAGCCAAAAAATTCTTTCCCACTCTGTAGGTAGTCTTTTTACTCTTTTGATGAAAGCTTTGGTATAAAGGAATCCAACTGATTTACGCATGTTTATCTTCTATCCTGATACTTTGCTGAAGTCTTCTATTAGATCCAGTAGTTTATTTGGTAGATTCTACAGGGTTTTCTGTATATACTATCATGTCTGTGAATAGTAAAACTGTAACTTGCTTACCAATCTGGATGTCCCTTATTTCTTTTCTTTCTTTTTTCTTTTTTCTTTTCTCTTAAATCTATTTATTTTTTTATTTTACTTTTTATTTAACATGACTGAGTGAAAATGTACCTTCCCGTAGAAATTTACATGCCCACCTAAATGCAGCTTCCACTGCTCTCCCTGTCCGGTGACAGCACACTGTTCCTCTCTGCTCCATACATGTCTCATCCTTCCAACAGCCTCCTTTCCTCTCCTCTCTACCCACTCTCCCTCCTCCAGCCAGAGGTCAGCAGCATGATGTCCTATAGATGTATAGAACCATAAAGTGCATACAACATATGGTCACTCTGCACTGCCAAGTCCAATCCATTCCTGTCCAATGAGTGGGCCTTCGTTATAATTTATGGGTAAGGGCAGCATCAGGGCCGGGGGCCATGCTCTCAGGGGAATCCCAAAACCGCTGGACCATCTATTGAGGTCTTTTAGTGTAGATCTCAGGATGCACCCCTTTTTATTCTTGTGTTGCCAGTGAGACTCCTCTCTGTGAGCTCCATTGTGGCTATCACTGGTGGTAGCCGGTCACCATCCGGTTCTTCCGGTCCCAAGTCGATGCAGGCACCCACTCTTGTGTGTCTCTCTGTCTTCTAGGTTGTCTTTACCGCATGTCATTTTGGTCCTCGGTGAGCATCCATTCCTGCTGAGTTAGGACCGTTTGCTGTGTCCTTGAATGGTAGCTTAGCAGCTTTTGAGACCTCAGACGCCACTCACCAATGTGGGGTGCAGAGAGCTCTCTTAGCAACATGCTAGTTGTGCCAATTGGCCTCGATTTTGCCTAAGAGCATGGTCCCCTGCTCCCCGCCCCAGCTACTCTATCCTTGCAATATTGGATTAAGATGGAAGGAGTACTCGAGTTATGCTGAAGTCCACTTAATGTTGTTCCTGTACCTAATGTGTGCTATCACGGCTTTCTTCCAAACAGATTTCTAGCAACAATCTAAACTAAACTCCCCATCTCTTCCCCTCCCTCCCTCCCCTCCCTTGCAGCTGTCAAAGTGTCTTTTCTTTTATACACAAGGCTGTTTTTGAGATCTTATCGTAGAGGTCTCATACAGTATTTGTCCTTTTGTCGCTGACTACTTTCACTCAAAATAATGTCTTCCAGTTGAAACCAGGTTAGGAGATGTTTCCTGGAATCATTGATATTCTTTATCATTGCATAGTGCTCCATTGAGTATATGTACCATAGTTTACCTATCTATTCTTCTGTTGTTGGGCATCTGGGTTAATTCCTTCTTTTTGCTATCGTGGACTGTGCTGCGATAAACATTCTGGTGCATGTGACCGTTGGTGTGAAAGGCCTTGATTCTGTAGGATATATTCCAAGTAGTGGAATTACTGGGTCAAATGGTATATCAATATCCATTTTTTTAAGGAAGCACCAGATTGCTTTCCAAAGAGGCTGGACCATTTTGCAACCCCGCCAACAGTGTAGGAGGGTTCCACTTTCTCCACAGCCTCTCCAGCATTTGTTGTTTTGTGTTTTCTGGATCATGGCCAATCTTGTTGGGGTAAGATGGTATCTCATTGTTGTCTTGATTTGAATTTCTTTAATAACTAAAGATTGTGAACATGTCCACATGTGTTTTTTGGCTGCCTGGATCTCCTCTTTAGTGAAATGTCTGTCCATCTCCTTTGCCCATCACTTAACTGGATGGTTTATCTTCTTCTTATTGATATTTTGTAGTATCTTATAGATTATGGAGATCAGGTGTCGGTCGGTCTGACATAGAGTTGCCAAATATTTTTTTCCCTTTCCGTGGGTGTTCTTTTAATTCTATTAATAAAGTCTTTGGATGAGCAAAAGTGTTTGATTCTTAATAGTTCCCATTTATCTATTTTCTCTTCTGTTGATTGTGGTTTCTTTGACAGATTTTGGAGTCTGTTCTCATTGTGTATTAAAACTTCCATTGTTGTTCCTACCTTTCCTTGGATGAGCTTTATCATTTTAGGTTTGATGTTTAGGTCTTTTATCCAGTTGGAGTTGGTTTTTGTGTAAGGTGTAAGATATGGATCTTGATTCAGTTTATTGCAGATGGGTAACCAATTTTGGCAGCACCATTTGTTGAAGATACTGTTTTTACCCCAGTTTAATGTCTTAGGTCCTTTGTCGAATATCAACTGTTCATAGGCAGATGGTGTCATCTCTGGGGTCTCAATTCTGTTCCATTGATCCATCTGTCTGTTATCCCTTATTTCTTTATCATGACTGATTGTTCTGGCTAGGACCTCTAGAACAATGTTGAATAGAAGTAGTGACAATGGGCATCCTTGTCTGGTACCTGTTCTTAGGGGAATGTTTTCTTTCCATTCAGTATGATATTGGCTGTTGGTTTTGTATGCCAAGCCAATAGATAACCCCTATTACGTTAGGGAATTTTCCTTCTATTCCTATTTTGCTGAGAGTTTCTAACATGAATTGGTATTGGACTTTATCAAATGCCTTTTCTGCTCTACTTTTTACTATGTCCTTTCTTCTGGAGCCTGAGTTCTCTCCAGTTGTTCAAGCTGAAGAGTTATTTCTCTGATTTCTGCCCTTTCTTCTTTTGGATGTGTACAATTATTGAGACGAATTGACCTCTGAGCATTGCTTTTGCTGTGTCCCATGGATTTTGATAGGATGTGTTTTTATTCTCATTTGATTCTATGAATTCCTTTATTTCATCTTTGATTTCTTCTACTACCCAGTAGTTCTTGTGCAAAATACCATTTGGTTTCCATGTTTTTTATTTTCATCTTTTTTCTGTTATTGATTTCTAATTTTATGGCTTTATGTTCTGAAAAGAAGCTTTATAGCATTTCAATATTTTGTATTTTGTTAAGGATTGCTCTGTGGCCTAATATGTGGCCAACTCTGGAGAACAATCCATGTGTACCGGCAAAGTATACTTGGCTGTTGTTGAAAGGAGTGTTCTGAATATGTCTGTGAGGTCAAGCTGGTTAATTGTGGCATTTAGATCTTACATGTCTTTACTGAGCTTTTTTTGAGATATTCTGTTCTTTGCCAACAGCAGGGTGTTGAAATCTACTACTACTCTTGTGGAGCTGTCTATTTCTGATTTCAATGCAAATAGTGTTTGTTTTACGTATTTTAGAGCCTTGTCATTGGGTGTGTAGGTATGTAATATGGTTATGTCTTCCTGTTGTATTGTGCCTTTGACCAGTATACAGTGCCCTTCCTTATCCAGTGTGGTGGATTTAACTTTAAAATGTATATTGTCAGAGATTAGTATCGTCACTCCTGTTCTTTTTTAAATGTTATTAGCCTGATACATTTTTTTCCATCCTTTGAGATGTAGTTGTTTGCCTCTTTGAGTCTAAGGTGTGTTGTCTGTAAGTAGTAAATAGATGGGCTATGTTTTTTATCCATGCTGCCACTCTCTGTCTCTTTATTGGTGCATTTAGGCCACTTACATTCAGTACAATTATTGTTAGGTATGAGCTTAGTGCTGTCATTCTGATGTCTTGTATGTTGTGGGCAATTCCCCTGTTCTATTCAGCTTTCTATGCTGAGTCTTTTTTCTTTATGTGTTTTCTTTTCGTGTCTTTCAGGGTTTTTTTTTTGTTGTTGTTGTTGTTTGTAAATGCTGCGACTTTATGTTTTATTTTGTTTGATGTCTTGATACGTAGACTTGTAGGTTTCTGTAGCAGTTACCCTGTTAGTCCCCTTTATTAGTCTAAAAGCAATCCAGTCTATATGGTCCTAGGGTTCCCTCATCTGAAGATATGTGGGTACATTAATTGGTCCCTTCTTTTCATATGATGTCATTAAGTTGAATCCTGTAATCACTGAACTTCCATTTTTGTGATTTGGCTGTGGATATCTTTTGTGGATTTCCTGTTCTGATGGTATTTGGGTGCTCCATTGAATGTTGAATGTTTGAGTGTATATCTAATGTTATTAATTTTCTAACTGAAGAATTTCCTTCAATATTTCTTATAATTCTGATTTGGTTTTTGCAAATTCTCTCAATTTCTATTTATCTGTGAAAGTCCTAATTTCACCTAATTTTTCAGGGTATATAATTCTCAGTTGGCAGTTTTTTTTTCCCCCATCAGGGCTTTGTATGTGTTATCCCATTGTCTTCTTGCCAGCACAGTGCTCCACTGTTTTATCCAGGGTAACCCCGGGCTCCTATGCTCTTCTTTTTTCGTTCTTACAGTTTTCCAACTCATGTTCAGGCCTCCTAGAATTCTCTATTTGGTTGGTTTTATTGATTTTCAAGTTCTTTCTTGTTAGAGGGATCAGCAAAGATGTGTGGCTATGGCGCCATCTTGGCTTCACCTCCCAAAAATCTTACAGTGTTTTACTGATAGTTTTTTTAAATTATCCTAATAACACATGCCTGTGATTTTAAAAACATTTTAAGTCAGAGAGACATGAATAAAGCAAGAGTGAAACTTCCCCTTTTCCTCCCCACATATCCCCTGCTGTCTTTTTGAGGTAACACCCCTGACAGCACAGTGGTTAAGCAATGGTGTGAAAGATGAGGTAGTCTGCGTCTGTAAAGATTACAGCCTTGGGAACCTCGTAGGGCAGTTCTGCTCCATCCTGACTCAATAGTAACAGGTTTGGTTTTTGGTTTTTTAATGTATCTTTCTACACTTTTTAAAAAAATGTATATATAGATATACACATACAAGCAGGTGGACATACATAGTTTTTGTGTAGTAAAAACAGGATGTATTCTACATATCAATGTTATTTATGACAGCAAAAATAGTCTAACAACGTAACTGTAGAGATAGAAAAAGAGATAAATTATGGCATTTTTACCTGATGGAATACTATGCAGTCATTAAAAATGATGGGAAGTGATGTGTCACAGGGCAAACAATAAAGAACGCTTTGATGGACCTGCTGGATAACGTGCACCTTTGAGCAAATCATTTATTCTCTTTGAACCTCAGCTTTTTCATCTGTACATCGAGGGCAATGATATCTACCTTTTAGAGTTATTATGAAGATTAAATGCAACAACATACGCAAATCATCTAGGACACACGTGATAAACAGTAACCATTATCATGATCACTATTGTGAACATCTAACATTATTAAATGAGAACACTGAATAATGTGAGATCATGACCACAACATATTCTTTCAGTGTAAACATATGTTAAAAGCTACAAAAGAGTATATCCAAGAATGACACCAATTATGGTAACAAAAACTAATAAATCTATGTATTAAAAATAGGCTGGGGATAAATTCACCAAAACGTTGATAGTAATTAAGAGAAAGATTTCAAGTGATTTCATTTTCTTCTAAATGATTTTATCTTCCGCTTCGCTTCTTTCAAAAAATTCTACACTGATTTTTTTAATTGTACTTTCAATGAAGGTTTACAGAACCAGTTTCTCATCAAACAGTTAGTACACTTACTGTTTTATGATATTGGTTAACAACCCAACAACAGGTCAACATTCTCCCTTCCCAACCCCAGGTTCTATACTACCAGGTTTCCTGTCTCCTCCTGCCTTCTAATCCTTGACCCTGCACCAGCATGACCCTTTAGTCTCATTCTGTATTGCAGTTCTGTCCAATCTTTGTCTGTAGAGTGAACTTCAGGAGTGACTTCATTACTGAGCTGAAAGGGTGTCCTGGAGCTATACTCTCAAGGTTCCTCCAGTCTCTGTCAGCAAGTCTGTCTCTCTCTTTTTTTTTTTTTTAAGTTAGAATTTTGTTGGACATTTTTCTCTAGCTCTGTCTGGGAGTCTCTGTTGTGATCCTTGTCAGAACAGTCAGTGGTGGCAGCTAAGCACCAACTGGCTGTGCTGGATTCAGTGTGCTGGAAGCCATTGTAGATGTGGTCCATTAGTCCTTTGGACTAATCTTTCCTTTGTTTCTTTAGTTTTCTTCATTCTTTCTTGCTTTCCTAACAGGTGAGACCAATGGAGCACCTAGGTGGCTGCTCACAGGCTTTTAAGACCTCAGATGCTACTCACCAAAGCTGAATGTAAAACATTTTCTTTATAAACTATGTTATGTTAATTGAGCCAAATATTCCTAAGACCATGGTCCCCACAGCCCTCACCCTAGCAATTTGGTCCCTCGGGGAGTTTGCATGTGTCTATGGAGCTTACATGACCCTGCCCTGTACAAGTTGTGCAGGCTTCCCCATTATTGCGTACTATCTTACACTTCACCCAAGTTACCATTCATCTATTTAGTGTTTTTCCATTCCCACTCTCCTCTCTCTGGTAACCATCAAAGACTAATTCTTTTGGTGTGTAATCCTTTCCATGAGTTTTCACAGTAGTGGTCTCACGCTGTATTTGTCCTATTTGCTTGACTTATTTCACTTGGTGTAATGTCTTCCAGTTTTCTCCATATTATGAGATGCTTCACAGATTCATCATTGTTCTTTATTGCTGCATAACACTCCATTGTGTGCATGTTCCACAATTTATTTTTATTCATTCATCTGTTGATGGGTATTTGGTGGTTTCCAACTTTTTGCTATTGTGAACAACTATGCAATGAACAAGGGTGTGCATATGTCTATTCTTATGAAGACTCTTAGTTCTCTAGGATATATTCCTAGGAGTGGGATTGCTGGATCATATGGTATTTCTATTGCTAGCTTTCTAAGTAAGTGCCATATTGTCTTCCAAAAATGGCTGTATCATTTTTGCATTCCCACTAGCAGTGCATAAGAGTTCTGATCTTTCAAAAATCCTTTCCAACATTTCTTATTTCCTGTTTTCGTGATTCATGCCAATAATGCTGAGGTGAGAAGGCATCTGATGTGGTTTGGATTTGCATTTCTCTAAGGGCTAGTGATCATGAGCATTTCCTCATATGTCTGTTGGCTGCTTGACTATTACAATGAATATTTTTATTCCTCTAATCAAGAAAAGATACATCTTTTCAAGGCAAGAAATAGGAAAACATGCTGTTAATGGCAGGATGATGAGAAAAATATTAGCTTTTTGGAACCTGCAAGAAAATATGAAATTTAAGTTCTGGAGTATACAGCTTGTTTAATGGAGAAATAATTTTTAAAAAAAACATAAATTTCTCTAGATAAGAAGTAATGAAAAACTACATTAGGAAAGAAGAGAAGAAAGGTGTAATAAACATGAATACCATGAAACAGGTGTTGCTATGAAATCTGATAATGTAGAGACAGGAAAGTGAAGATAATGAGGTACAATATAACATTTGACTAACTTATGACAGAAATAAAGGTGTCTTTCGAGTAAAATGATGAAAACAATCAATTCTGTATTAGAAATATGGTCAATTCCTGATTATTTATACTAAATAAATGGGAGAGATGCTATGAAATATATCCATATATATTTTTATGGAAGATTCACCTTCCAAATAGCTTGTCTTAGAATTAAAATGGATTTATAATCCTTAAGTACATACCAACTTAATAATAGGATATGAGTGCCTGGAAGCATCGTTCTGTTCAATTATTTATTCTAAAAGAATTTACTGAATATCTACTGGAATGAAGCTTTTTAGGTGCTGTGTGCAATGCCAAAATGAATCAGATACGCATTCTGCCTGCACAGAGTACACTGTTTAATACGGGGAAGAAGCACAAAATATACAGCTAAAGCCCATCAAAGTGGCTTACAGTCAGTATTACAACAAATGTGCCAATAAAGCTATGGAAAAATACAGAGAAGGAGCAATTGCACAGAGCCAGAAGACCCTGGAACATACACCTGGGTACAGGAGCTCAGATCTGAACAGCGGGACGTTGACGTTCTTGGCAAAGACCTTCTGGGAAAAAGGGGTCCCACAGAAAGCACAGAGGTTAGCGTGTGAAAGATTTGTGAGTGAACATGTAAATAATTACATCTAACTGAAAAGGAGGGTGGAAATGTAAGTTGGAGAGAAGTCAGAAAGGGTCTCAAAGTCAAATCTGAAGAGAAATCAGACATGGAACAGCATAAAAGCACAAAGCAAAAATTATTCGTAACCCCACCTTCCACCCACCGCTAATAATGACTTAGCTTGTATGTACACATAGACATGTATGTAGAGAAAGTATACATTTTTGCAAAGACTCCATATACACTATTTTCTCAACTGGCAAAAGTTGTGACTATCTGCTTTGTCAATACTTTACCCATAACATCATTACTAAGAGCCGCTTGGTTTTCCATCAGTTACTTAACGGGTTCCCTACCGATGGACATTTAAGTTACTTTCTAATTGACTTTATACGGATCTGACTCGACGGCACTTGGCTTTTTTTTATACATTTAAGTATTTTCCTGGAAAAATTCCCAAAAGTAGACCTACTGGGTCCTAGGATTTATACTTTTTCCTTCTGCTTTTCAAAATGAAGATAGCTCTCTGCTTCTACAAGCAACACAACTCCTAATTTCCAAAATACAGTATATGCTCAAGATGGAGCCCTGGCTGCACGGTAGTTAAGAGTTACTCCAACTAACCAAAAAGTTGGCAGTTTGAATCCACCAGCTGTTCCTGGGGCAGTTCCTGACAACTAAATGGGGCAGTCCTATGGGGTTATTATGAGTCCGAATCGACTTGATGGCAACCAGTTTAGTTGAAGTCTCACCACTCAGAGATTATCACTTATTGCTGGTTGCAGTCAAGTCGATTCAAACTCAAGGCAGCCCGACATGTTACAGAGCAGAACTGCTCCATAGGGTCTTCTTGGCTATAATGCTATGGAAGTAGATTGCCAGGCTTCTCTTCTGTGGCTTAGCAGTTGAACACAAAATATTTATGCTGTTAATATTGTGTGTGTGTGTGTGTGTGTGTGTGTGTGTGTGACTATATGTGTATATAAAACCAAACAACCAAACCCAGTGTTGTCAAGTGGATTCCAACTCACAGCGACCCTATAGGACAGAGTAGAACTGCTCCATAAAGTTTCCAAGGAACCTGGCAAATGTGAATTGCCGACCTTTTGGTTAGCAGACATAGCACTTAACCACTATGCCACCAAGGTTTCCTATACGTATATATAGGCACACAAATACATATATATGTGTGTGTGTTTATAAACATATTTTTATGTATGTATAAAAAATTTTGTGGTCTGATTTTTTATTTTTTTCACTTTTAAAACATATTATAGACCTCACCTCTGTCAGTTAATGGAGGCAGGGCACAAATGATCATAACATTTTTCTACTAACTGATAAAATTCCCCTCAGGATAATACCAATTTACCTTCCTATTAGAAGAGTATGAACAGAGTGCTTGCTTTCCCTCATTTTTGTATTCTGTTTAATCTTTACATCAAATCTATAAGCAAAAGGTTATATTTATTTATTTTGCATTTCTTGAGTTTAAAGTTTTTGTGTGATGATTTCTTAATTTATAGATTTTGTCTTATTGATACATAAAAGGATAGCACCTTTTACTCAACACTTAGAAATATTTTGGCATACTGTTGATTTTCTTATAATTTATTTATGGTCTCTTTTGACATACAGAAATTTAGTGTATGTTTTAAAATATTCTGCTTGTTACAATTTTCATGTTAGTGATCTATATATATATGTAAGATTTATAATTTCGACAATTTTACATGAGCAATTCAGTTGACACGGATTACATTTATAATGTCATGTAACCATCATCACTATTTCCAAATTTTTTCATTGCCCTTAACAGGAAGCTCAGTGCCCCCTAACAAATGAGTCCTTTTCTCCCCCTCCCTGTCACCCCCCAGTAACCAGTAATCAACTTTGTTCTCTCTACATTTGCCCATACTAGACATTTCATTAGTGGGATCACTTAACATTTGTCTTTACTCGGTATGTTTTTACTGAGCATGTTTTCAAGGTTCATTCATGTTATAGCCAATGTTATAGCCAGCGTTCAGTTCTCTTTATGGCTGAATACAATTCCATCGTATGCCATGTGTCACATTTTGCTTAACTATTGATCTGCTGATGGACATTTCAGTGTTTCTAGCTTTCAGCTATTATGAGCAGTGCTGCAGTGAACACTGGTGTACACGTTGTCTGTTTGAGAAGTTTTGTATTTTTATGGAGTCAAATCTAGCAACTTCCTTTATGACTTTTGTCCTAGTAAAGGGTCTGGGGTCATGGATGGAGCATAATCAAAATTGTAGGTGCTATAAGAAAGCTGGACCTGTGAGAAAGCTACTGAAAACAAGCCAAGTGACTCAGGGAAATGACAAAAGAACTGGAAGAAATGTAAGGAAAAGTAAGAATTAACAGTGTTTGGCAAAGATGCCACCAAGGTTTTAGCTTGAATAGCACAAGGACATGGATGTCATTAACACAGCTACAGCACACAAGAGATGAAGCAGGCTTGCTTGGGAAGATGAAGAATGTTTGGATGGATGCAGAGTGGTAGACAGCCTCCAGGATGGTCTTCAGCGAACTTCGTCCTGAATTCTTGACCCACAGAAAGTGTAAGACAGTAACTGTTTACTGCTTCAGGCCACTAAATTTGGGGTGATTTGTGCACAGCAGTAAATGACTGACTGGCATTAGCTGACTTTGTCCTGCTGACAGATGAAAGGCATAACTATGACCTGGAAGCTATCAGGGCTGGAGAGTTTGAGGAGAGATCTGCTTAGTGTTAAAGGCTGAAGTGAGAATACCGTCAGGTGACAAAGTGCAGAAGGGGAAAACAGCCAGCAAAAGGCCCCTGGTTGTGGACACACACAGGGCCAGGAGAAACGCCCGAGGAAGAGCAGCCGTGTAAACCAAGCAGTGAGGGTAACCAGGCCACGGAAGGGTGGCATCACTGACCACCATACTAAGAGAACAGAAGCCGATGGACACAGCACGGGTCTATCAAAGGGGGCATCTATTAGCAAATAAGGCCTTCTGCCTGAAGCTAATCATCTACATGTAAACTTCAACGAGACAGTTGAATGAGACAGTTCACTTTGCACACACAGCTTGTAAGGAACATTCTCTGCTGTCATTTATAAATGCATCAGGAGGCAGCCAACAAAATTTGCCTTTAAGTACTTAATTCTAGTATACAAAGGGTGTTAAAGTTTCCATAAGTTCAGTGTATTTTGAAACTAACATATCATTTGAAAGTAACAAAAAATAAACATTGACCAAGGTGGATATAGCAAAAAAGCATTCATTTGTACTTAAATACATTTAACTATTCTTCAAAATAATTAAAAATAGATTAAGAATAATGTATGATTTTTCTCCATTATTTCAATAAATATTTTTTGAGCACCTATTTTGTGCCTGATGATCTGTTCCCATAAAGATTTCCAAACCAAAAAATCAAAGCCATTGCTGTTGTATTGATTCCAACTCACAGGGACTCTGCAGGACAGAGCAGAACTGCCCTACAGAGTTTTCAAGGAGTGCCTGGTGGAGTGGAACTGCCAACCTTCTGGTTAATAGCAGAAGCATTTAACCACAACATCATCAAGGTTTCCCTACAGCCTTGGAAAGCCTATAGGGCAGTTCTATTCTTTCCTACAGGATTGCTGTGTGTTAGAATCAACTAGAAGGCACACAGCAACATTATGTGGCAGGTACTGTTCTGAATGCTGAGGGTGGTTGATGATCAATAAATTACAAAGGTAATTTCAGATCATTATAAAGAATACCGACAAAATAAAATTGTTTGGCTACCACAAATCCAATCAACAACTAATCTCCAAGGTACTACAAAGCCTCAACAACAGAAAGATGAAAAATGCAGTTAAAAAACAGGCAAAGGATATGAACAGGCTTTTCAGCAAAGAAGACATCCAGGACTACAACAGATACATGAGGTGATGCTTACAATCATTAGTCACTAAAGAAATCCGAATTAAAAGTACAATGAAATACCACCTCACCCCAACAAGGCTGGCATTAAAGAAAAAAAAAAAGGCAAAATAATAAAAGGTCATGGAGAGTTTGGAACACTTTTACACTGCTGGGGAAGTAAAATGCTACAACCACTTTGGAAATAATTTGGTACTTTTTTTAAAAAACTACAAACAGAAATATCATATAATCCAGCAGTCCCTCTTCCTGGAATATATTCTAGAGAAATAAGGGCTGTCACATGAATAGACACCTACATACTGATGTTTATTGCAGCACTGTCTACAATAGCAAAAAGATGGACTCAACCTAGGTGCCCGTTATCAGAAGAATGGACGAACTATGCTGTATTCACATAATGGAATACTGTGCAATGATAAAGAACAATGATGATCTTAGGAAGCATCTCATAACAGAGTAATATGAAAGACGTTACGCTAAATGAAATCAGTCAACTGCAAAAGGACAAATATTGTGTGAGACCACCATTATAAGGACTCAAGAAAAGGTTTATGCATGGAAGAAAATAGTCTTCGATGGTTACAAAGATGGGGAGAGAGGGACAGAGGTACTCATTGATTAAATAAACCAAAAGAAAAACCAAACCCACGGTCACTGAGTCAATATCGATTCACAGTGACCCTACAGAACAGAGTAGAACTGCCCCATACAGCTTCCAAGGATTGCCTGGTAAAATTTGAACTGCTGACTTTTTGGTTAGCAGCTGTGGTGGTTAACCACCATGCAACCAGGGTTTCCAGCCATTGATTAGACAGTAGATAGAAATTGTGTTTAGGTGAAGACAGTGACAATAAACAGCAGAAGGGAGGTCAGCACAGCTGGACTACACCAAAAGCTAAGAGGTTTCCCAAATACAACCCAACATTTCGAAGGACGGAGTAGCAGGACTCTGGGGACCATGGTTTCAGGGGACATCTAGATCAACCATCATAACTCTTTTTTTTTTTTTTTTTTAAATACTCTGCAGCCCACTTTGGTGAATGGCATCTGGGGTCTTAAAAGGTAGCAAGCACCCATCTAAGTAGCATCAGTTGGTCCCCACCCACCTGGTGCAGAGGAGAACAAAGGACATCAAAGTCACGAGGAAAATAAGAGCCCAGGAAACAGAAGGGGCTATATGATCTGAAGACTAGTTCAGTGTGAGATGGGAAGAACTAGATAGTGTCTGGCCACCACCAGTGACTGCCCTGACAGGGAATAGAACAGAGTCCCTGATGCAGTGGGAGAAAAATGGGCATGCAGAACTAGAATTCTATTAAAAGATCCTGGCTGGAAGGTCCAACAGACTGAAGGGTCCTCTGAGAGCATGGCCCCTGGACTCTCTGTTAGCCCAGAGCTGAAACCAGTCCTGAAATCAACCCTTCAAAGACTGGATTAGACTATGCTGCACAGAGTGATGCTGGCAAAGAGTATGCTTCTTGGCTTAAGTATGTACATGACGCTGACTGAGCAGCTCATGACCAGAGACAAGATGGGGGGCAGAGGGGTACAGAGCTGGCTGAACGAATACAGAAAGTATAGGGTGGAAAGGAGGAGTGTGCTGTCAAGGGTAGGGAGAGCAGTTACAGCTGCATAGAGGTGTGGGTGGGAAAGGGAGGTGACTGTGTGGCAAACTGACTTGGATTGTAAACTTTCACTTAAAGCATAATAAAAAATTATAAAAAGAAAAGAAAATAGGATGGAGTGACATGAGTGATTGAGGTGGGGGAGTTGCTTAGTTAGGATGATTAAGAAAAGGTCCTCTGTGGAGGTAACCTAAAGAATGAGAAGCAGTTAGAGGCAAGTCCACTACTCTAGGGCACAACAGAAAAAAAGTCAGTGAGATGGAAGAAGCTGGGCTATTACTGGGCCTAGCACGCTAGTGTATGAGAGTGGGGAGCCAAGGGGTGATGTCATCTTATTTTTTCTCCCTCTCCCTCTGTCTCTTTAAATAAGCTCATTAGCTGTTCTTTAAATAGTTGAAGTAGGAAGGTAAGAGTCAGTGAAAGTTTCAGTTGAGGCTTAAAATACATGGTTATAAAACCAAAGAATATGTTTTCTTTTCATACTGGATTAAAAGCCAGCTGAATATCCCACCAAAAATGAATAGGAATTTGAACTTCTTAACTTTACTTCTGTAAAACTGATCTCATTTATAACACAGAGCTAGTTATCTGATTTTCTGTTAGCCACCTTCCCGAAGGCACCTTCCCCAATTGCTTTAATCACATCATATTTATCCATAGTCTCTAGTGTACAGAGCTTCCTGGAATTAGAGCAATGAAATTTTATCTCACACTTTTCATAAAGACCAACAAAGAAAACTGACGATTGAAATTTAACTCATTTTCCTAAGCCTCATCTTTCAACATTGCAATACAGAGTGAAATTTTCCTCATGTCACTGGATAAAAGCCAAAGGCAGGCGTGCTTGTTAGTGCGCTCTGAGGTCAGCTTTGATAAATTCTATTAAATCACTTACCCTCCAAAACCTCCACTGCCTAAATTCTAAAATGGAAATAGTACTTTTTAAAAACTGATTTGGCACCTCTATAAAGTTTGACTGTAATTCTTAGTAACCTATCATCCACCTTATTCTTGAGTAGTTTTACAGTGCAGCCTTTTTCAGTGTGGTGGTATTGCCCCAGGGGGGCCCTGTGGAAATTTATAGGGGCTTTGTTCTCCACTAGCCTTGGTTGTCTAGTGTTTAAAGGCCTGGGCGCTAACCAAAAGACGTATCACACAGTTCAAATCCACCTGCCCCTCCTTGGGAACTCTACGGAGCAGTTCTACTCTGTCCTATACTATTGCTATGAGTCAGGATGAACTTGATGGCAATGATGGGTTTTCCTGGGTTTTGTTCTCTACAGAGATGGAGAGAGTCCCTAAGTGGTACAAATGGTTAAGCCACTGGCTGCTGACCAAAAGGTTGGAGGTTCCAAGTCTACTCAGTGGCAATTTCTATGAAGGTCCTGGCAATCTACTTCTGAGAAATCAGCCACTGACAATCCTGCGGAGCACAGTTCTACTCTGAAACGCACAAGGCCTCCATGAGCCAGACTCAGCTCTATGTCAGGTGGTCTTAGAGAGATGGACAGCCACTAGTAGTGAAGAAGCCAGCCAGAGGCGGGAGGGTCCCACAAGGCTAGGTGTAGTCTGCATAACAAAAGATTATCCTATGGCCTACAGCCTTGGAAGGTGTCCCTACACATTTATGGGGGTGGAGAAATCATTTTACAAGTACCTATGGCTAAAACCAAATTCTGTTTTACATAGAAATACAAAGGTTTTTTTTGTGTTTTTGGTATGGTTTTAATTAAATTTTAATTTTCTAAGAACATAATTGCATGTAAATCAAGTCTTGAATTGCACTTTCAAACTTTACCAAGAAGTGTTGAAAACTTTAGAAAATCCCATTCCCCTCTCCCGCTGGCCAGCTAAGTCCTGGTGTTCCATACCAGAGTCGGCCTTGGTGGTGGAGTGCCCTGCTACTTCGTAACTTTTTAAGCGTAGCAGTGTCAGGTGTGGTAGCTAACAGCTCAGCTGCCAACCCAAAAGTTGGCAGTTCAAATCCACCTCTTGTAAACCCTAAGGGTAGTTCCACCCTGTCTTAGAGTCGGACATGAGTTGCTATGAGTGGGAATAGAGTCCACAGCACCTAACAGCAACAGCGTGTCATTTACATATTTAAGCACTTTATTACATATTCTAATTCATAATATTCACGTAAATTTATTTTGTAATTATAAAACATGCTCCTTGTATTCACCACTGCCATGGACCGGATTCCGACTCCTAGTGATCCTATAGCGGTTTCCCAGGCTGTAAATCTCTGTGAAAGATGATGACCACATCTTTCTGCCGTGGTGGCTGGTGTTTTCCAACCACTGACCTTTCAGCCAGCAGTCGATTGCTTTAACCACTGCACCACCAAGGCTGCCATAGTTGAACTAGGTCATAATCCAGTAACTTCATGTCAGAGTAGTAAGGCGGACAATTTGGTGAGAGGGGCCTGAGAACCAGCTCCATCCTCAAGAAACGTACTGGACACCTGCGGACGAGGTTTTGCGCGCTAACGTCGCGGAATTCAGCCAATAAACAGGACCCCCTACTCTCCCGGGGCACAGGAGGCTGTGGAAACGCCCAGGTTTCCGGAAAATTCTTTTCCTTGAGGAAACTACCGAGACTGCCAACTGGTGGGCTGCGCAACTCGCGGCCCCCGGGCTAGCTGGGGAGAGGTGCGGCGTGGCGGGCGCTGTCCGGAGGCCCTCGGCGCCCCGCCCCCGCCCCGCGGCGCCCCGCCCCCGCCCCGCGACGCCCCGCCCCCGCCCCGCGACGCCCCGCCCCCGCCCCGCGACGCCCCGCCCCCGCCCCGCGACGCCCCGCCCCCGCGGCGCCCCGCCCCCGCCCCCGCGGCGCCCCCCGAGCCGCTCCCCTGCGCCTCCGCCTCCCCGGCCGCCCCGTTCGCTTGCCGACCGTTCTCCTGGCCCGACCCCAGCCCCGCGTCAGACCCTACGGCCCCACCCCGACCCAGAGGCAGAAAGTCAGGGGGTTCGAAGTCGGCTCCGGCGCTGCCTTGGATCCAGATCCCTAGCATAGCATTTAACCAGAATACTGCCTCCTGTTCCACGTACCAGACGCTTGGCATGTATGCTCTGTGCTGTAGACCATGCTTTCCGTCTGCCCCCTACCTGCAAACAAAACCGAGCCCGTTGCTCTCAAGTTGATCCTGACCTTTATAGGACACGGTAGAATTGGCCCCTGGGGTTTCCAAAGAGCCGCTGGTGGATTTGAACCGCCTGTAGCTCTTAGTCACTTCATCACCAGGGAGTTTCCTTTCACCGCCCGGTGGTCTCCAAATAACACACCCTCTCCCCGAATTCCATTTGCACATAGGGAGGCTCTTCTCTTGCCCAGCCAAATAAATCTCTCAGGGAGCTTCCGTAGAGCACTTTGAACCCCTTCTAGGGTACAGGCTTTACTGAACATTATGGCTAATAAAGCTACCTGAAGGCAGGGAGTTATTTCTTAAATATATTCAAATCTTAAAATTTACAGAGTACCATTTATGTAGCCTATCCTTAATAGAAACTGAATTGAAACACAGAAAATGGCATACTAAAAGTGGGATTCCGGGATGACTCTTGCATGATTTTAGCATTTCCCTTGGCCTCTGGTTCATACCATTTTTTAAGATTCCGTATCTCACACTAAGCATTTCAATAGGACTCTTGAAAAATCCCCCTCAAAGAAATGAAGCCAAGCCAAGTGCCGAAGGAAAAGGGAAAATAAGCAGTAAAGCAAAAATTATGAGAAACTTTTTATTGAAGGGCCCATAGTTACGTGACTTCTATCACGGGCTTCGGATGCCGGCCATAATAAATAATAAACAGTGGTGCTTCCTATGCATTTTCCATTATAGGGTCAACATGCCACTCTCCTTGTCGAAGCTGTGCAACTGGTTAGACTCTGAATGACCTGATGTGCGTTCCAGAGACGGAGTTAGCAAGTTTGGTCTCTTAACAGGGGCCCCCCTCCCCCAAACTGGGCTCCCCCTCCCGCAAAGCACACTAGGATGCATACTTTTTGGTTTTGGGTAGCAAATGAAGGAAGAGTTTATTAAGAGAAAGTACATTCCAAAGAGGGAACAGCTCAGTCTCTACTGGAAAAAAGACCCAGTATAGATACTACGGGTCCTTTTTATTGGAAAAAGCAGGAGGTGCTGTCATAGATGGGAGGCGAAGGTATGTAACTTGGTTTTTGATTGGGTTTGAGGCTACTGTAGACACAACTGCCAGGAAGATCTATATTTGCATCACAAACTGCTAGGGAGAACTGTTGGTATATAGCAGATCAAGTTCACTTGGTAACCTTATCAATACCATGTGTGTTCTATAATGCAAACCATGACCTTTGTTATCCCTAGAAAAAGTTAGATTCTGGAGTAAAAAATGGTGGTATGTGGTGGCAGCGATTAGGTCCCCCAGCTAACCTTGTCATTCCTCACTGGGATATCAAAACTCCACTCGTGAACTGTACTCAGTCCCATTTAGTTTCTAAACTAAGTACACTAAAGCAGATATTACCTAAGGAGTCCTAGAAACACGGAGGCTTATATAACATTTTCGGAGGCATATGTATTTAGAATGAGGATTTTCCACTTCAATTGTAAAATTTTAATTTGAATGAAAAAAAATAAAAGCAACACTTAAGTACTCTTCACTTACAAACTCCATTTTAGCCCCTTCTGTAACTGCAATCGCTGATCTGTACAGCCTGTCTGCAAAGCCTGGACTGAGACAGGAGTGTTGGCACACAAGAGGCAAGGAGGAAGTCAGTTCCTCCAAAGCCCACCACCTGCAGAGGCTGAGCCCACAGGTTACGGAGGCTGAGTAAGCAGGAGGAAATTGGTTACTACTTCTTCAGGTCCATGTTTCAACAACAGTCTTTGTGAGGGTCTGCATGGCTCCAACAAGTCGTGAAGACCAGACAGGCCTCAAAGTCTAAACCACCCGGTGACTTGGCCTGATAGCCTTACAGAATAGCTGAAGGGGGATAGAGAGAACAATTACAGAACACTCTTAGAGAAAAGAATAGCCATGTACTTATGCCTAGTACCAGGTGACTTCTTACAGATGTGGGAAAAACAAGTCTCAAGACTTAGTACTTTCACATGGCTGTTCTAACTGCTGATTATAGCAAACGGAGTCAGGGTGGCCGAGGGCCGACCTTTCACTTCCATATACACATTCATCTTCATACCTATAATCGTCTGGTAAATAATTCTGGGTTCTACCTCTGTATGTCTCTCGTCAAGTTACCAGAGTACGTGCTTTCAGGCTGAGATAGGGCTTTTATAAACTTTGAATGTCCATCATGTGCTAAATAATTTTTTCATAATTACATAAAGTATTAGTTTCCCAGGTCTACCATTCCAAAAAATAAATGGCTTATAAAACTTACAAGAACAGAAATTTACCACCTCACAGCTCTGGAAGCCAGAAGTCCAAATCAGGGTTATCAGCTATGTTAATTTCTTCTGTGGCTTTGTGGGAGAAATCGTTCCAGGCTTCTCTCCTAGCTTCTGGTAGCTCCGGACATTCCTTGGCTTGCACTCCAGCATCACATGGTATCCTTCTTCTGCGTCCTTGTCTCTGTGCATCTTCTTTAATAAAGACACCAGCTGTACCAGATTAAGATCTTTGGGAACCCCAGTGGTGTAGTGGTTTGAGTGTTACATCAGCTAAGCAGAAAATTGGGCAGTTCAGAGCCACAAGGCACTCCTTAGAAACTCTATGGAGCAGTTCTACTCTGTTCTATACGGCTGCTATGAGTCAGAATCAACTCGATGGCACTGGGTTTGGTTTGTTTTTTATTCCAGGATGACTTCGTGTTGACCTAACTGGTAACATCTCCAAAGACCCAATCTCAAACAGGAAAACCATTCATAGGTACTGGAGTTAAGACTCCAACTTTTTTTTTTTTTTTTTTTGCGCAGGTGGGGAGGATATAATTTAACCCATAATATTATAGATACCAAAACTGGAGCTCAAACCAATAGTTATACTGAAACAGTTGACAAAATCCTTTTCAAAGAAATAGAACAGCTATAACCACAAGTAACAAAAGACAAAAATCCTCACGACTGGACCAGTCAGCATAAACGGAGAAAGGACTGAAGTTGTCAAGGATTTCATTTTACTTGGGTCCACTGTCAATACCCAAAGATGCAGCAGTCCAAAAAACCAAGACGCATCATATTGGGAAAATCTGCTGCAAAGGATCTCTTTAATGTACTGAAAAGTAAATATGTCACCTTGAAGACTAAACAGTGCCTGACCAAAGCCACGGTATTTTCAATTGCATCATATGCATGCAAAAGCTGGACTATGAACAAAGAAGATTGAAAAAGGACTGATGCCTCTGAATTGTGGTGCTCGATGATGAATGTACAATGGACAGCCAAAACGACAAACAGATCTGTTCTGGAAGAAGTCCAACCAGAGTGCTCCTTGGAAGCAAAGATGGCAAGACTGCATCTTACATACTTTGGACAGGTTGTCAGGAAACATCAGTCCCTGCAGAAGGACAGCACGCTTGGTAGAGTGGAGGGTCAGCAAAAAAGAGGAAGACCCTTGACAAGATGGAATGCCACAGTGGCTGCAACAATGGGCTTAAGCACAAAAACGACTGTGGACATGCTGCAAGACTGGGGGTTGTTACGCAGAGTCGCTATGCGTTGGAACTGACTTGACAGCACCTAACAACAACACAACAACCACAATACCTCTGATGCACTGGATTTGGTGTCAAGAGGCCCTGGGTTTGAGTTCGACCCCAAGACAACAGGTCAGCTTTGTGACCTGAGTTTTCTGAACCTGTTTCTTTAGCGTTTTAATAGACACTGGCATGAAGAGATTGTGGAGAAAACATTTGTACTTAAAGGCAACTGCATATGCTACAGACTTATTAAACTGTAAACACAACTGTTAAACTGTTTTTAATGACAAATCAAACAGTAACGAAGACAAGAAAATTTTTTTACAAAAAAAATTGTTTTAGTGCTGCTATGACAGAAATACAAGTGGATAGCTTTAAAAAGAGAAATTTCATTTTTATCACAGTCCAGTAGACTAAAAATCCAAATCCAGGGTGTCAGCATCAGGGGGGTAGGCTTTCTCTGCTGGCTCTCGAGGGTAGTCCTTGGTGTCAGTCTTCCCCTGGACTGGGAACTTCCAAGGCACCCTTCCCAAAGAATGTGCTCTGCTGCTCCTGGCACTGCTGGCATGAGGTTCCCAAATTTCTGCTCACTTCTTTCCCTTATATCCCAAGAGGCTGCCCAAGACACAGTACAATCTTACACACTGAGTCCTGCCCCGCAAGACAACTGTGGCCTATCCTCTGTCGCTAATATCATAGACGCAGGATTTACAACATACAGGAACATCAGACAATAAAAGGAATCATGACGTAGCCAAATGGCTACACGTATTTTAAGGGGGACACAATTAGAACCTATGACAAAAATGAAAATGAACCAATCCTGAAAAACAAAACAGCAACTAAAGGCAGAAACTTTCAACTGCAATTTCTAAGACAGTATTACTGGCACTGCCGAGCCACCGAGTGCCGTCGAGTCGGATCCATTAGGTGACACATAATCCTGACTAAGTATATAGGGAAGATGTGGGCCAAGGGTGAGGTGTGGGTCTATGCCATGATTTCTGTATATTAAAGTTAAAAAACTGTTCAAATCTCTAAAAGAGATAAAAAACTGACTGCCATCAAATCAGTTTCAACAGGGTTTCCAAGGCTGCAAGTCCCTACAGAAGCAGACTCTCCCCTAGTTGCTGCTGGTTTTGGCCAGTCAATCTTTCAGTTAGCAGTCAGTGCTTTAAGTACGACACCACCAGGACTTCTTTAAAAATTTTTAAACACACAGAGAGAGAGAGAGAAAATACAGTATTTCAACATCAGGAGATCCTTGCTAGGAATCTTTGGATAGTTCCACAACGATTTTCCCCTGTGTTTCACTTTATCATTTTTCTTACACTGGGTCAGACTCATGCTGCCCCCATGAGCCACATGTGGGGTACACTGGGAGGAGCCCGTCTCTTGTTTAGTAAAAGATCTGTACCTCGCCACAGTATCAACTGAAACTCACACACGGCAGCATGGTGACCCACAGACGTCAGAACCCCCGTCAGTCATGCACACCCCCTAATTCCAGACACGCACCACATCTGCTCCTGTGTCTCATCCCCCTCTCATTTACAGGAAAGTCATTTTCTCTGATAAGTTACAATGCATTCCACACTGACCACTGCGGATCCTCTAACCTAGGCTCTTCTGCGTATTCTGTGAGGGTTTGCATCTGTCTTAGAGACACAGTGCTGCTGTAACAAAAAAATACCACAAGAGGATGAAAGAGAATTTATTTCTTCACAGTGCGTGAGGCTACACACCTGAATTCTGGACATGGCTCTAATTGGAAGTCCTTCCTGATGTATTTTATATTTTAGTTTCCAGTAGCTGGCAGCAATGCCCTGAGTTCCTGGTGTGTCTGTCACTGTTGAGTGTCGTCTTCTGCAAGTCTGTGTCTCTGTGTTCATTCTGCTCTTTTTATAACTCAGAAATTGATTAGGCTTAGCATCCATTCTACTCTGGTATAACCTCATTAAATGTAATAAAAAATAAACCTTATTTTCAAACAGGGTCATACTTACAGGTACAGGAGTTTGGATTTCAAAACATATTTTGGAGAACATGATTCAATTCATAAGAGCACTTAAAGAGAGCTGACATTTGGTGGAGATTACTGAAACAATGTGCAGCTCACACAAACTACGCCCAAACAGGTCTTACTTAAAAATTGCACACAGTATTATATTGTTGTTAAATACACTTAGATCTTTAGACATCAGAAAATGTAAAATGAGTTACATAGAAATAAGCACACATTCTAACTACAGGAATAACATTATGGGATGCTGTGTGATCCACTCATATCATCAGCATCCCTAGGAGGTAGGCATAATTATTCCCCTCTCCAGTCAAGGGAACTCAGGCTCAAAGAGATTAATTTCCCAAAGTCACACAACTACTGAGTAGCTGGGCTAGCAACCAGCTGCTGCTCTACCTGTTTCCAAAGCCCAAAGACCATACCCATTATTCTACACCTCCTCCGTTTAGGTTTCAACAGTCATGCATCTTCTAGATTTTCTCAGTTTTGTGACCCTAGCCTGGGACAACCCTCAAACACTCAGCTTCTCCCTTTGCGTCCTGTTACCAAGGAAAACACATATCCTGTGAATTGACTGTCATCTGAATTTTACCCTTGGATTTTAAAGAGCAACTAAGTGTGATCAAGGAACATTTCCTCTGGCATTACTCATCAGTTACACCCTGTAACCCAGTTTGCTTCCTCAGTTCTGAGATCCAGTCAGAGTTGTCATCTTCTTCCTCAAAGTCCCTGTGAAAAACAATGTTGATATGAAGCCTCCCTCTGAGAGCACATTAAGTATCTGTTAACTGAATCAAAGCAGAACACAAACATAGCAATACTAAATTTCATTTAACTGACCCCATGATAGTTAATTCTTTGTGTCAACTTCTCAGTTATTTAGCCAAACACTGGCCAAGTTGCTGTCATGGATGGAGTAATAATGTGATTAAATCAGCAGACACCTTCTATAATGTAATGTAATCAACTTCCCCAGTATGATCTGGTGTAATGCAATCAACCAATCAGTTGAAAAGGGAATTTCCCTAGGTTGTGATCTGCCTTCAGACAATAAACAGATACTTGGGCAGAACTCTCACCTCATTCATCACTCTTTCCATCACTTGACCTACAGATCTTGGGATGAGAGCCTGCCCAAGTTTCCAGCTTGCTTCCTGACCTATGGATTTCCCACTCGCCAGCTCTTCACAAGAATTATGTGTGCCATAATTTCTTGAAGTAAATTAATCTCTATAGATAGAGAGTTACGCACACACGCACAGACATACACACACACGCCTGCAGTGTGATGAGGCCCTTTTAACATGGCCTTCTTGTCCATGGTCTTACAGCTGCGATCAAAGATGACCTTTGGATGGACTATGAAAAGAAGGTGCTTGTGATCCACCAAGAAGACTGCACAACGCTCTGATAATCCAAGTATGGGGCAGCCCACATTTGAGGGGGTGGAACCACACGAGTAAGGTACATGCAACCTTAACAAGCAGATTGGTCAGTTTTGTCATCCCACTAAGCTTAAAGAAAGAGATCAGGGGGCGCTGCAGCACAGAAAACAGAGACGGCAGTGCAGCAGTAACAAGAGCAATAGCAGCACAAGGTGGCAGGGACCAGGAAACCAGCACCGCGGTGTGGACTGTTGACCCACGAGCTAGGAGCTTTTTAACACTTGCCCGAGCAGGCAGAGGCAAGGTCGTGAGGCTGAGACAGAAAGAGGCCTGCCTGTGGGCACAGCTGATAAAAACCTGTCCTGATCAAAGAATTGATTTCTGAGTCATTTCTGATCCTATGCTGTACACTATTACTTCCCTGATAAACCACTGAACTATAAATACAGTTCATAAGTTCTGTGAGATGCTGCAGCAAATACAGAACCAAAAAACAGAGGGACAGGGGTTAGAGGTGGAGTAGAACAGCAATCTGGAAAAGCTGGACATCTGGGAAATCTTTAACTGCTACCTCATAAGAACCAGCTTTACGCTGATTCTTACAGAAGAAATTATTCATTTAACATCACTGGTTCTGTTTCTCTGGAGAACCCTAAGGCAAGCTCAATAAGACAACTGAGCAGAAAAAAATGTGTTATTTCACAAGATCACTCTTTCAGTGTTTCTATAACTGTATTCAGTGTAAAAACCTAGAACATTAAAAAAAGTATAAGCTGAATGATTATGTGCATACGGCTCAATCAGGAATTCCATAATTCTGTAAATGCATTCGCCATCCCAGACAAAAGAACAAGACATAAACAATAATTTATGATGAAAAGTAACAAAACAAGTTCTTACTAAATTTGAAATTACTATGGTATAACTTAAATTATATACCCACACACATGTCAACTACAGGTTTCTAGATATATAACAACATACGTGTCCTCCTCGTCCAGTCTAGGTTCTAGTCTCTCAGGATCCAAAATGACAGAATCAAGAACTCCATCAACATTGTCTGACGCCTCTGTTTCTTCAGACTGACGGCTTTTCAAGAACCATTCTGAACCTTCAGAAGAATATTAACAGAAACAATGCCAACTTAAACAGTATTTACTTATTTCATGCAAGTTAAACTAAAACCCTCTAAAAGCCTGCTGGCTAACTGAGGATAATGTCATGCTCTATATTTCTTTTGAAGTGCCTCCCGATATCACCCAGTATAATTTCTCCCATAAAACAGGCCCAGTAAACACCAATAGGTGCATTAAACTTTAAAACAATACTTTCTTCCAAAGGAAAAACTCAGAAAATTAAAATAAAAATACTCAAATATAAAAACCTACATTAAATCATTAAAAGCTTTCTTTGGGTAGCGAGATTAAAGCTAAATTTTTTACACTGGAGATTCCTTGCCCCCACCAAGTTTTCACAACGGAAGGGAATAAAAACAGCAGAGACCTCACGCACCTTCTAAAAAATTTTCCAGACTGAAAAGCAAGACGGAAGCATGAACAGCTCCATGTCCCCACTACCCCCAACCAAGGCTCTCTTTTCAATAAATAAATAAATAAACTAGCATAAACTGGTAGAATGAACTTTGTCAGAACTCTGGACACAGCAACTAAGTGAACACCGCATCAAGATAAAGGCTACCCCTGAATGTAGGAAAACTTTGGTTTTCTACTTGCCTACACCCAGCTGGCTTGATATGTCTATTAAATACGGTGGCAGCTCACCTGCACATTCAGAAAGGGAACCTATTCTCTGGCTGGAGAGGGAGAAGAGCAGACTATTCACAAATTATTGTGTGTCTATCTGTTCTAATCTCTCTGGGGCTGTATGAAGGAAGCAAGACACTCCGCTAAGTCTGGCCTGTCTGTGGGTTCACAAAGGCTGAGGGAGAGCAATAAAGGGGGGCCCAGCACACAGACAACACGCAGAGACAACGAGAAGGTCTTCGCCCTCTCACATTCGAGAAAAGACCCGCCAAAACACCAGCTGAAAGAAGCCAAGGGACAGAGACTTCAAAGGCCACGTGCACCTAGGAAAGCTGCCTTTATAAAAATAGTTGGAGAAAGTCACTATGCAAATATAACTATTTACTGCAACCTTCAACAATTAAACTGCAAACTTTCTGGAAGGGAGAGAATGAACCTGATTTCTGGAGTTAGCACTTTATAATATTCAATTGTTGTAGTTTCAACAAAAGTCAAAAGACCGAAAAAAAAAAGGACAGCCTACTCAAAAGAACAAAACACAGTGACAAAAATGTCTTCTTGAAAGCCCAGATAATGAACTGAACAAAGACTTTAAAACAACAGTATTAAATATGCTCAAAGAGCTAAAGGAAATACGGACGATGCATAAAAATGATGCATGAACAAAGTGAGAATGCCAGTAAACAGAAATCATAAAAAGGAAATAAACAGAAATACTGGACCTGAAAAAGTACAGTAACTGAAATGAAAATTTCAATTGAAAGGTTCAACAGCCAATTTGAGCTGGCAACAAGAAGTAGCAAACCTGAAGATAAGAACATTTAAAATTACCCAGTTTGAGGAAAAAAAGGATGATAAATGAACACAGCCAAAGGTCCAGCATTATGGGAAGAAAAAGAGAAGAGCATAAAGAATATCTGGAGAAATAATGGCTAAAATTACCTAAGAAGATACGCAAATGTAAAAAAAAGCCAATGAAAGATCTTCAACATCATTAGTCATTACGTAATTGAAAATCAAAAGCCTAATGAGATACCATTTTATACCTAGTAGGACAGCTATAATGAAAAAGATACAAAATAACAAGTGTTTGTGAGAACGTGGAGAAAATGGAATAACAGATATTGCTGATGTGATTGTAAAATGATGCAGACACGGTAGAGCAGTTCTTCACAAAGTTAGAAACAGAATTACCATATGACCCAGCAATTCATCTCCTAAGTATACGGCCAAAAGAAGTGACAGCAGCAACTCAAGCAGACATATATACACCACTGGTCAGTGCCGCGTTATTCACAATAGCCAAAAAATGGAAACACCTCAAGTGCCCATCAACAAGATATGGTGTACCGTACAGTAGAATATTACTCAGGTATAACGAGAAATGCAGTCCTGATACATACTATGTCACAGTAGCACCTTAAAAACATTATGTTGAGTGAAATAAGTCATACAGAAAAGGACAAATTGCACAATTCTACTCACATGACCTATCTAGAATAGGCAAGTCCATCAAGACAAAAGAAGATTCGTGGTTATCAGGGGATCTAGGACAATGTACCTACTGTTATACCAGGCTTTCCTAAGAACCTTTTTTATAAAAACTCACAACCAGTAACCTTCCTTAACACCTTCTTCTTGTACATCAATCTATCCTCAGGGCTTCCATAATATCTGTGCACCACACTTTAAGAACAGATACCACACAGCTTTGTATTTCTCTCTGTGCCAGTCTCCTTTAGGGTACGAATTATGTTTTATTCTTTTTTATACCTTAACCTTTCACTCAATAAATGTTGACCAAATAATAGAGCTAAGCCTGTTATAATCAATGCAGCAGAGACTTACCATATCATCATATCCTCTACATGGCATAATTTATCTTTGATCTTAACCAAGCAAGGCAGCTTAGTAACTGAATCATCGAACTTAGACACAATATATGTACTCCCCTATAATGTAGTCTCTTTTCCTGAATTCCTAAGGATAATATTATAAAGGGTTATTTTGACCAATGTAGTGAAACATCGATAGAAAAAATAACAAAATCAAATTCTAACTGTTCATCTCTCTTCAGTTCTATTCAACCACAGCAGGCATGGAGTGACAACTAGAATATCATAAATGAAGAAAGCAAGAGGTCATTAAAAAGAGAGAAAAGAAGAAAAGGTCAAAATGGTTATCAGAAGAGATTCTGACATTGCTCCTTAATGTCAAGTAACTAAAGTGAAGGGAAGAAATAATGAAGAAAAGACGTGGAAAGAATAGTTCAAAGGGCAGCTCACAAAGATAAAGTATTGTAATGACAAGTGCAAAGACCTGTTGATGGAAAATCAAAAGGAAAGAACACGGTTGGCACTTCTCAAGCTGAAAGAACTTAAAAAAATTCAAGCTTCAAGTTACAATAGTGAAGGACAAGTCCACGGACAAAATACTGAAAAACATAGCAAGTATCAAAAGAAGATGAAAGGGACGCAGAGTCACTGTATCAAAAACAATCAGTCGACATTCAACGATTTCAGGAAGTAGCATATGATCAAGAACCAATGGTACTGAAGGAAAAATCCAAGGTGGGCTGAAGACACTGGCATAAAACAAGGCTCCAGGAATTCACAGAATATCACTTGAGATATTTCAACAAAGAAACAGATGGAACGTTGGAAGTAGTCACCTGTCTATGCCAAGACGTTTGGAAGACAGCTACCTGGCCAACTGACTGGAAGAGATTCATACTTAAGCCTCTTCCAAAGAAACATAATCTAACCAAATGTAGAAATTATTGAACAGTTTCATTAATATTACATACAAGTAAAGTTCTGCTAAGATCATTCAAAAGCAGTTTCAGCAGTACACTGACAGGGAGCTGCCAGAAGTTCAAGCTGGATTCAGAAGAGGACATGGAACCATTGCTGAAGTCAGATAGACCTTGGCTGAAAGCAGAGAATAGCAGAAAGACATTTTACCTGTGTTTTTCTGACTATGCAAAGGCATTTGACTGTGTGGATTATAACAAATGGGGACAACACCACAAAGAATGAGAATTCCAGAATACTTAATTGTGCTCATGAGGAACTTATATACAGATCAAGAGGCAGTCATTCAAACACAACTGGGGGGTACTCAGTGATCTAAAGTCAGAAAAGATGTGTGTCAGCGATGCATCCTTTCCCCATACTTACTCAGTCTGTATGCTAAGCGAACCACCTAAGAAGCTAGCTGTATGAAGAACAGGGCATCAGGACTGAAGACTCTTTAACAACCTTTGATATGCAAATGACATGATCAAGCTTGCTAAAAGTGAGGAGGACTCGAAGCACTTACTGATGAAGACCAAAGACCGCAGCCTTCAGGATGGATTAAATCTCAGCATAAAGAAAAAAAAAATTTCTCATAACTGGACCAATAAGCAACACATGATAAATGGGGAAAAGACTGACATTGTCAAGTATTTTATTTCACTTGGATCTACAATCAACACCAATGGAAGCAGCAGTCAAGAAATCAAAACACAGAATGCACTGGGTAAATCAGCTTCAAAAAACCTCTTTAAAGGAATAACACTGCCACCGTGAAGACTAGGGTGTTTTCAACTGCCTCACATGCATGCAAAAACTGGGCAAGAGATAAGAAAGACTCAAGAACAACTGACACTTCAGAATTACAGTGATGGTGAAGAATGCTGAACGCACCACAGATTGCCAAAAGAAGAAACAAATCTGTCCTGGAAGAGGTACAGCCAGAACATTCCTTGAAAACAAGGATGGCAAGACTTTGTCTCACATACTTTAGACAGGTTATCAGGAGGGACCATTCGCTGGAGAACAGTATCATGCTCATTAAGGTAGAGGGTCAGTGTGAAAACGGAAGACCCTCAACAAGATAGATTGACACAGTGGCTGCAATAATTGCCTCAGGCATAATAATAATTGTGAAGATGGTGTAGGATGGGGCAGTATGTCTTTCTGTTATACACAGGATTGCTATGAGTCAGAAGAGACTCAAACAGCACCTAATAACAACAATCAGTGTAACAGCATTCCAGTAAACAGCAAAATATACCTTAGAGATCCTCAAAGTTTACCACAAAGAAGTTCGACCTGTAAAGCAATGCTGTATTTGCATGGTAAAAATAGGTTACTCTTTAAAGAAAGGAGTTGCATAAATTATTAAAACAAGCAAGCAAACGAGTGTATAGAAGTAATGTAGCTCTATGGGAAATTTTAAGCAGAGCTTTAAAGTGGCTAGAAAAGATTCAAGAACATCTGAAAACACAATACTATAAATCATTTCATAAATTTAAATCAAGGGTTTCCATGGTTATGTAGCAGACACGAGTTACCTGGTTTATATATGGTGTATGTTTGAAATGCCAAGCTGAGATCAGCATGCTTAAGAATGTTCAACAACATTTCAGGGGTCTCTCTGAGCCACTGCTTACGCGCATTATTTTCCTTGTACCTTATTACAGAACCACCTAAGTATGAAAAGGTAAACATTACTGCCAAATAAAACAATATTTTCACCATATATCCTCTAACTATAATTCAAAGTTATATTTTACATGGATTTTACTCTCTTCTAAAATCCATTAGTCTGTATGATCAGCACTCTAATGTGTAACACCAAAAAAAAAAAACTCTTAACATTTTAATAATTATTAGAAAATGTTCCACAATAAAACAATAGTATTTGATCTTACTACCAACCTCCCTCATCCTCTGCTGTTAAACTGGAGGTCAGTACGGGCGCATTCTGCAGAGCGCTAACAGCTGTCTTGCTTACATTTTTCTCCCACTGTCGCCTTGGTGAATTGACTTTCCTGGGATGGACCGAATGATGAACTGATTTTCAAAGATAAAAAAGGAATACTAAGCATATCATTTATCTATACAGATACTGTAAGAATAAGGAAGAATTTTCTCTTTCAAACTCAGGTCTAGCAACAATGTTCTTTCAAACATAAATAGCAGAACGTATTTAGGTGCTCTGATACCAGGTGCATAAATAAGTTGAGTCTCACTGGCAACACAAGAATAAAGACGGGTGCACCCTGAGATCGCCACTAAAAGACCACAATTGATGGTCCAGCGGTTTCAGGGCTCCCCTGGGAGCATGGCCCCAGGCCCTAGTGCTGCCCTTGCCCATAAATCATAACGAAGGTCCGCTCTTCAGACACGAATGGATTGGACTTGGCGATGCAGAGTGACCATATATTAGATGCACTTTATGGCTCTATGCATCTGCAGAATATTATCCTGCTGACCTCTGGCTGGAGGAAGGAGAGTGGGTGGAGAGGAAGGGAAAGGAGACTGCTGGAAGGATGAGACATGTATGGAGCAGAGAGGAATAGTGTGCTGTCACCAGGAAGGGAGAGCAGTGGAAGCTGCACATAGGTGGGCATGTAAATTTATACAGGAATGTACATTTTCACTCAGTCATAATAAAAAAAAAAAAGACCACACACACAAAGAAAAACAAAATAGCAGAGAAAAAAATTCAAAATGAAAAGGTGCAATGAATTGTTAAAGTGACTCAATTATAAAAACACATATGTACGTACATATTACACAGTACATAAGAGCAAATACCAAGGAGGCCTTATATATGCTTCACGTTGTGCTTTTAATGGTAAATACTGCAACAAATATTAACTTACCTAATGGCTTTTATCAATAAATTATATTCTTTTATAATGAAAAAATAAAGTATTCTGTCATTAAATACATTATTAAATAAAAATATACCCGTCCACATACTTACAATAACTAAGACTAACCAACCAAAAACCAACCCAGTGCCGCTAAGTCAATTCCAACTCATAGCAACCTTGTAGGTCAGAGTAGCATACATAATGGCTTGAGTCAGGTACACCTTAGTCTTCCAAGTGCCATCTTCACTTTTCAAAACTTTAAAGAGGTCCTTCGCAACACATCTGCCCAAAGTTATATGTCGTTTGTGTTCCTGACTGCTGCTTCCATTGGCACTGATTGTGAATCCAACTAAAATGAAATCCTTAGCAACTTCAGTATTTTCTCTATTTATCATGATGTTGCTTATTTGTCTGGGTGTGAGGATTTTTGTTTTCTTAATGTAGAGGTGTAATCCAACTGAAAGCTGTGAAGACCTCTTTACTTCCAGCAAGCAAGATTGTCCCAGGTTGTTAATGCATCTTCCTTCCATCCTGATGCTACATTTTGTTCATATAGTCCCATTTCTTGGATATCTGCGCAGCATACAAACTGAATGTGCATGGTGGAAGGATACAAACCTGATCCAAGTCTTTCCTGATTTTAAACCATGCAGTATTCCCTTATATTTGATCCACTGCTTCTTCATCTATGTATGGATTTAAGATAGCACAATTAAATGTTCTAGAATTCCCATTCTTTGCAATGTTATCCATAATCAGTTATGATCACACAACCAAATGGCTTTGTGTAGTCAGTAAAACATAGGTAAACATCTTTCTGGTATTCTCTGCCATCAGCCAAGATCCATCTGACACCAGCAGTAATATCCCTTATTTCATGTTCTTTTCAAAATCCATCTTGAGTTTCCAGCACTTCCCTGTCAATGTACTGCTAAAATCACTTTTAAATTATTTTCAGCATAACTTCATTTGCATGTGATAGCAATGATACTGCTGGATAATTTTTGGATTCTGTTGGAATCCCTTTCTTTGTAATGGGCACAAATACGGGTGTCTTCCAGTCATTTGGCCATGTATCTGTCTTCCAAATTTCTTGGCATAGGTAAGTGAACACTTCCAGTACTGTATCCATTTGCAGAAATGCCTCAGTTGGTATCCTGTCAATTCCTGGAGTCTTATTTTTCACCAATGTCTTCAGTGAAACTTAGACTTCTTCCTTCAGTACTATTGGTTCTTGATCATATGCCACCTCCTGAAATGGCTGAACGTCAACCAATTTTTTTTTTGGTACAGTGACTCTGTTCCTTCCATCTTCTTTTGATGCTTCTTGCATCATTCAATATTTTCCCCCACAGAATCTTTCACTACTGCAACTTGAGGCTTGATTTTTTTCTTAAGTTCTTTCAGCTTGAGAAATACCAAGCGTGTTCTTCCCTTTTGGTTTTCTAATTCCAAGTCTTTGCACATTTCATAATACTTTGCTTCATCCTCTCAAGCCACCTTTTGAAATCTTCTGTTCAGTTCTTCTACGTCATCACTGCCTCCATTTATTTTAACTTCTCTATGTTTAAGAACAAGTTTGAGAATCTCTTCTGACATCCACTTGGTCTTTTCTTTCTTTCTTGTCTTTTTTATGACCATTTACTTTCTTCACGTATGATATTCTTGACATCATTCTACAGTTCATGTAGTCTTCAGTCATTAGTGTTCAATGTGTCAAATCTCTTTTTTTATTATGACTGAGTGAAAATGTACGTTCCCATATAAATTTACATGCTCACCTATATGCAGCTTCCATTGCTCTCCCTGCTCAGTGACAGCACACTATTCCTCTCTGCTCCATACATGTCTCATCCTCCCAAGTCTCCCTTCCCCTCCTCTTCACCCACTCCCCTTACTCCAGACAGAGGTCAGCAGGATGATATCCTATAGATGCATAGAACCATAAAATGCATCCAATATATGGTCACTCTAAATCGCCAAGTCCAATCCATTTGTGTCTGAAGAGTGGACCTTCGTTATGCTTTATGGGCAAGGGCAGCATCAGGGCCAGGGGCCATGCTCCCAGGGGAACCCCGAAGCCACTGGACCATCAATTGCAGTCTTTTAGTGGAGATCTCAGGGTGCACCCCTTTTTATTCTTGTATTGCCAGTGAGAATCAACTTAGTGAGCTCCATCGTGGCTATCACTGGTGGTGGCCGGGCATCATTCGGTTCTTCCAGTCCCAAGTCGACGTAGGCACCCACTCGTGTGGGTCTCTCCATCTTCTTACCTCATGTCATTTTGGTCCTTGGTGAGCATCTGTTCCTGCTGAGTTGGGACAATTTGCTGTGCCCTCAGATGGCAGCTTGCCAGCTTTTAAGACCCCAGACGCCACTCACCAATGTGGGGTGCAGAGAGCCCTCTCAGCAAAACGCTAGTTGTGCCAACTAGCCTCGATTTTGCCTACGAGCATGGTCCCCTGCCCCCTGCCCCCTGCCCCAGATACTCCGTCTTTGCAATATTAGGTTAAGATGGAAGGAGTATTCAAGTTATACTGAAGTCCACTTAATGTTGTTCTTGTTTCTAATGTGTGCTATCACCGATTTCACCCAACCAAATTTCTAACAACTATCTAATCTAAACCCTCCCCCACTCGCCCTCCCTCCCTCTGCTCCCTTGCAGTCGTCAAAGAGTCTTTTCTTCTATACGTAAGTCTGTTTTTGGGTTCTTATCATAGGGGTCTCATACAGTATGTGTCCTTTTGCTCAAATCTATTCTTAAGACAGTCTTCAAATTCAGGCGGGATATACTCAAAGTCATACTTTGGCTCCCACAGACGTACCTAAGTTTCTTCAGCTTCAACTTAAACTTGCATATGAGCAACTGGTGGTCAGTTTGACAGTCAGTTCCTGGCTTTGTTGTGACTGATGACGCTCAGCTTTTCCAAAGTCTCTTTCCACAGGTATAGTCAATCTGACTCCTGTGTTTTTCCATCTGGTAAGGCCCACGTGTATAGGCACCATCTATGTTGTTGAAAAAAGGTTATTTGTAATGAAGGGGTTGTTTGTTGGTTTTACAAAATCCAGTCATGCAATCTCTGGCACGGTTTCTATCCTATTTTCCAACTACTGATGCTCCTCTTTGTTTCTAACTTTCACATTCCAATCATGTTGTTACCAGTGCATCTTGATTGCATGTTTGCTCAACTTGAGACTGCCGAAGTTAGTAAAAATCTTCAGTATCCTCATCTTTGGCTTTAGTGGCTGCTACTCAAATTTGAGTAATAGTCCTATTAATTGGTCTTCCTTGTACGCATATGGATAAATATGCCATCGCTGATAGCACTGTACTTCAGGATCCTGAAATGTCTTTTTGACGATGCATGTAGTATCATCCCTCTTCAATTTCTCATTCCTGGCAAAGCAGACTGTACGATTGTCTGATTCAGAATCACCATTACCAGTCCATTTCAGTTCACTAAATACCTAGGCCATAGATCTTCATGCATCCCATTTCATTTCTGACGACTTCCAATTTTCCTACACTCATACTTTGTACATTTCATGCTCCAGTTATCAGTGTTTGCAGCTGCTCCTTTTCAGAGTCTTGCCACATTAGGAAATGAAGATCCCAAAAGCTTTACTCCACCTAACATCATTCAAGTTCACACTGCTATGAGGAGGTAGCTCCTCCTCTGCTGTATTCTGAGTACCGTAAGAGGGCCTCGTCTTTCGGCACTACATCAGACAGTATTCTGCTGTTATTTATAAGGTTTTGGCTGGGCTTTTTTTTTTTTAGAATTAAACTGTCAGGTCCTTTTTCCTAGTCCGTCTTAGCCTGGAAGCTCTGATGAAACCTTTTCATCATGGGTGGCCCTGCTGGTAAATACCAGTAGCATAGCTTCTGGTACCACAACAACACACAAGCCACTACAGTACAACAAACTGACAGAGATGTGGTGGGAAGGTAAGTTACAAGCTCTGTTTTCTATCTTGCAGGAGCTCTAAAACTGATGCATTTGACCCTAGTACAATGGCTAGACTGTGTTTGAGTTCAGACATCATCTTAATGTTTACTGACTAATAATCAGTAACCTCTCTGTAGATTTAAAAGTTTGTAACTAAGGAAATGTTCTTCTTTGTGATTAAGACAAGAGTTGAGAAAGAAAGTTCTTGTGAGGATCCTGATACTGTCACTTATCAGGCCACCCGCAGAGCCAACTGCCCTCTAGAACTACATCATTCTCCTAGCTATTTTAAGTTAATGTTCTTGAAAAAGAATGCTTTGTAATCCGTTGCAATCACCCTACACTCCTCCTACTGTCACATATTTCCACAATTCTCTTGTGTAACCAATCACAGTCATCTACCCATATCTACTATACCAACCCCCGACGAGCTCCAATTCAAGATACCCCATCTTTTACCTCCCTGAATCACTAAATATCAATCATAGATTGGCATTAGTTCCTGATTTAACTATACAAATGTACACTTTTTGTCTCTCGTTTTTAGAAGCGTTTGGTTTCAGTTTCTGAGTTTTACGCTTATTTTAAGCTTTTAATAGATCTCTTTGTTTCTACTTTAACAGTCTAAGCATTTCTACTCTTTGACACATTAGAGGGGTTTCCATTGTGTGCTAACATAAATGGTGTCAACTGCACCACAAGTGGGGCAAGTTGAGAAAACCCCATCTCTACCACTAACTGTTTGGCAAAGATCAATGTGAATCCAACTCCCAGCTGGAAATGGACACAAGCTCTACTTTCCCACAAACCCATTCCTTGCTGCTAGCCACTTCTTCCGTGGTACTTTCTGTCTCTGACCCTTATATCCAGAGGCCAGACTTCATTCCTGGCCACAGTGAGCCAAGCCATCAGGTACCAGCCATACGCTCAGGAGTCTCCACAGCTTCCTGCACTTCAGAACTGCTCTACCTCCCAATCCCCCAAGACTAAGTTACAAGCTAGAAGGACCTGTTCTCTATCAACTGCCCATACAGATTTTCTCTATTACCCAGCCACAGACAGCTGGACATTAGATGCTCTGAACAAATTCAGAGTCTCAATGACTCAAGGGTTCCTTAGTTCTCTGTCACAGAAGAGACTATTATTTATACTTACAATTACCTGTTTATTATAACTATAAAAGATTCAAGAGATGTATCACTAAGGTCTGGGAGAGGTCTCAATGCAAGACTTCCATTGTTCCCAGGGACATGTTCCTGGGAGATGTGCCACACTCTCCACTGTACGGCTGTTCTCCTTACTCCAGGAATCCCCAAAGAGAGCTGGAAGGTCCAGGACCTTATTCATCAGGGCATCAGTGTACACACACGAATCAATGAATATGTACGACTGTTATCAGATCCCCTCTTCCTGAAATTTGCTGCCAGAATACGGCCTGTGCAGCCTCTATTCACTCACATATGCTTAAAGGTTGTCTGATTATTTTAGAAAACAAAAGCCCCTTGATTGCTGGTAAATGCCAAGAGTTATGCTTCCGAAACAGAGACAAAAAGCCGAATTGAGTTCATCGTCTCATACATCCTTACAAAAACATTTAAAAATGTAAGACAGCAGTAGTTTTCAAATGTCGTTCTAAATATACGAGGACAAACGAGCCCTGGTGGCATGGTGGTTAAGTACTCAGTAGCTAACAGGAAGATGGGTTCAAATCCACCAGACACTCCAGGAGTTCTATAAAGACTTAGAGCCTGGGAAACCCTATAAGTCACAAACAACTCACAGGCAATGTGTGTGTTTGTTTGTTTTAGTGGGACATGAGAACATCATCAAGACATGAGCACTAAACAACAGGGGTCTGCAACCTTTCCAAACAGCGGATCATCTTCTATATGTCTTAACTTTTCTCTTTTATTCAGTGTATATCTACAATCTTTGTTGGCATTTTTTCAGATGGATGATCTTGGTCACTAAGGACAAATTAAAAGGGGAAAAGCTAGCTTTGGAAAATTAAGATATGACAATAAGTTCAAGTGACAATATGCTAAATTAAAAATCTGTTCACGATAGACTACAGACATATGAAAATTCTATGTAGCTATTATGTAGACAATTCCCAACTTCTGAAAAAGGTTCTGCTTTAAAAAGTTTATTTATAAGTTGGTTCTTGAGGAACCTGGAGATACATTTTCCTATCAGATTAAAGTAACATTTTCACAGCTAGACTCTGAGGCCAGCCCGCAGAAGTTCTCTGGCACAAGGAAAAAAACCAGAGTAAATACAGTACTAGTAATAAAACACAGCCTAGTCCCAAATGTCAAACAATCTTTCTATTACTAAAATCTCCAAACTAGGCTTTTTTGATCCCACATAAACCAAACTTATATGACTGAGGAACAGATTTACGTCTGAAGTAACAAAAAGAACATTTTGACTTAAAGAATATCTCTGTTAACCATTTCTGATTAATTTTCAAATTAGCCTTTTCTTTTTTTGTTGTATTTTAAAAGAACATTTAAAAAATAAACTTTTAAGAAAATATTACCCTTTCTTTTGGGGGTATTATGCTTAGATTTTCTGGTTTCTTCTAATACCTGGTCACCATATTCTATGATGATCTGAAAATTTAAAAAGAATTTAAAGATGTAAAATACACTGTCATAATGTCATTTAATTGCCATATTCCTCCCCACTTTAATATTTAAAGTTAAAAAACACAAATGCCACACAAAAATACATGTAATTTAAATAGACATTTATATATGTCTAGCAAAAGGTCTAGAAGGATCTGCAAACTGTAACTCCAATTATATTTGGGGAGTAGCATCGTGGGAAGGAAATGAAGAAGGAAAGGACATTTTAACTTTGATTTTTTTTATACACTTCTGAATTGTCTGAGTTTTTACAAGCAAGTAGAATGTGTGTTTTTTAAAAAATCACAAAATCATTTTGCTACATACTCAAAAACCATTCACAGTCAATCTAATACATATTATACCTCTGAGGGTAGGCACTTCTGGATAAGCCGGGCTAAGCTGCCTCTAGAGAGAAGTGTTGTTGCTGAAGGGCGGTGAGACGGATTCCTCTTAAACATCTGCTTGATCAGACACTGGAGCTCATAGGAATAATGAGACGGCAGTGGACTGACAGACCCTTGACATATTTTGAGGATAAGATTTTTCCAACTATTTGCCTGAAACTAAGAAATAAAACTGCATATTAAAAGCAGACACAGGGAAAGAAATGGAAGTAAGAAAATATTGACTGACTTGAAATACAAACCAATTACTTTGATTTTATAAATTTGTTTTCCTCCTTGTCATTCTTCTTAGTGGTGTCCTTACGATATCATTCTAACATATGATGATGGCTCAGAAGAAATGATAAAAACCTTTCCCATCTAGCGCAAGTTTTACTGCTGCTTTGGGTACTTTACTAGATATAATTAATGGTTTTGTAGATACTCATGTGCAACATATATTTAAAATCAAAGTAATACATATGGAGAGCTTTAAAGGAAGTCAAAAGATACCATTTACAAGATGTATAATATTCCTTTCTTCCCAGAAATCCTCAAGCCTGCTCCCTGGGGACATGCACCTCAGACTTGCCCAGCTTTCAACTTGTACTACAACTTGTTTTCTCCCACTTTTTATCACCCATCATTAAAGTAGCTATTAACATTCGAACCAGCTCGACAACATCTGACAACATAAAATTAACAGGAGACAAGCAGCACAGTGGGACGGAAAATATTTTAAAGTTTTCTTATAAAATAAATATATAAGAGCTAACACTAGATGCCAGCCTTGGTAATCACGATGTAAGAACAAGCTGGCATTTGCCTTGAAAGTTTATGAATCACCCTAGTAATAAAAAAATACAAGTGAAGATACAAGAAGGGAAAAATCAACATATAACAAAACAAAAGTTTGGGGAGTAAAAAATAGCGAGCTTTCCACCATCGTTCTTTCTTTCCTGAAGATCTGCTAACTAATTCTGCCTTAAAGTAGAAAACAGACAACAGATTAGGCACCAAACACCAAGACATCATAGTATGTAGTGGGAACCCTGGTGGTATAGTAGTTAATAGCTATGACTGCAAACCAAAAAGCAAGCAGTTCAAATATACCAGGTACTGCTTGGAAACCTTACGAGCAGTTCTACTCTGTCCTTTTGGGTTACTAGGAGTCAGAACGGACTCTACAACAATGAGTTTAGGTTTTTTTTTTGATAGTGGTCACTATTTGTGATAGCCTTTAGTGCTCTTCTCTAGATAAAATAAGAACAAGTAAACACAAACTTAAGAAAAAAATAGAATCACAGAAATAAAGAATAGAATCATAAATTAGATACTGACCGTTTTAAAAACATTTTATTTGTATCTAACAGTGGTTCTTAACTTGGGCTGCACATTACAGTTACCTGTTTTAAAAATACAAATGCCCAGATTACCTGCAAGGATTTTAATATAATTAGTGTGGGGCCTGAGCATCAGCATTTTCTAAAGTTCCCCACGTTTTCTAAGTGTGTAGTCAGTGGTACAAGCTACTTATATTCCAGGAAGACCACTTCTCATTAATAGAGCATGCCTTCAGTCTGAGTAACTTTCATCCAGTAGGGCTGAAGGATTTTCTCGACCATTACTCTCTGATCCTTTACATGATCTCAAGCACATCTTCAAGAAAGTTTGCAGAGCTGGGTTTCAAGCTGTGCCCAAACAGAATTTATTTCCAAGCAAAGCTAAAACCTAATATAGATCAGCCCTAAGATTCTTGAGTCTATGTAATAAACAACTGCTGAACAAGGTCAAGTTATTTAACTATTGTTAAACTGTTTCTTACAATTTTTTTGAAAGAAAAAATAGTATGAATAAACTAACATAATAGGGCTAAGTCTATTTCTCATGCTATTTTAGTTAGAATGGAAACTCACACGGTAAGGGAAATCTAAAGAATAAATACAGAACTCTAGAAACTAAATAATGGAATTTTCCATCAGTATATGCTGCTCATAGTGTAAAGCAGAGATGACAGCAAATGGAAACAAAGGAAAACTTCTATGATAAACCAATTCTGGGGAAGCACCTTACAGACGTGAGGAACAACCTGCCTTCTCCTTTTGTGAGTCATACTTACCGGATGTCTCAGGGCACAGAGCTCATAGAGCACGCATCCCAAGGACCAGATGTCACTGGAGGCACCAAGGAGCAACGTAACAAGTTACAGATACAAAAATATATGCAAACAGTAAATGCATATACAGCAACATAGATAATTTTCTAATACAGAAAATGAAAACTTATTATGCCTTTAATAATAATAGATACCAAAACTAATTCCTAACCATTAAAATAGAATATTTGGTAACCACGGTGTAACATGTAGATACTTGGTAAGAGTGACATTTACAAGTTAAACTCTGTTGGTTAAGAGTGGGCTGGCCACACACTAGTACACTTGTTCTGTGACAATGCAACAAAATCAATCAAATTAAAAGGGGGCAGGGAGGGTAGGAAGTGAGAAGAGGGAGAGAGGGATGGGAAAACAAGTTTTAGTTTGCCCTATATACCTACCCTTCTTCATATTAAAAATCTTGTTTCCTCTGTCATTCTTGACATCTAGTTGCTGTGCTCCAAAATTTCTCTATATGATACTCTTTATTATTTAAGTAATGGTTTTTATCAACTGCTTTCCCTCAAGTTTTAATTTCAAACTAAAGGTAGGTTTTAAATGTCCACTTACTTTCAACTAGATGCAGGAATTGTTAGTATCTGCCACACGTACACGCTCTTTCCCTTCTCTCACTAACTATATCTGAACCTCTTAAAAAAAAGGCCGCAGACATCAAAACACTTCACCCCTGAACAAGTCAGTACATAACTTGTAAGAACAAGAATATTCCCTCTCATAAATGCAATATCATTCTGAAATACATAAGGTTGCCATCAGTGGAAGCTGAATTTCAATGTTACATTTACTTCCTCTCAGCTCTGATTAAAAGAGTTGTAAAACTACAGCTTTCATCTAGAAACCTGGGAATATAGATTCTACCCTGTTTTTAAAAACTAATCCATTCCATACAACTACTTTAAACATGACACTAAACTCCAGCAACATTTTCAGGGTACAGTGCCTGTTACCAAAGAGTTACCTTTGCATCAAATAACCCCTCACTTACCTTTTATTGTTATAGGGCATGTTTTCCCAAACTTCCGGAGGCACATAAGAAGGTGTCCCCAGATATGTACAAGCAAACGCCATGGGACTAAAACCACAAAAAGGCCAAAAATGGTCACAGAGTATTCCTGATAATGGATGTCTCGACTACTGCTGCTGCCACAGAATAGAAATACATACTCAGAGAGAAGACGGGCAGATCCAAAATCTCCCAATTTTACATTTCCATTTTGGGTGAGAAAGATATTCTGTGTTGAAAAAAAAACAGCTCAGTTATATATTCCAACAGTCCAACAAAGCAGAGGTCTCTGATGACAAGGATCAAAGGTAGACATGGTGACAGCTTTGTGCCTGAGTCAAACACAAAAGGAAGGATACCCTCCTGACAGCTATACTCCTTCCCCTTGGGAATTCTAGATGATTCTGGACGACTGTTTAGAAAACTAACAAACGCGTTTCAGGTTGTTAACAGCTGACCGTGACCAGCTGGGCACCTGCGTCAGGGTAACTCCTCACGGCCGGCCCGCGCGGTAACCGTCCTCCGTCTGAGACATATGGGCAGAGTAAGCAGTCACTGAAAGAGCTGGGAACATATTCACATGCGCTACTACAGAAACTTTCAAGACCTTACCTCCTCCCCCACCAAAAAAATTGTCCTCTGTCCTTGGTTCCTGAGACAAAGCTCTCAGAACTTCCTGAGTAACTGATAAAACTCTGTGAATTTAAATAGCACTTGAGAATCTGTGCTAATGAGTAGGGCCGGTCAGACCACAAAGACAGCTAATATCAGGAAGGGTGGTCTGACCTATTATGCAAGTGCAAAGAGGCCTCAATCACAGTCATGATTAAGGCCAACAAAACCTATGAAATCAAAGGCTCCAACAGCCTCCCGACTGGTGAGGAGAAAAGGACGACTCTTACTTGGGATACGCAAACTCCACACTGGAAATCCTCACAGACCTCACTCACGTGCCTGTTCCTTAGGATGATCCTGATTTGTATCCTTGTGCTATAATAAATCTGTACTCACAAGTACAGTACTTTGTGAATTCTGTAAGTTGTTATAGTGAATCACTAATCCCAAAGGACTAGGAGGAACCAGAAGATGAAGGTAAGGGAGCCCAGACGATGGCCCCGAGCTTGTGGCTGGTAGAGGGAAAACCGCAAATTTGTAGCTAGCAGGTCAGAATTAAAGCTTCATGTGGACTCCCAAATTTGCTACTGGTGATTGTCTATTTCGCAGCATGAAGGACAGTGTCCTTTCATCTTGCGAGTTCTGACCTATCTTAGGATAGTGGCTAGGGGCAGAGAGACAGAAAGAAAGAATGCTATATGGGCAGGTGGCATCAGAGATGAGATGTGAGAAAGATTTGATTAGTCATCATATTCTTATCAATGAAGTCAAGCAGTACTTTATTTATCTAGTATACATATTAGGTTGACCAACATTTCTAACCTAAATAAAAATGTCCAGAAAGGGTTTTGTTATTTAAGTCCCTACAATATATTCCACTTACCTTGGACTTTATATCTCTATGTAACACACGTTTCTTGTGAATGTGATTTACTCCAAGGCACATTTGTGTAAACCAATTAAGTATCTAAGAAAAACATAATCAAATGTACATCAATATAATTGCTTCATGTTAATCCAAAATTCCCAGAAATCATCTTCAGGCCTTAGGTAGATCAGATTATCACATAATTTAAGAGCAGAACTCCTGAATACTGCATAGTTTAACTAAGAATAAGTGTTGCCTACCATTACCTAAATAGCAATTTGTTTTCATAAAACTTCTATTTTTCTTGTAGTGAACCAAATAAAAGTATTTCTTAGATGCATATATAAAAGTAATGGTGAACCAATCAGATGACATGAGGTACCACTGGGGAAGACGAAGACAATACATAATATGCTGGAAGTCTGTACTACTATGCCTAAGGCAAGAGAAACACAGGAATAAAAGACACCTACTGTAACACTACAGCACTGATAATCCTGCAGCACTAGTATTAACAAATGATACTCCACAAATGGACAAACAGTTAGATATATACTACAAGAGGTGAAGCAAGGGAGCACACTCACAAGCAGATACAGATGTGATGGTGGATATCTCTACCTACAGGACTGTAGGTGCAGCTCACATACACCATACAAGGGGGAAAGCGAGTGAAAACTCTTAAACATAACCGAACACCTCATGTGATAAAGTTCCTAGGCTAGAAGATGAAGGACCAAAGACTCAAGGGACAGCTATGTCAGTTGGCACAATACAGTACATAAAGACCATGTTCTGCACCCTACTTTGATAAGCAGTGTCTGCAGTCTTAAAAACTTGCAAGCATCCTAACAACAACTGGGCTTTTCCCATCTGGAACAAAGGAGAATGGAGAAACCCAGAGGCTCAAGGGAGCAATTAGTCAAAAGGGCCAATGAACTACAGCCTACATGACCCCAAGACCAGGAGTACTAGACGGTACCCAGTTACCACTACCAATTACTCTGAGATCACAACAGACGGGGATGGACAGAATGGGAGAAAATTGTAAAACAAAAATTCAAATTTACAAAAGAGACCATACTGTCTGACAGTGACTAGAAGAACCCCGAAGACACCCGTCTGATCTAGAAATGAAGCCATTCCCAGAGACCACCTCCCAGCTAAACAATAGGCAAGCACATAAGATAAACAGTCACACTTCAGTGGCACAAGCTCCTTAGAACATTCACGTATACAAGATCAAAAGGGCATTATCTGCTCTAAAGCAAAGATGAAAAAAGGAGAAAAGGGTAGAAAATTAGGAAGAAAGAAAACTGGGAAGTCAAAGCAGAAATGGGGACAGTGTTGACACATTGTGGGGAATGAAACCAAGGACATGAAATACTTTGTGTACAGACTGTCAAATGGGAAAGGATTTGCTCTGTAGATCTTCACCTAATGTACAACAAAAATAGTAATTATGAAATGAAAATGCTGTAACATTTTATAGTGTAATCATGTAAGATTTTCCTTTTACAGGATATTCATTTATTAATATTAAAGGATTTGATTACATTATCAAACGATTCTTCAAGGTCAGTGATTTCCACTTATGAAGCCCCACTCACTAATAACCAGAACTTCCAGGTGCATTGAGGGCCTAAAAGGGCCCTGCTAGCAATACAGTTCAAGCACTCAACTGCTAACTAAAAGGTCAGCGGTCTGAACTCACCAGCTGCTCCGAGGGACAAGAATGTGTCTGTTTCCGTACAAATTTACAGCCTTAGAAACCCCAGAGGGTAGTTCTATTCTGTCCTATAAGGCTCCCGTGAGTTGGAATCGACTGGGCATGAGTGGGCTGGGCTTTGAGCAAGAGCTTACAATTAAATGCACCAAAATTAGTTTTTCCTTATTTTTTACTACGGAGATTCATCCATTTGACGCTGAGGCGAGTTTCATCTCGTGAAACATATTGGTAACAACACAAATTCTAAATGAAGAATATTTATACCAATTCATTTTCGTAACAAATTAAAATCTAAATCACACTACTAAACCCAATTAAAGATGTTTTCCTTAGTTAATTCATTAAAAAAGAAAAGTATACAATTCACTAAAACAATTCATATGCAATTAAAAAGCAGTCAGGCCTAGATTTGGAAACCCTGGAGGCAAGGTGGTTAAATCCTACGACTGCTAACCAAAAATCTGGCAGTCTGAATCTACCAGGCACTCCTTGGAAACTCTATAAGGCAGTTTTACAGGGTCCTTATGAGTCAGAATCAACTCAACGGCATTAGATTTTTAAGTTCTGTATTTAAGAGAACATAACAAGCTTTGGGGAAATCCTGGTGGTGCAGTGGCTAGGAGCTGTGGCTGCTAACCGAAAGGTCAGCACTTCACACCCACCAGGCGCCCCTCAGAAACCCCAGGGAGTAGTTCTGCTCCTGCAGCGTCACTGTGAGTCAGAAGTGACTCGAAGACAACCGAGAAGACAGAGAGACCCACTAGAGTGGGTGCCTACATCGACCTGGGACCGGAAGAACCGGATGGTGCCCGGCCACCACCAGTGATAGCCACGACGGAGCTCACAGAGAGGAGCCTCACTGGCAACACAAGAATAAAAAGAGGTGCATCATGAGATCTCCACTAAAAGACCTCAACTGATGGTCCAGCGGTTTTGGGGTTCCTCTGAGAGCATGGCCCCCGGCCCTGATGCTGCCCGTTCCCATAAATTATAACAAAGGTCCACTCTTTGGACAGGAATGGAATGGACTTGGCAATGCAGAGTAACCATATGTTGGAAGCACTTTATGGTTCTGTACATCTATAAGATATCAGCTTGCTGACCTCTGGCTGGAGGAAGGGGAGTGGACGGAGAGGAGGGGAAAGGAGACTGTTGGGAGGATGAGACATGTATGGAGCAGAGAGGAATAGTGTGCTGTCACCGGACAGGGAGAGCAGTGGAAGCTGCATATAGGGGGGCATGTAAATTTACATGTGAATGTACATTTTTACTCAGTTATGTTAAATTAAAAAAAAAAAAAAAGAAGTGACTCGACGGCAGTGGGTTTGGTTTCACAAGCTTTACAACGAAAAGGACCGAGAACAGGCACTCCCAAGGGACAAAAACGGAAGACAACATTCTCCTGATGCTCTAGTAATACAAAATGAAAGCCATCTGCCTTCTAAGATTTAAATACAACAAAAATAAATTTTAACTATTTGCATTAAAAAACCCAGACCCACTGCTGTCAAGTCGATTCTGACTCATAGTAATCACACAGGACAGAGAAGAACTGCCCCACAGTTTCCAAGGACTGTCTGGTAGATTCAAACTGCTGACCTTTTGGTTAGCAGATGTAGCACTTAAACTATATACCACCAGGGTTTCCAATATTCGCCTGTCTAGTATAAAGTATAATGAATAATATGATTCTCAAGTTCTACTAACTATGGAAATTTTATTCCTTGATGTTCTATAAAGCCTATCAATTTAACTTCCAAAAACATCTCAGGCAGCCACATCCTGATGACACTAAGCAGTAGTAACACTAATAGAGAAAACAGTTATTTCAAAATAATGTCGAGAAATTCACAGATGCCAAAGATTTTATTTATAAAAATTATCTGAGAAAAGTTGCTTCTAAAACTTGAAGGAAGTAAACCTCTTACCACATCTTCAGGAAATAACTTTCCTTTTTGATATTTAATCTTTTGCATTAGGTCCCCTCCATCACAATATTCCATCACAATATACAGATGTCTATCAGCTAAAACAAACATAAGATGCATTAGAAAAGTCACAGTGGTCATATATTAAATTCGGAAATGCATGTATTTTGGAAAGATTCATATTTACCTTCAAATGATTCTTTAAAGGCAACAATATAGGGGTGTTTCATTTTGGCTAACAGAATAGCCTCCTTCCTAGAATTCTGTGTATCAGACATGGTCTAGAAAGAGATTTTTAAATAGGTATAAGTTTAAAACTGCCTTTTACAATAAGTACATTTATTATACTACAGTCTGTACGATACTTCAAACTGTATTCAGTTTGTATGATACTTCAAGCTTGACGAAGTTTTATAGCACTGCCCTTTGGCTCAACTTAAAGTTTATCAAACTCAGAGAAAAAAACGTGGTGATTTTACAGCTGTGGCCATAGTTTGTAGAATTATGCTGGTCTTTTGTATCCTTACAAGTACAGGATTGCACTTGTAAGTTTTATCATCAGCCTAAGCATGATGTGGAAACCCTGGTGGCACAGTGCTTAAGTGCCGTGTCCGCTAATCAAAACGTTGGCAGTTTGAAGCCACCAGATGCTCCTGGGAAACTCTATGGAGGCAGTTCTCTGTCTTACAGGGCCACTATCAGTCAAAATTCACTCAACGGCAATGCCTTTTGCTTTTTGAAGCATAATGTGGCTTGGGCAGCCAGCACACAGTCAAAAACAGCATATCCTTTAAAAAAAAAACCTAAGCTTTGATATTTCTGTAGTTGATATTACACTCCACTGGCCCAGATAAAAAAAAGAATATATTAATGTATTATTGCACCACAGACAGACAATCCATTGAACAGTTCCAAAGAAAGTTTCCAAAACTGCTTATCTCCTAACTTACTCTATAGGGATGAAATCCTGAAAGATTTATCTTACAGTCAAAGTACACCAGTACCAACTGAGGACATGTTAAAAATGCAAATTGAGAACCTATGGTCTACTAACTCTGGAATGGGCCCAGCAATTGTATTTTAACCAGTTCTTCAGGTGATTTTGATACCTGTTCTAGTTTGAGAACCACTGTGGGAGGTCAAGAATACTGAGGGTAAAAATACTAGCATGCTGAGAATTTTAATCAATGGCTGTGATCTTCCCAATGTGGGCAACAGAGCGTTTCCTTCCAGATGCCTGTGAGTAGATCCACCAATCTTCTGGTTAGCAGCTGAGCACTTAACTGCTTGCACCACCCAGGAAATCCTAACAACTATGATACAGTGGTAGGTCAGCACTTTGCTCATCTTACAGTGAAATACAACCTATAAACTGATGCCACAGTGTAGATTCCCTGAAAACAAGGCTAGCATTTTAGGTCTTTCTCCTCCATTGTATTTTCCACATTCCTCTTTTCACTAATATTGCATCTGAGTTACCTTTTGCAAAGGTTTCATAAACCCTTGGGTATAAGAACTTGTAAATTATTACAAATACTCTCATTGCCATAAAATAAGCAGTAATCACCACCTAAACAATGCCTACTTTTTTTTTTGCTAATAACAATATCATAACAGCCACATAAAATATATCAAGACCTTGTAAAGCTATTCACTAATAAGCCAATTACACTTTTGTAAGTAGAAAAAATTCCATAGTAAATTCAGAGAACTCATTCTCATATATAAATTACATAGACACTGTCAATACAAGCTAATTGCTTTAGCAGTGACCTTGGGAAGTCTTATTTCCTTCATGGCGAACATCTGATTACTGCTTTCCTGCTGAACCAAAAGAGCTCTGCCAAACGAGCCCTCGCCGATCACTCGCAGGAGCACGTAGTCATCCATGCTGGTTCCACTCATGGAATCACCTTGGCACTCCCCAACTATTCAAATACAGAAACAGTGGAGAATTCATTTTATTTTCAAAAGGCAAAATTAATTCAAAATCTTAAACACTATAGGACAATGGGAACTTATTCCTTTCTTCAGCAGATAGGAAAAAAAAAAGTCAATTCCGACTGAGTGACTCTAGAGAACAGAGCAGACCTGCTCCATGCGGTTTCTAGGGTTATAGATCTTTATGGAAGCAGACTGCCACAACTTTAACCCTCAGGGTGGCTGGTAGGTTGGAACCTCTAGACTTCTGATTAGCAGCCAAGTCCTTTAAGCAGGGCAATACCAAGGCTCCATTAACAGATACGCAGTTGAGTGCCAACCCTGTACCAGATGTTCTAACCCTGAACAAATCTCTTACTGTCCCTGCCACCTGTCACCACAGGTACCTCAATTCAGATGGGACCACAGACCTCCACAAATGGAGGACGCTGAGTTTTATAAGAAAAATGACACGATGGTGTGCAGCAAGAGTATTTGACGGCATGTAGAAGAGCATGTGACAACACGTAGCAGGGACACGTGGGGGGTGGGGCTAGGAAAATATGTTTAAGCTGAAGCCTGCAGGATGAACGGAAGTTGGTGAGGTGAATCAGTGTTCAAGGTAGAAGCACTTGTAACTCTGACAGCAAAAAAGACTGTAATCATGGAATATTACTCAGCCATAAAAAGAAACAGAGTTCTGATACACACTACGATGTGGATGAACCTGCAGACAGTATGCTGAGCGGAGTAAATCAATCACTAATACTGTGCCGTCTCACTTATATGAAATAGAGGGTCTTCCAATAAAGATGTCCTATTTCTGACAGCTCACAGTGGCCGTATTAGTGAAGCTACAGTGGCCTTATTTACCATGTTTTCTTTGATTAGTCTTGACAAATCGCCATGAAAAGTTACACGATACCACAACACATAGAAATTATTAAAGTTTATTATCAAAATGTTGGTCCATTCACCAAACATTCTGTTATGTGTGATTTATGATATGCATCATCATCCCATAAAAAGAACAATCTGTTTAATAAAAAAAATTGAGACAACTAGGTCTGTTGCCAATCAGATCACACCTGTACATCAACAAACCACACATTCCCATGAAAACAGCACCACCATTATCACAGTGCACACAAGAATCTATCCCAATCAATTTCTCACTGTGCACAAGAACTGGGCCTTTCGTTTACCACAGTTTGGTGGATTTTGCAACTGGACTTGAATCTTTACCCCTAAAAAGTTCCTTTAACTCAAGAACTGAAGTTCAATGACCATAAATTTCACCATGCACTTACTGACTGGGTCTAGAAGTGACTGCAAGTTGATCTTGCTTTTGGCTGAAAAAATTCAGCAATGAGGCCCATTTTTGGGCGGTTTTGCTAACAAACAAAATTGTCACATTTGGACCAATGAGAATCCAATGAAGATTCAAGAACACCTACTTCATCCACAAAAGTTACTGTTTTGGTGTGGATTTTGGTCTGACAGAATCATTGGCCCTTATTTTTTCCAAGATGAATGGGGAGGGGCTGTGACTGTGAAAGGCAAAAGATAGCAGGCTATGATAACTGAGTGTTCTTGGCCCCATTAGGAAGGTACCACACCAGCAATTTACCTGAAGTTCTTTTCCACACATAATACCACCACATACACTTCAAAATAAGAAAACAGTTAACACTGTGTCATTTATACAACTTGTTTCATTTGAGTCCAAAGACAGGACACTCTTATTGGAAAACCCTTTACCTAGAATAGCCAATGCATCAAGACCAAAGTTTATGACCATGGTTACCACGGCAGGGAGTCTCTGGATTCTGCATAGAGTTAATGCACTCAGCTACTAACCGAAAGGCTGGCAGGTGCTTCACATGCACCCAGAGATGCGTCAGAATAAAGGTGCGGTGACTTGCTTCTGAAGTATCAGCTACTGAACGCCCCGTCACACAGTTCTCCTCTGAAATATATGGGGTCACCATTAGTACCAGTATTGGGCAGGATGGGAGAAGGGAGTCACTGTTTAGGAAACACTGAGTTAACGGTGATAAAAATCTGGCAACAGATACTGGTGGCGACTGCACAACACGATCAGCGTAACTGATGTCACTGCATTTTACACGTGAAAAATGCTGCTGGCCAACGTGTTATAAATATTCACACCTCAATTGATTAATGAGACTGTGTCCAGGTCAAGAAACTGAAATAAGATGAAAACAGGTCAGTAAAGTTCCTGGATAATTAATGAGATGTCTCTGAAGGACTTAACCAAGAGAGCAATATAATTCTATTTGCATATATTAGAAAAATCGCTAACTCTAACAGTAGTGACCGGACCAGGGCGAGGAGGGCCAGAGCCCAGGCATAAGCCAGCCAGGAGGGGCAAACAGTACATAAAGGCAGGAAAATGAAAATGGAATGGAATAGGGTGGCAGCCACAGGAATGCAGAAAACTGGAAAGTATATAGAAAGAATGGGCAGGATTTGGGGTGAAAGATTCATGAGGGACATGTAGGAAGGAGGAGGCAAGACTGACTCCCAGGTTTCTGGTCTAAACTGTGTGAATGACAGCATTCCTTGAGAGCTTTGAAAGGTACAAGAGTTCCACGTATAGTGTATTTTGTTTTCTTTTGTTTTGGAAGGGGTAGAAGTGTTGTGGGACTGGGGCAAGGCATGGTGGAGGGGGAGACATGTTCCTTTTTATCTAGCTGGATGTGCCTGGGACTAAGAAGAGACGTTAACAGGCAATTGGAATCTTTTAACTTGTCTCCCCACTTATAATTTCCAAGATGAAGGGGCTAGTTGGATTAATACTAAGAAAGAGTTCCTACTCTATGCCTGGCCCAGAGGAGGCCCTGAATAAATCACAGCTAGTATTACTATTAAAAACTTAGAAAGATGGTCCAATATTTGTTAATTTCAGGGAAAAGCATTCGGATGCATTCCATTAATTTTTCAGGAAGTTTACTTGTAGTGTTTTGTTTATTTCATATACATATATATATACGTCTGTATGTATGCATACCAAAAAACCCACTGCCATCGAGTTAATCCAACTCATAGCAACCTTATAGGACAGAGTAGAACTGCTCCATAGTTTCCAAGAAGCACCCAGCAGACTTGAACCGCTTACCTTTTGGTTAGCAGACACAGCACTTAACCACTACATTATCACGGTTTGCATTATATATGTGTAGTATATATGTTTGTGTACATATATACATGTATGTACACACGTATATGTATGTACATGTACATACATGTGTACATATATACACAGGCACCACAAAGAAGTGTAAGGCATAGTAAGGCAAAACTCTTAAACCAAAACTTACGACGAATGGAAAGTTTTTCCGGGTTTTAAAACTTCTGTCTGTATTCCTGTTTATCTTAAAATTACCAGGAAACCCGAGAAATAACTTCTTCATATAACTGAATCCAACCCATCCTCCTCAAGAAATGTTCAGCTTTTCAGTAGGTTTAGACACCTGAAAGGAAAAAAAGCCCTTTCCTTTTATGCTGACCCCTAATATTACATAATTTAACGAGACGGAGGCCAACTTTTCCCGCATTTCCATTCTCTTCTTTAGGGTCTCTGTTCCGTGTAATGCAAAGTGACTACCCCAGAGTAAGAGCCACCGGAAACCCGTCTTAGCTGACTCGTCCCGTTCGGTCCTCCCCGCCCAAGGGCCCATTCCTCAGTGCCGCTCCCATCCCGTCCGAGGAAGGTCTGTCCGGGCCGTGAGCGTGGCATTACCGTGGAAGTCCTTCCGCCGCCTTCACGTCTCCGTTCCCGCAAGTCCCCACGGCCGGGTTTCCCGTGCCCGCACCGCGCGCCCGAGACCAGCGATCGGCCCGCTCGCGATCCACACTCGTCCTTCCCGCAGCGCGGCGGGGCCGGCGGGGCCAGCGGGGCGGCGCGGCTCGGGAGAAGCGCGGCCCGCCGCCCTGCGCTCCCCTCGGGCCCGGCCGCACCGCCTGGCCGGCCAGCGCCGTCCGAGCTCCAGCCGCGGCCCACCGGCCCCGGCTCCCGCTCCGCTCAGCCTCGGGCCGCCGCGGGTCCTCGGCCTCGCTTCCGGGGCGCTGGCCCGGCTTCTCGGCGCCCGGACAATGGCGCGCTTCCCAGGGGCGGGCCCCGGCGGGCGGTCCCTCCGGGGGGCGGTCCCTCCGGCGGGCGGTCCCTCCGGGGGGCGGTCCCTCCGGCGCGCGGTCCCTCCGGGGGGCGGTCCCTCCGGGGGGCGGTCCCTCCGGGGGGCGGTCCCTGCGGCGGGCGGTCCCTCGGGCGGGCGGTCCCTCCGGCGGGCGGTCCCTCCGGCGGGCGGTCCCTCCGGCGCGCGGTCCCTGCGGCGGGCGGTCCCTCCGGCTCGCGGTCCCTCCGGGGGGCGGTCCCTCCGGGGGGCGGTCCCTCCGGGGGGCGGTCCCTCCGGCGGGCGGTCCCTCCGGCGGGCGGTCCCTCCGGGGGGCGGTCCCTCCGGCGGGCGGTCCCTCCGGGGGGCGGTCCCTCCGGGGGGCGGTCCCTCCGGCGGGCGGTCCCTCCGGCGGGCGGTCCCTGCGGCGGGCGGTCCCTCCGGCGGGCGGTCCCTCCGGCGGGCGGTCCCTCCGGGGGGCGGTCCCTCCGGCGCGCGGTCCCTGCGGCGGGCGGTCCCTCCGGGGGGCGGTCCCTCCGGGGGGCGGTCCCTCCGGCGGGCGGTCCCTCCGGCGGGCGGTCCCTCCGGGGGGCGGTCCCTCCGGGGGGCGGCCCCTCCGGCGCGCGGTCCCTCCGGCGGGCGGTCCCTCCGGCGGGCGGTCCCTCCGGCTACCTGCAAGGAAACCTCCCGGATCTGGCGGGCGGCGCTCTTGGTTCAGCAACTAGGCCCTCGAAAGACCTTGCTGTGGAACAAAACCAGTAATATTAAGGGAAAACGACCCCAAGTAGCATGAGTTTGGTCTCCAGTTTAAGCCGACCATTTATGTAGATTACACTACACGGACACAGCACTGATACTAGCTGTGGGACCTTGTGCAAGTGTGGTAGGCAGACTAATCCTTACCTTCTCGAATAGAATAAAATCCCTGGATATGTGTGTAAGTGATTTGCACTGGACTGCTAGCAAACCAAGGAACGGCTATTCCAGCCCAACTATGGGTATCAAGACCTAGCAATCTGACTCAGTAAAGATTACAGCCAAGAAAACCCTATGAAATAGTTCTACATTGTAATACACGGGGTGGCCATGAACGGAAATTACCTCCACAGCCAATTGTCTTTGTGTTGCTTTGTTTTGTTTTTAAGGGTTCATTGAGAAGTCCTTGGGTGGCTCAGCTATTCACTGAAGTGTTGGTGGTTCAAATCCGCCCACACTTACCTTAAAGAAAGGTATAGCAATCGTCCAAAAGATAGCAGCTATTGAAAATCCAGTGGAACACAGTTCTGTTCTGATACCGATGGGGTTGCCTTGAGTTGGAATGGAGTAGGTAACTGGTTTGGTTTTCATTTCTTTTCATCGTTCTTTCCCTTAGTGGAACTGAGAAAGAGACAAAAAGTAGGTCAAGAAAAAGAAGACAAATAATAATAATAATAATAATTAAACCCACTGCCATAGAATGCATTCAGACTCCTAGAACCCTATAGAACAGAATAGAACCTCCCCACAGGGTTTCCAGCACTACAATCTTCAAGGAGACAGAGTTCCACATTCTACTCCCACAGAGGGGCTGATGGGTTCCAACTGCAAACTTTTTGGTTATCAGCCAAAATCACGGCTGGGCCATCCTTCTCAGTGGTTTGCCAGTTATGTAGTTTGATATGATGATGTCATCACGTCCATGATGAGATTTGATATAATATGATCACCTCAATGATGGTGTCAACTGTGAGTAGCCTGTCAGTTGAAAGAAAGCTTCCTTGGTTGGCAGCGGAGGGGGGGCGTTGAGCAGGCGGCTTGCCTCAAATGTAAGTGTGCTTTCTGGCAGCTGAGCAGTGTGCCACCAGGGCTCCTTCAGATAAGCAAGGAGGTTTAAAAAACTTGTAGAGAAAGTTAAACGTGCTTGTTGATGATCTTGTGTTTGGGAATAGATTATAGAAATTTGAGTTTAGTCTCAATTAATAGAGGATAAAATATTAAATATATATAATGACTTAGAAATAAATCCCAAATACACAAGAAAAATGCTTAAATGTTCATAACCGCAGCATTCATATTAACCAAAAAAATTAATGTTTAAACTTTAAATCTCAAACCAAAACTATTCCCTGTGGTTTTCTTCAAACTAAAACATAGCTTGCTATAATAAGTAAGGTATATCTCCTTTGAGCATTGTGTTATTTTAAATTATTATATATGTGAGATCAAACTGTAAGTGGCAACTTGTAAGGTCCAATGGGAAGCTTACGAGGCAGTGCATTTAAGATAATGGTAGTGGAATAATGTGGAAAGGATAACAAAAATGGTATTATAACTTAAAAACTGTAATCAATGTCACCAAATTGTACATGTAGAAATTACTTTCACTAAATTCTTTGGACAGAAGCTTCAAACAAAAGACCATGTGGTCATTAAGACTGTGTGTGTGTGTCAGCGTTGCTGGGCCGTGATTCTTGGTGGTTTGCCAGCTGTGCAGTTTACTAGTTGCATGATGATGTCATCACTTCCACGATGAGGTCTGATGTGACAGGATCACATCCATGATGGGATCTTCTGTGAGTGGAAAGGGAGCTTCCTTGGTTGTGGGTGTGGCTTGTGTCAAATATAAGTAGACTTACTGGCAAGGCTGTCACTCTGGATCCAGTAGCTGCCTCTTCTTCATCTGATCTCTAATTTGGGGGACTTGGGCTAGCAACTGACCTGCCATGTTGCCTGCTAGTCTTAGGATCTGTAGGTTTTCACAGACTGTGGGCCAGAGCCCTGCGGTCTGACTTGCTGATCTTGGGTTCACCAGCCTCTGCAACTGTGTGAATCAAGAGAAGTCTCCAGCGTGAACCACTGTTTTAGTCAGCTAGAGCTGCTCTAACAGAAGTACCACCAAGTGGATGGCTTTAACAAAGGAAGGTTTATTCTTACACAGTCTGGTAGGCTATAAGTCCATACTCAGGGTGTCCACTCCAGAGGAAGGCTTTCCCCTTGTCCGCTCTGGAGGAAAGTCTGGTATTGCATCAGTCTTTGTCCAGGTAGCATCTTGGTGCAGGAACCTCGGGTCTGAAGGACGCACTTTTCTCCCAGTGCTGTTTTCTTCATGGTAACGAGGTTCCCGATTCTATGCTTGCTTCCGTTTCCTTTTATCTCTTGCAGGCTGAAAGGATTAAGGGTGGGGCAAGCCATACTCCAGGGAAACTCCCTTTACAGCAGAGCAGGGAAGTAATCCTATGCAGGAATTTACAGCCTCACCCTAATCCTTTAACATACAGTTTAGCGAAACCACAAAATGGAGGACAGTCCCTAGATACTGGGAATCATATCCCAGCCACATGGCTACACATATTTTTGGGGGGACACAATTCAACCCATGACAACCACATTCTAGACTTTACAACTGAGTGACCCATTTCTTTAACCTCTCTCTCTATGTATTTATACTCTTTACTCATTTGGAACTCTAGAGAACCTAGCCTAAGACAGATTACGTACTCTGTAATTGCACTTACATTAAATTCTAGGAAAGATAACACTATAGTGACAAAGCAGATCAGTGGTTACCTGGGGTCATGGGTGAGGGGAAGAGGTTGGCTGCAAAGGGATATAAGGGAGCTTTTTGGAGTAAAAGACATGTTCTGTAACTTGATTGTGGTGAATACTGGGCAATTCTCATCAAAGTGGGTGAATTTTACTGTATATAAATTATACTTAAAGAAGAAAACAAAGTACATGCTAACGTTTTAAAAAGTAATGGTAGCTACTAAAAGAATAAGATAGAGGGAGTGGAGTCAAGCTGGCAGACTAAACACACATCTCCCTAAATCCCTCTGGAAAACAAGGCCTGAACTGATAATTAAATAAAGCCTTCTGGACACCTAGTGAGCCCTAGGACATGGCATAGGACTATCGATTTGGTCTACATACCACTGAGCATGAAACTTCTGCTCTTTCACTGATCCCCACCCTTGATGAGTATCGGCTTTCCTGGAATGAAGGTAAATAGCCACTTTAACTTCTTTTTCCTCTGTCTTAGCCAGCAGGAGGGGCTAAAGTTTGACGGGCAGCAAGGCTCAGATGCACTGCTGATGAGATCGGCTTGCAGACTCACCGGATTTTAAGAGCCTGGACTTGGACTCTGTGGAACACAGCACCTTTGACCTCTCTTTCTTGGAATCTCCGAATCTCCACCATTGAATAGCCTTTACCAAGGCAGGTGGCAGAGCTTGTATGGAACACTATCTTGATTCACTGGAAGGTAGAGTTTCCTATACAGAGGCCTGGTTGGACCTAATTCCCAGGCTGAGAGGCAGTGCCTGCCCAGAGAGAGCTTTTCTGGCAGTAAAGCAGTCTTTGATATGGACAAGCTTACTTTGCCAACTGGGAAGAGGGACTTGCACACCTGAAAGCCTGACTAATTTGGGAAGCTATCAGATACCTTTTACCTTTCTATAGAAAAATAACTGTGGTATATCCAGACGTCGTCTCTTCCAGCCTTTGCTGTATCACATTATAGGGTCAGTTGACAGCTCCTGAGTGACTCCCACGATTTCACCCAACCTATAATTGTGGGACCTATAATTGTGGGACCTATAATTGTGCAACCTCTTTGGAAAGCAATCTTGTACTTCCTTAAAAAGTTGAAAATAGGTATACCTTTTGACCAAGTAATTCCACTGCTTGGAATGTACCCTACAGAATCAAGACCATTCACACCAACTGATACATGCACAACAATGTTTATGGCAGCACAGTCCACAATAGCAAAAAGATGGAATCAACCCAGATGCCCAACAACAGAGGAACGGATAGGCAAACTACGGTATGTATACTAGACAATGATAAAGAACAATGATGATTTTAGGAGGCATCTCAAAACCTGGTTTCAACTGGGGGACATTATGTTGAGTGAAAGTAGTCAACAACAAAAGGACAAATATTGTGTGAGACCCCTAGTATAAGAACTTAAAAACAGACTTGTGCATAGAAGGAAAGACTCTTTGACAGCTGCAAGGGTGGCGAAGGAGGGACAGAGAGGGTGGGTATTGATTAGATAGTTGATAGAAAGTTGGTTGGGTGAAATCGTGACAGCACACATTATAAAGAAGATCAGTTTAAACTGAACTTCAACATAACATGATTACTCCTCCTATCTTAACCCAATATTGCAAAGATGGAGTAGCTGGGGTAGGGGTTTGGGGATCATGCTTTCAGGGACATCAAGACCAACTGGCATCAGAAGCATTTTGCCAAAAAGAGTCTTCTGCACCCCAAATTGGTGAGTGTTGTCTGGGGTCTTAAAAGCTGCCAAGCTGCCATCTGATGTACACCAAATGGTCCCATCAGCAGGAACAGATGATCTCCAAGCACCAAAACGACATGGGGCAAAGAGAACCCAGAAGACAGAGAGACCCATGTGAGTGGGTGACTACATTAACATGTGACCACAAGAACTGGATGGTGCCTGGCCACCACCAGTGATAGCCGTGATGGGGCTCACAAAGTTGAGACTCACTGGCAATGTGAAAATAAAAAGGGGTGCACTCTGAGATCCCCACTAAAAGACCACAACTGATGGTCCAGGGGCCTTGGGATTGCTCTGAGAGCATGGCCCCTGGCCCTGATGCTGCCGCTGTCCATAAATCATGATGAGGATCAATTCTTTGGACAGAAATGGATTGGACTTGGTGACACAGAATGACCATCTCATGTATGCACTTTATGGTTCTATGCATCTGTAGGATGTCATCCTGCTGTCCTCTTACTGGACATGGGGGAGGGGGTGGAGAAAAGGGGTAGGAGATTGTAAGGAGGATATGGCATGTACAGAATGGAGTGTGCCGTTACCAGGCAGGGAGAGCAGTCGGAGCCACTCTTTGGCCAGTATGCAAATTTACATGAGATTGTATATTTTCACTCAATCATAATAAAACAAAAGTTAATAAATAAAGATAGAATGCGAACCTCCATCCACTGTGGAGTGGGGAGTAGCCTGGAGCTTTCAACTCCAAGGTGTTAGTCACATGCAATTAGATGCATGAAAGCCTTAATAGAATGTAAAGCACTGGAATATTACAAGTGATATTTTCTGACCATTAAGCCATGAAAGTCGAAATTAATAACAGAAAGAGCAAGGAGAAAAAACTCAAACACATAGTAACTGAACAACACCTTGTTCAAAAACTACTGCGTTATAGAGGAAATTAAGGATGGAATAAATAAATGCACAGAATCAAATGAGAATGAAAACACCTCCTAGAAGAACCTTTGGGACACAGCAAAAACAGTGCTCAGTGGTCAATTTATCACAATACATACCCACATCCAAAAAGAAAAAAATGCCCCAAATCAAACAAGTAGAAAGAGAGCAGCAAAAGAACTCCTTGGGCACCAGAAAAAGGCAGATAATAAAAACTACAGCAAAACTAGAAGAAATAGTGCATAGAAAAATGACTGAAAGAGTTAACACGACTGTCATGGTTGGAATTGTGTCCCCAAAAATGTGTGCAGCCACGTGGCTGGGATATGGTTCCCAGTATCTTGGGACTGTCCTCCATTGTGTGGTTTTGCTAACCTGTATGTTAAAGGATTAGGGTGGGGCTGTGAATTCCTGCTGTGGGGGGAGTTTCCCTGGAGTACGGCTTGCCCCACCCTTAATGCTTTTAGCTTGCAAGGAATAAAAGGAAAAAGAAACAAAGGACAATTTGAGAACCTCGCTACCATCAAGCAAGCAGCACCGGGAGCAGAGCGCGTTCAGAGGTTCTTGCGTCAGGACGCTCCCTGGACAAAGACTGATGCAATACCGGACTCTCCTCCAGAGCCGACAAGGGGAAAGTCTTTCCCTGGAGCGGACACCCTGAATATGGACTTGCAACCTACCAGGCTGTGTAAGAATAAATCTTTCTTTGTTAAAGCCATCCACTCTGTGGTATTTCTGTTAGAGCAGCCTAGCTGACTAAAACAACGACCAAAACCTGGTTCTGTGCAACGATCAACAAAATCAATAATGGCCAAAGTATCAAAAGAAAAACAGAAGAGGAAGCAAATAACTTGAATGAGAAATAAGATGGGTGATTTCACAACAGAAATGAAAAGAATTAGAATAATATGGAAAACTGTACTCTAACAAATTTGAAAACCTAGAGGAAATGGACAAATTTCCAGAAACACATTACCTACAACTTTTAACAAAAGAAGACTCTGTAAAGGTAGTGAAAAAAACTCCCACTGCAGAATTCAACCAAACTTTTAGAGAAGAGTTAACACCACTATTACTAAAGGCACTTCAGACCATACAAAAGGTGGAATACTCCCAAATTCACTCTATGAAGCCAGCATAACCCTGATCCTAAAACCAGCTAAAAGCACTACAGAAAAAGGAAAACTATAGACCAATATCCCTCATGAATTGAGACACAAAAATCTTCCACAACATTCTAGCCAATAGAATTCAAAAACATGTCAAAAAATAATTCACCAGAACCAAGTGGGATTCATACCATTTACACAGGGGTTGTTGGCCTAGCATTAGGAAAACAGTGACTGAAATCAATCACAAACAAATAAAACAAAAGATGAAAAACACATGATTTTATCAATAGATGCTGAAAAGGTATTTGATGAACTCGAACACCCATTCATATTAAAAACTGTAAGCAAGATAGGAATAGGAGGGAAACTCCTCACAATAATAAATTGTATTTATACAAAGCCAACAACCAACATCTCAAATGAAGAGAGTCTGAAAGCATTCCCCATGAAAACATGAACCAGGTAAGGATGCCCTTGGTCATCAGTTTTACTCAACTTTGTACTAAAGGTTCTAGCCAGAGAAATCAAGCTAGGGAAAAAAATAAAAAGTATCCAAACTGGTAAGGAAGAAGTGAAAGTGTGTCTATTTGCAGATGATACGATCTCATACACAGAAAACCCTAAAGAATACACAAAAAAACTACTAGAACTAATAGGAGAGTTCAGCAAACATCAGGATACAATGATCAGTTGGATTCCTCCACACCAACAAAGAGAAGGTCGAAGTAGAAGTTACCAAATCAATAGCATTTACAATAGACCCAAGAAGATAAAATACTTAGGAATAAATCTAACCAGGGGTGTAAAAGACCTACACAAAGAAGATTATAAGACACTATTAAGAGAAACCAAAGCAGATCTAGGTAAGTGGAGAAACCTACCTTGCTCGTCGATAGGAAGACCCAACTGTTTTAGTCAGCTAGGCTGCTCTAACAGAAATACCATAGAGTGGATGGCTTTAACAAAGAAGATTTATTCTTACACAGTCCGGTAGGTTGCAAGTCCTTATTCAGGGTGTCCGCTCCAGGGAAAGACTTTCCCCTTGACGGCTCTGGAGGAAAGTCCGGTATTGCATCAGTCATTGTCCAGGGAGTGTCCTAACGCAAGAACCTCTGGTCTCAACGACTTGCTCTGCTCCCGGTGCTGCTTGCTTGATGGTAGCGAGGTTCTCAAATTGTCCTTTGTCTCTTTTTCCTTTTATTCCTTGCAAGCTAAAAGCATTAAGGGTGGGGCAAGCCATACTCCAGGGAAACTCCCCCCACAGCAGGAATTCACAGCCCCACCCTAATCCTTTAACATACAGGTTAGCAAAACCACACAATGGAGGACATTTCCAAGATACTGGGAACCATATCCCAGCCACATGGCTGCACACATTTTTGGGGGGACACAATTCAAACCATGACACCAACATTGTGAAAATGTCTGTTCTATCTAAAGTGATCTATGTGTACAATGCAATCCCAATCCAAATTTCCATGGCACTTTTTTATGAGATAGAGAAGGAAATCATCAAGTTCATAGGGAAGGGAAGAGTCCTTAGATAAGCAAAAAATTACTGAAGAAGAGCAAAGTGGGAGGCCTCATATTACTTCTTCTAAATGAAGTTCTAAACTTACTATACTGCCACAGTAGTTAAAACAGTCTGATACTGGTACAAATACAGATAGATAGACCAATGGAACAGAACTGAAAATCCAGACATAATATCATCCACCTATGAGTAGCTGACATTTGACAAAGGCCAGAAGTCCATTAACTGGGGGAAAAGACAGTCTGTTTAACAGCGTTGGCATAACTGGATATCCATCTGGAAAAAAATGAAACAAGTTGGCACCTCACGCCATGCACAAAAGCTAACTGAAATCGGACCAAAGACTTAAATATAAAATCTAAAACAGTAAAGATCATAGGAGAAAAAATAGGGACAATGCTAGGACCCCTAATATTTGGCATAAACAGAATACAAAACACTACTAACGATGCACAAACACCAGAAGAGAAAATAGGAACTGGAAACTCCTAAAAATCAAACAATTATTCCCATAAAAAGACTTCAACAAAGTAGCAATTAAGACAAGCTACAAACTGGGGAAAATCTTTTTCTATAACAAATCTTATCAGTGTCCAATCTCTAAAATCTACAATATACTGCAAAACCTCAACAACAAAAAGACAAATAGCCCAATTAAAAAAATGAATAAAGGATATGAACAGGACTTTCCCAAAGAAGACATTCAGGAGGCTAACAGACACCTGAGGAAATACTTACAATCATTAACCATTAGAGAAATGCAAATCAAAACTACAACAGAGTACTACCTCACCCCAACAAGGCTGGCATTAATTCAAAAAAACACAAAATAATAAATGTTGAAGAGGCTGCTAGTGGGAACGAAAAATGGTACAGCCTTGCTGGAAATTGATTTAGTGCTTCCTTAAAAACCTAGAAATACCATAGGATCCAGCAGTCTCCCTTCTTGGAATATACCCAAGAGAAACAAGAGCTGTCACACAAGTCAATATGTGTATACTAGTGTTCATTACAGCACTATCCCCGATAGGAAAAGGATGGCCTCAATCTAGATGCCCATCAACTGATGATTTGATAAACAAATTACTGTGTATTCACACAGTGGATAAATTTGTGAAATGCCTCATAACATGGAGAAATCTAGAAGGCATTATGCTAAGTGAAATAAGTCAGCTGCAAAAGCACAAATATTGTATGAGAACACTATTATAAGAACTCAAGAAAATATTTAAACACAGAAGGAAACAATTGTTAATGGTTATGAGGATGCAGAGTAAGAGAGAGGGGTATTCACTAACTATACAAACCAAAGCCACTGCCGTTGAGTTGATTCTGACTCATAGCGACCCTGTAGAACAGACCAGAACTGCTCCACAGAGTTTCCAAGGAGTGTCTGGTAGATTTCAACTTTTTCTGCTTAGCAGATGTAGCACTACGCCACGAACAGTTTCCAGCTAGATAGTAGACAAGAATTATCTTAGATGAAAAGGACAACATCCAATAAAGGAGAAGTTAGCACAATGGGACTAAACAAAAAATTAAGAAGTTTCCTGAATACAACCAAGCATTTCAAGGGACAGAATAGCAGGGGCCGGAGTCTGACAACCAGGCTTTCTGGACACATCTAGGTCAAATAGCATAAAGTTTATTAAGAAAATTTCTGCTTCCCATTTTGATGAGTGGCATCTGGGGCCTTACAAGCTAGTGAGTGGCCACCTAAGAAGTGTCATTTGGTCCAAACCCACCCGGAGGAAGGAAGAATGAAGAGCACCAACAACGTGAGGAACATATGAGCCCAATAGACAGAAAGGGTCCCATAAAGCAAACACTACATCAGCATTGGCTACATCAGCATTAGACTGGGAAAACTAGATAGTAACCAGTTACCACTGCTGACCGCCTGACAGGGATCACAACAAAAATCCCCCTCATGCAGTGGGAGAAAGATGGGGTACAAAAATCTAACTCTATTGGCCAAGCCGAGTCTGTTAAGAAGACAGAAGTGTCCCTGGAAGACATGGCCTCTGGACTCTCTGTTATCCCAGAGCTGAACCCACTCCTAAAGCAAACTCAGACAAGACACCAAATGATACTGGTGATGTGTGCTCCTTTGCTTAAGTACATACATGAAGCTACCAACGTACATCTTGTTTGGAGGCAAGATGAGAAGACAGAAGGGGACAGGAGCTGGTTGAATAGGCACAGAAAATGTAGGATGAAGAGGAGCAGATGCTGTCACACTGTGGGGAGAGCAACTAGAGTTGCATAACAAGATGTGGATGAGCTTTATGTGACAAACTGGCTTAAATTGTAAACTTTTACTTAAAGCACAGTAATTTTTTTTAAGAATTAAATGCATGAGGAGCCTGAAGCTGTTGCAGCCTCCAGCTCTTTCAGTCTTCACAGAGCAGGTGCCAGAATTGTGTGTGAGCAAGCCTTCAGATGATTCAACACCCCAGCCTTCTCATACCCCAGTGTATGCTAAACCGAGACTCTCAGGTCTAACTTGTTTTCTGTTTGTCACCGTATCAGAATTAGCATGTAAACTTCCACTATACCATCGCTGATTCCTTATCTATATATGGCTAATAATAAAAAATGTAATTTTTTTTGTGATGCCATATTTTTTCACTAATGGAATGGATGTGAATCATTGTTGGTAGTTATTTACTGCTTTAAAAAATAGGATGCCAGTTGCAAGAGGGCCATATCAGTTCCATGTTCTATGAAGTACATCATAGATGCTGTACATATTGGTCCTATGGCTCAGGAGATCCATCACAAACTGTTCGCAAGGAGGTGAGCACTTGATAAAAGTTGTCACCAGAGAGGTGAGTAATGCAACAGTGTGATTGAAAAACAAACCCAGATCCACTGCCAACAAGTGGATTCCAACTCATAGTGACCCTATAGACAGAGTAGAACTGTCCTATAGAGTTTCCAACGATCACTTGGCAGATTGGAACAGCTTACCTTTTGGTTAGCAGACGTAGCACTTATCTACTACACCACCAGCGTTTCCAACGATGCCACCTCAGTCCCATCTTCTGTGAAGCACATCACACACGTGGTGCTTATCATTATTAAGGCCTAGCAAGTGCATCACAAAGTATTTGTTGCAGGAAAAAGACAAGCTTGGCCCACAGAGCAGTAAACACCTCAAACACCATTTTGTTTTTAAGAGGAAGGAATTTTTATTCCCGGTGGTGCTGAGGTCAGACTCAAGTCCGAAAAATAGCTGCGCACCCCGTTCTGTTATCAAACATATCTATTTATACGTTTTCTCAAAGAAGCAAACAAAGGAATTTTCATACATTCTTCCAATTGGCAACTACAGGTTTACAGATTTTCATGTTGCAATTTCATTGGCATAGCAGTTTCACAAATTATCATTTTACCTTCTAACTGGTGTTAACATGTTTACAAAGATAAAGAGAAGCAAATTCTTAAGTTGAGAGGAGGGGCTCTCACAGGAAGCACTTGTGTGGGGGTTTCTCTTGTGCCAGGCGTCCAGGCTCCTGGTGCTTTTAACAAGGCCATAACTCTTCAGGTTTGAAGCCGTCAGGCTTCTGGTATTTTAGGAAAGGCTATAATTCTTTAGGCTTTCCTCTCACCCAAAAGAACTCTACTTGAGTATTTCCAGACGCTAGTAACTATATGGAAACACTGGTTGCTTAGTGTTTCAGTGCTATGGCTGCTAACCAAACGGTTGGCAGTTCAGACCTGCCAGGAGCTCTTTGGAAATTCTGTGGGGCAGTTCTACTGTGATCTATAGGGTCACAATGAGTCAAAATCTACTTAATGGCTGTATGTTTGGTTTTTGGTTTGGTTTGGCTTTTAGTAACTATATTGTATTAGGTATCCAGTGCTGCTTGAACAGAAATACCACAAGTATATGGCTTTAACAAATAGAAATTTATTCTCTCCCAGTTTAGGAGGCTAGAAGTTTGAATTCATGGCAGATGAATTCATTTCCAGATGCTAGTAACTATATGGAAACGCTGGTTGCTTAGTGTTTCAGTGCTATGGCTGCTAACCAAACAGTTGGCAGTTCAGATCTGCCAGGGGCTCTTTGGAAATTCTGTGGGGCACTTCTACTGTGATCTATAGGGTCACAATTCATTCCAGGGAAAGGCTTTCTTTCTCTGTTGACGCTGAGTAAGATCCTTGCCATCAATCTTTTCCTGGTCAAGTTGCTTCTCAGAAATGACCCCCAGGTCCAAAGAACAAGCTCTACTCCTAGCACTTCTTTCTTGGTGGCTTGAGATCATTGCTTCTCTTTTTATATCTCAAAAGAGATTGACTCAAAATACAACCTAATGTTGCAGATTGAGTCCTGCTTCATTAACATAATTGCCTCTAACCCTACCTCATTAGCATCATGTTGTTGTTAGTTTCCATCAGGTCAATTCAGACTCATAGTAACCCTACGTACAACAGAACAAAACACTGCCCACTCCTGCACCATCCTCACAATCATTATTATGCTTATGTGTTTTGTTGCTTCCACTGTGTCAGTCCGTTTTATTGAAAGTCTTCCTTCATTTCACTGACCTTCTACTTCACCAAGCATGATTCCTTCTCCAGTGACTGGACCCCTCTTTATAACATGTCCAAAGTATGTGAAACATAGTCTCACCGTTCTTCCTTCTAAAAAGTATTCTGGTTTTACTTCTTCTAGAGAGAGTTGTTTGTTCTTTTGAAAATCAGTGGTATATGTTCGATATTCTTCACAAACACCACAATTCAAAAGCGTGAGTTCTTATTTGGTCTCTGTTATGCATCATCAGACAGCTTTCACTTGTATAGGAGGTTTGGGTCAGGTGCATCTTCATCTTCAAGGTGACATCTTTACTTTTCAACACTTTAAAGAGGTCCCTCGTAGCAGATTTGTCAATGCAATGCATCATTTGATCTCCTGACTCCTACTTCCGTGGATGTTGATTGTGAATCCAAGTATAATGAAATCCTTAACAACTTCAGTCTTTTCCCCTTTTATCATGATGTTATGTAATGGTTCAGGTGAGAGGATTTTCGTTTTCTTAATCTTGAAACGTAATCCATATTGAAGGCTGTGGCCTCTGAACTTCACTAGCAGGCATTTCAAGTCCTTTTTCAGCAAGCACAATTGCATCATCTCCGTCAGGCAGGTTTCTTAATGAGTCTGCTTCTGATCCTGGTGCCTAATTCTTCATACAGTCCAGCTTCTTGAATTATTTGTTCAGTATGTAGATGATTAGGTATGGTGAAAGAATACAACTCTGATGCACATGTTTCCTGATTTTAAGCCACTTAGCATCCTCTTTTTCTGTTCAAATGACTGCCTCTTTATCTACATACAGGTTCCTCATGAGTACAGTTAAGAGTTCTGGAATTCTCATTCTTGGCAATTTTATCCATTATTTGTTACCATACACAGCTGAATGCCTTTGCATAGCCAACAAAACACAAGTAAATGTTGTAGAGGTAGAATTTACAACACAAGAAAATCACATTGGATGACAAAATGGGAGACAATCACATCATACTCGGAAACCATAGCCTAGTCGAACTGACACACAATGCATAACATGTTCCTTGCAAATAACACAAAGGAAATAGTACAAATGCTTGCAAGCCTTAGCTCACTGTACAAAAATTTTACACAATCACTCCTCCAGAATGTATCTCCTCATACAAATAGCTCTCGACAGTCAAATGTGATGCACATCAACTTCCTTGTTTTTAGGCATTTTTACTAGTATCTACCACAACTCCAGAGCATACTAAAGTGGCACAAATGTCTGTCAATAAACCTCCAAGAGTGAAAAGCATGTGCCATCACCTGTTAAAGGTTATGACCTTGGGTGGCTCCTATCTGGAGGTGAGAAAGCAGAGGGAGACAGGAACTGGTTGCATGGACATGGGAAATACAGGGTGCAGAGGAGTAAAAGTATGCCTTCCAAGTGCAGAGCAGCAGCTAGGGTCACATAGCAAATTGTGTGTAAGTTTTTGTATGAGAAACTGACTAAAATTGTAAACTTTCACTTAAAACAGAATTCTAAAAAAAGGGTTAAGAACAATGTCATGGATTGAATTGTGTCCCAACTCCCCAACATCTGTGTAGCAATTTGGCTGGACCATGATTCCCAGTATTGTGTGACTGCCCCCCATTTTGTGATTTTCATATGCTATAAATCAAAGTCTCTGTCTGTGGTTAATAGGCTGGATTATGTTTAAGAGTTGGACTGTAACACTCTTTCTAAGGTCATCGCTCTGCTTCAATGTAAAAGAAAGTTTCCATGGAGTGTGGCTTACACCACCTTTTATCCTACAAGAGATAAAAGGGAAGTAAGCAGAGACTTGGGGACCTTATATCATCAAGAAAGCAGCACCAAGAACAAAGTGTATCCTTTGGACCTGAGGCTCCTGCCCCTAGGTGCTCTCAGACCAAAGAAAGAGTGATGTGACACAGGATCTTCCTTCAAAGCTGACATAGAGACAGTGTGTTCCCCTGGAGCCAGCACCTTGAATTCAGACTTCTAGGCTATCAGACTGTGTAAGAATAAACTTTTCTTTGCTAAACCACCTGCTTGTGGTATTTCTGTTAGAGCAGTACCAGATGAGTAACACAAGTAACTTACTCAATGTGGTGTGTGAGGGTTAAAGTTGTGTGTCAACTTGGCTAGGCTATAATTCTCAGTGGTTTGGCAATCCTATCGTTGGTGTGATTCACATGGGACACCATTTGCTGGGACAAAGAAGCCCCACATCAGAAATCCTTTCAGACCTGACCCTATGCGTCTCTTTGTAACCTCTTTGGTTGCAAAAACTTCTAGTTGTAAGTGTTATATACTGTTTGTGAATTCTGGGAATAACTCCAGCAAATTATTGAATCCATAGTAGTAGCAGGAGCCAGCAGTTTACAAAGTAGGCATGTTGGATTGTAATCAAGAAATGCTGTTTTCCTCTAAAAAGAGAGAAGTGACGTGGGCAGCCAGAACTAATTTTTCACCCATTTTTCAGGATTAATGGACTTGTAGCCTACTGGACTGTGTAAGAATAAACTTCCCTTTGCTAAAGCCATCCACTCTGTGGCAATTCTGTTAGAGCAGCCCTAGCTAACTAAAACAGAATTTGGTACCAGGAGTGGGGTGCTGCTCTAGCAAATACCTAAAATGTAGGGGCCGTTCTGAAACTGTGAAGATTCAGAAGGCACTGAGAACTGTTAACAATGAAGAAGGTGCAGATGGTGAGAAACAACAGAGGATTGGTGGCAGCAGCAGCAGCAGCAGCAGAACCAGAGGCAGCGCTGGAGCTGACCCATGGAGTGAGAGAGCTGAGTGCCTGCGCACAGAGTTTTCTTCACGGAATGGTGTGCCTCCGGGCACTTGAATCGGTGGAGCTGGTCTTGCTGACCCACAGAATGACAGAGCTGAGTGCCTTTGGGCAAGACGCTTTCTAGCAAGAGTGGGGTGCCTCTAGGCACTTAAATCAGTGGAGTTACAGTGCTTTGGAACACTTGCCCTGGCAGGGCAGATGTGGGCTTGAGGCCTGGGCCACGAGGCCATACGAAGATGAAGCTGAAGAGACAAAGAGTGTGAGAAGCTGAGCTGCCTCAGTCTCATAAGGGCTTAGGGTGCTCCTAAAGCCGATGGGGCAGAGTTTCTGTCCAAGTGGGCCTTGAAGGCAGAGTTGTAGCACAGGGCCGGGGGTCTCCACTCAGAATCCAGAGAATATGGCCAACACCTAGAGTCTGGTGGGCAGGGCCATTGTGTAGAATGTCTCAGAAAATTTCAGAGTATTTCTGAAGCTTTGGGGGCTAATGTAATGTGTTCTGCTGACTTGCCCGTCGCCTGTTAATGCCTTCTTGCCCTGCAGTTTTCCCAACTGTAATGGAATGTCTAACTTGTGCTTGGCTGCCGTTTTACCTTCAGAAGCAGACAGCTTGTATTCTAGGGTTCACAGATGTCGAAGAGTTTTTGTATTTTGGACTTGAAACTGATTTATGACTTCTGTCATATGTGAATGTGTTACATGTTTCAGTGATGTGATTTTTGGGGTGCCAAAGGGTAGGATGTCGTGAATTGTGTCCTCCCCAAAATACATGTAGCCATGTAGCTGGGCCATGATTCCTGGTATCTTGTGACTGTCCTCCATTGTGCGGTTTTCCCATGCTGTATGTTAAAGGATTAGAGTGGGGCTGTAAACCCCTTCAGAAGATCATCTCCCTGCTCCACTGTAAAGGGAGTTTCCCTGGAGTGTGGCTTACCCCACCCTTAATCCTTTCATCCTGCAAGAGATAAAAGGAAAGGGAAGCAGGCTGAGAATTGGGAACCTCGTACCATCACGAAAGCAGCACCAGGAGAAGAGCGCGTCCTTCAGACCTGAGGTTCCTGTGCTAAGACGCTCCCTGGACACAGACGGATGTAATACCGGACTTGCCTCCAGAACCAACAAGGGGAAAGCCTTCCCCTGGAGCAGACACCCTGAATGTGGACTTGTAGCCTACCGGACTGTGTAAGAATAAACTTTCCTTTGTTAAAGCCATCCACTCTGTGGTAATTCTGTTAGAGCAGCCCTAGCTGACTAAAACACATGTTTTACTTGTTTTTTTGTCTTAAAATTCCTGGCCCTGGCAGGAAGTCAGACATTTAACTGACAAGAACTATACAAATAATGCCTTTTGCAGTTTTCACAACTTTTTTGGAAACATCAAAACAGGTAAGGTGCCAGTGAAAGACCCAGGTGCCAGTCTGGACACCCTGCTTCGGAAGGTAACCGATAGCAGTCCAGATCCCTATTCCTGATACATACCTTCAAAGGACCCCACAGGCTCCTGACACATCCCCCTCTTCACCCCTAATCTATCACATTGTTTCCCTGGAACCGGCATCAATACCTATTATTTACATTTTGCATTCAACCCCAGTTCCCTATATACCCCATCCCCACCTGATGTTTCTGAACAGATTCTAGACAAACTATCTGCCTGTGTCCCTGTGTTTAGCTAGTACACAGTAATACTTTGCTTTTGGATCACTCACCCTTATACCTGTCTCAGAGATTCCCTTTGGGGGCCAGGTAACAAGGTTCCAGAGCTTTTGTCCATTAACAGTGTGGACTCTTGAACTTGCTGCTGACATCCTGAACATGTAGTGGAAAACTAGTCCTCAATATATAGCCAGTAGGTCAGAAGTTGGGGTGTTGTGTGGACTCCCTAAACCGGCAAGTTCAGCCTATGTGGAAGTCTGAAGGTTAGTTTCCTTATAACTTGTGAGCACTGATCTAGTTCCAGGTGTCTAGAATCAGACCGAGTACCATGAGGGCAGTTGGTTGGCAGGAGCGGGCCCCCCTCTCCCAACATGGGGATCAAGGAGGTGCCTCCTAAGAGGGGCTTCACAAACCCCTCGGTTTATGGAATTATACTGGGAAATTCTGACCAGGAACTTCTGGGGTATAGAGATCAGAGGAATGGATTTCAATGCAATGCAGCATGCCTGATAGCACTGAGGCCTGCCCAGCCTCACTGGCTTCCCCCTAATTGCATTCCCCCTCCCTTTTCTCCACATACACAGGTTTACAAGCTAACCCTTGAAAAGCTCTCAAGGACAACTCTCCACATAGCCATTAAAACTACACAGGCATCTCACTTGGTACAACAAGAAAGAATAAATAAACTTCTAGGTTCTTTATAGTTGGTATGGCAAACTGATAACACTGAAGAAACATCTTTCTTAGTGCAACTGGCTTAATTAGGGAACGGCAGGCTCTTACTATCTGCACAGGAAGATATAAATAAAAACTTAGAGAAACAAATGGAGACTGCCAAATGGTGAAGACTTGAGAAGTTTACCCCTCCATACCTTCCACTTTGAGGTATGAATAAAACCATTAATTGTGTTCACTGACATTTAACACCTGGTTCAAACCATTACCCAAAAAGCCTTGGCAATTAATTAGAAGAAGAAGACCACGAGGGGTCACTTTCTTGTTAGCCAATAATGTTAGCTTAGTTTCTTGTTAACCAAATAGTCTATATGATGAAGAAAACCAGGTGAACATTACATCACCTCACCTATAAAAAATAAAGGCGGACAGCTCTCGACACAGATCTCTTGCTCTCTGGGTCGGGCTGCCTTAAACCAGAAAATTCTTTCCTGTCTCCTTTATTCATTTCCCGCCGGCGTCTTCCCTCCCTCCGTGCGGGACCCTGAAAAGTGTTGGGGCTGGACCCCGGCAGTTGGTGACAAAAACAGAGAAGTGGGAATGGGAAGCCTGGGAGGCCACACTTTGGGGGTTGTTTTTAACATGCAGAAGGTCTACTGGACTTGAAAGCTCATGCACTGGATCATGCTCTCAGAGATACTTAATTTAGAACAAACATATGTTAGACACATAACTCTTCTTAAGCATCTAAAAGAGATGCTTATAACTAAGGTTATAAAAGCTTGAACTAGAACTACTTAGATTGTCCCTCAGTGAAGGGAGGGGAAAAAAAAAACCAAACATTCTTAAGTAACTGCCTACACCTAAAACAGTAGACTTTTCATGGAGGTATTTCAAGTTACGAAATATGGCCAATGAACCCTGTAGCACAGAGGTTGGAAGTACATGCCAGATTCAAGTTTACCTCAAAAATGGCATAGTTTGGTAATTCATGTGAAATATAATAAAATAAAGAACATAAGTTATTGTTTTATTAAAAAAAAAATTGGTAAATTTTAGGTATGTAGATGGATGATGTTTTTTTTAAAATACATTATTAAGCAGTGATCTGAGTGTCAAAAACCTCAAGTCAACTCATTACAGTGTATTTAAAAGGTAAGGTTTAGTTCAGTGTAATTTAATTGCATCTCAAAATATTTGTTGAAATAAATGTCATTAGAACATCATGATATATATATATATAATTTATTGTATACAAACTAGGTACACTGTTAAAAAGAATAAAAACCCTACTCTCTAGAACATGAGAAAATAGAACAAAGATAGGTGTTTTTATACAAATGAATGAACATAACTAAGACAAAAGTATGTGATCCTCAATCACATTCATACTATGTACATAATTTTAAAACTAACATTTTACAATTAAAAAAAATCACTTTTCTTAAACTGTAGAGCTGATTTGTTAGACAATGTACATGATGTAAGTATTGCATTAGGTATGCATATGTGGGAAGAAGAGAACTGTTATATAACTGTCCTTTGTATTACAGATTATTATAGAAATGTTACCTAAATTAAATGCCTTTTACTGAATAGTATATGTTCCTTCCCTAATCCCATTCTGTAAGTCTATAAGCTATATAAATTAAGCTATGACAGCTAAAATTTTAAAATTTTACACAGTCAAGTTACAAAAGAAACTGAAAAAGGAACTCAGACTAGATTTAAAGTTCTGATTGCCACTAGATTTGGTCCCTTGTCTTTCTTACCACAGAATACCATCTCCTAGAAATGGTGTACTGAGTTAACTTCCCTTCTTGGTGACCTCACTGGTAATCCGTAGAAAGAGGCTACAGGTGCAAACTTACTAGCACTGATGAGAAATGATGTAAAGAACACACAGGTAGATCAAGGGATACAAAGAATACAGCAGTCTGGGTAACAACAATTGGGTGAAAAAGCAAGCTAAGTCTTATATGTCTTATAAAATATATGATAATTATTGACTTTCAGACTGTTTCGGAATCACCAAGAAAAGAAAAACTCAGTATTTTCTATGTGGGAAGGCAGGTATGTCATAACTTTTTAAAAACATGTACATGCAAAGTTATAAATTTTATCTAGAACACTGTATTTTCTAACGATGCAGCATTACTGGAGTTACACTGAATTACATAATAGTTCTGTAATTCTAGACTCCTTACAAGTGAACAAGCTAACATTATGAGGATACTTGTTGATACTCAAGAAACACAGTGAAGTAGGTGATAAAATAAACTTTCCACAACCATTCAGGAAAAACGGCCTCTGGTGAGATTAACAAAGTAAGACTGAGATTCTGACACATCAAAGCCAACTTCTGATATAATACGAAAATTAGTAAATGAACTCACCGCCATGAGTACTTAGGTGCCTAGCCAGCCTACACAACAGAGAAACACAAAGCCACAAACAAAACAGTGCCCCCGGAATAAGAAGAACTCATTCCTTGTCTTAGGTTTATTTCTCCTCAGTTTCAATTTCTGAGTACATTGGGCATAGTGCTGCGTTAGGACGGCAGACAAAAGCATCGGTTTCATGTCCCAGCTCTGCTAACTGTTCTAATGAAGACACACAAGGATAATGGTCTTTTAACATATCTGGTAATTTAGAAGTCTTGTCTTGAATACGTTGAGAACGTCTCACTGGTGTTAGAAACTTGAGCTCTTTAAATAAGGAATTTGTTTCATCAAACTGCATCTTCTTTTTTGCACTGGACAAAGAAAACATAAAATTATTCCCAGAATTCAAAACCACATGTGAAAATTTTTTCTTTCTACTCTTATTTATCACACATATCTTGTATGCTACAACTGTTTGATTGCTTGTCTTACAGAAAGGGAGAGGTAGTACAAGATCCCAGAAGTGCGGAACTTTCTTTCTCTACTTGATGTTACAACTTCTACACAGTAAAAATTTAAGTATCTGTAGTATAGGTTTCAATCTAAACCTGCTGACAGTAGCAGTACACAATAAGAGATTAAAGTCAAATTATGTGAATCTTCTTTTCAAAATGGCACTTAGAGAAGAGCAAAGTAAACACTTAAAAGGTGAAATGCCCAACCACATTCTATTTGTTCAAAAACTTTCTTATTATCGAATGTTAGTTCTAACTGAAAACCAACTTAAAGATTTTAAAATGCTATATTTATTATCCAAAAACATAAAAATAAATCACAGCATGTTACATTTTAAAAGTTTACCTTTGCAAGTATGGTGTAGTAGATATATTATATTTAATTAAGCAACTCTCCCTGGTTTCTTTATCAGGAGTTTTAACACCATTCACTGGATCTTTTGTTTTCTCTTGCTCTTTTTCACAATCATGAAACATACTTCTATGATGTTTATTTTCCATTTTTGGTTTCCCTGGCTCTAGATTCCCACCTATGTCTTTGCTGTTGACTTTGTGGACTTGCTCCTCGGTTGCACAAGCCTCCTCAATATTTTCTCCTATAGAAAATACATTTATAGATTAAGATAATTTTTTTTTATAATTTATACTTGTTTTTGTTGACAATATACACATTAGAACATGTACCAAATCAACAATTTCTACACATATGATTCACTGGTTATAGTCTGCAACATGTACAACCATTCTCATCCTCCATTTGAGAGGTTTTGGCCAAATTTTAATAATAAAATCAGAAGCCATTAAGGTTATTCACAGTTGATCAAAATTTTAAAACAAAAAGACCAAGCTGCCATCTCCTAAGCATTACTTTACATCATTAAGTCGGTTGCAATGGGTTTTGAAACATTACTTTTCCCAAGCAAACACTGATGTCAAGTAGTTAACAATTATTTACCGAGTGTCTCCTATGTCAGGGATTATATATACAAAAATAAGACTGAAATAAGAACTTCACAGTCAATGAAGAGATACACTTGAGAACAATTATAAATGACAAAAACGCTACAACTGAGGTCACAACAACAGGTTATGGGAATCATAAAAGAGAACAACTGTCTTTGCGGGGCAAAGAGGATAGCCAGAGAAGGTTCCCTAAGGAACATTTAGACTATTGGCACTTGGCTTTGAAAAATGAGCACTTGGAAAGAGTAAGGACAGTGTGGTTATGATGGATGAAAGAAAATCATCTGTAAGAAAACATTAAAGGTTTGGTGTGCTCAGAACCTAAAGAACAGGGTAAGAGTGTGAGGAGGAGGTGGTGAGCCCACAGGTAGGCAGATGCTGGGCAAGGAGTTTGATAAAAAAAAAATTATTGGAGAAATCACAATGAGATATCACTTTAGACCCACTAGAATGGCTATTAGAAAAATAACAAGCATTGACCAGGATGCAGAGAAATCTGAGATCCTTGCACAGGGTGGGTAGGAATGGTGACCCCAGCAATTCCACTCCCAGTATATACCCAACAGATCTGAAAATAAGAACTTCAACAGATACTTGTGTATCAGTGTTCACTGTGGCATTATTCACTACAGGCAAAAAGATTCATAAATAAATTGTAGTGGAGACAGACAATGGAATACTGTTTAGCCATAATGTGAAATGAAGTTCTGATACATGCCACTACATGGGTCAATCCTGAAAACATTAAGTGACATAAGCCAGATATAAAAAGACAAATATATGAAATATCAACGCAAATTCAGAGACAGAAAATAGATTCATGCTTACATTAGATTGTGGAAAGAGAAGATTGGGGTGTACTGCTTACTGGTTAAAGAGCTTCCGTGTAGCATGATACCAAGCTTTAGAAATAGACGTGATAGTTGTGACAACACCGTAATTGGAATTAATATCACTGAATTAGGATGTCTAAAAATAACAGAAACGGTGGATTTTACATTTACATACACACACACAAACACAAGAATTGTAAGAAATTTCCAGAGTCAAGAGGAAACTAAGTTAATAGTAATGTCGCATAATGTTGCTTTCTTTGTAGTGACAAGGTGCAACAGTAAGAGAAGATGAATATTTAAAGAAAAAATCATTAGACAAGGAGATACAATTAGATTTGGTCACTGTCAAGGATGACCTAGAATGGAATGCAATGATCTGTGACAGTAAGAAGACAGAGCTGTTGTAATAGTCTAAGCAAGGTGGTAAAAGTGGGGATGGGAAGATGCTCAATTCGAGAGATTCTAAAATAGCTCGAATTTAATGAATGAACGAATGTATATGTACGTCTGAATGAGAGTGCACCTGTATCAAGGGCATGTCTCCCAGAACTCTTGGATTTAATGTCACAGGAAGCCTTTTTTTTTTTCTGTCCCCTTTCTCTTCACCCTTTTTAGAGGGAAGGGATAATGGGTCGAGGAAAGTAGTGAAAGAAAACAGAGTTCAAAAAACCCATGCTAACTAGCATATTGCTAAAAGAGTCTTCTCCACCTCATTATCGGCGAGTGGCGTCTGGGGTCTTAAACACTAGAAAGCTGCCAAACGGTCCCAACTCAGCAGAAATGGATGATCACCAAGAACTAAAACGACACGGGGGAAAGAGAACCCCGAAGACAGAAAGACCCACGTGAATGGGTGACTACATCAACGTTTGACCAGAAGAACCAGATGGTGCCTGGCCACCACCAGTGACAGCTGTAACGGGGCTCACAAGGTTGAGCCTCAGTGGTAACACAAGAATAAAACGGAGTGCACTGAGAACTCCACTAAAAGACCACAACTGCTGGTTTCCCCGGAGCATGGCCCCTAGACCTGAAGCTGCCCCTGTCAATAAATCATTACTGAGGTCAACTCCTCAGACAGGAACAGATTGGACTCGGTGACACAGAGTGACCATATCATATTTGCACTTTATGATTCTATGCATTTATAGGATGTCATCCTACTGGCCTCTTACTAGAGGGCAGTGGAGAGGGTTGAGAAGAGGAGACATGAGATTGTTAGGAGGATATGACATGAATAGAACAGAAAGAAGTGTGCTGTCACCAGGTGAGGAGAGCAGTAGGAGCTGCACATAGGCAGATATGCAAATTTAAACTGGATTGTACCCTTTCACTCAGTCACACACACACACACACACACACACACACACACACACACACACACACACACACACACACACACACACACACACACACACACACACAACCCATGCTAGATCTGTGAGACATCTCAGGAAATCTACTGAGCTAAAAAGATTTGCAGATTCAATTACCAAGTAATTAGATTGTATTAAGAGATGTTTCAGTTGCATGGTGACTAATATTTTTAGTGAGACAGAAGCTGAGTTGGGGAGAGAGAGAATAGATTAATTCAACAAATATTCCAGTGCCTAATATACGTCAGGTACTGCATTAATACTGGAAACTCTGGTTGCACAGTGGTTAAGACCTATGGCTGCTAACCAAAAGGTAGGCAGTTTGAATCCACTAAGTGTTCCCTGGAAGCTATATGGGACAGTTCCACTCTGCGCTATAGAGTTGTTGTGAGTCAGAGTGGATTCGATGGCAACTGGTTGGCTGCGTTAGTGCTGGGGATACAGTGGCGAAGGAGACCAGACACTGTCCTGGAAGTTCAAAAGACAAGACAGCAAAACAATGAAATGTGTCAACTATTACTTATGGGAAAAAAACAAGGTACACCAAAGAGGTCTATCCAACCAAGTTAGGTGGAGGAGAGTGCTGGCTATTAGGGAAGGCTACCCCAAGGAAATGACACTGAAAGTGAGGTGTCAAGGATAAGCAGAAGTTAGATAAAGAGAAGACTACTTGGAGACAGTGGAAAACAAGAGTATGACCTCTTCCAGAAAAACGGGGGGAAAAAAAGTCCAGGTAAGACCTGTAGTTGATTTTGACTATAGTTAACAGAAGTAGTGATAGAAGTGGATGGACTTTAAGAGATACACAGGAAATCAATCTGAATTTGAATAACGAGAATGAGGTGGGAGGTGAGAAAGAGACAGGGAGTCAAAAGGAACTCCAAGATTTCTGGGTTGGACAACTGCATAGCACCACTCAGTGACACAGAAAACCAAAAGAATGATCAGGTTTAGGAGAAAGTAATGTGTCCAATTTTTTAATAGGATGGTGGGTTTCAGGTACCTAAGATGCACTCCAGGTGTGCTAGAGACACTATTATTATGTGTCTTGTATTTCCTGGTGATGTTCTTACTGTTTATACATAATTTTGCTTTTTAAATAAATTAGAATATATATATTTCAGAAAGCCTACAATTCGTGAAGAATTTTCTTTCCCATATAAGGAGTAACAAATATTCTACCTGACAGAAAAGATTTCATTAACTAGTATTATTGTATTAAGGAATTAAAAAAAGAGAATAACTGAGTCAGACATACTCAAAAAAACAAACCAATTGCGGTCAGGTAGATTTCGACTCATTGCCACCCTATAGGACAGAGCACAACTGCCCCACAGGGTTTTCAAGGAGCACCTGGTGGATTCGAACTGCTGACATTTGGTTAGCAGCTCAACTCTTTACCAATGCATCCCAGGGTTTCTGAATAAGATGGAATTGCTAGTTTTACCTTCTTCACCTATTTCTACAACCAGTGAAAATTATGAGGAAGATGGTTTTCTTTCATTATTTTTGTTGCTCAGAATATACACAGCCAAACATACACCAACTTTGACACATACAATTCAGTAAAACTGATTATGTTCTTTAAGTTGTGCAACCATTCTAATCCTTTTTCCAAGTTGTTTCTCCTTCATTAACAAAAACTCACTGCTTCCTAAGTTTCATACCTTTCAAGCTGCTGTTGTCAACTTGATAACACACAGAGAGTTCTTAACAGAGTACAGTGCTCAAGGAGGCATTCATTACTAGCACAGCTAAACGACTGGCTTTAAGTAGACTTCAAGGGATATTTTTCATTTAAGGTTGAAAGATTAGCTCAGGCAACAGTTTCAGGAATTCATCCAGGTTTTACAGCTACAGAAATTCTGGATGCCATGAGAATTTGAAATTCTGTTCTACATTTCCTCCTTTTTGATTAGAGATTACTCTACAGAATCTTTGATCAAAATGTTCAGTAATGGTAAGCTGGGTACCATACAGTTCTTCTGATCTCCTGACAAAGTAGGCAGTTGTTCATGGAAGCAATTAGCCATGCATTCTCTATATCCTTTTCTTACACTTCAGACTCTTCTTGTTCCTCTGTTACTCTAAGAGAGATACCAACTGTTATACCCTAGATAACCACTTACAACCTTTTCTGTTGTCATTGTTACGAAAAATACTGATCATATAGCTTTTGAAAGACAGCTTGTATGAAACTCTTATTCCCGTTTTCCTCTTTAGCTTTTAACAGAGAAGCCTGGGTTATTCTTAACCTTTGTCCCCCTTCTGTTTGTGTTACCTAGTCTTTCCTGGTTTTCCTCCATCTCTTTGACCATTCCTTCTCAAACTCCTTCGTTAAACATTACTAGCAAGATCACAGCATGCATGTTTTCCTGGGGCATATTAAAAAACCCACTGCCATCCAGTAGATTCCAACTCATAGCGACACTATAGACAGAGTAGAACCACCCCATAGATTTCCCAAGGAATGCCTGGTGGATTTGAATTGCTGACCTTTTGGTAAGCAACCACAGCACTCAACCTGCATTGCCACCGGGGTTTCCAGGGGCATTAATAGCCATCTTAAATGGAGACATTCCCTGTTCAGCTAAACACACTGACAATACAAACGTCACCTTCTCCCACATAGATAAGCCATTAGCGTATCTAGCTCACTGAACAAACAAAACAAAACAAACGCACTGCTGTCAAGATGATTCTGACTCATAGTGACCCTACAGAACAGAGTAGAACTGCTCCATAGAGTTTCCAAGGACTGCCTGGTAGATTCGAACTGCTTAACCACTATACCACTTTTTAAAAAATATTAATGTAACCAAAAACTTACATGACATACTTAATTTAGAAATTCAGTGTGATGTTGAATTTTATTTAATGTTTAGCACCTGACCTAGATCCCTACATTTTAAGTTCCTTTTGTGTATCATAAACAAAAAGAATACATGTACAGACTCTGGAAATCAATTTGGTAGCATCTATCAAGAGCCTTAAAGCATTCAAACTGCTTGACTCCTGCCAAAATCAATCAAAACAGAATAACCAGGTACAATAAAAGACAATTTATCATTGTTGTCGTGTATGCCACTGAGTTGATTCTGAATCACAGCAACCCTATATTACAGAGTAGAACTGTCCACAGGGTTTCTCCTAGGCTGTAATCTTTGTGCAGATCACTAGGTCTTTTCTACCAGTGGGTTCAAACCACTGATCTCTTGATTAGCAGCCAGGCATTTAACAACTACTCCACAGGGACTCCTCAGTATATAATAGGTGCTCAAAAACCTGCGGACTGGGTGATACATCTTATTATAGCAAAAAAATTAGAAATAATTTAAACTAGGAAACAACCTAGTTTATATTTGTATGTAGTGATTTCTTCCCTCATTTAGTAACTACAATTAATAACGCCTTGAAGACTAAGCTTGCCTGGCTCAGGGTTTTTCAACTGCCCCATAGGCATGGGAAAGCTGGAAGATGAATACAGAAGACTAAAGAAGAACTGATGCCTTTGAATTGTGGTGCTGGCAGAGACCATCAAATATACTATTGACTTCCCAAAGAATGAACAAGTCTGTCTTGGAAGAAGTACAACCAGAATGCTTCACAGAAGCAAGGATGGCAAGACTACGTCTTACATATTTTGGGCCCAGTGTCAGGAGGGACCAGCCCCCGGAAGACATCACAGTTGGCAAAGCAGAGGCTGGCGAAATAGAGGATATCCTCAAAACAAGATGGATTGACACAGGGGCTATACAAAAACAGGCTCCAGCATAACAGTAGTTGTGAGGACGGCACAGGATCAGGCAGCATTCCATTCTATGTGGGGTACCATAAGTCAGAAATGACATAACGGCACCTGTCATGTCTTGCATTATGTCCCCCACAAAATGTGTGTAGCAATTTGGTTGGGCCATGATTCTTAATATTGACTGTAAACCCTACCTCTATGATGTTAATGAGGGAGGACGGGTCACGGTTGTGTTGGGCGCACAGGACTCACTGTGTCAGACAGTACCATGCCTTGAGGCAATCTCTTGGGATAGAAAGGAAAGGGAAGCAAGCCAAGAGCTGGGGACCTCATATCATCAGGAAAGAAGCAGCGCCAGGAACAAAGCATGTCCTCTGGAACCAGAGTCCCTGCACCTCCAAGGCTCCAGGCCAGGGGAAGACTGACGACAATGACCTTCCAGAGTCCAAACAGAAAGCCTTTCTGCAGCACTGATACCCTGAATTTAGACTTTTAGCAGACACTACTGTGAGGAAATAAATTTCACTTTGTTAAAGCAATCCACTTGTAGTATTTCTACTATGGCAGCACTGGATGACTAAGACAGCACCTAACAACAAAAACATAGTACAAACATTTCCTGAACGACCTTCTCTGCAGTCAACTGTCCCATTTTTATTTTTATGACAAGAAATTAAGGCCTACAGAAGCAATGTAACTTTCACAAACAATGGCAAATCTAGGTTTTTGAACCAGATCTCCTAATTAGAAATTCCTCACACTACATGAATCTATTACGTCTTACAGGTGGGTCAACAGAAGTATTTTAAAGGTTTAAAAAACAGAAAAAAACACTAATTTAATAAAGAGTTTAATAAAACCACAATTCACTTGGAAAAAAATAAAAAAAACTAACTTACTCAAATTAACTTTTTCTTGACTCTTCATTGTTAGAATATCTGTAATTGCATGTCGCATCTCTTCAATAGGCTTAGTTTTTCAATGAAAAAAGCAAATCCGTAAGTTTCATATTTTCACACATTAACGATGTTGTCCAAGTTGAAAATATCAAAGTCATGGTAAATAAGGCTTCATTTTTAAAAATAACACAGTGGTTCTTTAACTATACTTCCCAGAACCACTATTTTGCCATGAAAATTGTAAAATGGATATTTTTTCCAATTGATAGAATAAAAATGAATTTAAGGGATAGAATTTCTAAGTTTAAAAAATTTTCCCATAATATTTCTTAAACCTTTGGTAAGTATCACCGCTTCCCTGATCAGGACAAAATACAAGAACATGTAGCACATTACCATTCTTAAAACACTCAACAACCAACAACAAAGTCAGCCAAACAAAAACCTCAGGGTACAACGGATTCTAATCTTCTACGATGTGTGCACAAAGAAAGGAACATACTCTGCATTAATGCGAATACAAGCCTCAGGTATACTCCTAAAGTGGAGAAAAATTCTCTCGCTGGCCATTAGTTGATAACAGTTTAAAAGTTAATATGACTCCATTAGCTTTACATTCAAAAAGCATACGCACAATTTTAATGTTAAAAACTAAGGTTCCTCAGATTTTCCAAAGAGGAGATATGCAGAATGACATGTGCTAAAACATTTTTCAGATGAATTTTTATTAAATTTACATTTCAGCTCATACCCATTTTCTAAGGTCTCACTATCCCAAGTACACAGTAAGGCTTACAAGGCTATGAAACAGCTTCCCAGTACTACTGCATACATACCACAATTTTGCCACACTGCATTGCAACGTGTTCAGAAGTAACTTTCAATCACCCACTTGTCCTGTATTAAAAATGAGTTATGTTTTCATCTCACCTGAGCCCCCGCCAGGATGGCCTTCTCATAGATGGTAATAATATGTTCAATAGGACTTGTGATTGGTTCAAGACGTGCAAGGCACACCCAATATTTAACAAGTTTTTTGGCATCTGGAATATTTTTAATCAGATCATTCAGTGTGAGCAGTATTTCTTCTTTAGGGCATCCCTAAAAGATTATTATAATAAAGTATGTGATATCTTTAACCTAGAAATTATGAAAAAATTAAGCTCACTATAATCAAGATTATTAACAAAGACAGGAAAAATGATATAAAAACATTCATAAAAGCTTTCAGTATTATTTTCCTTACTCCAAACTTATTTTGAATGAGTATGAAGAAACTTATTATTCATGAGTATTTTGAACCAAACAAAACCTATTGCCACTGAGTTGATTCTGACACATAGTGACCCTTATGGACACAGGAGAACTGCCCCATAGGATCTCCAAGGCTGCAGTCTTTATGGAAGCAGACTGCTATAACCTTTTCCTGTGGCGTGGCTGGTGGGTTTGAATCAAAGATCCAGAGTACTTAAGCGCTAGGCCACCAGGGCTCCTTCGTGGGTACAGTCGCAGAAAATAAAATACTACTGTAGGTATGTCTGTGAAAAATTACCGTCACTTTACTTGGTTTTGATGTTTATTCTCATGTACTGTGATATTCCATTTGTTAATTCACAATGACAGGAAAAAAACCTTCATAAATATGTTTGAACAAATTGTTAAGAAACAAAAGTATCAAAGGTAGAAAAGCAAAATTATTACGTACCCCCAGCTCACTCTATATTAACACCTTAGAGGAACACCCTGTTTCAACTCAAATAACAACACTAACTATCCGTTTGATAAACTTACATGAACTCAGCCACATCCTTCCCTGGAGAGCGGCTGTCAAGTTTGAGCCTCTCATCTTTTGGTGAGCAGCCAAGCGCTCAACGACTATGCCAGTGGGGCTCTTTCCATTCAAGGGAAATGAGGAACAAACTCACAATTAAATGTTAAACCACCATGACATCCTTGACACAACTTGGTCAGAAAGAAGGACCATCTGACCTCATCAGGTGACGTTCTCAAAGGTCACCTGCAGACTGCAGACACCACACAGACAAACAAATAGCGCACCTCACTGATCAGGCTCAGGCATTCAGAAAACGTCTTGTTTACTTTTTCAGTAAATAATCTTTGTTCATCTTCTTCTGCCATGGTAGTCCAGAAGGACCTAGCCGGTTTTTCATTCTGCCCTGCAGCCTCAGGCTGGGTCACTACCGAGCTAGGAGGTCTTTTCGGCACTCTTCCTTTGCTAGCTTTCCACTCTGTCAGATGAGCTCTATGGCTGAAAGAGCATACAAACATTACCACGATGATGCTGACGACAGAACTCTCTCAAATAAAGAGAAAGCTAAAAGATGCTTCAGGTCTTTAAGTACTTACACACTAGTGGGCACTCACATAGTTCCCAAATCTGAAGAAAAAGAAATGCTGAACATGTCAAAGTCAATGACATGACTAAAGATACCCAAAATACTTCTCAAATATTATTAGGCATTTTAGCTTATCAGGTCTAACAACTAAGTCTGTGAACTTAACTGTTCTACGTGCTACATACCTCATCGATGCATACCACTACAGTCACCGTCAAAGTACTCCCCTGGGGAAGCTACGCTCCGATGTCCGCACCTACTCTACCCTTCAAGGCCATTTTGTAACTCTTTCAGGAATGGCCATTGTGCATAGCTGGCAAGGTGGCAAGATGGCAAACTTAACTGTATAGTTGTCTGTGGGGGAGTTTTCAGCCAGTAAACAACTAACTGTATTGGAACCGAAGATAAAGGAAATGCTGAAAGAAGACATGTTGATTCAGGACATCAAGGGTACTGTGACTACAACTCTGATGGCCATTCCAGAAAAAGAGTTCCAAAACTGCTTTGAAGAGTAGACTGGGCATTGGCATAGGTGCACAGCTTCCCAAGGGAAGTACTTGGAAGGTGACCACAGAGATAATCAGTCATGAGGTATTTAGCACACCTTCTAGCATGAGTTCAGGAAGTAATTTGGCAGTCCTCATAGATTACAAAAAGCAATTCAATAAAACACACCCAAACACAGTAACTCTCCGGTCCTATAAACTCCACAATATTGACTCAGATTTGTCTCATATGACAGAAGAGATTGTGCAAAACAGAATTCTAATACACTGAAGGAAACTATAAACCAAATTCACAAATACTAGTCTATTGAAAATTATAGTAGTAAAACAAGGAAAACTCCATCTACTCACCTTCTCTGTTCTGGAGTTTCTCTGGGCTGAGCTGATCTACTGCTGACAATTGCCTTTGCCATGGTATGTCTTCGCGGGTCGATGGTTTCTGACTTTTCTGTCTGTTTGATGTTAGAAGATGGAGCAGCTCTGGCTACAGTGTCAGATGCCGTGCTTCTTGATCGTGCCTTATTTCCTTTTATGTCCTGAGAGGCACTGGTTTTGACACTGGATAAATCTGTTCTTAATGGAATCGATTCTTTTCTATGAGTCCCTTTCCGAACTGTAACATTGGCAGAGGGTCTACCGATGCCTTGTTTTATCTTCTCCAGGGTATTATCGTGGTAGCTTCTGGGAGGAGGTTGCACAAGCTGTCTGTTCTGAGATACAGTGCTCACAATTTTAGTGGTAGTGGTTGCATTTGTGGCTCTGTAGCTTTTCACTGCTGCACTGGTGCTCACAGGCTGAGGCCTGCTGGCATTCAACACAATAGCTGAAGGCTTCTTGTTTGCTGCAGAACTCTCATCTTTCACTTGCAGAGGTTTTCTGAATGAATTAATCTTAGACTCAACAACTTTCCCACGATAAAATCCAAGCACAGGCTTCTTGGGAATGTTAACATCCTGCTTTGGTTTTTCTGTAGGCATTAGTTTCTCTTTAGTGTTTCTTTTACAGTAAAATGTCTGGTTAAGCGGCATGTGTTCAATTTCAGGATCATCTTTAACTAGTAGAAACGACAGAGGATTATTATCCTCACAATTATGTGTATCACTGCCTATAGCTGAAGTTGTTAATTCATTAGGCTTTAAAGGAATACAATTTTTTTCCATCATTATATTATTTTTTCTCCATGTAGTTCTATTGGCATTTTCTTTATCAGCCTAAAAAAGTTATTTAAGAAAAATCAGTATTTCAAAACTTATTTATTTGAAACCAACTTTAAAAAAGAAGAAAGGGGAAAAGAGAATAAGTGGTATGCCCATATCTTACCATTTTTGTTTGAGGTTTCAGACTGTTTGTCCCTTCTCAGATCGGGTCCTCAGCTACTATCACTCTCTTGTTTCTCCTACTGAAAAGGGTAAAAAATAAAATTATCTCTGTACTATTAGTGTTTCTTTTTGTGGGGCAAATCATTTTTCTCTCATTTAAATAAGTTTTCCACAAGGTTGGCAGTTCAAATCCACCAGGTGCTCCTTGAATACTCTGGGGGTCAGTTCTACCCTGGCCCCTGGGTCGCCACGAGTCGGATCCGACTCGACGGCACTTGGCTTGGCTCAGAAAACTTTTATTAAGCAACACCATTTTGGCTTAGTTTTAAGCAGTCAGTGAAAGACTTATATAGAAAAATCTTTAATAACAGTCCTCCCAAAAAACTCAAATTTACTCACACATACACTCGCAGCTTAATTTACATTGAGAAATGGACCCTTAGCTTTTAGGTGGCCAAGTACTGCATTTAGGATATTTATCCAAAGCAAATGCTTCCTCAAGTCTTTGTCCCACAGTCATTTTTAGAGGTACAGGTTAGCTATCACAGGCCATAAGAGTCTCTTGGTAGGTGATTATACTAAGATCGTTGTTACTACGTTTCAGGAAAGAAGGTTAGAAGAAAGAACAGTTCCTAGCACAAGAACAAATGAAAAGTTATCTTCAGAAGAGGGTCTTCTCTCCATATAACCAAAAACCCACTGCCATCAAGTCCCCAAGAAATGCTTGATGGATTTTAACTGCTGACCTTCTGGTTACCAGCCGAAGCATTTAACCACTACACCACCAAGGTTTCCTCTCCCCATATAGACTCTTCATATCTTAGAATAAAAAGTTTTGTTTATTTCCCCTATTCACCAAACTCTCAGAATCAGGTTTCTTCAGCTTAGGAAAATTTCAACTTTTATTTCTCAAATACTGCTCTTTTTTCTCTCTTCTTGGAGTTATCTATGTAATGAGGATTTCTCCACACCTGACACTGGAATTATTCGAACAGACTTTCTATTCCTGTATGCTATGTTCTGGGAGAATTTCTAGAATTGGATGGTACAGGTCACCAATTCGTTCTTTAGTCTACCCCACTATTCACACACACAGAGATTTTTGCCTTAACAATATTATCTGTCATTCCTAAGATGTCTAACTGATTCTTTCATAACTTCTATCTTTTCCTGCTTTATGGATATAAGAGTATCCTTCAGCTCTCTGCAGATGCTGAAAACTCTAATTCCTTTGATGTACATTCTTCTGACCGCTTAGCTTTTTATTTTTCTTTCATTATGTTGGGTTTTCACAAATGTTTGGATATTCTTGACTGTGTACTGACCATATGTGTACAAATCAAAAACAGATTAATGGCAATAAGTACCTTATTTTTCATACTATTAAAAAAGAAAAATGTACTTTTTATTAAGTCACGTCACTGATTCTAATACAGATTCCAAGTTCAGAGATGCTAAAATGTGAAAAAAGTACATCTTTTTTTTTTTAACTCTTATTTTTATTTAACATAACTGAGTGAAAATGTACATTCACATATAAATTTACATGCCCCCCTATATGCAGCTTCCACTGCTCTCCCTGTCCGGTGACCGCACACTATTCCTCTCTGCTCCATACATGTCTCATCCTCCCAACAGCCTCCTTTACCCTCCTCTCCATCCACTCCCCTTCCTCCAGCCAGAGGTCAGCAGGATGATATCCTATAGATGTATAGAACCATAAAGTGCTTCCAATATATGGTTACTCTGCATTGCCAAGTCCAATCCATTCCTGTCCAAAGAGTAGACCTTTGTTATAATTTATGGGAAAGGGCAGCATCAGGGCAGGGGGCCATGCTCTCAGAGGAACCCCAAAACCGCTGGACCATCAATTGAGGTCTTTTAGTGGAGATCTCAGGATGCACCCCTTTTTATTCTTGTGTTGCCAGTGAGGCTCCTCTCTGTGAGCTCCGTCGTGGCTATCACTGGTGGTGGCCGGGCACCATCCGGTTCTTCTGGTCCCAAGTCGATGTAGGCACCCACTCTTGTGGGTCTCTCTGTCTTCTCGGTTGTCTTTACCGCATGCCATTTTGGCCCTCGGTGAGCATCCGTTCCTGCTGAGTTGGGACCATTTGCTGTGTCCTCGGATGGCAGCTTGGCAGCTTTTAAGACCCCAGACGCCACTCACCAATTTTGGGTGCAGAGAGCTCTCTTCGCAAAACGCTAGTTGTGCCAATTGGCCTGGAATTCGCCTAAGAGCATGGTCCCCCGCCCCCCGCCCCAGCTTCTCTATCCTTGCAGTATTGAGTTAAGATGGAAGGAGTACTCAAGTTATGCTGAAGTCCACTTAATGTTGTTCTTGTTCCTAATGTGTGCTGTCACCACTTTCTCCCAACTAGATTTCTAGTAACTATCTAAACTAAACCCTCCCCCCCTCGCCCGCCCTCCCTCCCCTCCCTTGCAGCTGTCAAAGAGTCTTTTCTTCCATACACAAGTCTGTTTTTGAGATCTTATTGTAGAGGTCTCATACAGTATTTGTCCTTCTGTCGCTGACTACTTTCACTCAACATAATGTCTTCCAGTTGAAACCAGGTTAGGAGATGTTTCCTGGAATCATCGTTATTCTTTATCATTGCGTAGTGCTCCATTGAGTATATGTACCACAGTTTACCTATCCATTCTTCTATTGTTGGGAAAAGTACATCTTAAAATCAACAAAACTGGTTATCTTTAGGGTTGAGAATTTTGGTAGCACTGTTTTTCATATCTGTAATACTCATTCTTGCTCAGGGACTGGCAGAATTGCTGACAACAGCTCAATAGTATACATTTTTAATGATAGACAAGTGGGGTCAACATATGCCACTAAGTAAGCTATCTTCGTAGCTATCTTCTGTGTGTGACTGATTCTTGATCCTCTCAGATACTGCCAGTCACCCAGAGCAAAGCAATGGCTCCCACATTTGCTACGAGGAAGCAAATCCCTCTCTTGCTACTGCCTGACTCGCTGTTACGGTAGGGTAGAACGTGATAATGCTCAGTCAACCGGCCAGGTTGCTCCCATGTGGCGCTTCAAGTAATCAGGCCCCTTACTGACCTCAGGAAACCCTGGTGGCATAGCAGTTAAAAGCTTGGTCTGCTAACCAAAGGGTCGGCAGTTCAAATCTACCAGGTGCTCGTTGGAAACCCTGTGGGGCAGTTCTACTCCGTCCTATAATGTTGCTGTGAGTCAAAATTGAGTCAAAGACAATGGGTTTTTACTGATCTCAGCTTTTAATACTCCTGGGCTTATCACATACTGCGATACTGTATCACTGAGGAAATCAGAAGCACTCTTAATAAGAATTAGTTTATCTTTCCTCCAACCAAAATCTATCAGAATGTTCCCACATCCACATGTACTGTCATTCCTCCTGCTCTAAAAGGGTAAACTGATGCTATGTTAACCTAGGGCCAAACTCCCCACTTCCGCTCTCCGTTTCATTACTTCCCATGTACTCACGCACTGGCTCCTGTGATCACCCGGTCATCTTTCTGCACCACTGCCTTGTCTCATACTGGACCATTCTCATCAGCATACACACTGTTTATGTCTCCTCTTGAAAGCTTTAGACTTCACATTTCCTTTCAACTACAGTCTGTCTGTTTTTGTTTTTAGCAAAATTCCTCAAAAAAAGGTATCTATACTTGTTTCTATGTTGTCACCTGCCATTCTCCCGTCAGCCTATGTCTATGAGGAATTTACCTGCACCATTCTACTAAAGGAAACCCTGGTGGTGTAGTGGGTTAAGCGCTATGTCTGCTAACCAAAAGGCTGGCAATTCAAATCTGCCAGGCACTCCTCAGAAACTCTATGGGGCAGTTTTACTCTGTCCTCTGGGGTCACTATGAGTTGGAACCAACTTGACAGCAGTGGGTCTGGTTTTGGTTTATTCTACTAAAACTACTGTTATCAGTTTCATGTTTCCACATCTCAAGGTTAATTCTTAGTCTTCGAAACAGATGATGATGATTTCTTCAAATACATTTTGTATTTTGCTACGGAATCACTAATTCTTTTCTCATTCTCTCCGTCTGCCTCCTCCCACCCTTTGTCTCTGTCACATATTGTCTTAACTAACCCTACTAATGCACACAGCCTCATTCATATTTTAAACATGTCTTCTGTATTTTAGGGTCACTAGGTGGTTCAAAGAGCCCTGAGGGCACAGTAGTTAAGAACTACAGATCCTAACTAAAAAGCATGACAATTCAAATCTACCAGCTGCAGCCCGGAAACCCTACGGAGGACTGGGTCCCATAAGGTGAGTATGAGCTGTGCTAACTCAGCAGCAATGGGTGTGGTTTTTCTGGTTGGTGGCACAAAGTGTGCCCTTGACTACTGACCCAAACACTGGCAGTTTGATCATATCCAACATTTATATGGAGGACTAGCCTGGGAATCTGCTTTTTACTTTAGTTTTATTATTTTCTATTACTTATTTACTATTTACTTTAGTTTTATTATTTTGTTACTAGTTTTATTATAAAGGATTTTTTTTTTTAATCAGTACTAATAGATTTCTGAGCTTAATTTTGAAATCACTGGCCTCTGGTTAGCTAAAAATCTCAGGAAAGTAAAAACTGATCCTATTCTCCTGTCTAGTGTGAAAATACATAACCCTATTCTGCCTTATTATAAAACAGTCCATAGACGAGTTACCTGACTGGGGAATTCTACCAAACTTTCAGAGAACTGTTAACATTACTACTACGAAATGTATTTCAGGGCATTGAAAAGGGTGGAATATTCATGAACTCATTCTATGAAGGCAGGATAACCCTGATACAAAGTCAGGTAAAGATACCACAAAAAAAGAAAATCATAGACCAATACCCTCATGAATATAGCAGCAAAAACTCTAGCCAGTGGAATTCAACAACATATCAAAAACATAATTTGAAAAGGAAATCACTAAATCAATACCACTTGTAATAGCAAGAAGATAAACTGCTTAGGAATAAACATAATCCGAGAAGCAAAAGACCTCTACGCAGAACACTACAAGACACTATTGCAAGACACCAAGTGACCTACGTAAGTGAAGAAACATGACCTTGCTCATGGACAGGAAGAATCAACATTGTGAAGATGTCAATTCTACCCAAAGTGATCTACAGATATAATTCAATCCTGATCTACACTCCAATGACATTTTTTAAGGTGGCAGAGAACAAACCACCAACTTCATATGGAAAAAGAAGAGGCCCCAGATGAGCAAATCATTATTGGAGCGGCCTCACGCTGATACTTGACAAAGGCCCAAAGTCTACCAAATGGGGGAAGACAGTCTCTTTAACAACTGCAGCTGGTATAACTGGATATCTATCTAAAAAAAAAAGAGAGAGACAAAACTCATACCTCACACCATGTACAAAAACTAACTCAGAATGGATCAAAAACCTACACACAAAATCTACAACAATAAAAAACATGGGAAAAAAATAGGAATACTAGCAGCCCTAATATATGGCATAAACAGAATAAAAAACATAACTAAGGAAACTCTAGTGATTAAGTGCTATAGCTACTAACCAAAAGGCTGGGAGTTCTAATTCATCAGGCACTCCTCGGAAACTCGATGGGGCAGTTCTACTCTGTCCTATAATGTCACTATGAGCCAGAATTGAGTCAATAGCAATAAGTTTAGTTTTTGGTTTTAACAAGGCAAAGAAAAACCACAAAGAAACTAGATAATTGGGAGCTCCTTAAAATCAAACATTTATGCTTGTCAAAAGACTTCACCAAAAGAGTACAAAGACAATCTGTGGACTGGGAAAAAAAATTTTGGCTATGACATATCTGATAAGGGTTTAACCTCTAAAAGATGCAAGACACCACCACGTTGCTAAGCCCATGCCTAACATCTCTTCTTGCCACCATGGCCACTTTTTGAGCAGTGATGGGAGTAGCAGGGGATAGAGCATGACTGTTTCCACAGACCCTGCCATCCCAACCACTTGACTGTTAAAATCATGCTCTGCTGATGCTTCCCTTTAGTGAGCATTCACATAAAATAGGAAGACTTTCATTTCTTTAGCTCATTCAGAGAGGTCTGTCCATACGCTGTTTTTCCTCACACATCTTTATCTCCAATTTTCCTATCACATTTCTTCCACGTCCTTGATGATTCATCCAAACCATCAGCCAGAGCCAATGAATCAGTTATATTTGTCTATCTGGCCATTCTCCTTTCAAGCAAAATGAACCACCAGGTGCACTGCTCGAGGTGGTGTATGTTAGGAGACTTTCCCTTCAACATTATCTTTCAGGGAGGGCCCAGAAAGGGACTGTCGTGCTGTCCAGCCAAATTGCTGCACACATTTTTGGGGGGGACACAATTCAATCCATGATAGGCACCTAGGTTGTTTATTTTTCCTACTGTGAAACCCTGCTACAATGAACATAGCCAAACCAAGTGCCGATACGCATGTATCTAAAGGCTCTTATTTCTCTAGGATGTCTTCTAACGAGTAGAATTGTTGGACTGTACAGTACTTTTATTTCTAGGTTTTTGAGGAAGCGCCACTTGCAAGATTTTTTCTTCCTGTCCCTGCAACCTTATGTTCTACAGGTCCACTGTGTGTACTGCCACTGATTCATGAAACAACAACTACCACTTTTTAAGTGCTTATCATATAGCAGGAAACCCTGGTGGTATAGTGGTTCAATGCTACAGTTGCTAGCCAAAAGGCTGGCAGTTTAACTTTATCAGGCACTCCTTGGAAACTCTGTGCATCAGTTCTACTCCTATACAGTCACTAGGGGTTAAAATAGACGTTATGGCATGGGTTTGGCTTGGTTTTCACTACATAGCAGGTTTGACAGTTAACATTATCTCAACTTGCCTGAGCCATGATTCACAGTGCTGTGGCATTTATGACGTAGTTTGGCAGTTACATAACAATATACCTCCATGATAAGATTTGATATAATGCAATCACATCCATAATGAGATCTATTATGAGAAGACAATCAGTTGAAAGGAAGATTCCTCAGGGATGTAGCCTGCATCCAATATGGTCTTTGCAGCAAAGCTAGCTGGCTTTTGCTGTGCTCTGGATCTTGCATTCAGCTCACCATCTTTGGGCCTGAGCCAGCAGCCTGGTATCTTATCTGATGATCTTGGATTTATCAGCCTCTTTAGTGATGCAGATCAGAAGTCTCTAGCCAAACACCATGTGAGCCATATCCTTGATACAAATCTTTCTCTCTCCTTCCCTCTCTATATACACACCACTGGTTTTGCTTCTCTAGAGAACCCAGCCTAAGACATTTGGTACTGAGAGTAGTCAAAATTGTAAAGCTGAGTTTTCTAAATTGGTTCTCAAGTCTAGCTAGTTTTAAAGATGTTGATGATTCTGTTCCAGTAGCAAAGAGGACAATGTTAACCTATGGTGTGAATTGCCATTAGAAATACACAAAATATCACCACCAATAGATCAAGTACTGATAAAAGGAGATTCTGTCAGGAAGAGAAGTATAAGAAAGTTGGCTGGTTGGTCCAACTTTTGCTAGACAAAGTGACTGTTTTAGTCATCTAGTACTGCTCTAACAGAAATACCATCAAGTGAATGGCTTTAACAAAGAAAAGTTTTATTTTTACACAGTCCAGGAGGTTGTGAGTCTGGGTGTCCGCTCCAGGGGAATGATTCAGCTCTGGAGGAAAGTCCTTGTGTTACATCAGTTTTTGGTCAGGGAGCATCTGGGTGCAAGAACCTCAGGTCTGAAGGACGTGCTCTATTCCTGGTGCTGCCTCCTGGGCGGTGTGAGGTTCCCGACTCTCTACTTCCCGCCCTCTCTTTTTATCTCCCATAGGATGAAAGGATAAAAGGTGGTGGGAGCCATACTCCAGGGAAACTCCCTTAGCAAAGGTGCTGCAGTCCCACCCTGATCTTCTTTTAACAACATAATCATCCTATGTATTAGCCACAGGCAGAGACTAGGATGTGTAGCACAGGAAAATCACAAAATATTGGGAATGATGGCCCAGCCAAGCGGCTACACACATTTTGGGGAGGACACAGTTCAATCCGTGACAGTGATAAGAGAAAGATGAGCTCAGGGTTTAAGTCAAAGCTCATGTACAACTTAAACAACATCCAAGTTTCCAGTTGTGCCCTGAAAGAGAGCCTTATTTCTTGTAACAGAGCTGATATCGCAGAAAACCAAACCCAGAATGGCTGAATTACAATGTCAAAATGAATTCCCAAGCTTGAATGGTGTCTGAAGTTGAAGTGAGAGCACTGATAGGGAAGAAATGGGATCCTTAAACTTTGAATAGGGATATATGGGCAGATAATCAGGAAGCTAGGGAGATCAAGGCCCTAAATTGCACTTAATCAATTCTGTCAACAAAAACATTGGTTCCTCCAACCCCATCTGATGAGATTAACCTAGCTGTATCTAAAAAGCCTTTGTCTGACACACTGCCAGGGGTAGTCATTGCCTGGGGGCATCAGCAGAAGCCAATGCCTTACAAAACACTGATTAAATGTTGTCAAAACACATCCCTACCACCTATTTTTGCTTCTAGATCTATAACTAGGCTTCAAGTCCCAGTGGCTCCCAAAGAGTAAAGTACAAAATTATGACCCAGGAAAGGATATACTATACTCCAAAAGAACTGCTAGACTTTTCTAACAGAAACATGGAAAGCATAAGTGGGAATGGCTATTAAAGGCATGGGATCATGGTGTAAGGAACATAAAGTTGGATCAGTCTGAGTTTATCTGTACAGGCCCACTAAGCATAGCATCAACATTCAAGGTTTCAGCCTGAGGAGTTAGGAAAGAATCTAACAGTGTATTTGATTGGGTTGTTGAAGCATAGATTACATGGTGGGCTATACTAAAGCATGATGAAGTATAAGACCTGCCTTGGCATACTGCAGAAGACACTATTCAAAGGCTTCGGGAAACTGGCATATTAGGGTATATTATCAGGTCAGACCCACAGACCCACACATGGAGTGCCGAGAGGACACACCTTTTACTACAATGATGGATAACAAATCTGTGACAGGAGCCTCTACATCTTTCAAGACTGTTGTGACACCTATTCTATCTCAGATTTGACAGTGGGGACTGACTGAATTCTATGGTAGTAAGGGATAAGCAGAGGTAATCAATAAAAACAAAGTAGGTGTGGTTATCATAATAGACAGCAGAGTCAAGACAGTAATCCGAAAAGTCTGACTCATATGGACTTACAGAGTGCCCTGTTCAAGTGGCATATCTGGCCCATGAAGGGAAAAAGACAATCACATGAATCCTGGAGAATGACAGTAGATTATGGAAAACCAGTGGTGACTTCAACTGCAGTTGCTGTGCCAAGTGTGGTTGTACTGCTTGATCAAATTAATAAACCTCCTGGTATGTGGCACAAGGAAACCCTGGTAGCATAGTGGGTTAAGTACTACATCTGTTAACCAAAAGGTCAGCAGTTCACATCCACCAGGAGCTCCTTGGAAACTCTATGGGACAGTTCTAGTCTTACCTCTAGGGTCGCTGTGAGTCAGACACGACTTGATGGCACTGGGTTTTTTCTTTGTTTCTTTATGTGGCATAAACTATTGATATGGCTAATGCATTTTTTTTTCCATATCTGTTTTGAAAGACCACCAGAAGCAGTCTGCCTTCAGCTGGCAAGGTCAGCAATATAGCTTCATGGTCCTACCTCAAAAATATATCAACTCTCCAGCCATATATGTCATAATTTAGTCCCCAGGGATCTTGATCACCTCCCTATTCCACAAGAATCACATAGGGCCATTGCTTTGATGACATTATACTGATTGGACCTATTAAGGAAGAAGTGTCAGTAACTTTGGACTTGCTGGTAAAACATTTGAATGCTTAAAAAAAAAAACCCATTGCTGTCAAGTCAATTCCAACTCACAGTAATCATACTGGACAGAGTAGAACTGCCCCATAGTTTCCAAGGAGTGCCTGGTGGATGTGAACTGTTCATCTTTTGGTTAGCAGCTGTAGCACTTAACCACTATGCCAGCAGGCTTTCCATGCTAGAGGGTAGGAAATTAATTGCACCAAACTTCAGGCACCTTTCACCTCAGTGAAATTTCTAGCGGTTCGGTGGTGTGGAGCACGTCAAGGTATTCCTTCTCAAAGATAAGTTATTGCACTTGGCCACTCCCACAAATAGAAAGAAGGCACAATTACTGGTGGGCCTGTCTGGATTTTGAAGGCAATGTATCCCACATTTGGGTGTGCTGGGCTTACTTGTCAAGTGAGTTGAAAAGTTGCTGGTTTTGAGTGGGGCCCAGAAAAAGGAAAGGCTCTCTAACAGGTTCAAGCTGGCAGTGCAAGCTGCTCTGCAGTTTGAGCCACACAATCTGGCTGATCCAATGGTGCTCAAAGTGGCAGTGGCAGAAACAGATGCTACTTAGATTCTCTGGCAGACTCCTAAATATGAATTACAGCATAGATCCTTAGGATTTGAGAGGAAAGCCCTGTCTTCCTCTGTAGATAACCACTTCCCTTTTCAGAAACAGCTTTAGTCTTCTTACTGGGCCTTAGTAGAGACTGAACACTTAACCACGGGCCAACAAGTCGCCATATGGCCTGAAATACTCATCATGAAATGCATGTTGTCTGACTCAGGCAGCCATAAAGTTGTACGTGCATAGTACCACTCTATCATTAAATAGAAGTGGTATATATAAGATCAGGTCCAAGCAGGTACTGAAGAGACAAGCAACCTGCATGGAAAGCAGTCCCAATGTCCACAGTGCCCACTGCTGTCACATTACATTTCCCATCTGTACCTAGCACCTCATGGGTAGTTTCTTATGATCAGCTGATTGAGGAATAGAAATCTTGTGCCTGGCTTACAGATGGTTCTACATGATATGCAGGCACCATTTAAAAATGGACAGCAGCCACATTATTGCCCATTTCTGGGACCTCCCTGCAGGTTAGTGGTGAAGAGTATCCTCCCAACAGGCAGAATTTCAAGCAGTCTACCTGGTTGTTCGCTTTGCTTAGAAAAAATGGCCAGATATATAACTGTCTAGTGGCCAATGGTTTCACAGAGCCTTTTGGGAACTGGAAGGGACACGATCGCGAAATTGGAGACAAAGAGGTATGTGGATCTCTCTCTAAGTAGGCCAAAGAAGTGAAGATATTTGTGTCTCCTGTGAATGCTCACCAAAGGCAGAGGAAGATTTTAACACTTGAGTGCATAGGATGACCCATTCTGTGGAAACATGTCATCGTCTTTCTCCCGCCACTTTCATCATTGCCTAGGAAAGTGTAAAACACACCAAATTTTGAAGAAGTTGTACCAAAAAGTAACATAAAACCTATCAATAGTTTTATGAATGAGTTACATGTAAAAATGATTAATATTTTGGATATAGTGGATTAAATGCTATTAAAATTTGCTTCATCTTTAAAAAAAATGTTAATGTGGCTACTATAAAAATTTTTAATTACATATGTTGCTGGCAATGAATTTTTATTGGTGCCAAGCCAACTGTCATGCTGTGCTATATTACAGAACTTCAATGAAATAAACCTGACTTCACTTAGATATTATTTGACTTCCCTGTTTGTTTATGAGAGAAAATGTTTCTATTTCTGATTTATATTTAAGCTTTTTGTCTTCTTTGCTGTAAATGACCCAGGAAAACCTACAAGCCAACATTCCTTAAAAGACTAGCATCAAATAAAAATTGCTGAAATATTTCACTTAGAAAAATCTTCTTAGAAAACTGAGTCTTCTATGTAACAGGAAAAGTTCCTAATTCAATACTGTGTTTGAGAAATAATCCTATCAACGAGAGATTGTTAAAATAAAAGATCCTAAAACCAAGACTCATTGTGAAAAATCTGGAGATTATTTTCAACGTATGGTTTCTGAACCCTCGGCTTTAAGAAGGTAAATGGTAGGATGAGATACCAGATGCCTATTTCTTCCTAATTTGCCCCAGTGGTTTAGTAGTTACGTGTTACGACTGCTAACCAGAGGGCTGGCAGTGCAAATTTTCTAGGCGGTCCTTGGAAACTACGCACCTATAGGATCCCTACGAATCGGAACCGACGCCACGGCGGCGGGTTGTGAGTGGGTTGGCTGAGTCACTTAAATTTCTTTTTTTCCTATAGGTAGGACAAAGAAATGACTAGCGTCTCCACGTCTCAGCACTGTCTAAGTTCAAGGCGCTATGTTTAAAACATCAAACTCGAACTGCCAGAAGGAGCTCCGCAGGAAGACCGGCGTGGCGGCGCAGCCGCAGTCCGCCGCCCGCGCCCGCCCGCCGCTAAGCCGGCTCGCTCCGCACAGCCAGCCCCGCCGCAGCCGGCGGGAACGGCTCCCTGGCGGTGCCGGTCCGCAGTCCCCCACCAAGAGGGTCCCATTCCTTCATTCCCCACCTCGCTGAGCACAGGAGGGAGACTGGCAGAGGCCGAGCGACCTGTTCAGCCAAGGGACGCACAGCTGGTAAACCCGCCCCTGAACCCGTCTGCGGACTCGGCTACTAACCTTGGGAGTGCTGCGGCGGGCAGTCAAAGGTACACAGCTACCGAGGTAACGTGAATCACGGAAAACACAGCATGGAAACGGCAGGAACCCTTCCCGATTCCCGCCGGCAGGCGACCCGCCTCCCCGCTTGTGTGGCTCCTGCCACCGTGACAAGCCCTGCTCCGCGGTCCTTCACCTGTGAGCGGTGTCCTCGGACACGGGCGCAGCTGCAGGTGCTGGGGGACGGCCAGGGTGCGCAGCGCGGGCCGGAGTCGGCAGGTCCCGAGTCGGGGGGGACCGCCGCAGACGCCGGCAGCGCCAACAGCTCGACTCGCCGCCCGAGCCCGCGCCCCGCAGCGGCGCGGCCGGCGCCCGCGCCCATTGGTCCCTGGCCGGACTCGAATGAGCCAATTGGCGCAGAGGGGTGGAGCCAGGGCAGCCGTTGGAGGGCCGGGTCTAGTGTGGGGCGTGTTCCCGAGTCGGTTAGGGCTGCTTTGCACTGCGATTCTCTAGGTTTTCAAAACTAAACAACGCCTTTCATTTAACCCATAGGCTTGGTCGCGCCGCGATTATTCACCCGTTTTTTCACTGAAAAGTTATTAAGTCTTGGGCCGACAAAGATCGGAGAGAATTGTTCTGTGCTTCTTAAACATCAGCGCTTTCACGGAGGAATAGGATATAAGCACTGAACTACTGTGCCAAGGGAAGCCCTGGTTGCATAGTGGTTAAGGGCTATAACCGCCAACTGAAAGATTGGCAGTTTGAAACTGCCAGCAGCTCCTTGGAAACTACCCTATTCTATAGGGTCAGTGTGAGTCAGGATTGACTTAACCGCCCTTTGCCAAGAGCAGATGTATTTCCCTTTTGCAAATATTATTTTATTTGTGCACCGTGTCTCTGAAACAGTACATCACCATCTTTGGTTTCACAGATGAAGTAACAAGTTCAGAAATTATTTGTCTAAGTTTGCGCAGCTTGTGAAGGGGAGCTCAAATTAAAGCCCGCCCTCCATACCTTGTACAATGCAAAATGCAAAAACAAGGGAAGAGGAGGATAAAGAGGTAAAATGATAGATCCCTACCCCCGGGCTTATAATCTTACCATGAAGCTAAAATAACATTTATTTGTTATAGAGGAAATCCTGGTGACATAGCAGTTAAATGCTACCACTGCTAACCAAAAGGTTGGCAGTTTGAATCTGCGAGGCACCCCTTGTAAATTCCATGAAACATTTCTACTCTGTCCTATAAGGTCGCTACAGGTAGGAATTGACGTGAAGGCAGTGGGTTTTGGGGTTTATTTGCTGTAGATATTATGTGCTATGATGTGTTTTTAAGTGTGCTCGATAATCTTACAGTCCTCGTGTAGAAATAACCTCCTTCATGCAATTCAAACATACCAAATCCACAAGATACAGTTGGATAATTCAGAACTAGAAACTTGGGGAGGGGGAGGGGGAGAGTGGAAGACAGCTCTGGGCTGTGTCTCTCTGATTTTAAGCACTGGGTTCACAACTTACCTCTTACCTGGAAAGGCTGGGATGGAATATTTGACTCAGTGTGAGTGGTGGAGGTGGAGAACGTGATTTTTATCTTCCCCTGCCTGGGTCTGAGGACTCACATTGTTGGCCCTTACCTACAGACAGCACCGATTAAATAATGCTCAGTTTTCTCCTCCACCTTTTCTTTGGTTGCATGTCCTTCGACCTGTTGCGGTAGGTCACTTGTGATTTATGGCAACCCCTTGCGTCACAGATTAGAACGCCGTTCCATAGGGTTTTCATGTCTGTGACTTTTTCAGAAGCCAGTCGCCAAGGCCTATCTTGCCACATGCCTCTGGATTGGTGGGAAGCAATCTTTGTTAGGAGCTCAGCCCTTAACTCTTTGTGCCACCCAAGGACTTTCATGTTAAGGCGGTGGTGGTTGTTGTGTGCCACTGAGTCAGTTCTGGCTCATAGCAACCCCTATAGGACAGAGTCCCAAAAGCATTTCCAAATGGCTTAACTGCCAACTTTTTGGTTAGCAGCCTGAGGTCTTAACCATTGCACTACCGGATCCTCTATCTTATGGTAGCATCTTTACAATGAGAAAGTTGTTGGGGGTTTTCTATAATCTGTTTCTTGTGAAATGGTCCACTTTCAGTGTAAGTCAGTACTTAAGGCTACATTAGTGAAAACCAACACACAGAGCCCATCACTAGCCTTAAGATGTCACTACCATTTACTTATACAGTTAATCTTGTTGATTATTTAGTAAAACTTCATTAGATTCAGTAACTTTACTAACTAGGGATTCCATTTAAGTGCTTGAGAATGGTTTAATAAAATAGAAAAGCTCAAGAGAGTTATGACCAACGTGGCTGAGTAAGAAACACTACAGAAAAAACAAATAGAAATTGTCTGAACTAACCTTGTCAGAACTCTGATAAAGTCAGAGGTTTACAGCACCAATTAAATAATGCTCAAAAAAGAAAGGAAAGCTATGTGACGGTTATTTACTGGCCTGTGCCCCTCCTCTGCCCTAGCACTGTAGTGGACTTCAGGCAGCAAGTAGCCGGCATTGCCTGCGTGAGACACTGGCCCTAGATTCCTGAGGGAACAGTGTAGACCTTATTCACAAATTATTGTATTTCCCTGTTCTAGTCTATCAAATGTCTACCTAAAGGACTCATGCAAAATGCTCTTCTCTGTCTCATCAATCTTAAAGGGTACAGTAAAAGAGAGCAAAGAGGTAGACAAGACATGAAATGCTATAAGCAAATGAAAAGCACTGAGCCCTCCAGGGCAAAACAGTGGGATTAAGACATAAAGTAGAAGCCAAAGGTACAAAAACCTTTGAGGTTTGGGAAATTAAGGTATTAAAAAGTGACTTGTATAGATAGGAATTTAGAAAGTCACATGCATGACCACAGCCAGATGCATTCTCAGAAAAGACAAAAGGTAAGCCTTCACCTGGGACTGATCTCTAGTCAGTGTTAACCTGGCCAAGTGTTAAGGCATGTGACCCAGCAAAGAGCCAATCTTGCAAGACTTGTGTAAGATGCAAGATTTTTTTTATTGGGGAGGTGGGGTGGAGGAATTCTTTTTTTCTTATTTTAAACTCCTAGCATTCAAGAAAATTGCTGTCAGAAAGAGATAAAAGGAGGATAGGCCCTTACTCTCAAGGTTATAATCTAAAATAGCATTTGTTATTTGTTACAGACATTTTGTTTATCTTTAGTTGAAGACAAGCTAAAGAAACAGAGACTTTACTGGACATAGATGCCAAGGAATCTATCCTTTGCAGAATTAGTAAGGGAGAGTCACAAAACAAATGCATTACTACAGCTTCAACTGAAACTCTGAGGGAGGGGGGAAATCTTATTTACAGAGTAATTACATTATAGAATTCAAAGGTGTATTTTCAACAACACAAAAAAAATCACAAGACATACAGAAAAAGAAAACAATGGTCCATTCAAAGGAATAAAATAAAACAACAAAAAATTTCCCTGAGGAGTCCCAAACATTGGACTGTGCATATAAACACTTCAAAACAACAACATTTAAGTAGGCTCAAAGACCTAAAGGAAAACATAAACAAGGAACCACAGAAAATCAGGGGGTGGGGGGTGGGGAATGTATGGGCAGAATGAAAATGTCAAGAAATCAAACAAATTCTGGCCCTCAAAAGTTCACTAACTAAAATGAAAAATACACTGGAGGGACAAAAGACATACAAATTGGAATAGATGTATCTGTATTTGCAGACAAGGTACTATATGTAGAAAATCCCATAGAATCCACAAGAAAGCTACTGCAGCTGATAAGTGAATTCAGCAAAATTGCAGTCAAAAATCAATACACAAAAATCAGTTCTGTTTATATACAATGACAACAATCTGGAAAGGAAATTAAGAGAAAAAATCCATTTGCAATAGCATTTAAAAGAAAAAGTTACCTAGAAATAACCAGGAATGTGAAAGACTCATATAACATAATTAGAAACCATTACTGAGATAAACAACTAATTGACAAATGTCATGGATTCAATTGTGTCCCCCCCAAAATATGTGTAGACCTGTGGCTGGGCCATGATTTCCAATATTCTATGATTGTCTTTCATTTTGTGATTTTTTCCTATGCTGTATGTTAAAAGGATTAGGGTGGGACTGTAAATCCTTTCATAGGATCACTTCCCTGCTCCACTCACTGTAAAGGGAGTTTCCCTGGAGTTTGGCATGTACCACCCTTAATCCTTTCATCCTGCAAGAGATAAAAGGAAAGGGAAGCGGACAGAGAATTGGGAACCTTACACCGTCAAGCAGGCGCCACCAGGAGAAGAGTGTGTCCTTTAGATTTGAGGTTCCTGTGCCAAGATGCTCCCTGGACTTTCCTCCAGAGCTGACAAAGGGGAAAGCCTTCCCCTGGAGCGAACATCCTGAATTTGGACTTGTAGCCTACCGGACTGTGTAAGAATAAACCTCCTTTTGTTAAAGCCATTCACTCATGGTATTTCTGTTAAGAGCAGAACTAGCTGACTAAAACAGCAAGACATCCCATGTTCATAGATTGGAAGACTTAATAGTGTTAAGGTGTCAGTACTACCCAAAATATTCTACAGATTAAATGTAAACCCTATGAAAATTCTAGTGATTGTTTTGTAGAAATGGAAAAGTCAATTCTGAAATACATAAAGAATAAAGAGGGGCCCTGGATAGTAAAAAAAAAAAAAAAAAATCTTAAAAATAATTTGTTCTTTCCCTATCTATACACTCTTAGTGATCTCATGACTTTTAAAGAAAAAAATATTAGATTTACATTTTATTTTTTGGAATAAATCACTTAGGGATACTTAGAGACAAGCTCTTGAATGTCTCTTAGGCTGAGTTCTCTAGAGGAGCAAAACCAGTCAAGTACATACATAAATATATATAGAAAGAGATTTACTTCAAAGAAATAGCTCATGTAATTGTGTAGGCTGGCAAGTCCCAAGTATGTGGGTTGGGCAACAGATTAGAGGCTGTCCTGACTCACATTGTTGTGGGGCTGATGAGCCCCAAATCTGCAGGTCAGGTGGCATGCTACTGGCTCACAGGGCTGTGGGGGCTACTGAATTCAAATTCTACAGTGCAGGCTGCAGGCTGCTGGCTGCTGATGCATGTCTCAAGAATCAGAGACCAGAGGATGATGAGATTAATCCAGGATCCAGAAAGAGACATCTGCCAGAATATCCATATATATTGCATGCACATGAGACCCCTAAGAAAACTCCCCTTTCAATGATTGGCTTCTCATATCAGATCATAAAATGGAGGATGACTACATAATATCTGCCAAACCACAGAGAATCAAGTCCTAGTGAAGTTGACACATAACCTTAACCATCATAAGTGGTAAACTGAATTCTCACATGTTTGAAAATGTCTTTATTTTGCCCAAATTTTAATGACTGAACATAGAATTCTGGGCTCACAGTCTGTTTTCTTACAGGGTTTTGAAGGTCTGAGGTGCTGTAATGGGTCTGGCCCCTGAATGTGTTATACTGATAGATATAGAACAGTTTGGTTCTAAAGACTATGAACTCTACTATGCTCTTCAGTGTTAAAGATTTCTTTATAAAAGTACATTGTTTTAAAAAAGAGAATCTACAAACTGGGAAAGAAAATATTTGACAATTACATACATGATAAGGGTCTAATCTTTAAAATATATAGAAAACTTCAACAATACAACAACTCAACCCAACCCAATCAAAAAATAGGCAAAGGACATAAACAGCCACTTCACTAAAAAGGATACTGAGGCAGTCAACAAAGACATAAAAAGATGCTCATGATCATTAGTCATCAGAGAAGCAAATCAAACCTACAGAGAAATACCATATTACCCCTGCAAAAATGGCAAGTGATTTAAAAAAAACAAAAAAAAAAAACCAGAATAACAAATGTTGGTGAGGTTGTGGAGTGACTGGAACTCTTATACATTGCTGATGGGATTGTAAAATGGTACAACACTGTGGAACAGTATGGCAATTCCTCAAAAGCTATAAATAGTAATACTTTATAATCCCACAATCCCAATCCTAGGCAAATACACTAGAGATATAAGAGCAGTGAAACAAACAGATGTATGTGTACCTATGTTCATTGCAGCATGAGTCACAATAGCAAAAAAAAAAACCCAAACAAACAGGTTAAGTGCCCATCAACAGATGAATGGATAAGCAAATTGTGGTACATATACACAAAGGAATACTATGTATCTGTCATGGATTGAACTCTGTACACCCCAAAATGGGTGTAGCAACGTGGCTGGGCCATGATTCCCAGTGTTTTATGATGGTCCTCCATTTTGTGATTTTCCTATGCTGTATGTTACAGGATTAAGGTGGGACTGTAAATCCTTTCATAAGATCTCCCTGCTCCACTGTAAAGGGAGTTTCCCTGGAGTAAGGCTTACACCACCCTTTATCCTTTTCATCCTACAAGAGATAAAAGGAAAAGGAAGCAAGCAGAGAGTTGGTAACCTTACACCATCAAGAAAGTAGCACTGGGAGAAGAGCACATCCTTCAGACCTGATCCTGTTCCAAGATACTTCCTGACCAAAGACTTTCCTCCACAGCTGACAGAGGAAAAGCCCCTCCCCCAGAGCAGACACCCTGAATTCAGACTTGTAACCTACTGGACTGTGTAAGAATAAACTTTTCTTTGCTAAGCCCATCCACTTTGTGGTATTTCTGTTAGAGCAGCATTAGCTACCTAAAACAACATCTATAAAGAATAGTGAGGAATCCACAAAACATAACATGGTGCCCAGTTACCACCACTGAGTGTCCTGAGAGGAATCACAACAGATGTCCCAGACAGAGCTTGAAAAAATGTAGAACTAAATTCTAACTCAAAAAAGAAAGACCAAACTTGCTGACCTGACAGAGACGAGAGAACCCTGAGGGTGTGGCCCCTGGATGTCCTTTCAGATCAGTAATGAAGTCATTCTTGAGGTTCACCCTTCAGCAAGATTGGGCAGGCCTATAAAACAAAATGAGACCAAAAGGGCATGTCAGCCCAGGGGCAAAGACTAGAAGGCAGGAGGGGACAGGAAAGCTGGTAATAGGGAACCGAAGATTGAGATGTCACTGTTGAGTAGTTGTGGGGTTGTTAACCAGTGTCATAGAATAATATGTACATTAGCTGTTTAATGAGAAACTAGTTCTATACAGCTGTATAAGTAGCATAAATACAGAGTTTTAAAAGATAGGGAATTTCCAGTAGCCAAGTTATGATGATTGGATCTTAGATAGTCTTTAGCTGAAGGGAGGGTCTTATAAATCAGGGACCTCTTTCTGTTACTGATTTTGTTAATAAGTAAACTTGTCTCCTGGGATTCAGTGGAGTTGGTACTGTGAATCAGAAACATTTTTAATTGTCATGTTGCGGGAAGGAAAAATGAGGCCTGAAGGAGAGACAGAATCACCTGAACACCTGTGCTTAAAGAGGAAGGGGCTTTATTCCAGCCAGCAGAGCTGCAATGGACTAATGTCCAAAATGGCTGAGCTCCCAGATCCGCTTTGTCTCTGTCTTTTTACAGATTCTACACAAAAAGCAGACAAAAGAATTTCCATACTGTTTCCTTCTTGGCATCAGCAAGTTTACAGATGTCCATACTGCCATCTTACTGGCATCAGCAGATTTACAGAAGCAAAAGCAAGCATTAGTCTCAAGTTGCAGGAAATGAAGTTCCTCTTATCTATTTCTTTCTATAAATTTCTAAGGGCTGGGTCATCACAGGAAATTCTGTGAGAATGTGTCCTTGGTGTCTATGAGAGGACTCTAGATCTCTGGCATTTCAGATTAGAGTGTAAGTTTTAGGACTTTTTCTCTCATTCCCCTCTTTGAGACCCCATATATTTTCTCAATTTGGGGTCTCACCATTTGCCTGTTCTTGTAGGAGTTAGTAATGTCTCACATGGAACATACATGATGTTGTTTTTTGATTAACAACTGTCTCAATCACAGGATGTATGGCCCACACTGTTAATGGGAGGAGACAAGGGATAGTCAAGCAGAGTCCAATGATGGTTAATACTCTTCCTACCAGGGTTTTAAAAGATTTAAAGGCTGAGAACCATTTTCTCCATAGGCTTTGGGGGCTCTATCTACTCCAGGTTTGTACAGGGATGTGGGCTAATGTCTGGATTTTTTTTACTATATTTTTTATGACTTGTCCTGGGTCATCTGTATCTCACAGGTGGTGCTCACGGGGGATTTGGTTGGGTTATAGCAGATATATGACCAATTATTTCTTGCATTGCACACAGCATATTGAGTTTGGTTATAAGTGTAGGTTCTCTTGTTGATGCCCTCACATTTATAAAAGCTGTAGAAGAGAAAAGTGCTCATCACCCTTTGTCCCACTTTAGTAGTGTGAGTACACAGATTATATTTTTCTTTCCCTCTCCCCGTGGTCCAAAGTCTAATTAAGATAAGTCCCATGACAGACATCCTCAGGCTTCAGCCATGTGTAGGCCAGCCAGCTCTCAGTTTGTGGCAGGAGCAGGGCATGTTGATGGTCTCTGCCTCACTTTGCAGGGGATTGGTCGGGTTTGTCTCTGCTTTTCACTGGGATGGTGAAATCTTCAGCCTGCTGTGATGGATCTAGGCAGGGATCCCTTCCACTTGGGCTGTAAAGTGAGGTCCTTCTATGTCCAGAGAAGTACCTGATTTCCTGGCTAGAAAGAATGTGCAGCTGTCTCAAGAGGAAACTTCTGTCAAATATACACTGTTCAATGTAACTGGGAGAAAATTCTGGTTACAGAAAGCAAAGTTTTAGACATCATTACATTAAGAGGCTGGATCAAAGAGGGTGGACAGAGTTATATGGTGTCTCACTAAGTATTTCAAAAGGATAAATTTTAAGTTTTTTCCAGGGTGCAATACAGACTCAGAGGAGGGCCAGTGCAGAACATCTATCCAGGGTAGTCTAGTCTCTTGGCACAACTTATGAAGATGACATTTTATCATCTGATTTATTCTTTTACCCTTTTTACCAAGTTGAAATTTCCATGTTGTGTGGAGTTTCCACTTTATTCTTAAGGCAGCTGGAACTTGTTGTATTACCATCTCCAGCTGTCTAAGTCCAGCAGGGTAAAGTTTCTACTTGTCTTGAAAAAGAATCTACACACACACCAGTAAATGTTTTATCTGATGTTTAGCCTTGAACACGTCACAAAAGTCAAATTTGATTTCTCTAAAAGCTGGGTTTTTGATAAAACCCTGGGCTGTGGCTTTCATCGACCTGGGACTTGAATGACAAAACAATTGTTGACTGTTGGGAGTCCATGTGAAAGGATAAGTCTCTGCACCCTAGCCTGATAGGAAAGTTAGTTTGTAACTTTCTTAGACACTTGATATTTAGCTTCGACCAGAAAGTTAGAGACATTCATAGTAATAGAGTCTTCCTCTGCCTGGAGCCAGCCCCGACAACTTTTTCGGGCCCATGGAGAGATGAACGGCATCAGCGGGAGAAATGAGACAGAGACAGGAAAGAGTTTTGGAGAATGGCAGCCCATCAAGGTCTGTCTTCCTTCATTTTTTATAGTCAATGAGGTAACTGTACTTTGACCACGTAGGTGATTGGCTAACAAGAAGTGGGTACCTCGTGGTCTCTCTTCATGTTAATCATTAGGGTCTTGTAAGTAATGGCCTGAGACAGTGGTCTCTTTTCATGTTAATTATTAGGGTCCTATCTGTTGGGTAGCAAAGAACCGATACTTTGTTGTCCTTTTTCATGTTAGTCATTGAGCCAAGTGCCGTCGAGTCCTCTAAATAATGGTTCGAGACCAGTATATTGTGATTATAATCAACAGTCAGAACAAGGCTAATCCTGGAACTTCTATTAACTCTACCTCTGCCTCGAGGTCAAAGGTGCAGGAAGAAAGAATAAACTCATCTCAAAAAGTTATACTCTGACAGTCTCTATTTGCTTCTTCTTTACTCTTTCTTATCTCTTCTGTGAGGACAATAAGTGTCCATCATCCTTCACTCTAAGTTTCTCTTAAACTATTCTAAGAAGGGTATTTCTTTAGTATTTGTCTATTTGCCATACCAAACACAATAAACTTGGAAGCCTATCTGTCTTCCTGATGTAGGGAGTGGAATATCTATATTCTAAGGGCTGCGTGAGGAGTGGGTGGCTATCCCTGGGGAGCTTCCCAGAGCCTTTCTGCAATCTGCTTATCATCTGTGAAGGGGGATGTACAGTTGGGAGAAGCCAGCAGGGTTTGGCTGGCCTCAGCGCTCTCAGGCGGGGCGTGCTGCATTGGAATTCATTCCTCCGAGCTCTCTTCTCTAGGAGTTCCTGGTCAGATTTTCCCAATATTATTTCATAAGCTGAGGGGGTCATAAAGCCCCTCCTAGAAGGCATCTTCCTTGATCCTTGTGCTGGGAGAGGAGGGGATATTTTTTGAGGAAGATTTAATTAGGAAGGCAAATACTATCAGGGACAGTAGGCTAAAAATATGTCACGGGTGAGATGCCTCTGCCTGTCATAACATAGGCTTGTAACTTTGTTCACAGATGCCTCTGTGGGTGACAGACCTTGGCATTCCTCAGACTTGATCTCTGTCAGAAGGTCTACATATTGCAGGACTCCTTCCTTGGTTGAAGGGAGGTAGTATGTTCTAGATCTTGGGTCAGAGCTGTTCTAAAAATAGTAGGGGAGTTTTTAAACTGTTGAGTCAGTGCAATTCAACAGAATTGTTTCTCTTCTTTGTCTCCTTTTTTTTTACTTAAAAGATCAAGTCTCTCAGTGGCCAGCATGATACAAGAGAAAGTATCTTCTAAATTTAAAACAGTAAAATTATTACAGGAAGGTGGGAGAGCCAGTATTAAAGTCTTCATGACTTTGTTAACAGTCTGTATATGTTGAACAAGATGGTACTCACCGGTCAGGGTCTTCTTTGCCCAGAGGACAGTCTGAGCTCTTCCTGGGCAGCACTGGCCCAAACTCATGGGGCTACAGCATCAACCACTCTTTGGACTATGGATGTTGGGGATAGCACCTGTCCTGTGGGAGCTACGAGAGCTGCTTACACTTTTCAGGCATTTGTTGGTGGTGTTGTCAAAGACAAGACTTTTTTTCATCAAAGAGATTTCAGCATGCACTTTACTTAGGAAATTTTCCCCAAAGAGGGACCAGGCATTCTGGCTTGCATAGCAGCTGATGAGAGAGCTTAGTTTTTCCTTTTTCACAGTTCACTGGCTGCAACATAGGTCTAGTTGTCTCTGTTTTAGTCACCCCAAAAACTTGACTACTGCTAATCAAGACAATCCCTTTAGGCTTCTGTGTGAGTACTAAGAAGGCTCATCTAGTATCAACTAAAAAGTCTACTTGTTGTCTTCTTACTATAACTTTCACCAGGGGTTTGGTAGGAAGGAAATTAAAAGCTGACTCTATGATCCATCATTCGGAGTCCTCCTCCTGTTCTTAATTCCTTGAAAAGACTTCTCCCCCTTTTCAGTTTTCCTTTGGGGCATGCATTTTTCTAGAGTCTCTCTTTTGTAAAAGGTACATTGGCTTTTCTTTAGGGGCCTGTCTTTATCTCTGTCTCCTCATCTTCTTCTGAATAATTTCAGAACAGAGGCCAACAGATGAGCCTGTTTCTTCAGATCCCGTCTCTTTCTTTTTCCTTTCCTTTTTCTTGCTATTTTATCCTTTTTCTTTCTTCTCTGCATTTTTTTTTTTTGCCTTTTCCATTTCCCTCTAGCTCCCTAGCCTTCCATCTTCTCTCTCTTTCTATGTCTTCTTCATCTTCTTTCACTTGCTTATTCTTTCTTTCTCTGCATTCTCTACATTTGCTACATTCAGGGGCCCACACTGGCTTCATCTCTCAGTATTTCAGCTGTGGTTCCTTCTGCAATAGGGATTGGCACCTCCTGGAGTAAGTAAAGCCCTCCCAGGGAGCCAGGCCAAATCGTACCTCCTCCTAGTGTGGGGAAGGGAGGCCCTATCTGTCCCATCTCTTCTAGCCCCTTTGCTGCCTTTGTGTCTTTCAATATCTCACAGTTTTACACATTAATGTAGGTTGATGTTCTCTCAAGTTTGGTAAGGCTTCCATATCATATAGATAGGAATATTCTATTTTTGGATCTTGGGGCTTCCCTTGACGGGTTTTTTTTTTTTTTTTTTTTTTTTTATTACTGCTTGGTGGAAGCTGTTGTTCACATAGGATGTCATCTCCCCTGTGGGCCCTACTGGGCCCTTGCGCTCTGCACCCTTGCCGGCCTCTGCCCAGCCCATTGTAGCCACTGCTTCTGCCCTGTGCTCTCTCCCAAGCCCCCACCCCACCCTAAGGCTAATAAACCAAACCACAGTGGCAGCACCGGGGCACGGGGCCCCAGGCAGGAGAGGGAGGCCCTGTGCTGTCCCAGGCTGATCATAGCTCCAAGGACCAGGGGCTGGGTGGAGGGATGTCCCTGTGGTACATGAGAGGGTTGAGAACTCTGTTTCCTCCCCCTCTTTCTCACTGCTGCTCCTGGGAAGCTTTTTAGCATGCTGGCTCCTGTCCAGCCCCTCTGCAGGCCTCCTCTGGCTGTACTCCTGTGATAGTGGCTGTTTTTTTAATTTTTGTCTCATCAGCACTACACAGACAGAGAGACCAGGCTGGGACCTAAGCCAGTGGAGATAATCTCGGCAGTTTTAACCTCTCAGACAGCCCAGTACCACACATACACACACTCACACACCTAATTCAGAGCTCATTTGTTAGTAACAGATTGAACTTCATAATGGTACCAAGATTTCTAGAGTCATTTATAGGTCACACTTGATAGTACGAAATTTAAAGACATCTCTTGGTCAGGGGATCCCCTTTTTAAATAAGAGTCTACGAGAATTGATACCCAGTGTGGCTTTTACAGAGAACTTAGTGCCCGATGTCTCATTCCCTACCATGGCCCCCAGAGATGTTCTCCCACTCTCGGGAGCTCGCTGCCATGGAGTCGCCTTCCATCACTTTACCTCTTGGCCACCACAGGTGGAGAGACCTCAACAACTCGAGGAGGGGTGCACCTTCTCTCTTCCTGGGTCCAATCTAAGGGCTCAGTCTTCAGGGAGATGGAACCAGGGCATGAAAATTCCAGCCCACCAGCCCCACACTGCAGGCCTAAATTTATTGCCTCATGTGGGTCCATGCCCTGGAGCAGTTGAGCCAATACAACATACTCCAAGTAGGAAAGAGGAAGAAGGTTTATCAGGAGGTACGATACAACCAGAGACTCGACAGTAGCGCAGGTGGTTCTCCATGGAGTCTTAAAAGACAATTTTTACATTAGAATTTATGTATTGTTGTAACAGAAATATTTTATGTTTTAAGCGTGTAACCCACAGATAACTGCATACATCACAAAATAGTCACAAAAAAAACTCTTCATTAAACTACAGATATGTATGTTAGACACCTGGACTGTAATCTGTGTGTTTGTAACAGGCAAAGACAAAACTTCCGTAAAAACTCTTCAGCCAGTGGAACTAGCCTGCTGAAGTCCCTCTGAGATAAGCAGCGAGGAGGAAAGTTGTGGACACACAAAAGGCAGCCTGTTTATCTGCTGTTTTCCAAGCTGAAGGCCATCTCCTAGAAAAGCCAGGAAGAGGAGGGAAACCAAGGTCGCAGGAGCTGAGAGGGCTCTGTATCCCTTTGGAAAGAGGCCAGCGCAGAGGCCAGAGGAGCTGGTGCAGTAAAAAAAACACCAAACAGATTATTAAGAGTATGTGAAGCTCTCAGTTAATGCATTTTGGAAAAGGGAAAACATGTCTTGGCCTGGGCAGGGGTGGCGGAGGTGGCCCAAGTCCGGGGATGCTGCGCGCTGTGCCCGGCTCTCAGCACAGCCCAGATCGCCGTCGCAGTGGCTGGCAGACCGCCTGCAACCTGGGCGCCCCAAGGCCAGGGCAGCGGCAAGGCTGCGGGAGAGCAAGAGGCAGCTCGGGCCCGCCTGGCCCAGGGCCGGGACGCCCTCCGGCCTCACCCTGCTGTTGCCGCCTCCTCTTCGTCCCTTCCCTCTGCTCCCAGCCCCGAAATCCTGGCCAGAGCCAAGGGGCGGCGGAGAGGAAGCCCGGAGGTTAAGCCATGGAGCGCGGCCCCGGTGGAGCGGGGGTGCGCCGCTGGCACGGTGCTCCTCACCCGACCGCGGGCTGGCCGAACTTGCGGTGGCTCTGGCTCTCTTGGGCTGGGGAGAGCACTTCCCTGTCCTGGCCACCAATACACCGGAGGCTTGGGCTCTGAGCCACGTGGGGCAGTTGCAACACTAGCTGGAGACAGCTATCTAGGTAGAAGAACTGGTCAGGATGCCCCGGGTCCCCTGTGACAACCAACCGTACCTTTGGTACTGTAGCTTTATCTAAGCTCCCTTTGGCAGGCCATCCCACCTTAAATGCTGGCCACTCCGGCTCACACACAGTTTTCAGTTTCCTCGGGGTCCTAGTTACCCCATAGTCTCCTATCACCCCCCTTCTTAAAATATTTTAACATTGTTCCCAGTGGGGTTGGCTTTCCCCGTGCGTTCCCCATGTTCCTCTCGGCGTTGGATTTCCCAGGGACCCCCTCAAGGGGGCCCTCTTCTGCCCTGCTGAGGCGTCCACACAGGGAAGCAAAGTTAACAATTCCTGGAGCACTCAGTGGCCCACGTCGCCTTGGGTGATCCCCCACCCCCGCACCCCGTGGGTCCCCAGAGAGTTGGTGGAAATCACCAGGTCAGCTTATTCTCTCCACAGGTGGGCTTGCTTCCTGGGCCGGGAGCCAGAAGTGCTGCAGGAAGGAAAAACGAGGCCCAAAGGAGAGAAAGAATCACTTGAACACCTGTGCTTAAAGAAGAAGTCGCTTTATTCCAGCCAGGAGAGCTGCAGTGGGCCAATGTCCAAAACGGCCGAGCTCCCAGATCCGCTTTGTCTCTGTCTTTATTTATAGAGTCTACGCAAAGAGCAGACAAAGGGCCTTCCGCACGATTTCCTTACTGGCATCAGCCAGTTTACAGACTTCCATGCTGCTATCCTATCGGCATCAGAAGTGCCTCTTATCTATTTCTTTCTATGAATTTCTAAGAGCTGTGTCATCACAGGAAACTCTGTGAGGACATGTCCTTGGGGTCTGTGAGAGGCCTCTGGATCTCTGGCATTCCAGATTAGAATGTAGCTTTTCAAGGCATTCTCTCTCAGTCAAATTGTTTTTTTCAGAAGTTTTTTACGGTTAGAAAACATTGAAAATTCTCTGTTCTGCCAAGTCTGTACCTGATGCAAATAGCTATTGATTTTTAATTTATGAGGTCTAACAATTAAGTTTGCAAACTAATCCTAGAAAAAGTGCCACATACCTCATTGCTTAATATCACTACAGTCACCTTTGAAGTACTCCCCTTGGGAAGCCATACACTGTTGCCCACACCTAGTCTACCCTTCAAAACAATTTTGGAACTCTTTCTGGAATGGCCATCACACTGTAGTCATATTACCCTTGATGTCCTGAATGTCATCAAAATGTCTTCTTTTCAACATTTTCTTTATCTTTGGGTAAAGGAAAAAAGTCATTGAGGGCCAGATCAGGTGAGTAGGGTGGGTATTTCAATACAATTATTTGTTTACTATCTAAAAACTCCCTCACAGACAACAATATAATTGTTTGCTAACTTGCCACCATACTGCCTTGTGCAGCAGCCACTCCAGAGAACCGTTAAGTTTATGGACTTAATTGTCAGACCTCATATATTTAACATTACATAGTGTCAGTTCTGACTCCAAAATTTTTGGAAGGATACTCACACAATCAGCTTGGGTCAGGTGCTTGTTCAAAGCTAATCAACTTAGGTAGTAGGTAGATTATACGGTACAAAATGATTCACACTCCCCTGTGCCATTGCTGCTGAGTCAATTTCTACTTCTGGTGACCTTATAGGACAGAGAAGAACTGCCTCATAGTTTCCAGAGAGCACCTGGTGGATCCAAACTGTAGAGCTTTTGGTTAGCAGTCATAGTTCTTAACACCTATGGCCCAGGATTTTCACACAATGATTAGAGGGGGCTCTCTCACTTTATCCTTCAGAAGGATGCTATTCAACTAAGTAACCTTTGCAAAGTGACATAACTTTTAAGGGGAAGAGTTGAGATTTTTGAATGCAGGTACCTATGTTGGAGTTTAAATCTCATTTATGGATCACATCCTTGGAAAAATTTACATTGGAACAAACAGGTTGAATCATGATAGCTGCTGTTGAATGGCTAAAGGAGTTGGATGTGTGAATGCCGTGGTGGTTAAGACTATGGTCAACTTGGCAACTCCATGTTTGACTGCTGTATCAAGTGGGAGGGGTGGGGCCTGTGATGGCTTCCTGCCGCTCAACTCTCATCTCTCTGCCTTCCACCACCTACTTCTTGTCTGCTCATGTTACCAGCAGCTCCTGCTATTGTTTGCATCTGGTTCCTGGACCTGAACTAGCAGCTGTTGGATTCATCAACCCTTAAAGTTGGTGTGTGAGAGTCCTGTTCCCTGAAGTGCCGATCTTGGGTTTACCAGCCCCTGCAGCTCCATGAGTTAGCAGAGAACTCATAGTCTCGCCTGCCAGTTTGGGATCTGATAACCTACGCAGCCAGTGATCTAGAACTCTGGTCTTTGACCTGCTGACCTTGCGTTCACCAGCTCCTGTGGCCACATGAGACTCGTGCCAGGACTTGGGATGTTCAACTTCTACAATCGTGTGAGCTGTTTCCTATGATTCTTTCCATGTACATATACATGTTACTGATTTTGCTTCCCTAGAAAACCCAGCCTAAGACAATTTGGTACCAAGAGTGGTTCTAGGGAAACAAAATTGTAAAAATGAATCTTTTAAAGCAGTTCTTGAATCTGACTAGTACTAAAGCTGTTGATAACTCCTTCTAGCAGTAGAGAGCGTGGTGCTAGTCCATGCGCTGAGGTGGCAGTATACATCCACAAAATAGTACCACCAATAGATCAGGTATTAGTGCAAGGTGAGGCTAAGGGTGAAAATATATGTGATGACTTTTTGAAATTATCTGAGGATAGAAGTATAAGGAAGTTTGTTGGTTGGTCCTGCTTGCATTAGACAAACTACCAAGAGAAAGAGATGAGCTCAGGGCTTTGGAATCAAAGCTCAAGTGCCATCTAAGACACCTCAAAGGTTCTACTTGCACTTTCAGAGAAAACTCATTACTCGTAACAAGAGCCGATACTGCCGAAAGCCAACTACAACTAGACTTAAATCCCAGCTAGCCCCAAAAGGTGAAGTTCAAATTGTGACCCGGGAGGAGATACACTATACTTCAAAGGAACTACTTGACTTTCTAATACTCACAAAGAAAAACCTAGGGAGTATGCATGGGAATGGCTCCTGAGTGTGTGAGATAATGGTGCAAGGAACATAAAGATGGATCAGTCTGAATTTACTGAAGTGGGTCCACTTAGCACAGATTCTTCCTTCAGTGTTTCAGCTTGAGAAGTTAGGAAAGGACCAAATAGTTTGTTTAGCTGGATTGCTGAAGCATGGATGATTCAGTGGCCTGCACTAAATCAAGCTGAATTGCCAAGCCTGTCTTAGTATACTTTAGAAGAGGGTATCCAAAGGCTTAGGGAAATTGGCATGCTAGAGTGGATTTATCAGGTTAAACAGGTTAAATCTTCAAATCTGGATGTTTTATGCCCTGAAGACATACTTTTTACCACAACTGTGAAAAACAAATTTGTAAAGGGAGCTCCAGGATCCCAGCAGTCTACTGTGATGGCCATTTTATGTAAATCAGATAAGATAGTGGGAGATGCCCTAACTGAATTAGGACACCTAACTACGAAGGGGCTGATTGGACCCTGTGGTGGTAGGGGTAAGTGGCTGCACTCAAACAGCAAAGACAAGGTGGGTGTGCTTATAGTAATGGACAGTGGAAGTAAAACAGTAATCAGAACGCGAAGTCAAGCCAAGTTCCGTCATGTCGGATGCGATGTCTGACCTATGCGGACATGTGGAGCTGGCTGCTTAGTCATGGTGTCACTAGGAGTGAAATAGATAATAAACCTATGAAACATTTACTTGATCTGTATGGATGGATGAATTCTAGGTCAGGTGAACAGCAGTTTAACTCAAATTGCCAGAATAGAGAGTCACGGTCACTCAATCAATTCCCAGACTTGAACAATTTTAAGGACCCACAACCCCTTGAATGAAAGGGAGGCTAAGTCCCTTTGACAAAAATTTATACTGTTAATCTTTCTCCCACCTTTCCCCAAAGGGATCTATGGCCTTTTACAAGAGTGACTGTTCACTGGGGAAAAAGGGAGTAATCAGACTTTTGGGGGACTACTGGATACTAGCTGTGAACTAATTCCAAGAGACCCAGAAGTTCACTGTGGCCCACCAATTGGAGTGGGGCATATGGAGGTTAGGTTATTAGTGGCGTCTAGGCTCATGTTTGTCTCACCGTAAGTCCGGTGGGTCCCTGAACCCATCCTGTAGTAATTTCCCCAGTTCCAGAATGCATAATTGGAATAGATATACTCAGCAACTGGCAGAACCACCACAATGGATCCCTGACAAATGGAGTGAGGGCTATTATGGTGGGAAAAGCCAAATGGAAGCCACTAGAACTGCCACTGACTAGGATAACAGTGAACCAAAAGCAATACCACATTCCTGGAGGGAATGTGGAAATAACTGCCACCATCAAAGACTTGAAGGATGCAGGGGTGATTCCCACCACATCCCCATTCAACTCACTGATTTGGCCTGTGCAAAAAATTGATGGGTCTTGGAGAATGACAGCAGATTATCGCTAACTTAACTAGGTGGTGACCCCCAAATACAGCTGCTGTTCCAGATGCAATTTCATTGCTTGATCATATTAACACACCTCCTGATACATGTTATGCAGCCATTGATCTGGTTAATGCCTTCTTCTCCATAGCTGTGTCAAAGGACCACCAGAAGCAGTTTGCAGTTATCTGGCAAGGTTAGCAATATACTTTCAATTGTCTGCCTCAGAGCTACATTAACTCCCCAGCCGTATGTCATAAGTTAGTCCACAGGGATCTTTATTGTCTCTCTCTGCCACAGATGACATACTAGTCCATTACATTGATGACGTTATGGTGATTGGACCTAGCAAGGAAGAAGTGTCAGTGAGTCTGAACTTGTTAGTCAAACATTTGGGTGCTAGAGGGTAGGAAATTAATCCCACAAAAATTCAGGCATCTTCCAACTCAGTGAAATTTCTAGGAGTCCAGTGTTGTGGGGCATGTTGTGATATTCCTTCTCAAGTGAAGGATAAGTTGCTGCACCTGGCTGTTCCAACAACTAAAAAGAGGCACAGTGCCTAGTGGGTCTCTTTGGATTTTGGAGACAACACATTCCTCATTTGGGGGTGCTACTTTGGCCTATTTATCACATAACTCAAAAGGCTGCTACTTTTGAGTGGGCCCCAGAACAAGAGAAGGCTCTGTAACAGGTTCAGGCCACTGTGCAGGCTGCTGTGCTACTTGGGCCATAGGATCCAGTTGAGCCAATGGTATTTCAAGTGTCAGTGGCAGACAGAGATGCTGTTTGAAGTCTTTGGCAGGCCCCTGTCAGTGAATCACAGCACAGACCATTAGGATTTTGGAACAAAGCACTGCCATCCTCTGCATATAACTACTCTCCTTTTGAAAAACAGCTTTTGGCTTATTACTGGGCCTTAGTAGAGACTGAACCCTTAATCATGGGACAGCAAGTCACCATGCATCCTGAACTGCCTATCATTAACTGAGTATTGTCAGACCCGTAGAGTGATAAAGCTGGATGAGCACAGAAGCAATTCATCGTTAAATGGAAATGGTAAACATGAGATCAGGCCCATGTAGGACCTGAAGGCACAAGTAAGTTGTGCCAGGAGGTAGACCAAATGCCTGTGGTCTTCACTTCTGTAACATTACCTTCCATCTCCCAGTTTGCACCTTTGGCCCCATGGGGAGTCCTTTATGACCAGCTGAGTGAGGAAAACTCATGCGTGGTTTACAAATGGTTCTACACGATATGCTGGTACCACTCAGAAGTGGACAGCAGTAGAACTACAGACCCTTCTTGGAACTTCCCTGAAGGACAGTGGTGAGTGCAAATCCTCCCAATGTGCAGAACTTCGAGCAGTGCATCTGGTTGTTCACATTGCTTGGAAGGAGAAATGGCGAGATGTACTGTATACTCATTTATAGGCTGTAGCCATCGGCTTGGCTGAATGGTCAGGGATTTGGAAGGAACATGATTAGAAAATTGGAGACAAGGATTTATGGGGAAGAGTTTGTGAATAGACCTCTCTGAATAGGCCAATAAAGTGAAGATATCTGTGTTTCATGTGAATGCTCACCAAAGGGTGATCTCAGCAGAGGATGACTTTAACCAAGTGGATGACACATTCTGTGGAAACCAGTCATCCTCTTTACCCGGCTACCCCTGTCATTGCTCAATAGGCTCATTAACAAAGTGGCCATGTTGGTGTTGAAATGAGGCATAAGTGACTCCATTTTGAGGAAGGGCACAGTAAAAATTTAAGGTATTAAAGAAAGCCCCAGGAAACAACTTAATAGCAGAAAATACCATGGAGTAATCTCACCTTTGTCTTACAAAACATCTGTCACAAGACAAGGCCTGGGGACAGCCTTGAAAGTGACCCCTAGACCTTGACCACATTTTACAACCAACAGGAATTCCAGGTGGCCTTAACCAATCAATGTAAAGGTCAGTTCCCCCTCCCTACTTTGTAATCTCACAACTTAAATACTGGGTGCTGAGGAAGCTTGGGGTTGCCCCCTGCTCTGTGTAGTTTGGGGTGCATCCCTGGTGCAACAGTCTTTTTCCTATTGGGCATATTTTTAATAAAATTTTACCTTTAAAGAAATGCTGGGTTGCGTCTTGAAATCTGAACCCCAACAGTGGCAGGGATAGGAATTATTCATGGACCTAGCAACATGGACTTCTACTCACCAAGGCTGACGTGGCTACAGCCACTGCTGAATACCCAGTCTGCCAGCAGCAGAGACCAACACTGAGTCCTCCAGGTGATCAGCCAGCAACTTGGTGGCAAGTTAATTACATTGGACAGCTTCCATCATGGAAAGGACAGCATTTTGTCCTTACTGGAATAGATATTTACTCTGGATATGGATTTGCCTTCCCAGCACACCATGCTTTTGCCAAAACTACCATCCATGGACTTACAGAATGCCTTATCCACCATCACCATCATGGTATTCCACACAGTGTTGCCTCTGATCAAGGGACTCACTTCACAGCAAATGAAGTTTGACAGTGGGCTCATGCTCGTGGAATTCACTGGTCTTACCATGATCCCCATTGTCATGGATCAAATTGTGTCCCCCCCAAAAATATGTGTAGCCATGTGCCTGGGCCATGATTTCCTGTATTCTATGAATGTCCTCCATTTTGTGATTTTCCTATGCTGCATGCTGAAGCATTAGAGTGGAAATACAAGGACAGATGTGTGTTAAAGAATTAGTGCGGGACTGTAAATCCCTTCATAGGATCACCTCCCTGCTCCACTGTAAAGGGAGTTAGTTTCCCTGGAGTGTGGTTTGCCCCACCCTTAATCCTTTCATTATACAAGAGATAAAAAGAAAGGGAAGCAAGCAGAGAATTGGGAACCTCACACCATCAAGAAAGCAGCACCGGGAGAAGAGCACGTACTTCAGACCTGAGGTTCCTGCGCCAAAATGCTCCCTGGACAAAGACTGATGCAATGCCGAACTTTCTTGCAGAGCCGACAAGGGGGGAAATCCCTCCCCTGGAACAGACATCCTCAATTTGGACTTATAGCCTACCAGACTGTGTAAGAATAAACCTTCCTTTGTTAAAGCCATCCGCTTTGTAGTATTTCTGTTAGAGCAGCACTAGCTGACTATAACACCTATCAACCTGAAGCAACTGGCATGAAAGAACAATGGAATCACCTCCTAAAGACACAGTTACACTGCCAGCTAGGTGGCAATACTTTGCAGGGTTGCGGAAATGTTCTCCAGGAGACTGTATATGCTCTAAACCGGCATCCAAAATGTGGTGCTGTTTCTACCATGGCAAGGATTCATGGGCTCAGGAATCAAGGTGTGGAAACGGGAGTGGCACCACTCATTAAGATTCCTAGTGACCGACTTGTAAGATTTTTGCTTCCTGTCCCCACCATCTTATGCTCTACAGGTCTAAATGTCTTTGTTCCAAAGGGAGAAATGCTGCCACCTGGAGACACATCAACGATTCCACTGAACTGGAAGCTAAAATTCTACCAGGCCACTTTGGGCTCCTTGTTTGTCTGGATCAACAGGCAAAGAAGGGAGTTACCGTACTGGTCAGTGTGATTGATCCTGACTACCAAGATGAAATTGGACTGACATTACATAATGGAGGTAAAGAAGCATGTGTCCGGAATGCAAGAGATCCCTTAGGACACCTCTTAGTACTACCATGTCCTGTGATTGAAGTCAATGGAAAACTACAGCAACACAATACCAAAATGATTGCTAGTAGCTCAGACCCCTCAGAAATGAAGGTTTGGGTCACTTCACCAGGCAAGAAAGCATGCCAGCTGAGGCGCTTGTTGAGAGCAAAGGGAATATGGAATGGATTGTAGAAGAAGGTACCTCTAAATACCAATTACAGCCACGTGACCAGTTGCAGAAATGAGGACTGTAATTGTTATGAGTATTTCTGCTTTGTATGTATGTATATTTTTGTTTCCTTATAAAGCATAAGATGTAAATGGGGCTAATGCATTCTCAGTTGTACCTGTGTTAATTATGTCATGTTAGACATAAATGACTTTGTACTTGTATTCCTTCAGAGACTATGGATGGTTAGGGGAGATATGTGCAGCTGCCAAGTTGACAAGGAGTGGACTGTGGTGGTACAGACTGTCAACGTGGCAACTCCATGTCTGGCTGCTATATCAAGTGGCAAGGGTGGGGCCTGTGGTGGCTTCCCTCCCCTCAGCTCTCCTCTCTTCATCTTCTACCACCTACTTCCATTCTGCCCATGTTGCCAGCAGCTCCTACTCTCTTTTACATCTGGCTCCTGGATTTGAACTAGCAGCTGCTCAACTCATCAGTCCTTACAGTTGGCAAGTGAGAGTCCTCTTGCTTGACCTGCTGATCCTGGGTTTGCTAGCCCCTGCAGTTCTGTGAGTAAGCAAAGACTTCTCGCAGTCTCTCCCGTCAGCTTGGGATCTGCCGACCTACACATCCGGTGATCTAGAACTCTGGTCTCTGACCTGCTGACCTTAGGCTCACCAGCTCCTGTGGCCACGTGATGCTTGTTACAGGCCTTGGGACATTCACCTTCTACAACTGCATGAGCTGTTTCCTTTATACAAATCTTACCTTGTACATGTACATGTTAACGATTTTGCCCCTAGAAAACCCAGCCTAAGAAAGATGTAAATGTCAGAACTAAGACATTTAGAGAGACACCCTCACATAAGGGAAGGAAAAAAACCCAGAACAATCTAAGAAACTTGCCCAGACACAGAATAGTTTGTTTCTTAAGCACTCTTCTACCAAGGTATTTCAAGCTATGGAATATGAATCATATGGTATTGATATTATAAAGATAAGAGTGTATGCCAACTTGAAGTTTATTTCAAAATGGCACATTGTGGGTCATCCAAAGTATGAAAAAATAAAATGAAGAATATGAGTTGTTTCTGTTCAAATGAAAAATTAGATAAATTTTAGATAGACTGATGATCATTTTCCAGAAGAAAATAAGTACGCACTTACTGAAGTGTCAAAACCTCAATTCAAATCTTTATACAATGTATTCAAAGGCAAAATTCAAATTCATCACTGTGGTTAAATTACATTTCAATAAATATTTGCTGAAATAAATGTAACATCATGATATGGACAATTTATTGTACACATTATTACACAGGCAAAAGGAAGAATAAAAATCTTACTCTGTAGAACATGAGAAGACAACAAACAGAACAAAAGCTCACTGTTGTTGATTCAATTCTGACCCATAGCAATGCTACAGGACATAATACTTGTAACTTAGGTCATTGAGCACATACCTTATTTCTAAAAGAATATACTTTGTGGTAAGAAGAAAAAGGTGTCAAATTTAGTAGACATTTTAAAAAGCAACCAAACCCAATGCTGTTGACTCCAACTTATAGCAACTCTGTAGGACAACGTAGAATTGTCCTGCAGAGTTTCCAAGGTGTATCTGGTGGATTCAAACTGACAATGGTTCGATTAACAGAAATAGCACTTAACCACCATGCCGCCAGGGTTCCCATACATAGAACAAAGACAGATGTGATTACACACATGGAATGAATGAACATAAACTATGTAAGATTAAGCATGTAATCTTTAACTGCATTCACATGATATACATAGTTTTATTACTATCTTAACCTTTTATAACGAAAATTGCTTATGTGAAACTGTAAAATTGGTAGATGTATGCCAAGTATTACTTCAGGGCTTTATATAACAATTTTATTGGCTGTAATTATGTGTGGGAGGGAAGAGAACTGCTTATTGTATATAACTGTCCTATTTATGGAGACATAATTTAACAGCAAAGTTATAGGTCTTTATTATCACAAAGAAAAAAAATTTATTAGTTATTTTAGAAATGTTACCTAAAACTATGATGTTTCTTAAGCAGTACATATATTTCTCGCCTAACTCCATTTTAATAGTTTATAAACTACATAAAATGAAGCTATGTAAGTTATTTAACATTTTAGACAGTTAAAGTTACAAACGGAACTAAAGAAAGGAACTTGGATTATATTTAAAGATTCTAGCATCCACTTTTAAATTTGACACCTTCTCCTACCTACCACAAAGCACCTTCTCTTAGGAATGAAGTATTTGGTTAATTATTCTTTTTGGTGACCTCAATTACAAGTAGGACAAGGCCAAGAAGCCACAGATACAAACTCTCTAGCATCAGTGAAAAGTGACAGTGAAGAACCAACCATAGGCAGGCCAAGGGTCACAAAAAGCACAACAGTCTGAGTAACAAGAATTTGGTGAAAAAGATAAGTCTTACATGTCTAAATGCTTGGAGGGAGTCACTCTATACATTACAATTGATGATTTTCATACCCATCCAGAATCATCAAAAAAGACAAAATAAAAGTATTCTATAAAGTGAATAGGATAGCATCATACTTTTACTAATTTTCACATTATAGCAGAAGTTGCCTTTTATGCATCAGAATCCCAATTCTCCTCTGTCAGTCTCAACAAAGACTGAGTTTTCCCAAAGATTGGAAAATTCTGTCAGATGGTTCACTATGTTCCTTGAGTATCAACAAGTTTCATTCTATGTTAGCTTGTTCACGTTACTTGTAAGAAGTTCAAAACTACAGAAACCTAAGTCATCAAATGTAACTACAGTAACACAGCATTATTAGAAAATGAGGTGTTCTAGGTAAAACATTTAATTTTACATAGACATGTTTTGCTGATACTCAAGAAACCCAGTAAACTACCTGGCAAAATTTTCCTGTCTTCAGGAAAAACCCTGTTTCTGTTGAGACTGAGAAAGAAAGATTGGGATTGTGATGTATCAAAGTTAACTCCTGCTATAATGTGAAAATTAGTAAGGGAGCTCATTGCCATGAATATTTATAAATACTTAAGTACCTGGCCAGCCTAGACCACAAAGAAATATAAAGCCACAAACAAAACACTACAGGAATAATAAAACCCAGTCCTTATCACAGCTTTATTTCTCTTGGGTTGTCTAGGAGAATATCCAGCACAGTGCTGTATTAGGATGACACATAAAACCATCAGTTTCACTTCCCAACTCTGCTAAATGTTTTGATGAAGATGCACAGGAACAATGTCCTTTTAATATATCTGATAATTTAGAAGTCTTGTCTTGAAGACGTCGAGAATGCCTCACTGGTGTTACAAAAACTTGAGCTCTTTAAATATAGAATCCGTTTCATCAAATTGAGCACTGGAAAATTAAAACACAAAATTACTATCAAAGTTCAAAAACATGTGAAAACTTGTTTTCTATTTTTATACTACTTATCAAATTTTGTGCATTTCAGCCGTCTGCTTACTTGTTTTACAGAAAGAGGAACTACAAGATCCCGAAGTGAGTAATTTTTTTCTTTACTTGATGTTATAACTTCTATACAGTAGAAACCTAAATATCTGTAGAGCTGGCTAACCATTCAATCCAAATCTGTTGATATTAGCAATACATAGAGGGTAAAGTAAAACCATGTAAATGTTAGAGAAAAGCCAATACAGTATTTAAAAGGTAAAATGTCCCAATCATAGTCCATTTGTGCAAAAATCTTTGTTATAAAAAAATACTGTGTTTATTATCCAAAAGTGTAAAAATAAATCTTAGCACATTCTATTTTAAAAGTTTACCTCTGTAAATACAGCATCATAGATACACTATATTTAATCAAACAGCTCTCCCTAGTTTCTTTATCAGGACTTTCAACATCTTTGGCTGTATCTTTTGTTTTGTCGTCTTGCCTTTTTTCTACAGTCATGAAATATCACACTTCTATAATGTTTATTTTTCAGTTTTGGTTTTCCTGGTTCCAGTATAACACTTATCTCTTTGATGTTGACTTCCTGGACTTGTTCCTTGGTGGTATAAGCCTCCTCAATATTTTCTCCTGTACAAAACACATGTATGGATTACGCTTTGCCCGTGTGTGTGTGTGTGTGTGTGTGTGTGTGTGTGTGTGTGTATGCATATATAGGTGTGTATATAAAAATCTTTTTTACTGTGTTTTAAGTCAAAGTTTACAATTCAGTCAGTTTCTCATACAAAAACTTACCCTTAGTCATGTGAACTTAGCTGCTCTCCCCACACTGTGACTACACACTCCCCCCCTACCGTGTATTTCCCATGTCAGCTTAACCAGCTCCTGTCCCTTTCTTCTCCTTTCACCTCCAGACAGGAGCTTACCCAGTTAGTCTCCTGTATTTACCCAAGCAAGCAGCGCCGTCTTCACCAGTGTCATTTTGTGTCTTATAGACCAGTTCATTCTTTGTCTGAAGAGTTGGCTTCTGGAATGGTTCCAGTTCTGGGCTAACCAAGAGTCCAGGGGCCATGTCTTCTGGTGATCCTCCAGGCTATCAAACCATCAAGTCTGGTCTTTTTCCTAGAGTTCGAGTTCTGCATCCCACATTTCTCTTGCCCCGTCAGTGACACTGCTGAGTTCCTTGTAAGGTAGTCTTTGCATGTGGCTAGGCACCATCTAGTTCCTCCAGTCTCATGTTAATGTAGTCTCTGACCTACGCAGCCCTTTCTGTCTCTTGGACTCCTACCTTCCTTGTGTCTTGGATATTCTTCTTTCTCCTTTACTCCAGGTGGGTCAAGACCGATTGCTACTTCTTAGATGGCCACTCGCTAGCTTTTAAGACCCTGGATGACTTTGGCCATATTATAAGAACAAAATTCAGAAGACATTACGTTATTAATAGTTCACTAGATTTTCAAAAGAACCAAACTGTCATCTCTTAACTACTATTTTTTCTTAGCAAACACTGCTGCCAACTATTTAACAATTATTTACTAAGTATCTTCTGTGTGTCAGGATTGTAGACACAAGAATGAAATCATCCCTGTCGTTGAAAAGCTCACAGTCACTGAAGAAACATATCTGAAAATAAATAAATATAAATATGATAAATACTATAGTTGAGGCAAGAACAAAGAGCTATATAGAATCTCAAAAAGAAGCAATGACTGTTCCTTGTGGGTAAGGTAAACAGCTAGGAAAGGCTTCCCAACTGACAGTTAGGTTGGGTACTGACAAACAAGTATTTAACAAGACTAAGGAGGACAGTCTTAGCATGAGACATGAATGGAAATGATCTATTAAGACAATATTTGAAGGACCAGTGTCATCAGAATACAGGATAACGAGTGAGGCAGGAATAGGGGGAGGAGGAAGTGAGCTCCACTTGTCTAGGGCTAGGCTGTAATGAACTTTACATGTAAGAATTTTGATTAAAAAACAAAACAGTGCAGAGACAGATAAAATTATATATGGTCACCATTAAAGAAGGTCTAGAATGACAGCAAATGAAAACCAGTAATCTGTGACACTAAGAAGACAACGCTGTTGGAAGAGGCTAAGCAATGTGGCAAAAGTGGGGAGAGGAAAGAAAGTCCAGTTTAAGGGATGATTCTGAAATGGAACCGTCAGGATTTAATGGAGACGTGAATGCACACTGGTGCCTAAACGAGGGTGCCTGTGTAACAGAGACATCAAATTTCTGGACTGTAATGGCAGAGCAGGTTTTTTTTTCTTTTTGTTTCCCTGGTCCCTGTTTTGGTATAAGGAAGCAGTGAGGAAAGACAAAGAGTTCAAAATAAAACATGTGAAATTTGAAATAACTGTAAGACATTCTAGCAAATCCACTGAGCTGACAATCCCTCTAGATTTGATTAAAGAAATTATTAGAGATTTTACTAAGAGGTATTTTCGTTGCATGGTAACTACCTATGGTTTTTTTTTTTTTGAATAGAAGATGAAGGAAGGACAAAGGGACTCCATTAATTCAACAAACATTCAAGTGCCTAATATATGCCAAGCACTGCATTAGTTCTGGGGATACAGTGGTGAAGAAAATCAAGTACTGTCCTGACTACTGAGTATATAATTCAAAAGGAAGACAGAAAGGGTACAAAAAAAGGTACACTAACTTAGCTTGGTTTGTGTGAAGGGTCAGCGAAAGAGACCCCAAGCAAATTACATTTGAACTGAAGTTTAAAGGATGGACAGGAGATAGGTAAAGAAAGAGCAGAAGACTGCCTTGGAGAGGCCAGGAGGCAAGAGGTAATACGGCCCCAGCAGGAAATGAAAAAAAAAAGAATAATAATAAAGTAACTTCGGGATTGTAGGAGAGAGGGAGAATGCCATGAGAAGAGGTTGCACTCAGGGATTTAAGACGAGAGAGAGGGCATTTAGGTTACACTGCTGAGAATGGATTGGAGGGGGCAATTGTACAAACACAAGCAGCAAGGAACTGTTGCTGTTGTCCAGGTGGGCACCCAGGTGGCCCTGACCGTGAGGGTACAGACAGAGAGAAGCCGACGGATTGGAAGAGATGGGTGGCAAGCGTGCTTCTAGCTTGGACAACTGTACGGCACACATTGAGACAGGCAATCAAAATTGTTAGATTTACGTGTTCAGCTTTGGAAATACTGACTTTGAGGTACCTGAGACACCCAAGTGACTGTCTCACATTTCCCAATAATGTTCTCTCACTGCTTAAAACTAATTTTGCTTTGTAATAATGGTTTTATACTTGAAGCTTCCAATTATGCAATTCAGAAAGCTTAGAGTTTATGGATACCTTTTTGTCCTCATCTAATGTAATAAATGAATCAAAGAGAAGAAATATTGATAACTGGAAGTGGAATGTATGAAGTGAGTTTAAGGAAAGCAGAAATCGTGAAAAATGAAATGGAATGAGTAAACACTGATATCTGTTTCAGTCAGCTAGGGCTGCTCTAACAGAAAATACCACAAGTGGAAGGCTTTGTAAAGAGAAACTTTATTTGTCACAGTCCAGTAAGCCACATATCCATTTATGAGTTGTAAGTCCATTCAATAAGAGAAATTGTCACAGTCCAGCAGGCTCAGTCCAAGTTCCAAGAGAGCATCTTGGCACAGGAACCTTAGGTCCAAAGGATGTGCTCTGCTCTGGGTGCTGCTTTTTGGTGGTATGAGGTTCCTAACTCATTCTGTTCACTTCCCTCCCTTATAATATCCTAGGAATTAATGAGCTGAAATGGACTGATATTGGCTGTTTTAAATCAGATAGTCATATGGGTCTCTCTACTGGGAATGAAAAATTGATTACAATGAAATTAATTTCATCAACGAAAAAGAATAGTTCAAGATCTAAACTGAAATACACCTGTCAGTGACAGGACAATATGCATATGCCTACAAGGAAGACCACTTAATACAACTACTATTTAAAGTGATGTATAAGCTACTAATGCTAAAGGTGAAGAAACTGAAGATTTTTATCAACATCTGCAGTCTGAAATTGATCAAATGTGCAATCAAGATGCATTGAGAATGGTGATTAGAGTGTGAAAGTTGGAAATGAAGAAGGATTGATATTGGAAAACACGGTCTTGATGACAGAAACAGTGTTGGAGATCATGTGCTAGAATTCTGCAAAATCAACAACTTCTTCACTGCAAATATCTTTTTTCAACAAAATACAAGTGGACCTAGCCAGATGGAAAACACAGAAACAAAATCAACTATGTCTGTGGAAATAAGCCATGGAAAAGCTCAACATCATCAGTCAAAATAAGGCTAGTGACCGACTGAGGAACAGACCATCAATTGCTCATAGGCAAGTTCAACCTGAAGCTGAAGAAAATTAAAACAAATCCACCAGAATCAAAATACAACCTTAAGTATATCCCACCTGAATCTGGAGACCATCTCAAAAGACAGATTTCAGACACTGAACACTAGAGACAGTGAGAATTAAGAGGAATATGGCTTTTTAAGAAATTCAAAGGCACTTGACTTATTTCCACTTTGTTCTTTGCAATTAGAAGATAAAATCAGGTTATTCCTTTTGTTTGTGGTAACTAGTCTTTCCTAGTTTTGCTCTACCTATGTAAGCATTTCTTCTTAAGCCCTGCTAGCACAATGGTTAAGCATTAGTTGCTAACCAGAAAGTCAGCAATTCGAATCCACGGGCTGCTCCATGGAAGCCTCATGGGGCCATTCTACTCCATCGTACAGGGCCACTATGAGTTGGAATTGACAATGGCAACAGGTTGGATAGATTTCAGTACAATAAGATTATATATATATATTCTATGCTCCCTCAAGGCACAGTAACAGCCATTAATAGATGGAAATAGTCTCTGTTCAACCAAACATGCTAACAATAGAAGCATGTACTCGTCACATGCATATTAACCTCATTGAACTGTTTTTTTGTATTGTGTGTAACAAATTTATATTATACAATGTTTAATTTTATTTGAACATTATTCCTAGCCTTATATCCTTATAGTTTAAAATCATTTTGTGTACTAAAAAGAAGGATTCTTACAAGAATTCTGAAAAAGCAACTTCGCAGCATGTATTAGGAGCCTTAAAGACTCTTGCTAAAATTAACCCAGTGAAAATAACAAGATATAAGCAGAGACAGTACATAACAGGTACTCAAATGCTTATTGATTGAGTGATATACAGTATTATAGGCAAAACTGGAAAGAAACTTACATTTATATGTACTGATTTCTTACTCTATTTATTAATAATGGCTAAAACTTGACTTACTATGTGCCAAAGATTGTGATACTTTATTTTTTAAAAATATGTTCTTTACATAGATTGTGTCAATGACCCCAATAATCCTGAGGAAGATGTTAACATTATCCCCATTTTAAAGATAAGAGATTAAACTTCTCGCCAAAGGTCACAGCAGTAGGCATATAAAATATGCTCACACCTTATGTACCTGGCAGTTAATGTCTCTTACATCACATCTCTATTTCTACCAGCAAAATAAATTCCTGAATGATACTCTACAGCATGGACTACATCACAGAATTTAGTAAGTAAAAGGTCTTTAGAGATCATTGAGTTAAACTGCTTCAATTTTTAGACAGGAAACTAAGGCCCTAGAGAGGTAAAGCCACTTTTACAGATATTCAAGGACGAATTTAGGTTTGGGACAGCCAGCCGGCCAAGTGCCATCGAGTCGGATCCGACGCATACTACATAAACCCACGGAAATAGAGGCAGGTCAACAAAAATATCTACACAACTTAAAAGTCAAAAAAGATAAAAGAAAAAAACTCATTCAACAAAGAAATTTAATAAAATTACAAGTCACTTGAAGGAAATCAAAGAAATAAACTTACCAAAATTAACTTTTTCTTGACTCTTCATTGTTAGAATACCTGCAATTGCATATCACAACTCAACAGGCTTAATTTTTTTTAGCGAAGAAAGTAAATCAGTAAGCTCCTTATTCTCTAGGTTAAGTTTAAAATATAAAACTACAGTGGTTAATACTTCATATTTTAAAATAAGGCAGTGGTTTTGTAAACCATGCTCTCAGAACAACTTATTTTGTTATTAAAATTGGAAAATGGCTCTTTTCCTATTATAGAACACAAATAGTTTTAACTGGTTTCACCAATTAAAAAGTTTCCTCAGTCTTTCTTAAAGCTTTTGTAACTTGTTTGACTGATGAGAACAAACTTAAGAAACAAGTAGCAAAAAAAATTAATACACACTAGAGAGCTAAAATAGCTCCTACGTCTAAGTCCATGTTTATATCTGTTTCACATGCTGTTACAAAACATGTCTGAATAGCATAAGATTGATCATTCCAACATATTTCATATCGACTTGACGGCACTTGGCTTGGCTTAAGTAATTTAATAATTTCCCATTGCATGCCACACATTATAAAAATTTATTATCTTCTGTTGAGCTACCATGGCAGTTAATGCAACACATACAATGTGTATATAAAAGGGGAACTCTGGCTTATAGTCTCAGTCCTTGAACTTCTCACCCATCCTGCTTTCAAATTTTCTTAGCTGATTATGACACTTGTTTTCCAAATTCTCCTCTGGTGTCACATTTTTCTCTTTACACTACTGCTTGTTATGTGCAGTCTTCGTACTAGTTAGACATCTGAGCTACTCTGCCATAAAATGGCCTTGAGTAATACAGGGTCACTATGAGTTGAAATCGACTCGATGGCAGCAGGTTGGTTTTTTCTTGGTTTTAAAGTCTCTTCTTGTCCAGTGTAGTCGAGATGGTTGTCCATACTTCATTCAGGTGAGATTTGTGAAATATAACTACCCTTTAGTGAAGTATTTTATACCTAATAGTCATTGAAAGAATGTACACTATTTTGAGTTGTTATTCAAATACTATTTCTTGGCTTTGCTAAGACTACGGTGAATAGACTTTTCTTATGGAAAAATAAAAAAAAAATGAATTGGAAAAAACTTTTTTCTCTAGGAGCACATTTCTAAGAACCTGGTGAAAGGGAAATAAGTTTTAGAACCATATGCCCATAAAAACAAACAAACAAACAAAAACCTCAGGACATGATCTGTTCTATACGGAGGTCTTTTTCTACCAATAGCTTGAGAGAGATGAGGTATTATGGTATCAAACTGCTATGAATTCAGAAACATCAGAGAAATGAGTTTAATACTTTTATGTATGGGGACAAGAAAGAGCATACTGTCCATAAATGTGAGTACAGGGCTTGGATGTATTCATAAAGTGAAGGAAAGCACTCTCACAAAGCCATCAGAGCTCAACATTTTAAAAGTCAATTTGACTCCACTTGCTTTATAGTGAATAAACACAATTTTAATATTAAAAATTGAATTTCCCACCTGAAAATGCACAGAATGAAATGTTGCCCTGAAACATTTCTCTGAATAAGTTTTATTAAATTTACATTTCAGCTCATATCCATTTTCTAAGGTTTCACTATCCCAAGTACACAGTAAGGTTCGCCAAGCCAAGTGCCGTCGGTTAAGAAGGCAAAAAATAGCTTCCCCCTACTACTATATACATACCACAATTTTACCACATTGCATTGCAGTGTGTTCAGAAACAACTCTCAACCACCCACTTGCCCTGTATTAAAAATGAGTTAAGTTTTCTCACCTGAGGGCCTGCCAGGATGGCTCTCTCATAGATGGTAGTAATATGTTCAATACGACTTATGACTGGTTGAAGACACACAAGGAACACCCAATACGTCACAAGCTTTTTGACATCTGTAATATTTTTAATCAAATCATTCAATGCGAGCAATATTTCTTCTTTAGGGCATCCCTAAAAGACTAAGAAATAAAGTACGTGATATCTTTAACCTACAAATTATGAAACATTAATGATGGTTGTTGCTGTTAGGTGCTGTCAAGTTGGCTCTGACTCATAGCAACCTTATGGACAACGAAATGAAACACTGCCTGGTCTTGCACCTTGTCCACAATTGTTTTTATACTTAAGCCCATTGTTGCAGCCGCTGTGTCAACCTATCTCATCGAGGGTCTTCCTCTTTTTTGCTGACCCTTCATTCTACCAAGCACAATGTCCTTCTCCAGGGACTGATCCTTCCTGACAACATGTCCAAAGTATGTAAGACACAGCACTCTGGTTAGACTTCTTCCATAACAGATCTGTTTATTCTTCTGGTAGTCCATGGTACGTTCAACATTCTTTTCTAACATCGCAATTCAAAGGCATCAATTCTTCTTCTGTCTTCTTTGTTCATTGTCCAGCTTCCACATGTATGTGATGTGATTGAAAATACCATGGCTTGAGTCAGATACACTGTAGTCTTCAAGGTGACATCTTTACTTTTCAATACCCTCAAGAGATCCTTTGCAGTAGATTTTCCCAATGCAGTGTGTCTTTTGATTTCTTAATTGCTGCTTCCATGAGTGTTGATTGTGGAAAATTAATGATTAAGCTTACTATAACCAAGATCACTGGTAAAGGCAGAAAAAGCTTATATGAAAATGTTCATAGAACCCAAAAGTTACCATCATTTTCCTTACTCCACGTTTATTTTGAATACCCATTAAGAAGCCTATGAGTCATGAGCACTAGCAGAAAATAAAATACTAGTGTTGTGTTGGTAAAAAATGACTAATACTTTACTTGGTCTTAATGTTTATCCTCTTATATGTTGTGAGGCTCCATTTGTCAATACTTTATTTCAAACTGTTGCATCTACAGTAATTTCATGAGTGAGGAGTCTATAGGATTTTCTTCCCCAACTGTCTTCATCAAATGTTAATATTAAGATGGAAATGAATCTGAAACGGTTTGTACACAGTAAGTTATATACACTTTAAAAGTTATTGCTGCTAGAGGTTATTGAGTCAATTTTGACTCATAACAACTGCATGTGACAGAGAGTGCTCTAGTGTTTTCTTGGCTGTAATTGTCCACGGAAGCAGACTGCCAGGTCTTTCTCCCATGGAGCCACTGGGTGGGTTCAAACCACCAACCCTTCTGTTAGGAACCAAGCACTTAATCTTTGCACCACCAGGGCTCTTTACTTAAAAAAGTAAAACAAAAAACCAAACCGCTGCTGTTGAGTCAAGTCCGACTCATAGTGAACCTAGAGGTCAGAGTAGAACTGCCCCTTAGAGTTTCCAAGGAGCACCTGGTGGAGTTGAACCGCCAACCTTTTGGTTAGCAGACACAGCACTTAACCCACTATGCTACTAGGGTAGGGCAAATAAATTCCACAATATCGAAACAAACCTCAACTGAGCAAAAAGGAAAATAGTTTCCCTGGTTGTAACTTTCATTTGTCTTTAGAACCACAAAAAGTTTAAAGATACTCATCAACATGATGCTAAGATTTGAAATGATACCCCGTTCAAAGTTACTATGGGCTATCAACATTAGGAGGTGAGCAATGCAAGAAGATTAACAGTAATTAGGAAATGAAGAAGATATTCTGGAGTTGATTATTCTACTCTTAAGACTTCTGTTCAAATAACAAAATTTTGCAATATTTTTAAAGCCATGATGGTGTTGGCTTAGATTAATGGAAATTTGTTTGCAAATGTTTCAGTTAACTTTAATCTGTAATAATAATGGCTCAACAACTTAGTCACTGGTAAAATATATGTACTAAAATATGTACAAAAATTTGTAAACATGTTCAAATGAATGTAAGAAATAGAAATATCAGAGTTGAAAAGCCCACTTTCTCAACATCTTAGAATATTAAAATTCAAATATCAAAACAAATTATTCCTTTGGTATACTTATATGAAGTCACTTGAAAATGCAAAGACTAATGTTAAAGTGACCTAATGTTACTGACATAACTTGGTCAGAAAGGAGGACCACCCGACCTCATCAAGTGACTTTCTCAAAGGTCACCAGCAGACTGCAAACACCACACAGACAGACAGATAGCGCGCCTCACTGATCAGGCTCAGGCATTCAGAAAACGTCTTGCTCACTTTTTCAGCAAATCTTTGTTCATTGTCTTCTGCCATGGTAGAAAGACTGGGCTGGTTTTTCATTCTGCCCTGCAGCCTCAGGCTGGGTCACTACCGAGCTAGGAGGTCTTCTCAGCACTCTTCCTTTGCTAGCTTTCCACTCCTTCAGATGAGCTCTATGGCTGAAAGAGCATACCAATATTACCACGATGATGCTGATGACAGAACTCTCTCAAATAAAGAGAAAGCTAAAAGATGCTTCAGGTTCTTAAGTAGTTACACACTACGAGGTGTGACAATTAAGTTCGTGAACATAATTGTTCTAAGTGCTTCATTCCTCATCACTGAATATCATTATGGTCACCTTCAAAGTACTCCCTTTGGGAAGCTATGCACCAGTGCTAGCACCTAGCCTACTCTTCAAAGCAATTTGGGAACTCTTTCTGAAATGGACATTGCATACACTGGCATGGTGGCAAGTTTGCAAACTTAACTGTATAGTTGTCTGTGAGGGAGTTTCTAGCTAGTAAACAAATAGCTGTATTAAAACATCCTCCCTACTCACCTGATCTGGCCTCCAATGACTATCCTCTTTACCCAAGATAGAGGAAATATTGAAAGACATTTTGATGACATTCAGGACATCAAGAGCAATATGACCAGAGCTCTGATGGCCATTCCAGAAAAAGAGTTCCAGAATTGCTTTGAAGAGTGACCTAGGCACTGGTGTCGGTACATAGCTTCCCAAGAGGGGTACCTCAAAGGTGACTGTCGTGATATTCAGCAAGGAGGTCTGTGGCACTTTTTCTAGGATGAGTTTGTGAACTCACTCGTCAGATCTCATAGTTCCCGAACCTGAAGAAAAAGAAACACTGAACACGTCAAAGTCGGGGACACGCTTCAAGACGCCCAAGAACGCATTTTTAAATGGAGAATTTATAAAATGTTTTTCAAATATTATTAGGCATTTTAAGAAAACCAAAAATACAGTAACTTTCAGGTCCTATAATTCCACACTATCTACTCAGATTTGTCTTGTGTGACAGAAGAGATCGTTCAAAAGAAAATTCTAGTACACTGAAGGAAATTCAACACCAAATTCACAAATACTACTCTATTGAAAATTAAAGTCATAAAATGAAAATTTCATCTACTCACCTTCTCTGTTCTGGAGTTTCTCTGGGCTGAGCTGATCTACTGCTGACAATTGCCTTTGCTATGGTATGTCTTCGCGGGTCGATGGTTTCTGACTTTTCTGTCTGTTTGATGTTAGAAGATGGAGCAGCTCTGGCTACAGTGTCAGATGCCGTGCTTCTTGATCGTGCCTTATTTCTTTTTATGTCCTGAGAGGCACTGGTTTTGACACTGGATAAATTTGTTCTTAATGGAATCGATTCTTTTCTATGAGGCCCTTTCCGAACTGTAACATTGGCAGAGGGTCTACCGATGCCTTGTTTTATCTTCTCCAGGGTATTATCGTGGTAGCTTCTGGGAGGAGGTTGCACAAGCTGTCTGTTCTGAGATACAGTGCTCACAATTTTAGTGGTAGTGGTTGCATTTGTGGCTCTGTAGCTTTTCACTGCGGCGCTGCTGGTGCTCACAGGCTCAGGCCTGGTGGCATTCAACACAATAGCTGAAGGTTTCTTGTTTGCTGCACAACTCTCATCTTTGACTTGCAGAGGTTTTCTGGACGGATTTATCATAGACTGAACAGCTCCTCTACAATAAGACCCAAGAAAAGTTTTCCTGGGCCTGTTAGCTTCTTACTTATACTTTTTTACTGTAAACATTTGTTTCTTTTTATTACTTTTTTTAAAGGTGGAATGCCTGGCTAAATGTTGTACACTGATGCTGAATGTTCATCCTTAGTTGGTAACAAATGAAAAGATTGACTATCCTCAAAATTAAGTGTATCAGCTTCTAAAGCTGAATTGGTTAACTCATTAAGTTTTGAAGTAATGGAATTTTGTTCCATTATCATGTTATTTTTGCTCCTTGTAGGTGCACAGGCATTTTATACAGCCATTTTACTAGTTATTTTAGACAAATCAGTATTTTAGAACTCATTTCTTTCATGAAGAGTTTTAGTAGGGGAATAAAAAGACTGTTTATAGGTTCTATGTCCATTGTTTTTAGATTTCGAACGTTTATCCCTCTTGGGGTCTGGTCCTTAGATGTCATCATTCTCTGGTCTATATTAATTAAAAAAAATTAAAATAAAAAATCTGAGTATGTACTAAGAAGTTTCTTTTTTTGAAAGAGCATAGAGACAGTGAACATTAACCATAAACTCTGATTTTATAATTTTCAAGAGAAAAATGTAGCAGTATGCTTGTGTAAAGCTTCACAGTACTAGGAACCCTAGGAGGTACTTCTGCTCTGTACTGTAGGGTCACTATGAATCAGAGTCAAGTCAAAGGCAATGGGTTTCAGGTTTTATACTTTTATATTTTAAATAGACAGAAAAGCTAAATTTAATTTCACTTGTCCTAAGAAACAATTTACTTTAGTAAAATGTAACCTCACTGTGGTGGTCAGGATAATGTCAACTTGGCTACTCCGTATTTGGCTGCTGTATTAAGTGGCAGGGCGGGGTTTGTGGTGGCTCCCCACCCCTCGGCTCTCATCTCGCGACCTTCCACTGTTACTGCTGGTCTGCTCACGCAGCCAGGAGCTCCTGCTCTCTTCTTCCAGCGTCTGGTTCCGGGACTTGAACTAGCAGCTGTTGATCTCATCAGTCCTTACAGTCAGCGCTTGAGAGTCCTGCTCCCTGACCTGCTAATCCTGGGTTCGCCAGCCTCTGTCGCTTCGTCTTGCCACCAGCTTGGGATCCACTGACGTACACAACTGGTGATCTAGAACTCTGGTCTCTGACCTGTTGACTTTGGGTTCCTCAGCTTCCATGGCCACATGAGGCTGGTGCCAGAGCTTGGGACATTCAGCTTCTGTGATTACGTGCGCTGTTTCCTATATCTGTATCTATCTATCCATCCATCTATCTATATTATAAACCTTTCCTTGTACCTACACGTGTTACTGGTTTTGCTTCCCTAGAAAACCCAGCCTAAGACACTTATACTATAAACAAGACGACTGAGGAATTTAAAGCTACTCTTAACACTTTCACCCCATAATATCCTCATTCCAAACTATTCTTTTCTAGTCAATAGGATCTTCAGTTACTCCCTCCCCCTAAAATCTAAAATTTATGATACATACACTCACAGCTTAATTTACATTGAAGAATATGAACTCTTAGCTTCCAGGTGGCTAAGTAGCACTGCATTTAGGATATTTGTCCAAAGTAAATGTTTCCTCAAGCGGTTTGTCCCCAAATCCTTTTTACTGGTATAGATTGGCTACCCTAGGCCATGAGAATCTCTCAGCAGGTGATTATACTAAGAGTTGTTACTGTGTTTCAGGGAAGAGGGTTAGAAGACTAAGACAAGAACAGTTCCTAACTCAAGAACAAAAGAAAAGTTATCTTTGGAGGGGGCCTCCTCTACCTATAAAGTCTTCACATCCTGGAATATAAGTTTTTGTTTTTTCCCTGCTCACCAATAGAAAATTTCAACTTTTATTTCTCAAATACTGCTCTCTTTTCTTTCCTCGTGGAGTTATCCATTACGATGAGGACTTCCGCAAGCCTGACACTTTGCACACTTTCCATTCCTCAGCGCTGTGTTCCGGGAGAATTCACAGGCTCGATCCTGTACTTTGCCGATTTGTTCTTCAGTTAGCCCACTCTTTTCAGACACGTTTTTAACAATTATAGTTATCATTCCTAAGATGTCGGATTGTTTCATAACTGCCACATGTTCCTGGCTTATGGTATCTCTTTGAAGACATTTAAAAGTTCCCTTCCTTTGATACAGATTCTCCTGACTTGTTAGTCTGTTAATTCTCTGAGTTGGATTTTCTGATGCTTGGTTAATTTTTGACTATGTACTGACCATACCTGCACAAATTTAAGATTGTTTTAATTGTAAGAAGCCCCTTTATTTTGCATACCACTAAGAAAGGGAAAAAATACCATCCAACTAGATATACTGCTAATTCTAAGACAGATTCCCAGTTCAGAAATATTAACACGTGAAAAACTATGCATCTCAGGCTTGTGTAATCAAATGTGTAACCATAATTGTCAACTCCAAAAATATCCTGTTTTGTTGATTATAAAATGAATAGTTTTTCATATGTTAACGTCCCTGAACTTGGAATCTGTCTTAGAATAAACAGTGTCTAACTGGAGGTTTGTTTTGTTCTGTTTTTCCTCAATGAAAAAAAAAAATTTAAGTGCTTCTGAAAACGAATAGTGACCAAGTGCTAACCAACAAGGTTGGTGGTTCAAAACCACCAGTGGCTCCGTAAGAGACAGATGTGGAAGTCTGCTTCTGCAGCAATTTACTGCCTTGGAGACTCTAGGGGCTCCCTATAAATCAGAATCGACTTGACAGCAGTAAATGTTCTTGCATGTGCCTTTGATATCTGTGTGCTCCGTTTTCCTTTGGAAAAGGACAGAATTATTGACATAGCTTGTACTATCCATTTTTATAATTGAGAAGGAGGGTCAAAATGTGCCATTGAACAGAGTATCTTTGTAGCTATCTTCCAAGTGTGGTTGCTTTTTGTTCCTTCTAGACACTGCCAGTCACCCGTAACACAGCAATGTCTCCTACATTTACCATGAAGGGGCAAATACCTCTCTTGCCACTACTGCCTGGCTCACTGCTTGTTGTAGGGTGCGAGGAGATGATGCTCAGGGCCAACCTACCAGGCTAGTCCCAAGTGGTACCTCAAATAATCAGGCCTCCTATAGAGCTCAGTTTCTACTACATCTGGGTTAACAGCATACTGAGAAAATCAGAAGCAATCTTTTTGGATTTTTTTATTGTGCTTTAGGCAAAAATTCAGAGCAAATCAGTTTCTAATTCAACAATTTATACACAAATGATTTTGACAGTGGTTGCAATCCCTGCATATGTCAATGCTCTTCCCTTCCATACTCCAATTCCTTGCTTCCATCCACCCGTTTTTCCTGACCCTGCCTTTTCATCATTGCTATAGACTACGGAACTAAGATGAATGTTCCTCACACGTGTTTTTGACAGACCTGTCTAAACTTTCGTGAACTTTGGGAACGGCTTCTGTGTCCAGGGGCCATAGTTTTGGCAGTTCTTGCAGTCCCTGTCAGACCAAAAAGGCTAATCTTCGTTTTTGTGAATTTGAATTTTGTCTGACATTTTCCTCTGGCTTTGTCTAGGATCTGGTAAATTGTGGCGGCAGCCAGGCACTGTCTCGTTCTTTAAGCATCAGGCTGGTGGAGGCTGCGGTCCTTGCAGTCCATTAATCCTTTGGACTACTATTTTCCCTTATGTCTTTGGTTTTCTTCATTCTCCTTTGCTCTGGATGAGATGGGACCAATAGATGTACCTCAGATGGCCACTTGCAAGTTTTTAAGATCCCAGATGCCACTCACCAAAGTTAGATGTAGAACATTTTCTCTGTGAACTTTATTATGCCAAATGACCTAGATGACCCTGACAACCATGGTCCCTAGTCTTTGGCATCAGTAACTCAATCTCTCAAGGTGTGTGATCTATGAAGTTTCTATGACCTTGCCCTGGTTAAGATGTACTGACTTCATCTAGGCCATGCACTGTTTTTCCCTTTGTCAAAGTTCCACTTACCCATTATCTAGTTCATGTTCTTCCCTCCCAACAGATTGTTTCTTTGTGTGTATAAACCTTTTCTTGAGTTTTGGTTACAGTGGTCTCATATTTGTTCTTCTGGAGTGATTTATTTCATTTAGCATAATGCCCAAGTTCATCTGTGCTGAGGGGTTTCACAGCTTCATCAACTGTCATCTTTGTGTACAGAAGCAATCTTAACAAGAATGAATTTCTCTTCCCCCACCAAATTCTACCAGCCTGTTTCCCCCAAAATACTGCTTTCCCTCCTGTTTTAATGGATAAACTGATGCTGTGCCAGTCTAGGGCCAAACTCTCAATCTCCAATTCTGCTGTCCATTCGGTCCCTTCTCCTCTACTCATGGCATTTGCTACAGCATCTGTCTATCTTTCTGTATCGGAAATTTGTCCCTGTCCTGGTATTTCCATCAGCATATAACCACCATGTTTGTCTCTTATTAAAAACTCTTAAACCTCACATTCTTTCTCAGCTGATGCCTAACTTTTCAATTTTCTAGTAAAATGCCTTCAAAAAGATAGTTATACTCATCCTCTTCATTCTGTTGCCTGCCATTCTCTTCTCAGCCTATGTTTATCAGGAAATTGTCCCTACCACTCAACTCAAATTCCTAACGTCATCATTTCTATGATTTTACATGTTATGATCAAGTCTCAGTCTGTATCTTACTGCATCTCTCAATCGCACTTGATAGCTGATCATTCCTTCTATAAGCACTTTTTAAATTTTGCTACTGGATCGCAAGCTTTTCCTCCTCCTTCACTTCTTTTAAGTCTGTCTCTTCTTTCTAATCTGTCCAATTCAAGTTTTTAAATTTCTTCTGCTTTTTTAATTTTATACTTCCTAGGAACTCCTCTCTTTCTGTCAGTGCTAATAGAATTCTAGTACTTAGTCTTGAAATTGTTGGCTTTCTGAACGGCTAGCTAAAGGCCTCAGGACAAGGAGAACAGATCTTACTTAGTTCAGTGTGGAGACATATGTGAAAATACATAATCTTATTCTGTGGTTTTGACGCCGGTGGCATAGTGGTTAAGTGCCACTGCTGCCAACCAAAAGGTCAGCAGTTCACATCCACCAGGAGCTCCTTGGAGTCTCTATGGGGCAGTTCTGCTCTGTCCTACAAGTGTTGCTATGAGTCCAAACTGGCAATGGGCTTGGTTGGAGTCTATTCTACATTGTTATAAAACTGCTCTCAGAAGGATTATCTGAACAAAGGAGTCATAAGATATCCATGCTTTATTAGACTGTGAAATCAAATTGTTCAGTCGTATCAACTGGTTAAACGTTTGATCCAGAAAAGCTGCAACTCTGGCTGTCTTAACAGTTTGTTGCTCAAATAACATTTAAATTGACATCTATTTCTAGAAAGAATAAATATAATACTCATGAGGTTTTTTTGGTTAAGACAAAAGAGTTCTAGAATTTTTATTTTCATCATGTATAAGTATTAGAAACCCCATCATCCCACTAATGATTGAGAGTCACTATCTTATTTAAGTTACTATGATGTCATTCAGTCCCAAGGTTTTAAATAAACATCATCTACATAAGGCATTCCCTGGACTACAAATGAGTTCCATACTTAAGTCTGTCATCTTTGTGTATTAAGTCAGTTAGATCTGATTGGTTAGTCAAATGTTTGTCTTAACATATAATGTACCTTTCTGTGCATAAAAACAATAAAGAAACACTTCCAGATACAGCAAAACATTTTTAACATAACAGTATAGTAATAGTAATAATAATAATGTTTTGATGTCCCCTGCAAAGTAGCACCCCTTTATTATGAACCATTGTATTACCTGACATTTTTAATATAATAGGGTTTATGGGGGTGTTACTTTGTAACTACAGGTTGTACATAAGGTGGACATTCATAACCCGGGGACTGCCTGCAGACTGAAAATTCCCAAGCTTATACTGCCAGTCCCAATCTTTCCCCTGAACTTCAGACACGTAACTATTTGGCATCTATAAATGGATCTGTTATTGGCAACTCAAACTTAACACTGTCAAAGCAAAACTCTTGATTCTCCCACATCTCCCTCAGTTTTTCCCATCTCAAAATGTGGTATCATTATTCACAAAATCACCAAAAAATCTAGTCATTTTTTTCCTTAAATAAATAAATGTGGGATTTGAGAAAGGAGAAAAAGTCTATTTTAAACTAAGAAACTTATTAATGCAATGTTAGAAATATAGGGAAAAAATTTTATTTGGAAACAAAGTGAAACTTATATAAAGTTGTAAAAATAAAAACAGTTCAAAAGATATCCATATACTCTTTATATCTACATTTAGCCATGTTTAACATCTCACCTCATTTGCACTCTCTTTGAATGCGTGAATGTGGAATACATAATTTTTTTCCTCAACTATTTTACAGTAAGTTACATACATCTCATCGTTTTACTCTCCAAAATCTAAATATTCTAAAATTAAGGGTAGAGTTACCATATTTACCTTAGTACACTACTTTAATCTACTGTTCATACTGTAGTTGTCCACTGACATAATCATTTTCTTTATAGCATTGCCCCCAGTACAGGATCCAGTACAGGGTCACATATTATATTAATTTGTCGTGATGTCTGTTTAGCCTCCAACCTGAAATATTTCAGGATCATCTTTAACTTCATTCTTTCATTTGCATTCCATACCTAATCCATCACTAGTCTTGTCAGCTGTATCTCCTAAATATAAACCAAATCTGAGTACTTACCATCAGGAGGAAGGATATGAAGAGCTATTCATAAAGACCCCACATAAACTACTTAACACTAAAAAAAAGTAAATTAAAACAATGAGACTTACCTTTCAACTCCTGAGAATGACAATGATGTTGGAAGGAAATTAAGAAAACCAGGAGAACATGTATTTTGAGAAACAATCCACTGTATGTAATGCCACTGAGATTATGAAATGATAGCTACCACTTACTAAGTTCTCATTACATACCAGGCAAGGCATAGCAAAATACATACACCGTGTCAATTGATTACCAAGAAACTTATATTAACGAATGCTATCTTACTACAAGTATAATGACTCAAAGAGGTCAAGTAATTTGACCATGGTGACACAGCCGTAAGTGGCAAACTTACAGATTCCAGCTTAGGCCCTTGTTACTGCGAAGTCCCTGTTTTCAGTGCACACGAGAAGCCTGGAGGATGTCATTAGAGGCTATCTCTGGAGAGCAAGGGGACCCTCCAAACGCTTTATATTTATTCTGTGTATTAGTTTTTGTCAATCGTGTCCTATCTTTATCATTAAGACAAAAATAATAAAAATATATTTCTATGGAGGGTTAAGACTAAAACAAATGCTTGGTAAACATTTAGAAGCCACCCCCAAAAGCTCCTAAATACATTAAAAAGTTTTGCTAAATTATAAAAAGACAGATCTTCGTAGCATTGTATAAACCAGCAATCAATATTTTTGTACGTATACACACTTTGCTCTAAAATGACTTCCTCTCACAGTGTGAATTAATGTACAAAGTAAACGATGATCTGACAGGACACTGTCCAACACTGTACCACCAGGCAGATGCGTGGCTACTGAGAACTTCAAATGTTGTCCAAATTGAAACGTAGGGAAAGTAAAAACATACACCAGATTCTGAAGACTTAGTACCAAAAAAGAATATAAAATATCTCAGTAGTAATTTTTTACCATAGCGGTTCAAGTCCATCGAGGCACTCCTTGCAAGCTCTATGGGGCAATTCTACCGCGCTCTACAGGGTCGCTGTGAGTCGGAATTGACTCAGGAACAGCCGGTTCACTTTTTGGTTTTGACCTGTATTATATCTGATGTTCCTATTTATATACAAAAAATGTTTTTCCTTTTAATAGACATTGCTCGAGTTTTTCTCGTCTTTCCTCCAAATAACAGACAGAAAGAAGGATTTACAGGTCAATACCATGAGGATCCGACTCGACGGCACTTGGCTTGGCTGGCCATTAGCTAAAACAATAACGTCCAATAAATACTGTTTCTAAGTGAAGATTTTACTTAGAAAATTGTACTACTTAAGTTCGCATCTTCTATATAACGAAACATTTCCCAATTCTTTCGCTTTTAAGAAATAATTTCATTAATAAGTGATAGTTAACATAAAATGCCCTATAACCACTCCACACAAACGCACATGCGTGATTCTGAAAAACGTGGAGAACATTATTTTCAACCTATTGTTTCTCAACGCTTTAAGAAAGTAAACACTTAGGGGTGAGACACCAAACTCCAAAATCTGCCTAATTCGCCACAAGTGGGTCGGATGCGCCACTTCAATTTCTTTCTTTTTATCCACAGATAGCACAAAAAAAAAAAAAAAGTAGCCCTGAAGCTCTAGGCTTCCGCAGTGTCTAAGGTCAAGGTGTTAATTTGCCGTCCCCGCCACCCAGCTGGCCGCGAACAGGGTCGGCGGGCAGTAGGGCCGCCCAGGGGCGCTCAGTCCGCGGTCACTCCACGGCTTGGGTGCTGCCGGTTACTGTCCATTTCACAGGGCACCCGAGTGAAGTCTGCAGAGGGCCAGCGTCCCGCTCACCAAGGGTGCGCACGACTGACCGGCGCGCCCTGCTCGGTGGCCAACCCGCCCCGAGCGCGTCTGCGGAGCCGCGGGGCCCGCCGAGCGCACTCCAGCGCCGAGGGTTCCCTCTGCCCAACGACCCACCTCCCGCCCGTCGCTCCTCCCTCACCTCGCAACTCAGGCTGAACACTCTGATTCACAGGTAACTGCAGATTTGAAGACACCACTCGGGGGCTCCTCGCAGGCCCGGAAGGAGAGCTCCCCCGTGGAGCATTTGAGCCTCGGGTCCCCACAGATACAAAGCCTGCACACTGAACCAGTTATTCTGCCTTAAATAAAACAGAGTGGCCGGATCTCCTCCCCCCACTCCCCCCCAGTGGTGTCCTGCTGAAATTGAGAGGACCAGCGGGTGAAGAGGGGTGTAGCCCAGTTTGCTGTTGCCGGCACCTTCTTGGATATGTATGCATCACTTAATTAAAGGGAACCCTGGTGATGTAGTGGGTTAAGTGCTATGCCTGCTTACCAAAAAGTCAGCAGTTCAAATCTGCTTGGAAACTATGAGGCATTCTACCCTGACCCTTAGGATCACTAAGTCAGACCCGACTGCATGGCAGTGGGTTTTTATTTTTATTTGGAGGAGGGTAGGTTCTGGAGGCTCAGTGGTTAAATGCTAACGGGCTTGGTTTGGGGTTTTGGACTGAGGGTCTCTAAGTGCTCAAACTGAACAGTACCCTTCCTACAGTTTGGAAGCAGTAGCCCAGCTGTGTGCATTCATTCATTCTCCTAACAGTTGCTAAGTCCCACCTAGGTGGTGCAAGCAGTCAATGTAATCATCGCCTAAGAAAGGTTGCAGATTGGAGTCTATCCAGAGGCACCTGGGAAGAAAGGACGGGTGATCTACTTATGAAAAGTCAGCCACTGAAAGGCAAGTTGATCTACTCCTGACAAGGTAGCCTTTGGCAGCCCTGCAGAGCCTAGTTCTACTCTGGTACACCTGCCATTGCCATGAGTTGGAGTCACGAGTTGACATCACAATCACTTTTTGAGTTTTTAGGTTATATACCAGAACTGTTGTTGTTGTTGGGTGCCCTGCAGTGAGTTTCAACTCATAGAGACACTCACTATATGAAGAAGAAAACACTGTCCAGTCTTGCACCGTCTTCACAATCACGATGCTTGAGCCCATTGTTGAGCTGCTTAGTCAGTCCATCTCTCTGGAGGCCTCTTTTTTTGCTGACCCTCTTCTTTCCCAGGCATGCTGTTCCTTTCCAGAAACTGATCCCTCCTGATAATATGATCAAAGTAAATGAGACATCTACGGCTAGCGTTGCGGAGAGTGGGAATTCCAGAACACCTAATTGTGCTCTTAAGGAATCTGTATATGGACCAAGAGGCAGTCATATGAACAGAACAAGGGGACACTGCATGGTTTAAAGTCAGGAAACGCATGTGTTAGGGTTGTATCCTTTCACCATACCCTTTTAATTGCCAAGAAAATAATCCGAGAAACTGAATTATATGAAGAGGAATGAGGTATCAGGATTGGAGGACTCATTTGCAACTTGCATTATGCAGAAGGCATCACCTTATTTGTGGGAAATGAAGAAGATTTGGGGCATTTACTGATGAAGATCAAGGACCACAGTCTTCAGTGTGGATTGCACCTCAACATCAGGAAAACAAAAATTCTCACAACTGGATCAGTAAGCAGCATTGTCATAAATGGAAAATGGATTGAGGTTGTCAAAGATTTCATTTTACTTGGGTCCACAATCAATGCCCTTAGAAGTAGCAGTCAAGAAATCAAAAGATGCATTGCACTGGGAAAATCTACTGCAAAGGACCTCTTCAAAGTATTCAGAAGTAAGGGTGTCACCTTGAAGACTAAAATGCACCTGACCCAAGCCGTGATATTTTCAATCACATCATATGTATGTGAAAGCTGGACAGTGAACAAAGAAGACAGGGGAAGAATTGATGCCTTTGAATTGTGGTGTTGGAGAAGAATTTTGAACATACGATGGACGGCCAAAAGAACCAACAGATCTGTTCTCGGAGAAGTACAACCAGAGTGCTCCTTGGAAGGAAAGGTGGTAAGACTGCAACCTACACAGTTTGGACATGTTGTCAGGAAAGATGAGTCCTTGGAGAAGGACATCATGCTTGGTACAGTGGAGGGTCAGCAAAAAAGAGGAAGACTTTCGAGGAGATGGATCAACACAGTGGCTGCAACAATGGGCGTAAGCATAAAAACAATTGCGGACATGGTACAAAACAGTGTTTTGTTCTGTTGTTCATAGGGTTGCTGTGAGTTGGAACCGACTCAATGGCACCTAACAACAACAACAAGTGAGACGGTTTCACCATCCTTACTTCTCAGGAGAATTCTGGTTGTACTTTCCAGACAGATTTGTTCATTCCTTTCGCAGTTTGTGATATATTCAATATTCTTCTCCAACACCACAGTTCAGAGGGGTCGAGTCTTCTTCTGTTTTCCTTATTCATTGTCCAACTTAGGCATGCATACCGGGCATTTGGAAACACCAGGACTTTGGTCAGGCATGCCTTAGTCTTCAAGGTGACATTTTTGCTTTTCTACGCTTGAAAGAGGTCCTTTGCAACAGATTTTCCCAATGCAATGAGTCTTCTGATTTCTTGACTGTTGTTTCTAGGGGTATTGATTGTGGATCCAAGTAAAATGCAATCACTGACAACTTCAATCTTTTCCCTGTTGGTCATGATGTTGCTTATTGGTCCTCTTGTGAGTATTTTTGTTTTCGTTATGGGGAGGTGTAACCCATACTGAAGTCTGTGGTCTTTGAGCTTCAACAGTAAGTGTTTCAAGTCCTCTACACTTTCAGCAAGCAAGATTGTGTTCTGTGTATAATGCAGGTTGTTAGTGAGTTGTTCTACAATCCTGAAGCTCCATTCTTCATCTAGTCCAATTTCTTAGATTATTTGCTTAGCACACAGATTAAATAGGTATGGTGAAAAATAAAACCCTAAGTCACGCCTTTCCTGACTCAACCATGCAGTGTCCCCTTGTTCTGTTGGAATGACTACCTCTTGATCAATGTACAGGTTCCTTGTGAGCACAGTCTAAGCGGTCTGGAATTCCTGTTCTCAGCAATGTTATCCATAAACTGTGATAACCTTGATAACTTATGATCCACACACTCAAATGACTTTGTGTGGTCAATAAAAAATAAGTAGACATCTTTCTAGTAGTCTCTGTTTTGGGCCAAGATTTATCTGATATCTCTGGTTTCATGTCCTCTTCTGAAATTGGCCTGAATTTCTGGCAGTTCCCTGCTGATACTGCTGCAGCCACTTTTGAATGATCTTCAGCAAAATTTTACTTGCATGGGATGTTAATATTGTTTTATAATTTCTGTATTCAGTTGGATCACTTTTCATAGGAATGAGGGTATATATGGATGTCTTCCAGTTGGTTGTCCAGGTAGCTGTCTTGCAAATTGCTTGGCATAGATGACTGAGCACTTCCTGTGCTGCATCCGTCTGTTGTAATAGCTCTAATGGTATTTCGTCAATTCCTGAAGCCTTGCTTTTTGCCAAAGCTGTCAGTGCGGCTTGGACTTCCTTTGTCAATACCACCAGTTCCTGATGATACAAGGAATGCCGATGAAGTTCGCAAATTCATCCTAGAAAAAGTGCTAAATACCTCATTGCTGAATATCACTCAGTCACCTTGGAAATACTACCGTTAGAAGCACTGATGCCAGCACCTAGTCTACCCTTCAAAGCAATTTGGGAATGACCATCAGAGCTGTCATCGTATTACCCTTGATGTCCTGAATGTCATCAAAACAACTTCCTTTCAGTATTGCCTTTATCTCTGGGTAAAGGAAAAAGTCATTGGGGGCCAGATCGGATGAGTAGAGAGGGTGTTCCAATACAATTATTTGCTTACTAGCTAAAAACTCCCTCACAGACAGCCATACAGTTAAGTTCTCAGACTTGCCAGCTTGGTACTGTGTGCAATGGCTGTTCCAGAAAGAATTCCAAAATTGCTTAGAAAGGAGGACTAGGCACTGACATTGGTGCATAGCTTCCCAAGGGGAGTACTTCAAAGGTGACTGTTGTGATATTCAGCAATGAGGTAAGTAGCACGGTAACAAAGTCGTTTCTACAACATGGTTGTAACTGGTATTTAAAGCCACTTTCTTCTACCACCCATTCTATATTTCCTTTACCCTCAAGTGGTTGTGGTTGTTAACCTGGTTGGGTAACCCAAACCTTCATTCCTGAAGGTCCTGGGCCATTACTAGTCATGTCAGAATTGGGTTGCTGTAGTTTTCCTTGAATTTAATCACAGGGCATGGTAGTGCTAAGAGATGCCCTGAAGGATCTCCTGTATTACAGACATACTCTTCTTTATCTCCATTATGTACTATCATTCTGATTTCCTGTTGGTAATCAGAATGAACTGCACCAGCTGTTATGCCATAATTCCTAGTATTATTTCTCTGTCCTCTTTGCTAATCTTGGGTTCGCCAGCTCCTGCAACTATGTGGATTATAAGAAGCCTTCAGCCAGACCCATGGACTTGTGACATTTCACTATCTACAGTTGTGTGAGACATTTTCTTAACATAAATCTCTCTCCGTATGTATTTGGAAACTCTGGTGGTATAGTGGTTATGTGCTACAGCTGTCAACCAAGAGGTCAGCAGTTTGAATCTGCTAGGTGCTCCTTGGAAGCACTGTGGTGCAGATCATATTGTCCTGCAGTGTTGCTATGAATCAGAATTGGCCTGAGAGCCGTGGGTATATCTATATATATATTTATATGCCTTACTGGTTTTGCTTCTCTAGAGAACCCAGACTCAAAAAACCACTGAGAGTCATTCTAGAAACAATTGTAAGGATGAGTTTTTTAAATTGGTTTTCAAGTCTGGCTAGTATTGAAGATGTTGATGACTCTACTTCCTTTGGTAAAGAGGATGCTACTAATCTGTGGAATGAGGTGGTAATAAAAATACATAAAATAATATCACCAATAGATCGAGTATTAATGAGAGGTGAGGCTCTGGGTGACTGCATGTGTGATGCCTTTCTACAATTTCATCATAATGAGAAATCTAAGGAAACTGGTTGGTTGGTCCTGTTTTTGCCAAACTGGTGAAAGAAAGAGACGAGCACAGACCTTCAGAGTCAAAGCTCAAATGCTGCATAAAGGACTTCAAAGTTTCCCCTTGTGCCTTGGAAGAAAGCCTTATTTCTTGTAATAACAGAGCTGATATTGCCAAAAACCAAACTATAATACCGGCTGAATTGTACACCAGCCGAATTCCCAACATCCGTTGGTGTCTGAATTTAAGTTGAGGGTATTAATTTGAAAGAAATGGGATTCTGAAACTTTGATGGAGATATAGGATCAGACAATTAGGAAGCTGGAGACATGAGCCCTTCAGTTCTGTTGAATCACTCCTGGCAACTGACTAGCCCTCTCCCTCCCATCTAAAGAGGTTATTACATGTTTGTCTGCTAAACTGCTGCCCAGTAAAACCATTAGCCCCTCTACAACCATCTTATGAGATTAACCCAGATGTGTCTTAAGAGCCTGTGTCTGAGTTATTACCTGTGTCATTGCCTAAGGTAGATGTCTCCCAAGACAATGCTGAATGTTGTCAAAACAGATCCCCACCAGCTGTTTTGGCTTTTAGACCTATAACTAGACTTAAGTTCCAGTGAGTGCAAGAAGGTGAAGTACGAAGTATAACTCAGAAGGAGGTATGCTACACTCCAGAAGAACTGATTGGCTTCTCTAAAATGTAACAACAAAAGACTTGGGTATATGTATCAGAGTAGCTATTAAGGGTGTGGAATAATGGTGCAAAGAACATAAAGTTGAATCAGTCTGAGTTTGTTAATATGGGCCCACTAAGCACAGATTCTTCATTTAGTGTTTCAGCTTGAGAAGTTAGGAAAGGGTCTAATTGTTTATGTGGTTGGATCTACGAAGCATGGGTTAATAACATCTCAAAACAAACTCTTGATCTTCCCAGACTTCTTCCAACAAAGGCCTATGCCATCCCGACTGGAAGGAAATCTGATCCTTCCAGTTGCTAAAGTTAATAACTTTTGAGTCACTGTTGACTCTACATCTTCTTTCATTCCCTGCATTCTGTTGTTTGATTTTCCAAATATACTTATAACTGAAGTACTCAGCTCTTGCCCTTCCCCCACTAATGCTCTGGTCCGAATTGCCATTGTCTCTGGCCTGGATGTTACAGTAGCCTCCCAACTGATCTTCCAACTATTTCGCTCTCCTGCTCTCACCAGGAAGTCAGATCACATCACTCCTCTACTCAGACTCCTGTAGTGGCGTCCTATTTAACTCAGTAAAAGCCATAGCCTTCGTAGTGGCCTGCAGGGCCCAATGAGACCTGCCCACCTCCTGTCCCCTTTTGACTCCCTTTGCTCCCTCTGCTGAAGCCATGTTGCTCACTCTTGCCGTGTCCCTTTGAGATTCCCTGACAGTCACAATGACATCTTTGCCATTCCTGTTATTTTACACTTGTTGGAATGCAAAGTCCATGAAGTGCCGTCCAAAAAACAAGTATGGTGCCTGGCACATAATAGGCACCCAGTTTGTTGAATGAATAAATTAATTTGTACATGTACAAGTTGTTCTTAAAACTGTTGGGGGTACTGTCTCCCCCTATTGGTATTAGACATTTCCTTACTTACTGTGACTCTGTGTTGGATTGAATTGTGTCTTTCTGAAATATATGTTTAATTTCTAACTGCCAAGCCAGGTGCCATCAAGTTGGGTCCGACTAATGGCAACAGCTATAAATACAACTCAGTTTGGAAATAGGGTTTTGTGTTGTGTTAATTAGACCATCTCTAAGTACAGTGGACTCTAAATCTAATTAAATCAACTATTAAAAAAGGAGCAAAATGAATACAGAAACACACAGAGAGAAGGGTAAGATAAACAGTGGAGACAGATGTATCTACAAGGATTTCTGGCAGCTACTAGAAGCTGAAATAGCCAAGGAAGGATGTCTCCAGAGAGCCTCAGCCTGAATTTGAACTGGTAGCCTTGCTATGAGTCTGAATCAATTTGACAGCAACAGGTTTGGTTTTTTTTTTTTTTTTTTAAGTCTTCTGAACTGAGAGAATATAAATTTCAGTAGTCGAAAATTCAGAGACAGCATGGGGTTCAAGGAATAAATTATTGGTAAATTTGCTAGCAATATGGGAGACAGCGAGCCAAAAGCTGTCCCCATTTGGTTTACATTTCTAGTGGGTTTTGTAGCCAGAATTCAAAGGGGTAGGCGTTTGTCACAGAACAATAGTGAGGAGTCATAAGATTTCATTACATCATAAGGTTTCATTGCATCTAACAAACATTGTGAATTGTCCAAAAGTTAGTCAAGGATAATCAAACAGAATAAACCCAAAAGTTTGTCACAGGATAGTCAACTCCATATCCTCAGAGATAGGGAGAGGAAGAGATAGGGAGAGGAATGTAGACCTGCTAGTCCACTCTGAGGAAGGTTATTAAGGCAGAAAATAGAATGTAGCTTAATAACTTCAGTGGCCTTTGTTAGGCCTCTACATTTACCATCATTTCCCCACTCCTTGTTTTATAATTTTCATATCTATGAAATAGCTTTTAAATGAAAGTAACTGTTTTGATTTACAGCATTAGTTCTGGGATCAAGTCTTTGATTATGAATTGACCCTCTACAACATGAGGTACAGCAAACAAATGATATATAAACAGTTATGAGCATGATTCCCGTTACTAGTGTGTGTAGCCAGCCTAGGTTGGGGTGTCATAAAAGTAACTTCTCAAGTTCTGTCCTGAAGAAACCTTCCTGCTGTTAGAGGAACTGCGATGTTATCTGGACTCTGTAGCTTTTTCAGGTCCCTGGGCAAGGTGGATGATATTATTTGGTTCAGTCTTCTGGGTAGGATCTAAAAAAAAGCTTTAGTTTCCAGGTTAGTTTTAGTCATCCTGAGAGACTAGGCAAGGATTTTTAACCAATGTTTTACAATTACTAGCACTTTCATTTCCTGTAGAAGTAATTGTCCTGGTCTTTAGCATGTTTTTACTGTAACTCTCCTGAGAGATTTCATACTCAAAATTTTCATGGGAAAATGAGTGGAGGTCTCTTCTTTGTATCTGCTTCTTCCTGAGTAAGGGTGTAGGTCTGCCTATCTGAGTAAAAATCTCTCATTGACAGTGTTAAACATTTATAACACCCAGGATGACAATTACTGAGTATCAGTCAGGACCCATGAAACATTATTTTATATGGAACTGTCGCAGTCTGAGAGATATAAGTTGTTTTGGAAGCCCAGACTGGAGTTACCTAGTTTTTCCATCTTTCTTTACTTCCTCTTTACCTTCTCTTCATTTTCTTAGTCTTTCTTCATTTCTACCTGCCTTTTTACTTTCTCTTCTTTTCCTTCTCTTCACTTTCTTAGTCTTCCTTCCTTACTTCTTTTTTACTTTTTTTTTTTCACCTCCCCTTCACTTTCTTAGTCTTCCTTCCTGACTTCTTTTTTACTTTTTTTTTTTTTCACCTCCCCTTCACTTTCTTAGTCTTCCTTCCTGACTTCTTTTTTACTTTTTTTCTTTCACCTCCCCTTCACTTTCTAGCCTTCTTTCTTTACTTCTCTTACATGGTAATGTCTCCACAACTATGATCCCATCAGATACCAAAGCAACTTTTTACCTTGGATTTTTAGTCTAAGTCAATAATTACACAGTCCCTCTTGGAGAATGGACCTATTGGGTAATTTAAGGTAGAGAAAGTAGCTATTGTGTCTAAGACAAATTTAATTTTCTTACCTTCCACAGTGAGTGTAACCCTTAGATCTCTGATGTGGCCAGAAGGCAGACAGGCCTTTGGGCTCCCGCCAGTGGTCAGTTCCTTAGACTCTTCTCCTGAGAGAGTCCAGGAGGGCCTGTCTGGGCCTTTTATTTGGGAGACCTGCTGAACACCTTGCTATAAAGAGTTCAGGACACTCTGCCTTAAAGTGGCCTCATTTTTGACAGTAACCGAGATCTATATTCACTGGCTAGTGAGGGATTTCAAGTCTTGACCTCTTCTGAGTGCCAACTGGGTTACCTCGAGGTGGGCCTGTCAGAGTTATAGCCAACAACAGATTTCTAATTAAACACCTTAAGGGTCTCCTCTACTAATTGGCAGAGTGAGGTCTGAAGTTTGTCTCAAGTTTTGTAATTTTTGTCTTATATCTGATGTGGACCAGGATAAAGACATACAGCAAAAAGGTTCAGTGGCTTGAGGAAACAGCTTTTCCTTTTAAAAGCTGTAGCCTACATGGGTTACCTCAATCTCTACAGAAGCCAGAAATTTAGATTTTAGAAGAATTACGTGTATCTTTCATGGTTTTCTCTTCTGGATCATAACCTTATTATAAAATCTTTGATCAAAAATGTTCAGTAAGTCATAGTTGAATGCCGTTAAGGTTTTTAGAATCTCAGGCACCATACAGTGAATTAGAAAGTAAAAGAGAAACACCAACAATATCAGGCAGTTATCTCAAATAACCAAAGAAACTATGACCTTAAGGTCTTTGAACAAGGAAATGAATTTAAACACCTTATAAGTAGGACCAGTAACTGTTTTTCGTGTCTCCACAGTAATTGTGCTTTGTAAAACCTCAGATTCAAACCCATACTTTAGGAGAAAAGAAAATGTTTCTTTATTATCTAGAAAGTAGAACCTTAAAATATCAGTAATATTTTTACACTGTGTTCTAGCTTCTTGTTTTATTTTGTTTTGAAATGTCCATATTGGTGGTCGTGCATGATTGGTTATTGTTTTCTTTGGTGCTCTAGTGTTCTGTCATTAGATGGTTAGATCTTTTGGCTAGACATGGAATCACAAGAGTCTGTTTACTTTCTTATATGGATTCAGCTCAGGTATCCAACTAGTCAGTCACCAAGTGTGTGGTGCAGGCTCTCGTCTACTGTCCTAATAGACAGCGGTGGTTGGTATAGGCATAGGTGCCTGGCTGCTGCCACTGAGAAAAGCTGGGGATTAACAGCCATTCTAAGTGTCTGTGAGGATGGCATATCCCCTTATGTCTGAATCTAGGTGTCTTAGGCGGGGTTTTCTAGGGAAGCAAAACCAGTAACATGTGTAGGTACAAGGAAAGGTTTGTAATATAGATAGATAGATTATAGATAGATAGATAGATAGACAGACAGACAGACAGACAGACAGACAGACAGATAGATAGATGATAGGTAGGTAGGTAGGTAGGTAGGCAGGTAGGTAGGTAGGTAGATAGATCATAGATAGATGATAGATAGATAGATGATAGATGATAGATAGATAGATGATAGATGATAGATAGATAGATAGATAGATGATAGATGATAGATAGATAGATAGATAGATAGATAGATAGATAGATAGATAGATAGATAGATAGATGATGGATGGATGGATGGATGGATGGATGGATGGATGGATGGATGGATGGATGGATGGATGGATGGATGGATGGATGGATGGATGGATGGATGGATGGATGGATGGATGGATGGATGGATGGATGGATGGATGGATGGATGGATGGATGGATGGATGGATGGATGGATGGATGGATGGATGGATGGATGGATGGATGGATGGATGGATGGATGGATGGATGGATGGATGGATGGATGGATGGATGGATGGATGGATGGATGGATGGATGGATGGATGGATGGATGGATGGATGGATGGATGGATGGATGGATGGATGGATGGATGGATGGATGGATGGATGGATGGATGGATGGATGGATGGATGGATGGATGGATGGATGGATGGATGGATGGATGGATGGATGGATGGATGGATGGATGGATGGATGGATGGATGGATGGATGGATGGATGGATGGATGGATGGATGGATGGATGGATGGATGGATGGATGGATGGATGGATGGATGGATGGATGGATGGATGGATGGATGGATGGATGGATGGATGGATGGATGGATGGATGGATGGATGGATGGATGGATGGATGGATGGATGGATGGATGGATGGATGGATGGATGGATGGATGACGACAGATAGATAGGAAACAGTGCACGTAATCACAGAAGCTGAATGTCCTAAGCTCTGGCACAAGCCTCTCGTGGCCACGGAAGCTGAGGAACCCAAAGTCAGAAAGTCAGAGACCGCAGTTCTAGATCACCGGTTGTGTAGGTCAGTGGATCCCAAGCTGGTGGCGAGACAAAGCAACAGAGGCTGGCGAACCCAGGATCGACAGGTCAGGGAACAGGACTCTCAAATGCCAACTGTAAGGACTGGTGAGTCCAACAGCTGCTAGTTCAAGTCCCGGAACCAGACGTTGGAAGAACAGAGCAGGAGCTCCTGGCCATGTGAGTGACCAGCTGCTGTAGTAAAAGGTTGCGAGATGAGAGCCGAGGGGCAGGGAGCCACCACAAACCCCGCCCTGCCACTTAATACAGCAGCCAAATATGTAGTAGCCAAGTTGACATAATCCTGACCACCACACTAGGTAAAGGAACAATTTCTGCCTTGATTTTCTGACTCGGGAGTTGGCAGATTTTCCCCCCTCAACTAGTTTGTTAAATTTTTGTCTCTCTGAGAAAATGGCTCAGGGTGGACTCAGGAAGTCCTACTTCCACCTCAGTTAATGTAACCAGACTCCAGAGCCAGGTACAGTGCAGATAAGGATGAGGAAAGCACTGGAAGAAGGGAGAGAGATTTTTCCTGAAGGAAAGATTTAGATCTGTGCACTTGTGTGTGATAGGTTGCATGCAAGGACTTAGATTTCAGGATTTGGTGCTGTTTGTCACTGGTTCTGGAGGTGTGAATGGATTCTCACACCAATTTCACCTACTGAGGATGACACCCACCAACCTCTGCCGTTCTGTTCACTATACTGGACTTGGGTGTTTCCCAGTGGGTCAGGACTGGCAAAATCTATGTATTTCTGGCACTACTCTCACTTCCTCATTTTTCAGTCCTGTTTTTCAAGTCTCTCTTTGATTTTCAGGGCTCCTAAGATGTCATAGGTACTGGTTTAATTTGTTCTTTTGGGTGTCTGTTGCTAGAGGATTCACAGGAAGCATCCATCTACTCTACCATCTTGGCCCTACCTCCCTTGTTTGAGTTCTTGGCTGCTGCTTCAATGTACATTGATTATGGATTCAAGTAAAATAAAATCCTTGACAAGTTCCATCTTTTCTCCCTTTATCGAGATGTTACTTATTGGCCCAGTTGTGAGGGTTTTGTTTTCTTTATCTTGAAGTATAATCTATACTGAAGGTTGTAGTCTTTGATCTTCATAAGTGCTTCAAGTTCTCTTCACTTTCAGTAACAAATGTTGCTCAGACATACTGAGTAGTAAAAGTTTTTTTTTTTACCTGCATATTTAAACATGCAGCAATTGTATGTATTCTTAAGGTTTATAATGGATTGAATTGTGTCTCCTCAAAAATATGTGTAGTAATTCGGTTGGGCCATGATTCCCTGTATTCTGTGATTTCCCTCCATTTTGTGATTTTCTGATGTAAATTCTAATCTCTGCTGTGGTTAACAGAGTGGATTATGTTAGAGAGGATTAGGGTTGGACTGTAAATCCCTTCATAAGATCACCTCCCTGTTCCACTGTAAAGGGAGTTTCCCTGGAATATGGCTTTCACCATTCTTTATCCAATGATTCTTCAAGAAATGAAAGGAAAGGGAAGCAAGCAGGGAACTGGGAACCTCATACCATCAAGAAGACAGCACTGGGAGAAGAGTGTGTCCTTCAGACCTAAGGTTCCTGTGCCAAGATGCTCCCTGAACAAAGAATGATACAACAGAAAGACTTTATTCCAGAGCTGATAAAGAGGGAGAGCATTTCCCTGGAGCAGAAATTCTTATTTTGGACTTGTAACCTACCGTACTATGTAAGAATAAACTTTTCTTTGCTAAAGTCATCCACTCTGTGATATTTCTATTAAAGCATCACCAGATCTCTAAAACAATGCTTATTCCTAGAATGTGTCACTGGCTGTGAAAACGTAACTTAAAGCAGTTAAAACAGTGCTTAAAACTAATTGGAATCTTTTCTGAACTACCAATTGTCCAAAATGTATGAGGAGAGGCAGAATCAGTCATCATTTTCTTGTAGTACACTTTCAGAGAGCTTCTACTGTATTTTAACTGAAACATAACCGTATACAGTAGCTGCTAGATTGATCAGTTATTATCTGTATATGTCTTTTGCTAATTCATAAAATTAATAAAATCAATGGGGCTAGACAATGGTTTACTGGGTTAACAGTATTAAGACCATAGTCTTGAGGACAAATTAGTCAATAAGTGTAACATAGGTAATAAATGTAATGTTCTACATTGTACACCTAAGGCCCTTAACTGATGGAGATCAAAGGCTGTAGCCTTCAGTATGGATCATACCTCAACATCAAGAAGACAAAAATCCTTAAAACTGGATCAATAAGCAGCATCACGATAAACAGAGAAAAGACTGAGGTTGTTAAGAATTTTATTTTAACCCAACAAAGAAAGAGAACTACAGACCAATATCACTCATGAATCTAGATGCAAAAATCTTCAACAAAACTCTTGCCAATAGAATACAACAACATGTCAAGAAAATAATCCATCATGACCAAGTGGGATTCATACCAGGGATGCAAGGCTGGTTCAACATCAGGAAAACAATTAATGTGATTAACCACATAAATAACACAAAAGACAAGGATCACCTGATTTTGTCCATTGATGCAGAAAAGGCATTCGATAAAGTCCAACACCCATTCATGCTAAAAACTCTTAGCAAAATGGGTATAGACGGCAAATTCGTCAACACAATAAGGGCCATTTATACAAAGCCAATTGCCCACATCATCCTGAATGGAGAAAGACTGAAAGACTTTCCCTTGAGATCAGGAACTAGACAAGGATGCACACTATAACCTCTCCTATTAAACATTGTGCTAGAAGTTCTAGCCAGAGCAATTAGACAAGACCAAGAAACAAAGGGCATCTGCATCGGCAAAGAGGAAGTTAAAATCTCCCTGTTTGCAGATGATATGATTGTATATGCAGAGAACCCCAAGGAATCTATAAGTAAGCTACTTAAACTGATAGAAGAGTTCAGCAAAGTCTCAGAATACAAGATAAACATAAGTAAATCAGTAGGATTCCTTTATACCAACAATGAGACTGTTAAGGAAGAAATTATGAAATCAATACCATTTACGATATCACCTAAGAAGATAAGGTACCTAGGAATTAATCTAAGCAGAGAAACAACAGACCTTTACAAAGAGAACTACAAGCCCTTACTACAAGAAACTAAGAGAGACTTAGATAAATGGAAAAACCTACCCTGCTCATGGATAGGAAGACTTAACATTGTGAAAATGTCTATTTTACCCACCCAAGCCAAGTGCCGTCGAGTCGGATCCCAAAGCAATTTATTTATATAATGCAATCGCAATACAAGTTCCAGCGTCATTTTTTTAATGAGATGGAGAAACAAATCACCAATTTTGTTTGGAAAGGGAAGAAGCCCCGGATAAGGTACTACTAAAGAAGAAAAATACACTGGGAGGCCTCTCATTACCCAACCTTAGAACATACTACACTGCCACAGTGGTCAAAACAGCCTGGTACTGGTACAAGAACAGATAGATGGATCAATGGAACAGAATTGAGACCCCAGAGATGACACCATCTACCTATGAACAGTTGATATTCGACAAAGGCCCTAAGACATTAAACTGGGGTAAAAACAATATCTTCAACAAATGGTGCTGGCAAAATTGGTTATCCATCTGCAATAAACTGAATCAAGATCCATATCTTACACCTTACACAAAAGCAAACTCCAACTGGATAAAAGACCTAAATATCAAACCTAAAACGATAAAGCTCATCCAAGAAAAGGTAGGAGCAACAATGGAAGTTTTAATACACAATGAGGACAGACTCCAAAGTCTGTCAAAGAAACCACAATCAACAGAAGAGAAAATAGATAAATGGGAACTATTAAGAATCAAACACTTTTGCTCATCCAAAGACTTTATTAATAGAATTAAAAGAACACCCACAGAATGGGAAAAAATATTTGGCAACTCTATGTCAGACCGACACCTGATCTCCATAATCTATAAGATACTACAAAATACCAATAAGAAGAAGATAAACCATCCAATTAAGCGATGGGCAAAGGAGATGGATAGGCATTTCACTAAAGAGGAGATCCAGGCAGCCAAAAAACACATGCGGACATGTTCACGATCTTTAGTTATTAAAGAAATTCAAATCAAGACAACAATGAGATACCATCTTACCCCAACAAGATTGGCCATGATCCAGAAAACACAAAACAACAAATGCTGGAGAGGCTGTGGAGAAAGTGGAACCCTCCTACACTGTTGGTGGGGTTGCAAAATGGTCCAGCCTCTTTGGAAGGCAATCTGGCGCTTCCTTAAAACAATGGATATTGATATACCACTACTTGGAATATATCCTACAGATTCAAGGCCTTTCACATCAACGGACACATGCACCAGAATGTTTATTGCAGCACAGTCCACAATAGCAAAAAGATGGAATCAACCCAGATGCCCAACAACAGAAGAATGGATAGGTAAACTATGGTACATATACTCAACGGAGCACTGCACAATGATAAAGAATAACGATGATTCCAGGAAACATCTCCTAACCTGATTTCAACTGGAAGACACTATGTTGAGTGAGAGTAGTCAGCGACAAAAGGACAAATACTGTATGAGACCTCTATGATAAGGTCTCAAAAACAGACTTGTGTATAGAAGAAAAGACTCTTTGACAGCTGCAAGGGAGGGGAGGAAGGGAGGGGGAGGGGGGTGGGTTTAGTTTAGATAGTTGCTAGAAATCTGGTTGGGAGAAAGTGGTGATAGCACACATTAGAAACAAGAACAACATTAAGTGGATTTCAGTATAACTCGAGTACTCCTTCCATCTTAACCCAATATTGCAAGGATAGAGTAGCTGGGGCAGGGGACCATGCTCTTAGGCGAAATCAAGGCCAACTGACACAACTAGTGTGTTACTAAGAGAGCTCTCTGCACCCCACATTGGTGAGTGGTGTCTGGGGTCTTAAAAGCTGCCAAGCTGCCATCCGAGGACACAGCAAATGGTCCCAACTCAGCGGAACGGATGGTCACTCAGGACCAAAATGACATGCGGTAAAGACAACCTAGAAGACAGAGAGACCCACAAGAGTGGGTGCCTACATCGACGTGGGACCGGAAGAACCGGATGGTGTCCGGCCACCACCAGTGATAGCCATGATGGAGCTCACTAGGTTGAGTTTCACTGGCAACATAAGAATTAAAAGGGATGTGTCCTGAGATCTCCACTGAAAGACCTCAATTGATGGTCCAGTGGTTTCGGGGTTCCCCTTAGAGCATGGCCCCCGGCCCTAATGCTGCCCTTACCCATAAATTATAACAAAGGTCCACTCTTTGGACAGGAATGGATTGGACTTGGCAATGCAGAGTGACCATATATAGGTTGCATTTTATGGTTCTATACATCTATAGGATATATCATCCTGCTGACCTCTGGCTGGAGGAAGGAGAGTGAGTGGAGAGGAGTGGAAAGGAGGCTGTTGGGAGGATGAGACATGTATGGAGCAGAGAGGAATAGTGTGCTGTCACCGGACAGGGTGAGCAGTGGAAGCTGCATATAGGTGGGCACGTAAATTTATGCGGGAATGTACTCACTCAGTCGTGTTAAATAAAAAAAAAAGAAAAGAATTTTATTTTATTTGGACCCACAATCAGTGCTGATGGAAGCAGCAATCAAGAAGTCAAAAGATGCATTGCATTTGGGCAAATCTGCTACAAAAGACTTTTTTAAGTGTTTTTTTTTTTTAATGACTGAATGAAAATGTACATTCCCATGTAAATTACATGCCCACCTATATGCAGCTCCCACTATTCTCCCTGCCTGGTGACAACACACTCTTCCTCTCTACTCCATACATGTTTTATCCTCCCAACAATCTCCTATCTCCTCCTCTCCAACCACTCCCCTTCCTCCAGTAAGAAGTCAGCAGGACAACATCCTATAGATGCACAGAACCATAAAGTGCACACATGATATGGTTACTCTGTGTCGTCAAGTCCAATCCATTCCTGCATGAGAGTTAGCCTCCATTACGATTTATGGACAGGGGAAGCATCAGGAGCAGGGACCGTGCTACTAGGGGAACCCCAAGGCCTGTGGACTATCAATTGCGGTCTTTTAATGGAGTTCTCAGAGTGCACCTCCGTTTTATTCTTGTGTTGCCAGTGAGACTAAACTTTGTGAGCTCCATCACAGCTGTCACTGGTGGTGGCTGGACACTATCCAATTCTTCTGGTAGGAAGTCGATGTAGTCACCCACTCACATGAGTCTGTCTTCGGGGTTCTCTTTCCCCCATGTCGCTTAGGTCCTTGGTGATCATCCGTTCCTCCTAAGTTGGGACCATTTGCTGTACCCTCAGATGGCAGCTTGGCAGCTTTTAAGATCCCGGACGCCACTCACCAATGTGGGGTGAAGAGACGTTTCTTAGCAAAATGCTAGTTGTACCAGTTGGCCTCAGTTTGCCCTGAAAGCACAGCCCCTGTCCCCCTGCCCCAGCTATTCTGTCCTCGTAACACTGGATTAAGATGGAAGGGGTAATCATGTTATGTTGAAATGCAGTTAATATTGATCTTCTTTTGAATGAGTGCTGTCCCATATTTCACCCAATCAAGTTTCTATCAACCATTTAAGCCCTCCCCACCTCACCTTCCCTCTGTTCCCACCCTTGCAGCTGTCAAAGAGTCTTTTCTTCTGTGCATGAGTCTGTTTTTAAATTCTTATCACAGGGGTCTCATAATTTGTCCTTTTGTCACTGACTGCTTTCACTCAACATAATGTTCTCCAATTGAAACCAGGTTATGAGATGTTTCCTGTAATCATTGTTGTTCTTTATCATTGCATAGTGCTCCATTGAATATATACACCGTAGTTTACCTATCCATTCCTCTGTTGTTGGGCATCTGAGTTGATTCTATCTTTTTGCTATTGTGGACTGTGCTGCAACAAACATTCATGTGCATGTATCAGTTGGTGTGAATGGCCTTGATTCTGTAGGATATATTCTGAGCAGTGGAATTACTGGGTCAAATGGTATGTCTAGATTCAGCTTTTTAAGGAAGTGCCAGATTGCTTTCCAAAGAGGTTGCACCATTTTGCATTCCCAATCCCACCAACAGTGTAGGAGAGTTCCAGTTTCTCCACAGCCTCTCCAGCATTTGTTGTTTGGCATTTTTGGGATCATGGCCAACCTTGTTTGGGTGAGATAGTATCTCATTGTAGTTTTGATTTCTTGAATAGCTAATGATCAAGAGCATGTCTGCGTGTGTTTTTTAGCTGCTGGATCTCTTCTTTAGTGAAGTGCCTGTCCATCTCCTTTGTCCATCACTTAATTGGATGACTTATCTTTTTCTTGTTGATATTTGACCTCTTTAAGTGTTGAAAAGCAAAGATATTACCTTGAAGATGAAGGTGTTCCTGATCCAAACCATAGAATTTTTCAATTGTGTCATATGCATGAGAAAGTTGGACAGTGAATAAGGAAGACGGAAGACTTGACTCCTTTGAATTGTGGTGCTGGGTAAGAATATTGAGTATACTGTCGACTGCCAAAAGAATGAACAGATCTGTCTTGGATGAAATACAGCCAGAATGCTCCATAGAGGGCAGGATGGGGAGAGTGTGTCTTATGTACTTTGAACATGTTGTCAGGAGAGATCAGCGAAGGATGTCATACTGGATAAAGGAGAGGGGTCAGTGAAAATGAGGAAGCTCCTCAACAAGATGGATTTACACAGTGGCTGTAACAATGGGCTCAAGCATGGCAATTATGGGCATGACAGAGGACTAGATAGTGTGTCATGTTGTACGTAGGGTTGCTGTCATGGTTTGAATTGTGTCCCCCCAAAAATGTGTGCAGCCACGTGGCTTGGATATGGTTCCCAGTATCTTGGGACTGTCCTCCATTGTGTGGTTTTGCTAACCTGTATGTTAAAGGATTAGGGTGGGGCTGTGAATTCCTGCTATGGGGGAAGTTTCCCTGGAGTATGGCTTGCCCCACCCTTAATGCTTTTAGCTTGCAAGGAATAAAAGGAAAAAGAACCAAGGACAATTTGAGAACCTCGCTACCATCAAGCAAGCAGCACCAGGAGCAGAGCTCGTCGTTCAGACCAGAGGTTCTTGCGTTAGGACACTCCCTGGACAATGACTGATGCAATACCGGACTTTCCTCCAGAGCCGTCAAGGGGAAAGTCTTTCCCTGGAGCGGACACCCTGAATATGGACTTGCAACCTACCGGACTGTGTAAGAATAAATCTTTCTTTGTTAAAGCCATCCACTCTGTGGTATTTCTGTTAGAGCAGCCCTAGCTGACTAAAACAGTTGCTATCAGTCAGAACTGACTTGATGGTACCTAAGAACAATAACAATTCTGATTTGTTGTACTTGATTCTTTTTTAATTATTCTCCAAAACTAAACATCAGAGTTCAATATATGCACACTCGTACCATGGTTTTACTGTATACCTAGTTTCAAGAAAAATTTATCATGTTTGTCATATATTACATTTAAATATGACAAGTTAAATACTGGAAAGCAGCATTTGATTTGTCTTGGATAAAAATTAGTTCTATTTCTCACCTATGGTAATTGCAGCATTATTCACAATAGCAAAAAGATGGAAACAACCTTAGTGCACATCAGCAGATAGATTGATAAATAAATTGGAGTACATACATACAATGGACTACTACACAAATACAAAGATTACTGAGGAGTCCAAAACATCTTATAGCATCAGTGAATCTGGAGGGCATTATACTGTGAAAAATAAATCAATCACAAATGGACAACTACTGTATTATCTTACTATTATAAACAGTCAAGAATGGGTATGTACAGAGGCAACATTCTTTGATAATTACCAGGAATGCAAGGGGGAAGAAGGGTGGGTCACTGTTTTAGTCAGCTAGGGCTGCTTCAACAGAAATACCACAGAGTGGATGGCTTTAACAAAGGAAGGTTTATTCTTACAGTCTGGTAGGTTACAAGTCCAAATCAGGATGTCCATTCCAGGGAAACTCCCTTTACAGTGGAACAGGGAAGTGATCTTATAATGGGATTTACAGTCCCACCCTAATCCTTTAACATACAGCATAGGAAAACCACAAAATGGAGGACAGTCACAAGATACTGGGAATCATGGCCCAGCTACGTGGCTATACATATTCTTGCGGGGACACAGTTCAATCCATGACAATTGCATTCTAGGTAGCAAACATTTGTTATTTTTCATGATGGAAAAAGCAATACCTAATATGGGAAAAGTCTGCACAACTAGACCAATGTAAATGAAGACACTAAGAAATATACAAGTAAAAGGGACAATTTTGGTAAATGCTGTAACACATACCACTTTACAGCAACAGTAATACTAATGAAAAAATATGTATGTGGTTATGTAGGTAGGATATGGATGCATATATGTGTATAGGAAGGCATATGCAGGTAAATGTACTTACATGTATAGGTATATCTGTAGGAATATGCATATCCACATTTGTTCTGCGTATATATCCTTATATATAAGAAAGCACATAGGGGACACAGTTCCAGAAGCATCTTAGACATCTAAATAACTTGCAGGATTGGTTTACTGGGTTAAAAGTCTTAGGACCATGATCTACAGGGACAATTTAGTCAATTGGCATAGCATAGTTCATAAAGATAATGGTCTGCATTCTAGTTTGCTGAGTAGTATCTAGAGTCTTAAAAGCTTGTGAGTGGCCTTCTAAGATACAGCTGTTGGTCTCTACTTGTATGATAAAAAGGAGAATTAAGGAAATCAAAGACTGAAAGAAGAAATTTTTCCAACAGACTAACGGCACACATGAGCCATGATGTCTTCTAACCTGAGACCAGAAGAACTAGATGGTGCTCAATTATCACTTGTGATGTTCTGACTAGAAGCACAATAGAAGGCCCTGACAGAATGAAAGGAAAATTTAGACTATACTTCAAATTTCTAAATAAGTAGGGAGGAACCAAGATGGCAGAGTAGACACACGTCTCTTCAATTCCCTCTGAAAACTAAGGTCTTGATTGATAATTGCACACCCTAGGGTACGCCACAGGGTTGTCAGATTGGACTACATGCTGCTAAATGGGAAAATACTTTGCTCTGATGAGGCAGAGTATGCTGAGCCCCCCTCTTGCTGACTCTCTGCTTGGACAGTCTGCAGGTGTTGATGCTTTTTTTTTCCTTATCCAGGAGGTGGGGAATGGCATGAGCCAGCAAATACACTGAACTAAAGTGCTAACGTAAATAGCATATTGTGCAGCAGAGACACAGTGTGTGGGATAGCCACATTTTTACAGCTTGACTCCTGATGGAGGGTACTACTGCCCCACCACCCTCTCTTTTCTGAGCTCTGCCATATATTCTGCTGTTTCATGGCGGGAAGGGCAACTTTGTCGGGATTCCATATTGGTCAGCTAGGAGGTGGAGTAACCCCACTGGAGGCCTCAGCAGGGGATAATTCCCAAGCTGAGACGCAGTGCCAGTCTGGAATGTGATTTTCCAGTGGAAGGGCTGTGTTTAGCACAGTGTTATCTTATAGGTAGGGCCTGGCTAAGGATAGCAGCAATGCCATAACCCATCCCTACTTTGAACTACATCATAACATCTGGGAACGGCCAAAGAGGTGTTTATATTGCCAACCAGAAGGTGGAGCCTGCCACACCTGATGGCCTGACTGATTTTGGCACCTATCAGATAACCCCTAAATTTTTTAAAAAATAACACTGCCTGGAGAAATAACTCCTGAGCCCCCCAGAGGCAACTCTTTCAGCTTTTACTGACCCAGATCATAGGGTCAGTTGATGGCCCCCTAATAACTCCATAAGTAAGGCATTGTCTTTGCCAGATAAAAGGCAGAATCTGCCACCTGAGAGAGTCCAATGGGGCCAGTTACTAGAGTATCCACAGGCTGCTGGTGACCAACTCCCCTCTGAGAACTATGCCTCAGCTCCTGTTCAGGTAACACCATCAGACTCTAGGCAGCCCAAAGGCAACAATCCATCTCTAATCATTTAAAGAAACAGCTCAAAATAAAGAACCAAAAAACTTCCCAGATGAAGAATCCTGTCTGAAACTACTGGAGGTGAGTACCAAAGAATTACATATAAAACCCTCGTAGTGATTAAACGAAATACAGCAGAACAAAATGAAAAATTAAACTAGTTATTTGAACTTAAGTAACATCAACAATCTGAAATCCAGGAGATCAATAAAAAAATCACAGAATTAGACAATTCAATCTGTCTTAGGCTGGGTTTTCTAGGGAAGCAAAACCAGTAACACGTACAAGTGCAAGGAAAGATTTATAAGATATAGATAGATAGATACGGATATAGGAAACAGCTCACGCAATCACAGAAGCTGAATGTTCTGCCACAAGCCTCACATGGCCACAGAAGCTGAGAAACACAAAGTCAGCAGGTCAGAGACCAGAGTTTTAGATCACTGGTTGTGTAGGTCGGTGGGTCCCAAGCTGGTGGCGAGATGAAACGGCAGAGGCTGGTGAACCCAGGATTGGCTGGTGAGGGAGCAGGACCCTCAAGTGCTGACTGTAAGGACTGATGAATCCACAGCTGCTAGTTCAAGTCTAGGAACCAGATGCCAGAAGAAGAGAGCAGGAGCTCTTGGCTACGTGAGCAGACCAGCAGTAGTAGTGGAAGATTGAGAGATGAGAGAGCTGAGGGGCGGGAAGCCACCATAAACCCTGCCCTGCCACTTAATACAGCAGCCAAATATGGAGTAGCCAAGTTGGCATAATCCTGACCACCGCACAATCCAAAGCCAAAGGAACAGAATTGAGAAGATGGAAGTCAGACTTAGTGGTCTTGAAGAGAGGGAAGCTGACACCAGCATTTATGAGAAATATAAGCCAGGATCTTCTTTCAGCATTTCTTGTAGTTTTTAGTTTGGTTTTTACAAAGTCTCTAAGTTTCTGTTGATCTGCGAATGTCTTAATTTCATCTTCATATTTGAGAGACAGTTTTGCAGGATATGGCTGGAAGTTTTTCTCCTTTAAGACTTTGAATGTGTCATCCCACTGCCTCCATGTCCATTTATTTAGGAGAAATCAGAGAAAAGAAATAAGAAAAATGAAGAAGCATTAGGAAACATGTTGGACTCTATTAAGAGGAATAATCTATGATTCACTGGAGTTCTTGAACAGGGAGGGATAGCTGCAAACAGAGTGTATTGTTGAGCTGTTGATGGAAAACTTCCCTGAAATTACGAAAGAAGAGAACATAGTGCCCAAGATGTGTATTGAACGCCATAAAAACTAGACCCGAAAAGAAAGACATCAAGACATATTAATTAAGATGTATTATAATCATGCTTAATAAAAGAAAACATAAATAGATTCTCTTAAAGGCAGTGAGGATCGAAGCAAAGCTAACATTCAGCGGGAAGCCCTGTAGGCTTTCCTCTGACTGCTTGGCAGAAACTATGTTGACATGGAGGCAGTGGGATGACACATTCAAAGTCTTAAAGGAGAAAAACTTCCAACCATATCCTGCAAAACTGTCTCTCAAATATGAAGATGAAATTAAGACATTCGCAAATCAACAGAAACTTAGAGACTTTGTAAAAACCAAACTAAAAACTACAAGAAATACTGAAAGAAGCTCCTGGCTTAGAAAAAAAAAATAATTAAGTGCATATTTAAGGAGACAATGCAGGACACAGCATCCAGAAGTCTACTCAGTTAGGGAAGGCACAAAACTCAATCAAAGCTACATATTAATAGAAGAGAACCAGGGATCATATCATCAAAACTATGACACCATCACACTAAAAAGAGGGATGTACTAGAGTAGTTACAGTCTTTTCAGAGAGCAAGGAAGTTAAAAAGATACACAGAAGTTAAAATTGGGTTTAAACTTAGAATATTAAAATAGATAAATGGGAACTATTAAGAATCAAACACTTTTGCTCATCTTTATTAATAGAATTAAAAGAACACCCACAAAAAGGGGGAAAAAAATTTGGCAAGTCTATGTCAGACTGACACCTGATCTGCATAATCTATAAGATACTACAAAATATCAATAAGAGGAAGATAAACCATCCAATTAAGCAATGGGCAAAGAAGATGGACAGACATTTCACTGAAGAGGAGATCCAGGCAGCCAAAAAACGCATGCAGACATGTTCATGATCTTTAGTTATTAAAGAAATTCAAATCAAGATGACAATGAGATACCATCTTACTCCAACAAGATTGGCCATGATCCAGAAAACACAAAACAACAAATGCTGGAGAGGCTGTGGAGAACGTGGAACCCTCCTACACTGTTGATGGGGTTGCAAAATGGTCCAGCCTCTTTGGAAAGCAATCTGGCGCTCCTTAAAGAAATGGATACTGATATACCATTTGACCCAGTCATTCCAGTACTTGAAATATATCCTACAGAATCAAGGCCTTTCACACCAACGGACACATGCACCAGAATGTTTATTGCAGCACAGTCCACAATAGCAAAAAGATGGAATCAACCCAGATGCCCAACAACAGAAGAATGGATAGGTAAACTATGGTACATATACTCAATGGAGCACTACGCAATGAAAAAGAATAATGATGATTCCAGGAAACATCTCCTAACCTGATTTCAACTGGAAGACACTATGTTGAGTGAGAGTAGTCAGCGACAAAAGGACAAATACTGTATGAGACCTCTACAATAAGATCTCAAAAACAGACTTGTGTATAGAAGAAAAGACTCTGACAGCTGCAAGGGAGGGGAAGGAGCGAGGGTGAAGGGGGCTTTAGTTTAGATAGTTGCTTAGAAATCTGGTTGGGAGAAAGCGGTGATGGCACACATTAGCAACAAGAACAACATTAAGTGGACTTCAGTATAACTTGAGTACTCCTTCCATCTTAACCCAATATTGCAAGGATAGAGTAGCTGGGGCAGGGGACCATGCTCTTAGGCGAAATCGAGGCCAATTGGCACAACTAGCGTGTTACTAAGAGAGCTCTCTGCACCCCAGATTGGTGAGTGGCGTCTGGGGTCTTAAAAGCTGCCAAGCTGGCATCCAAGGACACAGCAAATGGTCCTAACTCAGCAGGAACAGACGTTCACCGAGGACCAAAATGACATGCGGTAAAGACAACCTAGAAGACAGAGAGACCCACAAGAGTGGGTGCCTACATCGACTTGGGACCGGAAGAACTGGATGGTGCCCGGCCACCACCAGTGATAGCCGCGATAGAGCTCACAGAGAGGAGTCTCACTGGCAACACAAGAACAAAAAGGGTGCATCCTGAGATCTCCACTAAAAGACCTCAATTGATGGTCCAGTGGTTTGGGGTTCCCCTGAGAGCATGGCCCCCGGCCCTGATGCTGCCCTTACCCATAAATTATAATGAAGGTCCACTCTTTGAACAGGAATGGATTGGACTTGGCAATGCAGAGTGACCATATATAGGTTGCGCTTTATGGTTCTATACATCTATAGGATATATCATCCTGCTGACCTCTGGCTGGAGGAAGGAGAGTGGGTGGAGAGGAGCGGAAAGGAGGCTGTTGGGAGGATGAGACATGTATGGAGCAGAGAGGAATAGTGTGCTGTCACCGGACAGGGTGAGCAGTGGAAGCTGCATATAGGTAGGCATGTAAAGTTATATGTGAATGTACATTTTCACTCAGTCATGTTAAATAAAAATAAATAAATAAATAAATAAATAATAAAAAAAAGAATTTTGGAGAAAAAAAAGGCTGGAAATAGATATACCATTTGACCCAGTAATCCTATTGCTTGGAATATATCCTACAGAATCAAGTGGAGTCACACAAACAGATACATGCATATGACTGTTTATTGTAGCACAGTCCACAATAGGCAACAGATGGAATCAACTTAGATGTCCAACAACAGATGAATGGGTAAGCAAAGTGTCGTACATGTACTCAATGGAACACTATGCAATGATAAAGAACAATGATGATTTTAGGAAGCATCTCATAACCTGGTTTCAATTGGAAGACATCATGTTGAGTAAAATCAGTTAGCAGCACAAGGACAAATATTGTACGAGACCCCTACTATAAGGACTCAAAGACTATGATGGCTGCAAGAGAAGGGAAAGAGGGAGAGGGCAGGTCATGGATTAGATAGTAGATAGAAATTTGGTTAGGTGAAATCAGTGACAGCACAGAGTATAAGAAGATCAGTGTAACTTGACTTCAACATAGACTGAAAACTCTTCTAATCTTAACCCAATAGTGCAAGGATGCAGTAGCAGGGACAGGGGTATGGGGACCATGCTCTCAAGGGACATCAAGGGCAATTGGCATAATCAGCTGATTGCTAAGAGAGTCTTCTTCACCCCATGTTGGTGAGTTGGGCATCTGGGGTCTTAAAGCTAGCAAGCTGCCGTCTGAGGTACACCAAATGGTCCCAACTCATCCAGAATAGACAATCACAAAGAACAATGATCTGAAGGAAAAAGAGCCCAGGAAACAGGACCCATGTGAATGGGTGACTGTATCAACGTGAGACTAGAATAACCAGATGGTGTCTGCCCACTACCGAAGACAGCCATGACACAGTGTTGCGTTCCAGTGGCAACATGAGAAAAAGGGGTACACTCAAGAACTCCACTAAGAGACCACAACTGATGGTCCAGCTGCCTGGAGGTTTCCCTGGGAACACGCCCTGTAGACCTGCTGCTGCCCCTGATCAGGAAACATTACTGAGGCCAACTCTTTGGGCAGGAATGGACTGGACTTGAGATAAAAAGTGACTATATGGTGTGTGTACTTAATGGTTCTATGAATCTATAGGATGCTGTCCTACTGGCCTCTTACTAGCGGGGAGAAGAGAAGGTGGAGAAGAGGGGGTAGGAGATTGTTAAGAGGGTATGACATTTATAGAAGAAAAAGGAGGATTGTGCTGTCACTGGGCAGGGAGAACAGAAAAACTGCAGATAGGTGGGCATGCAAATTTAATTTGGATTATATACTTTCACTGAATCCCAGTTAAAAAAAAATTCCTAAAAAAGGCCAAACCTACTGGGCTGATAATGACAAGAGGGATCCCTGAGACTATTTCTCTAGGATAAATAGCCTTTGAATTTGAAGTTCTAGCTGTTGTGGGTTGAATTGTGTCGCCCCAAAAATGTGTGGTTTCGCTAAACTGTATGTTAAAGGATTAGGGTGGGGCTGTAAATTCCTGCATAGGATTACTTCCCTGCTCTGCTGTAAAGGGAGTTTCCCTGGAGAATGGCTTGCCCCACCCTTAATCCTTTCAGCATGCAAGAGATAAAAGGAAACAGAAGCAAGCAGAGAATGGGAACCTCATTACCATCAAGAAAGCAGTACCGGGAGAAGAGGGAGTCCTTCAGACCTGAGGTTCCTGCGCCAAGATGTTCCCTGGATAAAGACTGATGCAATACCAGACTTTCCTCCTGAGCCAACAAGGGGAAAGCCTTCCCCTGCAGCGGACACCCTGAATACGGACTTGCAACCTACCAGATTGTGTAAGAATAAACCTTCCTTTGTTAAAGCCATCCACTCTGTGGTATTTCTGTTAGAGCAGCCCTAGCTGACTAAAACACTAGCTTTCTGCAAATAACTTTTCAGCTGAATAATGGACTGCCTTTTGAAATAAATAGTATCAGTAATAAACAGTATGAGTAATGTACTCTGTTACACAATCAACTATATGAAACTAAACAGTAAACATTTACCCAAAAACAAGATAGAAAGGCAAAGAGGGGAAGAGAAGTTTGATCAATGGAAACAGAACTAATGGAATGCAAATAATGATATAACTGACAAATTGTGAAAGTTGTAATTAATGTCCTGGAATAATTTATAAAAAAATAAAATATTAAGTTGTTACATTTGTGGTGAAAACTTTCACCTAAAACACAATACAGTATTATTTAAAAAAATTAATTGACCTAGTTTCAACTGGAAGACATTAAGATGAATGAAATCAGTCAGAGGCACAAGTACAACTACTGAATGAGACCTCTACTATAAGGACTTAAAAAACTGACTCACGTGCAGAGGAAGACTGAAGCCTGTAAGGAAGGGAAGTGGGGGAGGGGGATAGGGTTGGCTATAGATTAGTTGACAGAAATTTGGTTGAATGAAACCAGTGACAGCATACATTAGAAAGAAGATCAGTTTAATTGGACTTCAACGTAACCTGAAACTCTTCCAATCTTAACCCAACATTGCAAGGATAGAGTAGCTGGGGCAGGGGTCTGGGGACCACGCTCCCAGGGGACATCAAGGCCAATTGGCATAACTAGCCTATTGCTAAGAGATTTTCTGCACCCCACATGGGTGAGTGGTGTCCAGGGTCTTAAAAGCTAGTAAGCTGCCATCTGAGATACACCAAATGGTCCCAACTCAGCTGGAATAGATGATCACTGAGGACAACAATGACATGAGGGAAAGAGCCCAGAAGACAGAAAGACCACATGAATGGTTGACTATATCAACATGTGACTAGAAGAACCAGATGGTGCCTGGCCACCAACAATGACAGCCATGATGGGGTTTACAATGTTGAGTTCCAGTGGCAACATGAGAAAAAAAGGGGTCCACCCAAAGAACTCCACTAAAAGACTGCAAATGATGGTCCAAAACCTTGGGAGTTCCCTTGCGAGCGTGGCCCTTAGACCTGATCCTGCCCCTGATCAGTGAGTTCAACTCTTTGGACAGGAATGGATTGGACTCGGGGCCACAGAGTGGCCATATTGTTTGTACACTTTATGGTTCTATGTGTTTGTAGGATGTCATCCTACTGGCATCTTACTAGACGGGAATGGAGAAGGTGGAAAGGAGGGGTAGGAGATCGTTAAGAGGATATGACATGTATGGAATGGAAGGGAGAAGTGTGCTGTCACTGGGCAAGGAGAGCAGAGGGAGCTGCAGATAGGTGGGCATGCAAATCTGATTCTTTTTGTACATTTTCACTTGATCACAATAAAAAAATTAATTGTACCAGATTTATAGCATTTTAATATGGTTCCTTTTCCAATTTTTTTCCACAAAGTTTTACTTGTGTGTAACATTAATGATATTGCTCCAGTATTTCTGTATTTGGCTGGATTACCCTTCTTGGGAAAATGCATAAATATGGATCTCCACCAGTCGGTGGCCAGGTAGCTGTCTTTCAAATTTCTTGGCACAGATGACTGAGAACTTTCAGGGTGCATCATTTGTTGAAACATCTTTTTGGCCCTACGGTAATTTCTGGAGTCTTGGTTTTCGCCAGTCCCCTCAGGGAGCTTGGATTTCTTCCTTTAGTACCATCAGTTCCTGATCATGAAAATGGTTGAACGCAAGTGGCAGTTGAGGAACATTCTACAAAATAACTACTCTTTAAATGTGTTAAGCCAGCCATAACCTTATGAAAAAAGAAAACAATGAGGACATTAGTAGAAAACCCAGCAAAATTCAAGTAAAGTCTGCAGTTGGTAGTCTTGTGTTGTGTGTGGTTGTGTCAATACTGACTCATAGTGCCCCTTTGGACAGAAGAGGACCGCCTCACAGGGTTTCCAAGGAGTGGCTGGTGGATTCAAACTGAAACCTTCTGGTTAGCAGGCTGAGTTCTTATCACTTTATAACCAGAGTTCCAACAGTATTGTACCGATGTTAATTTCATGGTTTTAAAAATTGTGTATGATTATTTAGGATGTTAGTAATAAGGGAAGCTAGGCAGGAGTATACAGAACTCTGTTCTATATTTAAAATATAAATCTAAAATTAATTCTAAATAAAAAGTTAAGCAGTGAAACAATGCCTATTAAAACAAATTCAAAGAAATTAATTGTACATCACCAATGCATCCTCTGTTAGTTTGGTCTAAATTATTCCTAGGCTGTCAAGTGGAGGCTTTTCAACTTTCATACATTGTTCACTATTCTTCAGGTTAATTATATTTGCTTTTGGTGAAAAATTATTGAGAAATAAGTTCATTAGCAAGTTAGAAAAGAAAAAATAATAACTGTTAAGTTCCAAAAAAATAACAAAAATGATAATGTCTAAGGTGACCAAGGTTACTTGGCCTAGGAAAAGGCAAGTTTGCTGGTGGCATGGCATCCTTGCTAAATAGCTTCCCAACATGTAGAAGATGGAGCCCTGCTGGTGTAGTCATTAAGAACTTGGCTTCTAACCAAAAGGTCAGCAGTTTATATCTACCACCTGCTCTTCGGAAACCCTATGGGATAGTTTTACTCTGTTCTATAGGGTCACTTTGAGTCTGAATCAACTTGAAGGCTCTGGGTTTGTTTGGTATATACAAGGTGCTGCCAAATCAGTTCATACACTTTCAGCAGTAATATGATTTTGGGAAGTTATTCTAAGAAAATAATCCTAACGGAGGAATATATATACACACACACAAATTATATAATGGATTGAATTGTGCCCCTCCCCAAAGATGTGTGTAGTAATTTAGCTGGGTCATGATTCCCAGTATTGTGTTGTTGCCCTCTATTTTGTGATTTTCCTATCCTGTAAATCCTAATCTCTGCCTGTAGCTAATAGACTGGATTATGTTGTTGTTTTAAATAGTTTACAATTTTTTTTATGCTGATTAATTGAAAGTTCACAATCTAAATCAATTTGCCATACAAAACTCTGAACATACACCTCAGTGCAACTCTGTCTGCTCCCTGCAACCTGTGACAGCACACTACTCCTTTTCACTCTGTACTTTCAGTATTTATTCAACCAATGCCTGTCCCCTCCTCTCCACCCTTCGTTCTTGTCTCTAGAGGCTCACTGGTTGGACAGCCTCATATATATTTAAGCCAAGAAGTACACCACCTGCATCACTCTATGTCTTATAGAGCAGTCCAATTTTTGTCTCAACAGTTGGCTTTAGTCCTGGTTTCAGCTCTGGGCTAGCAGCAAGTCCAGGGGCCGTGCTCTTGGGGGACACTCCAGGATGTTGGGCCATCAAACCTAGTCTTTTAATAGAGTTCTAGATTTGCACTCCCTTTTTTCTTGTGCTACATCAGGGGTTCTACATTGTGTCTCCTGTCAGACAGTCCTTGGTGATGGCCGGGCACCATCTAGTTCTTCTGGTCTCATACTGATGTAGTCTCCCAATCATATGGGCCCTTCTGTCTCCTGGGATCATATTTTCCTTGCATTTTTGATGTCCCTGGTTTTCATCTGTTCCAGGTGGGTTGGGACCAGTTGATGTTCCCCAGATGGCAGCTTGCTAGCTTTTAAGACCCCAGGTGCCGCTCACCAATGTGGTATGCAGAACATCTTCTTAGAGAAAAACTAGTTATGCCAATTGACCACTGTGTTCCCTGAAGCCATAGTCCTCAGACTCCTGTCACTGCTACTCTGTCCTTTAAACTACTGGGTTGTATTAGGAAACTTTTTAGCTTTTGGTGTGTCATGGATTGAATTGTGCCCCCCCCCCCCAAAATAGGTGTAGCCACGTGGCTGGGCCATGATTCCCAGTATCTTGTGACTGTCCTCCATTTTGTGGTTTTCCTATGCTGTATGTTAAAGGATTAGGGTGGGACTATAAATCCTTTTATAAGATCACCTCCCTGTTCCACTGTAAAAGGAGTTTCCCTGGAGTATGGCTTGCCCCACCCTTAATCCTTTCATTGTACAAGAGATGAAAGGGAAGCCGGCTGAGAATTGGGAACCTCACACCACAAAGAAAGCTGCACTGGGAGAAAATTGAAACAAAAAATCAGTCATAGTTTGGGCAAAGAGTAAGGTACATGAAAGTCAGAATATATTTTTGACTACAGAAAAATCAGAGGGTCTGGGAAGAAAGGAAAAGAAAAGAGACGGATGATGGATGGTGCAGTGGATCAAGTCTCGGGAGCGATCTGTTGACAGGTGTCCTGCATCTCCCTCAGTAGCTGTGTGACACTTTTTCAAATCTCTCTGGATCTCAGTCCCCTCGTATGTAAATTTAAAGGGTTGCCCCCGTGTTTAAATTAATTTGGAGGTTTAAAATTCTGACTTCTGTCTGACTTAACTTATTTTTCTGAACAATAGGGTAAAATAATAATTAAAACATACACAGAGATTGTCTTAGGCTGGGTTTTCTAGGGAAGCAAAACCACTAACATGTGTAGCTACAAGAAAAGAGTTATAATATATATAAAGTACAAGGAAAGACAGATACATATATAGATTGATACAGGAAACAGCTTGCACAATCACAGAAGCTGAATGTTACAAGTCCTGGCACAAGCCTCACGTGGCCACAGGAGCTGATGAACCCAGGGTCAGCAGGTTAGAGACCAGAGTTCTAGACCTCTGGTTGTGTAGGTCAGTGGAACCCAAGCTGGGGGCGAGAGGGAGCTGCAGAGGCTGGAGAACCCAGGATCGGCAGGTCAGGGAGCAGGACTCTCAAGTGCCAACTGTAAGGATTGATGAATCCAACAGCTGCTAGTTCAAGTCCAGGAACCAGACGCTGGAAGAAGAGAGCAGGAGCTCCTGGCTATGCGAGCAGACCAGCAGTGGTAGTGGACGGTGGAGAGATGAGAGCTGAGGGGCAGGAAGCCACCACAGACCCCACCCTGCCACTTAATACAGCAGCCAACTATGAAGCAGCCAAGATGACATAATCCTGACCGCCACATGGTGTTATAGCCTGCATTGTGTTTAAGAGGATTAGGGTAGAACTGTAATGCCAATCCTAAGCTCCCTTCCCTGCTTCAATGTGAAGGGAGTTTCCATGGAGTGTGGCCTGTACCACCTTTTATCTTTTTATTCTGCAAGAGACAAAAGGAAAGAGAAACAGGCAGAGAGTGGGAACCTCATACTGCCAAGAAAGCAGCACTGAGACCAGAGTGTGTCCTTCAGACCTCAGGTTCCTGCGCTGAGATGCTCTCAGACCAAAGAAAGACCGATGCAACACAAGGTCCTTCCTCGAGCGCCTACAGAAGAGTGTTCCCCTGGAGCCAGTACCTTCAATTCGGGCTTCCACTCTACTGGACTATGTGAGAATAAACTTTTCTTTGTTAAAGCCATCAACTTGTGGTATTTCTGTTAGAGCAGTAGCAGAAAACTAAGACAGAATTATATATGTGTGTATATACATATATGTATATCAGTTATAAAACCAAAAAAGTAAAACCTATTGCTTCCAGAATGGATTACATCTTTACATAAACAAAACAAAAATCCTGTGCACCTGTGTTCCTTGCAGCATTATGCTCCATAGCAAAAAGATGGAAACAAAAGTTCCCACCAACAGATAAACAAACTGTGGTACATTCACAGAATGGATACTGTGCAACAATAAAAAAAATAACGATGAATCTGCGAAACATCTCACAACATGGATGAATCTGGAGGGTACCAGGCTGAGTGAAATAAGTCAATCAAAAAAGGCCAAATATTGCACGAGACTGTAACAGGCAGAGTAAAATAAGTGACTGCATCTTGCCCATAACATGTACCATTTTGTTTCTTAATTTGGTCTCCAAGCAGGAGTCCATTGTGTCCTTCAATTTCTCTCAAGATAAGGACTAATCTATGCTCTCTTTGGGGCTGTAGAAAAACAGGTAATAATAATCTAAAAACCACAAAAGAAAAATAATCTGCCTGTGGCCAGTAGCTTATATGATGGCTAGACCACCCTTGGGCTCAAAATACCAATTAAAATATTAACCTAACTGGGAGGAGATCACTGTGACCATGGAAAGAAGAATTAACCTTCTACAAATTCCCAGCACTCATAAAACCTTGTTCCTTTTTCTATAAGACCTCCAGCTAGTCTCTCTTGTGGGGTGGCAGATTTTGGAGGAATGATCCTCTCTGTTTCCTTGCCTACTGGTACACCATAAACATCTTGCTTCTCATCTCAACCCTGTCCAACAGATTGGCTGTTGCCGCAGGTGGCACAAACTCTGCTTCTATTTGCAGTAACAAGACCACTAGTATAAAAACTCCTGAAGAACCTGACACACTGAAGGAAACAATCTTGGATGGTGATAATATCACTATATAACAGAAATACCAGAAGTGGAAGGCTTTAACAAAGAGAAATTTATTTCCTTACGGTGAAGTACACTGAGTCCAAATTCAGTGTCCGCTTCGGAGGAAGGCTTTCTCTGTTGTCTATGGAAGGTCTTTGTCATCAGTCTTCCCCTGGAACGGAAGCTTCTGAGGCACAGAGGCCCCAGGTCCAAAGGATGCACTGGGCTCCGGGCAGTGCTTTCTTGGTGGCATGAGGTCCCCAACTGTCTACTTGCTGCCTTTTCCTTTATGGCTCAAGAGGTTGCCTCAAGGCACAACACAATGCTGTAGATTGAGTCCTCTCTCACCCATACAACCACCACTCATCTCCCTCATTAATATCATAGAGGCAGGATTTACAGCCTATAGGAACATCACACAATACCTGGACTCATGGCCCAGCCAAATTGCTACACAGATTGTTTGGGGAACACAGTTCAATTCACGATAGATGGTTACTAGGTATGGGAGGGGTGGAGAAGTAAAAATACTAAATAAACAGTAGGTGAGTGCTAACTTTAGTGAGAGGTAAAATTATACAAAATACTGGAGAAACCAACACAACTTGTATAAGGCAAGGTCATAAAAGCTGCATAGACACAATCCAAATTCCATAAGGCTGAGGACTTGGGACCATGGTCTTTGAGGACATCTAGTTCAGCTGACATGTCATAGTTTATTTAAAAAACAAAAAGTTCTACATTCTACTTTGGTGAGAAACATCAGCGTCTTGAAAGCTTATGAGTGGTAACTAAGATATTCCACTGTTCTTACCTATCTGGAGCAAGGGAAAATGAAGGCAACCAAAGACACAAGGAAAAATTAATCCGAAGGACTAGTGGACCACTGTACCACAGCCTCTACCAGACTGAGTCCAGCACAACTAGATGGTGGCTGTCTATCACCACTGACTGGTAGAGAGTCCTGAACAGAGCCAGAGAGAAAAAATGTAGAACAAAATTCTAACTCACAAAAAAGACCAGAATTCCTAATTGACAGACACTGGAGAAACACTGAGAGTATGGTCCCCAGACACCCTTTAAACTGAGTACTGCATTCACTTCTGAGGTTCATTCTTCATCCAAAGATTAGATAGGCCCATAATGCAAAAGAAAGCTAAATGAGCACACCAGTCCAAGGATAAGGACAAGAAGACAGCAGGGGACAGGAAAGCTGGTGGTAACAGGAAAGTTCAAGAAGTGGGGAGTGTTAGCATATCATGGGGTTGGTGACTAATGTCGCTAAACAACATGCGTATTGTTTAATGAAAAACTAATTTTCTCCATAAGTTTCATCTAAAGTACAGTAATTTTTTTTAAAAGAAATCCTCACAATTGGACCAGTAAGAAACATCACAATAAATGGAGAAAACAACGAAGTTGTCCAGGATTTCATTTTACTTAGACGCACAATCAATGCTCATGCAAGGAAAAGTCAGGAAATCAAATGACGTATTATTGCATTGGGCAAATCTGTGGCAAAAGTTCCTTTAAAGTTTTAAAAACCGAGACGTCACTTTGAGGACCAGGTATGCTGGACCCATACTATGACACTTTCAATCACCTCGTATGCATATGGAAACTGGACAATGAATGAGGAAAACCAAAGAACTGATCCCTTGAATTCTGGTGTTGGTGAAGAATATTGAATATATGATGGACTGCCGGAAGACCAACAAGTCTGTCTTGGAAGAAGTAAATCCATAGTGTTCCTCGGAGGTGAGGGTCACCAGACTTCATCTCATGTGCTTTGAACATGCTGTCAGGAGGGGCCAGTCCCCGGAGACGGACAACATGCTAGGTAACACAGAAAGTCAGCAAAAAAGAGGAAGGCTCCAAATGAGACGGACTGACACAGTGACTGCGACAATGGACTCAAACATAACCATTGTGAGGATGGCACAGGACTGGGCAGTGTTTCACTCTGTTGCACATAATAGTCGCTGTGAGTTGAAACCGACTTGATGGTACCAAACAATAACAATGGTGGCTATAGTGGTGAAGAGCTGGCTGCTAACTGAAAGACCGGCAGTTTGAATCTACCAGTCGCTGCTTGTAAACCTATTCAGCAGCTGTACTTTGTCCGCTGTGAGTTGGAACTGACCTGGCGGCAGCGGGTTGTTTTGTGTATATATTGAAATATTCTCTGCAGTAAATTCTTAAGATATGTTGCTTTAAAATCTGGCAATCTTAAGTGAAAATACTTAAGAGAAAAAAAAGGAGAGCAACATAGTATTTATTGCAGCTGTAAAAAACTCATTCGTGCAATGAGTTTGAGAAAAAAATTATTTATAGCCTTGAATGAGAATGACAACATCTGGGCAGCGACAAGAAACATGCCACAAATAGGCGGGGATTGCGATTAACAAGTTCAAGCCTTCGTATGAGCTACCTTCAAGTCACTAGTAAAATCCAGGATTCTGACTGCTGGACAAAGAACAAGGTGGACAAAGGGTGGGACAGAGAAGGGGACCAGCGGACCGACGGCCCGGTAGCGCGGCCAGCCCCGTTCCAGTTCCGGGCCGGCCCTCCCCGCCCCGCCCAGCGCCGTCCCGGCCCCGCCCAGCACCGCCCCGGCCCCGCCCAGCGCCGCCCCGGCCCCGCCCAGCGCCGCCGCCCCGGCCCCGCCCAGCGCCGCCCCGCCCCGCCCAGCGCCGTCCCGGCCCCGCCCAGCGCCGCCCCGGCCCCGCCCAGCGCCCCGGCCCCGCCCAGCGCCGCCGCCGCCCCGGCCCCGCCCAGCGCCGCCCCGGCCCCGCCCAGCGCCACCGCCCCGGCCCCGCCCAGCGCCGCCGCCGCCCCGGCCCCGCTCGCCGCCAGGGGGCGACGCAGGCTGCGCGGCGCCCGGCTGGCGGCCTCGGCGCCCGGCGGCCATGGACCGCTTCCTGTGGACCAGCGGCCTCCTGGAGATCGACGAGACCCTGGTGGTCCAGCAGCGCGGGGTGCGCCTCTACGACGGCGAGGAGAAGGTGGGACGGCCCCGCGCGCCGTCGGCCTCCGGAGAGCCGGGCGGAAGGCGGCGCCGGCGCGGGCGGGCGTCTCGGCCGGGCCTGGCGCTCGGGCCCCGCGTCCCCCGCCGGCCGGCCGCCGCCCGCTCCGGCGCCGCGCTGCAGGCCCCGGTCCCCAGGTCGCGCCCGCCGGCCGCGGGGCCCGCAGCCCCGAGGCGCGCAGCTCTCTGACGCCGCCCCGGGACCGCCGGCGCCGGCCTGCTCGGTCGCGCCGCCTCCCACTTGGGAAGCCGTCCCCAGGAAGCGAGGGTTGTGCTCACTTCCCTTCCGCCGCCTCCCCACTGAATAATGCCGGTGATGCCCCAGTTTATGTCTGCTGATAGAATATGGTTTTGTTGTCATTCAGTTGGGTAGTGGCGATGACGACAGATTTCGCTGGCTTTATTTCCGCGGGGTGACAGAGCTTGGCTGTCTACAGAAAGGCTTGCACTTCGGTTCCACTAGCCGCTTTTTGGAAACCCTCTGGGACAGTTCTACTCTGCCCTATAGGGTAGCTGTAAGTCACTCCTCCAAATGGCTTTTAATTGTACCCGATAGAGCGTAATAACTGGGACGGGCCAGCCTTTTTGTTGAAATGCTGTGCCTGTAAATTCTCTAGTTCAATGATAGCTCTAGATTGGCCCTTATGGGAGTCTGGTTATAAAATCTGCCCCGGGGAAGGAAGAGGGTGAGGGATTTCTTAAAAAGGTATCAGTGCCTTTCCTCATTGAATGCTTTTGCTACAGGCTATTGTTTTTTTTTTTATGAAAAGAATTTTAAGCGTGTGTTTTGTGAGGTGGTACTTGTTTTCCCATAAAAAAAAATCAGAACAAAACAAAAACATGTTGCCATCAACTGGATTCCAACGCGTAGCTACTCCGTATGACGATAGAACTGCCCCGTACGATTTCCACGTGCTGCCTGGTGGATTCTATCTGCAGACCTTTTGATTAGCAGCCGTATCTCTTCACTACTAAGCCACCAGGCTTTCCAACCACATCAAACCCATCCATTCCGACTGACAGCGACCCTACAGGACAGAGTATAACGGCCGAAAGCATTTCCAAGCAGTGTTTGGTGGGTTTGAATTGCTGCGCTTTTGGTTAGCACGGTAGCAGTTAACCAGTATGCCACCACAGTTTCCTTCCAAAGTACGGTAATATACAAATAAACCTTCAGAGGTGCATTTGCAAATTCAGAGAAGTGTTAAGTATAAATACAATAAACATTTTGTGGATACTTGAGTGAAAAGTATGGAATATCTTGTTCTGGATGAAATGTATATCTGGAATTTGAAAAATTATAGCACACAAACATTTTTAGAAGTTTTCACTTGCAATGTCTCATTCCTGGCAGCTTGTTAATGAAACATCTGTCTTTTGTCTATGTTCTTTGAGTCATAGCGTCTCTTGGTTGATACTTTAGGCTTCCTTCCTTTTACTTGATGATAGGCGGGGGTTACACAGCAGTGAAGAGGCACGCTGAAGTTGGTGCCAGGTCTACTGACTCCTTTAGGGTGTTTACTTTGGTATACATAGTTGCCCAGCCAGTCAGCGTTGTTGCTGCCATTATTGAGCGGAGATGTTTGTATGAAATAATTTGCTTGGGCTTACTATTGTTAGCTGCCTTCAAGTCAGTTCTAATTCGTGCACAGTGCGATCTAACTGTTGTGATCCATAGTGTTTTCGTTTCCTGATTATTGGAACTAACTCAGTAGGCTTTTGTTGATAGCCTTCTTAGTCTGGAAGTGCTGCTGAAACCTGTTCAGCAGCATAGCCTTCATTAATAAGTGGCAGCTATCCATAAAGTGCATAGGCTAGGAATTGAACCTGAATCTCTTTGACAATAGTTTTATTAGATTGATTTTAGTTTGCGTTTTGCTTTTCTGGGAAGAGGAAAGGGGATTGGAGTGACAAATTTTCAAGAAAATTTACATCTTGGGATGGTTTTAAATGGAAGCTTATTTCCATTCTTGGGTGGTTTGATTATGCCTCCACGCTAAGAATAATTGAATACTTCCAATGGTAGATGGACCTTCAAAAACTCTTCCAAAGCCACCACCCTGCAGGAGCACCTGGAAACAGTGCCTTTCAGAGACTCACACTCTGTTGCTCTGTGTAATTCCAGTATACAAGTTAGGAATACATTTGCAGTTAGACTGTATACCCATGATGTATTCAAAACAATATAAAATCTCAACTATTGGTACATGTGTATGATAAAATGTTACTGAGTCAGCAAATTCTAGTTCCTTTAAAATTTTTGCTGTTTGTTTTAGCAGAGAAGTGGGTATAGGGTGAGAAATTGCTATGGATTGACTTGTATCCCCCAAGTATATCTGTCAGTTGGCTAGGTCATGATTCCCAGTACTGTGTGATGATCTGCCATTTTGTCATCTGATATGATTGCCCTCTGTTTATAATTCGTATCACTATGATGTATTGGAAACCCTGGTGGTGTAGTGGTTAAGTGCTACATCTGCTAAACAAATAGTTAGAAGTTTGAATCCACCAGGCACTCTGTGGAAATTAGTTTTACTCTGTCCTGTAGGATTGCTATGAGTTAGAATCAACTTGAGATGGCTGTAGTTTTTTTTTTTTTAAATGATGTAGTACAGTGGCTTATTAGCAGTTACATTGATGAGATACACAAGATTAGTGTGTTAAGCTAATCTCTTAGTGATACAAAAGAAACGAGCAGAGAGACAAGGGACCTGATACCACCAAGAAAGCAATGCTGGCAACATAGTACGTCCTTTGGATGTGAGATTCCTGTGCTGAGATGCTCCCAGACCAAGGGAAGACTGATGACAGGGACCTTCCTGTAGAGCCAACAGAGAGAGAAAGCCTTCCCCAGAACCCAGCTCCCTGAATTTGGACTTCTAGCCTACTGGACAGTGAGAGAATAAACTTCTCTTAGTTAAAGCTGTCCACTATGGTTTTGTCACTGTATCCCAACACATTTCCTGGTTAAGAATATACATGGCTACTATCTTGTAGGTCAGTTGGATGCTCTTGGAGGACAGAAAGTGTGTTATGCCTTCTTGTATCATCTGACTCATTGTGGTGTGAAACCCATATTTTTTGTTTTTGACTGAGTATTTAAAGCATCTGTTATATGCCAAAGAAGCCCTGGTGGCAGAGTGGTTAAGTGCTTGCCCCGTAACTGAAAGGGTGGTGGTTTGAATTCACCTGTGGCTCCAGGGGAGAAGGAGGTAGCAGTCTGCTGTGGTAAAGATTGCAGCCTCAGATGCTTGTAGGACAGTCAGCTCTGTCCTATAGGGTTGCAACGACAGTGGGTTTGGCTTAGGTTTAGTATTGTGTGCCAGGAAGAGTCCCAGGGTGGTACAGATGGTGAAGTACTCGGCTGCTAAGTGAAAGGTTGGAAGTTCAGGTCAACGCAGAAATCCCTCAGAAGAAAGACCGATGATCTACTTTGAAAGAGTCAGCCATTGAAAACCTTGTGGAGCATAATTCTCTGACACATTTGGAGTTGCCGTGGATTAGAGTTGACTCCATGGCAACTGGTTTGGTTTTCATGGTTTGTAAAGTCAGGAGCTTTACATATGACCTCAGTGATAACTTTACTGAGTGAGAAAAATCATGCTCAGAGATAAACCATGATTAACTGAGCACAGTCAACGAAGATTCATCGAGTTCTCAGGAGACACTTCATTTAAATCTTTATTGACCATACTTCCAAAGCCTGTGCTTTGTTCAGTATGCAGCATCATTTAAAAATATAGCAGTCACCAGTGCTGAACTCTGCATAATGTTTCATAAAGCTAATCCTCCCAAAAGTGAGGAAACTGAGACCCTCAGTTTATCCTTGAGAAAACTGTGATTTATCTCAGGTTACACAATTGGTAATTGGTGGAGTTGTGAATAAAATATGTGTTTGTTTGTTTATACAGACATGGTCTTGTTTTTTCTTTTTTACAATTATACTTTAAATGAAGGCTTGCTGAACAAACAAGTCTCTCGTCAAACAGTTAGTACACATATTGTTGTATGACATTGGTTAACAATACGACAGCATGTCAACCCTCTCCTTTCTCAACCTTGGGTTCCCTATTACTAACTTGCTGGTTTTCAGGCCTAGTTTTCATGTGCCCATTATGACTGAGTTGTTTTCGTAAGCGCTGTGGACAGGTCCTTCATTTCAATGCATAGACGCTTCTTTGGCCTCAGCTAGTTTAAAAAATAAAGAATGGTAATAGTGGTGTAAAGTCAGAAATTTACATCACATACCAAAAAAATTAGAAAATGTTTATTCTCTTTCATCTAGCTATTTCATTTTTAGGAATTTATTTTGTGAAATCATCAGAAGTGGGTAAAACTTTTGTGTACAAGGATGCTCATCTCCACATTATTTCCAGGAGGGAAGAGTTAGGACCAGTCTGGAATTGCTGTTGTTGTTAGATGCCATTTAGTTTGTTCTCACTCACAGCAGCTTGGCATAACAGAACAAAACACTGGTCTTGCACCATGACCACAATTGTTTTTATGCTTAAGCTCCTTGTTGCAGCCGCTGTGTCAATCCATCTTGTTGACGGTGGTTCTGTTTTTCACTGACTCTGTGTTTTACCAAGCAGAATGTCCTTCTCCAGGGATTGATTTATCTTGACAACGTATCCAAAATATATAAGATGCAGTCTCACCATCTTTGCTTCCAAGGAGCACTCTGGTTATACTTCTTCCAGAACAGAGCTGTTTGTTCTTTTGGCAGTCCATGATAGATTCAGTATTCTTCTCCAACATCACCATTCAGAGACATCAATTATTCTTCTGTCTTCCTTGTTCATTGTCCAACTTTCACATGCATATGGTGTGATCGAAATTACCGTGGCTTGGGTCAGGTGCACCTTAGTCTTCAAGGTGACATCTTTGTTTTTCGGTACTTTAAAGAGGTCATATGCAGCTAGTTTTCCCAATGCAATGAGTCTTTTGATTTCTTGACTGCTGCTTCCATGGGTATTGATTGTGCAACCAGGTAAAATGAAATCCTTGACAACCTCAGTCCTTTCTCCATTTGTCATGATGTTGCTTACTGGTCCAGTTGTGAGGATTTTTGATTTCTTGATGTTGAGGTGCAATCCGTACTGAAGGCTGTGGTCTTTGATTTTCATTAGTGTTTGAAATCTTCTTTATTTCTAGCAAGCAAGGTTGTATCATTTGCATAATGCAGATTGTTAATAAGTCTTCCTCCAATTCTGATGCCTCATCCTTCTTCGTATAGTCCAGTTTCTTGGATTATTTCCTTAACATGTAGGTTGAAAAGGTATGGTAAAAGAGTACAACCTTGACCCACACTTTTCCTGACTTCAAACCATTCAGTATCCCTGTTTGGTTGACATGATTGCCTCTTGAGTCGTATACACATTCCTTGTGACCACAGTTAAGTGTCCAGCAATTCTTATTCTCTGCAACATTATCCATGATTTGTTATCATCCACACAGTCAAATGCCTTTGCCTAGTCATTGAAGCACGGATAGACATCTTTCTGGTATTCCCTGCTTTCAGCCAAGATCCATCTGACATCAGCAGTGATATCCCTGCTCCCACATCTTCTTCTGAATCCAGCTTGAATTTCTGGCAGTTTCCTGTCAATATACTGTAGCAGCTGCTTTTTAATAATCTTCAGCAAAATTTTGCTGACATATGATCATGATGATACTGCTTGATGATTTCTGCATTCAGTTGCATCAGCTTTCTTGGGAGTAGGAATAAATATGGGTCTCTTCCAGTTGATTGGCTGTCCTCTAAATTTCTTGGCATAAATGTGTGAGCACTTCCAGCGCTGCCTCGATTTTGTTGAAACATCTCAGTTGATATTCCATCGATTCCTGGAGGCTTGTTTTTCGCTAGTGCATTTAATGCAGCTTCAACTTCTTCCTTCAGTACGTGGTTCCTGATCATATGCTGTCTCTTGAAATGTTGAGAATGTTGACTAGTCATTTCTGGTATAATGACACTGTGTGTTCCTTCCATCTTCTTTTGATGCTTCGTGAGTTGTTTAATATTTTCCTTCACTATTGCAACTTGAGGCTTGAATTTTCTCTTTAGTTCTTTCAGCTTGAGAAATGCAGAATGTATTCTTCCCTCTGGTTTTCCATTTCTAGTTCTCTGTGCATGTCCGTATAATACTTTGTCTTCTCGAGCTGCTCTTGGAATCTTCTGTTTAGGTCCTTTACTTTGCCATTCTTTCCTTTTGCTTTAGCTGCTCAATGTTTGGGAACAAGTTTCAGAGTCTCTTCAGACATCCAATTTGGTGTTTTCTTTCTTTTCTGTCTTTTTAATGATCTCTTGCTTTCTTCCTGGATGATGTCTTTGATCTCATTCCACAACTTGTCTGATCTTCAGTAATTAGTGTTCAGTGCATCAGATCTGTTCTTGAGATGGTGTCTAAACTCAGGGGGCATATATGCAAGGTTGTGCTTTGACCCTCTTGGACTTGTTCTAATTTTCTTCAATCTCAATTTGAGCTTGCATTTGAACAGCTGATGGTCTGTGCTGCAGTCAGCACCTCTTCTTTTTCTACATGATGGTATGAAGCTTTCCAGTTGTCTCTTTCCACAGACATAGCTGATGTGATTCCTGTGTATTACCATCTGGTGAGTTCCATGTGTGTAGTCTCCACTTCTGTTGGTGTGTTACAGTGCTGTCAGCTGTAAGCCCAGTGTTACCTAAGCAATAACATGGTACATCCAGAAAAAGAAAGAAGAACTCTGCCAGTCTGTACATGCAGCCTCTCTGCTCTAGATGGCTAAAAGAACTTTTAGAATACATAATGAAGTGGAGAATTTGTAGTTTCTTGAGATAGTAACTGATACAGACAGCATCCACAACCAAATCAATTGCCATTAAGTCAGTTCCCACTCACAGTGCCCCTGTAAGACAGAGTATAAGTGCCCTGTAGAATTTCCAAGGCTGTGATCTTAAGGGAAACAGACTGCCACATCATTCTCTCTTGGAGCAGCCGGTGGATTTGAACCACTGACCTTTTGGTTAGCAGCCCAGTACTTAACCACTGTGTTACCAGGATTCCATAAAATACAGTAAACCAAAACACCAAACCCACTGCTGTCTAGTTGATTCCAACTTATAACGACCCTATGACATAAGAAAAACAAACCCATTACCACATTGAGTTGATTCCAGCTCATAGTTACCCTAGAGGCGTCAGAGAGCAGAGGACAGAATAGAACTGCCCCAGAGAGTTTCCAAGGAGTGCCTGGCAAATTCAGACCACCAACATTTTGGTTAGCAGCTGCTGTAGCATTTAATCACTATACCATGAAGGTTTCCTCCTGTAGCATCCAAAAAACCCGAAACCCACTGCCATCAAGTTGCTTCCGACTCATAGCAACCCTACACATCAGAGGAGAGCTGCTCATAGAGTTTCCAAGGAGCACCTGGAAGATTTGAACTGCTGACTTTTTGGTTAGCAGATACAGCTCTTAACCACTATGCCACCAGGGTTTCCCCCTATTGCATAGTGGATGTAAAAGTCAATTTGTGGTCAGCATTGTATTGAGAGGAGAACATCAAAGAAATTTGTGGTAGCACAAATTTATGGCCACACACAGAGTCAGGAAAATGTCAAACCATTCTTGGCTAGTGTGTTACTGTAAAGAAAGATTGTGTATTATTAATTATTTATAACAGATATTAAATAAGGTGTTTTAAAACAGAAACACACATAAAACAAGCTTACTTATTGATTAATGACAAAAATATTGTAACCAGAGGTTTGCAGGATGTTAACCTTTTATTTCCTGTAGGGACAATGGCTCAGTATTGACTAATTCAGTGTTCATAACTACTCTGAATGACCTCTGTGTGCATGTGTGTGGAGAGAGAGAGAGAATAAATGCATGAAAAATTACATATAAATAATTTGGAGTGGTGTGTCCCAAAATGCTGGCATTAACACTGGCTAGTATGATTAATTGCATTTTCTTTTTTAGACTTAAAAAAATATTTTCTAAGTTTTCAATAATGAACATATATTTTATAATCAGAAAAATGTTAAATAAATGCAGAATAAGAACTTACTCAGTTCTAAGTGCTTGTGTTAGATCAACGTTAAGTATTAAAATGATTCCGGTTTGGTGTAACAGACTGGCCAAAACTTGTCTGTCAAGTTTAGATCATAATCAGTTGGACTGCCTGAAGGGAGTATGTAGACAATTTCTTCATTTACAGCAGCAGCACTTTACATTTGTTAACTGACATAGAATGGAATGTTCTCTGGCTTGAGTTTTAGTTTCACATCCTATTAATGGATTTCAGAAAGATAAAAAATGCTAAGTTTCTTAGAGCATTTGTACTCTAATGTAACATCGTGAACTCTTATGTTAATAATATGTTTGCTTTCACAAAAGGGAACTCTTCGTTGGCGAAAAGGAGATTTTTTAAAAAAGTATCTTGAACTGTGCTATTGTGTTTTACTTCAACAAGATTAGTCAGAGCGTTTGAAGCCAGGTTGAACTAAGTACCAAGGGTATTTGTATGTTTTTCTGGATTCTGAGGAAAACACACATTTGTAAGGTCTTTTCTCTGAAGTGTTGAGGTACTTTAGTGGAGAAATATTTCACAGAGGGCATTTAAGCGAGATGATTTAGCTGGTCTCTTTTATCATCAAAGTTAATTAATCATGTTGTTATTTAATATGCTGGGCTTTATCAAATGCCTTTTCTGCATCAGTTGGCAAAAATCAGGTGCTTCTTTACTTTTTATTTATGTGGTTGATCACATTAATTGTTTCTGTGATGTTGAACCAGCCTTACATCCCTGGTATGAATTCAACTTGTTCATTATGAATTATTTTTTTGATAATATTGTGGAATTCTACTGGCAAGTATTTTGTTGAAGATTTTTGCGTCTATGCTCATGAGTGATATTGGTCTGTAGTTCTCCTTTTTTGTTGGGTCTTTCCCTGGCTTTGGTATTAGGGTTATGCTGCCTTCATAGAATGACTTTGGGAGTGTTTCATTGCTTTCTATACTATGATATAGTCTCAGTAGTACTGGAGTTAACGCTTCTCTGAAAGCTTGGTAGAATTCTGTGGTCAAGCCATCTGGGACTAGGCTTTTTTTGGTTGGTTGATGGGTTTATTATGTTGTTCTGCTTCACCTTGTGATAATTTTGGTAGGTGATATGAATCTAGGAATTTGTCCTTATCCTCTAGGTTTTCAAATCTGTTAGAGTGTAGTCTTTCATAGTATTGTTATGATAGTTATAATATCTGTAGGATCTGTTGTGACATCTCCCACCTCATTTCTTATTTGGGTTATTTGTTTTCTTTCCTGTTTTCTTCAGTAAGTTTAGGCAGTGGTTTGTCAATTTTCTTTATCTTTTCAAAAAACCAGCTGGTCTCCTCAGTTTTTAAAACTGTTCTTCTATTCTTCATTTTGCTTAGTTCTTCTCTAATCTTTATGATCTGTTTTCTTCTGGTGCCTGAGGAGTTCCTCTGTTGCTCTCTTTCTACTTCTTCAAGCCATAGAGTTAGTTCTTTGGTTTGGGTTCTTTCTTCCTTCCGGATGTGTGCATTTATAGCGATAAACTGACCCCTGAGCAGTGCTTTGGCTGTATCCCATAGGCTCTGGTAGGAAGTGTTTTTGTTCTGATTTGAATCCATAAATTTGTTTATTTCTCCGTTGACTTCTTCTTAGTTTCCATGAGTTCTCATTTCTATGTGTTTTTTTCTGCTGTTGGTTTTGACTTTTACGGCTTTGTGATCTGAGAAGATGCTTTGTAATAATTCATTGGTATGGATTTTGTTGAGATTTGCTTTATGTCCTAACACATGCTCTATTCTGGAAAATTTTCCGTGTGCAGTGGAGAAGATGGTGTAGTTATCTGCTGATGGATAGATAGTTCTGTTTATGTTGATGAGGTCTAACTGGTTAATTGTGGCAATAAGATCTTCTGTGTCTTTACTGAGCTTTTTTTTCAAAGATCTGTCTCATACTGAGAGTGGAGTATTGAAGTCTCCCACTATTATTGTGGAGTGATCTATCTCATTTTTGAATGTAGTCAGTGTTTCTTCAATGTATTTGGATGCTCTAGTATTGGGTGCATAAATATTTAATATTGTTAAGTCCTGCTTGTGTATTGAACCTTTCAGCAATAAATGGTGTCCATCCTTGTCCACGATGGTGGATTTTACATTAAAATCTATTTTATCTGAGATTACTTTCGGCATACTTGGTCTTCTTTGCATATTGTTAGCTTGGTATATATTGTTCTATCCTTTAATTTTCAATTTGTTCATATCTTTAAGTCTAAGGTGAGTTTCTTGTAAGCAACATATAGGTGGGTCATGCCTTTTAATTCAAGATGTCACTCGTCTCTAGTGGAGCGTTCAGTCCATTTATATTGACATTAATTGTTGATAGGTATGTGTTTAGTGCTGTCCTTGTGATGTGTTTTTTTTTGTGTTGATGTTTTCTTTGTTGCTCTGAGTATTCTGTTCTGGGACATTCTTCTTTATGGGTTGATTTTTCACCCTTTTCAGTGTTGCTTTTGTGTTTGTTGTGACTCTTGTATTACATTTCTTGATTTGATATGTTACATCTTTATTGTGCTTAGCAGCTACCCTTATGATCTCCCTTAATAATCTGTGTTTTAATCCAGTTTTAACTTCTACATATGTTATTAACTTACTGTTCATCTAGAAGGAGTATAACTACTGTAGTACATCCCTCTTTTTAAGGTGATGATATCATAGTTTTTATGAAATGCTCATTGGATCACTTCTTGTAATATTATAGCTTTTAGTGAGTTTTGTGCCTTCCCTAGCTGAGTAGCTTTCTGAATGATGTGTCCTGTATTGCCTCCTAAAATATGGAATTGTTTGTTTTGTTTTTCTAAGCCAAGATCTTCTTTCAGTATTTCTTGTAGCTTTCATTTTGTTGTTACAGAGTCTGAGATTCTGTTTATCTGTGAATGTCTGAATTTCAAATTTGAAAGATAGTTTTGCCTGATACATAATTCTTGGTTAGAAGTTCTTCTCCTTCATGGCTTTGAATGTGTCATCCTAATGCCTCCGTGTCGACATCACTACTGCCGAGAAGTGAGATGAAATCCTACAGGGTTTCCCTCTGAACGTTAGCCTTGCTTTGCATCTCACTGCCTTTAAGAGTTTCTGCTTATGTTTTGTCTTATTAAGGTTGATTATGATATTTTTTGGAGTCTTTGTTTTGCGATCTATATTGTGTGGCATCCATACGCATCTTGGGTATCTGTATTCTTTTCATAATTTCAGGGAAGTTTTCTATTAGCAGTGCAACAACAACACTTACTATGTTTTGAGGTGTCCCTCTGTGTCTGGGAACTCCAGTTAATGGTAGATTGTTCCTTTTGATAGAGTCCCACATGCTTCTTCATTTTTCTTGTTTCTTTTTTTTGATTTCTCCTCATAGATGCTGGAGTCAGTAGCTTTGTCTTCTAAGTCAGAAAGCCTATTTTCCATTTGTTCAGTTCTGTTTTCTTGGCTTTGAATTGCATTTTCAATTTCTTTGATTTTGTTATTGATTTGTTGGATTTCAGAATACTGGTGTTCCATCAGTTCAAACATGCTCTGCTGTGTTTTGTATCACGTCTAGGAGGGCTTAATCCTTTTGTACTCAACTTCTGACGGTTTCGTAAAGACATCTTTGTCTTGGAAGTTGGGGGCTTTCTGGAGCTGTAGGAGAATTTTGCTTTAAGTTTCTGGTCAAAATTTGTTGCATTTTGGGCATCTAGTGAGTGTTTATAGTGTCTCTATTATTACCTTAATAGGATGTGAGTTGCAGTCTGAGAAGGAAGGTGATCACCAGTCACCTCTGTGTACTCCAGTAACTGGGCCCAGTGGACTCTCTGGGGTAGCGGACTCCACTTCCTGACTGGCAGAGACGCAGCCCTAAATAATGCAGTCACTTAGGGGCTGTCAGCTGACCCTGGGATGTGGGTCAGTGAGAGCTGGATGAGATGCTGTCTGGCTGCACCACAATTATTTCTCTAGGTAGTCTTATATTGAAAGGTAAAAGCTGTCTGACATCTTCCAAAATCAGTCAGGCTGTCAGGTGTACAAGCCCTCTTCCCAGCTGGCAAAGTAAGCACCTCTATATCCAGCCCCAGACACTGTAAACTAGTTCAATGTATTGACAGGCTACTGCCCTGCTGGGGGGCTACTGCCCCCATCCATAAGGCCACGCTGTGCTAAATACAGCCTTTCTGTTGGAAAAGTGCTCCCCAGGCTGGCAGTGCCTCCCAGGCTGAGAATTAGCCCCTGCTGAGGCCTCTGTTTCTGTAACTCCACCTCCCAGTCAAACAAAATGGCGTCCCTCACAAGCTCTCTCACCTGCTGTGGAATAGCCGATTCAGTGGCAGAGGTTTGGAAAGAGAGAGTTAAGGGTCTGAGGTGCACAGAGGCCACCTCTCAAAATGTGGCTATTCCGCCTGTTGATCCAGTCAGCAGTGTGGCTGAGCTGTGCTGTCAGTTAAGCCCAAGCACTGCCTGCTGGTCAAGACAGAAAAAAAGGCTGGCACTGCTTCCGAGCCTGTGAATTAGCCTCTGCTGAGGCCTCTGTTTGGGTAACTGTGCCTCCCAGTTGAACAAGATGGCATCCCTCACAAGCTCTCCCAACCACTGTAGAATAGCTGATTCAGTGGCAGAGGTTTGGAAAGAGGGTGGAGGGGTCGAGGTGCATGGAGTCCAGAGCTGGGCTCTCAAAATGTGGGTATTCCACCTGCTGATCCCATCAGCAGTGTGGCTGAACTTTGCTGCCTTTAAAGCACAAGCCCTGCCTGTCTGCTAAGACGGAGAAAAAAAAAAGTTGCAAGTTACCTTCAGTCTCCGACAGCCAGTATTCAACAAGGGTGGGTGTCAGCAAAAGAGAAGAAGTTTCCCATTGTGGCATGTAGTCCAAATTGGCAGCCCTATGCTGTGTCCAAGAGCTGACTAAGTGTTGAGAAGGTTCCATTTAATTATCAATACAGGCCTTAGTTTTCAGAGGGAATTAAGGAGATGTGTGTCTAGTCCGCTGTCTTGACTTTGCACCTTCATCTCCTGTTTTTGTTTATAAAAACAGTCAGAAGATGGTACTTTTGTAGTTCTTCATGCATTCATACTCTTTGGTTTCATTATGACGTTTCACTGCTCCATTTACAAAAATGATAGTGATATTTTATTAGAAAATGTAAGAAGTTAAATTTTGTATATCACTTTTGATCTGCTGGTAAATATTTTTGGCTCTAAAATAAATGCTTACCGTAATGCTTTCCATGTGATCAGAAATAGAAGTCATCGACATTCAAAATTAATTGCGTGCCTTGCTTTGGTAAATAACATGTGGAGTTGGGGAACAGTCAAAAGAAGTATGATGTGTGCATTATTTGTGTGACAATATATTGTGTGTGTGTATGTATATATAAATATTATTTGGGGCTTAGATATATGTTTATATATGATATGCTGCAGATTGGTGTTTTTTTTCCCTCACCAGCTCTGTGTGTTAGAGCTCCATGATAATCCATATACCTTTCCTTCATTGTTCTGTTTTACTTTCTACGTGGATTCTCTATTAGAGTATATCACTATTTATGTACTACCTTACTGTCATACATCTACTTTGTTCAACTTTGTCCCTAATTCCATCAAAGCTGTATATATATGTATATGTACATATAAATTTGAGTTGTATAACTTATGTAGCATTGCTTCTCTTTAATTTGTGATAAACTTATTTCTAAATTGTTTATTCACATGAGTAACTTAGTATGGTGCAAGTCACAAGAACATCTGAAGAATGTTGAATGAAATATTATGAATATTTGTGATGATCTTATCTTTTTTAGGTAAAATTTGATGCTGGGACCCTCCTTCTTAGTACACACCGACTGATTTGGAGAGATCAGAAAAATCATGTAAGCAAGTTTTCTGCATCTGTTCTAGGTTTAAAATCACTAAGATTTTTTGTTTTCTTTTTGGCCAAACTGTAAATACATGGCAATAAATTTTCATTTGCAGAATGTTAAAAGAGGATGCTGCAAGTGAGCTCTCTGGATGATATTGGGTATAAGAGTTAGAGTGTTATCTTATGAGCTCTCTGGATGGATTGCAGGTGGGAAGATGGATGTTGTCATGTGAGCTCTCGGGATGCAGTGTGGATGGGGACTTAGTGTGTTATCAAATGAGCCCTCTGGTTGGAGTGCAGTCCCTCAGTCGAGAAACCCTGGGGGTGTAGTGGTTGAATGCCATGCCTGCTAACCAAAACATCAGCAGTTTGAATCTGCCGGGTGCTTCTTAGAAACTCTATAGAACATTTGTACTCTGTCCTATAGTGTCTCTGTGAGTCAGAATCAACTTGATGGGAGTGGTTTTGGTTTTTTGGATCCCTCAATCAGTTCCAGAAAAGCTTATGTAGTTACTGGGTGTCTCATAAGTCACTCCTTGTTTTAGTCATCTAGTGGTGCTGAAACAGAAATGCCACGAGTGGATGGCTTTAACCAATGAAAAGTTTATTTTTACGCAGTCCAGTAGGCTAAAAGTCCAAATTCAGGATGTCCTCTCCCGGGGAAGGCTTTCCGCCTTGCCAGCTCTGAAGGAAAGTCCTTGTGTTGCGTGAGTCTTTGTTCAGGGAGCATTTTGGCTCAGAAACCTCAGGTCTGAAGGATGCTCTATACTCCCAGTGCTGCTTTCTTGATGATGTGAGATTCCCAATTCTCCCCTTGCTTCCCTTTTCTTTTATCTCTTGTAGGATAAAAGGATAAAGGGTGATGCAAGCTATACTCCAGGGAAGCTCCCTTTACAGTGGAGCAGGGAGGTGATCCTATGAAGGGATTTACAGTCCTACCGTAATCCTCTAACATACAGCATGCCAGCCAGCCAAGTCCCGTTGAGTCGGATCCGACTACTGACAACCCTAGGAAAATCATAAAATGAAGGGCAATCATAAAATATTGAGAATCATGACTCAGCCACATGGCTACACACATTTTTGGGGGCACACAGTTCAGTCCGTGACTCTCCGTTTTTGAAATCAGTGGTCAAATCCTATTCCATCACTGAATGTTCTTTGTGTAATAACCCCTCATTTGTTGTGAGTGGTCCTGAAAAAGGCTCACATGTCCTGAGAACAGTTCATTCTCCAGGTTGTTGGGGAGAATCAGTTGGATCGTTCTGCCATGAAATGCATGCTTTTACCTACCTCTGGATCACTCAGCAAAGGAATCCCCAACCCTTGCTTTTTTATTCTAGGAAGGGAGAACAGTTTATGTGTATATGTAGAGCTGATAGCCCTATTCCAAAGAGCTTTAACTTGAAGGTATATATATACACATCAGTTCAGTGTGTCAGTAGTATGAGCTATGTAGTCTGTTTTTTCCTCTAGTCCTGCCCCCCTGCACCGTGAAGTTTTAACACCACAGTAAACAATATACGCTGTGATGGCACTGTCGGAGGTCTCTGACTGTTGCTCCAACGCCTTTTTGCTGTTGTTGTTTTTAAGAGCCACATTCTGCCCTCATGGGGACTATTTTTCTGCTATCCAGAATGCATGCACTTGACCCTTAAAAAAAAACCCCCTGCTGTTGATTTGATTCCAACTCTTAGTGAACCTATAGGCCAGAGAAGAACTGCCCCGTACAGTTTCCAAGAAGTGCCTGGTAGACTCAAACTGCTGAACTTTTGGTTAGTACTTATAGCACTTAACCACTACACAACCATGGTATTTAATTCTTTTTTATTGTGTTTTAAGTGAAAGTTTACAATTCAAGTCTTGGTATTTAATTCTTTTTTATTGTGTTTTAAGTGAAAGTTTACAATTCAAGTCAGTTTGTCATGCAAAAACATACACACATTGTTATGTGATCCTAGTTGCTCTCTTCACACAGTGACAGCACAGTTCTCCCCACCCTGTATTTGTTGTGTCCACTCAGCCAGCTCCTGTACCCCTCTGCCCTCTCATTTCGCCTGTGGACAGGTGCTGCCTGGTCCATCTCATCTATCTCCTTAAATCAAGAAGCACATTTTTCACCAGTATCGTTTTACATCTTGTAATCCAGTCCAATCTTTGTCTGAAAGTTTGCCTTCAGGAATGGTTTCTGTTCTGGGCTAACGCCGAGTTTGGAGGCCGTGTCTTCTGGAAACCCTCCAGTCTGTGAGACCATCAAACCTGGCCTTTTAATTGAGTTTTGCGTTCTGTACCTCACCTTTCTGCTGCTCCATCGGGACTTTATGCTGTGTTCCCTGTCTAGGCGGTTATTGGTGCTAGCCAATCACCATCAGTTTCTTTTGATACATGCTGATGTAGCTGCTGCTTTGTGGGGTGCTTTCTGTCTCTCAGGCTTATATTTTCCCATGTTGTTGGTGCTCTTCATTCGTCTTTGCTCAAGGTAAACTGGGACCAACTGATGCTTCTTAGTGGCCACTGACTAGCTTTTAAGACCTCAGATGCCGCTCACCAAATTGGGACACAGAAGATTTTCTTTATAAACTTTGTTATGCCAGTTGACCTAGGTGTGCCCTGAAAGTGTGATCCCCGGCCCCTGCTCCTCTGTCCCTTGAAGTGTTTGGTTGTATCTAGGAAGCAGCTTTTGGTTTAGTCCAGTTGTGCTGTTTTCTTCTGTATTGCGTGTTATCCTTACCTTTGTCTAAAATAATTCTTGCGTGCTATTTAATAAATGCACCTCTCTGTCCCTGCCTACCCTCGTAACCATCAAAAAATGGTTTCTTCTGTGATTAAACCTTTTCTTGAATTCTTAGGATAGTGGGCTGATACAGTGTTTGTCCTTTTGTGGTTAATTTCACTCAGCATAATGCTTTCCAGATTCTTCTGTGTTGATGTTTCCCAAATTCCTCATTGCACTTTATCATTGTGTAGTATTCTGTTGTGTGAACATACCATAATTTATCTTTTCACCTGTTGGTGAGCATGTAGGTTGATTTCATGTTTCTGCTATTGTAGACAGTCTTACAGTGACCTTTGGTGTGAATGTATCTGTTTGTGTAACTGTTCTTTATGGCGTGGTATGGTATGAGCCTATAGTATTTCTATTTTTTTTTTTTTTTAAGGAAATGCTGAATTTATTTTCAAAGTGGTTGTACCATTTTACATTCCCATCAGCAGTGTGTAAATGTTCCAGTCTCTCCATAGTCTTTCCAAAACTTACTGTTTTGTGTTTTTTAGATTAATGCTATCCTTGTTGGGGTGAGATGATACCTCATTATACTTTAATTTGTATTTCTCTAATGGCTGATAATCTTGAGCATTTCCTCCTGCATCTTTTAGCTGCCTGAATGTCTGCTTTGGTGAACTGCCTGTTCATATCCTTTGCTCATTTTTTTAATTTGGCCGTTTGTCTTTTTTGTTGCTGAGGTTTGTGGTATCTTTTAGATTTTTAGAATTAGGTGCTGATTGATTTTGTGGTAGCTAATTTTTTTTCCCTGCCTGTAGGTCATTTTTTCACTCTTTTGGTGAAGTCTTTAGACGAGCGTAAGTTTTTGATTTATAGGAGTGACCATTTATCCATTTTCTTTTCTGGCATTTGTGCATTGTTAGTAATGTTTTGTATTTTGTTTATGCCGTGTGTTAGGGCTACCAGAGCTGTCCCTATTTTCTTTCCATGATCTTTATTGTTTGAGATGTGATATTTAGGTTTTTCATCCGTTTTGAGTTAGTTTTGTGCATGACATGAGATACGGATTGTGTCTTTCTTTTTTGCAGATGGATATGTAGCTGTGCCAAAACCGTTTGTTAAAGAGAGAGTCTTTTTTCCAATTTTTGGACTTTGGGCCTTTGTCAGTTATCAGCTGCTCATAGATGGGTACATTTACATCTGGATTCTCAATTCTGATCCATTGGTCTGTGTATCTGTTGTATCAGCACCAGGTTGTTTTGACTATCGTGGCAGTATAATAAATTCTAAAGTCAGGTAATATGAGGCCTCCCATTTTGTTCTTCTTAAAGAGTAATGCTTTATTTATCTAGGCTTCTTCCCTTTCCGTGTGAAGCTGGTGATTTGTTATGCTATCTAATTAAAAAAAGTTATTGGAATTTATATCGGGATTGTGTTGTATCTGTAAATTTCTTTGTATAGAATATTTTCACATTGTTAGGTCTTCATATCAATGAGAAAGGTAGTTTTCTCCACTTACAGAGGTCTCCTGGTTTCTTGTAGTCGAGTTTTGTGATTTTCTTTGTATAGGTCATTTACCTCTCTGGTTAGATTATTCGTAAGTGTTTTACCTTTTGGGGGCTATTGTAAATGGTATTGATTTGGTGATTTCCTCTTTGATGTTCTCTTTGTTAGTTTCAAAGAATCCAACAGATTAATTGGATGTTTATCATGTATCCTGATACTTTGTGGTATTCTTCTATTCTAGGAGTTTTTTTTTTTTTTGTGGATTCTTTAGGGTTTTCAGTGTATAAGACTGTAACATCTATGAAAAGAGATGCTTTTACTTCTTCCTTACTGGTTCAGATGCCCTTTATTTCTTTATCTTGTCTGATTGCTCTGGCTAGACCCTCTAGCACAATGTTGAATAAGAGTAACAGTAAGCAACCTTGTCTGGTTCCTGTTCTCAAGGGCAGTGCTTTCAGACTCTCTCCACTTAGGATGATGTTGGCTTCTGGGTTTGCATAGCTGCCCCTTATTATGTTCAGGAATTTCCCTTCTTTCCTATTTTGCTGAGAGTTTTTAACATGAATGGTTGTTGGACTTTGTCAAATGCTTTTTTTTTTGCATAAATTGATAAGATTAAGTGATTCTTGTCTTTTGATTTATTGATGTGACTACATTGATTGTTTTTCTAATGTTGAACAATCCCTGCATCCCTGGTATGAATCTTGCTTGATTGTGGTGAATTATTTTTTTGGTACGTTACTGAATTCTGTTGGCTAGAGTTATGGCATTTAAGTTCATGAGAGATATTGGTCTGTAATTTTCCTTTTTTGTGGTCTGGTTTTAGTATAGGGTTATTCTGGGGTTAGTAGAATGAATTTGGGAGTATTCTGTCCTTTTCTATGCTCTGTAATACCTTTAGTAATAGTGGTGTTAACTTTTCTCTAAAAGATTCGTAGGATTCCCCTGTGAATCCATTTGGGCCAGGACTTTTTGACTGGAGTTTTTAAATTACCTTTTCTATCTCTTTTATGATGGGTTTATTAACTGGTTCTACTTCTGTCTGTGTCAGTTTTGGTAAGTAGTGTGTTTCTAGAAATTTATCCATTTCTTGTAGATGTGCAAATTTATTAAAGTATAGTTTTTCATAATATTCTATTATGACTCCTTTACGTTTTGTTGGGTGTGTTAGGACATTGCCCATCTCATTTCTTGTTAGAATTATTTGCTTTCTCTCCTGTTTTTCTTTTGTTCATTTGGCCAGTAGTTTATCAGTTTTTTTGATCTTTAAAAATAAAACCATCTTTTGATCTTGTCCACTCTTTGAGTCATTTTTCTATTCTCTAATTCATTTAGTTCTGCTCCAAGATTTTTGTTACTTGCTTTCTTCTGGTGCCAGAGGGTTTTTTTTTCGGCTGCTCCCTTTCTAGTTCTTTGAGCTGTGGGGTTAATTCCTTGATTTGAACCTTTTCTTCTTTTTTGGATATATACATTTATTGAGATAAATTGACCTCTGAGCACAGCTTTTGCTGTGTCCCATAGCTTTTGACAGGATATGTTTTCAGTCTCATTTGACTCTGTGAATTTCTTTATTCCATCCTTGATTTCTTCTATAGCACACTAGTTTTGAGCAAGGTGTTCAGTTTCCATGTGTCTGGTATTTTACTTTGCCTTTTCTTCTATTGCTTTTGACTTTATAGCTTTATGATCTGAAAAGATTGTTTAGGTTGGCTTTGTGGCATAATGGTGTATCCTGGAGAATATTCCATATGCTGTTAGCTATAGTGCTCTCTATATGTCTGTGAGATCAAGTTGGTTGCTAGTGGCATTTAGATTTTCTCTGTCCTTATTGAGCTTCTGTCTGGATGTTCTGTCCCTCACCAAAAGTGGTATTTTGAAGTCTCCTACTATCATTTTGGAGCTGTCTATTTCTCTTTTCAGTGCTGTTAGAATTTGTTTGATATATTTAACAGTGCTGTCATTAGGTGAGTAAATATTATGATTATGTCTTCCTGATGTATGGAACTTTTGATATTGTGCCTTGTCCAGTGTTGTGAATTTTATTTTAAAGTCTGTTTTATCTGAAATTAGTAATGCTATTCTTGCTGTTTTTTTGAGTGTTGCTTACTTGGTATGTATTTTTCTATCTTTGGAATTTCAGTTTGTATCTTTAAGTCCAAGGTGTGTCTCTTTGAAGCAGCATATAGATAGATTGTATTTTTTATGCATCCTGGTGCTTTTTATCTCTTCATCGGTGCATCTGACCCATTTACATTCAAAGTGATTATTGATAGGTATGAATTTAGTGCTGACAGTTTGGTGCCTGTTTTGTTTGTTATTGATGGTTTCCTTATTCTACTTATGTTTCTGTGCTGAGTTTTTGTTCTTTGTGGGTTTTGTTTTCATGTTTTTCATTGCTGTTGGTTTTACATATGCTGAGACTTCATGATTTTGTTTCTTATTTTGATGTATAGGGCAGTAAATTCCTTTGTGATTACTTTAACATTTACCTGTACTGTTCTTTGTTTAAATGAGTCTTTAATTTCTTTGTATCGCATTGCCCTCCTCTCAGTATGAAAGATCTATGAATACATTATTTAGTCCCTCTTTTTTCATATGTTTTCGTCATTTGCATACTATGATCTCTGACTTCCCTTTTTTTTCTGTGTTTTATTGTTATCTTGGTGTTCCTGTCTATATTGATGTATGGATGCCCTGTGCTGCTTTGTCTTTTAGTATATAGCTGATGTTTTTGAGTTCTTGATTGAAGAACTTCCTTTGGTGGTTCTTGTAATTTCGGTTTCAGTTTTGCAAGTTCTGTAAATTTCTGTTTATTTGAGACTGTCCTAATTTTGCCATCATATTTGAGAGACAGTTTTGCAGGACATGTAATTCTCAGCTGGCAGTATTTTTCCTTCCAGGCTTTGTATATGTTGTCTCGTTGCCTTCTTGCAATCATGGTTTCTGCTGAGTAGTAGAAATCTAGTCTTACTGACTCTCTTTTATAGGTTATATTTTGTTTAACCATAGCTGTCTTTAAAGGATTTCCTTATCCTTAGTTTTGATAAATTAGATTATAATATATCTTGATGTATTTTGGGGGCTATACCTTGTGTGGAATTTGATGAGCATCTTGGATAGGTATCTTTTTATCTTTCTTGATATCAGGGATGTTTTTCTGTCAACATGTCTTCAAGAATTCACTCTGTATGTTTTGTTATCCCCCTGTTCTGGAACTTCAGTCACTCGTGAATTATTCCTCTTGATAGAGTGCCACATAACTTTCAGTGATCCTTTGTTTTGTAAAAGTCTTTCTTGTTTTTCCTCAAATATGCTGGTGTCAGTTGCTTTAGCTTCAGTCTCACTAATTCTGGATTTTGTTTTTTCAATTCTGCTTATTTGTCTGTTGAATCATCTAATTCTGTAATTTCTTGATTTATCTGCTGAATTGCAGATCATTGCTCAAGTATTTCTTACAGCCTGTTTAATTTTTCATTATGATCTGCTGCACTTGGCCTGATCTCCATCCTGATATCACAAAGAACTCTAAACATTACTCTTTTGTGTTCTACCTCTGATAATTGCAAAAAGTCTTGTTCATCTGGAAAACTTTTTATTCTTTGTTTTGGGAGTTTTCTAAAGCCATGGTGATCTGATTCTTTAAATGATTTGAGATAGACTGTTGCGTGGGAGCCATGAGAATATTAAAATTTATTTATTTTTGGCTCTTGTGTTCTAATGTGTGTATTTGTATTTTTGCTGTTGTTGTTTAAGTTTTTTAAGTGCCCAAATGGATGTCATGTGAGCTGTTTTGTGTGTTGGAGCCTTAGACATTCTAAAATGCTGTCAGTGGGTGGTTAGGGCTGTTGCTAGGCATGTGAGCTTGGCATCAGTTTGCTTTCCTAGTGTATGTTCAGTCCGGGCTCCTACTTTGTCCCTGAGTGTGCACTGCCTGCAAGGAGATGTTGATTGGTGTAGGCTCAGGTTGCTGGCTGCAGGAACTGAGAAAGGCGGGGTGCCTGCACTGAGACATGTAAGGGGCCGACAGCCCTGCATCTAGGGAGGCAGCCTGTTTCTACCCTGAGTTACTGACTCAGTGGTGCCAATAGACTTGCTTTCCCCCCCCCTTGTTTGTTAAAGTGCTGCTTCTCCTTGTCTGGGAGAATAGCTCAGGATATGCACAAGGGTTGCCGCTTGCAGACTGGGTAGAGTGTCAAAATTTGGTGCCCAGCATAACACAGTGAAGAAAGTGGGGAAACGCTTGGGAGAGGGAGAGTTTGTGCCCAGATGAAAGTTTTGATCCATACATGTCAACAGGAGCTTATCTTTTGAATTCAAATGGGAGAGTGCTGCAATTTTGTATTCATATCTGTCTGAAGCTCTGCTTCCCTGCTGAGAAGGATGCTCTATGAATGCCATTTTGTTTGTCCCACTGACACAGAGTCTTTTTGCTGAGTGTGGATTCCCATTGGCCATTTTGGGTTGTCTTTGTACTTCTGGACCTATTCTCGTATCTGTCAGCCAGTTCATTCTCCCAGCTTTCCCAGTGATGTTCAGGGCTCCTAGAATATCCTGTATAATCCATTAAGTTGTTTTCTCTGGGTCTCTGTTGGTGGAGAGATCAGAGGGTAGCTCTGCCTGCCCTTTCATGTTAGCACCACCTTCCACGTTAAATTGTTTTTATTTAACTTTATTTAAGGAATAAAACAATACATTTTTTTTTTTATTATTTTCACTATTAAGTGCCTTATAGGCAAATGACACTATTAATTGCTATAACAAAAGAATTTCTGGCAACTCTTCTAAATCTTATTTTCTACTGATTTCTTTCTAGGACTGCTGCATGGCCATTCCTCTTTCTCAAATTGTGTTCATTGAAGAACAGGCAGCTGGAATTGGGAAAAGGTAAGGTCTCTATATTACAGTGTATATTCACAACATGATATTTGCAGTCAAGCTGTTATCCCTAACTTAGCTGATTAATTGCTGTGGCATAACTGCCTATGTGGAAATGTATAGTCAAACTCCTTAAGAAGAGTTTTCTTACTTTATTCTCAATAGATGCAGTCATTCATAAAACATGAAGAAAATACTAAGATTTGTCTTAATATGCTTAGGTCATTATAAGTAGAGGTAGGACAGCAGTCATGGCACATATTTCCAGGCAGTTGCTTTCACATGTCTGTTTGCTAGCTGTTCCGTACTTAAAATTCAAAATGACCCAGCTGAGAAGAATAACTGACTTTGAGACTATTTCTAGATGATCACTAAGTTTATTAACTAATGTACTAATGTTGACTTTTTTAGGAATCAGTGTGTCGTAGTCATCTAGCGCTGATCACTTTAAAAAGTGATCTAGTGGATCACTTTAAAAAGAGAAATTTTATTTTGTCACATTCCAGTAGGCTGAAAGTCCACATTTAGTGTGTCAGCTCTAGGGGAAAGCTTTCTCTGTGGGCTCTGGAGGAAGGTCCTTGTTGTCAGTCTTCCCCTGGACTGGGAAGTTCTGATGTGCAGGGAGCCTGGGTCCTTTCCAAAAGCCACGCTCTGCTTCTGGCACCACTTCTTGGTGTATGTGGTCCACTGCTCTCTGCTTGTTTCCCTTTCCTTTATATCCCAAGAGATTGCCTCAAGGCACAGTAGAATCCCACACATTAAGTCCTGCCCCACCAACACAGTTTCTTCCCATCCTCCCTTATTGACTTCATAGAGGCAGAGTCTACAGAATATAGAAACATCATACAATACTAGGAATCAGGGTGTAGCCAAATTGCTACATATATATTTTTAGTGGGACAGAATTCAATCCTTAATAAGTGTTAGAGTATGTTAGCTATTGTCTAAACTGGAACATTTATAAGGATAATAACCCGCCTGCTGCTTTCAAGTCAGTTCTGACTCATAGTGGCCATATAGGGCAAAGCAGAACTACAGTGTAGAGTTTCCAAGGAATGCCTGGTGGATTCAAACTGCTGACCTTTTGGTAGCAGACGTAGCACTTAAACCAGGGTTTCCGTGAGTAGTAGGAGGTATTGTTAATGATTAAACTAGGTTGCCAAGCCCTACACAAAATTAGACTAAGCTGGGCACATCAGGAGATATGATCACTCTTGTTCAAAGCTATAGGTTCTGGTGTTTTTATCTACTGACATATACCAGTTTTTTCTGCTCTTTATTTTAAGGGCAGTCATGCCTCAGAAACAACCCGACGGCACTGGGTTTATTTGAAATATGTGTACTGAGGGAGACTTAGAGACAATTATTACCAGTAAGGATTTTTTTCCCCTTATGTAGCCTTCTTTATGTGCAGCATAATAGAAGTTATGTGCCTTAATAGAAGTTAAAGATGCTGAATTTCACTGGAAGTGCAATGTGCATCTTTATTATATTGTTACAGCTGCCATAAAAGATTGTTTGTTTCACATAAACTAATCAACAATGTGAAAAGATGAATAAGCTATAGATTTGTAAATTGTTCCTTTAATTTGTATTGCCCCCATTGCTCACTTATCTCTATCTTACTAAGTTATAGAAAGTAAAACTTTAAGAGTATTCCAGATCATTTGACTTTTCCTCCTGTTCCAGGAGATCTAAACTGTATAACAAAAGTATTTAAAATATTTACCTTCACATTAATGCATTCTTTAAAAAAAATCCTGGATGGTTTAAAATCAGGAAAGGTGGGGGTCAAGGCTGTATCCTTTCACCATACATTTTCAATTTGTATGCCAAGCAAATGATCCTGGAAGCTGGACTGCTTGAAGAATGAGACATCAGATTTGGAGGTAGACTCATTAACGACCTGCGTTATGCAGATGACACAACCCTGCTTACTGGAAGTGAAGAAGATTTGAAATACTTACAGATGAAGATCAAAGACCACAACCTTCAGTCTGGGTTGCACCTCAACATCAGGAAAACAAAAATCCTCACAGCTGGACTGGCAAGCAACATCATGATATGTGGAAAAAGGATTGAAGTTGTCAAGGGTTTCGTTTTACTTGATTTCCACAATCAACACCCATGGAAGCAGTAGTCAAGAAATCAAAAGATGCATTACATTAGGAAAGTCAGCTGCAAAGGACTTTATGAAAGTATCACAAAGTAAAGATTTCACCTTGAAGACTAAGTGCGCCTGACCCAAGCTAAGGTATTTTCAGTTGCATCATATGCATGCAAAGCTGGACAGTAAATAAGGAAGACAGAAGAAGAATTGATACCTTTGAATTGTGAGAAGAATACTGAATTGGAGAAGAATATTGAATGTATCATGGACTGCCAAAAGAACAAATAGATCTGTTCTTGAAGAAGTACAGCCAGAGTGTTCCTTGGAAGCAAAGATAGTGAGACTGTGTCTCACGACTTTGTAAATGTTGTCAGAACGGATTAATCCCTGGAAAAGTGTGTCATGTTTGGTAAAGTAGAAGGTCGGTGAAAAAGAAGAAGACCCTCAAGGAGATGGATCGACACAGTGGCTGCAACGATGGGCTTAAACATAAAACCAATTGTGGGCGTGGCGCAGGACTGGGCAGTGTTTGATTCTGTTGTGTGTAGGGTTGCTATGAGTCAGAACTGTCTCAGTGACTCCTAACAACAGCAACACCTTAGGGTCAATATAGGTCCTTTTCTCCCAGGTTCTAAGATGTATGTTTTTTGTCCTTTAAGATTTCTGAACTCAAGATACTTCTCTCATTTGGTAGATGATAATTTTGATGAAATGTGGCAATTGAATGACCCAATAAATGAATGTATGAAAAAAAGGCATGGATCTTTTGTGCTTACTCTGGAACTTTTTGGCTTCATTTTGCATCATAATCTTTTAGCTTTTCACTGGGTTTCTTTTGGCAGAATCTGACAGTAGGGCTTAACTATGCTAAGTGCCATAGTTTTATTGCTTTACTTCAAATAGTCCTGTGATTCTACTTGCGCAGTTTGTTTGCTTACCTTACTTCATGGTGTTCACCACAAAGGTACAGATGAAGAGGTATTACAAGGCTCGCGTCAGTTCACTGGTGAAAGTATTCATGACGCTGAGAAGGTCCAAAACCCAGTGTTTCCATTTTACAGTGATAGGTTAACTGTGTGGGCCTAAACAAAGAAAACTGAAATTGAGTAATAAGTGTTACGTGTAATGTAACAAGAAGGAAAAGCTCCAAGCTACGTGTCTGAGATATTTTGAGTTTGTGAGTGTTTTTAGTTTGTCTTATCATAAAGATATGATTTTTAATGACTAGATTAGGAAAAAGGAAAGGGAAGCAGATGTATAAAGACAAACAAATATAGTGATATTTTCAATAGAAACTAGTGGTAATCATAAAAGTAACAGTAGTTTTTATTCCTAAAGCAAAAAAGAATTGTTTTTGTGATTGGGGATCTTTCTAGATCATGCTGTTGATTGAGTTGCATGTTTCAATATATGACATGGTTGAATGTTAGTCATAGCGACCCTATAGGACCCAGTAGAATTTCACTATAGGGTTTGTGAGAAGGTACTAGTGAATTGGAACTGCCAGCCTTTTGGTTAGCAATCTGAGCTCTTGACCACTGTGCTAGCAGAACTCCTTTTCTGTTGGTGGTAAGTTTTAGATAGAGAGCTGCTTGAAAGCGTAGTTAACCCTAGATTAATATAACTTTTTAAAATAAATTTTATTTTGTTCTTGAGAACACACATGGTAAATGTATACCAGTTCAGCAGCGTTTGCACGCATGATATGCTGTCCCCGATGTGGTCCTTTGAGCTGTGCCGTCCCCACCCTCCTCTTCGTTTGGTGGTGTCTGAGAGCAGGGCTTCCTAGGTGCGGCCGTGTTACGGGTTGGCCACAGTTGGCTCAGGTACCTTATCATGCTCATAGTTTTGTTGCTTTACTTTGAATGAGGTTTTTTTTTTTTTTTTTTTCATTTTTCCACTTATCATGATGTCTTTTATTGGTTCAGTTGTGAGAATTTTTGTTTTCTTTCTCTTTTTATTTTTGAAAGTGTTTTAATAGAGGAGTGTACTTAGCAAGATGAGCTAAGCAGGCAAGGGTCTGAGAGCCTAGTTCTCAGCTTCCTCCGGGGTTTTATACTCTGGCTTTTTCCTCATTTGTTAACGTAAACTCACAGCTCCCTGAGATTCCTATCTAATCTTTCAAGTTGGCTATTGTCAATTTGATCCCATATGTATATATACGTACTTATTTGAATTCTATATATATATATATATATATATTTTGTGTGTGTGTGTGTGTGTGTGTGTAGCAACTCACAGTGACCTTATAGGACTCAGAAGAATTGCCCTGTAGGGTTTCTGAGGAGCAAATAGTGGATTTTAACTGCCGGCCTAGTGGCCTAGTGTCCTAGTGGTTAAGGGCTATGTCTGCTAACCAAAAGGACTGCAGTTCAAATCTACCTTGGAAATTCTATGGGGCAGTTCTACCCTGTCTTGTAGGGTTGCTGTGAGTTGAAATCAACTCAATAGCAGTAGATTTGTTTTTTAGATATATATATTTAAATTTTTATTGTGCATTAGGTGAAACTTGACAGAGCAAAACAAAAGGTTTATAGGTTACGGGGTTGGTATAGAAACTCACTGAAGGTCTCAGCTGGGCAGGACCATATGGATGTATTCAGAGCAGGCACAAACCTCTCGTTGTAGGGGTAGGGCAGTGTAGGGGCAGGGGTAGCAAGGATTGAGGTGGGGGTTATACTGCCTCCCCCAGGTGCCCAGTTGTAGGGCATGCTTCTCTCTGCAAGAGCGCTTCACTAGGGAGGTCATGCAGTTGGTCCTCGGTTCTCTGGTATAGGTCGCCGTGGGGAGTAGCAGGTACTGTCATCCTCAAACACCAGTGTGGGTAGCTCGAGGGAGCAGGAGGCACCACTGGACCTCAGGCCCACAGAATGGGTGACCAGGGCTATGACTGCAGGGCTATGAACCTCCCCAGACTGGATAGCTGAATAGAAGAGTGGCTGTCTCCAGTACATGGACTCCTGCCTTAGGGCCGGGGTGGTGGTAGGTGTTGCCAGATGACTGCCAACTGGTGCAAGGGAGATGAGGGATAGATGAGGAGGTAGGTAGCCCCTGAGGCATTCAGGCCTCTGACAGATGGGCCTGGGATGAGCATGTGATGAGTTTGGTGTGTGCATTTAACTTTGAGAGGGCAGGAAGCATTCCTACCTGGCTGTCGATGTGAGTGCAGCGTGGCTACTGCTTGGCTCCACCGGGTGATGGGGGTTTTGCCTGGGAATGCTCATCCCTTTGTCTGAGTGTGACTAAGCTGTACAGGTTGGGCTAGCATGGCGTGGGTGATTTGTAATTATCTCTCTTGGCTGTTTTCACACTGTCCCTCCTTCTGCTTGGTACTCAGTCTGATTATTTCAATCTTGTCTTCGATGCTCAGGGCTCCAGTGTTGTCATCTATATCCAATTCACTGTTTTCCTCTGGTCCTTGTAAGTGGAACATTGTGACTCTATCTTAGAGAGTCACTACATAGTTCTTAAAAGAGCATAATGCTCAAGACAGACTTTTTTTTAACTAGCTAAGCTGTTGTTCAGTTTTAAGGTGACTTTGTTACTGGAAAATTGTCTCTTGGTCTTGTCTTTGTAGGACAAACTTCAGGCACAGTGACAATATATACAAGGAGTTACGCATGTGAAAGAGGTTTAATAGAAGAGAGTAGACTTAGCAAGATGAGCTAAGCAGGCTATTCAGAGAAAGGGTCTGAGAACCTAATTCTGTGCTCCATGTGGGGTTTTATACTCTGACTTTTTCCCTGCCTCACGAATTTTTGGTCTTTTTTGTCTGTTGGTCCCTTAAACAAAAAAATCCACTGCCATTGACTCAATTCTGACTTATAGCAACCCTACAGAGTAGAGCTGTCCCATAGAATTTCCAAGGAGCTCCTGGTGGATTTGAACCAAAGGTTCAAAGCTTAGCTAACTAAAAAGTTAGCAGCAGTAGCACTTAACCACTCTGCCATCAGGGTTTCCAGTTTGGTCCCTTACCTACTGCCATAGTGTCGATTCTGTCTTACAGCAACCTTATAAACAGAGAAGAACTGCCGCATAGGATTTTCAGGCAGTACCTGGCAGATTTGAACTGCCTACCTCTGATTGGTAGCCATAGTACTTAATCACTGCACCACCAGGGTTTCCAGTTTGGTCCCTACCCACTGCTGTCGACTGGATTCCAACTCATAGCAACCCTTTAGACAGAGAAGAACTGCCCCATAGGATTTCCAGTGAGCACCTGGCAGATTTGAACTGCCTGCCTTCTGGTTGGTAGCCATAACACTTAACCACTATGCCACCAGGGTTTCCAGTTTGGACACTTAGGTGGTTTAAATTATTTTATGGGCCGACTACTGGGATCCTTTGGTGGGCAAAGCTGATGTCTTTGTCATCTTTGGCAGGAAAATTTTGGTCTTTTGTTCTGACCATCAGGTGCTCTCTGACTCTTTTGATTTGTAAATGTTGGAGGCCCGTATTTATTTTTCCCTGCCCCTGGTTGTCTAATCTTAGTGCTGTAACAACTGCAGGGAATATTTTTGGTTTAAGGATTAAAGACTATCTCAGGGCAGTAGTTTCAGGGGTTCACCCATCTGCCATGGCTGTGGAAAGTCGAGACTCTATAAGGTTTGACATTCTGTCCTACATTTCCCACCTTTTGATCAGGTTTCTTCTGTGAAATATTTTACCAAAATTTTCGGTGATGGTAGCTGGTCACCATCCAGTTCTTCTGGTCTCTTGAAAAGGAGGCCGCTGTTCATAGAGGCAATTAGCTACACGTTCCATATCCTACATCTATTCATGTCTCTCCTTCCTCTGTTGCTCCAGGTGAATAGAGACCAGTTGTGTTGAGGATGGTTACTTGCAAGGTTTTAAGATCCCAGGCACTGTGCAGAGAAGTAGGAGGTAAAACAGAAGCCCTAAATATGTTATCCAATCAACTAAGTGGGACATCCCATGAAACCATGACCCTAAACCTACAAACCAAGAAACCAGGTTACATGGGGTATTTGGTGGTATGTAACCAGTCTCAACAGCTTCTCTTTTTTTTTTTGTGATTGTCAGAAATAAGTCTATTACACAACTTTTGCAAATTCAATTTTTATTTTTTTTTAATTTATTGTGATTGAGTAAAAGTGTACAATCCAGCTTACATTTGCATGCATGCCTATGTGCAGCTCCTACTAATCTTCTTGCCTGTTGACAACACACTCCTCTTTTCTGTTCTATACCTCTTATACCTGTCGTGTCCTCTTAACAATCTTCTGTCCCGTCTTCTCCACCCTCTTGACTCCCCTCTAGTAAGATGGCAGTAGGACGACGTCCTATAGATGTGTAGAACCATAAAGTGCACACACAGTATGGTCACTCTGTGTTGCTGAGTCCAATCTAATCCTGCCTGTGGCATTGACCTTAGTAATGATTTTATGATCGGGGCAATGTCAGATCCAGGGGCCGTGCTCCCAGAGGAACCCTGAGGCCTTCAGGCCATCAATAGCCGTCTTTTAGTGGAGTTCTCAGAGTGCACCCCTTTGTATTTTTGTGTCACCACTAAGACTCAACTTTGTGAGCCCTATCATGGCTGTCACTGCTGGTGGTTGGGCACCATCTGGTTCGTCTGGTTACGTGTTGATGTAGTCACCCATTCATGTGGGTCTTTCTGTCTTCTGGGTTGTCTTTCCCCAATGTTGCTTTGGTCATTCGTGATCATCTGTTGAAGAGATTGTTTTTACCCCAGTTTAAACTCTTAGGGCCTTTGTCGAAGTGTTCATAGGCAGATGATGTCATCTCTGGGGTCTCAATTCTGTTCCATTGATATATCTGTCTGTTTTTATACCAGTACCAGGCCGTTTTGACTACTGTGGCAGTGTTATAGGTTTTAAAGTCATGCTTTACTTATTTGGGGCTTCTTCCCTTTCCAGATAAAGTTGGTAATTTGTTCCTCCATCTCATTAAAAAATGTCACTGGAACGTGTATTAGGCTTGCCTTATGTAAGTAGATTGCTTTGGGTAAAATAGCCATTTTCACAATGTTAAGTCTTCCTGTCCATGAGCAGGGTAGGTTTCTACATCTGTGTAAGTCTTTCTTAGTTTCTTGTAGTAAGGACTTGTAGTTCTCTTTGTAAAGCTCTGTTATTTCTCTGGTTAGATTTATTCCTAGGTACTTTATCTTCTTAGGGGCTATCGTAGATGGTGTTGACTTGGCGTTTTCTTTCTTAATAAACTCATTGTTGGTATAAAGGAATCCAACTGATTTGCTTATGTTTATCGTGTATCCTGAGACTATGCCGAACTCTTCTATCAGTTTGAGTAGTTTCCTTATGAATTCTTTGGGATTCTCTGCATATACAATCATATCATCTACAAGTGGGGATATTTTTAGTTCTTCTTTGCTGATGCAGATGCTCTTTATTCCCTGGTCTTGTCTAATTACTCTGCTAGAACTTCCAGACTAGGAGAGGTGAGAGTGGGTATCCTTGTCTAGTTCCTGTTCTCAAGGGAAACTGTTTCAGTCTCTCTCCATTCAGGGTGACATAGGCAGTTGGCTTTGTATAAATGGCCCTTATTGCCTTGAGGAATTGGCTGTCTATTCCTGTTTTACTGAGAGTTTTTAGCATGAATGGGTGTTGGACTTTATCAAATGCCTTTTCTGCATCAGTTGGCAAACTGAGGCGATTCTTTTGTGTTATTTATGTGGCTGATCACAATTGTTTTTCTGATGTTGAACTAGCCTTGCATCCTTGGTATGAATCCAACTTGGTTATCATGAATTATTTTTTTGATATGTTGTTGAATTCTATTGGCAAGGATTTTGTTGAAGATTTTTGCCTCTAGGTTGATGAGTGATATTGGTCTGTAGTTCTCCTTTTTTGTTGGGTCTTTCCCTGGCTTTGGTATCAGGGTTATGCTGGCTCCATAAAATGAATTTGGGAATATTCTGCCCCTTTCTATGCTGTGAAATAGTGGTATTGGAGTTAATTCTGAGTGAGATCCGACTTGACAGCACTAGGCTTGGCTTGGCAAAAGCTCGGTAGAATTCTGCAGTGAAGCCACCTAGGCCAAGGCTGTTTCGGCTGGTAGTTTTTGGATGACATTTTGAATGTCTTCCTTTGTGATGGGTTTATTACATTGTTCTCCTTCACCTTGTGATAATTTTGGTAGGTGATATGAATTAAGGAATTTGTCCATTTCCTTTAGGTTTTCAAATCTGTTAGAATACAGTCTTTTGTAGTATGCTGTTATGGTATTTTTAATATCTGTTGGATCTGTTGTGATATCTCCCATCTCATTTCTTATTTGGGTTATTTGTTTCCTTTCCTGTTTTTCTTAGTAAGTTTAGCCAGTGGTTTGTGAATTTTGTTGATCTTTTCAAAAACCAACTTTTGTTCTCCTCAATTTTTAAAACTGTTCTTCTGTTCTCCAGTTTGCTTAGTTCTGCTGTAATCTTTATGATCAGTTTTCTTCTGGTGTCTGAGGGGTTCCTCTGTTGTTCTCTTTTTACTTGTTCAAGCTGTAGGGTTAGTTCTTTGGTTCAGGTTCTTTCTTCCTTCCAGATGTGTGCATTTATAGAGATAAACTGACCCTGAGCAGTGCTTTGGCTATATCCCATAGGTTTTAGGAGGAAGTGTTTTCATTCTCATTTGAATCCATAAATTTGTTAATTTCATCCTTGATTTCTTCTATAAGCCATGGATTTTTCAGCAAAATGTTGTTCAGTTTCCATGAGTTCCCATTTCTGTGTGTTTTTTTCTCCTATTGATTTTGACTTTTACGGCTTTATGGTCTGAGTAGATGCTTTGTAATAATTCATTGGTATGGATTTTGTTGAGATTTGCTTTATGTCCTAACGCATGGTCCATTCTGGAAAATTTTCCATGTGCACTGAAGAAGATGTAGTTATCTGCTGATGGATAGAAAGTTCTGTATATGTTGATGAGGTCTAGTTGGTTAATTGTGGCAGTAAGATTTTCTGTGTCTTTAGCCAGCGTTTTTGCTCAAAGATTTGTCCCATACTGAGAGTGTAGTGTTAAGGTCTCCCACTGTTATTGTGGAGTGATGTATCACATTTTTGAATGTAGTCAGTGTTTCTTCGATGTATTTAGGTGCTCTAGTATTGGGTGCATAAATGTTTACTATTGTTAAGTCCTGCTTGTGTATTGAACCTTTCAGCAATAAATAGTGTCCATCCTTGTCCACGATGGTGGATTTTACATTAAAATCTATTTTATCTGAGATTACTATCAGCATACCTGGGCTTCTTTGCATATTGTTAGCTTGGTATATATTGTTCTATCCTTTAATTTTCAATTTGTTCGTATCTTTAAGTCTAAGTTGAATTTCTATTAAGCAGCATATAGACGGGTCGTGTCTTTTGATCCAAGATGTCACTCGATGTCTCTTTGCTGGAGCGTTCAGTCCATTTATATTGACATAATTATTGATAGATAGTGTTTAGTGCTGTCCTTGTGATTTTGTGTGTGTGTGTGTGTGTGTGTGTGTGTGTGTGTGTTGGTGTTTTCTTTGTTGCTTTGAGTATTCTGTTCTGGGACATCCTTATTTATGAGTTGATTTTTCACCCTTTTCAGTGTTGCTTTTGTGTTTTTTGAGACTGCTGTATTGTGTTTCTTCACTTGATATTGTTTTAGTTGGCTAGTGCTGCTCTAACAGAAATACCACAGAGTATATGGCTTTAACAAAGGAAAGTTTATTCTTACATAGTCCAGCACATTACAAGTCCAAATTTACAATGTCCATTCCAGGGGAAGGCTTTCCCGCTTGTCGGTTCTGGAGGCAAGTCTGGTATTACATCAGTCTTTGTCCAGGGAGCATCTTAGCACAGGATCCTCAGGTCTGAAGGATGTGCTCTTCTCCTGGTGTTGCTCGCTTGATGGTGTAAGGTTCCTAATTCTCTGTTTGCTTCTCTTTTATCTCTTGTAGGATGCAAGGATTAAGGCTGGGGCAAGCCGCACTCCAGGGAGACACTGTTTGCAGTGGAGCAGGGAGATAATGTTTTGAAAGGATTTACTGTCCCACCCTAATCTGTTAACATACTGCACAGTGAAATCACAAAATGGAGAGCAGTCGTAGAATATAGGGAATCATGGTCACGTGGCAGCACCTTTTTTGGTGGTCACAATTCAATCTATGACAGATATGTTGCATCTTTGTTGTGCTTACCGGCAACCCCTATGATCCCCCTTAATCATCTATGTTTAAACCCTATTTTAACTTCTACATATCTTGTTAACTACCTCTGTATTACATCTTGTTAACTGCTGTATTATATCCCTCTTTTTAATGTGATGATATCAGTTTTCATGAAATGATTAGTGGATCACTTCTTTTAATGTTATAGCTTTGGTTGAGTTTTTTGCCTTTCCTAACTGAGTAGATTTCTGGATGGTGTGTCCTGTATTGCCTCCTAAAATATAGAGTTAATGGTTTTATTCTTCTAAGCCAAGAGCTTCTTTAAGTATTTTTTATAGCTTTGGTTTGGTTTTTATGAAGTCTCTGAGTTTCTGTTTATCTGCGAATGTCTGAATTTCATTTTCATATTTGAAAGACAGTTTTACAGGATATATAATTCTTGATCAGAAGTTTTTCTCCTTCAAGGCTTTCAGTGTGTCATCCCATTGTCTCCATGCCAGCATCATTTCTGCTGAGAAATCAGACAAAAGCCTACAGGGTTTCCCTCTGAGTGCTAGCTTTGCTTTGTGTCTCGCTGCTTTTAAGACTTTCTGCTTATGTTTCATTTTGTTAAGCTTGAGTGTAATATGGCTTGGTGTCTTTCTTTTGGGGTCTACATTGTGTGGCATTTGATATGCATCTTGGATATTTATGTTCTCGTCTTTCATAATTTCAAGGAAGTTTTCTCTCAGCAACTCAAAAACAATACTCTCTGTGTTTTCAGGTGTCCCTCTCTGTTGGGGAACTCCAGTTAATCATAAATTGTTCCTCTTTATGGAGTCCCACATACTTCTTAATGCTGCTTCCTTTTTTTGTTACTTTTTTCTGATTTCTCCTCAAAAATGCTGGTGTCAGTAGCTGTGTCTTCCAAGTCAGAAAGTCTATTTTCCATTTTTTCTATTCTGTTTTCTTGGCTTTGAGTTGAATTTTCTAATTCTTTAATTTTGTTATTGATCTGTCAGATTTCAGAATGCTGGTGTTCCATAAATTTGAACAGCTTGCTTAGTTTTACATTTTGCTCTGCTGCATTTTGTATAATGTCTAGGAGGGCTTTATATATAATCCTTTTGTATTCGACCTCTGATAGTTTTAGAAAGTGTTTTTCATCTGGGAATTTCTTTGGTTCTTTCTTTTGGGAGCTTTCTGGAGCTGTGGATGGATTTTTCTTTAAGTGTCTCGCCAAGTTTTGTTGCTTTTCGGGAATGTGGAAATTGTTTATAGTTTCTTGGGTATTGCCTTAACAGGATCTGAGTTGCAGTCTCGGAAGGTGCTCACCAGTCACCTCTGTGTACTCCCGTGACTAGGCCCAGTGGTCTCTCTGGGGTAACAGGCTCTAACTCCTGGTTCGCAAAGACTCAGCACTACTTATGGAGTCACTGGAGGGCCATGAGCTGCCCCTATGTTGTGGGTCAGTAAAGGCTGGAAGAGATGCTGTCAGGCTGCACTGCAGTTATTTCTCTAGGTAGTCTTATTTTGAAAGGCTAAAGCTATCTGACAGCTTCCAAAGTCAGTGAGGTTGTCAAGTGTGCAAACCACTCTTTCCAGCTGGCAGTGGAGGCACCTCTATATCCATCCCCAGATGCTGTAATCTAGTTCAAAGTACAGATAGGCTACTGTCCTGCTATCAGCTGCTGGGCCCCACCTTTAAGGCCACACTGTTGTAAACACAGCTTTTCTGCTGGGATAGCTGTCCCTGGGCTAGCACTTCTTCCTAGCCTGGGAATTAGCCTCCGTTGAGGCCTCCATTTGGTTAACTCTGCCTCCCAATCGAACAAGATGGCATCCCACACAAGTTCTCCCACCCCATTGTGAGATAGCTGAATGAATTGCAGAGGTTCGGAAAAGAGAGAGTGGAGGGGTTCAGGTGCTCAGAGTCCAGAGCTGGGCTCTCAGAATGTGGTTTTTGCACCCACTGAGCACATCAGTAGTGCAGCTGAGTTTTGTTGCCAGTTAGGCCCAAGTCCCAGCTGATGATTCAGTGAAAGAAAAAAAATGTTAAAAACACCAGTTACCTTCAGTCCGCCAGAGCTGGCCATTCAACAAGGGCAGGGTCAGTGAAAGTGAAGAATTTTTCATTCATTGGCATGTAGTCCAAATTGACAGCCCTATGCAGTGTCCTAGTGCTCACACAGAATCCAGAAGGCTCCGTTGAATTATCAATCCAGGCCTTAGTTTTCGGATGGAATTAAGGAGACATGTTTCTAGTCTGCCTGGGAATTAGTCTTTCTAGCCTGGGAATTAGCCCCTGCTGAGGCCTCCATTTGGGTAACTCTGCCTTTCAGTTGAACAAGATGGTGTCCTGCACAGGCTCTCCAAACCTGCTGTGAGATAGCTGAATGAATTCAACAACTTATCAGTAAAAAGACAAATAACTGAATCTAGTCCACCATCTTGACTCCACCCCCCGAAATTCAATTTTTTGGTAGGAGTACAAGTCATTGGCAGCAATCCCAGTGATCAGCTGTGCAACTCTATCCTTAAACAGTGCAGTTTTCCTGTCACCGTTAAGCTCAGTTTTTCCCTTCTCTCATGCCCCTGGTAAGCACTGATAAACTTTAGTCTCCCTATGTTTGCCTTTTCATATATGAGGTTAGACAATAAAGTCTGGAAGTTTGATTGTTCTAAGTGCTACATACCTCATTGCTGAATGTCACTACAGTTACCTTTAAAGTACCCCCCTTGGGAAGTTATGCACCAAAGCCAGTGCCTAGTCCACACTTCAGAGCAATTTTGGAACTCTTTCTGAAATGACCGTTATGCCTGGTGGCATGGTGGTGAGTTTGCAAAGTTAATTGTGTAGTTGTCTCTGAGGGAATTTCTGGCCATTAAACAAGTAACTGTATTGGAACATCTGCCCTACTCACCTGCTCTGGCCCCCAAGGACTTTTTTCTTTACCCCAAAATAAAGAAAATGTAGAAAGCAGGAACTCTTGATGATATTCAGGACATCAAGGGTAATACAAGGACAGTTCTGATGGGCGTTCCAGAAAAGGAGTTCCAAAATTTCTTTGAAGGGTAGACTAGGTGCTGGTGTTGGTGCATGGCTTCCCAAGAGGAGTACTTCAAAGGTGACCGTTGTGATATCCAGCAATAAAGTATGTAGCACATTTTTTAGGATGAATTCAGGAACGTAATTGTCAGACCTCATGAATATTTGTTGTTTTGTGATTGACTCCTTTTACTCAGCGTAATGTCTTCACGTTTCATCCATACTGTAGCACATGGTCAAGACTTTATTTCTCCTACAGGCTGAATAGTATTCCATTGTATGTGTGTACCACATTTTATTTGTTAAGGGTACTAAGGTTGTTTCTACTTTCTGGCTATTGTGAGTAGTGCTACAATGAACGTTGGTTGCATTCCTCCCAGCAATGGTTAAGAGTTCCAGTTTCCCCACATTTTTGTCAACATTTGTTACTATATTCTTTTAAGTCTTAGCCTTCATCAAGTTGATAGGGACTCATAGCAACCCTATAAGGCAGAGTAGAACTGCCCCATGGAGCTTCTAAGGAGTGTCTGGTGGATTTAAACTGCCACCCTTTTGGTTAGCAGCTATGATTCTTAAACACTGTGCCACCAGAGTTTCCTTAGCCATCCTAGTGGGAGTGAACATGGTATCTTATTTGCTTTTCATTTGCATCTTTCTAATGACTAATGAGTCTGAGGAATCTGTTCATGTATTTGATTGACATTTGAATGTCCTGTGGTGAAATTTCTGTTCAAGTACTTTGCCCAGTTTGTGATTCTGTTGTTTGTCTTTTTTTTTTTGATAAGTTGTCAAAGTTTTCTGTGTATTTTTAGTTGCTAGATTTTTATCACATGTATGATTTCAGAAGAAATTTACTCAGTCTTTATCTTCTCACTTTTTGGATAGTCTTTTTTTTTTTTTTTAATTGTGATTGAGCCTATACAATCTGAATTAATTTTTCATGCCTGCCTATCTGCAGCTGCATCTGCTTTCCTTATCCAGTGACAGCATCTTCCTACTTTTCACTCTGTATTTTTAGTGTCCTCTTAATGTGCACCTGTCCCCTCCTCTGCACCCTCTTCTCTCTCATTGAGAAGGAAACTGGTAGGACAGCCTCTTATAAATGCATAGAACCGTAAAGTACACCCACCATATGATCACACTGTGTCCCCAAGTCCAGTCCATTCGTGTCTTAAGAGTTGACCTCAGTATTGCTTTCCAGTTAGGGCCAGCAGCAGGTCTAGGGACCATGTTCCCAGGGAACCCTCCAGGCTGTTGCACCGTCAATTTTGGTCTTTTAGTAGAGTTCTTGAGCTGTGCTCTTCTTTTTCTTGTGTTACTTCAGGGACACTACATTGTGTTGCTCATCACAGCTGCCTTTAGTAGTGGCTGAGCACCATCTGGTTTTTTGGTCTCATTTTTTGGTCTCCCATTCATGTGGGGTGTTCTGTCTCCTGGGCTCCTTTTTTCTCTTGACTTTGATGTTCTCGGTCATCATCTGTTCCAGATGAGTTGGGACCATTTGGTGTATATCAGATGGTAGCTTGCCAGCTTTTGAGACCCTAGACATCAATCACCAATGTGGGGTGCAGAAGACTCTTAGCAGAAGACTAGTTCTGCCAGTTGGCCTCCATGTCCCCTGAAAATATGGTCCCCAGACTCCCATCCCTGCTACTTTATCCTTTGAAATACTGGATTGAGTTTAGAAAACCTTTCAGTTACTGTTGTAGTCCAGTTATGTTGATCTGCTCTCTACTATGTGCTGTCACTGCTTTCACCCAATCAAATTCCTAGTGACTGTTGAATGTATGACCAGTCATCTCCCTACCTCCCCAACCGTTGTAACTATCAGAGTCTTTTCATCTGTACTTAAGTCTGGTTTTCAGTCCTTATAGTGGACATCTCATACAATACTTGTCCTTTTGCTGCTGACTGCTTTCACTCAGCATGTCTTCTAGTTGAAACCAGCCTATAGGATGCTTCCTAAAATCATCATTGTTCTTTATCATTGCTTAGTGGTCCACTGAGTTATGTACCATAATTTGTTTATCCATTTCTCTGTTGATCGGCACCTTTTGCCGACAAATGGTGTTGGCAAAATTGGATATCCATCTGAAATACGACCCATAGCTCACAACTTAAACAAAAACTGACTCAAAATGGATCGAAGACCTAAATATCAAACCTAAATAAAATAGTAAAGGTCATGCAAGAAAAAATAGGGTCAACAATGGAAGTTCTAATACATGGCTTAGACAGACTACAAAATTTGACCAACAATGCATGAATAACAGAAGAGAAAATTTATAAATGGAAACTAAGAATCAAACTCTTGTGCTTATCCAAAAACTTTATAAAGAGAGTTAAAAGACTCCCTACACAGTGGGATTCCGTGTTTTTGCTATTGTGAACAGTGCTGCAATAAACATTTGTGTGCATGTATCTGTTCCTGTGACCACCTTTATTTCTGTAGGATATATTCCAAGCAGTGAAATTAGTGGATCACATGGTATTTCTATTGCTAGCTTTTTAAGGAAGTGCCAAATTGCTTTCTAAAGAGGTTGTACCATTTTGGAATCTCACCAGCAGTGAGAGTTCTAAGCTCTCCACAACCTTTCTTATGGCCAACTTTGTTGGGATGAGATGGTATCTCATTGTAGTTTTGATTTGGATTTCTCTGATAGCTAATGATTGTGAGCGTTTCCTCATGTGTCTTTTGACTGCCTGGATGTTTTCTTTGGTGAAGTGTCCATCCATCTCCTTCACCCATCACTTAATTGGGTTATTCACCTTTTTCTTGTTCACATTTTGCAGTATCTTGTAGATTGTGGATATCAGATGTTGGTCTGATGTAAAACTGCCAAGTATTTTTTCCCATTCTCTAGCTGGTCTTTTAACTTTTTTGATTAAGTTTTTGGATGAGTATAAGTCCTTGATTCTTAGTAGTTACCATTTATCTGTTTTCTCTTGTGTCATTCGTGCTTTGTTGGATTTTGAAGTCTGTCTAAGCCATGTATTAGAACTTCCACTGTTGCTCCTATTTTTTCTTGCAAGATCTTTATCGTTTCAGGTTTGATATTTAGGTCTTTGATCCATTTTGAGTTAGTTTTTGTGTAAGGTGTGAGCTATAGGTCTTATTTTTAGTTTTTTTACAGGTGAATATCCAATTTTGCCAACACCATTTGTGAAAGAGACTGTTTTTACCCCAGTTTACAAGATTTGGTCTTTTGTTGAATACCAGCTGCTCATAAGAGGATGGTGATATTTCTGGGGTCTCAGTTCCATTGGTCTATATGTCTGTTTTTTTATCAGCACCAGGCTGTTTTGACTACCATGATAGTGTAATAGGTTCTAAGGTTGGGTAGTGTGAGGTTCCCACTGTGTTCCTCTTCTTCAGTAGTGCTTCACTTATCTGGGATTTCTTCCCTTTCCAACCAAAGTTGGTGATTTGTTTCTGCATCTCATTAAAAAAATGACACTGGAATTTCTGTTGAGATTGCAGTGTACATGTAGATTGCTTTGTGTAAAATAGATCTTTTCACAATGTTAAGTTTCCTATCCATGGTCAAGGATAGGATGTAAGTCTCTTTTGGTTTCTTTTGGGAAGTTCTTGTGGTTAGCTCTGTATAGGTCTCTTGCTTCTTTGGTCAGATTTATTCCTAGCTATTTTATCTTCTTGGGAGGCTATTGTGAATAGTATTGATTTGTTGATTTCCTCTTAGATAATCTCTTTGTAAGTGTAAAGGGTTCCAATTGTTTGTTTATCTTCTATTCTGATACTTAAATTCTTGTATTAATTCCAGTAGGGTTTTTTTTTTGGTGTGGATTCTTGAGGGTTTTCTGAGTATAAGATCATATCATCTGCATACAGAGATACTTCTACTTCTTCTTTGCTGATGCAGATGCTCTTCGTTTCTTTGTCTTGTCTAATTGCTCTGGCTAGAACCTCTAGCACAGTGTTGAATAGAAGTGGTGACAGTGGGCATCCTTGTTTAGTTCCCGTTCTCAAGGGGAGTTCTTTCAGTCTGTTTACATTCAGGATGGCGTAGGCAGTTGGCATTGGGTAGATGCCCCTTGTTGCATTGAGGAATTTCTCTTTTACTCATATTTGTTGAGAGTTTTTAACATGAATGAGTGTTGAACTTTGTCAAATGCCTTTTCTTCATCAGTTGGCGAAATCAGGTGATTCTTATCCTTTGTGTTATTTATGTGGCTGACCACATTAATTGTTTTTCTGATGTTGAACCAGGCTTGCATCCCTTGTGTTCTCCATCATGGTCATGATGAAATACTATTTTGATATGTTGTTGAATTCTATTGGCAAGGATTTTGTTGAAGATTTTTGCATCTAGGTTCATGAGTGACATTGGTCTGTTGGTCTGTCATTTTCTTTTTTAGTGAGATCTTTCCCTGGCTTTTATCGGGGTTATGCTAGCTTTATAGAATGAATTTGGGTGCGTTCCTTCCTTTTCTATGCTGTGAAATAGTCTCAGTAGTATTGGGATTCACTTCTCTCTAAAAGTATGGTAGAATTCTCTGGTAAAGCCATCTGGGTCAGTACTTTTTTGATTGGTAGTGGTTTGATTACTTTTTCAATCTTTTGTTTTGTGATGGGTTTATTAAGTTGTTCTACTTCTCCTTGTGGTAATTGTGGTAGGTGAAGTGAATCTAGAAATCTGCCCATTTCCTCAAGGTTTTCAAATCTTTTAGAGTACAGTTTTTCATAGTATTCTGTTATGATACTTTTGATTTGGGTTGGGTCTGTTGTGATATCTCCCATCTCACTTCTTTTTTGTTTTTTCTCTCTTTAAATTTTTTAAAATTGCGATTAAGTGGAAGTGTACAATGATGCCCAAGTATCTGCAGCTCCTTCTGCTCTCCTTGCCTGGTGACAGCATGCTCCACCTTTTCATTCAGTACTTGTAGTATCCTCTTAACTAGCTCCTGTCCCCTCCCCTCTACCCTCTTGTGTCCCATCTAGAAAGAGACTACTAGGACAGCATTGTATAAATGCATAAAATGATAAAAAGTACACATACCATATGGTCACATTGTGTCCCTGCGTACAGTCCATTTTTGTCCAAAGAATTGACCGCAGTAGTGTTTTCTTGTCAGGGGAAGCAGCAGGTTTAGGGGCCCTGCTCCCAGGGACCATCTCATTTCTTATTCAGGTTATTTGTTTGCTCTCCTGTTTTTCTTTTGTAAGTTTAGCCAATGGTTTGTCAGAGTCAGAGAGTTCTCCGATGAACATGGGCAGAGGAGAAGCCACGCTGAGGTTAAGGAAAAGACAGACAGACAAAAGTGGGATCAGGGGGCTAACGGACACTGTGCCGAGAGCCCAGAATCAGGTTTTATTGAAGTACTTATACCATCCACCAATAACAATTAGTATCTTAGAAACCAAGGAGATGGAACATCCAGTTACCTAGCTAGTTGTTAAGGTAAGAATGGTTTTCTGCTACCCATTGTCTTGTCACGGTTTTCTGTGTTCCTACATGCTCTATCTCATTAACTGGATGTGTTCCCATATAACTCCTTTGTTACTGGACACAGTGGTAAAGTCAAGGTAATTGATTATCATATTCTTAGTACAAAGGGTTATATAAAGTTGAAGTAATGGCATAGCAGCCAAGATGGCTGCAGTCATGTCAAGAGAGTTAACATATTTTCCCACAAGTGGTTTATCAATTTTGTTTATCTTTTCAAAGAACCAGCTTTTGCTTTTGTTGATTTTCAGTTGTTTTTCTATTGTCTGATTGATTTTGTTCTGCTCTAATCTTTATTATCTGTTTTCTTTTGGTGTCCAGGGGGTTCTTTTGTTGCTCTTTTTCTGCTTGTTTAAGTTATAGCATTAATTCTTGGGTTTGGGCCCTTTCTTCATTCCAGATCTGTACATTTATAGAGCTAAATTGACCTCTGAACATTGCTTCTCTGTATCCCATAGGTTCTGGTCATTTGATTCCATACATTCCTTTGTTCTGTTTAGTTTGCATGAGTTCTAATTTCTACCTATATTTTTTTCTGCTATTGATTTCAACTTTTATGGCTTTGGGTCTGAGAAGATTCCTTGCAATAATTCAGTGGTTTGGATTTTGTTGAGACTTGCTTTATAACATAATATGTTGTCTGTTCTGGAGAATGTTCCATGTGCATTGGAAAAGACAGTGTACTTATCTGTTGTTGGGCAAACAGTTCTGTATGTGTTGGTGGGGTCTAGTTGGTCAATTGTTGCAATAAGCTCTTATGCATCTTTACTGAGCTTTTTTCTGGATGATATGTCTGTTATTGAAAATGAAGTGTTGATGTCTCCAACTATTATTGTGAAGTGATCTATCCATTTTTCAATGTTGTTAGCACTCGTTCAGTGTATTTAGATGCTCTAGTATTGGGTGCATAAATATTTAATATTGGTATACCCTGCTTAAGTATTGAAACTTTCAGCAATAATGACCATTCTTTTCTACGAGGGTGGATTTTATAGTAAAATCTATTTTAAATGAGATTAGTATTGCCACTCCTATCTTCTTTGTATGTTGTTAGCTTGGTGTATATTTTTCCATCCTTTGGTTTTCAGTTTGTTCATATCTTTGAGTCTAAGGTGTGTTTCTTTTAAGCAGCGTATAGATGGATCATGTTTTTTGATCTAAGCTGTCACTCTCTGCCTCTTTAATGGAGTGTTCAATCCATTTACATTCAGTGTAATTACTGATAGTTGTATGATTTTGGTGCCTTTATTTTTGTATTGTTTTCTTTGTTCCTCTTAATTTTCTTTTCTGGGTCGTTTTTATTTGCAGCTTTACTGTTCATCTTTTTCAGTGTTGGTTTTGTTTTTGTTGAGACTTTTTATTATGTTTCTTGTTTTGATATGTCACACTGTTAGTTTTCTTTGTGGCTACCCCTTTGATCTTTCATAGTGTAAACCAGTCTTTAATTTCTGTATATCTTGTTAATTTTCTCGCCATCTGAAAGGGTTGTATCTACTGTACTATATCCCTCTTTATAGTGTGATGATATCATAGTTTCACATTAAGATCAGTTTTTCCCTACCTTCAATATTTTGGGTTTCATTAAGCTTAGTTACTTCCCTAACTGAGTAGGAGTCTAGATGCTGTATTACCATTACATGTTTAAATATACATTTAATATTACTGTTTTTCTAAACAAAGAGCTTCTTTCAGTATTTCTTTTAGTTTTGTTTTGGTTTCTGCAAAGTCTCTAAGCTTCTGTTTATGTGCAGATGTCTTAATTTCATCATATTTGAGAGACAATTTTATAGGATATCTGCGAATGTCTTAATTTCATTTTCATATTTGAAAGATGATTTTGCGGGATATATAATTCTTGGTTGGAAGTTTTTCTCCTTCAAGGCTTCGTATGTGTCATCCTGGTGACTTCTTGCCAACATGGTTTCTGCTGAGAAGACAGATGAAAGCCTATAGGGCTTGTTGGTTTTGTTTTAAGCCTTGCTTCCTTTAACAGCCTCTTTTTATGTTTCATTTTATCAAGCCTGATTATAATATGTATTGGTGTCTTTCTTCTTTGGTCTGGTTTTTGTGATGTTCAGTAAGCATCTTGAATGTCTGTGTTCTCTTCTTTCGTGATTTCAGTGAAGTTTTCTGTGAGCATCTCTTCAAGAATTTTCTCTGTGTTTTCACGTGTCCCTTCCTGTTCAGGAACTCCATTTATCTGTAGATTATTCTTCTTAAAAGAGTCCCACATACTTCTTAATACTTCCTCATTTTTCTCATTTCTTTTATCTGATTTCTCATAAATGCTGGTGTCAACTGCTTTATCTTCAAGCTCACTAATTCTGCATTCCATTTCCTTGCTCTTTTACCTTTGCATTGAATTGTCTATTTCTGTACTTTTATTACTGATCTGCTGGATTTCAGATTGTTGGTGTTCCATCAGTTCAAATAGTTTACTTAATTTTACAGTTTGTTCTGCTGCATTTCTTTTAATCTTTAGAAGGGCTCTATACTAAGTCTTTCGCATTCTGCTTTTGATAATTTCAGAAAGTCTTCTTCATCTGGAAAGTGTTTTAATTCTCTGTTTTGAGAATTTTTGGAGCCATAGTGGGCTGCTTCTTGAAATGTTCAGATATAGATTGTTGTCTTCACACCAACAGTTTCTTCATTGTTACACCAAGGAGTTGTGGAGTGAGTAAGGAGAGAGTAAGAGCACTACTAGATTTTGCTGCCTGATGCTGCTGTGTTCGCCAGTTATAGCTAACTAATATATAGCTACTCTGGCAGTATACTCTCTGTCAAGTGCCATGATGCTGCTCAGCTTAGTGGCTAGCCTTAGCTAGGTCCTCAGGGGTGGTAGGCCCTGCCTCCTGGCTGCTAAAGTCATGAGATACTTGTGCTGATGCTCTGTTGTCATGCTAGTTGAGACTATGGTGTGGCTCAGGGAAGGGAGGAGAAAAGGATGCCACTACACTTGGCTGCCAGGGACTTCTGCATTCTCTAGATGTGTTTGTCTTTAAAACTGGTTTTCTGCTGAGAGGGGCACTAACCAGCAGCTGCCAAAAACAGGTAGACCCTCAGAGGTGGCAGGCTGTACCTCTTGACTGGCAAACACAGTGCTTTACTATGGAGTCTCTGGGAGGCCGTCAGGCAACACTATGATGTGGCTCAGTGAAGGATAGTGGAAATGGCACCACCACACTCAGTTGCCAGTTACCTGCATTTTCTAGCTTCTCTTACATAAAACTTGCTTTCCTGGTGAGAGAGGCATTGACCAGCCACAGCTGAAAACAGCCAGGTCCTCAGTGGTGGCAAGTCCTGCCTCCTGGCTGACAAAGATGGCACCTCATAGGCCTTCCCCAGATGATATACTGTGGCTCAAGGAAGGGAGGAGTTAGGAAGTTAGGCACTGCTGCACTTGGCTACCAGCCACCACTACATTCTCTAGGTACAGTTATCTTAAAAACAGCTTTTCTGCTGGGAGAAGCACTGTCCAGACAGGCACTGTTGCTCAGTGAGCAAATTAGCCCCAGGTGAGGCCCCAGCCATGAGTAACTCCACTTCTCAGGTGAGCAATATGGTGTGCCACCTGAAGAGAGGGGACGGGCCACTGGCACCATCAGTCACCAGCTGCAGCTGGGTTCTCTAGATGTGGCTGTCCTAAGCAAAGTTTCCCTGCTGTGGGACATGCTGTTTACTTAAGCTGTGCAGTTCAGCATAGTAGCCGGCTCTTGCCAGGCTTACAGGCTCAGCAGTCCCAGTCCCAGCCTCCTGGTTAACAAAGAAGGCATTTGTACCTATAATCCTCTCAAACAGTGCACCAGCAGAAGCAGGACTCTGTGTACTGCTTCCTCACCTCTGACAGAGGTAGTTTCTCTCTTCCTGTCACACAGTCCAGTCTCACAACCCTACTCCAGATCTTGGGTCTCACAGAATGTTCATACTGCTCCATTAAATTACTTTTCTAGGCTTGAGTTTTCAGAGAGAATCAAGGAGATGTATGTCTAGTCCGCTATCTTGTTCACGCCCCCCTTTTGGTAGTCTTTTGATGAAAAGAGTTTTTAATTTTTATGAGATCCCATTTATTTGTTTTGTCTTTTGCTGTTTGTGGTTTTGTTATTATTTTAGGTAATTTTGTTATTATTTTATGGTTTTATTTTGCATATTTAGGTCTTTAACCTCATTTGAATTGATTTTTGTGTGTGGTGTGAGGCTTGGATACTGTTTGATTTTTTCTGCATGCTGAAACTCAGTTTTCCCACCAGCATTTATTGAACAGATTCTTCTTTTCCCATCAAATTAAGTTGAATATCATTGGGAAAAATTAGTTTACTGTAGATGCATGGGTGTATTTCTGGACTTCTATTCCATTTTCTGTGTAGTTATTGTCATAACAGTTCTAGGCTGTTTTGATTAGCTGTACAGTATGTTTTAAAAAATCAGGAAGTATGAATCCTCTTATCTTTTTGTCTTCTTTCAGTGTTATTTTAGCTATTTGGGGCCTTGTGTTACTCCATATGGAAACCCTGGTGGCATAGTGGTTAAGTGCTACAGCTACTAACCAGAAGGTTGGAAGTTCAAATGCACCAAGTGCTCCTTGGAAACTGTGGGGCAGTTCTGCTCTGTCTATAGGGTTGCTATGAGTTGGAATCCACTCAATGGCAGTGGTTTTTTTGGTGGGCGGTTTATATAAAGCTGAGAATTGTTTTTTTCTGTATCTGTAAAGGAGGCTGTTGGAATTCTGACCATACGATTTGAATGTATAGGTTGCTCTGGATAATATTGACATCTTAACAATACTAAGCTTTCCAGTCAATGAACAGGGAACATCTTCCCATTTATATAAGTCTTCTTGAATCTTTTTCAGCAGTGTTTTATAGTTTCTATTGTGTAAGTCCTTCATATCCTTGATTAGAGTTTATTCCTAGGTATTTTATTCTCTTTGGTGCTGTTATAAATGGAATTGTTTTCTTAATTTCCCTTTCAGATTTCTTCTTGATGGTGTACAGAAGCACAACTGATTTTTGTTTGTTGACCTTGTGCCCTATAACTGTGCTACATTCTTCTACTAGCTCTAGAAGTTTTCTTATGGACACTGGAATTTTTCTATATACATAGGATAATATCTGTGAATAGAACTAATTCTACTTCTTTTCTAATCTGGATATCTGTTATTTCTTTTTCTTGTCTTATTCCTCTGGCTAGGACTTCTAATATGATAGTGAATGGAAGTGGTGAGAGTAAGCAGCCTTGTCTTTGTTCCTGATTTCCAGGGGAAAGCTCGCAGTTTTTCTCCATTAAATATAACATTGGCTGTTGGCTTTTCATATATGTGCTGAGTCATATTGAGTGAGTTCCCTTCTAGTCCAGCCTTCTGTAGGATTTTCATCAAGAAAGGGTGTTGAGTTTTATCAGATATAAAGTGTATCCACAGAGATGGTCTTGTAGTTCTTTCCTTTGTTCTGTTGAGGTATTGTGTGGATTGATTTTCTAATGTTGAACCATTCCTGGAATAAATCCCACCTGGTCATTGTCATAGATTGAATTGTCCCTTCCCCTCGCCAATATCTGTCATTTTGGCTAGGTCATGATTCCTGGTATTGTATGATTGTCCACCATTTTGTTATCTGATATGATTTCCCTGTCTTGTAAACCATATCACTGATATGAGGTCTGACAATTAAGTTAGTGAACTCATCCTAGAAAAAGTGCTACATACTTCATTACTGCATATCACTATGGACACCTTTGAAGTACTCCCCTTGAAAAGCTATGCACTGATGCCAGTGCCTACTTCACCCTTCAAAGTAATTTTGGATCCCTCTTTCTGGAATGGCCATCAGAGCTGTCATCATATTAACCTTCAATGTCCTGAATGTTATCAAAATGTCCTCCTTTTAATATTTACTTTATCTTTGGGTAAAGAAAAGCCATTGGGAGCCAAATCAGGTGAGTAGGGTGGGTGTTCCAATACAATTATTTGTTTACTGGCTGTAAACTCTTTCACAGCCAGTGCCACGTATACTGGTGCATTGTCGTGATACAAGAGCCATGAGTTGCTGGTGAAAAGTTCAGGTTGTTTTCGTCTTAATTTTTTCAGACAGCCTTTTCAACACTTCCAAATAGTAAACTTGGTTAACTGTTTGTCACTTGGTACAAATGCATAATGAACAATCCTTTTGATATCAAAAAAGGTTAGCAATAGCATTGTGACTCTTGATTTGGACTGACAGGACTTTTTTGGTTATGGAGAATTGGCTGATTTCCACTGTGTACTTTGACACTTTGTTTCAGGGTCATATTGGTACACCCATATTTCATCACCAGTTGGCAGCACTGTACAAAAAACTCAGTAAGGTTTCATAACCTTGGTACGAGGTCTGACAGTTTCACAGCCTAAAACATTGTTGTGCCTCTCCAAAAGATCTTGGAAAACTTTGACTCTCCTTTGCTTTTGTTCATTGTCCTGCTTCTTGGGGACCATTTTTGCACACACCTTTCTCATGCCAAGATTTTCAGTGAAGATTTTCCTGTTTCTCTATTGATGTTTACTTGGTCTGCTATGCTTCTCACAGTCAGTGAATGATTTTGATGCGCAATTCAATGAATTTTTGTAATGTTGTCATCAGCTCTGCTCGTTATTGGCCAACCCGACCTCTCTTCATCGGTGACAGTTTTTGTCCCTTCAGAAAAATGTTTAATCCATTTGTACACTGCTGTTTTCTTCATGGCATTATCCCCTTCAACTTGGACTAGCATGTCCCTGATTTCACTTCCATACTTGCCAAGTTGAGCAAGAAATCTAGTGTGTGTTTGTTGCTCTAATTCATGCTCCATCATTCTTGTGATGGTACATAAAATGTGCAACAATAGTAATGTATGCCACTCATCAAGACACCACCATACGTTGCCGTGAAGACAAGTGTGAGACACTGATATACAGGGTCTGACAATTAAGTCCACAGCCTATTGTTCTAAGTTCTGCGTACCTCATTACTAAATATCACTAAGGTCACCTTCAAAGTACTATCCTCGGAAAGCTGTGCACCAATGCCACAGCCTAGTCCACACTTCAAAGCGGCTTTGGAACTCTTTCTAGAATGGCTATTGTGCATGGTGGCACTTTTGCAAACTTAGTTGTATAGTTGCTTGCCTGTGACGGAGTTTTTAGATAGTAAGCAAATACTTGTATTGGAATATCCTCCCTACTGCCCTCATTTGGCCCCCAATTACATTTTTTTTATCTGAAGATTAAAAAAAAACATTCAAAGGAAGACGTTTTGGTGACATTCAGGATATCAAGGGTTAATACGGGGACAGCTCTGATGGCCATTCCAGAAAAATAATTCCAAAATTGCTATAAAGGGTGGACTAGGCACTGGTGTTGGAAGGGGTGCACTTCAAAGGTGACCATAGTGATATTCAGCAATGAGGTATGTAGCTTACTGAGGTTATGAAACCTTGAGGAGTTGTTTTGTACAGTGCTGCCAGCATAAGTGCACAGTGGCAGTTTTGCACACTTAATTTTCAGACCTCATATGAGGAGATGGATTAGTGGATTGATGAGATCTGCTATCTACTAGATAGTGTCCTAAATCAGTCTCTTTTGAGATGTGAAAGAGAAGTGAGCACAAGAACATGGGATCCTCACACCACCAAGTAGGCAGCACTAAGACTCTGTGGGCAAAGGGTTTCTCTTCCCAAGACGTTCCTAAACCAAGGGAGGATTGATGACATGGACCTTCCTCTAGAGGCAGCAGAGAAAGCTGTCCTCTGGAGCTGATGCCCTGAATTTGGACTTGCAACATGCTAGACTGGGAGAGAATAAATTTCTTTTTGTTAAAGTCGTACAGATACCACCAGTATTATAGTAGCAGATGACTAAAACAGTCATCATGTGTTACTCTTTCAGTGTGGTGTTGCATTCTGTTCCTGTAGCATTTTGTTGAGGATTTTTGCATGTATATTCGAAAGAGACATTGGCCTGTAGTTGTCTTTTCTTGTGGTGCATTTGTCAGGTTTGGGTATCAGTGTTGTGTTTGCTTCATAGGATGAAGGAGAGAGTATTCCTTCCTTCTCTACCTTTTGGAAGAGTTTCAGCAGTACTGGTATCAATTCTTCTCTAAATGTTCTGCAGAATTCCCCAGTGAAGCTATCTCTTCTGGATTTTTTTGTTGCTGTTGTTAGTGGTTTTTGATCTACTGCTATAGGTCTGTTGAGACTTTCTATTTCCCCTTGAATCAGTGTGGGTTGTGTGCTTTTAAAAGTTTATTCATCACATTTAGGTTATCGAGTTTGTTTCCTACAGTTGGTCATAATATTCTTTCACACTTCTCTTTCTTTCTATTGGCTCAGTTGTAATAGCTCCTCTGTTATTTCAGTTAGTTGCATCTTCTGTTTTTAGTCTAGCTAATGGTTTTCTAGTGTTACTGATTTTTTTGAAGAATTAACTTCTGGTCTTAGTATCTCTTTACTGTTTCTGATTTTTTTTTTTTTTCTCTGTTCTGTGATCTTTCTTTTTATCTGGTACATTTAGGCTTAGTTTACTCTTCTCTTTCTAGTTTCTGAAGTTGTTGAGTTAGACTGTTAATTTGAGATCTTCTTTTTGCATATGTAGGCATTTATTGCTATAAGTTTGTCTCTGAGTACTGTGTTTGCTGCATCACAAATTTGTGGTATGTTGAGTATTTGTTTTCATATGACTCTAAGAAATTTGTTATTTCTCTTTAGATTTCTTCCTTGACTCATTTGTAATTTAATAGTGTGTTATTTTCTGAATACAATTTTTAAAAGGATGCTCTCAGATGATCTTTGTTTCTTAATGAATTTTAAGTGATCTAAAATACATTAATATGAAAATAGAATTGATGATATTTTAAAAGGCAATTAAATACATTTATATTTATCCTTTGTTTAGTGCCAAAATAGTGGTTCATCTTCACCCAGCTCCCCGTAACAAAGAAGCTGGCCCATTCCAGAGTAGTAAGAATTCCTACATCAAACTATCTTTCAAAGAACATGGCCAGATTGAGGTAAGTTTCTGTATGAATAAAATTGGCCTAGAAATGTATGTATGTGTATGTGCATTTTTTTGTTTTTCATACGATGGAAGGCAGTGTTGTATAATATGCCAGGTTTCACTATGTTTTTATAATAAATTATTTTTGTGATATTTTTAAGCCTGATCGAAGAGTGGGAATTTCTGTTTTAGTTATGTAGTGCTGCTTTAACAAAATTACCACAAGTGGATGGCTTTAAAGAGAGAGATTTTATTTGTCACAGTTTAGTAAATTAAAAGTCCGAATTCAGGGTGGCAGCTCCAGGGGAGTGCTTTCTCTGCTGGCACTGGAGGAAAGTCCTTGTTACCACCCTTCCCCTGGACTAGAGTTTCTCAGGCGCAGGGACCCCGATGCTTTCCAAAGGTTGAGCTCAGCTTCTGGCACTGACTTTTGGTGATACGAGGTCTTCTGCTGTTGTTTTCTCACCATCTGCATCTACTTTGGTGTTAACAGTTCTCCTCAGTTGCTTCTGAGTCTTTTATGCATTCACAGTTTTAAAACTGCTTACACACTGTAGGTACTTGTTAGACTAGGCACCCCGCTCCATTGGCACCACATTCTGTTTTAGTCAGCTGGTACTGCTCTAACCAAGATACTATGACTGGTTGGCTTTAAAAGAGAAATTCTATTTGCCACAGTCCAGTAAGCTGAAAGTCCAGATCCAGTGTGTCAGCTCCAGTGCCAGCAGAGAAAGCCTCTTCCTGAAGCTTGAACCCTAGATTTGAACTTTTAGCTTACTGGACTGTGACAAATAAAATTTCTCTTATTAAATCCTTCCACTCATGGTGTCTCTTTTAGAGCAGTACAGATGACTAAAACATAATCTGGTTTCACTATATTTTTATAATAAATTTTTTGTGATATTTTTAAGTATTATCTAAAGGTGGGGAATATAAAGTTTAGGTTACAGTGGGAACAGAAAGCAGGAGGGTGCAGTTAATAGGAAGGAGCAGAGGCTAGAAATATGTTAATAATTATAATATTTTCAGTGGTGTAGTTTAATAAAGGGACGGAGTATGATGCAGGATCACCTGAGGGTCTGAAAGCTCACTGGCCTTCAAGCAGGTAGTCTGTCATCTTAACTCTATAGAAACCTAATCACCTTAGTACTGATTTCACAGTATACTAGTTTCTATGTCTGATTGATAAGTTACTGTTCTTAAGAGATTTCCAATTGAGTGCTTATCTTACCATTAATATTATTTATATACTTTTTTCCTTCAGTCCCTCATGCAGTGCTGTTCACATAATAGGCCCAAAGCAAATATAAGTGACTGAAGTCATTTCCAGCTGAAAGATATATTTGTTTTTCTTTGTGAGTATAGAAGCATTTTGGGCCTAACTTCTGGCTTCCAATTTAAAGTAGACAGATTAATTTCTGTTTCGTTAATGGAAAATTGTTGTATATTTTTCCTGGCACTGTGTTTATTTCACTATGGATCAAAAACACCCCACGTATACATGACTGATTAAAGTAAATCTGCTTATTTCATTGTCACTTATCTCCTTGTTGAAAACAGCCCACTTTATACAGAAGGTCATTTCCTTCTTTCTTTTTCCTTTGTGCTTTCTGAGGCTGATCCAAGAAAAGAACTTCCTTTGATGTCTCTGAGAATTCTAGACTTGTTGTCAGTGGCTGAAAAGACTTTAAACTGAAGAAGTGTTAAGTAAGGAGTTGTATGAGGATGCCACAACCAGACTCAGACATTTTAAGTATGTCCATTTATGTAACAGTTTTACAGACGTTTATCAGAGGAAATGACACAGAGGAGATGGGAGAGTATGCCAGTTTTGCAGTCATTACAGCCAAATAAAGGACCCCAGGTATTTTTTAAACCATTCTTTAATGCAGTATTTTCAACTCTGTGCTTTCTTGTATCATCCTAAGGAAAAGACCATGTTCACACAACTTGCTACAAACCAAATAATAATGTTCTAGTTACACATTTATTTTCCAGCACCTTATTTAGTAGTCTTTGGATAGTAAACATGTAATAAGCATAAATGATTCCTTATTAAGTGATTCTTATTGTGGTGGAAGGTTTCATTCACTGCTTTCTGTTCTTTATAATCAGGAGCAGCATCCAAGGGAACAGACAGTATTGCTGAGCAATGATTTCCAGGCTAGTCTAAGTTAATCATGAACTGTGAACAGGCACTCAAATTTGTGAAATTAGCTTGTATAGTAGCAAGTGCCAAAAATATAACTATAGTTTTTTGCACATTGAGACTCTGTTGAAAATCTAATACATAATAGCTTGTCAAGGAATGAAAATGAATAGCACACATAGTTTATATCTAAAGTAGGGGATAAAAGATACCATTTATTTTATATTAATTCTTTCATTAATGATTTCATGATCATTCTGTATGGTAAGAAATCTTTTGAAAGGAAGCCAGATGTAATTGTATGTAGTTTTTCTTTGCTTTTAATAGGCCCTTTCCCACCATTGAAAGCACAGTGTGGTGGGCTACAAAAAATTTTGTTTCCTTCATATATATGTTATTTATGTATACACATACAATACATATAACAAACAATACATATAATTTAATTATATATATATGAATGTGTGCATATATATATATATATATATATATTAGCTGTCTACTTTTCTTTTTCAGCCAGGAAGAATAAGGGCTGTAGGAATTGTAGGTATTGAAAGGAAATTGGAAGAAAAAAGAAAAGAAACTGACAAAAACATTTCTGAGGTAACGCTAAGTTTTAGTCAACTTTTTTTTTTTGGCCATTTATGTTTATTCTTTCTGATACAGCTGTGACTAATTCCATCTTGTAATTTGGAATATACTTCATTTACTTGAAGTCATGTAGTCTCCATTTCTATGTATGGTTCTGTCTCAGTTTAGGCAAAAGATATTTTAAAAGGCTTTTTCTAAAAAAGAAAAAAAGACATTTGTTTTCTGTGATATTGCCAGCCAGCCAAGTGCCGTGGAGTCGGATCCAACTCAATTAGAAAACATCAAAATGTTGTGTATAAATTGTACACGTAGAGGGACTTCATTAGCGAATACTCATAATGAGTTCAGGCTCCTCTAAATAATTATTTTGGAACCTTGGCTAATGTAGTTGAGAAAAAAAAGTTATTTGGTGGCCATTAACCCTGGCCAGACACAACACAGTTTTATGCTGATGACCATTTGGGAACCATACAGAGACACGATAAAAATGTCTCAAGCCAGCCCACCGTTTCTACTTTGAGAGCAGCCCTGACGACATACATTAAAGTGTTTCTGAAGCTTCATCATATGTGAGAAAACTGAAGGGTAAAGAACTCTCCTTAAGAAAGCCACTTGTGTGGTCCGTTCTGTAATTAGTTACTATACCAACCACATCACGGGGCTTTTTCCATTCATGTTTGAACGCAAATAGTCTTCGATTTTTACAAAATGATGCTGTGAAATAGCTCTTCAATTTTTGATGATAGTTTGTAAGTAAAAATTCACTGATGAGTGCTGTTTATAGAAATTTAATATCTGTCAATTGAATGAAGTCTAAATCACAAATAGTTACTGAGTACCTATTGTGGGTTAGCCAATTCAAGATACAGATTGTAGTTGAGAAACCTAGGGCATTTTAAGTGCATAGTCTAGGCTCTGGTCAGCTTTGTGTATTTCCAGCAAATTGGCAGCTGGATCTAGTGGCTTCATCAAATTTATGTTCAATCCCTTTGTCTAGATGGTATGTGTTAATATATATTTAATATAACAGGCAAAAGCCCAGAACTGGTTTCAAAACACTCTAAAAAGTTGTGTTTGTGTATACTTAAAATTGTATGTTGCTAAAAATTTACTTAAGTTTAATAAACTTTACACCTCCCTTCTTTATAGTTTTATCCCAATTATGCAATCTCAGAGTTCAGTTGTGCTCATTTTTAGAACTTGGACATGTTTTTTAAGTTTCTTTTAGTCTGTAGGTTTTTTCTGTACTCCTTCGTTTTCCTAGAGTTTATCTGTTGAATAGTCCAGGGCACCTGAACCCTTTGCATGCCGTGGGTTAGATTTCCCTGTTGACATACCTCCCTTACAGTTACACATGTTCCTTGGTGTCTTGGTTTCTGACAGTTGCCATTAACAAAAAACTGTGCCACCAAGTGGATGACTTTAAAAAAAACAGAAGTTTATTGCTGTATCACAGAGATTAGAAGTCCAAATCAGGATATTGGCCATTTAAATTCCTGCTGAGAGTCCTGAGAGAGAAGTGCCTTCATTCCTCTCTCCTCACTTTTCCTGGCAGTTTTCACATGGGTGTCTTCCCACTGTGTGTCTCTGTATCTTTTTTGTAAGACAGCAGTCAGGTGGGATGAGGACTTACCTTAGTACAGTGTAACCTCATATAAACCTAACAGGTCGCATTCACTGGTGTAGCTGTTAGAACTTCAGCGTGTCTTTTGGAGGGATACAGTTCAACCCATAACACTTTGTCTTCTCTATTTCCTACAAATTGGAAGCTGGCATCAGAGGCTTCATCGGGTTCATGTTTTTTACCTTGTGGCAAGATGAAGGGTGATGCCTTTTCAGTAGACAGAACCAGATTTTTTTTTTTTTTTTTAAGTATAATGTGCCTCATGAGATTACACTGACACTCTTATTCAAATCCAGGACTATAATACTGAATACTTACTAAAACAAGTAAAAACATTTTTTGTATTATACGCCTCCCCTTGTTCCCACATTAAAAATACGTGAACTATATCTGACTTGTCTGAGCACTTACGCAGTACACCCTGTCTGTTAACTGAGTCTCAAGTTTTATGACTATGCGTTTAGTAGAGTCCTGGTGGCGTATGGGTAAGAGCTCAGCTGCTGAGCAAAGGATCATCAGTTTGAATCTATGAGTCAATGTTTGGAAACCTTATGGGGCAATTCTAGTCTGTCCTAGAATCGACTTAACAGCAGTGGTTTTGGCTTTGATTTATGTGTTTAATAAGGAGCTGTAGTGGCACAGTGGTTAAAACACTTGGCAACTTATCAAAAGGTCAGCGGTTTAAACCCACCAGCTGCTCTGCGGGAGTAAAGTGTGACAGTCTGCTTCTGTAAAGAATACAGCCTTGGAATCCCTGTGGGGCAGTTCACAATGCTGTTTTTCTATTTAGGGCATAAATTATTCTCTTTAAGTCGACACTTCATGATAGTGCAGTTTTCAGAAGATTCTGCACAGCCCCGTTGGCTGTACCATGCAGGTCACTGATGCATCCAGTAGACAGCTTGTGATGCGTGTTCTGCCAGGCGCTGTACCAGATGCTGTGGGCACTGTGGTGATACGCCAGACACAGGCCAAGCCGGCAGACGTGGTCCTCAGTGTGAGAAACGCCACCCTTGGGGGGAAACACAGGGTGCCACCCGAACCCACAGAGTGGCCGCTGACTTCCTGTGGAGGCTAGGGAAGGCCTGAAAAACAGGCCGATGCTGACAGGTAACGAGTAGGGCTTAAAGGGAACCGGGTTAGGGGAATGGCTACGCCAGTTCACAGAATGAGGGTATCAGAACAGAACATTAGATAATGTATTAATGTTTACTGAAGCTGATGACCAACTGAAGACTGAAAGCAGGAATGCTATACGTCAGCTTAAGAGGACACCCTGTGTTATTAAACCAGCCACCATTTTTCTCAAAATTGAAGTGGAAATTTGACTGTGGACATGAGAGAGGGGTAGGAGTTTCTACAAGTTGGCAGAAGTATCAGTGAATACATATATATCTGTATTTTGCATTTAAATGTATATCTTTTATTTTTATTATAGTTTCTCCACACTTTTTTTTGGACAGTTGGCTACTTCCAAATTCTAGAATAGTAAGAAAGATAGAAATGAAGATGCTTTTTATATGTATTTTATTTACTTGAGGTACTTTATAAATCTTCCAAGATACTAAAACATATTTATTTTTATTAACTATTATTATAAGCAATAAGGGCTAATTTATGTATTCTCTGTGGATTTACTCAGCATATTTTTTCTGTGAAAAATGTAATAAAATGATTTGCCATATAAAATTTTAAAGTATTGTTAGTTTTCTTTATACAAGTGAAAGAAACTAACAGTATTTTGTATATTGAAAGTAAAAATCTAGTGTGTAAACTGTGTGCTTCAGTTTTGAGAGCTTGGTTGGTATGTGATTTGAATGTTAGAATTGACTTGGATTCAGAACCGGTGCCCAGAGTTTCCCCAAGAGGTTTCCTACATCTGCTGTGTGTTGCTGATAAGAGTCCTGTGTTTAAGCCTTTTGTTTATCTGAGGAAATTCCTGTTAGGTGTGTGCACATTCCCCTTTGTTTTCAATACTGGCCTTAATGAGGGGGCCACAAGAATCTTACCCAACACTGTATTCTTTTAGCAAAATCTTTTTTCAGCTGGAGGATACTTCCTGTAGTAATTAAGAGGACCATAAGCTGACCAAAACCTGCTGACCCAACTGTTATATGTAGACTGAAAGACTTAAGTTAATGATAAGGTACTTAGTTGATTTTGAAGAATAACATTTGCACTTCATAAGGTAGACATAAGATACTCTGCGCTGGAGGTATGTTTTCGTTAACTTGACGCAGTTTAATATAAATATGTCTACTTAAGTTTGAAGAAGTCTTTGAAGTGGATGTTCGTTGTAGTAAATCAAACAATTGGTGGATTTTGTTCAGTTTTTGATAATGTCTGAGTGTTTTCCTTTTGTGATATCCATCATACTAAGAACTGCGAGTCTGGTTTGGTCTTATTCAGAGGATGAGGCTTACTGCTGCAGTTAAATCACACCTGATAAAAGCCCAAATTATGCCTTAGAGCAGTGTTCTTTTAGCTGCGTGGTGCCATTTCAGCCAGAAATTCTGTGAAATGCCTGTGATTCCTGACATCCTGAAGGGAAGTGATTTGGGGAAAAAACAGTGACAGATGTCTTACTTGTGTCGCAGAACAGTGAATAATTTTTTCTGAACTATCACTCATATGGCCTTTTATTTGATCAATATTTTCTCTTTGAAAATTCAAAGGGTTTTTTTTTCGCATTTTGTTTTAGAAAATTTGTAAACAGCATTGCTGCTAACCAAAAAGAAAGGTCAGTGGTTTGAGCCTACTGGCCACTCTGCAAAAGAAAAGACCTGGTGATCTATTCTCGTAAAGATTACAGTCTAGAAAACCGTCTGGGGCAGTTCTGTTGTGTTGTCACAGGAGGTCATTATGAGTCAAAATCAACTCAGCAGTATCTAGCAACAATAATAACAAATTACTTGGATAAATGTTTATGTAAGTAAACTGCTATTTATAAGGAATTGCATACATTTTTATCATAGGGAATGAAATAGAGCACTTCATTGCTTTAAATCATTTTAATCCTTAAGGCTGATTCTAACAAAAATTCTTTTTTCATTTCAGGCCTTTGAAGACCTAAACAAGCTCATGATCAAGGTATATGTCCTTTATACTACTAAGTTCTTATCAGTTACGATATAGTTTTGAATATTTTGTTAGCAGACACCATGGGGACATGATTTCTGCTAGAGGTCTTTTGTTCTTTTTTTTGACAGGCTAAGGAAATGGTGGAGTTATCAAAATCAATTGCTAATAAAATTAAAGATAAACAAGGTGACATCACAGAAGATGAGGTAAGTAGGTTGCTTTTCTAGGGCCTGAGAAACTAGACTACGTAAATAACACAAGGATGTTTTGGTGATGTGTCAGTTTTATTTTTTAATGTAGTATCTCTTTAAGGACTTACAGATAAAGTGCTAAAGACAGAGTCAATCATAAAAACTTGGTTAAGATCTGGTAGGATTAAAAGTTATTGCAGTACCTTTTCTTAGAGGATAGAAAACAGATAGTGAAATGTGTATGGACTGTCTGTTTTATACATGTTCATAAGTTTTTATATTTCTTTCATTAAATTTGTTTATGGTCTTATCACAGCCATTTTCCTTTCTGAGTTTTAGGCTGTATCCTAAATATGTCATGCCAAGCCAAGGCAAGCGCCATAGTTGTCATTTAGATCTGTGGCACCAAACCTTTCGATGTAAATGGAGTATGAGGAGCCAAGGTAGTAGAAGGCAAGAGAAAGATGAGATTTCTGCAAGGAACCACTAGAAAGCTGCTTCCTTATTGTTAACAGCATAGAAAAACAGTAGACGAAAGACGGGTAAATGAAGAAATAATGAGTAAAACTGTATTTTTGATTGAAAGATTTACAGTGTTGGGGGAGGGGAGAGCTAATTCTTCATATAGTCTTTTTGTGCATATTTTCTTGTCTTATAGACAGTCCGGTTTAAATCCTACTTGCTGAGCATGGGAATTGCTAACCCAGTTACTAGGGAAACCTACGGCTCGGGCACACAGTACCACATGCAGCTGGCCAGACAGTTGGTTGGAATATTGCAGGTACCGTTAGAGGTGAGAACCAAATCTGAAATGTGTTCTTTAAATATTTGATTGAATGTTGCCGCAGCCATGATGGGCTCAGAATGCTGAGTCCTAGTGGCAACCCGAGAAGAAAAGGGGTGCTGCCTAACAACTCCACTAAAAGACTGTAACTGGTGGTCCAAAGGCCTGGGAGTTCCCCCTGGGATCACGGCCCCTAGACCAGATGCCGCCCCGATCGTAAATCATTACCGAGGTCAACTCTTCGGACAGGAATGGATTGGATTCAGGGACACAGAGTGACCATAAGTGTATATGCACTTCATGGCTCTATGCATCTATAGGATGTTGTCCTACTGGCCTCTTACTGGAGGGGAGTGGAGAGGAGGGGACAGGAGATTGTTAAAAGGTTATGGCATGTATAGAACAGAAAGGAGAAGTGTGCTGTCATCTGGAAAGGAGAGCAGAGGGAGCTGCAGATAGGTGGGCATGCAAATTTAAATTGGATTGTACACTTTCACTCAGTCACAGTAAAAAAAGTAAATGTTACCAGAATTGTTAACAACAGCATGCTTCCTTTTGTAATGTGTTTACCATTCAACTGACATTAATTTTAATTTTTTCTTTCAGAACTACTAAATTAGTTCAGTGTACTTATTAATAATTTTTTTTGTCAGTAGTGTAAATTGTTTGCAACTTCTAGTTCAGGTAGCTCATAGCTTCCTAATTCTATCTGATGTAAAGTTTTTTCTTATTTTCAAAGGAAATGCTGGTGGTATAATGATGAAGAGCTACTGCTGCTTGCTATCCAAAAACTGTAGTTCAGATCCACCAGATGCTCCTGAAACCGTATGGGACAGTTCTACTCTGTCCTGTAGGATCACTATGAATTGGAGGGTAATGGGATTTTGGTTTTTACTTTCAAGAAGAAATACATGATCTATATGTATAGATAGGAAGTCCCTGCCTGGCGCAGACAGTTAAATACTTGGTTACTAATCAAAAGGTTGATGATTTGAATCTGCCCAGTAGGGCCTCTGAAGAAACACTTGGCGGTATAACTTTTAAAATATGTATTTTGTACACACACACACACACACACACACACACACACACAAATTCCCACAGCTATTGAAAACCTTATGGAGCATAGTTTACTGTGAAACACATGGGATTGCCTTGAGTTAGAACTGACTTGACAGCCACTGGTTTGGTTTATATATGGATATATTTTTATATTAAAAAAACCCTCAAACTGCTGTTGAATCGATTGTGACTCATAGCGACCCAATAGGTGAAAGTAGAACTGCCCCATAGAATTTCCAAGGTGCCTGGTGGATTTGAATTGCCCACGTTTTGATTACCAGACGTAGCACTTAACCACCATGCATCAGGGTTTCCTACTTTCATATATCTATGCTTTAATACATAGTGTACTTCAGTAATTTCATATTATAGATTCATATTCTCATCTAACATTGTTTTGGCAATCAAAATTTTTTGTTATGTTGTGTTTAGGTGCTGTCGAGTCAGTTCTGACTCATAGCGACCCTGTGAACAGTAAAATGAAACCCTGCCTGGTCTTGTGCCGTGTCCACAATTGTTTTTGTGCTTAAGCCCATTGTTGCAGCCACTGTGGCATTCCATCTTGTCAAGGGTCTTCCTCTTTTTTGCTGACCCTCCACTCTACCAAGCATGCTGTCCTTCTCCAGGGACTGATGTTTCCTGACAACCTGTCCAAAGTATGTAAGATGCAGTCTTGCCATCTTTGCTTCCAAGGAGCACTCTGGTTGTACTTCTTCCAGACAGATCTGTTTGTTGTTTTGGCTGTCCATTGTACATTCATCATCCAGCACCACAATTCAAAGGCAAAATTTTTTGAGGTGTTTTTATTATGAAATACATTTCAAGTGTCTGCCACAATAGCAGAGTGAATCCTTATGTACCCATCATCCAGCTTCATCTGCAAACTAACCACCACTCTTAATTATTTTCCCCGACATGTGCTCTGTTTATCTGTACATATTTCAACAAGTAATAATAAAAGATAAACTCCTTTACATATAACTGTAATCTTGTTTTCATGCCTGAAAATTAAAAACATTTTCTTCTTCTCTAGTTACTTTTCCCATTTTTTCTCACAGCTGGTTTGTTCTGATCAGGATACATTTCACCTGGTTTATTTTCAACAGATCCTCCTTGTGTGTGTGTGTGTGTGAGGTTCTCAGCCATCACCTAGATTTATTATTTCATTACAGGTTGCAAATGGTGAGATTCTTACTTAATTCTATGATTTATTCTTCAGTTATTTGTTCGAATAACTTAAAAAAATTAAATATGCCTTTTACAATATTGTATAGAACTCCTGCTTTCGTTGCAATCATTTAAGTAAATATTAAGACGGTAATAATGATATTAAAGTCTAAATAACTGAACCTGAAACATCTCATTGTATCTGATAGGCTTCCTGGTATGTAAACAGGTTTTAAAAGCTTCCTAAGTAATGTTGTGATGCCACTGTTTCTTATTTCTTTTGGAAAATACTAACTGGTGCCAATTATAATATGTTTTTACTTTGTATTTTAACAGGAACGAGGGGGAATAATGTCACTTACAGAGGTGTACTGTTTAGTAAACCGCGCTCGAGGAATGGAAGTAAGAATAGAACATTTAGACGTTTTTTAGCTGCAACTAGACTTTCTTGATATGATGCAAATTTCCCTACAGTTAATACAATGTGAGGAAGGGGTGGGAATATCAAAGCTATTTTGAGAAGCAATGTGGTAAAGTGAAAAAGTATGTCCTGCCGTACAGGAGGTAGATCCGGCTCCTGGCTTTACCAGTGATGTGCTGGGTGACCTTGAGCACCTTTCTTAACGTCTCTGAGACTCAGTCTTCTTGACTTGAAGAGTTTGTACTGAGTGACACCTTTCATTTCTAATATCTGTGTTTGTGTGGTGAAGAGTAAGGTTGTCCATAAAGCCCTTTCTCTGTAATTATTGATTGTAAAAGGAATTGACTTGATTGGGCACAGATTGACTTGTAGGTAATGCAAAGGGAGAGCAGCTTGCTCCTTTAGCTTTGTGTTAGCAGCTGTTGTCAGAAATTTTAACTCTCATTTTACTTCACACCCAAATAACCTTCATCTCCAAGACTCTGCCCAGATTGTGCCCTGGCAGTCAAATGCAATGTTGTAGTGTCAGCGGTCACCACCACGCAGGTGACTCACACGAGTGTCTTCCCAGCGTACACCCCCGCCTGAGTTAAGGCTCTGCTTTGTGCTCCCGTATGTGGTTGTCATGATAATCGCTGTCAGGGAGTTCATACTTTCTGCTAGGCACTCTGGCGAGCCTCTGCATATATTATCTCTCCTCCCAATAACTTAGCAAAGTACTGTCCCCATTAAGGGATTAGTTTGAGGAAATTAAGAGTTGAGAAAGATTAAATGATGACACAGGCCACACCAGGAGACAGTGGTTTGACAGAAATGTGGATCCAGGCTGGGGTGGGTAACTTGTGGCTTACATGCCAGACTGCCTCTCCTGTGGCTCAGTTCTGAGTGCCCTGCCAAAGCTCAAGTTGGAGTTTCTTATTGTACGGGATTGAGTGGTGTCTACCTGGAACTTAGAGTGGGGCCTTATTTGGAAATAAAGGCTTTGCAGGTGTAATTGGTTCAGATACAGTCGAACTGGTATCCTGCTAAGAAGAGGAGGGACACAGAAGCACACTAGGAGAAGGCCACTGATGATGGAGGCAGAGGCTGGAATGGTCAGGGAATGCCAAGGAGTGTCAGAAATCGCTAGAAGTTAGAGATAGGCAAGGAAGAATTATGCCCTAGAACTTTCAGGGGAGTATGGCCCTGCCAACACCTTGATTTTGAACTTTCTGGCTTCCAGAACTGAAGAGAGAATAAATTTCTGTCATTTTCAGCCGTCTGGTTTGTGGTGATTTGTTACATTGGCCATAGGAGTGTCCTACACTCATTCTGCCTCCCAAGCCTGCTGTTCTCACGGGCCTGTCTGTCTCCTTGTCTTTGCTTGTATAATCCTCCCAGTCACACTCCCTTCTCCAGTGAATCTTACCCTGTCATCAGATTTGTCTTCTTAAGGCATGGTTCTGATTAGTCTCTGACACTCAGGAGGTCTTTGCTGGCCACAGAATAATTCCAGATTCCTTAGACTAGACCTTCTGTAGTATTGTCGTCGGTAATTGTAACATATCCCTCTAAACTTTCCCATGTTTCTCCGGGTTTCAGCCAACTCAATTACTTGTTATTTTCTTCAGCGATTCTGCACTTTCATACTTCCATGCCTTTGTTTATATAATTCTTTCTTCCTCAGTGTCCTTTCCCCACATCTGTATAGCCAAATCTCAGGACCTTGCAGAAGTGCCACACCTTTATCAAAGCTTATCTAGCTAGACTCACGTAGGGTTGCTGTGAGTCAGAATCAGCTTGATGGCAGTGAGTTTTTGGTCTAGCTGGGAATACGCTCTCCCTCCTTTGAATGCCACTGCACTGTAGTGGTCTTTCTTTGGGCCTTGTCTGCCTTTTTTTAACCAAGTGGTATAGTTATGGGGTCCTGTGAGTCAGAATTTACTTGACCTCAATTAATTTTACAGTTGTAAAGAAGGTCCCTGGATAGCACAAATGGTTTGCACTTGGCTATTAACCTAAAGATTGGAGGTTCAGACTTACGTAGTGGTGCTGTGGAAGAAAGGCTTAGTTATCTCCTTCCATAAAGGTTATAGCCAGAAAAATGTGTGTTGCAGCTCTACTCTGTAACATGGGGGGTTACTCTGAGTCAGAATCAACATCATGACAATGGGATATAGTTATCAAAGTGCATGTCTTTTTATTTCTCATAGTAAGCTGCTAGTTTCTTAATGGAGGGCTCTGTTTTTTGTTATTCATTGGCTTTTGTGTTTTAAATGAAAGTTTACAATTCAAGTCAGCTTTTCATCTCAAAACATAGACATACTTTTTTATGTGACCCTAGTTGCTCACTGTATACTGTGACAGCACAATTCTCCTCTCCACCCCTTGTTTCTGGTGTCCATTCAACCATTTCCTGTCCCCCTCTGCCTTCTTGTCTCACTTTTGGACAGGAGCTGCCCGGTTAGTCTCCTGTGTCTGCTTAAGCCAGGAAGCACACTGTTCACCAGTATTATTTAATGTCTTATAGAAGAGTTCAATCTTTGAAGAGTTCGCCTTGGTTATGGTTTCAGTTCTGGGCTAACAGAGAGTGCTGGGACTGGGTCTTCCAAGTACCCTGTAGTCTGTGACGTGAAGTGTGGTCTTTTTACTAGAGTTCAAGTTTTATACCCCCAATATTTTCTGTTTCATCAAGGACTGTTTGTTGAGTTTTCTGTAAGGACAGTAATTGATGGTAGTACCATCTACCTCCTCCTGTCTTGTGCTGATGTGGTTTCTGGTTTATGTGGCCCTTTCTGTCTCTAGGGCTCATATTTTCCTTTTGTCTTTAATGTTCTTCCAGGGGAGAATTCTTGTATTGATTTATCGCTCTATTCTGCTGTGTCTGGAATAATAGTTTGTAACCTAAAAATGATTGATAATTATTGAATGAATGAATGACTGTCTTCATTATTGCATCCAAGTGATTAAAATAAACATATGCTTGTGTGTGTGAGAAAATGTCAAAGGTTGATTATTATGTATGCAAGATGTTATTTTTTTCTTACTAGATTCAGCTTGAGAATGTGCCATTCAGCAATTGATATTTTGTCAGTTCCATAGTTAAGGCACATTTTAGGTGCTACAGGATGTTATTATGAATTTGTTTACTCTTACAAGTAATCAGCCTAGGACTCTTCAGCAGTATCTTTACCTCTGAATCCCAGTGTAACAAAATGTGAGGTAAATTCAAATTTCATATATTTTTTCTTGAAATTAGACACATAAAGTTACCCCAGGCATGCTCAGGTCTGTCCCTACCCACTCCTGATCATCTTTCATTAGCACCCTAGGACAAAGGGCCAACTCAGCCCACCTCAGTTTCACTCTCCAGCAGCTAACTGAGTATCTAGCTAGCCACAGGGCTTACGGAAATCAGATGGTTAATGTGGAGATGAGATATTTCCTGAGAGAGCTCTGGTGTTGTAGAGCTGCAAGTAAGCCAATGTTTGGGTAAAAAGACCCAAGTTTTTAAATCCTAGTTTGTTTCTGACTGGGTAAAGAACTTCAAGTGCTTTGATCCATGTGCTGTTTCTTCATGTATAAAATGGACAATAACAAATCCCTTACAGAGTTAAAGTACTTTTTCAAAAGGACTTGGCGGTCAACAAAGCAGACATAACTACAAATGGTGTTGTTACCCCAGAAAAATGCTCCTCGTCATGACTGTGGTCGTCAGTGTAGCACTTGCTGTGTGCCGGGCACTGGGAAGCGCTTGCTCGTCTGCACTGTCTTGCGTACTTTTCCTAGTGGGTGCTATTTTCCCCTTGTTAAAAATGAGAAAACCAAACAGCAGAAAAGTTAAGTAATTTTCTAAAGGTCTAGAGCTATTGAGAGCTAGAGCCAGAGTGTGAACCCAGGTCCCATGTGACCTGACAGTGTGCCTGTCACAACCACACTGCTGTCCCTCTGAGGCTGCCCTGTTGAACATGGTCAGTACTAGCTGAATATGGCAATTACATACTAGACGTATCACCAGTCCTAATTCAGATGCCTTGTAAGTATAAAATACACGGTAGACTTAGGAGACATAATATATATTAAAAAAAAAACAAAAAAACAACCCACTGCTGTCAGATCCATTCCAACTCATAGTGACCCCATGGGGTTTCCAAGGCTGTAAATCCCTCCAGGAGCAGGCTGCCACATCTTTCTCCTGCAGAGCTGCTGGTTATTTTAGACTGTTAACCTTTTAATTACCAGTTGATCACTTTAACCACTGTGCCACCAGGGCTCTTAGTAGAGCAAAGGAAGCGTAACATACTTGAAAGGATATTTAAAAACTAATGATTATGTGTTGAATTGGTACTATCTTGGATCTTTTTGGTTAAATTACTTATGGAAGTATATGCTTTTATGTATAAGTTAATTTCACCTGTTTATTTTTCCGTTTTTGTGTGGCTACTAAAATATTTAAAATTACATTATGTGGCTTGCATGATATTTCTGTAAGATAGCACTGCTTTAATTAATGGAAGTCTTTTTGCTCCTTTGTTAATCCTTTTTACCTTGTTATTCAAAAAGTAAAATAAAATGCGGGGTAGAACTGTGCCCCAGAGTTTCCAAGGAGTGCTTGCTGGACTTGACCGTCAGCCGTTCTGTTAGCCGTAGCTCTTGGTCGCTGCGCCACCAGGTTTTCCGCTTGTTGATTAAGCCATCCATCTAAAGTCCTTGAAGAGTGGTAATGTTTTCAGGTCCTCTGTTTTTGTGATCATTACAATTAGAATTGGATTTTTTTTTCCCTATTAGTTGCTGTCACCAGAAGATTTAGTTAATGCGTGTAAGATGCTGGATACGCTGAAATTACCTCTCAGGTAAAGGAGCCTTCACAGCATGTTTGCTACCTGTCATCACAGCTCTGCACAGGGCGGATAGAAAAGTGCCACCAAGCCTGCTGTCCTGTGTAGTGAGCCCAGGGAGTGCCCTTTTGTAATTCTGTATTGGGTCACCTGGCAGTACTGTCCCAGCTTCTGCTGTTCTTAGAACACTGTGCGTCACAGGCGCTAGTGGTCAGACCTAGTTGATATAGGGCGATCATATGAGAACGTTGGCTCCTCCCATGAAGTCAGAAGAATCAGTCTCTCTTTCCTTACACATTTTGTAGTCAGAGTGAGGCAACTTAAGGTGTAAAGGTTAGGCTGTAAGTTGTATTTTTCTTATCCTCAAATTAAAAAAAATTAGCCAGATATATTTTATTTAGCGTGTAGATTCTAATTATTAATTTTACCATGTACTCATGTATTTTTAAAGTATGTCATAGTTGCTTGTGGTCATTATGATTTAAATGTTGTTTCTTGTTAATATTGATCACAGACCTGGACATGAGAGAAAATGGAGAATATTTGTTTCTTTTACTTGGCTGAAGACCGTAGATGCTTTATGCTTTCCCATCTGTGTTTCAGGCTCCGAGTCTTTGACAGTGGCGTCATGGTGATTGAGCTTCAGTCACATAATGAAGAGGAAATGTTGGCCTCTGCCCTGGAGACGGTATATGAGTCCAGTTTCCTCCCGTCATTGGAACTTACCATGAGGACTTGAATGCTTAGAACTTAGGGATCAGAATTCCCTTTTGAATTTAACTTTACTAAGAAGAAATGTTGACATGTCCGATTAAAAAGGATTTATCATTAACTATGAATAAGTATTTAGAAACTTCTCGTTACTGACACTCATGTTGTTAGTAGGTGTCGAGCTGAGTGTGATTCATTGGCAGCCTTACATGTTACAGAATGAAACATTGCTGTGTCCTGTGCCATCCTCTTAAAGGGTTATATAAGGAGAATGAGAATTAGTAAATTTGAACTGAAGCTTAGTATTGAGAACAAGATTTTGCTTTTTAAGTCAGGATATTTATTACACATAATTGAACTTCTTTCAGTAATACTTACTATGTAACTAGCATTATAAAGCATCACAAGTTGTGTCATGAAGTGATTTCAAAAAATATGAAAACATTTAAAAAAAATTTTTTTTTATATTATTATGGTTGAGTGAAATCAATCATACAATCAATCAATCATACAATCCCGTATAAATTTGCATGCCCACCTCTGTGTAGCTCCTTCTGCTCTCCCTGCCCGGTGACAGCACACTTGTCCTCTCCGTTCTATTTATGCCATATCCTCCTAAGAATCTCCTGCCCCCTCCTCTCCACCCTCTCCCCTGCCTCCAGTAAGAGGTCAGCAGAATGACATCCTGTAGATGCACAAAACCATAAAGTGCACACATGATATGGTCACTCTGTGTCACCAAGTCCAATCCATTCCTGTCTGAAGAGTTGACCTCCATTATGATTTATGGACAGGGACAGCGTCATGGCCAGGGACTATGCTCCTAGGGGAACCCCAAGGCCCCCACACCATGAATTGTGGTCTTTTAGTGAAGATCTCAGGGTGCACCCCTTTTTATTCGTGTATTACCGCTGAGACTCAACTTTGTGAGCCCAATCACGGCTATCACTGGTGGTGGCCGGGCACCATCTGGTTCTTCTGGTCACGTGGATGTGGTCACGCACTTACGTGGGTCTGTCTGTCCTCTGGGTTCTCTTTCCCCCATGTCGTTTGGTCCTTGGTGATCATCCTTTTCTGCTGAGTTGGGACCATTGGGTGTACCTCAGATGGTAACTTGACAGCTTTTAAGACCCCAGATCCACTAACCAGTATGGGATGCAGAAGCCTCTCTTACTGATGTCCCCTGAGAACATGGTCCCCGAACCCCCGGCCCAGCTACTCTGTCCTTGCAATATTGAGTTAGGATGGGAGGAGTAATCATGTTATGTTGAAGTCCAGTTAAAACTGATCTTCTTTCTAATGTGTGCTGTCACTGATTTCACCCAACCAAATTTCTATCAACTATCTAATCTATACCCCCCACCCTGGATCTCTGTCCCTCCCCACCCTTGCAGCCATCAGAGAGTTTTTTCTTCTATGCATGAGTCTATTTTTAAGTTCTTATTGCAGGGGTCTCACATAGTGTTTGTCCTTTTGTCGCTGACTACTTTCACTCAATATAATGTCCTTCAATTGAAACCAGGTTATGAGATGTTTCCTAAAATCATCATTGTTTTTTGATCACTGCATAGTGTTCCATTGAGTATATATATATCATAGTTTTCCTATCCATTTCTCTGTTGTTGGGCATCTGGGTTGATCCCATCTTTTTGCTGTTGTGGACTGTGCTGCAGTAAACATTCGCGTGCAAGTATCTGTTCATGTGACTGCCCTTGATTCTGTAGGATATATTCCAAGCAGTAGAATTACTGGGTCAAATGGTATATGTATTTCCAGCTTTTTAAGGAAGCACCAGGGTCCTTTCCAGAGAGGTTGCACCATTTTTCAGTCACACCAGCAGCGTAGGAGAGTTCTGATTTCTTCACAGACACTCCAGCATTTGTTGTTTTGTATTTTCTGGACCATGGCCACCCTTGTTGGGGTGAGATGCTATCTCATCGTAGTTTTGATTTGAATTTCTTTAATAGCTAGTGATCATGAGCATTTCCACATGTGTTCTTTGGCTGCTTGGCTTTCCTCTTTAGAGAAGTGTCTGTCCATCTCCTTTGCCCATTGCTTAATTGGATTATGGCTTGGCATCTTTTTCTTATTAGTATTTTGTAGTACCTTATAGATTATGGAGATCAGATGTCAGTCTGACATATACTTGCCAAATATTTTTTCCTGCTCCATAGGTGGTCTTTTAATTCTTTTGATAAAGTCTCTGGATCAGCAGAAGTGTTTGATTCTTGGCCGTTCCCACTTGTCCAGTTTCTTTTCTGTTGGTTGTGCTTTGTCAGATTTTAAAGTCTGTCTACGTTGAGTGTTAAAACTTCCATTGTTAATCCTATTTTTTCCTGGATGAGCTTTCTCATTTTAGATTTGATATTTAGGTCTTTTATCCACTTTGAGTTGATTTTTGTATAAGGTGTGAGATACAGGTCTTGTTTCAGTTTTTTGCAGATGGATATCCAATTTTGCCAGCACCGTTTGTTGAAGAGGTTGCTTTTACCTCAGTTTAACATCTTAGGGCCTTTGTGGGATATCAGCTGTTCATAGGGGGATGGTGGTATCTCTGGGGTCTCAACTCTGTTCCATTGATCTGTGTGTTTTTGTACCAGTACCAGGCTGTTTTGACTACTGTGGCAGTGTAATAGATTCTAAAGTCAGGTGGTGAAAGGCCTCCCAGTGTCTTCTTCTTTAGTAGTACCATACTTATCTGGGGCTTCTTCCCTTTCGAAACAAAGTTGGTGATTTGCTTCTCCATCTCATTAAAAAATGTCACTGGAATTTGTATTGGGATTGCATTATGTAAGTAGATTGCTTTGGGTAAAATAGGCATTTTCACAATAATTACGTCTTCCTATCCATGAGCAGGGTAGGTTTTTCCATTTATCTAAGTCTGTCTTAGTTTCATTTAGTAAGGTCTTGTAGTTCTTTTGAAAAGGTCTCTTATTTATTCTTAGATATTTTATCTTCTTGGGGGCTATAGTAAATGGTACTCATTTGGTGATTTCTTCTTTAATAATCTCATCATTGTAAAGAAATCCTACTGATTTACTTATGTTTATCTTGTATTCTGACACTTTGCTGAACTCTTTTATCAGTTTAAGTAGTTTACTTATGGATGCTTTAGCATTCTCTGCATATACAATCGTATCATCTGCATATAGGGAGATTTTTACTTCCTCTAATTGCTCTGGCTAGAACTTGTAGTACAATGCTGAATAGGAAACGCTAGAGTAAGCATCCGTAGTTCCCATTCTCAAGGAGAATTGTTTCAGTTTCTCTCCATTCAGGATGATGTAGGCAATTGGCTTTGTATAAATGGCCCTTATTGCATTGAGGAATTGGCTGTCTATTCCTATTTTGCTGAGAGTTTTTAACATGAATGGGTGTTGGACTTTATCAGTTGCCTTTTCTGCATCAATAGACAAAATCGGGTGATTCTTGTCTTTTGTGTTACTTATATGGTTATAAGTAACCACTTACATGGTTACTTCATCACATTAATTGTTTTTCTGATGTTGAACCAACCTTGCATCCCTGGTATGAATCCAACTTGATCATGATGAATTATTTTTTTTGATATGTTGTTGTATTCTGTTGGCAAGTATTTTTGTAGAAGATATTTGCATCTAGGTTCTTGAGTGATATTGTCTGTAGTTCTCCTTTTTTGTTGGGTCTTTTCCTGGCTTTGGTATCAGGGTTATGCTGGCTTCGTAGAATGAATTTGGGAGTATTCCATCCCTTTCTATGCTGTGAAATAGTCTAAGTAGTATTGGAGATAACGCGTCTCTAAAAGCTTGGTAGAATTCTGCAGTGAAGCCATCTGGTCTAGGACTTTTTTTTGGTTGGCAGTTTTTTGATGACTGTTTCAATCTCTTCCTTTGTGATGGGTTTGTTAAGTTGTTCTGCCTCACCTTGTGATAATTTTGGTAGGTGATATGAATCAAGGAATTTGTCCAGTTCCTCTAGATTTTCAAATTTGTTCGAGTACAGTCTTTTGTAGTATTCTTGTTATGATATTTTTAATATTTGTTGGATCTGTTGTGACGTCTCTCATCTCACTTCTTATTTCGGTTATTTGTTTCCATTCCTGTTTTTGTTTAGTAAGTTTAGCCAATTGTTTTTTAATTTTGTTGATCTTTTCAAAAAAACCAGCTTTTGGTCTTTTCAGTTGTTCTATTCTGTATTTCATTCAGTTCTGCTCTCACCTTTATGATCTGTTTTCTTCTAGGGCCTGAGGGGTTCTTCTGTTTTCTCTCTACTTGTTCAAGCTGTAGGGTTAGCACTTTGGTTTGGGTTCTTTCTTGTTTCTGGATGTGTGCATGTATAAAGATAACTGACCCCTGAGCACTGCTTTGGCTGTATCTGATAGATTCTGGTGAGAAGTGTTTTCATTCTCATTTGATTCCATAAATATGTTTATTTCGTCCTTGATTTCTTCTACAACCCGTGGATTTTTGAGCTAGATATTGTTCAGTTTCCATGAGTTCTCATTTCTATCTATGTTTTTTCTGCTATTGATTTCAATTTTTATGGCTTTATCATCTGAGAAGATAGTTTGCAATAATTCAGTGGTATGGATTTTGTTGAGATTTGCTTTATGTGCTAAACACATGGTCTATTCCTCAAAATGTTCCATGTGCACAGGAGAAGAAGGTGTAGTTGTCTGCTAATGGATAGAAAGTTCTGTATATTTCAGTGAGGTCTAGTTGGTTAACTGTGACAGTAAGGTCTTCTGTGTCAGTGTTGAGCTTTTTCCTAGATGATCTGTCCAGTATTGAGAGTGGAGTGTTGAAGTCTCCCATTGTCACTGTGGCATGATCTGTCTCATTTTTGAGTGTAGTCAGTGTTTCCTCGATGTATTTAGATGTTCTAGTATTAGGTCCATAAATATTTAATACTGCTAAGTCCTGCTTGTGTATTGAACCTTTCAGCAATAAATAGTGTCTGTCCTTGTCTGTGATGGTGGATTTTACATTAAAATCTATTTTATCTAAGAATAGTATTGTCACATCTGCTCTTCTTTGTGTATTTTTAGCTTGGTATATATTCTTCCATCCTTTAATTTTCAATTTGTTCGTATCTTTAAGTCTAAGGTGAGTTTCTTGCAAGCAGCATATAGACAGGTCGTGTCTTTTGATCCAAGATGTCACTTACTGTCTCTTTACTTGCATGTTCAGTCTGTTTACATTCTATGTAATTATTGATAGGTGTTTGTATAGTTCTGTCATTGTATTTATTTTTGAGTTGATGTTTTCACTCTTCCTATTCTGTTCTGGGATATTATTCTTCATGAGTTTATTTTTCACGTTTTTCAGTGTTGATTTTGTGGTTGTTGAGACTCTTCTATTACATTTCTTGATTTGATATGTTACATCTTTATTGTGCTTTGCACTTACCCGTGATCCCCTTTAATAGTCTATGTTTAAACCCAGTTTTCAGTACTATAATTAATTTCTTTTCCATCTGGAAAGACTATAACGACTGTAGTACATCCCTCTTTTTAATATGACGATATCATAGTTTTCATGAAATGATCACTGGATTACTTCTTTTAATATTATAGTTTTGATTGAGTTTGTAGTCTTCTCTGAGTAGATTTCTGGATGATGTGTCCTGCATTTCTTCCTCAAATGTAGAGTTAATGGTTTTGTTCTTCTAAGCCAAGAGCTTCTTTCAGTATTTCTTGTAGCTTTCATTTGGCTTTTACAAAGTCTCTGAGTTTCTGTTTGTCTGTGAATGTCTTAATTTCATTTTCATATTTGAAAGATAGTTTTGCTGGATATATAATTCTTGGTTGGAAGTTTTTCTCCTTCAAGGCTTTGAATGTGTCATCACGTTGCCTCCATGCCAGCATCATTCCTGCTGAGAAGTCAGTTGAAAGCCTACAGGGCTTCTCTCTGATTGTTAGCTTTGCTGTGGGTCTCGCTGCCTTAAGAGTTTCTGCATGTGTTTCATTTTATTACGCTTGCTTATGTCTTGTAGTCTTTCTTTTGAGATCTATATTGAGTGGTGTTTGATATGCATTTTGGATATCTGTATCGCCTTTATAATTTCAGGGAAGTTTTCTGTTAGCAGCTCAGCCGCAATACTCTTGGTGTTGTCAGGTGTCCCTCCCTGTTCAGGAACTCCAATTAATCGTACATTGTTCCTCTTTAATAGAGTCCCACGTGCTTCTTAATGCTTCTTTATTTTTCTTGTTTCTTTTTTTCTGATTTCTCCTCATAGATTCTGGAGTCAATAGCTCCATCTTCCAAGTCAGAAAGTCTGTTTTCCATTTATTTAATTTTGTTTTCTTGGCTTTGGATTGAATTTGTTGTCTCTTTGATTTTGTTGTTCCATCATTTCAAACAGATTGCTTAGTATTTCATTTTGCTCTGCTGCATTTTGTATGAGGTCTAGGAGTGCTCTGTATACAATTCTTTTGTACTCACCCTCTGATAGTTTCAGAGAGGCTTCTTCATCTGGGAAGTTCTTTGGTTCTTTCTTTTGTGGGCCTTTTGGAGCCATATAGGTGAATTTTTCTTTATGTTTCTGTCCAAAGTTGGTTGCTTTTTGGGCATCTGGAGGTTGTTTTCTTTCTCTGATGTTACCTTAATGGGATCCAAAGCTCAGTCTGAAAAGGAAGGTGATCACCAGTCACCTCTGTGTACTCCAGTGACTCATACCAGAGGAATCTCTGGAATAGCGGGCCCCATCTCCTGATTGGCAAAGACACGACCTTACTTATAGAGTCACTGAGGGGACCGTCTGCTGACCCTATGATGTGAGTCAGTAAAGGCTGGAAGAGATGCCATCAGGATACACTACAGTTATTTCTCTAGGCAGTCTTATATTGAAAGGTAAAAGTATGTGACAGCTTCCAAGATCAGTCAGGCTTTCAGGTGTGCAAGCCCCTCTTCTAGGCTGGCAAAATAAGCACCTCTATATTCAACCCCAGATGCTGTAAACTAGTTGAAAATACAGAAAGGCTACTGCTCTGCTGTCATCCATTGCCGGGCCCCACCCTTAAGGCCACACTGTGAAAAACACTGCTTTTCTGCTGGAAGAGCACTCCCCAGGCAGGCATTGCCTCCTAGCCTGGGAATTAGGTCCTGCTGGGGCCTCCATTTGGGTAGATCCGCCTCCCAGTTGAACAAGATAGCATCCTGCACAAACTCTCCTGCCCTCTGTGAAATAGCTGAATCAGTGGTTGAAGTTTGGAGAGAGAGGATTGAGGCACCTATGTGCACAAAGTCCAGAGCTTGGTTCTCAAAGTGTGGCTATTCCGCCTGCTGGTCCTGTCAGCAGTGCATTGCTGCCAGTTAAGACCCATCCCTGCCTGCCGGCTCAGACAGAGAAAATAAAAGTTAAAATGGTGAGTTACCTTGAGACCATGAGAGTCAGCACTCAGCAAGGGCAGGGGTCAGTGAAGGAGAAGAAGTTTCCTGTTCCGTGGCATGTAGTCCAAACTGACAGCCCTATGCTGTGTCCTAGGTATCCAGAAGGCTTCATTTAGTTATCTTTTGAGGCCTTTGTTTCCAGAGAGAATTAAGGAGACGTGTGTTAAGTCTACCTTCTTGACTCTGCCTCTTGAAAAACAACTTTTTACTGGCTGAAGTGCTAATATTTCTAATTAGGATACTTGAAATATTACTGCCTTCTTAGTCTCTGAACTGAACCTGAATGATGTGAATAACTCACATTTACTATGCTTGTTATTTTCAACTAGATGAAAACTGCAAGGCTTTAGCTATTTCTACCATACATTTTAAACTAAATCTAAATATAAGGTTGGAGAATGTGGTATGCACTGAATTAGAATTTGTTATATGTTCCTTTTCAAATATAGAATAGTTCTTTTTAAGCATTGTCATTGTTGTTAGGTACTGTCAAGTCAGTTTTTAACTCATAGCCTCTCTATGTAACAGAGTAAAACTGTCCCATAGGGTTTCCTAGGCTGTCATCTTTATAGGAGATCACCAAGGCTGTTGTCCCACAGAGCTGGTGGTGGGTTTGAACCACTGACCTTTCAGTTAGCAGCCAAGTGGTTAACCTTTGTGCCACTAAGGCTCCTTTTTAAGCTGTAGTGTAGTTCATTTGATACTTTATAGTGGACTTTATCTTGATATTTTAGCTTCTACTACATTTGTTTGGGTCTTTCAAATTCTATACTATGAAACATTAGTGAAGAAGATTTAGCTCTATATTGGATATTCTGTGGATTTTAGTACAAATTTCAGAGAATTGTTTACTAAATATACTGGTAGACATTCGCCAGGTTAGTACCCGTATGTCCTAAATTGTCATATTTTTTCTGCCATGTTAGGTTTCAGAAAAAGGATCCTTAACATCAGAAGAGTTTGCCAAGCTTGTGGGAATGTCTGTCCTTCTTGCCAAAGAAAGGTAAACAAAGACCCTGTGCTGCATTGCAACTGGGTTTCTGAATGGACAGATAATCGTTCATGTTTTTATCCCCCTTTGTTCCTAGATTGCTTCTTGCAGAGAAGATGGGCCATCTTTGCCGAGATGACTCAGTGGAAGGCTTGCGGTTTTACCCAAATTTATTTATGACACAGAGCTAAAGGTTTTGTGTTTGGAGTACTTTTTGTCCATATACTTACATCATATAGAGATTATGTGACATTGAGCTAAGACCTGAACCCTGGTACACTGAGAATTTATTGGCATTTTGCTATATAATGTAAAACTCTTTTAGCTTTTTCCTTAGTGTTACCATTCAGGAAGCTCATTTAGCATAAATAGAAAACCACAGAAAAGTGAATGCCAGTGTGAATTTAAAATCATGTTTAAAATGTGTATTTAACTTGAAATATGGTGAATTTTAACTTGACTCTCAAATGTCACCATTTTTAAAGAAGAGAATTTAGTTTATTTGGGAGGAAAAAGAGAAGTTGCATGTTTAGACAGGTTTTAGGTAATTATTTTGTTGTGACTAAAATTCTGTAAACTATAAATGAAGTTTTTCTCTGTCTAGTGTTCCTATTTGGGAGTCTTCATGGAACAAGTCCTGTGTGCAGTGCAGTTTTTAAGAATACTGGCACTTGATAATGTGGCACCAGGCTCCTCCTAAGTGCTTTCGGAAGCAGTCACAGGCGTGTCATTAGCAGACCAAATAAAGACCATTTAAGCGGAGAAAATTTCATTTGATTTATGTGTGTATAATATGACTGACTTCTTTTTTTTAAAGAACTGATTTCATGGCTGGCATGTAAAGAATGCAACTATGTCAGTTTGTTTCAAAAATGCTGTGGGCCTTGAACCTGAATTAAAGATCTGCATAGACATGCCCAGGGACAGGATTATAAATTTGGGAGGTAGACAGTCCAGGCATTCTCCAGGATTACTGTGTAGGTGGTGGGGCGGGGAAACCTAGAACTCTTTAACCTGGAAGCTGAGGATGAGAAAATAGAAGGTGGAAAAGTAGTATGTCTCCTTTTTCTTCTTAAAGGAGTTTCACCTCTGAACTCTTAAAAATCTATCATATGCCAACAGTATCTTTCTTTTGCTCTTTGCCTTGTGCATTGTAAGTTGTGTAGAGAATCTGTCTCAGTAGAAAAAGACTACAAAGACAGCAAAACTGCTAATAGTGAATTTAGATGGCTTGAGTTTTAAAGTAGGCATCATATGTTACCACTATGCAGCATATTGCATGATGGCATTACATCAAACTCAGGGACACCGTTAGGATGGAAGAAAGGCCCCCTTTCTGAGATTGAGTTGGAAGTAGAAGCATAGTGATAGTTCTCAGTTTTGTCCAAACCTCCAGAAGGGTAGCACATGTAGTTAGGCAATATGAGAGAACCACTGGGACCAGGAAGAGAGACACCTGGTTTCACTTTCTGGAATTTATAAGGGAAGTAGAGGGGCTACCACCAGAGGATTTTACAGACTCCCTTTTGGGAAGTTTCAGGGACCCAGGGTGTCCCTCCCAGTGCACTCAAGTCAGTCTCTTATCCTTATTCCAAAAGTGACTTCTGCTGTTTTATGTCTTCCAGTGTCAGCAGGAATATTGTGGCCATGGTGTTCTGCTGTAGGGTTAGTTTGTCAAACCTGTCACTGATTCTTCATTGTGGTAGTAGCCTAATTTCCCCCCAAAGCACAGCCTCAAGTTTGTTTTGGGGTAATTCAGTGTCTACCTGTGCAGGCCTCAGGTGTGGTGCTGTATCTAAGTTGTGGTGTGTGCCATTCGTCTCTGGGTAACTCTCTCTCCCTCTCTGTCTCGGTCTCACACACACACACACACACACACACACACACACACACACAGTATCTCATCTGGCTCGGGTTTTTAACAATTAGAAAGACAAATAATAGTCTTCCACGTTGGATTGAATAGCAAACTAAGATGTTTGTGCTACTGTATCTAGCTCTGCTGGTTTGGATTTGTTATACCACATTTACATAATTCAGCATATTTATATGTTTATTTAGTGTGGCAGCAGATTAACAAAAATGATGCAGTCATAACCGTATAAAGTAAACTAAGGAAGAAAAGTGACATGAATATATTTTTCAAATGTCACAGTTTAAAAAACAAGTATGATTGAGTTTATTATCTTATTTTGAAAGTGAGCATTCTTTGCTTTTTCCAGGGCTCTGTATGTATTTTTAGCCCCCCACCCCCCAAAAGGTGATTATTTGGGCCCTGTTATCAGTAGAGGTTATGTTTAAGTATAATCAGTCAGGCCCTAAGTGCAAAAAAAGTTCTGTCTTAGTGCTTATCATGGGTATAATGATTATATTTGCTTTCCTATCTTTGCTCTCAAGTGCATAAATCTGTTTCAAGCTTTATGATAATGGAATATTTCTAGTCACTTATTGATACGAAAGTATTTTTACATTATATAATTAAAGATTGTTTTCAGGGTTAAATGATTGATACTCATATATATAAACTTACTACAATATTAAAAGTGATTTTTCTTAACTTGATGTTCTTTTAAATATTCTTTAAGAAATACATGAAAGTGATGCATCTCAAAATTGGATAAACTAGTAAGTTGAGAGTTTTTTTAAGACTTTATAATCAAGAATAAATTACAAATAGATTTGTGACATCAAGCTCCTACTATTTTAGTTGTCTTAAAAGAATGGGAGGTGGTTTGTGAACTACTTTTTAAATTTTTGATGTGACTTTCACTGTTGGTGGACCATGAGTGATTATATTTGTGGATGTGCTGTCTCTTGTTCTCTGTTTATTGCCAGACTGATCCAGCCAGAACTTGGACTGATCATTCTCATGCTCAGATATTTTTTTCATTCTCCTTTGTTCAGCCATCTCAGTCTTCATTTTAGTACAGTGCAGTCACAACTTACAGTATGGTTAGCTTGTAAGGACGGTGCCAAAGGAGGAAATTGAGTACATACTGAAAATTGTCCTTCAAACTCTCTTAAATTGCCAATAAAGTTCAATACACATAGTCTTGGGATTATATCCTTTGTAGAATGATATGTGGGTATGAGTATATTATGAATATAGCAAGTACAACGTAATAAAAACTATGTCAGCAGTAGAATTTTGTTGCATTAATAATTAAACTGTTTAAATAATTACACAATTTAAACTTGTTGCCTTTTTTTTTTTTTGCCAATAGGTATACATGAATTTATTGCTAATTTATATGAATTTATTGGTAATTCCATCCCTTTGGTGAATCTAGAGTGTAAATTCCTGAGGGACAGAGATTTCTGTCTGGTTTGTTCATGAGCAGATCCTCGAAAGTTAGAACAGGGCCTAGTACACAGTAACTCTTGAATGAATATTACTGAAGGAATGAACTCTGGTCTGTATACCTTTCTTCTGGCTCCAGTTTATTTTCCATCATTAAATTCATCTAAGCAAACATTTTCTGCAATACATACTGACTATAGGAAGAACTTGAGTGAGCCGCTGGGGGAAATACAAAGGTGTTCACATGTCTGTGGGAATGGACATGTGTGCAGCTTTAATGACAGCTAGATGAAGTAGGTGCCATGGACGGGGCACAAGTGGTATGCTGTGGAGAGTAGAGGAAGGACCCTTTAGTTCTGATGGAATTATTTGGGAATGCTTTGCGGGAGAGGATCCTTGTAAGCTAGACTCTCAAGGACCAGTTATTATCAAGCACACTTGAGTCTGTCCTTTACCCTGTTCTAAAGAGGCTTCTGGAACCAGACTGCTTGTGGCTCAGCCTGAGATCCACTCTGTCTTTATTCAACCTCTGTGAATCCATGATGGCAGAAGCACTCCAAAAAAATCAGATTACACACATGTAAGATCCTTTTATTATGAGCTATTACAACAGTGTGAAAATTGGGTCATTTGTGTTCTTCCTTGCATCCTAATAATCATGAGTCATTTTTAACTTTTGTTTACCTAGGGGAAAAGCTCCTCATTTTTATAAAGGAAATTGTTGAGGTAATGTATAAATTGTACACAATTTGAACAAGATCACTAGACCAGACACTGATCCAGAAAGAATACAAATTCATTTAGACAGCCACCTTAGTTTAAGTTAATACCGACAAGAGCATACATACCACTGTTCGATTGGAATCTTCCCTGACCCCCCTCTTAAAATGCCTTCTTTTTGTGAAGGAACTATATCTTAACTGTCTGGTAAAGACAGTTTGGCAAGAATACCAATTAAAAAAAAAAAAAAGCATCACAATAAAACAAAAACTGCCAACCTTACTGATTCAGCTCCTTGTACTGAGATTTAGACTCCCCGCCCTCAAAAATGGCTTTCTGGGGAGAATGTGTGTATGACAGATTAAAGTTGCTTCCTGTACATTGTCAGTCACCACAAAACTTTGGTGTAACTATTAAATCTCTTACAGTGGAGCAAAGGAGAGAGTAATTTGCCTTAGATCAGAGAGTAAGGGCTAGAACTTGAACTCAGATACCAATGTTAACCAAGATGTTGGCAGTTTCAATCCACCGGGAGCTCCATGGCACCCCTGTAGGGTGGTTCTGCTCTGTCCTACCGCATTGCTGTGAGTTGGAATTGACTCAGTGGCTTCTAACAACAATGGTACTGTATTGACTCAAAACTTTGTACCTCTGATACCATACAAGTAAATAGTTGTACGTCATTAAAAGTTGAAGTGACAGATTCAGGGACCTGCAGATGGTATATTTTTCAGTTTTAAAAAACTGAGGTAAAATTTACAGTACAATGCATTCATTCATTCATTCAGTTGGATGAGTTTTGGCAAATGTATAAACTCAGGTAAGTCAGACCTCCAATCAATAACAACCAGTTTTTTACCCCAGAAAGTTCCCTCTTGCCTCTTTCCAACCATGTTCTCACCGAAGGCCACCACTGTGCTCTGATTTCTACCACTATGGGTTAGTGGTGCCTGTCAAGTGGTAAGTTTTTTGTGTCGAAGAAAAGCAAATGGTAACCAATAGTGTGCTCAGAAACAAGTGTAGATGTTCAAGTGGAACTCTGTCCTCTCACATTTAAGACAAACTTAACCGCTGCAGAGTATATATATTTAAAATATCAGGTTATTTTGTGGTACCTGGGCGGCACAAGTGGGCAAGTGCTAGCCTAATACTAGCTGAAGGGTTGGTGATTCCATCTCATCTAGAGGCGTCTCGGTAGACCATCTGCTTGGTAAGGTCACAGCCTTGAAAACTTGGAGCAGTTCTGCACATACAGGGTTACCGTGAGTCACAATCAACAGCAACTAACAAGTTATATTTAATTAACCAAATGTGACTCCGGGTAAAGAAAAAGATACACTTCACCTTCACTCTTTTTCTTCAAAACTGTTAGCTGATATTTGCCACACATTAAGCCATTTCAGTGACTGAGTTTTGCGGCTACTCAGAAAAAACGCAGGAGAAAAGATGGGGTTTGAAGTTTCGGAGCCCTTGGTAAGTGCCCTTGGGGCCTCAAGTACACATGCGTGCCTGTAAGGAGCATGGTCTGCGCCTGCAGGGCTTCTCCCCTGCCCGGCCCGATGGATTTCCGTCAGCCAGCCGTCTGGCCAGGCCCGACGGGAAGGGACGCCCCGCCCCCGGGGCCGGCCGTCGGGAAGGGACGCCCCGCCCCCGGGGCCCGCCGACGGGAAGGGACGCCCCGCCCCCGGGCCCGCCGACGGGAAGGGACGCCCCGCCCCCGGGGCCCGCCGACGGGAAGGGACGCCCCGCCCCCGGGCCCGCCGTCGGGAAGGGACGCCCCGCCCCCGGGCCCGCCGTCGGGAAGGGACGCCCCGCCCCCGGGGCCGGGCGACGGGAAGGGACGCCCCGCCCCCGGGAAGGGACGCCCCGCCCCCGGGGCCGGGCGACGGGAAGGGACGCCCCGCCCCTCGGGGCCCGCCGACGGGAAGGGACGCCCCGCCCCCGGGCCCGCCGTCGGGAAGGGACGCCCCGCCCCCGGGCCCGCCGACGGGAAGGGACGCCCCGCCCCCGGGCCCGCCGTCGGGAAGGGACGCCCCGCCCCCGGGCCCGCCGACGGGAAGGGACGCCTGCCCCTCGGGGCCCGCCGACGGGAAGGGACGCCCCGCCCCCGGGCCCGCCGTCGGGAAGGGACGCCCCGCCCCCGGGCCCGCCGACGGGAAGGGACGCCCCGCCCCCGGGGCCGGCCCCCCGTCGGGGGCGGGTCCGGGCGGCGCCGCCAGGGCGCTGTCTGGGAGCCTGGGAGGCTCCGTGAGCTGCCTCGCCGCCCGGAAGCCTTGGCTCTGCACCGTCGGCTTCTCCGTTCTCGCACGTCCGCCTGTTTCGAGAGGTAAGGAGAGCCCCGGCGGATCGCGCTGCTCCATGCAGTCTGCAGGCACTGGGTGGTCTCACAACTCGCCCAGCCTTTGTCCCCTACCCCCAGGTGTGGAGCTCAAAAAGTTGTTGGATGTCTACGTCCGGGAGTCCGGCTTTCCCCTGAGCCTGGGGTTCCCTTTGCGCAGCTTCTGCTGTAAGCAGGCTGACCCAAGAGGTGTGTTGAGTGAGAATTGCTGGTAAACAGCATCAGGGGATACTGAGAGTTTCAGAATACATTTGTTTTCGTCTTTAAACAATTCCTTTGTGAAAAGATTTGGTCTCAGACAGTACTTATTTTACCAGTGACACGGGTCAGGCTAGATTTCTGAGGATGAAACTGACTGGAGGGCCTTTTGAAGGCCGAACAGATGCGGAGAGCACTCAGCTTCTTAAGAAGGGACATGGACCTGGGGGACCAGGGTGAGCAATTTTGACAGCACGTAAAAATAAAGGCTGTTTTGCAATAGCAGCTGCCTCCCAGTAAATATCATTTCTGTATGTATACACACACACACGAGCATGTGCATGTTTGTCAGAACGGACGGAAGCACTTCCCTTCTTTTTAATTTTGTCCCTTTTTGACCACTCGTTTGTTTCATAGGTATTAGCATGCGGGCGTACCAAAGGATTTAACTTACCTGATTCAGCAAGAATGTAGGATGTGAGCTGAATGTGATGCAGTTGTGCACAAACTCAGCTGGTGTATTTAGAATTTGCTGTGAATGTTTATGCGTATGAATGCTGTAGAACAATGTTTTGATTTCAGCGTGAAGTATACTTAAGTTCCTTTTAAAAAGGCTCCCAAGCCAAACACTGTAACTGTCCTGTTATGGCATCAGGAGTAACAGTATGGAAGAAAATAAGTGAGCAAGGTGTAAAAAAAAAAGGTAAAAAGACATGACGCAGTGGTTAAGCGTATGTTTGCTAAACTGAAAGGTCAGGAGTTTGACTCCACCGGCCGCTCCTTGGAGACCCTATGGAATAGTTTTATTTAGCCCTGTGGGGTGCTATAATTTGAAATTGATCGAACTGCAAAGGATTTTTTGTTGTTGTTACCTTCTTTTTTTTAAAAAAAGAAAGTAAGTAAGTAAGTAATGGTTGTTTACGCAGCATTCCATTCCGTTCTGGGGGTGCTCGCCTAACTTCTTCAAATTAGTGGCTGAAGCCAAACCAAATCCCTTGTTGTTGAGTCGATTCCGACTCATAGCATTGGGATAAGACACAGTAGAACTACCCCATAGAGTTTCCAAGGGGCGCCTGGTGGATTCGAACTGCCAAACTGTTGGTTAGTAGATGTAACACTTAACCACTGCACCCCCAGCGTTTCCAGGCTCGTAAAAATTATATATTTATTTTTGAAAGCCTGAAAACATTTTTTTAATCAACATTTATCTTTATAGACTTAAGCTGGTGTATTTTATACTACCATTTCCATTCAGTTTAAAAGTTCTATAAATATAGATTATTACACAATTTTGTATTTGGCTGTTATTTTCATACAGAAGGAAAATGTATTATAACCACACAATCACTTATGATTAGAGGCTTCTTTAATGAGGCATCAAGCAATTTGAGACAAACCAGTTCAGCTTTTGGAATTAGGGATCACTTTGGATCCGACTCGACGGCACTTGGCTGGCTGCTGCTTTTCCTTGTTTTAGTTACTGAGTATTAGTGACTGTAAAGGAAGCATTTTAATTGTTCTAAGTGCCTGTACTTAGCTTAGAAATACAGAATGTTTTCTGAAAGGGCCTCAACATGTGTGCTCACCTGTACTCACCTTTGTCCTTATTTCCCTATCCGTGTTCAAGGAAATCCGTGGTCAAGGCTGGCAAAACTGTGTGTGTGTTTGTGACATCGGAAGGGCACTAATCATCTGCATAATTACTCTTCAGATCTCTGCTTCTCTTTCAGGAAGTACAGTATTTCCTTTGTTGAATCAACTCTTACTGAATAAAAAACTAGTAGAGAAACACCAGTTTCCTTTTCACTGAATTTTGAATTATTTCAATCACTCCTTTTAGTTTGATTAATTTCTGTTATCTGAAGGGAGATAATATACTTGTATTTAGAAAGTAATATGTTTGTTAAAAATATATGAACGCTGGATAATGGGAATATAAGCATTAAGAAAGTATATATTTGTGTTTGTAGCCGATAGTCTGCTAGACTCTAATGTGAAAAAACTTGTTTAAGTATCCTGCATTTTATTCTGTAGTATAATAGATATTTATATAAAATACGCCTGTCACCAGAAATCACTCTGAAGCTGCCAAAGTCTTCTCTGCCCTGATAGGTGGTCTGGGAAGGTTGCTGCATGAATCGTGTTTTCCTGTGCATGCTGTCAGCAGCAGGTATTCAATGACTGAAAAAAGATTATTTTCTGTTCTCTAGATTGTCTTAAAAGAAGGGAAGCCAGGGCCACATGGAGTTCATATTTAATTGTAGTGCTCTGGGTATTTATTTTTCCAAGGTTTCATGGTTTTGATATAGGCATGATGAAACAGTCCGGATAATACACCTATTCTGCAGGGAAGAGAATGTAACAAGCCTATCTGTGGAGGAAGCAAAGAAGGGAAAGTTCTGGGTTATGTGAAATGAAAGTTTGCTCATCAGCGTGAAATGCCAAATATAAGTAATGTGAAAATGCGTTATCGAAATTAGATGTTGTCTTGGATAAAATTAAACGATTAACAACAAACTCTCCACTACAAAGCTGTATAAAGCTATAACGTTTCATGTTTTGCAGATAATCTTGGTGTTTGATTTAGTTCTTAAATGTTCTTAATAAGTGAACTATGACGGAATAAAACTGGCATGAGTGCTTAGAGATCATTTTCCCGGGGAGAATTAGTATCCTCCCTGTCTTCGTTCCAGTGTACCCAAGGAGGGAAACCCTGATAGCACAGCAAGTCAGTGCCACAGCTGCTAACCAGAAAGTCGGAAGTTCAGGTCTGCCAGGTGCTCCTTGGAAACTGTGGAGCAGTTCTCCTCTGTCCTATAACGTCACTATGAGTTGGAATTGTCTCAACAACAGTGGGGTTTTTTATACCGTAGATTACATTCTTAGAGTTGTTTTGTCATTTCATTGTTGCTATTTTGTGAAGATCATTGAACAGAGCTGTCATTTTCTGAGGTTCTAATTTCAGGTGTTCTTGGAAAAAAATTGAGATTTAAATGTGAGAAAAGGACATGAGGAGATCAGAGACCTGGGATATTGCTGATCAGAATGAAACAAATGTTGAGAGACTTTTCAAATCTATTGTTGGTGGTCCTCTGTGACTATGGTGAGTATTGGGAGCATACTTCATGCTCCATTGTTGTTGTTAGTTGCCACTGAGTTGATTCCAACTCATGGTGACTCCATCTGTTACAGAGTAGATCTGCTCCATAGGGTTTTCTTGTCTGCGATTGTAACAGAAGCAGATCACCAGGCCCTTATGTAGTACTACTGGCGGAGTTTAAACTGCTGTTGCCAGCCAAGTGCCGTCGAGTTAGCAGTTAAGCATAAATGTTTTGTGCCATCTAGGGGCCTGCAGGTCTCAACAAAGACACATAGATGTGAGCTCAGTAAAGAAATTTTAATGTGAGGGCTTCAGACTGATTCTGATGGGTTTAGTCATGATCTAAGAAATGAAACTGAAACAGACTTGAATTTTTACTATTTGGGTTGTCTGGAACAATAACCTATAGGAGAAAAATTATGGTTCCCCTGGAATGGGAGGCTCAGAAGAGGCACAGTAAGCCCTTTCAGGAGTCGGATGCATGAGATTGGATTATTGGTACCGCTGTGGTGAGCAGCCCACAGTAACCGTGGCATGCTCGTCCACCTTCCTTGATCGGGGCACTGCTGTTTCTGACTCTGCCCAAGTTTTGACGGGAAAGCGATTTGGTTGCTATGCAGTGCGTATGCTGTGCTTATTTTCTGCATGAGAGATTGGGTTTCTGGCAGGCCCTCAACCTGTAGTTTTTTCCACTCCAATTATTTTTTTGGTTCACCCAAATTTTAAAAATTGGAGTCTGTTCCATTTTCACTTCCTTGGCTCAGACTGATCCAGATGGAACCGATTTGAAGCTCTGTGTGAGATTTACAAATGGGCTGATGTTGATGACCTTTCACGAAACAGGCAGGGTAGGGTCTGTGGTGAGTTCCTTTTCAGCTGTTATCTTTGCAACTTGGATTTCTTTTAGGGTTCTTCAGGGGTTCTGCATACTTGATTCGAATTTCATTTTAAGTTACATATTTAGCTTTGTAAGAAGAGCAGTAAAACAAATTTCATTTTAACAAACTGGAGACAAGCATGGTAACCTGAGTTCTCTTTGATTTCCCAGTAATTCTGTGTTATACGTCTAAATTTCACACTCATTCACATTTTGTATACGGGGGTTCTGTGTAAGATTTCCCTTAATGTAAGAGTTTGGCTGGTAGAGGATCAATGGAACCAATCCAGATTTCATTCCTTACCGGTTGTGTGCCCTTAAATAAGTTTCTTAACCTCTTTCAATCTCAGAGATAATACTGACTTCACAGGATTGTCTTCAGGATAAAATCAAGAATGTGAAGCACCGTGAATGTCTAAACACATACAAAACCAGTCACCGTAATTCAGTGCTGACTTGTGACAACCCCACGGGTGTCAGAGTAGAAGAACTGTGTTGCGTGAGGTTTTCAATGGCTGGGTTTTTTTGGAATCAGATCACTAGGGCTCTCTTCTGAGGCAACTCTGGGTAGATTCAACCACCAGCTCTTAGGTTGGCAGCCAAGAACTGGAGTCTGACTAGGTAGTAGGTGCCTAATGTTAGCTCTGGTCAGCTTATTCCAATCAAAAAGTTAGTTCACTTTTTGGTGAGTTTTGTGTAACTTCTGAGCTAAGATTCAGCAATATGACATAAAATACGCTTATTTTAATGATTTCCAAATACAGATATTTAAGCAGTTGATGGTTGGAAATGGAAAGTCATTTTGAAATTTGATAAAGAAAAGGTGATTTAAGATACAGAGAGTCCTGATCTGTGTGCTAGCAGCGGCGCCGCCAGGTGAGTCCGTCAGGACTTCTGCGGTTAATTTTGTCCAGTAGATCATTTTCTTCAGTCATTTTCCTGTTTTAAGAAAAACATAGACTTAAGAAGACAATTGACTGAAGGAAAATCAATCTGGGACTTATTTCTTTTAAAGACAGATTGTTCTGTGTATAACAGCCTCATTCAAAAACTTGTAAAAGTGTTCTTGATTTCACAATGATAAATAAACATACTCAAATTCTCTAGGGCACACAGATTTTTTTGTTGTTGAGAGAAAACTCTCTTCCTTGGATATAGAAATTAAAGTTGAATATGTCTAGAATACACATGCTACTGGTGGAAAAAGTAGGGTATTTTCACAGGTCTTTTTTCCTCATAGAGATATCAATTACTTTAAATCCAGAAAAGGAATAGAGAAAGGATACAGTGGGTCTGAGTTGTAGTTTTCTGAATGAGAATGCATTCTTGTCTGTAGAAACAAGAGTTCTGCAGTATTGTAGCCAGGTCTCTACTTCTGTAAAAGCTGGAAGTCATCAGTTGTATCTTTGTTCTCCATGGCCAACCCCTTAAGAGAGAGATATGTAATATAATGTCTGGGATATAAGAATTACTCAGTTATTCCTTTTTAAAACTAATTCTGACCGTTCCCTTTCAGTTCTTGGTGAAGCTGAATACCTCTTCGTGGGACAGCCAGGCCATGTAGCACTGAGTAACAACACAGTGTCTGTGGATTTTCAGTATTTTAATGGTGCTAATGGCACACTGAGGAATGTATCTGTCTTGCTGTTGGAGGCCAGCACCAACCAGACTGTTACCACCAAATACCTCCTGACCAACCAGTCCCAGGGAACACTTGAGTTTGAGTGCTTTTACTTCAAGGAGGCTGGTGACTACTGGTTCGCCATGACTTTAGAAGCAGCAGACACTAGCCCTGTAGTCCCCTGGAGGGAGAAAAGTGCCTTTCTGAAGGTAGAGTGGCCGATCTTTCATGTTGACTTAAACAGGACCTCCAACACAGCAGAAGGTACCTTTCAAGTGGGCGTTTTTACCAGTCAGCCACTGTGCCCATTCCCTGTGAACAAGCCTGACATCTTGGTGGATGTCATCTTTACCAACAGTCTTCCTGAGGCAAGAAGAGGTCAGGGCCAGCCCCTGGAAATAAGAACCAGCAAAAGGGCAGAACTCTGTCAAGGTCAGTGGATCGAATTTGACTGTGCATCTGTGGGGCCAGAAGCCTATGTTACTGTAGTGCTGAAGCTACTTGGCCGTGACTCGGTCATTACTTCCACAGGCCCCATCAACCTTGCGCAGAAATTTGGATACAGACTGGTGATGGTGCCAGAACTGGTATGTGAGTCTGCAGTGGAGGTGATGGTGGTGCCTCCGCCTTGCATTTTTGGGCAAGGAACAATTGCTGTCTTCAAGGAGGCCCCCAGACGCCCGGGGGAAGGGGCCCTTCAGCTGGTTGAAAGCAGTCTAAACCTGGGAGAGAGGAGGATGGTGTTTAACTGCACTCTCTTTGACATGGGGAAAAACAAATACTGCTTTGACTTTGGCATTTCAAGTGGAAGACGTTTTTCTGCAAAGAAGGAGTGCGTGCTAATTCAGAGAAATATAGGTTGGTATTAAGAGTTTTAAAAAATGTGTCAAATTGGTGCCTTTATGTCATCAGAATTACTATTTAGCGTTAAAAAAAAAGAAAAACAAACAAACCATTGCCATCTAGTCAATTCTAACTCATAGCAACCTGTAGGACTGCCCCAGTGGATTCAAAATGCCAACCTTCTGGTTAGCAACTGAGCTCTTAACCACTGTGCTGGTACATAGGAAGCATTCAGTAAAAGTTAGTCCTTACTACATTATATTTAAATATTATTACAACATGTGGCCATTCCATGGGAGGTATGATCAGTATTCAAAGATAAAAAAATCAAGTTTAGCTTGCTTGGATTTAGTAACTTCTGGCTTCCTCTAGCTTAGTCTCTTTTCCCTTAGTCATTCAGTATGGCAATGAAGCTTCTTTAGTGAGAGTTCAAATAAAAAGTTTCCAAAAACATCTTTAATTTCTGTATTCTTTGTATAATGCCCTACCTAATCAAAAAGAAGAGCCCTTGAGTGGTGCAAGTGGTTAATGTGCTTGCCTGCTACCTGACAGGTTGGGGTTTGAGTTTACCCAAGTGTGTCTCAGAAGAAAGGCCTAGTGACCTACTTCTGAAAAAATCAACCATTGAAAAGCCTGTGGTGTGCAGTTCTACTCCGACACGTGGGTCGCTATGAGTCAAAACTGGCAACATGACAGCTGGTGGTTTTAATGATGAAAGAAGTGCAGTTATTACAGTTTCATCCATCCCAAAGCCTCCTTTGCGTATCTTTCCATTTTTCTGGGTTCAAGCCTGGCTGCAGTCAGGTCGTTTAGTCTGACAGAGACTCTGGTTCCCTTACACCTGTTGTACTCTTCTACTGCCTGCCTTTCCCCCTCAGTAAGCCCGGTGTCCCTTATTACTGCAAGCCCCTGACTATCCGTGCCTGCAACCCTGAGTACTTCTTGATTCAAATTTACCTACTTTTCTACTTAGCAGTTGCTTTCCTTCAACTTTTTCCCTATTATTTTGCCACTTTGTTGTCTTTACTTCCCTATCCAGCTTATTCATGGCTCATCCCATGAATCACTTTCAGGTAGGTATCCTAAATGCCTTTGCGCTGTTGGGCTTGTGTGCGCCTGCCTGACCAGATACCAGCTCTACCCAGATTCAGCCACCACCACGCTGCTGAGGCTGTAGCAGAAAGGTAGACCCAGATAGGCTGGCACCACTGTGGATGAATCGTGTCTCCACCTTCAGCTGAGCCCTTCAGACTCTTCAACATGGCACCCTGGCCACCTCATGCTCCATTCTCCATAAAGTTCCTTCAGACCCCATTTTCCTGAGACCTCAGCCCCTGTCTTTTGTTTAACTCTCAGAGTTGATCTTGCCTCTTATAACACAGTGGCTAGAAGCCATTAGGGGGCAGTTGCCTCATCCTCCCACCAAAATATCTGTACCTCAGCAGGCCTTGGACCATCTTCTCCTTTCCTGTTATCACGAAAGAGGCATTGTGCACCTAACGTATGATCAGCCTTCCCTCTTCACTGTGGATTCTACCACCTTCATTCATTTCAAGAACCTTCTATTAGTATCTTCTCTCTCCTCTGTCTTTAATTGTCCATTCTATAATTCTTTCATCTAAAAACAAAACAAATACCCTTACTATGCCCCACATTCTCCCCGAGATGTCACCCTCTTTCTTCTTGTAGCCCTGTTTCTTGGGAGAGTTGTCTGTACTCTGGCATTCCTTTCTGTATCTTCACTCACATTCAGTTCTCATCACACTCCATACTGGCTTCTACCTCAAGCTCCTCCTCTAAAAATATTGTCACTAGCCAGTAAATTGCTTCCAGGTCTCAAAATCCAGGAAACCCTTTCAGTCATCTTATTCAACAATTCCTCCTCTAGACACAGTCACTCCTTGTTTCTGAGGTACTGTGCTGACCGTGTTCACCTCCTACCTCTCTGGTGCGGTATTTAGGGTGTCTGGGGTCTACTGGTTCTATTTTCTCAACTCAGCCCTTAAGTGTTGATCTCTCTCTGCATTCTGAACTAGTTCTTCTTCCCTCCTTCACACACATGCTGGTTGATTTCATTTATACTTCCTGGCTTTTGTTACTATTTTGATACTGATGCCTCTAGGTCAGCATCTCTCCCTGCTTCTTCCTGTACATCGAAGTGCTGCTCCATAGCTGTCACCTAAAGACATCTCCCAGGCCCTCAAATACAAATCTAGGATTGGATTCCTCATCTCACCTCCCAAACCTGCTTCTCAGCATGTGCCTCCGTTATTCATCTCGTTCAAACTCTTCTCCTTCACTACCAGTCAGTACTAAATCATTACTGTAAGTCAGTAGAAAATCATTAAATTGTGCAGATTTTGTCTCCTTGCTGGTGGAATCTATCTCTTTTCAGTTTCACTAGTACCACTTGGTGTAAGCCCCCTTCTGTAGGGCTGCTATGAGTTGGAATTGACTTGATGGCAGTGGGTCTTATTTTGGTTCTTCCTTTACTTGGAGTCCTGGTGGTATAGTGGTTAAGAGTTCAGCTGCTAACCAAAAAGGCCAACAGTTCAATCCACCAGCTACTCCTTGGAAACCATATGAGACAGTTCTGCTCTGTCCTGTAGGGTTGCTCTGAGTTGAGTCAATGGCAATGGGTATGGTTTTAATTTTTCTTCCTTTACTCAGAGTCTTGCAACAGATTTGTAATGATTCTTCTCTGTCCACTGTATTCTGTCACTGTATCTGGAGGGATTACATAAAAGTCAGATCTGCTCAGATTAATCCCCTGCTACAAGGCTTTCAGTCGCTTCACTTGACCAGAGAATAAAAGTCCACAACCTGACCTTGACTTCAAGGCTGTCCACTGTTAGGCTGTCCCACTCACAGGCATCATTTCTAGGCTTAGACCTGAAAACTCTCCTCCATCGTGACCTGGTTGGTGTTAGCCTTACCTTGCTCCAGGTTTCCATGGAATAACTCTTCCTGACCCTTACTGAAACCAACCAAATGCTTTGCCATCGAGTCAGTTCTGACTCATAGCAACCCAGGTTAAATTCTCTTGCTGTAAACTGGCATGGCATCCATGCTGTAGACATAGGGCATGTATCACTCCTGTAATTGCTTGTTGAATGTCACTCCCTTTATGGAAGCTTGTTTCCTGGAAGAACCTCACTTGTGCTGCGATGAAGCTACTTATAGTCTTTGTTTGTCCCACTTAGTATGCCTGGTGTATTACCAGGTGCTTAACAAATACCTGTTAAATTGAAAATTGAACTGAGTTGTGGCTAGACTTAGCTAGGAATTAGTATAGAAAAACAATTTGAACAAATTTAATATGCTTGAACTTTTCAAAAGAAGATAACTTATAGGATAAAAGATATATATAATTAATTGAATTTAATGGAAACTAATCAGGAAAGTAAAGAAATTTGGGCCATTTGTTGGTTCTCTGAGATTCTTTACTCAGTGTCTAAAGACTAGGTTATTTTTCATAGCAGCTCCCGAAGCAGCAGCCTGGAAAAAGATGCTGGGAAGGGGCAAAGTACCCCAAACCTGTTGCCACTCAGTTGGTTCTGACTCATAGTGACCCTGTAGGACAGAGTGGAGCTGCCTCATAGTGTCTCTAAGGAGGACCTGATGCATTTGTAGCACAGAGTGAAGCTGCCCTGTAGTTGCTAAGGAGTACCTGGTAGATTTTAAGGGGTGTAGAGCTGAACCACTATGCCATCAAGGTTTTAGGGAGTTTTTGTGTCCAGATTGAAGGTAGTCAAGGGTTGCCAGGAAGGCTGCCCATGCTGCAGCAGCTGCACACAGCCAAACAGATCACCTGAAGAGCAAAAGGAGACAGGGTTTGGGGGAGTTGTGTATGTGTCCAGATTGAAGGTAGTCAAGGGCTGCCTGGGAGGCTGCCCATGCTGCAGCAGCTAGACACAGCCAAACAGATCACCTGAAGAGCAAAAGCTGGAGACCCAGATACTCTGTGTATCAGACACTGGCTCTGACTCTGTTAGGCTGATAAAAGAAATGCATGCTAGTGACAGAAACCTCATGCCTTCCGTTGTTTTAATATACAAGTTTAAGACTGAACTGAGTTTTCTTTTCATTTAAATTGACAGCTCTGACCAATAAAGACTGTGCTAAATGGCATCATTAGGGACCCCACTGAGCTACCATGACTTCTGTGAGTTACTGCATCACTCTGAATTTCCTATTAGTTCTTTTAGAAAATGATATAATTTGACTTACGTGTTTGTCTCTTTTCCAAATACATCTTAGGACCTTGAGATAGTATGTAAATAACAATTAATAGCTAATATGTAACAGATTTTGCCAAAGCTATGTATGGTTTGTATTTATCTTAGTGTGAATATTAATTTTTTTCAGAAATGTTACAGTGTGACTATGAGACGCTGCCTGAGAATCTGTCCAGATGATGTTAGCAATATACAGCACAGGCATTGTAATAACTGAGAAAAACCAAAAAAAATCTAAATTCTGAACACATCTGTTCCAAGGATTTCACAAAAGGCATTATGCTTTCTGTAGCTCTAAGCAAAACTTAAGATGAATTTGAGACTGAATGATCGTGGTTATAAATCTATATTCCATGTAGTTGTATTTTTTTTTTTTTTTTGTAATTTACATTTTTGGCCATCTTTTAGTTTCTCTGATTAGGTTGTTGTGTGGTTTTTTGTAATTCACCTGAACAAGGACTTTTACCAAAAGAAGAACCTTGTCAGTTTCTTCTAGTTTGTAAGTGCTTGCAATAATAGTATTATCTTTAACCTGTTACTTGTTTGCCAGTGTCTTTTAAAGCTACTTGTCAATTTTGTGAGTTAGTTCACTTAAATCTAGAGAATATAATGTAGAAATCCATATATCCAGACCCTTGAATGCTGTAATACTGCATAGTTCTCTGAAAGTGAACGAACTAATAAATAAAAATCCTATCTACATAGTAGGTTAAGCGCTATGTCGGCAGTTCAAATCCGCCAGGTACTCATTGGAAACTGTGGAGCAGTTCTGCTTTGACCTCCAGGGTTGCTATGAGTTGGACCCAACTCAACAACAGGGGGTTTGGTTTGGTTGGTTTTCTGTGTAGCGGAACTCTTGTCTTCCTTCCAGATTCCTTTAGGACATCTCAGTTACTGTATGTAGCATGTACTCATCTAATGTAATGAAGAACAGCTAACATGGGCACCTCAAAAGCAAGGCCTGGCAATCTATTTAGTTCATTTGTAATACATGAACTATGGTGATCTTACAGCTTCCAGTTTGCCAAACGTTTTGCTCAAAGTTATTAGCAGAAATTTTCTGGGATCAGATAGAGTTACTTCAATATATATATATTTTTCATTTGCCTGATTAAATTTGTCCATTGCTGTATCTGACTGATTTCCTGTAAAGTTAAATAGATTTAATTTAATTTAGAAATAAAGAAGCATAAAAACTTAGTTCAGGTGTTTATTTTTTTTTAATTGTTGGGTATCCTTCAAGCCATTTATCAAGAGAAAAGGACACTTAACATTTCAAAATGAAATTGTCGATATTAAGATTCATGTTTTTATCAAAATGTTTGATTATTTTCTGGCCAGTAATAGAATTTAAAAAAATATTTTTTTTTATTAAAAAATGAAAGTGTACATACTCTGTGCTTACAATACTGGATTAAGAGAGGAGGAGTACACAAGTTGTGTCAAGGTCCCATTAATACTGATCTTACTAATGTGTATTGTCACCAATTTCACCCTACCAAATTTCTAACAACTATATGATCTAAACCCTTGCCCCTTTCCCTCCCTCCCTCCCACCCTCCCCATTCTTGTAGCCGTCAAAGAGTCTTTTCTATTATGTATGAGTATGCTTTTAAGTTTTTATCTTAGGGGTCTCATATAATAATTGTCCTCTGTTGCTGACTGGTTTCACTCAACATAGTGTCTTCCAGTTGAGACCAAATTGAGAGATGTTTCCTGCTATCATCGTTGTTCTTTATCAGTGTATAGTACTCCATTGAGTAAATATACCAAAGTTTACCCATCCATTCTTCTGTTGTTGAGCATCTGGGTTGATTCCAACTTTTTGCTATCGTGGACTGTGCTGCAATGAACATTCATGTGCATGTATGAGTTGATGTGAATGGCCTTGATTTTGTAGGATATATTCTGAGCAGAGGAATTACTGGGTCAAATGGTATATCTATATCCATTATTTTAAGGTAATACCAAATTGCTTTCCAAAGAGCTTGCACCATTCTGCAATCCAGCCAACAGTGAAGGAGAGTTCCGGTCTCTTCACAGCCTCTCCAACATTTATTGTTTTGTGTTTTTTGGATCATGGCTAATCTTACTGGGGTGAGATGGTATCTCATTGTTGTTTTGACTTGAATTTCTTTAATAATTAATGATCGTGAACATGTCCACATGTGTTTTTTGGCTGCCTGGATCTCCTCTTTAGAGAAGTATCTGTCCATCTCCTTTGCTCATCGCTTAATTCAATGATTTGTCTTTTTCTTGTTGATATTTTGTAGAACCTTATAGATTATGGAAATCAGGCATCGGTCTTACATAGAGTTGCCAAATACTTTTTCCCGTTCTGTAGATGGTCTTTTAATTCTTTTGATGAAGTCTTTGGATGAGCAGAAGTGTTTGAATCTTATTAATTCCCATTTATCTATTTTCTGGTGAATGTGTTTTGTTTGTCAGATTTTGAAGTCTGTCAAAATTGCATATTAAAACATCCATTGTTGACCCTGTCTTATCTTGGATGAGCTTTATCATTTTAGCTTTTATACTCAGGTCTTTTATCCACTTTGAGTTGATTTTTGTATAAGGTGTGAGATATGGGTCTTGTTTCAGTTTTTTGCAGATGAATATCCAATTATGCCAGCACCATTTGTTAAAGAGACTGTTCTTACCCCAGTTCAAAATCTTAGGACCTTTGTCAAATATCAGCTGTTCGTAGGAGGATGATGGCATCTCTGGGGTCTCTACTTTGTTCCATTGGTCTATATGTCTCCTTTTGTACCCATACCAGGCTATTTTGACTACTGTGGCAGTGTAATAGGTTTTAAAGTCAGGTAGTGAGAGGCCTCCCAGTATGTTCTTCTTTTTCAGTAGTGCTTTACTTATTTGGGGCTTCTTCCCTTTCCAAATAAAGCTGATAATTTGTTTCTCCATCTCATTAAAAAATGTTGCTGGAATTTGTATTGAGATTGCATTATATAAGTAGAGTGCTTTGGGCAAAATAGATATTTTCACAATATTGAGTCTTCCTGTCCATGAGCAGGGCAGATTACTCCACTTATGTAAGTCTCTCCTAGTTTCTTGTAGCAAGGCCTTGTAGTTTTCTCTGTAAAGATCTTGTATTTCTCTAGTTAGATTTATTCCTAGGTATTTTATCTTCTTGGGGGCTATTGATTTGGTGATTTCTTCGTTAATAATTTCATTTTTGGTATAAAGGAATCCTATTGCCTTAGTTATGTTTATCTTGTATCCTGATACTTTGTTGAATTCTTCTATTAGCTCCAATAGTTTACTTACAGATTTCTTTGGAGTCTCTGTATAAACAGTCATATCATCTGCAATCTTTATTTCTTCAGTGCCAATACGGATGCCTTTTATTTCTTCGTCTTGTCTAATTGCTCTGGCTAGAACTTCTAGCACAATGTTGAACAGAAGTGAGTGTGGGCATCCTTGTCTAGTTCCTGTTCTCTAAGGGAATTCTTTCAGTCTTTCACCATTCAGGATGATGCAAGCAGTTGGCTTTGCATAGATGCTATTGATTATATTGAGGAATTTACCTTTTATTCCTATTTTTCTGACAGTTTTAAGCATGAATGGATGTTGAACTTTGTCAGATGCCTTTTCTGCATCAATTGACAAAATCAAGTGATTTTTATCTTTTGTTATTAATATGGTTGATTACATTAATTGTTTTTCTGATGTTGAACCAGCCTTGCATCTCTGGAATGAAAACAACTTGATCATGATGAATTATTATTTTTTATATGCTGTTGAATTCTACTGGCTGGAATTTTGTTGAAGATTTTTGCCTCTAGATTAGTGAGTGATACTTGTCTGTAATTTCCTTTTTTTGTGGGATCTTTCCCAGGTTTTGGTATCAGGGTTATGCTGGCTTCATAGAATGAATTTGGAGGTATTTAATCTCTGGTGTGAAATATCTATTTAATCTATGGTGTGATATAGCCTCATTAGTATTGGGGTTAATTCTTCTCTAAAAGTTTGGTAGAATCCTTCAGTAAAGCTGTCTGGGCCAGGACTTTTTTTGGTCGGTAGATTTTTGATGACTTCCTCAATCTCTTCCTTTGTGATAAATTTATTAAGTTGATCTATTTCTCCTTGTGATGGCCTTGGTGAGTCATATGAATCTAGAAATTTGTCCATTTCCCCTAGGTTTTCAAACCTGTTAGAGTATAGCTTTTCATAGTATTCTGTTAGCATATATTTTATTTCAGATGGGTCTGTTGTAACATCTCCCAACTCATTTCTTAATAAGGTTATTTGTATCTTCTGTTGTTTTTCTTTTGTAAGTTTAGCCAATGGTTTATCAGTTTTGTTGATCTTTTCAAAGAACCAGCTTTTGTTAATTTTTCAATTGTTTTTGTATTCTCTAATTCATTTAGTTCTGCTCTAATCTTTATAATCTGTTTTCTTCTGGTGCCTGAGGGGTTTCTTTGTTGCTCTCTGTCTACTTGTTCAAGCTATGAGGTTAATTCTTTAATTTGTGCTCTTTCTTCTTTCTGGAAGTGTGCATTTACAGAGATAAACTGACCTCTGAGCACTGTTTTTCCTGTACCCCATAAATTCTGGTAGGATATGTTTTCATTCTCATTTGAATCCATAAATTTCTTTAATATGTCTTTAATTTCTTTTATAACCCAAGGCTTTATGAGTAAAGTGTTATTCAGTTTCCACAAGTTCGAATTTTTACCTATGAATTTTCTGTTATTGATTTCAACTTTTACAGCTCTGTGGTCCAAGAAGATACTTTGCAATAAATCAGTGTTTTGGATTTTATGGAAAATTGTTTTATGCCCTAACATATGGTCTATTCTGGAGAATGTTCCATGTGCTTTGGAGAAGAAAGTGCATTTATCTGTTGATTGATGAAAAGATCTGTATATGTCGATAAAGTCAAATTGGTTGATTGTTGTAATAAGATCTTCTATATCTTTACTGAGCTTTTTCTGGATGATCTATCCTTAACTGAAAGGGGAGTGTTAAAGTCCCCAACTATTACTGTGGAACAATCAATCTCGTTTTTCAGTGTTGTCAGTATTTGTTCAATGTATTTAGGTGCTTTGGTATTGGGTGCATAAATATTTAGTATTGTTAAGTCTTGGCTTGAGTATTGAACCTTTCAGCAATAAATAGTGACCATTCTTGTCCACAATAGTGGATTTTACGTAAAAGTCAATTTTATCTGAGATTTATATTGCCACACTTGCTCTTTTCCATGTATTATTAGCTTGATATATGTTACTCCAACCTTTAATTCTCAACCTGTTCTCATCTTTAAGTCTAAGATGTGTTTCTTGTAAGCAACATATAGATGGGTCATGTCTTTTGATCCATGATATCACTTGCTGTCTCTTTACTGGAACATTCAGTCCATTTACATTCAATGTGATTATTGATAGGTATATGTTTAGTGGTGTCATTGTAATATATTTATTTTCATGTTGATGATTTCTGTGTTGTTCTTATTAATCTGTTCTTGGACGTTCTTCTTTATGGATGGTATGAGTTTTGATTTTATATTTGCTGAGACTCCTGTATTGCATTTTTTAATTTCAAATGATATATTGTTAATCTGTTCTATGGCTACATACCTAATCCCCCTTAACATATAATTATTGAAATAGTAATAGAATTTTTGTTTTTTGGTTTATGACAAAATACTTTGTATATTTAAATAAATTATATAAAGTAAGAGTTAAGAATAAATATCAAAAAGATTCTGAGCTTTTGTAATTTTACATATTATAGTCTTAAATATGAACACAAGGGAAGCATAAACTATATGTTGACTTAATTTTCAATTTAAGTTTCACAGTGGTGGGATTCTCAGCAGATTTTTGAAAAATCATAGGACTTTAACTTGTACTTTAAAATGAGATTCCCAAGGCTTTGTAAGCAACTGGGGACTTAATGTGTGAAGAGCTTGGAAATCTTGAGGACAAAGCCACCTCTGTTCTGCCTGCAGTGTGATCTGCAAGACACAGAACCAATACTGTTTTCGTTTGGACTTTTGGATGGAACATAATTACCACACCTCAGTTGATGTTGGTCCAGGATACTCGTTTGTAATGCTCCCACTCTTGTGAAAATCTCCAGAGATTTTTAATTGCTGTGAAGAGTTCATATTCCATGACTCACCCCAAAGATTGCACCAGTTGGCTAACCTGCAAATGTGTCTGCCTTACACACTCTCCTTGTGTTTGTGTAGGCTGTGTACACTTGTGACTGCACTATGAGTTTTTGTCCATAGAAAATGAGGTGATACTTCTGTATGAAGAATGTTTGGATGCCTGGTATTAGCATTTCCTAATGGGTCTTAAGGTTGGATTGGTGCGTCTGGAAAAAGGACTTAGAATAAATCTTTATGGAGACTGTTCATTTACTCTACCTGGCGGGACATCAGATCTCCTTGGAAGAGAAGTCTGCACTAATCAATTCATATTGGATGTTCTAAGACTATTTTTTAATGTATTTTCAAGTTCTAGTGTCAGATGCATCTCCATTTAAGATAGTTAAGGCTCTTTGTCAAATTGATCTCCTTATCATTATCTTCCTCTTCATCCTTCATATTATTTATATTCTGCAATCTGCAGTCTACTCTGTTACCACTCCAGCTTTTGTTTGATTAATGTTGCAAGGTACCCTTCTTTTACTGTTAACCTATGTCTTTATGTTTCAGTGGATTTATTTTAAACAGTATGTAGTTAGACCTTTTTTTTTGGTCCAATCTGATAATCTCTTTTTTTTTATTGTGATTAAGTGGAAGTATATAATCCAAATTAAATTTGCATATGCACCTATCTACAGCTCCTTCTGCCCTCCTTGGTCAGTGACAGCACACTCCTCCCTTTCATTTTATATATGTCATATCCTGTTAACAATTTTCTGTCCCCTCCTGTCCACCCTCTCCTCTCCCTTCCAGTAAGAGGCTAGTAGGACAGCATCCTATAAATGCTTAGACCCATAAAGTACACACACCATATGGTCACATTGTATCCCTAAGTCCAGTCCATTCCTGTCTGAAGGGTTGACCTCAGTAATGTTTTCTGATCAGGGGCAGCGGCAAGTCCACGGGCTATGCTCCCAGGGGAACCCCCAGGCCTTCAGGCCATCAGTTGAGGTCTTTTAGTGGAGATTTTCAGCTGCACCGCTCTTTTTCTCATGTCGCCACTGGGACTCAACACTGTGTGCCTTGTCATGACTGTCTTTGGTGGTGGCCGGGTACCATCTGGTTCTTCTGGTCACATGTTGATACAGTCACCCATTCCTGTGGGTTCTTCTGTCTCCTGGGCTAAGTTTTCCTTGTGTCTTTGTTGTTCTTGGTGATCATCTCTTCCAGCTGAATTGGGGCCATGTGGTGTACCTCAGATGGCAGCTTGTTAGCTTTTAAGACCATAGACACCACTCACCAATACGGGGTGCAGAAGAATCTCTTAGCAACAGGCTAGTTATGCCAACTGGCCCCAGTGTACCCTGACAGCATGGTCCCTAGACCCCGCCCCTCCTACTCTATCCTTGCAGTATTGGGTTAAGATTAGAAGAGTTTTCAGTTTATATGGAAGTTCAGTTAAGTTGATCTGCTGTCTCCTGTGTGTTGTCACAGCTTTCACCCAACCAAATTTCTGTCAACTATTTAATCTTTGACCAGCCCTGTCTTTCCCTCCTCACCTTTGCAACCTTCGTAGTCTTTTCTTCTACATGTAAGTCTGTTTTTAAGTCCTTAGAGTAGGAATCTCATACAGTGTTTGTCCTTTTGCTGCTGACTGATTTCACTCAGCATGATGTCTTCCAGTTGAAACCAGATTATGAGATGCTTCCTAAAATCATCATTGTGTAGTGTTCCACTGAGTATATGTTCCGTAGTTTGTTTATTCATTTGTCTGTTGATGGGCCTGGGTTGGTTCCATCTTTTTGCTGTTGTGGATTGTGCTGCAATAAACATTTGTGTGCATGTATGTGTCTGTTTGCGTGACAGCCTTTGTTTCTGTAAGATAAATTCCAAGCAGGGGGATTACTGGATCAGATGGTGTATCTATTTCCAGCTTTTTAAGGAAGCACCAGATTGCTTTCCAAAGAGGTTGTACCGTTTTGCAATCCCACCAGCAGTGTTGAAGAGTTCCGATCTCTCCACAGCCTCTTCAGCATTTGTTGTTTTGTGTTTTCTGGATCATGACCAACTTTGCTGGAGTGAGAGATGGTGTCTCATTGTAGCTTTGATATGGATTTCTCTAATAGGTAATTGTTTTAGTCAGCTAGGACTGCTCTAACAGAAATACCACAGAGTGGATGGCTTTAACAAAGAAAGATTTATTCTTACACAGTCCGGTAGGTTGCAAGTCCATATTCAGGGTGTCCGTTCCAGGGAAAGACTTTCCCCTTGATGGCTCTGGAGGAAAGTCCGGTATTGCATCAGTCATTGTCCAGGGAGCGTCCTCACACAAGAACCTCTGGTCTGAAGGACGTGCTCTGCTCCCGGTGCTGCTTGCTTGATGGTAGCGAGGTTCTCAAATTGTCCTTGGTTCTTTTTCCTTTTATTCCTTGCAAGCTAAAAGCATTAAGGGTGGGGCAAGCCATACTCCAGGGAAACTTCCCCATAGCAGGAATTCACAGCCCCACCCTAATCCTTTAACATACAGGTTAGCAAAACCACACAATGGAGGACATTTCCAAGATACTGGGAACCATATCCCAGCCACATGACTGCACACATTTTTGGGGGGACACAATTCAAACCATGACAGTAATGATCATGAGTATTCCTGCATGTGTCTTCTGACTGCCTGGTTGTCCTCTTTGGTGAAACATCTGCCCATCTCCTTTCTCCGTTGCTTAATTGGATTATTTACCTTTTTCTTGTTGATATTTTGCAGTACCTTGTAAATTATGGAGTTCAGACCTTGGTCTGACGTTCACTTGCCAGATGTTTTTACCTGTTCTGTAGTCGATCTTTTAACTCACTTGATAAAGTCTTTGGATGAGCATAAGTGTTTGATTCGTAGTAATTGTCATTTATGTATTTTCTGTTGATCATGCTTTGTCAGATTTTGAAGTCTGTCTAAGCTGCGTATTAAAACTTCCATTGTTGACATTTTTCTTGCATGATCTTTATCGTTTTAGGTTTTCTATTTAGGTCTTTGATCCAATTTGAGTTAGTTTTTGTGTGAAGTGTGAGATACAGGTATTGTTTTAGTTTTTTGTAGATGGATATCCAATTTTGCCAGCACCATTTGTTAAAGAGTCTCTTATTACCTTTGTCAAATATCAACTGTTCTTAAGAGGGTGGTATCTTCTCTAGGGTCTCAACTCTGTTCCCTTGGTCTACAGGTGTTTTTGTACCAGTGCCAGGCTGTTTTGAATACTGTGGGGTAGTATGAGGCCTCCCACTGTGTTTCTCTTCTTCAGTAGTGCTTTACTTATCCAAACAAAGGTGGTGATTTGTTTCTCCATCTCATAAAAAAAAGTCAATGGAATTTGTACTGGGCTTGCACTGTATATATAGATTGCTTTGGGTAAAATAGACATTTTCACAATGTTAAGTCTTCCTATCCATGAGCAGGGTAGGTTTTTCCATTTGTGTCTCTTTTGGTTTCTTGCAGTAAGCTCTTGTAGTTCTTGATAATCTCTTTAATAAGTGTCCTTACATTTATATTTAAAGCAGTCATTGTCTGGTTGGATTAAAATGTACCATCTTGCTAGTTGTATTTATTTTTCATTTGCTCTGTACCTCCCCTGCCTCTTTTGGAATAATTGAATATTAACTTGAACTCTACTATTGGTTTACTATTACACTTAAAAAATTTATAGCTGTTACAGAGTTCACAGTATACAGCTTTAGTTACTTTCAGATTACTGTCAAGTAATATATTATTTTTAAAAATGAATTCTGTATTTCCCTTTATATATGCCATTTCAGCACTTTTCTTTGTATAAATCCCGGTTTTTGTCTAGTTATCATATTCCTTTTACTTCAGGGATTTTTTTTTTAATACTTTTTGTAATGAAGCCCTGGAAAAGAATTCTCTCAGTTTTTGTTTGTCTGAAAAGGCCTTTTTTTCTCTTCACTTTGGAAGATATTTTTGCTCAGTACATTTGGAATTGCTACGTTTTTCTTTCAGTATTTTATGTGTATCAGTCAGTTGTCTTATGGCTTGCATAATTTCTGATAAGTCTGCGAAAGTTATTCTGTATGTAATGTGTTTTGACCCTTACATCGTGGCCCCACCTTCAAGATTTTCTGTTTGTTTTTGGGTTTTAGCAGTTTTTCTTTTTTTTAAATTACGATTGAATGAAAATGTACATTCCCATATAAATTTGCATGCCCACCTATATGTAGCTCCCGCTGCTCTCCCTGGCCAGTGACAGCACATCCTTCCTCTCTGCTCCATATGTGTCTTATCCTCCCAACAATCTCCTATCCCCTCCTCTCCACCCACTCCCCTTCCTCCAGTAAGAAGTCAGCGGATGACATCCTATAGATGCATAAAACTAAAAGTGCCCACATGATGTGGTCACTCTGTGTCATCCAGTCCAATCCATCCCTGTCTGAGGAGTTGACCTCTATTATGATTTACGGACAGGGGCAGCATCAGGGCCAGGGGCCATGCTCTCAGGGGAGCCCCAAGGCTCCTGAACCATCATTTGCGGTCTTTTAGTGGAGATCTCAGGGTGCACCCCTTTTTGTTCTTGTGTTGCCAGTGAGGCTCAACTTTGGGAGCTCCATCACGGATATTACTGGTGGTGGCCGGGTACCATCCAGTTCTTCCAGTCACAAGTCAATGTAGTCACCCATTCACGTGGGTCTCTCTGTCTTCTGGGTTCTCTTTCCCCCATGTTGTTTTGGTCCTTGGTGATCACCTGTTCCAGCTAAGTTGAGACCATTTACTGTGTCCTCAGATCGCAGTTTGGCAGCTTTTAAGAACCCAGATGCTACTCACCGATGTGGGGTGCAGAGGGCTCTCTTAGCAAAACGCTAGTTGTGCCATTTGGCCTCGATTTTCCCCGAGAGCATTGTCCGCGGTCCCCCGCCCCAGCTGCTGTGTCCTTGCAATATTAGGTTAAGATGGGAGGCATAATCATGTTATGTTGAAGTCCATTTAATATTGATCTTCTTTCCAATGTGTGCTGTCACAGATTTCACCCAACCAAATTTCTATCGACTGTTTAAATCCTCCCCACCTCGTGCGTCCTCCCTCTCCACCCTTGCAGTCATCAAAGAGTCTTTTCTTCAATGAATGAGTCTGTTTTTAAGTTCTTATTGTAGAAGTCCCATACAATATTTGTTCTTTTGTCGCTCACTACTTTCACTCAATATAATGTCTTCCAGTTGAAACCAGGTTGTGAGATGGTTCCAAAAATCATCATTGTTCTTTATTATTGCATAGTGTTCCATTGAATATACATACCATAGTTTTTCTATCCATTCTTCTGTTGTTGGACATCTGAGTTGATTCCATATTTCTGCTGTTATGGACTGTGCTGCAATAAACATTCGTGTGTATCTATCAGTTGGTGTGAATGGCCTTGATTCTGTAGGATATATCCCGAGCACTGGAATTACTGGGTCAATTGGTATATCTAGATCCAGCTTTTCAAGGAAGCACAAGACTGCTTCCCAAAGAGATTGCACCATTTTGCAATCCCACCAACAGTGTAGGAGAGTTCCAATTTCTCCACAGCCTCTCCAGCATTTGTTGTTTTGTGTTTTGGGGATCATGGCCAACCTTGTTGGGGTGTCATTTTAATTTGAATTTCTTCAATAGCTAATGATCGTGAACATGTCCACTTGTGTTTTTTGGCTGCCTGGATCTCCTCTTTAGAGAAGTGTCTGTCCATTTCCTTGCCAATTGCTTAGTTGGATTATTTATCTTTTTGTTAATATTTTTTAGTACCTTATACATTATGAAGATCGGCGTTGGTCTGACATATACTTGCCAAATATTTTTTCCCATTCTGTAGGTGGCCTTTTAATTCTATTAATAAAGTCTTTGGATGAGCAAAAGTGATTGAATCTTAGTAGTTCCCATTTACCTGTTTTCTCTTCTGTTGTTTGTGGTTTATTGGACAGATTTTGAAGTCTGTCTGTGTAATGTATTAAAACTTCTATTGTTGTTCCTACTTTTTCTTGAATGAGCTTTATCATTTTAGATTTGATATTTAGGTCTTTTATCCAATTTGAGTTGATTTTTGTATAAGGTGTAAGATATGGGTCTTGTTTCAATTTTTTGTGATGGATATCCAGTTTTGCCAGCATGATTTGTTGAAGAGATTGTTTTTACCCAGTTTAATGTATTAGGGCATTTGTCAAATATCAACTGTTCACAGGAAGATGGTGTCATCTCTGGGGTCTCACTTCTGTTCCATTGATCTATCTGTTTCTTTTTGTACCAGTACCAGGCTATTTTAACTACTGTGGCAGTGTAATAGATTCTAAAGTCAGATAGTGAGAGGCCTCATAGTGTTTTCTTCTTCTTCAGTAGTGCTTTACTTATTCAGGCTTCTTCCCTTTCCAAACAAAGTTGTTAATTTGCTTCTCCATCTCATTAAAAAATGTCACTGGAATTTGTATTGGGATTGCATTATATAAGTAGATTGCTTTGGGCAAAATAGACATTTTCACAATGTTAAGTCTTCCTATCCATGAGCAGGGTAGGTTTCTCCATTTATGTAAGTCTCTCTTAGTTTCTTGTAGTAAGGGCTTGTAGTTCTCTTTGTAAAGGTCTGTTATTTCTCTGGTTAGATTTATTCCTAGGTACTTTATCTTCTTAGGGGCTATAGTAAATGGTATTGATTTGGTGATTTCTTCATTAATAATCTCATTGTTGGTATAAAGGAATCCTACTGATTTACTTATGTTTTTCTTGTATCCTCAGACTTTGCTGAACTCTTCTATCAGTTTGAGTAGCTTGCTTATGGATTCTTTGGGATTCTCTGCATATACAATCATATTATCTGCAAACAGGGAGATTTTGAATTCTTCTTTGGCGATGCAGATGCCCTTTATTTCTTGGTCTTGTCTAATTGCTCTGGCTAGAACTTCCAGTACAATGTAGAATAGGAGATGTGAGACTGGGCATCCTTGTCTAGTTCCTGTTCTCAAGGGGATATGTTTCAGTTTCTCTCCATTCAAGATGACGTAGGCAGTTGGCTTTGTATAAATGGCCCTTAGTGCGTTTAGGAGTTCGCTGTCTGTTTCTATTTTGCTGAGAGTTTTTAGCATGAATGGGTGTTGGACTTTATCAAATGCCTTTTCTGCATCAATAGAGAAAACCTGGTGGTTCTCGTCTTTTGTGTTATTTGTGTAGTTGATCACATTAATTGTTTTTCTGATGTTGAACCAGCCTTGCATCCCTGGTATGAATCCAACTTGGTCATGATGGATGATTTTTTTGATATGTTGTTGTATTCCGTTGGCAAGAACTTTGTTGAAGATTTTTGCATCTAGATTCATAAGTGATACTGGTCTGTGGTTCTCCTTTTTGGTTGGGTCTTTCCCTGGCTTTGGTACCAGGGTTATGCTGGCTTCCTGGAATGAATTTGGACGTATTCCATCCCTTTCTATACTGTGAAATAGTCTCAGTAGTATTGGAGATAACTGTTCTCTAAAAGCTTGGTAGAACTCTGTGGTGAAGCCATCGGGACCTGGGCTTCTTTTCATTGCTAGTTTCTTGATGACTTTTTCAATCTCTTTCTTTGTGATGGGTTTATTAAGTTCTTTTGCTTCACCTTGTGATAATTTTGGTAGATGATATGAATCAAGGAATTTGTCCATTGCCTTTAGGCTTTCAAATTTGTTAGAGTACAGTCTTTCATAGTATTCTGTTATGATATTTTTGATTTCTGTTGGATCTGTTAGGACAACTCACCTCTCATTTCTAATTTGTGTTATTTGTTTCCTTTCCTGTTTTTCTTTAGTAAGTTTAGCCAGTGGTTTGTCAATTTTGTTGATCTTTTCAAAAAACCAGCTTTTGGGCTTTTCAATTTTTTCAGTTGTTCTTCTGTTCTCTAATTCATTTAGTTCTGCTCTAATTTTATGATCTGTTTCTTCTCATGCCTGAGGGGTTCCTCTGTTGTTCTTTCTCTTCTTCTTCAGGCTGTAGGGTTAGTTCTTTGATTTGGTTTTGTTTGTCCTTCCAGATGTGTGCATTTATGGATATAAACTGACCTCTGAGCACTGCTTTGACTGTATCCCATAGGTTCTGGTAGGAAGTGTTTTCATTCTCATTGGAATCCATAAATTTCTTTGTTTCATCCTTGATTTCTTCTATGACCCATCGGTTTTTGTGCAAGATGTTGTTCAGTTTCTGTGAGTTCCACTTTCTATGTGTGTTCTGTCTCCTATTGATTTCAACTTTTATGGCTTTATGATCTGTGAAGATGGTTTACATTAACTCAATTGGTATAGATTTTATTGAGAATTGCTTTATGTCATAACACATGGTCTGTTCTGGAGAATGTTCCATGTGCCCTGGAGAAGAAGGTGTAGTTGTCTGCTTATGGATAGAAAGTTCTGTATATGTTGATGAGGTCTATTTTGTTAATTGTGGCAATAAGGTCCTTTGTGTCTTTACTGAGCTTTTTTCTAGATGATCTGTCTAATATTGAGAGTGGAGGGTTGAAGTCTCCCACTATTACTGTGGCGTGATGTATCATTTTTTAGGGTAGCCAGTGTTTCTTTGATGTATTTAGGTGCTCTAATATTAGGTGCATAAATATTTAATGCTGTTAAGTCCTGCTCATGTATTGAACCTTTCAGCAGTAGTGTCCATCTTTGTCCATGATGGTGAATTTTACATTGAAATCTATTTTATTGAGATTAGAATTTCCAAACCTGCCCTTCTTTGTGTATTGTTAGCTTGATATATATTTTTTCCATCTTTTAATTTTCAGTTTGTTCCTGTCTTTCAGTCTGAGGTGATTTTCTTGTAAGCAACATGTGGAGAGGTGGTGTCTTTTGATCCAAGATGCTACTCGTTGTCTCTTTACTGGAGTATTCGTCCATTCACATTCAGTGTGATTATTGATAGGTATGTGTTCATTGCTGCCATTGTGATGTGTTTATTTTTGTGTTGATGTTTTCTTGTTGTTCTTATTAATCTGTTCTGGGACATTCTTTGTGAGTTGATTTTTCATGTTTTTCAGGGTTGGTTTTGTGGTTGTTGAGACTCCTGTATTACATTTCTTGATTTGATGTGTTGCATCTTCATTGTGCTTTGCAGCTGTCCCTGTGCTTCCCCCTTAATAGTCTGTGTGTAAACTCAATTTCAGTTACTACCATTCTTATCAACTTGTTCTCCATATGGAAGGACTGTAACAACTGAAGTACATCCCTCTTTTTAGTATGATGATATCATAGTTTTCATGACATGATCGTTAGATTATTTCTTTCACTATTATAGCTTTGACTGAGTTTGGAGCCTTCCCTAACTGAATAGGATTCTGGGTGATGTGTCTTGTATTTGCTTCTGAAATATAAAGTTAGTGGTTTTGTTCGTCTAAGCTAAGAGATTCTTTCAGTATTTCTTGTAGTTTGGGTTTGGTTTTTACAAAGTCTCTGAGTATCTGTTTATCCGTGAATGTCTTAATTTCATTTTCATATTTGAAAGATAGCTTTGCAGGATATGTAATTTGTGGTTGGAGGTTCTTCTTTTTCAAGTGTTTGAATGTGTCATGCCCCTGTCTCCATGCCAGCATTGTTTCTGCTGAGAAATCCAATGAAAATCTACAGGGCTTCCCTCTGACTGTTAGCTTTGCTTTGAGTCTTGCTACCTTAAAAGTTTTTGCTTATGTTTCATTTTGTTGAGCTTGTTTATAATATGACTCGGAGTCTTTCTTTCGAGGTTTATATTTAGTGGCATTCAATATGTATCTTGGATATCTATGTTCTCTTGTTTCATAATTTCTGGAAAGTTTTCTGTCAGCAGCTCAGCAACAATACTCTCTGTGTTCTCAGGTGTCTTGCCCTGTTCAGGAACTCCAATTAATCGTAGATTGTTCCTCTTAATATTGAATCCCACATGTTTCTTAATTCTTCTTCATTTTTCTTGTTTCTTTTTTCTGCTTTCTCCTCATAGATGCTTGAGTCAGTAGTTCTTGCTTCCAACTCAGAATTAACAGCCCTGTTTTCCATTTGTTCCATTCTGTTTTCTTGGCTTTGAATTGAAGAGGCTATGTCTTTGATTTTGTTGTTGATTTGTTGGATTTCAGAGTACTTGTGTTCCATCAGATCGAACAGCTTGCTTAATTTGCCATTTTGTTCTGCTGCATTTTGTATAAGGTCTAAGAGGGCTCTATACATAATCCTTTTGTATTCACCTTCCAATAACTTCAGAAAAGCTTCTTCATCTGGGAAGTTCTGTGGTGCTTTCTTTTGGGGGCCTGCTGAAGCCATGGGTGATTTGTTGATTATGCTTTTTTCCAGAGTTTGTTGCATTTTGCACATCATGTGAGTCAATAGAGGCTGGGAAGGATCCTGGGAGGGTGGACCACAGTTGTTTCTTTAGGCCGTCTTAAAATGAAAGGTAAAAAGTGTCTGATAACTTCCAAAGTCAGTCAGGTTTTGAGGTGTAAAGGTCCCTCTTCCCAGCTGTCAAAGTAAGCACCTCTATATCCAACCCCAGATGCTGTAAACTAGCTCAAAATACTGCTGGCCTCTGCTGTCGGGCCCCAGCTGTAGGTGACACTGTGTAGAATAGTGCTTTTCTCCTGAAAAGTGCTCTCCTCCAGGCAGGCGCTGCCTCCTAGCCCAGGAATTAGGTCCAACTGAGGCCTCCTTATGGATATTCTGCCACCCAGTGGAACAAGATGGTGTCCTGCACAAGCTCGCCACCTGCCTGGGTACAGGCTACCCTATGGCAGAGGTGGAAAGAGAGGCCAAAGGAGCTGAGATGCACAGAGTCCATAGCCTCTGTTGCTGGGCCCTAGCCGTAGGCAACACTGTGTAAAACACTGCTTTTCTGCTGGAAAAGTGCTCTCCTTTGGGCAGGTGCTGCCTCCCAGCCTAGGATCTAAGTCCAGCTGGGTCCTCTGTATGGGTGTCCCCGACTCCCAGTGGATCAAGATGGCATCCCACAGAAGCTCGCCACCTGCCTTAGTACAGGCTACTCTATGGTAGAGGCAGAAAGAGAGGCCAAAGGTGCCGAGACGCACAGAATCCAAAGCTGGGCTCTCAAAGTCTGGCAATTTCTCCTGCCGATCCCACCAGCAGTGCGTCTGACATTAGGTGCTAGTCAAGTCCCAGCTCTGCCCACCAGCAAAAACAGAGGAAAAAAAAATTAAAATGGTGAGTTACCTTCAGTCCATGCAAGCCAGTGCTCACCAAGTGTGGGGTCAGCGTAAGAGATGAGGTTTCCCATTCATTGGTATGAAGTCCAAATTAACAGCCCTATACCATGTCCTAGGGCTCACTAGTTGTCCAGAGGCTCCATTTAGTTATCAATTCATGTCTTGGCTTCCAGAGGGATTTAAAGAGACCTGTGTTTAGTCTGCCACCTTGATTCCACCCCTGAGTTTTAGCAGTTTGAATCAGATGTATCCCACTTTTTGTTTGTCTGTGGTTGTCACCATGAGTTGGATCCGACTCAGCGGCACTTGGCTCGCTGGTGTTTAACTTGTTTAGTGTTTCTTGAACATCTTGGGTTTGTAATTTGCAGTGTTTCATTAATTTTCAAAAATTCTTGGACATTATCTTTTCAAATACTTCTTCTGTCCCATTCTCTCTCTTGTCTGGCATTCAAATTACAAGTGTGATGTTGTTGTTAGGTGCTGTTATGTCAGTTCCACTCGCAGTGACCCTATAAACAACAGAACGAAACATTGCCTGGTCTTGCAACGTGTCTGCAATCGTTTTTATGCTTAAGCCCATCGTTGTGGCTACTGTTCCAGTTCATCTCATTGAGGGTCTTCCTCTTTTTCACTGACCCTCCACTCTACCAAGCATGATGTCTTTCTCCATGGACTGATGTTTTCTGACAACATGTCTGAAGTATGTAAGACATAGTCTTGCTGTCTTTGCTTCCAAGGAGCACTCTGGTTGTACTTCTTCCAGAACAGATCTGTTTGTTCTTTTGGTGTTTCATGGTGCATTCAACATTCTTCTACAACACCACAGTTCAAAGGCATCATTTCTTCTGTCTTCTTTGTGCAGATAATATCCATACAGAGGCCTCAGCTGGACCTAATTCCTGGGCTGGGAGGCAGCACCTCCCTGTTAGAGAGCACTTTTCCAGGAGAAAAGCAGTATTCTACACAGTGTTGCCTACAGCTGGGGCCCAGCTTCTGCATGTGTATGATGTGACTGAAAATAACATGGCTTGGGTCAGGTGCATTTTAGTCTTCAAGGTGACATCTTTACTTTTGAATACTTTAAAGAGGTCCTTTGCAGCAGATTTTCCCAGTGCACTGCATCTTTTGATTTCTTGACTGCTACTTCCATGTGCGTTGATTGTGGACCCAAGTAAAATGAAATCCTTGACAACCTCAATCTTTTCTCCGTTTATCAAGATGTTGCTTACTGGTCCAGTTGTGAGGATTTTGTTTTCCTGATGTTGAGGTACTGAAGGCTGTGGTCCTTGATCTTCATTAGTAAATATCTCAAAGCTTCGTCAATTTCAGCAGGTAGGGTGGTGTCATCTGTGTAACACAAGTGGTTAATGAGTCATCTTCCAATCCTGATGCCTTGTTCTTCTTCGTATAATCCAGCTTCTTGGATTATTTGCTTGGCATACAGATTAAAAAGGGATGGTGAAAGGATACAATCTTGATGCATGCCTTTCCTGACTTTAAGCCATGCAGTGTTCCCGTATTCTGTTTGCATGACTGCCTTTTGATCCATATACAGATTCCTTAAGAGCTGAGTTAGGTGTCTGGAATTCCCGTTCTCTGCAATGTTAATGATAATTTAGTAGGATCCACACAGTCAAATGCTTCTGTATAGTCAATGAAACACAAATAAACATCTTTCTGGTATTCTTTGCTTTCAGCCACAATACATCTAACATCAGTGATGATATCCCTGGTCCCACATCCTCTTTTGAATCCAGCTTGAATTTCTGGCAGTTCTTTGTCAATATACTGTTGCAGTCACTTTTGAATTATCTTAAGCAAAATTCTACATGCGTGTGATATCAATGACATTGTTTGGTAATTTCCACATTCAGTTGGATCACCTTTCTTTGGAATGGGCATAAATATGGATCTCTTCCAATCAGTTGGCCAGATAGCTTTGTCCTCCAAATTTCTTGACATAGATGAGTAAGCACTTCCAGTGTTGGGTCTTTTTATTGAAATATCTCAGCACGTATGATGGGCTGTTTAATGTTGTCCCACACCTCTTGGATAGTCTATTTTATTCACTGTTATTTTTCTCATTGAGTTTAAGTTTTGGTGATTTCTGTTAACATGTATTCAAATTCACTGTTTCTTTCCTTAGCTGTGTCAAGTCTACTGTTGTGCTTGTAGAAGTCATTTTTTATCTCTGTTACCATGATTTTAATTTCTAGAATTTCCGTCTTATGTTTTTAGTTGCTAACTCTCTGTCAAAATTTTATGCATGTTTTCATCTTTTCTGCTAAATCCTTTAATATATTAATCATAGTTTTAAAAAATTCTTTCTATGATAGTTCTCATATCTGGGTCATAGCTGAATCTGGTTCTCTCGATTACTTTATCTCTTGCTAATTATTTTTTCTTCTTTGTAAGTATGATAAATTTTGATTGAAAGCTGGACCTCTAGGTTATGCCTGCAGACACCAATTTAAATAGTATTTAAGTCTGGAAATGGGCACTCTCCTGTTTTTGCTATGCTTTTACTGTGGGATTGTGTCAGTGTAGTAAGAGATTGAGCTAAGTTTGAGTTTTTGCTGCTCCTATGGCTAACCTCCTGATTTTAAACCATGCAATATCCCCCTGTTCTGTTTGAATGACTGCTTCTTGATCTGTATACAGCTTCCACATGAGCATACTGAAATGTCCTAGAAATTCCAGTTCTTCACAAAGACGGAACAAATCTGTCTTAGAAGAAGTACAGCCAAAATGCTCTTTAGAAGCAGGGATGATGAGACTTAGCCTCACATAATGTGGACATGTTGTCAGGAAGGATCAGTCCCTGGAGAAGGACATCATGCTTGGTAAAGTAGAGGTCAGCGAAAGAGAGGAATACCCTCAAGAGATGGATTGACATAGTAGCTACAACAGTGGGCTCAAACATAGCAACAGTTGTGAGGATGGTGTAGGACCAATCACTGTTAAGTTCTCTCACTATGAGTGGGAACCAACTCAGTGGCAACTAACAACAATGTCTAACTTCAGTGTACCACAGACCTCAGTTTTTTCTGGTGTTGCTTTGTGTTTAGGATAGGGGATAGAGTGCCACACATTATTTCTTAGTTTTCTTTTCCACACTGAGCTTTAGGCTTGAGCTTGTGCATCAGAGAGGTCCTCATCTTGCGCTGTTGCCTCTCTGCCAGCAGTATATTGATGTGATTTGATACTTGGTAGTCCCTGGCTTGGTGGTTAAGGGATGTAGTCTCCGTTGTTTTGATTCAATCTCAGTCTTAGGCAGGTGGTGCATCCTTTAGTCTCAGGGATGAGGCCTTCTTCTTCTTTATATTTTATTGTGCTTTAAGTGAAAGCGTACAATCCACATCAGTTTTTCATTATAAAATCTCGCACAGACACTGCTACACAACCCTAGCTGCTCTCCCCATCTTGTGACAGCGCACTTAGCGACCAAACCTTCGTAATGATCCCACTCTTTCCTAGTGCTAGAAGATCTCTGATAGTTGGAGGTTAGGATATTTCCTGACCCTCTTGTTGTTTTTTCTGTTTCCCACTTGCAGTGAGTCACCACCTGTGTTCTTAGGAAGACAAGGTTTACTGTCTTTTCTGTGAGCTTTAATGCTTTTGTTCTGTAGAGGAGACAGGGAAGAAGAATCGGTGAGAGGTTTTATGTCTTTCCAGCAGTGCTGCTGCTTCCTTTCTCAGGCCTCCACCATGAGGGACGCTTTCTCTGGCCTTTTGCTCTGCCTTTTTTCCTTCGTGTAAGCATTTAGTGACACTTGTGAGAGGAATCTGTAAATTTGTACAAATTCCTCTTGCGTCTGTGGCTTGCAGTGGTTCTCTATTCTCATTCCAGCCAGCACTAGACTTTTTAGCAATTCACTGAAAATTTTGAGCTAAATTCTTCTCACAGCTTGTGTGGTACCCTGGGGGTGTCTGCCCCAAGTAACAAGTGTTTGTGTCCTGTCTTTGGACTCGTTTAGCTTGCTGGTTGGCATGCCTGCTGCTCTCTGATGGGTGGCATGATTTTATAAATTATCAGCTTTTTTGTTGTAAGCAGCACTCTTTGTAGCTTTCTAACATTTTTACTTTCAATTTGTTCAAGGTCTGGGATTTGAGCTTTGGCTCTTCATTTGGGTGTAGTTAAGTACTGATGCTCAAATGAATTATCATTAAAAATATGATTCATGTCCTTGCAGAAACATGGGGATTGTGGCAGCCATGGAGCCAGTGTAGTGCCTCCTGTGGAGATGGTGTGCGAGAGCGTCATCGAGTATGTCTCACTTCCTTCCCCTCCAGACCTGGCTGCCCTGGATTGTCCTCAGAGACTTCTTCGTGTTCACTGGAGGACTGTAATGGTAGGTATTCTTTCTTCCTCCAGGATTCTGTCTTCAGAGATTCTGTCAGAGGCTGTATCAAGCCCAGGATCTCCCAGGAATCACTAGTCAGACTTCAGAAGTGGACTCATACTGATCCTCTGTTATTGTTGTACTAACCCTAAGACTGGGAGTCACTTGGGAGGACACCTTGCCAGTGTGGTGACAAAGGAATTACACAGTGTGGACGAGGAAATATACCTAAATTTCTAAATTAAAGATTCAAACATAAAATGGCAACCCTTGGATTACAAACAAATCCTGTTTCTGTCTTTAAGTTGAATTTGTATGTAAGTCAGAACAGTTAGGTATGATTTGTATCTAACATCAGTCAGATGCTTGTCTCTTTGTATATAGCATACAGCATACTTTTCTTTGTATAAAAACATTAAAGAAGCACTTCCAGATACACTAAAACATCTTTAACATAACAATACAGTAATAATAGTGTTTTGATGCATGTTGCAAAGTAACACCCATTTGTTGTTGCAAGCCATTGTGTGTATTGTGAATTTGTAACACAATAGGCTTTATGAAGGATAATTCATAACTATTGGTTGTACGTATGTCAGACACTGGTAACCCAAGGACTGCCTGTGGTAATTTTTAAAAACACAAAAAGGAGGTTATTATTTCTTACAAAGATTTTTTTTTTGCTATTATTTCTCCTTCTTTTGCTGTCCACCCCCTAAAAAGTTTTTCTCCCCATCATAGTAGAAAAGCCTGAGGGTACTGTATTGTTTGTCGTCGTTGGAGAAAACACCCTGTCTGTGCCCTGGATGGCCCCGAGTTTGTGCTTTGCCTCCTCCTTCACTCCTCCAACTACCACTCTGAGAGGAGGTATTGAGTAGATTTCTTGCCATCATCTAGGCACTGGCCTTCCCTTCCACCTGTAGGTATCTTCAAGACACGCATTAGTAAGTATTCAAGGAGTTTTTTGTTTCCATGGTTTACAGATGTGGTATTCTGGTTGATCAGTCAAGTTTGTTTCAGCTTATGGAATTGATCCCATTCATTTACCACAGGCCACAGTAGTAAGTAATCTGTGCACGTCTCACACATCGTTTACTTGGCTCCTATTTGCTCTTGTTCGGACCCTCACAGTTCTTTTGTCAAGTCCTGCCTTCCCCGGTTCCGGGTTAAAAAATGTTACTGGTTACTTGTTTCTTTGGTATCTGAAGGACTTGGGTGGTGCCAAAACCACAGGCATGTGGCAACGTCTGGACTCGTTTCCCACCTGTGGGTTTAGGAGGTTTTTGTTGTCCTATCTTTTCAGCCAGTGCCATCAGCCTGTACCCTTCAGTCCAGCGTTCTGTGAGGACCTTGCTCTTTCTGTTTTTCCTGTTGACTCAGACTCAGGGCTGCCTCCCAGCCTGCAGCCTGCTGCTCTTTTTTGTGGCATTTCACACTGTTTTCTAAGACTTTTCTTCCTTATCTGCCATTTTCTTTATAAATTCCTTTCACTCTTTACAGTTCCTTCCTTGTGTATCTCAATCTTAGGATAGCATGTTGCCTAAAGATTTTCTATCTTAAGTGCTGTAATACTTAGATGAATTTTAAAATGAATTGCTGTTATCTTGCTCTGTACTTTTAGAAGTGACAATGGTTGCTCTGTGCTAGCACTTTAAATACATTATCTCATTTAAACCTCACAATATATCTACAAGTTAATTATACTAGTCTCAGATCTTGAGGTCTTACTGCGTGGTAGGTTGAATGCCTTACCCATAGGATAAGTGCCCAGGATCATAAAGCTAAGGAAAAAAATAATCTGCTGTCAAGTGGATTCTGACTGCCCCACCGAGTTGCCAAGGATTACTTGGTGGATTCAAACTGCTGACCTTTTGGTTAGCAGCCACAGCACTGAACTACTACACCACCAGAGTTTCCAGCAGAGGGCTGTATTTGTATTCACATAGATATGACTCTTTACTAAGCTTTCTATCTTAAATACCTTGCCTTTAAATACAGGCTAATCTGGCTTCCTAGAAGGATCAGCAACCTGGAATTAATAGTCATTCTTGGGAAATGCGATACAACTTCATGTTTTGGCAAGTTAATTTTTTAATACCTGTGGCAATAAGAAACCTTTACATTATAAAGTGGCAAATGAGGTGTTGTAGATACTTCTACTTGTAACGTAAGTGGCCTTAAAATTCTTATATGGATAAAAATTAAAATTTCTTGCAAATGTTCTCTTTGTCCTATTCAACTTTCTCCACTTCTTGGAAATACAAATACCTTGTCATGAATTGACTTATGTCCCCCCGAAAATAGGTGTAGCCATGTGGCTGGGCCATGATTCCCAGTATCTTGTGACTGTCCTCCACTTTGTGGTTTTCCTGTGCTGTATGTTAAAGGATTAGGGTGGGGCTGTAAATCCCGTCATAGGATTACCTTCCTGCTCCACTGTAAAGGGAGTTTCCCTGGAGTATGGCTTGCCCCACCCTTAGTCCTTTCATCCCGCAAGAGATAAAAGAAAAGAGAAGCAAGCAGAGAATTGGGAACCTCACACCATCAAGAAAGCAGCACTGGGAGAAGAGCGCATCCTTCAGACCTGAGGTTCCTGCGCCAAAATGCTCCCTGGACAAAGACTGATGCAATACCGGACTTTCCTCCAGAGCCAACAAGGGGGAAAGCTTTCCCCTGGAGCAGACACCCTGAGTATGGACTTGTAGCCTACCAGACTGTGCCAATAAAGCTTCTCTTCACGAAATCTTCCACTCCTTGTATTTTCTGTTAGAGCAGTGCCAGGTGACTAAGACATACCTATTTGCAAGCTGATGTTCATCAGAAAATCCCTTTCCCTTTGGGAAAGAAAAGAGCCTGGATGACGCTAGCAGTTTGGGGTTCTTCTCCAGCCACAGGTCTTAAGAGGAACCAGCCACAGTCCAAGATAACATAGCTAAGAACTTCAAATGTATAATGGCATTGCTGCTACTAGCTGTCATAAGCAGTCACTGCATATGAAAGAGGTATAAGTCAGGAAACGAGTCTTTCATTATTCAACTGTATGCACTTGGTTTGGCGTTTAGACTTTGGTTTGCCAAATAGAGGTATCTATAACACCTTGTTTGCCACTTTATAATGTAAAGGTTTCTTATTCCCACAGAGTTTGCCTCGTCTGCTGATGAATAGAAAGTTCCGTATGTGTTAATGAGATGTAGTTGGTTAATTGTGGCAATAACATCTTTTGTGTCTCTATTAGACTTCTTCTAGTCGATCTGTCCAATGTTGAGAGTGGAGTGTTGAAGTCCCCTGCTATTATTTTTTGAATGTAGTCAGTGTTTCTTCGATGTACTTAGATGCTCTAGTATTGGGTGCATAAATATTTAATATTGTTAAGTCCTGCTTGTGTATTGAACCTTTCAGCAATAAATAGTGTCCTTCTTAGTCCAAAGTGGTGGACTTTACATTAAAATCTATTTTATCTGAGATTAGTTTGCCACACCTGCTCTTCGTTGTGTGTTGATAGCTTGATATATATTCTTTCATCCTTTAATTTTCAGTTTTTCATGCCTTTAAGTCTCAGGTGCATTTCTTGTAAGCAACATATAGACGGGTCATGTCTTTTGATCCAAGATGTCACTTGTTGTGTCTTTACTGGAGTGTTCAGTCCATTGACATTCAATGTAATTATTGGTAGGTATTTGTTTAGTGCTGTCATTGTGATGGGTTTATTTTTGTGTTGATGTTTTCTCTGTTGTTACTATTCTGTTCTGGGACATTCTTCTTTATGAGTTGATTTTTCACCTTTTTCAGTGTTGGTTTTATGGTTGTTGAGACTCCTGTATTACATTTTTTGATTTGGTATGTTACATCTTTATTGTGCTTTATGGCTACCCATTTGCTCTCCTTTAATAATCTATTTTTAAACCCAGTTTTAACTACTGCAAGTCTTACTAACTTCATCTCCATCTGGAAGGACTATAATGACTGTAGTACATCCCTCTTTTTTAATGTGATGACATCATAGTTTTCATGATATGATCACTGGATCACTTCTTTCAATATTATAGCTTTGATTGAGTTTAGAGTCTTCCCTAACTGAATTTCCTCTTAAAATATAGAGTTAAGAGTTTTGTGCTTCTAAGCCAAGAGCTTAGATTTAGTATTTAGTATTAATTAATTAATTAATGCTAAATTAATTTGGTATTTCTTGTAGCTTTAGTTTGGCTTTTACAAAGTCTCTGAGTTTCTGTTTATCTGTGAATGTCTTAATTTCATTTTCTTATTTGAAAGATAGTTTTGCCAGATATATAACTCTTGGTTGGAAGGTTTTCTCCTTCAAGGCTTTGAATGTGTCATCCCATTGCCTTCGTGCCAGCATCATTTCTGCTGAGAAGTCAGACGAAAGCCTACAGGGTTTCCCTCTGAGTGTTAGCTTTGCTTTGAGTCTTGCTGCCTTTAAGACTTTCTGCTTATGTTTCGTTTTTTTTCAGCTTGGTTATAATATGTCTTGGAGTCTTTCTTTTGAGATCTACATTGTGTGGCATTCAATATGCATCTTGGATGTCTCTATTCTCTTCTTTCATAATTTCTGGAAAGTTTTCTGTCAGCAGCTCAGCAACAATACTCTGTGTTCTCAGATGTCCCACCCTGTTCAGGAACTCCAATTAATCATAGATTGTTCCCCTTAATAGAGTCCTATGTGTTTCTTAATGCTTTCTCATTTTTCTTGTTTCTTTTTTCTGATTTATCCTCATAGAGGCTGGAGTCAGTAGCTCTGGCTTCAAAGTCAGAAAGTCTGTTTTCCATTTGTTCAATCCTGTTTTATTGTCTTTCAACTGAAATTTCTATCTCTTTGATTTTGTTGTTGATCTATTGGATTTCAGAGTACTGATGTTCCATCAGTTCAAACAGCTTGCTTAGTTTTTTTATTTTGCTCTGCTGCATTTTGTATAAAGTCTAGGAGGGCTCTATATATAATCCTTTTGTACTCGACCTCCAATAGTTCCAGAAAGCCTTTTTAATCTGGGAAATTCTTTGATTCTTTCATTTGGGGGCCTTCTGGAGCCATAAGTGAGTTTTTCTTTATGTTTCTGTCCAAAGTTGGTTGCTTTTTGGGCATCTGGAGTTTGTTTTCTTTCTCCAGTGTTACCTTAATGGGATCTAAAGCTCAGTCTGAGAAGGAGGGTGATCACCAGTCACCTCTGTGTACTCCAGTGACTGGGCCCAATGGAAACTCTGGGATAGCAGGCCCCACCTCGTGATTGGCAAAGACACAGCCAAAGACACAGTCACTTGGGGGACTGTTAGCTGACCCTGTTACATGAGTCAGTAAAGGCTGAAAGAGATGCCATTGGGATACACCACAGTTATTTGTCTAGGCAGTCTTACATTAAAAAGGTAAAAGGTATCTGACAGCTTCCAAGATCAGTCAGGCTTTCAGGTGTGCATGTCCCTCTTCCCAGCTGGCAAAGTAAGCACCTCTATATCCAACCCCAGATGCTGTAAACTAGTTCAAAATATGTTAAGGCTACTGCCCTGCTGTCATCTGCTGCTCAGCCCCATGTAGGCCACTCTGTGCAAAATACTGCTTTTCTGCCGGAAAAGTGCCCTCCTCTGATCAGGCACTGCCTCCCAGCCTGGGAGTTAGGTCCAGCTGAGGCCTCCACATGGGTATGTCTGCCTCCCAGCCAAACAAGACGGCATCCTGAGCAAGCTCCCCTGCCTGCCTTGGAACAGGCAACTCAATGGCGGAGGCTCAGAGAGAGAGGCTACAGGTGCCAAGGTGCACTGAGTCCAAAGCTGGGCTCACAAAATGTGGCAATTCCACCTGCCAATCCCACCAGCAGTGCGTCTGAGCTTAGATGCTAGTCAAACCTCAGCCCCACTTGCCAGCTAAGACAGAGGAAAAAGAGTTAAAATAGCGAGTTAACTTCAGTCCTTGAGAGCTGGCACTCAACAAGGGTGGGGGTCAGTGAAAGAGAAGTTTCCCGTTCAGTGGTATGTATTCCAAATTGATGACCCTATGCCGTGTCCTAGGGCTCACTAGGTGTCCAGAAGCCTCCATTTAATTATCAATACAGATCTTGGTTTCTAGAGGGATTTAGGGAAATATGTGTTTAGTCCACCATCTTGACTCCACCCCCAGGGTTTGCCTTAATAAAATGTTTTTATGCCAAGAATGAGTGTAGTAGTTTGCTGTTTATTTGGTCTATTCTTGTTGAATAACAGAAGGATCCAGTTGCTGTTGTGCCTGCATTCCACAGTGATCATTTTGCTGTTTCCTATTTAATACTCATGAATCAATTAATTAAATTGATGCTTATTCAGTATCAACTATGTGCAAGTTATTGGGGTTAGAAATATATATACATGTATAAAACATGTCCCTGCCTTGAAGGGACATGCTTAGTGTGCATAATGCACAGTATAGTACAGGATCTACAGTGATATAGGGTCCACAGCTTACCCTAGAAGCCTGCAGGGGTTGCAGCTTATGCTGGGTATTTGAGCTTAAGTTTGAGATCTGAATAGTGTCATTCAGATCAACTTAATAAGAAAGGAGTTTCAGCACAGGAAGCAATGTAGGCAGTGCTTGAAGAGATGGAAGAAGATGACACATGAGGACCCCTGAGCACTGAAAGAGTTTAGTGTATGAGGAGGGGATGATAAAAATGAGGATAGGGAAGTAGGCAGGGGCCAGATCCTCAGGGGCCTTGGAGGTTTGGGACTGCATTGTAGAGGAATTTCTCTGTCCCTCATGGGGAGTTCCAGTCAGAGTGGAAGAAGAGGGACTGCAGAGAGTTTTCCAGTAATTCACTTGAAGAATGAAGTGGCAGAGTGGGGATGCAGAGGAGACAGGATTCAGAGAGTGAGTGTGGAGTGATGTGAAGGGAGACATCGAGGGGGAACCCAGGTCTCTGGTACTGGCAGTTGAACTGACAACAGTGCCTTTTCCTTGAGATAGGATGTATCAGAGGAAGCACAGATTCTGAGTGGAAGATGATGAGTTTGGGCATGTTGATGAAGAGAGCAGAGCCAGTGGAGCCAGGATGCAGATCTTGATCTTCCTGGCCCCAAAGTTTGTGCTCTTCTCTCCAGGTTATGTAAGTGAGTTTTACCACTGAAACCAACAGGGAGAGTTGCAAGAAGATACAGAAACCAAGGACTGTAAGGTCTAAAATCCTTTGGATTTGGGTATCAGCCAAGTCAGCCAAGTCAGGAGATCATTGATTATCTTGGCAAGAGCCAATCTGTTGGAATCCTGGAACAGGTTCCGGAAGTCAGAGGTGACAGTGAATGTAGACTTCCCTTTTTATAAACTTGGTTGGGAGAGGAAGGAGCGAGATATTGCAGTAGCTAAAGAGTTGGAGAAAGATCATTTTAAAGTGGGAAAAGCATGAGCATATTTCTGTGCTGACAGGAAGGTGCTACACAGATAAGATGGAGATAACTGGTGGTTTAGAGAGCATTTGTTGGTGGACTTGCCTTTCATAGAAGGACGCTTTTCCCACTGAGTCTGTAGAGAATGAGATAAATAATAGCTGTGCCTGCTGGTAAGATTATAGAGTGGCCTGGGGAATATACTTTACTGATGCCTGGAAGACTCCTGAAGAAGGGGATTGGGTCCAAGGCTTGATGAAAGTTGTGAGACTTCGAAGCAGTTATTATAGAGTATGGAAGAGAGTTACCTAGGCACGCATGAGAGAATTTTGGGGCAGCACCAAGGCCCCAGCTTAGTTTGGATGCTGTAAGTACATTGAGGCACCGGTCTGCCTGGCTGTGTTTCTCTCAGTGCTCAGGGTCTGGGGTCAGAGGCTAAGAATCCCCGTGTCTGGATTTATCAAGGGTTGAACTGTTGCTGAAGAGTAGGGAAAGAGATGTCATGTAATTCAGTATTAGGGAGTCAGTAAAGTTGAGGATATTGGAAAGAGTTCAGGTGATAGATGAGGGATCTAGGTTGGTTGGGGAGAGAAATGAGAGCAGATGGCAGCTGGGAGATTGAAAGAAAGTGGAGGGTTGTTGACTCATAAGTCTGAGTGAGGTTAAGTGGCCAGTGTAGCAGTCAAGAGTAAATGAGAAGGAAGAATACAGCGGAGAGTGGGAGGTGAAGTTTCAGATTGTAGAAGAGGGACAGCTGCAGACTGGTCTGATATGTTGCAGGGACCACCCCACTAAACTCTGAAGTCCGCTAGGATGGTACCACCTGTGGGATGGTGAGGACTGGGACTTAGGTGCTAGAATGATTGACAGATGAGATAGTTGGTAGATAACATTGGTGAGGGGGGACAAAGAAGGTGGCTCAAGTGCATGGCGTGAGCATCCCAGGAGTACAAGTTCTACAGGGATGTGAAGGGGTGTGGATTAGAAAGTGCTCAAGTGTGAGGAGATTGCTGGCTGTGTTTATGTATGAATGTACAACAGCTCTTCTGCCAGAGACGGTGGAGGGGAGACTGTCATGAGGGTCATCCAGGTCTCAGGTAAGGCAATAAGGGGAAGGCAACGTGTTATGGAAAGGTTAAGGATGTTGAGAAATTTGGTTATCCAGTGTCGCATCAGGTACAGGAAAACGGAGAGAGGGGAGCAGTAGAGGATAGGCCTGGGAGACGGAGGGTAGGCCTGGGAGATGGAGGATAGGCCTGGGAGATGGAGGATAGGCCTGGGAGATGGAGGGTAGGCCTGGGAGATGGGGGGTAGGCCTGGGAGATGGGGGATAGGCCTGGGAGATGGAAGGTAGGCCTGGGAGATGGGGGGTAGGCCTGGGAGGTGGAGGATAGGCCTGGGAGATGGGGGATAGGCCTGGGACATGGAGGGTAGGCCTGGGAGATGGAAGGTAGGCCTGGGAGATGGGGGGTAGGCCTGGGAGGTGGAGGATAGGCCTGGGAGATGGAGGGTAGGCCTGGGAGATGGAGGATAGGCCTGGGAGATGGAGGGTAGGCCTGGGAGATGGGGGATAGGCCTGGGAGATGGAGGGTAGGCCTGGGAGATGGAGGGTAGGCCTGGGAGATGGGGGGTAGGCCTGGGAGATGGGGGATAGGCCTGGGAGATGGAAGGTAGGCCTGGGAGATGGGGGGTAGGCCTGGGAGGTGGAGGATAGGCCTGGGAGATGGGGGATAGGCCTGGGACATGGAGGGTAGGCCTGGGAGATGGAAGGTAGGCCTGGGAGATGGGGGGTAGGCCTGGGAGATGGAAGGTAGGCCTGGGAGATGGAGGGTAGGCCTGGGAGATGGAGGGTAGGCCTGGGAGATGGGGGGTAGGCCTGGGAGATGGAGGATAGGCCTGGGAGATGGAGGGTAGGCCTGGGAGATGGAGGATAGGCCTGGGAGATGGAGGGTAGGCCTGGGAGATGGGGGATAGGCCTGGGACATGGAGGGTAGGCCTGGGAGATGGAGGGTAGGCCTGGGAGATGGAAGGTAGGCCTGGGAGGTGGAGGATAGGCCTGGGAGATGGAGGGTAGGCCTGGGAGACGGAGGGTAGGCCTGGGAGGTGGAGGATAGGCCTGGGAGATGGAGGATAGGCCTGGGAGATGGGGGGTAGGCCTGGGAGATGGAGGATAGGCCTGGGAGATGGGGGATAGGCCTGGGAGATGGGGGGTAGGCCTGGGAGATGGAGGGTAGGCCTGGGAGATGGAGGGTAGGCCTGGGAGATGGAGGATAGGCCTGGGAGATGGAGGGTAGGCCTGGGAGATGGGGGATAGGCCTGGGACATGGAGGGTAGGCCTGGGAGATGGAGGGTAGGCCTGGGAGATGGAAGGTAGGCCTGGGAGGTGGAGGATAGGCCTGGGAGATGGAGGGTAGGCCTGGGAGATGGAGGATAGGCCTGGGAGATGGAGGGTAGGCCTGGGAGACGGAGGGTAGGCCTGGGAGGTGGAGGATAGGCCTGGGAGATGGAGGGTAGGCCTAGGAGATGGAGGATAGGCCTGGGAGATGGAGGATAGGCCTGGGAGATGGGGGATAGGCCTGGGAGATGGAGGGTAGGCCTGGGAGATGGAGGGTAGGCCTGGGAGATGGGGGGTAGGCCTGGGAGATGGGGGATAGGCCTGGGAGATGGAGGATAGGCCTGGGAGATGGGGGATAGGCCTGGGAGATGGGGGATAGGCCTGGGAGATGGGGGATAGGCCTGGGAGATGGAGGGTAGGCCTGGGAGATGGAGGGTAGGCCTGGGAGATGGAGGGTAGGCCTGGGAGATGGAGGATAGGCCTGGGAGGTGGAGGGTAGGCCTGGGAGATGAAGCACAGCATGAATGGTAATAAGCCTATAGGGAGAAAAGAGGTAGGACAAGTGGCTGGATGGCTTGAATTTTGGACAGAAACCAAGGAGGGAAGAGGTAAGACCTAGTGGCATTAGTTGAATTTCAGGTGTTTCGGTGGCAGAGCAGGCTGAGGCTCAGGTGGGTGTTTGCTTCTTGATGAAACATTTTGATGACTATGGAACAAAGCCATCTGAGAGAACAAGGAAGGAGAAGAAAAAAAATCAACACACACGTGAAGGGTAGTAAAGGTAGGAAGAGGCTTGGACATCGTTTAGCAAAGACAGTTTCCTCATGTAATGTGGAAATGAGTTGTAATATGTTGCCAGGAATGTTATTTTCACTTATTTCTTTTGAGATGTCCAAATTTAAGCATAACCTGTTGGCTGGCTGGCTACCTAGATTATTTCACATTTCAAATTTTGTACTTGGTAGAAATTTTAGAATATGCATCTCAAAGGTGCACCTAACTACTAATAACAAAAGCAAAGAAAATTCATTGCTATTTAATTGATTCCTCCCCACAGTCACCCTAATAGCACATGTTACATTATCTTAGGCAAAAACTTTGATTTTATCTTGAAATTTTCTACATATAGCTTCCATGTAGGAAACTTGAAATGTGTCTCATCAGCTGCGACGGTTCTGAGCAGCAAGAGCTAGTGAGCACAAGCCCCTTGATTGTTTGTTTGATAAGCTGGGTGTTTTGCTTCTCTAGTGTCTGTCTTTGCACTGTTTCCCTTTTATTGGCAACACTGTCTGTTTAAAAGCAGAAATCCTTGTTTGGTCTCCTTTTTTCTTTAACTGCTAGATAATGAGGGGAAGCCACTCAGATCTCACAAGCCTCAGAAGAAATAGCACTAGAGAAAACATTTGTTTGTTTGTTTTTTTTTTTGTAGCTTTGCAACCCTCTAGCCCATCTTCACTTCAGCCCCAGGGTCCAGTGAAACCCAGCAACATTGTGACAGTCACTGGGATATCCCTCTGCTTGTTCATCATCGTTGCTACGGTCCTCATCACACTCTGGAGGAAGTTTGGCCATGCTCCCAAGTGCAGTACCCCTGCTAGACACAGCTCCATCCACTCTCCCAACTTCCGGAAAAACTCAGATGAGGAGAACATCTGTGAACTCAGTGAGCAGCACGGGAGCTTCTCGGATGGCGGAGATGGGCCTTCTGAGAGCCCAGGAGAGATGGGCATTCCTTTGACCTGTAGGCGGAGTGTGCCTGTGACTCCTGAGGACAATGCGTCTGGCAGTGAGAGCTTCCAGTCCAGTGCCCAGAAGATAATCCCCCCTCTGTTTAGCTACCGCCTTGCCCAACAGCAGCTGAAGGAGATGAAGAAGAAGGGCCTGACTGAAACCACCAAAGTATACCATGTGTCTCAGAGTCCACTAACAGATACAGCTATTGACACTGCTGCCAGCCCCCCCTTAGACTTGGAAAGCCCAGAAGAAGCTGTGACAAACAAGTTCCAGATCAAATCCCCATTTCTGGACCAACCTACAGTCAGTGTTGGGGAAAGGCCTCCTTCCAGGCTGGATTTTAGTGTCGCAGAGGCCAGTTGTACGGTAAGCCCCAGCCAGACCCTAATCCGTAAATCACAGGTGAGGCATGCGGGCAGTAGAGGGGGCCAGTCAGAGAGAAGCCGTCCCAGGAATTACCACTTCAGAAGGACTGCGAGTTTCCATGAGACGAAGCAAGCCCGGCCATTCCGGGAGAGGAGCATGTCCAGTCTGACTCCACGGCAGGCCTCTATCTACAGCTCTAGAACACAGACCTGGAACCAGGCACAAGGCAGGGTTAAACTTCCCACTCAAGGCACCCACTTGTTTCCTGAGAAACTGGAGCGTTTCGAAGGAGCAGGTACAACCAGTGGTCCATTAAACTCTCTCCCCAAGTCCTATACCTTGGGGCAGCCCACAAGAAAACCAGACCTGGGAGATCATCAGACAGGGTTAGGAATTGAGAGGACAGAGCTTCACAGGGCTTGGAGGGGACCATCCCCCAGCTGCAGGAATGTTTCAAGGAAAGAGTCTTCCCCTACTTGCCCTAAAGATAGCTACCAGAGAGCCAGCCCTTTGAGTCCTTCTCAGTGTAGAAAAGACAAGTGTCAGAGCTTCCCAGCACACCCAGAGTTCCATTTCTATGACAACACTTCATTTAGCCTCATGGATGCAGAGCAGAGGATGCTTGACCTCCCGGGGTACTTTGGGTCAAATGAAGAGGATGAAACCACAAGTACGCTTAGTGTAGAGAAGCTGGTCATCTAAGCCAAGAATCAGCCTGAAACTCTCCACACCTGAGTCCTTTGCCTGGTTGGTGGTATCTGGTTCTTACATTGTTCTGTAGGGGACTATTTGTGTATTACTATTTGTACAATAGGATGGAATATGAGGGGGAAGTAACTTGCAAAGGATGGTGTGTCTATGCAGAAGGAAAAAGTTATTTATCCTGAATCTTTCTCTTTCTTACCCACTTTCTCCTCATTTATTACCACTAACAATGATAATAAAACTCAAACAAGTAAAACAGGGCTTGGTGTCTAAATGTGGATGTGAAAGATAAGTTATAGTTTGTGACTGTGAAATCCGTTGACTATTTGAAAGTTTCCAAATTGAAACAGAAGTATGATTCAACTCTAAATAGAAGACAGAGCAAAGGTAACTTGGTAATACAACTCTGAATTGTGTGTGTGTGTGGATAATACACACGCACACACACACACACACACACACACACAACATCTATAATTCAGTGACTTTAATTACGTTTACCATGTTCTTCAGACATCACCATTATCTATTTCCAGGTTTTTCCATCAAGCTTAACAGAAGCTCAGTGTCTCCTAAGAGTAGGCCCCCTTTTCTCTCACTTCTGCACACCCATAACTGTTGATAAACTTTGATCTCTCATATACATGTGCCTGTTCTAGGTACTTTACATAAGTTATAAGATCAAACAATATTTATCCTCTTATGACTAACTTGCTTCACTCGGCATAATGTTTTCAAGGTTCATCTGTTGTGGCATGTACCAGAGCTTCATTTCTCTTTATGGCTAAGCAGTATGTCATTGTATGTATATACAACATTTTGTGTATCCATTCTTTTGTTGATAGATATGTTGACTATTGTGAATAATACTGCAGTGAACATTGTTGTACAAGTATCTGTTTCTGAATTTTATTTGATTATAAATACAAAGGAATTTAACTCCTACAGGATAAGGATGAACAGGTTTTATATTTACCTGATTGCATTAATTACAACTGTTAGACACTGCTACCAAGAAACGGTGATGACACAAGCTATTCCAGAAGAACTTGCAGGCCACAACTGGGTGATACCTTTATGAATTTTTTTGCAACAAAGAGGCCAATGGCGTAACACAAAATTATGTGTGTTATTCTGTGGAAAAGTACTATAAGAAGTTGATTATTCAGGTAATGAGTCAAATGAAAACCTGCCCATCCATTCCTCACTATTCTGAGACTGTTTTGGAAAGAAAGGTGTTACCTGCTGAGAAAGCATCACAAGGAAAAGGAGCAGTGCATGCAGGCTGGGAGACTGCCCGGCATATGATAGTCTCATTGTTCCCGGGTCAGGCTGGTGGACACCCACCCTGGAAGGTGTCATTCAGCCGCATATATGTTTGTTTAAACATAACACTATCATTAGAAAAATGCATTCATTAATCTCAGGTATATGGAAAGTAGGTAGACCAAATTAATTATTTTATAGTTTAAGCTTTTTTAATTGGAAGAAAAAGGTAAAGAGAGAAGAAAGGAGTCTTTAGAAATTTAGAATTTTGTTTTCTTAGTCTTTCTACCACCTTTTATAGATGAAGAATTTGAGACTTAGAGGTGTCTTCGTTTCCTTGTGTTGCCATACAACAATTACCACTAATGGGTGGCTTTAAAGAACAGAAACACAGTTCTCACCGTTTTGGAGGCTAAAAGTCCGAATCAGGCCCTTGGCTGTATTGATTGCTTCCTTGTAGGTACTTCTGGGCATTCCTTGTAGTTCCTTCTTTGCTTGTAGATAATCTTCACATGGTATCTTTGCCCATGTGTGTGTCTCTGTATCTAATCTGCTCTTTTTATAACTCAGAAGTGATTATATTTAGAACCCACACTACTTTGGTATGTGCTAATTAACATAACAAAACTGTGTTTCCATACAGGATTACATCAACAAGTTGAGGTTAGGATTCCAACACATAGTTTTAGGTAGGGGCGCACTTGATAAGAAAGGGTAATTAATGCTTCTAAAGCTGGATAGACATGTGCTGTTTTTATTCCAAATACTACACGGTGCACGCTGCCATCACGTTCTTGGCAAGACTTTTCTAACAGCAAAAACAAAGGTGCTCAGGACAAAGTGAGCCATTTTGCACTAAGTGGGTGTATAGAGAAGCTTCTGCTAGCTTTTTGCAAAGGTAGAAAACTTTCCACTGCCTGATGAGATGTTGAGACTGGTTTTTCAACTTGCTTTGGGAGTAAGGGCTAAACAAACCTAAGAGGTGTGTACCTTCATTAGAAGTCTGTCATCGGGTATGTTATAGCACAGAACAAAATTTGCACTCTGTTGAAATTGAAAACAGATTTATTTGGAGGATAGATAACAAGCAGGTTAGGGAACACAGTGCAATGTGAGATTACAAGGGGAAAAGAGTATCTTTTGTACAGATGTTCTGACAAGTCTTTCTTCACACCTGCTGATCTTTACATAGAACAGGCCATGGCAACTTTCTTTCAAAAAAGAAAAAAAAAGCTCTTTTAAGAATCATGAGACCCTCACTCACCCTGTGGTACATTTCCTGGAGTATTTTGTCACTTATCTTAAAGTTTTACAAGGTCACAAGGTTGTAATCTTTACAGAAGCGGGAACTGGGGTCAGAAATGCAGTGTGGTTGGAACCTTAGCCGTCTTGTTATCACCAAGTCTCTCAGCTTTAGGGTGCTTTCAAACATGCCCCCCCCCTTATGATCATCAATCTCTGTAGAGGTTCCATGATCACTGTAGTGAGAGTCTTTTCTGAACTTTGGATGAGTCCCCCAGCAGTCTTTTAAGACCCAACCCTACATATCATTCCATTCTATTTAAAAGAATAATTGTTAGTGGTGGCCAGGCAGCACCCTGCTTAGGGAGCTCTCACTGTTCTGTAGATTAGCTACTCTGCTTCTGTGCTCCTTTGATTGGGGTGAGGTAGAGCAAGGCCACAGAGACAGGAACAACTTAGTATTTCTAAGCTGTGAAATAAAATTTCTCTGAAGGTATAGTTTCTGAGAAGCACATAACAAGGAATTTAGTAGTTTGGTTATAGTCTAATGACAAACATTTCATAATACATTTGATTAGTCCTAAAATAATTACTAGAAGATAATTAAGCCTTCTCGCAATCTAGAACCATAATAAAGAACAAATACCACTTGGTTTCAGGCATAGCTCTCTGGTGAATCTGTCTAATGTCTTGCCTTAATTCCCAAAAGAATTTGTCCAACTACAACAGGAGGTGTTACCAATGGCACAGACTTCTCCTTGTACTGGAAGGAAATAAAAAACTATTTCATTATCTAGCACCACTTTAACAAGGGACTGTAAGCATTTCTGTTAGGCTTCTATCCCGTCAGCAATGTTAGCAGCTGTTTGTGCCACGGTAACAAGTAAATTGTGAATAGCTCTTGTGTTAGTCAGCTAGGGCCGCTCTAACAGAAATACCACAGAGCGGATGGCTTTAACAAACAAAGATTTATTCTTACACAGTCCGGTAGGTTGCAAGTCCGTATTCAGGGTGTCCGCTCCAGGGAAAGACTTTCCCCTTGTCGGCTCTGGAGGAGAGTCCGGTATTGCATCAGTCTTTGTCCAGGGAGTGTCCTAACGCAAGAACCTCTGGTCTGAACGACGCGCTCTGCTCCTGGTGCTGCTTGCTTGATGGTAGCGAGGTTCTCAAATTGTCCTTTGTTTCTCTTTCCTTTTATTCCTTGCAAGCTAAAAGCATTAAGGGTGGGGCAAGCCATACTCCAGGGAAACTTCCCCCACAGCAGGAATTCACAGCCCCACCCTAATCCTTTAACATACAGGTTAGCAAAACCACACAATGGAGGACAGTCCCAAGATACTGGGAACCATATCCCAGCCACGTGGCTGCACACATTTTTGAGGGGACACAATTCCAACCATGACAGGTCTCAAGTTCAGGTATGCTATGTACTGTTAAAAGGGCTCAGAAGACCACCCATACATTTCCAGGTCTTTCTGTGAAAGTGTTAAAAGCGTTTGCGTAATGAAGAAAGACTATCCAAAAGTGATATAGCAAATAACATAAAAGTAACAGCTACAATAAGGTAAGTTTCTTTGGCCACCTGCATAATAAGAAAATACAATTTTATCAGGGGATAGTATCACAAGTTTCTAGTACAGTCAGTAGTTTCAGAATACCTGCCATTATGAAGCAAAAGCCAAACTTCCAGCAGGCTTTGTGGCAAGTGGATCCAGGGTTTAATGCCTTTCTCTGAATAGTCAGTATTTTGGCATGTGTGACATCATCTTCTAATCCTATCTGAGGTATAAAAATAGAAGCCAGATGTTTGTATCGTTGAAATACAGATATGAGCGGATGAGCTCCTTAAAAGGGGGATGTCAGCTAGAAGAAGTAAGTCAACCTTGGGTCCAGTTCAATCTATAGTACACTTGTTAATCTATAAGGGTGGGAGCCAAGACCAAAGGTTAAAGCCATATAACCAAGATGTTCCATTTTAGCTAGTCCAATAACAAGAATCAGGAGATGAGAAAAAGGTCTCACCATAGGATACCATTTGACCAGCGTAGTCTTGTTACTGAAATAGCTGATTAAAAAAAGGAGTTAAAGAAAAATGGTTTCTTACATCTAGAAAATAGAACATTGAATATCAGCAATATTCTCATTTAAACCTTACAGTAATTATTTAGTCCTATGTAGTTCATTTTTGTTCCATACAATTCAGGATCAGCAGCAGTCTAAAAACTACTATCAGCCTCTAAATACCAAAACCAAAACCGAGCACCCTGCTGTGGAGTCAGGGCCGACTAATAGTAACCCTAGAGGTCAAAGTAGAACTGTCCCATAGAGTTTCCAAAGAGTACCGGGCACGTTTCAACTGCCAACCTTTTGGTTAGTAGATGTAGCACTTAACCCATTACGTCAGCAGGGTTTCTGCTTCTATATAAGATTTCTAGAAATCTTAATTTAGTCCAGTTGTATCCATGTTTGACATATAGTCCTTTTCATAAGTTGGAAACCCTGGTGGTATAGTGGTTAAGTGCTATGACTGCTAACTAGAAGGTTGGTAGTTCAAACCCACCAGGCACTCCTTGGAAACTTTATGGAGCGGTTCTGCTCTGTCTTTTAGGGTTGCCAAGAGTTGCAATTGACTCTACAGCAGTGAGTTTGGTTTTGAGTCTTCCAAGTTTGACATAGTCCATTTTTGTTAAAACATTTTGGTCAAGCATTTTCAGTGAATCAGCAAAGTAAAACTTAACTGAAGATGAGAAATTTTAAAATGGCTATGGTTGATTTATAATAATTGGTAAAAGTAAAGACTTAATGGAAATTAATTTAAAAAGCAATGCAAAACCAAATAAAGTCAATTTAAAAAAAGTTAGACAAAAGTATTTCTAAATAGAATGCTAAACCTTATTTTCAAAGAGCTTAAGATATGACAACTAGTCTTGAAACATAATACTATACACCAAGAAACTAAAATCCACTGTCATTGAATCAATTCCAACTTACAGAAACTGTGTAGGACAGGGTAGAACTGGCCCATAGAATTTCAAAGATTTGAACTGCCGTCCTTTGGGTTAGCAGCTGTACCACTTAACCGCTATTCCACCAGGTTAACTCAGCTAACTTAATTGTTTTAAGTGCTGCATACCTCATGGCTGAATATCACTACAGTCGTCTTTGAAATACTCCCCTTGGGAAGCTATGCTCCAATGCCAGTGCCTAGTCCACCCTTCAAAACAATTTTGGAACTCTTCCTGGAATGGCCTCTGTTTTAGTCAGCTAGGGCTGCTCTAACAGAAATACCACAGAGTAGATGGCTTTAATAAAGGAAAGTTTATTTTTACATAGTCTGGTAGGCTGCAAGTCCATATTCAGGGTGTCCGCTCCAGGGGAAAGCTTTTCCCTTGTCGGCTCTGGAGGAAAGTCTGGTATTGCATCAGTCTTTGTCCAGGGAGCATCTTGGTGCAGGAACCTCAGGTCTAAAGGACATGCTCTTCTCCCGGTGCTGCTTTCTTGATGGTACGAGGTTCCCAATTCTCAGCCTGTCTCCCTTTTATCTCTCGCGGGATGAAAGGATTAAGAGTGGGGCAAGCCATACTCCAGGGAAACCCCCTTTACAGTGGAGAAAGGAGGTGATCTTATAAAGGGACTTACAGTCCCACCCTAATCCTTTAACATACAGCATAGGAAACCCACAAAATGGAGGACAGTCACAAGATACTGGGAATCATGGCCCAGCCACATGGCTACACATATTTTTGGGGGGACACAATTCGATCCCTGACAGCCTCTATGCATAGTTGCACACTGGCAAGTTCATGAACTTAATTGTCTAGTTGTCTGTGAGGGAGTTTTTAGCCAGTAAACACATAACTGTATTGGACTACTCTCCCTACTCACCTAGTCTAGACCCCAGTGTCTTTTTTCGTTACCCGAAGATAAGGGAAATATTAGTCACATATTTTTAGTAAATCAGCAAGGTAAAACTTATCTGGAGATGAGAAATTTTAAAATGGCTATGGTTAACTTTAAGCTGAAAGAACTGAAGAAAAAATTCAAGCCCCAAGTTACAATATTGAAGGATTCTACAGTGAAAATATTAAACGACTGAGGGACCATCAAAAGAAGATGAAAGGAATACGAGGAGTCATTATACCAGAAAAAACTGGTTGATGTTCAACCATTTGAAGAGGTAGCATGTGGTCAGAAACTGATGGAACCGAAGGAAGAAGTTGAAGCTGCATTGAAGGCATTGGCCCAAAACAAGCCTCCAGGAACTGATGGAGTATCAATTGAGATGTTTCAATAAATGGATACAGCACTGGAAGTACTCAGTCATCTATGCCAAGAAATTCGGAGGATTGCTGTCTGGCCTACCAATTGGAAGAGATTCATATTAATGCCTGTTGCCAAGAAAGGTGATTCAACCAAATTTAGACATTATCTAACAATGTTATTATCACATGCAAGTAAAATTTTGCTCAAGATCATTGAGAACCAAGTACAACAGTATATTGACAAGGAACTGCCAGAAATTCAAGCCAGATTCAGGAGAGCAGAGCCAGGGGCTATCACTGCTGTTGTCACATGGTCTTGGCCAAAAGCAAGAACTACCAGAGAGAAGTGTTTCATTGCCTATACAAAGGTATTTGACTGTAAGAACCATAACAAATTATGGATAGTATTGCAGAGAATGGGAATTCGAGAACACTTAATTGTGCTCTTAAGGAATCTCTACATGCATCAGGAGGAATTCATGCAAACAGAACAAGGGGCCACTTATGGTTTAAAATCAGGAAAGGTGGCATCAAGGTTACATTTTTCACTGTATTTAATCAGTATGCCAACCACATAGTCTGAGAAACTGGACTATTTGAAGAAGACCGAGGCATCAAGATTGAAGGAAGACTCATTAACAACCTGCGTTATGCAGATGACACAACCCTGCTGACTGGAAGTGAGGATGATTTGAAACACTTCCTGATGAAGATCAGAGACCACAACCTTCAGCATGAATTGCACCTCAACATCAAGAAGAGAAAAATCCTCACAACTGGGTTGTCAAGAATTTCTTTGTACTTAGTTCCACAATCAATGCCCATGGAAGCAGCAGACACATTGTATTAGGAAAATCTGCAGCAAAGGACCTCTTTAAAGCGTGGAAGAGTAAAAGATGTCACCTAGAAGACAGGTGTGCCTGACCCGAGTCATGGTGTTTTCAGTTGCATCATATGCCTGCAAAGGCTGGACAGTGAATAAAGACAGAAGAACTGAAGCCTTTGAATTGTGGTGTTGGAGAAGAATGTTGAATGTACTGTGGACTGTCAAAAGAACAAACGGATCTGTTCTGGAAGAAGTACAACCAGAGTACAACTTGGAAGCCAATATAGTGAGACTGCATTTCACCTACTTTGGACATGTTGTTTGGAGAAACCAGTCCTTGGAGAAGGATATCATATTTGGAAGAATGGAGGGTCAGCAAGAAAGAGGAAAACCCTTAAAGACATGGACTGACACAGTGGCTGCAACAATGGGTTTAAGCATAAAAATAACTGTGGGCATGGCACAGGACCAGGAAGTGTTTTGTTCTGTTACGCATAGGGTCACTGTCATGGATTGAACTGTGTCCCCCCAAAAATATGTGTAGCCGATTAGCTGGGCCATCATTCTCAGTATTTTGTGACTGTCCTCCATTTTGTGGTTTTCCTATGTTGTAAATCCTGATCTCTGTCTGTGGCTAATAGATAGGATGATTACGTTAAAAGGGGATTAGAGTGGACTGAAACACCCTTGCAGAGGGAATTTCCTTGGAATGTAGCTTGTACCACCTTTTATCTTTTCATCCTATGGGAGATAAAAAGAGGGAAGCAAGCAGAGAATTGGGAACCTCACACTATCAAGAAAGCAGCACCGGGAGTAGAGTGCGTGCTTCAGACCTGAGGTTCCTGCACCAAGATGCTTGTGACCGAAGACTGATGCCACATAAGGACTTTCCTTCAGAGCCAACAGAGGGGAAGAATTGCCCTGGAGCAGACATCCTGAATTTGGATTTATAGCCTACTGGACTGTTAAGAGTAAACTGTCTTTGTTACAGCCCTCCACCGTGTGGTATTTCTATTAGAGCAGTACCAGATGACTACAACAGTCACTATGAGTTGAAGTCAGCTCTACAGCACCTGAGAACAACAGACAACATGGCAAAATAATGATTTTCTTTCTTTTGTTTTAAAAGGTCTCCATAGAGGCTGGGGCCAAAGAGGCCTCATCCTGCTCTTTCCTCCGCAATATTTGACTCAAGATCAGAAGACAAAATTGGTCATCTCAATTGATTTACATATGTTTAAGTTGGCTTAGGTAGTTTGAAAGACAAAAGATAACCAAATTCCCTTTCACTGTTCTCTGGTAAGAGTTTTGGCTTAGCTTTTCCTGACCTTTTATTTACAGGGTAAGTACCAAAACTCTTTCATAGTTTTGTAAATGAACTCATTCTTTATTTTTTTTCTTTTTGTCTTTTCTTGGTTTATCCTGTGCCTTCTACTTTAAGACAAAATCTACCACCCCTCCTTTTTTAAAAATAAAAACATTTTGTGTAATAGCTACCTTGTTACTTAAAAAGGTTTTGCTTTAAGATTCTGCTTTTAAGTGTGGCATAAATTTTTTTTATAAAACCCACCTTTGTCAGAACAAATTTATTTTCAACAAATCCTGGGGACATTTAGAACTATATTTATGTAAGTGCTTATTTATTAAAGGTCAAGTATGTTCTTTGAAAAAATACTGTAATCCAATTTAATAGAACCATCTGGAGATAGGAAATTTCTACATTTTCATAATCCTATTTTTCATGCTTTGTAGGATCCTTTAAAGAAGGAATTTAGAATAGTTTGTCCCTTTTAAAGGCCTTGTTATATCAGTAGAAGTAAGCAATCTTTCCTTTTTCAATGAGCTTTTCAAATAGACTGATTGATATTAAAGTTTCCTGGAGTAGCTATTAGAAGTCTAGGTATAAGAAGCAGTTTTTCTTGGACAAGCAACCTGGTATAAGAAACTACAGGTACATGCTCTAGATTACAGGTAGGCTCTCAGAACAGAACAAAACAAAATAGAAAAACCGTATAAACTGACCTGCCTCTGAAGCCAACTCAGATATCAAGCTTATGCAATATTATACAACATAAACTTACAAATGTATACAGCAATTCTTGGACGAGATTGATTTAGAAAATCAGGTCCTAGATAAATGTATTAACCTGACTGAGTCTCAGGTGGAGGAATCACAGACCCTCTGACAACCTGAGAACTAAACAAAAGTTCCCTCCAAAAGAAGAGAAAATGACACAATTGGGAATTCATATTCTGAAATAGAAGGAAAAGAGACAGAGTAAATGGTCGTTTTCTCAAAAGTGACCACTAAAATTCCAAATGACTTCTAAGTATATTCCGCTTATAGGGTTTTTGAACATGAACCCTGTCCTGAATTGGACTGTGTCCCTCAAAAAATGTGTGTATCAATTTGGACAATGGTGGCCAGTATTGTGTAATACTCCTATATGTTGTAAATCATGCCTGTATGACATTAATGAGGGAGGATGGGCGGCATTTGTGTTAGTGAGGTGGAACTCAGTCTACAGGCTTGGATTGTGCCTTGAGGCAATCTCTTGAGATACAAAAGACAGAAGTAAACAGAGAGACAGAGGGACTTCATATTATCACGAAGCAGTGCCAAAAGGAGAATGAGTCCTTTGGACCTGGGGGCCCTGGCTGCAGAGGCTGGATTGTTCCAAGTGCATGGGTTAAGATAGTGGTTTTTCCTGATTGACATGGCCACAGAGACTTGGAAACCTAAGTAAGACTGGCAGGTCAGAGAGCAGGCCTCTTGCTCATAGGCTGCAAAGATGATCAACTCCCAAGACTGGTAGGCAAGACTACATGTAAGCTGTTAGGTCAAGTCCCAAGAACTGGAGATCAGCTGGATAGGAGCCATCTACAGGGTCCAGGGCAAGCAAAAGCCCACATGCCTTGCTAGAATGTGCACTTGTATTCAGCGTGGACCACATGCCCAAGGAAATTCCCTTTCCACTGATTGACCACTCACAACAGATCTCATCATGGAAGAGATCGCATTATATCAAGTGTCATAATAGAAGTGATCCAATCGTAGGACAGTGAAGCCACTGAGAATCATGGCCCAGGCAAGTTGACATACAACCTTAACCATCATCTTATCATGCTGCATGCCTCAGTTTAAGGTTCTCTCATATAAGTATGTTGTCCAGTCTCTGCAGACTGTGCCTGGCTTCCTGCTAGCCTTTCAACCTAATTATGTATCTATGTAGGCTGAGTAGTTGTCCTTCCTTCTTTTCCACAGTGACTGCCACACCCACTCATGCCGTTTATTTTCTTTCTTCCTTTTAGAGTTTATCAGGACGTCAGTCTGCTGACCAGGTTTCAGGGGCCACTGGAGACAGTTCAGTTAGGTTAAAAAAAAATGCACACACACCACTACAAACACTGTAGTTTTAAAGGTTCCTCGTAGTTGCTGCATTGCTGTCTCATTTGTATCTTTTCAAATGAAAATTAAAATATACTTCCTTTGGGAAATGCTTAAAAATATCCATCTGCCTCTCAGGAACAGGTGGGGGTAGCTTATTCACAGCTTTCTGATAAATGGTATGTGGTGATGCAAAGAAGAGAAAACCAGGTTTTAAAATCCCTGTGTTCTATGTTTATCATTCTAGAAAGCTTTGTTGTCTTTCAAGTTCACAGGCTTGTGTGCCAGCTTTGAGGACAGAGAGTACTCATTTCATATTTCACAGTGACTTTCCATATTGCAGCAGATGAACACCAAAATGGCTATGGGGATGGTGAAAAGTAGAGAAAAACATTATGAACAGAAAGATTTTCTGTTAAACTATATTCTTCCCCAGTGTATCGTACATGTAAATTAATATCTCCATGAACTAATGACAGCGTATAGTGTGTTAACAATCTATCTAGCCCAATTTTCTGAAGACTTCATCAATGTTCACATCTACATTTTGAAGTCAACTTGGCCTCTGCCTCTTACAAAGAGAAAAGTAGGTGTTTCAACATTGTTTTGGGCAAATAAATAGGTAAGCTTTAGTAGAAATAATTTCCCATTCTTCACCACTGTGCTCCTAGTTTCTGTCTCCAGTGCTTGACATAGAGTAGAAATCTTCAGTAAAGAGCTCTTGAATAAATAAATAATGGACAGATATTCAAAAGTCCTCAAGCTATATTTGTGGTTAAACCAGAATAATTTTATGTAACACTTTAAACCATTATAAATGGGCTGCATAGGATTTTAATTTTTTGAGGTCTCCACAAATGAAAAGAGCTTCATTTTGTGGGGATTTCTACCCTAAAAAAGGCTGGAGGTGAAGCATCTCTTACCAAACGCTGTTTGGTACACAGTTGTAAAATGAAAGTAGTAGCGTCAGAACCTAATGTCGGGCGTGGTAACAACCCTGGTCAGCCCAAATCTGACTCTGGTAAGACAGAGGTCAGACATACCTCTACCCTCCAAACTTTTCACTGATTCTGACACCAGCCATCCCTCTCATGGTAACTCACTTCTATACTCTCTTCTATGCCAGCCACCTTTCTCCTGGTACTCACAGCTGTCTCTTCTTATCTGCCATCCCTCTCGTGGTGCCTACAACTGCCTCTTCTATACCGATCATCTCTCTCTTGGTGCTCACTACTATCTCTTCTAAGTTTGATAATTTGTTGCAATGGCTGCACAGAACTCATGTACTGTACTTGCACTTGAGTGGTTTATTACAGAAGTAACAGGGTAAAACTTAGGATCAGCATCAGGAAGCATGTAGGTCAAGTCTCCTTTTTTCAGGGCAGGACAGCTCTCTCAGCTCCTCTCAGGACACTAAAGGCAGGCCTTCTCTTGGCTCTCTGAGGATTCTCTCTCCTCAGCCCACTTGGGACAACCTGCTCTCAGACCCCTGGGGATGGGATTCTCTAGACCCTGGTGTCCAACACCACTGACTGCTGCAGGCTACTTTCTCAGCCCGTTGCTGCCAGCTCTGCTACTGGTCCCTTTCTGGACCTGTGGCTGTCTTCAGTGTTACAGCCTTTTATCTATTATAACTCTTTCACAAAGTTCCTTGTCTTCTTTCTCTCTGCTTCTTCTCTCTTGCCTTTTTTCCTTTCTGCTTCTTCCTGCCTCCTGTCTTATAAAACCTCTGTGGAGTTGGCTGCATACATATGCAAGTTCTTCATAAGTTTCAAGGCATGGCCCTCCTATCAGGGCCTGAATGCCTTCTTAGGAGACCACAGACACTTTATTTGAATAACAGGCTGTAGTAACTTCATTTGCATAGCCTATAATCACTTCCTTTGCACAGAATATTGACAAATTCCCATAAAGTTCATGCCAATCACAGGGCAGACTGAAGCCCAAGATAATACAAAAATACCAAACCAAGTTGTTTATAGCTTACCCAGTGTTTTTGTAACCCTAATATCTCACTACCTGTTTTGTCCTTTGCAAAATGGGTGATTAGAGAGCTTGACATAACTAATGCCAGAATGATACCTGTTGTGGATTGAACTGTGTCCCCCCTAAAATGTGTGTAGCCTTGTGGCTGGGCCATGATTCCCAGTATTTTGTGATTGTCCTCCATTTTGTGATTGTCCTATGCTGTATGCTAAAGAATTAGGATGGGACTGTAAATCCTTTCATAGCATCACCTCCCTGCTCCACCATAAAGGGAGTTGCCCTGGAGTATGGTTTGCATCACCCTTAATCTTTTCATCCTGCAAGAGATAAAAGGAAAGGGAAGCAAGCAGAGAATCGGGAACTTCACACCACCAAGAAGGCAACAGCAGAAGAGTGTGTCCTTCAGACCTGAGGTTCCTGCACCAAGATGTTCCCTGGACAAAGACTGATGCAACACAAGGACTTCCCTCCAGGGCCAACAATGGGGAAAGCCTTCCCCTGGAGCAGACGTTCTGAATTTGGACTTGTAGCCTACCAGACTGTGTAAGAATAAACTTTCCTTTCTTAAAGCCATACATGGTATTACTGTTAGAGCAGCACTAGCTGACTAAAACAATACCCTAAGTAATGTAGAAGTGTTTTTATTCTGTCCATTGCGCTAGCCTCTTTCAAAGAGATGCGGAGCCCTAAATGTGTGTCAGTTTGGCTAGGCCGTGACTCCCCAGTATTATGTGGTTGTCCTCTATTTGTGATCTGATTTAATCAGCCTATATATTGTAAATCTTAGACTCTGTGATGTTAATCAGGCAGGATAAGAGGGAGTTATCTTGACTCAATGTATTCTTAGATATAAAAGAGAGAAGTGAGCAAAAAGGACAGGGACCTCATTACTACCATGAAAGGAGACCTGGGAATAGAGTGTATCCTTTGGACTCAGGGTCCCTAACTGAGAAACTCCTAGACCCAGAGGAAGATTGATGACAAAAACCTTCCCTGGGACTTGACACAGAGAGAATGCTTTCCCTTAGAGCTGAATTCAGATGTTTAGCCTTCTAAATTGTGAAAGAATAAATTTCTGTTTGTTAAAGCAATACATTTGTGGTATCTTTGGTACAGGTGCGCTAAATAACAAAGAAAGAATTTGGTACTTGGAGTGGAATCTGCTGTGACAGATTATCTACAGTGTAGAAGTGTGTCATGGATTGAATTAAGTCCCCCCAAAAATATGTGTAGCCGTGTGGCTGGGCCATGATTCCCAGTATCTTGTGACTGTCCTCCATTTTGTGGTTTTCCTAAACTGTAGGTTAAAGGATTAGGGTGGGGCTGTAAATCCCTTCATAGGATTACCTTCTTGCTCCACTGTAAAGGGAGTTTCCCTGGAGTATGGCTTGCCCCACCCTTAATTCTTTCATCCTATGAGAGATAAAAGGACAAAGAATCAGGCAGAGAATTGGAAACCTCGTACCATCAAGAAAGCAGCACTGGGAGAAGAGTGTATCCTTCAGACCTGAGGTTCCTGTGCCAAGATGCTATGTGGACAAAGACTGATGCAATACCGGACTTTCCTCCAGAGCTGACAAGGGGACAGCCTTCCCCTGGAACGGACACCCTGATTATGGACTTATAGCCTACCAGACTGTGTAAGAATAAACCATCCTGTGTTAAAGGACTCTACTCTGTGGTATTTCTGTTAGAGCTGCCCTAGCTGACTAAAACAAAGTAGTTTTGGAATTGAGTAATGGATAGAAGCTTGAAGAGTTTTAAACTGCCTAATAGTAAGAGCCTAGAGTGCTTTGAAAAGACTACTGCTTGAATTATGAACACCAAAGACAATTCTCTTGAGGGTTCAGAAGGAAGTGGGGAGAGCTGTAACACTAGAGACAGTGCAGATGGCAAGAAGCTGCAGCAGAACCAGGAGATCGGAGTGAGATGGCTGGGGAGCTGACCTACAGAGCAGGATAGCTGAATGGCTCTGGGCAAGTAGGGTGCCTTGGGCCACTTGCCAGCAGAACCAGGCTTCTGACCCATAAAGCAAGAGAGCTGAGTGCCAAAAGACCAAGGAACCAGGAAACAGAAGCTGAAGAGACAAGAGTACCAGAAGCAAATCTGCCTTAGTTTCAAAGGGTGGAACTATGACCTCTGGAGTTGCAAAGGGTGGAACCACAGACTGCTGAGTCTTAAACAGTGGGCCATAGCCCTCTAGGTGTGAAAGAGTCACAGCTGCATCAACTCAGTTCTGGTGTGGGGGGCTGCTATTCACAAATGCCAGGGGAACAGGGCTGGATCTGCTGCCTGAAGTCAAGGGGGCAGGGCTGTCATACAGAAGGGCAGAAAAACAAGGCCTACTAGGGCTGAGGGGGTGAGGCTGTCACTCAGATGGACCAGGATAATAGAGTCACCCAAAGCTAAAGGAGCATAATTACCATCCTGGTGGGCCTGGAAAATACAGCTAAAGCCCAAGGCTGAAGGACCATCCAGAATCCAGAGGATGTGACCAGCACCTAGAGTCTGGAATGCAAGGCTACTGCCTAGATGACCTCAGAGAACAGGGGATTACTTTCAAGCCTTGAAAGCTAATTGTTCTGCTGGAATTTTGATTTGCTTCCAAAAAGTCCCAAAACAAAACCCAAAAAAACTCCAAACCAAACCAAACCACTCAGTTGATTCCTACTCATAGTGATCCTATAGGACAGGGTAGAATTGCCTCATAGAGTTTCCAAGGAGCTAGCAGGCAGACATTTTACCGCTGTGCCACCAGGGCAGTGATTCTAAGAGTATTGACTCAGAATTGACTTAATGACAATGGATTTGACTTTGACTTTGTTATTGCCCATTATTCATTTCTCCTCCGATTTCTCCCATTTCTAATGGAAATGTCTACTTTGTGCCTGTTCCACTACAGTACTTTGGAAACAGGTTATATTTGAAAATTCACAGATGAAGAGATATTTTGCCCTAGGATGGAATTTAGACTTGGAGTTTGTTTTAGTCATCTGGTACTGCTCTAATAAAGACATTGAAAGGGAGGTGTTTGGCCACCCCAACTCCATCTTCCTACAAACTGTGGTTAAAACAGCCATGTTACAAGTCCTAAGCCCTGAAAACTTATTCTTCCCACATCTGTAAAAATTCACCTTGTTGTAAGTCACACAGCTATTCTTTCCTCTTAGGAGTGTTCCTTAATTGTTCTGTTTATTCTGTTTCAGCTATTCTCTAAGACTATTAGACTGAATCATCAGGTAGTTTGGACTTTGATGATTATCAAGTTTCTCAACTTTTTGGAGCCATGCAGACCCTCACAAAGAATACTGTTGAAGCATCAAAGAAATTGCTTGCATGGACCAGGGAAAAATGTTAACCACCATCCCCCTCCTTAATCAACTTATGTACTGTTAGGGTCCGTGATTTTCAAGATGCGACACTGTTACTTTAAAGGTTAAATTTTATTAAAAAATATGCCCAATAGGAAAAATACTGGTGCACCAGGGACGCACCCCAAGCTACACAGAGCAGGGGCGACGACAAGTTTCCTCAGCACCCAGTATTTAAGTCATGAGATTGCAAAGCAGGGAGGGTGAACTGACCTTTACGTTGATCGGTTAACTCCTATTAGTTGTAAAATGTGGTCAAGGTCTAGGGGTCACTTGCAGGCTGTCACTTGCAAGGCTGCCCCCAGGCTTGTCTTGTGACAGTGTTTTGTAAGATAAAGGTGAGATTATTCTATGGTATTTTCTGCTATTAAGTTGTTTCCTGGGGCTTTCTTTAATACCTCCAATTTTTACCGCAGCCTTCCTCATTTCAGCATTCCCCCCTTGAGTTCTTATTCCAGAGTCAAATCTTAGACTCTGAGTGGGTGCCAGGCTGATCAAGGTCCTGGCTGTTCAGGGGGTGGTAGGTCTGGTGTTGGGGCTGATGTTTTAGGACCAGGAACTGGCTAGTTTTTCTCATATGAATTTAAGTAATTTAGAATGTAGAGACCCACAGTTAAAGTTAAGGTGAAGAGGACAAGTGGTCCTGTTAATGCAGTGACGAGGGTGGTCAGCCACGGAGACCAGGATCAACTGATCCTAATGAGGTCCCTATTTTCCCTGATCCAGAGTGCATTGGTTTCACAGCCCCATGTATAACAGAAATAATCATTTGTTCCTCCATATGATTCATAGACATTAGCTCCAGGACAGACGTAAAATTATTTCTTAACCAGTTGTTGCATGAGGCAGTTAGTAGCACACCCCCATCCATCAGCATGTATACATCCCCCAGTATTTATGAGTGTTCTGTGTGCACAAACCAGGTATGGGTCTTTCTTAAGCTGTGAGCCTATAGAACCCCCCACAAGGTCACATGAATCAAGGTGAAAAACTGGTGAAGTCACCTCGGGAGGGCCAGTTAGGGTCAGTTCTTGAACTTGCCAGGGGAGGTTTCTTGGAGTCGCCTCAGGGCCAGTATGTTGTCGCACCTTCCACTGAAGGTAGATGGGAGTGACAGACCCAAGATCCTGTCAACCTTGACGGCAGTGGGGGTTGTCAGGATTACTGTGTGGGGTCCTTTCCAACGGGGCTCCAAAGTCTCCTTTTGGTGTCTCAGGACCCAGACTAGACCCCCGGCTGAAACTGATGTGGCTTTACAGGAGGGAGATCGTGGAGGCATCTCGACAAGGGGAAAAGCAGATCTTGAGTTTTCTGCAGGGCCTGGAGGGACTTAAGCAGGTCATGATTAGAAATTTCAGCAAGTATGTCATCCCTTGGTTTAGGGCAGAGGGGTGTGGCCTCCCGAAAACAATTTCACAGGGCGTAAGGCCTTGAGGTAGGGAGAATTACACACACGCATTAAGGCAAAGGGAAGCAGGGCCGTCCAGTCACCGCCAGTTTCTAGGGTCAATTTGGTTAAGGTCTCCTCAAGGATCCCATTCATCCTCTCTACCTGTCCTGAACTCTGGGGGTGATAGGCACAATGTAGTTTCCAATTAATCCCCAGAACAGATGTTACTCCCTGAGAGACTATGGCCATAAAGGCAGGGCCATTATCTGTTCCTAGCATCAACAGAACCCCAAACCTAGGTATGACTTCTTCCAGGAGTTTTTTTTTTTGAAACTAATTGTGCTGTCTCTCTCTTAGCGGGAAATGCCTCAGTCCAACCAGAGAATGTGTCTACGAAAACTAAAAGGTACTTATATCCATATCTGCCGGGCTTAATTTCAGTGAAGTCCAGTTCTCAATGTACTGCAGGCATAGTGCCTCTTTCTCTCTTACCTTGGTGGGCCTTACCAGAGCTGCCTGCATTAGTGGCTTGGCAGGCTTGGCAGGTATGTGTTATTCGTTCAGCAAGCCGGGATAGTTGGGGTATATAGTACCTTGGAGACAGAAGTTCCTGGATTTTTGTTGCTCCCAGATGAGTGGTCTGGTAGATCTGGCTGACGAGCTTCTGTCCCAATTTTTGAGGGAGAATGGGGAGCCCTCCCGAAGTATAGTGTCATCCTTTCTTCTCTTCTAGGTGAGCTCTTCAGGAAGGGTTGGCTTGGGGAGCTGGATAGAATTGATCTCCAGGAGGCTGAGGGCAGCTTCCTTAGCTGCTCGGTGGGCTAGGTTATTGCCTCAGGCTTCCATTGTTTCAGCCCGATGATGTGGAAGGCATCTCGTAGCCACTGGTCACGGGCATTGTGCATCTGGGGCACAGTGAGGGGTGGCGAGTCAGGGGACAGGCTGGCGTCAGGAGGCTCCTCGTCATCTGAGAGGCTGGATCTGGTGGGTAGGAGCTGTCAGAGTGCAGGGACGAGGACAGATCCTGGCACAGGCTCAGGTCTTGGCACAGGTGCTTATAGTCCTGGATTGACTCATACAGACCTCACAGCTGGCACAGCAGCGACATGTCCAGTTGTCGCAGTCCCACCTGTAGGCAACATCTCTTTGTATAGCACCGCTAATGTAGTGTCAAGGTTGACTGGGCAGCGTGGAGCGGCGAGGCCGGCGACAGGGCCTGCGTTGGCAGTGCTAGCGCTGTGGCGGGGTCTGTCCGGAGCATGGGCTGTGTGGCTCAGCCCGTCATGGATGTGGCTATGCTGGCTGTAGACGTGCTCCAGCTCCCGCCACGAGCCCCCGATGGCGTTGAGAAGGCTGCTGAGGCCGCACAGCAGCCCGGCGAGGGAGCAGCCCGCACCGCCTGGCGCCTTGGCTGAGGGCAGCCCATTGCTCTGATATTCCAGATGGTAGGGCTCGTGACCAGAGGACCCGATCTCCGGCTACCACCGCTGCCCCTGTGTACCTGGTGTTGTCCCTGATAAAACTGCTCCCGTCAGTGAACAGAGTGAGATCAGGGTCCCGCAAGGGAACGTCCACAAGATCTTGGCGAAGGCCGTGCTGTTGGCTAAGCACCTCAGTGCAGTCTTGCGATTCGGCCTCAGGTCCAGATCAGGCAGCAGTGTGGCTGGGTTGAGGGCTGAGCTAGAAGTAAACACAACTCAGGGCTGATCTAGTAATAAAGACTGGTAGTGGGTTAGCTGGGCATTGGAAATCCATTTATGAGGTGGGCTACGCAGGACTCCCTTGATGGCATGGGGGGTAGTGATGGTCAGGGGTGTCCCATAGTCAGTTGAGCAGTGGCCGCAACAATTCTAAGGCACCTTGGCCATCCTGAGGCTACTGGGTCTAGCTGTTTAGACAGACAGTCCACCGGCCTTTTCCGTGGGCTGAGTGTCTAAGTAAGGACTCCCTTGGCTATTCTTTTATTTTCATCAATGTTTAGTTGGAAAGGCTTTTCCAGGTTGGGTAATGCTAATGCCGGTGCCTCCAGGAGTGACTTTTTTATAGTCTGGAAAGCCTGTTCTGTTTCTTTAGTCCATATAAAATTCTTTTCCTTTCCTCGGGTCAGCTCGTATAGGGGGCGCATTATCTCTGCAAATCCTGGGATCCAGAGTCGGCAGAACCCAGCGGATCCCAGGAACTCCCTCACCTGCCGCGACATACACGGGGTGGGAATCCCAAGGATAATCTGTTTTCTTGCTTTGGATAGGGAGTGTTGTCCCCCCTTGAGTTGGAAACTCAAGTAAGTCGCCTCCTGGACGTAGACCTGTGTCTTTTTAGCAGAGACTCGATATCCCAATTTCTCCAAGAGAGTTAACAGGGACTTGGTGTCCTTTAAACAAGTGTCTTCATTGGGTGCCCCAAGTAATAAGTCATCTACATATTGTAGAAGGGAAATGTCAGGCCATTGATGCCTGTACTCATGTAAGTCCTGATGAAGGGCCTCATCAAAGATGGTGGGAGAGTTCTTGAACCCTTGTGTCAGGCAGTCCAGGTCAGCTGCCCACTGAAGCCATCTTCTGGGTCCTGCCATTCGAAGGCGAAGAGTGGCTGACTCTGCGGGTTCAGGGGTATACTGAAGAATGTATCCTTTAAATCCAGCACTGAATACACCCGGTGTTCTGGTGACAGAGAGCTCAGGAGAGTGTACGGGTTAGGACTGGTCTGGAGTCCAGCCCTCCTGCCTTCCTCACCGGCAGGAGGGGAGTATTCCAGGGCGACTGGCAGGGCACCAGTATTCCATGTTTTCTGAGTCTTTGAATGTGGGCCCTGATCCCTCTCTTTGCTTCTGTCACAATGGGGTACTGTTGCACCTGAATCGGGCTGGCAGATGGTTTTAAAGTCACTATAACCAGTGGTTGGTGTTTGGCCGATCCTGGGGAGTTGTTTTCAGCCCAAACCTGAGGAATCTCTTTGATCAATTGATCCACTGATATCACGAGGATAGAGCAGGGGCCCCTGTCAGAACCATCATAAAATCTGTATTCTTCCTCTAAAGGGGCTATCACATTGACTTGGGGTGTCAGGTAAGCATGATCCCCAGCAAAGCGGATAGTTGCCTGCATATTTTATAACAAGTCTTTTCCAAGTAAAGAGTACGGGCATTCAGACATTACTATAAAGGAGAGGGAAACAGTCTTAGTTCCCAGATCATTCGTCAGTCCATGAGTAGGCATTAATCCCAGTAGCTCCTCATGCCAGGCTTTTGGTTTCAGTTATGGGTCCTAGGGGTTCAATTAGAACTGAGTTGCTAGCCCCGGTGTCAACCATGAATTCTACTGGCTGTCCCCCTATTTTTAAGGTTACCCTGGGCTCAGGGGCGGGGCCGGTGAGTCCTGACGCCCTCAGACCTCTAGGTTAAGAACCTTTGGAGGGGGCTTTCTTTTGGGGTACTCACCCTTCCAATGTCCAATTTCCTTGTAGTAGGCACACTGGTTTCTCTGCAGGGGAAGCTTTCCTGGCTTCCTCGTCTGATCCGGTTTCTTCTCCCAAGGGCGCAGCGGCACGTGGCCCTGGGCTTCTGCCGGGAGGATTCTGCTTACCTTTTTGGCTTGTTTGTCTTCTGGTAGTTCGTGATTATTGAAGGTTTTCATAGCAATTTCCATCAGCTCGGATGGATTCTTTCCCTCGAATCCTTCTATTTTTTGTATTTTTCTTTTGATGTCAGGGGCTGACTGTCCCACGAAGGCTATGTTAATGGCCCGTTGATTTGGGGGAGACTCAGGGTCAATGGGAGTATATGTACAGTATGTCTCTATCAGTCCTTTCAGAAAGGCTGCTGGGGATTCTGAGGGTTCCTGAATTGCCTGTGTTACTTTAGAAAAATTTGTGGGGCACCCAGCGGCGGCCCGGACACCCCCCATAAGAATCTGGCAGTAGACAGTTAGGCGCTGCTTACCTGCAGTGGTGTTTGGGTCCCAATTTGGGCTGGTCAGGGGAAAAGCGTGGTTAATCTCATCTAAATCACTCGTAAAGTTTCCATCATCTCCCGGCACCTGTTTTCTGGCTAGGGAAACAATCTTAGTCCTCTCCTCAGTGGTAAAGAGGGCTTGGAGAAGCTGCTGTATGTGGTTTCTAAGAGGGGTATCAAGGTAAAAGGAGTATAGGCAAAGAAGGGGTTCCCAGCCTCAGTCATGTGCCCTATAGCTCGCAAGGGGAAAATATGAGGGAGGGTTCTATAAGTGGTTGAAAAGATTGACCTGAGCGGGTATGGGCTGGGCTCTGGAGGTCAGAGGAAGGTGGTGCTGCAGAAGTGGCGGGGGTCGGGGGAGCAGTCGGGACCGGAGGGTCTGCAGGGGCCCTATACAGGCCACGGAGACTGGCTTTGGCTCCCTCAGCCCCGGTGGCGGCAGGAGGAGAAACAAGAACTGGGGGGTAGGGAGGTCGGAGACTCAATCAGAGGAATCGGATGGAGGAAAGGAAGCTGGCGGGGGTTTCAAGGAGCCCTGAACCGCCAGGGTTGTAGGAGGTTGTTTAGGGGGTACATAGGGTTGCAGTCACGCAGGTGGCCGCCTGAGGAGGTCCTGCCAAGCAACAATGTATGCCATGTGGTCAGGGTAACCCGGATCGCCAAAGATGACCTGAAAAACAGGATGGGTTTGTTTAATGTCTAGGGATCCCGTGAGTGGCCATCCAGTACCAAAGGCCGGCCATTCCAGATTACAAAGTGTGCGGAGTTTTCCTGACCGCATCTTGCCGAAGTCTCGGGCTCGTTTCTGGAAATCTGAAAGTGGTTAAGGAATAGGTCTAGGGGTGTTACAGAGGGAGAAGAACATTGCCCCATGGCGGCAAAAGTAACAATCAGGACAAACAACACAATCAAACAGACAACAGAACAAACACAGACCGGTCACGGAAGAAACAAAACAAAAACCAGATGTGGGATTTACAGGCCGCAGAACCAAAAAGGAACCAGCGGTGCCCGCCCAGATGGAGAGCTGAGGCGTCCCTCAGCCTCCGACTCAGAGAGCAATTCTGCGTCCAGATTCTCTCTTAGTGAGTCCCAGAACCAGAGCTCGAGCACAGACAGACAATATCCAGACTCACCGGTGAGGTCAAACCAGATCGGCCGGCCGGAGAGGTCGCTCTTGAAATCCCGGGAGAGCCCCCAAATGTTAGGGTCCGTGATTTTCAAGATGCGACACTGTTACTTTAAAGGTTAAATTTTATTAAAAAATATGCCCAATAGGAAAAATACTGGTGCACCAGGGACGCACCCCAAGCTACACAGAGCAGGGGCGACGACAAGTTTCCTCAGCACCCAGTATTTAAGTCATGAGATTGCAAAGCAGGGAGGGTGAACTGACCTTTACATTGATTGGTTAACTCCTATTAGTTGTAAAATGTGGTCAAGGTCTAGGGGTCACTTGCAGGCTGTCACTTGCAAGGTTGCCCCCAGGCTTGTCTTGTGACAGTGTTTTGTAAGACAAAGGTGAGATTATTCTATGGTATTTTCTGCTATTAAGTTGTTTCCTGGGGCTTTCTTTAATACCTCCAATTTTTACCGCGCCCTTCCTCATGTCAACAGTACCTTCCAGACGTAGCTTATGCATTCAAGCAAGCTTTGGAGGAACTGGTTCTCCCTTGCCTCTTGAGTGTCAGTACTCAATAAATATCCTCATTTAATCACCTCACCTCCTGTCTCAGTACTGGCTTTGTGGACAGGCAGCACAGATCCAAGATTATAGTTGCAACACCACAAGTGGATGCCTTTAACAAAGAAAAGTTCATTACTACACAGGCCAGTAGGCTGAATATCTAAATTCAGGGTGTTGGCTCCAGGGGAAGGCATTCTACCTCTGTTGGCTCTGGATGAAGGTCCTTGGGGAACATCAGTCTTTCTTTGGTCTGACAGCATCTGAGTACAGGAACTTGGTGCTGGTTTCTTGATGGTGTGAGTACCCAACTCTCTGCTTGCTTCTATTTCCTTTTATCTCTTTGTAGATTAAAAGGTGGTACAATCTATACTCAGGGAAACTCCCTTTACATTGGAGCAGGGAGGTTACTTTAGGAAGGTGTTATAGTCTCACTCTAATCCTCTTTAACATAATCTAGTCTATTAATGACAAGCAGAGATTAGAACTGATAGCATAGGAAAATCACTCTGCAGCAAATACCTGAAAACCTAAGTAAAACAGATACAAGTGGCAATCTTGGAATGCTGAGTATCAAATGAAGGGTAAAGAACTATTTCAAACACCAAATGTAAGAAGAAACCAAAGTAAAACAGAACAAGGAGCAACACTTTATAGAAGTCTCCTGTTAACTAACAGAACACAGTGTGGCCATCTTGAAACAGCCGGCAATTACCCTGGACAGGGAGTATGGGAAGGCAACTTCCCAGAGTTCTCAACAGGAGACAGAGAAACAGTCTTTCCACTGCTTACCCTTATGGAGAGCAAGAACCACCCACCCAAAAAAGATCCTGGGAGCACCCACCTCCAGGGTCACAGTACAATCTCCTTCCAGTCCTTCCCTAGCCTCTCCCACCATGTGGCTTTTTTTCTTTCTCCCTCCACCTTCCTTTCTTCTCTTTCTCCGTCTCACCTAACTCCACACATCACCACTCCTCACCTTCCACTAGCCCCTGCTATGCCACAGTAGCTAAGGAGAACCACTGGCACGCTCACCTGTCACCTCAGGTCCACCCCGGCCCCAACTACTGGTTCCTGCCATGCCACCATTTTTTTCCTTCTTTTCATTCTCCCATCTAGTCTCATAAGGCCCTTCTCCTCCCTTCCCATCAGTTCCTGGGTCTACCTTATGGCCTTCATTGTGTCACCATTTTCTCTCTCTCTTTTTTCTATTTCTCACTCCCAGCTAGATCTGTAAGCCACTGCCTCTTCCCACTGGCTTCCACTGTGCCACAATGGCTAGAGAGCCACCAATGCACCAGCCTGATGCCCCAGAGCTGCCCTGCCCTACCTTCAACCATCAGCTCCTGCCATGTTGTCTTTTTTTTCCCCTTTTCTTTCTTCCTCCCATCTGGCCCCATAAGTCACTTCCTCTTCTTTCTCATCAGCCCTAGAATCCACTTTGCCCCAAATCACTGGCCATCACCAGGACTCCATTTTTTTCTTCTCTTAATTTTCTTTCTCTGTCCAACCTAGTTTGCATGCCACTTTCCCCCATTCCTGCCTGCTGCCACCACAGCACCACTGATAGAGTGCCACAGGTGAACCAGCCCACTGTTGCCCCAGATCTGCCCCACTGTCACTAGCCAGCCCCATCCTGCCACCATTTTTTCTTTCTCTTCTTTTTCTCTCCTACCTAGACCCATGAGTCATTTCCCCCAACTTTGGCTGGCCTCAGCTGTACTGCTATGGATAGAGTACCCCAGTGATCGGGCCTGCCGTCACACCAAGCACGCACTGCCCTTCCTCTCCTGCCGTGAGACAGGCTACTGAATGGTGGAACGTCAGCCTGTATCACTCCCCATCGGACACTTGTGCCAGTCTGGCGATGCACTGTAAATGCACACACACTGCTAGACCAACATCAGGAGGCAGATAGTACCCTCCCAATTCTCCCACAGCCATCTGGCCGAGTTAGTGTACAATAAAGGGAGCTTGCTGTGCATGCTGCTTCCCTTTCCAAGCAGATAAGGTGGTGAAAGCCAGTGTACCTGCAGCCAAGGTAACAGCGAAGTACACCCAGCCTGCCTGTTCTCATACACTGAAACAAAATAATCGGAATGAACGTACAACCTATAAGGAAAATCATACCTTAGTGCCTCAGAGACAGCAGACAATATCAGAACATGAAAAAAGCAGAAGACGGCTTCAGTAAATGACAAAAAGGAAGAATCATATCATCTTCCAGTATAAGAAAGGGCAATGAAATTACCTAGTGCGGAATTCAAAAGACTAACACTTAGGGCTCTCCAAGAAATTAGGGAAGAGATCAAGGAAAACATACAGTATCATGGAGACAACACAGATAACCGCCCCCTCCTCCCCCAAAAAAGCAAAATCAAGAAAAATACAGACAAAGCAACAGAAGAATTCAGGAAAATAATACAAGAACACCACAGGATGGGAAGTGCAACCATCTGTCCCATTTGAATTCAACCCGCCAACGTAGGAGACCAGCACACAGGGAGTACAGGAAAGCAGCTGCAGATCTCCCAGCAGGACACAGATCACCCAGTAATGAGTCGTACACACTCTCCTAGTCTCATCCTTCCCTTCCAACCCGCCTTCCTACAGGCTGCAGTCTCCTGGCCAAGAAGAAACTCCTTTGGCCCCGGCAGCTTGGATTCATCCTTCTGACATAGGTCAACTCCGTGAGTGCCATCTGTCTGTAGCTGGTGTTGATTTTTTTCTCTTTCTTCTGGTTTCCTGCACATCCCCCACCACCTTCCCCTCCTTTCTCTTGAACATCTGGCTCTGGGTGCCATCTTTGCCTTGTCTTGAAAGGCTGTGAAGTGTTGCTTGACTGGGAGACTTTTCTTCCAGCCTTTGATGCCACACTGGTAGGACCCTCAGGGCTTTTTTTGTTGTGTGTGCTTTGTTTTGTTTTGCCTGTTTGCTTTCTATTTCTTTTTGTAGTTTGGGAGTCCCTTCTAGCCAACTTATACTGCACAGCTTAGGACTTGTGTCAGTGGGACTCCTGAGGCATTTCTTTCTTTCTTTCTTTTTCCTTCCTGTCTTTCTTAATTCCTTAGTTCTCATTTCTCTACAATTATCTTGTTTTCCTGTCTCTTGAATACCTGACACTGTGTGATATCTATACTCCTATTATCCAGGCTATGCTTTACAGTCTGGGAGATACCTCCCTGAGCTTTGTAATAGCACTGGTGGGACACCTGGGAGCCTTGTTTGTCTTTTCCAGTTTTTCTCCTGTTATTCTTTTCCCTTTCTCTTTTCCTCCATTTATCAGTTTCTCATCTCTCCACTCCAACAGGAAACTCCCTGAGCACTTTTTGTTTTGTCTCTTGTTTCTCTCTTCCTCCTCTCTTCTTTCCCATGCCCATCATAGCACCACTCATCACAGTCTCCTCCCTTTTTCCTGCCTGCTTGCACCATGTACCTAACATAACACACAGAAGCAGCGCAAACACAGCCTACTGGAACCTGCTCAGCACAGATTGACAGCCTGCCCTTTTGGTCCTAGTGCATTCCACAGACCAGCCATGCCAGGTCCTCCCCTTCTGCTGAACCTGCCCTTCTGAATCATAGCTAAGCAAATGGCCTTGCCCACTGGACAAAGAGGTGAAAAACACTGTGACCACAGATGAACAAACAACGAAGAGCACAAAACCCACCTGCTTTGACAAAATCAAATAAAACAAAAAAATCATGATGAAATAAACAGATCTACATTCAATATACAAAGAAAATAATTACTGAATGTCCTCTAAGAGAGAAGACAGTATCAAAACATTAAAATGGAGGACAGGGTGGTTCTAGTAAGTATCCAAAATAAAACATCATATTTCTTTCCAGCAGAAGAAAAGGGACTAAAATTACCTGACAAGGAATTGAAATCTCTACTCTTCAGAGTTATCCAAGAGTTGAAGCAAAAAAGGAGACAAAAATGAGGAAGAAATACACAAATTCATGGAAAAGCCAACAGCTTCATGGAAGAATTCAGAAAAATAATAAGGGAATAAAATGCAAAAATTATCTCACAACTAGAAATCACACAAAAGTAACAATTAGATATCCAAAAGATAAAAAACAAAATTTCCGAAATGGACAGTGTTATAGAAGGGTTGAGAAAGAGGTTTGAAATGATAGAAGATGGGATCGGTGAAATTGAACACAAACATATAGCTACAATTTTGAGAACAAAAAGAAGAAAATTGAAGAAACTTGGAGATTTCTGTGGGGTACAGCCAAAGTCAAAAATTTATGAGTGATCAAAGTTCCAGAGCAGAGAGAAGAAAGAGAGTGCAAATTATTGAAGAATTGCTGACAGAAAATTTCCCTGATATCACGAATGATAGAAAGCTGACTATCCAAGAAGTTCAATGAAACCCATATGGTATAAACCCTAAAAGAAAACCACCGAGGAATATCAAAATGAAACTCACTAAAACAGCACTAGCAGCAGCTCAAGAAAAACAAAAAGTTACAAGTAGAAGAGACACCATAAGACTAAGCTCTGATTATTTGGCAGAAACCATGCAGGCTTGAAGGCAATGGGATGCCATAGATAAAGACTCAAAGGGAAGAAATTGCCAATTAAGAATAATATATCCTGCAAAACTCTCAAATATGATGGTAAAATTGGGACATTTTCAGATAAAAGAAAAAATTAAGAGAATATATAAAAATCAAACCAAACTTACAAGAATTATTAAAGGGAGTTTTTCAGTCTGAGAACAAACAGCAGACCACAGCCTGAATCTAGAACACAAGATTGTCCAGCCAGATATGAGCCCAGGAAATGAACTCTCAAGGGCTATCCAAAACCAAAAAAATTACAACAGGGAACCAGAGAGGTTAATCTGTAAATGAAAGTAACATCAGAACAATAAAAGAGGGAATAACTGGTATAGGTATAGAAGTTTTCTAATGGAATGGTAGGCAAGATAATACCAAGTGATGATAGACTGTTTCAAACCTATGAAGACAATGCGTAAATTTCAAGGTGACCACAAAAAGAAGTACAAACCTACTTGTCAGAACAAAGAATAAAAACATAAAGCTCAAATAAAAAGAAAACTTACAAAAACAAAAGACATGAAAAAGTAATCTATAATCCAAAGGAATTCAGCATAGAAGAGTAAGAGAAACAGAAAATATCAGCACCACTATAAAAAACTATAAAAAGACAGTAATAAATTCATACCAGTCAATAACTATACTGAATGTAAATGGCCTAAATGCATCCATAAGAGATGGAGAGTGACAAAATAGATTAAAAAAAAAAAACTAACAGAATTTATCAATATGCTGTTTATAAAGGACACCTTAGAAACAAAGACACACATTTATTAAAACTTAAAGAATGGAGGAAAATATGTCTGGCAAATTGCTGTCAAAAATGAGCAGGAGTGGCAACACTAGTTTCAGATAACATGGATTTTAAAAGTAAATCCACCAGAAAAGACAAAGAAGGGCACTGTATAATGATTAAAGGGTTGATCCATCATGAAGGCTTAACTGTAATAAACATCTACACACCCAATCATAGGGCTCCAAAATTCATAAAACAAACTGTAACAACAATGAAAAGAGAAACTGACAGTTTCACAGTATTAGTAGACTCCAACACACTACTCTTGGTAATGGAGAGAACATCTAGAAACTCAATAGTGATACAGTTATGGATTGAATTTTCTCCCCCCAAAAATGTGTGTAGCAATTTGGTTGGGCCATGGTTCTCAGTGTAGTGTGGTAATCATCTATTTTGTGATTTTAATTTTTGTATATGTTGTAAATCCTAATGTCTGCCTGTGGTTAATGCGGCAAGATTGGACTATGTTAAAGAGAATGAGGGTTTGATCCTAAGACTCTTGCTAAGGTTACATCTTTGATCTAATACAAAAGGAGTGTCCCTGGGGGTATGTCCTGTACCACCTTTTATCTCTTAGGAGATAAAAAGGAAGAAGAAGCGAGCAGAAAGTTGGGGGACCTCATACCACCAACAAAACAGTGGCAGGAGCAGAGTGCATCATTTGGATCTGACATTTCTATGCTGAGATGCTCTCAAACCAAAGGAAAACTGATGTATCACTAGGAACTTCCTCCAGAGCCAACAGAAACAGAAAGCCTTCCCCTGAATTTGGCACCCTAAATTCAGACTTCTAGCCTACTGGACTGTAAGAGAATAAATTTCTCTTTATTAAAGACATACACTTGTGTTTCTGTTACAGCAGCACTAGATGATTTAAGACAGACACAGAAGAGCTAAAGGGAACAATCAACCAACTTGACCTCATCGACATATATAGAACACTCCACCCAACAGCAGTGAAGTACACATTATTTTCCAACACACATGGAATATTCTTCTGAATAGACCTTATCATAGGCCACAGAGCAACTGTGACAACATCAAAAATATTGAGACAATACGAAGTGTCTTCTCTGACAATAATGGCATCAAAGTAGACATTAACAACAAAAAGAACAAGGGAAAAATAGCAACTACATGGTATCAACGGACTAACACCCTGTTTAAAAACTACTGGATAACAGTAGAAATTAAAAATGGAATAAAAAAAATCCTAGAGATCAATTTCTAGCAATAGATGTACAAATCAAGAAAGAAGAAAAGGACAAATTCAAAACATTAGGTATACAACTCAAACAAATAGAAGCAGAACAGCGAAAGAAGCTCGTAGCCACCAGAAGAAAGGAAATAACAAAGATCAGAGCAGTAGTAAATAAAAGAGAGCGGAGGTGGGGGGAGAAAGAATCAACAAAAACAAAAATAGGTGTTTTTAAAAGGATCAACAAACTACTGGCCAAACTGGTAAAAGAAAAGCATGATATTGACCAAATTGGCAAAAGGAAAATATGAGGGAAAATTCAAATAACTCAAATATGAAATGACATGGGGGACATTACCACAGACCCTACTGAAATTAAGAGGCTCATAACAGAGTATTATTTTGAAAGTATACTCCAAAAAATTTAAGAGGAAATGGGCAAATTTCTAAAAACACGCTACCTACCCAAGTTAACTAAAAATGATACTGAAAATCTGAACAGACCCCAACAATAGACGTGATTGAAAAGGTAATAATAAAAGAAAGACTCCCAGCAACAACAATAAAAGCTCTAACCCAGATGGGGTCAGGGGAGAATTCTACCAAACACTCAGAGAAGAGTGTACACCACTAGTACTCAAACTACTTCTGAACATAGAAAAGGGAGTACTTCCAACTTCATTCTATGAAGCCAGCATAACCCTGATGCCCCAAACAGGTAAGCCAAGCCAAGCCAAGTGCCATCGAGTCGGATCTGGCTCATGGCGTAAAGATGCTGCGAAAAAAGAAAATTACAGACCAGTTATTTATCATGAATATTGATACGAAAGTTCTCAACAAAATTGTAACCAACAGAATACAGCACCGAAGGTCCACTCTTTGGACATGAATGGATTGAACTTGGCAATACAGAGTGACCATATGTTGGATGCACTTTATGGTTCTATACATCTATAGGATGTCATCCTGCTGACCTCTGGCTGGAGGAAGGGGAGTGGATGGAGAGGAGGGGAAAGGAGGCTGTTGGGAGGATGAGACATGTATGGAGCAGAGAGGAATAGTGTGCTGTCACCGGACAGGAAGAGTAGTGGAAGCTACATATAGGTGGGCATGTAAATTTATACAGGAATGTACATTTTCACTCAGTCATATTAAATTAAAAAAAAAAAAGATAATACAGCACACCAAACAGAATTTATACTATGCAAGGATGGTTCAACATGAGAAAATCAATCAATGTAATCCACCACATAAATATAAGGAAAGAAAAATCATGTGATAATGTCAATTGATGCAGAAAAGGCATTTGACAAAGTCCAGCACCAATTCCTGATAAAATCTCAATAAAATAGGTATAGAACGGAAATTTCTCAACATAGTAAAGGACATCTACACAAAACCAACAGCCAAACCATTCTTTTTTTTTTTCTTAATTTTATTGTGTTTGAAGTGAAAGTTTACAATCCAAATCAATCTGCTATATGAGATCCTACACTCAGACCCCTATGTACCTCTGACTTCTTCCCCCAGCACAGCACATTCCTCCCTTCCATCCAATACCATCCAATATTTTGCATCCATTCAACCAAATCCTGTCCCCCACCCTTTCATCTCACCTCCGAACAGGAGCTGCTCAGACAGCCTCATATATACAAGCACTGTCAATTAAATTCACGAATCCCTCTTAGAAAAAGTGCTATATACCTCACTGCTGATTATCACTAGGGTCACCTTCAAAGTACTCATCTTGGGAAGGTAGGCAACAATGCTGGTGCTTAGTCCATCCTTCAAAGAAATTTTGGAACTTTTTTTCTGGAATTGCCATCAGAGCAGTCATCATATTACCCTTGATATCTTAAATGTCATCAAAATGTCTTCCTTTCAGTATTTGCTGTATTTTCCGGTAAAGAAAAAGTCATTGGGAGCCAGATCACATGAGTGGGGGCAGGGGAGGGGGTGTTCCAATACAGTTGTTTGTTTACTGCCTAAAAACTTCCTTACAGACAACTATATAACTAAGTTCATGCGCTTGCCCCCTTGCCACTATGCACAATAGGCATTCCAGAAAGAGCTCCAAAATTACTTTGAGGAGTAGACTAGGTAGTGGCATTGGTGCATAGCTTTCCAAGGGGAGTACTTCAAAGGTGACCATAGCAATATTCAGCAATGAGGTAAATAGCACTTGTAACAATTAAGTTTGTGGACTTAATTGTCAGACCTCGTATATTTAAGCCAAGAAGCATATTCTTTACCAGCTTCACTATGTCTTATAGTCCAGGCCAATCTTTGCCTGAAGAGTTGTCTTCATTACTGATTTAAGGTCTGGGCTAACAGAGAGTCTGGGGGCCATGTCCTCAGGAGACCCTCCAGTCTGATGAACTATCAAGTGTGGTCTTGTAATAGAGTTTTAGTTTTACACACCAATTCTTCTCCTGCTACAACATGAACTTTATGTTGTGTTTTCTGTCAGGGCAGTCACTGGTGCTGGCTGGGCACCATCTAGTTCTTCTGGTCTCTTGCTGATGTAGCCTCTGGATCAAATGGCATCTTCTGTCTGCTGAGCACATATTTTCCTGATGTCTTTCATATTCTTCATTCTCCTCTACTGCAGGCGGATTGGGACCAAGTGAAGCTACTTTGAAGGCTGCTTGATAGCTTTTAAGACCCCAGACACTACTCACCAAAGTGCTATGTAGAACATTTAAAAAAAAAAAAAACCTTTGTTTTGCCAATTAGTCTAGAAGTCCACAGAAACCACAGTCCACTGACCCCTGTCCCTGCGGCTCTGTCTTTCAAAATGTTGGGTTATATTTAGGAAACTTGTTAACTTTTGAGGAAATCCTGGTGATGTAGTGGTGAAGTGCTATGTCTGCTACCCAAAAGATCAGGAGTTCAAATCTGCCAGATGCCCCTTGGAAACTCAATGGAGCAGTTCTATACTGTCCTATAGGGTCGCTATGAGTCAGGATCAGTGGCAGTGGGTTCTGTTCTTTAGTTCTTGATGTAGTCCAGTTACACTGATATCCCTTCTCCTAGGTGCTGTTGCTCCTTTCACCTAACGCAGTTCGTAATCACGATATAATCCATGAATATCCTCTTCTTGTCCTCCCCACTCTTGTAACCATCTAAGATTATTTTCTTCTATGCTTAAACCTTTTCTTAAGTCCTTGTAATAGTGGTCTTATACAATATTTGTCCTTTTGCAACTGACTAATTTCATTCAGGATAATCTTCCAAACGACACCATGCTGTGTTTCCTAAAATCGTCACTGTTCTTTATGTATGGTATTCTACTGTATGAACATACTGTAGTTTGTTTATTCATTCGTTTGTTGATGGGCATCTAGGTTGATTCCATCGCATTGCTACTACGGACAGTGTTGTAATAAACATTGTGCATGTATCTGTTCCTGTGACAGCCCTTATGTCTATAGGTAAGAGCTTAGTGCTGTAATTTTGATATCTTTTTTTGTGTGTGTATTGTAGACAATTCATTTTTTCCATTTAATTATCTGTGCTGAGTCTTTTTTCTATGTATTTTCTTTCTCAATGTTGGTGGTTTTGTACTTGCTGAAACTTCATGTTTTTCTTATTTTTTATTTTGATGCATAAGATTAATAGTTTCCTTTGTGGTTACCTTAATATTTAACCTTATTTTTCTAAATTTTAAAACCAGCATTTATTTATATCACTTTGATTTCTCCATATAAAAGATCTATGACTGTTTTTTCTCTCTCTTTTTTTTTTTTTTGCTATAGTGTTTACATAATGACATCTCTGTTTACCTATTTTCAGTGTTTTGATCATGGTTTGTTTTATGATCCTCCTATTTGGGTTGACACTCATTTGCTGTGTTTTGTGTTCCGGTTTTGGGTTGTTACCTGGTGTTGTGGGTTTTCTAGCCAATGGACTCCCTTTAGTATTTGTTATAGTTTTGGTCTGGTTTTTGCAAATTCCTTAAATTTCTGTTTATCTGGAAATGTCCTAATTTTGTCATCATATTTGAGAGACAATTATTCTGGATACATAATTCTTGGCTGGAAATTATTTTCCTTCAAGGTTTTGTACATGTCATCGCACTGTCTTCTTGCCTGCATGGCTTCTAGTTAATAGTCCTAGTTTAGTCTTATGGATTCTACTTTTTAGGTTATTTTTTGTTTATCTCCAGCCACTTTAAAAGTATCTCCTTACCTTTAGTTTTAGAAGTTTGATTATAATATGCTTGGTGTCTTTCTTTTGGAATCTACCTTGTGTGGTATTAAAAACTCTGGTGACATAGTGGTTAAGTGCTACATGTGCTAACCAAGAGCTCCTTGGAAACTTTATGAGACACTTCTACTGTGACCTTTAGGGTCACTATGAGTCAGAATCAACTTAACAGCAGTGGTATCCTTCTTTTTGGTTTTGTGCAGAATTTAATGAGCATTTAGGATAGGTATCTTCTCATCTTTCATGATCTCAGAGAAGTTTTCTGTTAGCAAGTCTTGGATAATTCTCACTGTGTTTTTCAGTTATTCCCTCCTCCCTCTCATTGTGATATTCCAATCATTCACAGACTATTACTTTTCATAGAGTCCCACATAATTCTTAGTCTTTCTTGATTTTTGAAAATTTCTTTTACCTGAATTTTCTCAAATACGTTACTGTCACACAGTTTATCTCCAGTCTCACTAATTCAAGTTTCCATTGCCTCAGTTCTACTCCTTTGACTTTCTATTGAGCGTCTAATTCTGTAATTTTATTAGTCATTTTTTAATTTCTAATTTTTGCCATTCGATGCTTTCTTGCAGCTTGCTCAATTTGTCATTATGCTCTGCTGCATTTTGCCTCACTTCCTCCTCATGTCTTGAAGAATTCAAAATATTAATGTTTTGTATTCTACCTCCGATAATTCCAGAAAGTTCTCTTCCTCTAGAAAATTTGATTCCTTGTTTTGGGTACTTTCTGAAGAGATCATGGTCTGCCCCTTTAAATGCTTCAATATGGACTACTGTTTCTGAGCCATCAGTAAATTGTTGTTACTAAGGTGTCAAGGTGGTCATTCACCAAGTGTATAGTGTAGGTTCTTGCCTACTGTCCTAGATGAGTAGGGGTGACTGGTATAGGCACAGGTGTCTGGCTGCAGCTTCTGGAAAGGGAGGCTAATAGCCATCCCTGAGTATCTATGAGGTTGGTGTATCCCCTTATGTCTGAATCTAGGTGAAGGAACAGTCTGTATCATGATTTTCCAGCTTAGGGGAGTGGTACAAAATTTTTTATTTCCTCTCCCCCTTCTCTGAATGTGATAAACTAGTTCCCCTCCGAGTCTTGGAGCATGGTTCAGGGTGGGCTTAAGAAGTCTTCCTTACAGCTCAGTTAATGGTGTCAGACTCCAGAGCCAGGTACAGTGTAAAGAAAGGAGGGGGACAATGGTTCAGGGAGGGCTTGAAGAGTTCTACTTTCAGCTCAGTTAGTGACACTGGACTCTAGCTCCAGGAGATGTTCAGAGAAGGAAGGGGAACACTGGGAGAAGGAAGCCATGTCCATATTGAAAAAAGGAGTCAGATCTATGTAGCAGGTTACACTTAGAGATTTAGCTTTCAAGGATCTGGTGCTGTCCCCCACTGGCCCTGGAGCTACAAGTGGATTCTCCAGACAATCACCTCCCTGAGGGGATTGCCCACCAACTCCCATGCAGTGGCCCTGGTTGCCTCTCAGCAGGTCAGGTCCATGGAGTCCTATGTGCTTTTGGTGCTATTCTCCATCCCCTTTTGCTCAGTCCAATTTCCAAACCTTGTCGTCAATGTTCAAGGCTTCTAGGATGTCCTGATTCATTTGTTCTTTTGGGTCTTTGTTGTTAGAGGGCTATGGTAAGCATCTGTTTACTCTATCATCTTGGCCTAGCCTCCCCCGAATCATTCTTGATAGAAAGAGGCTGAGAACATACATTTTCAGAACAAGAACAAGAAAATGATGCCCTTTATTACCACTCCTTTTTAAAATTGTGCTGGAAGTCCTAGCTATGAATAAGTTAAGTTGTCCCTACTTGTGGGTTATATGATACTTTACAAAGAAAACCCAAAAGACTGTGAGAAAATGACTGGAACTAATAGGTTCAGCAGAGAAAAAGGATACAAGATAAACACACAAAAATCAGTTGAATTCTTATATGCTAACACAGAGAACGACAAAAAGGAAATCAAGAAAAGAATTCCATTTTTAATAGTCCCTAAAAAAAATAAATCAACATTTTTGGAATAAATCTTACCAGGGATGTAAAAGATCTATACAGATGTCATAGATTGAATTCTGTCCCCCCCAAAATAAGTGTAGCCATGTGACTGGGCCATGATTCCCAGTATCTTGTGACTGTCCTCCATTTTTTGGTTTTCCTATGCTGTATGTTAAAGGATTAGGGTGGGGCTGTAAATCCTTTCATAGGATCACCTCCTTGCTCCACTGTAAAGGGAGTTTCCCTAGAGTATGGCTTGCCCCACCCTTAACCTTTTCAGTCTGCAAGAGATAAAAGGAAAGAGAAGCAAGCAGAGAATTGGGAACCTCACACCATCAAGAAAGCAGCCCCGGGAGAAGAGTGTGTCCTTCAGACCTGAGGTTCCTGTGCCAAGATGCTCCCTGGATAAAGACTGATGCAATACCGGACTTTCCTCCTGAGCCAACAAGGAGAAAGCCTTCCCCTGGAGTGGACACCCTGAACATGGACTTGTAGCCTACCGGACTATGTAAGAATAAACTTTCCTTTATTAAAGTCATCCACTCTGTGGTATTTCTGTTACAGCAGCCCTAGCTGAATAAAACAACAAAGAAAACAACAACGCAGTACTGCAAGAGACCACAAGAGAGCTACATAAATGGAAAAACATACTGTGCTCATGAACATTGTGAAAATGACATTTCTACCCAAAGTGATTTACAACTACAATGCAATCCTGATCCAAATACCAACAACATTCTTTAAAGAAATGGAAAAACTTATTATTAACTTTAGATGAAAAAGGAAAAAGCCCTGGGTAAGTATAGCACTGTTAAAGAGGAAGAATAAAGTAGGAGGACTTGTATCACCTGACCTCAGCAGCTACTATACAGCTGTGGTAGTCAAAATAGCCTGATACTGGTAAAATGACAGATACATTGATCAATGGAACATAATTGAGAACTCAGATGTAAATCCATCCACTTATGGTCACCTGATCTTTGACAAGGGTCCAGAGTCCATGAAATGGAAAAAAAAACAGTCTTTTAAACCAATGGTGCTGGCAAAACTGTGTGTCCATCAGCAAAAAAATGAAACAGGACCAATAACTCACACCATATACAAAAGCTAATTCAAGATGGATCAAAGACCTAAATGTAAACCTCAAAAGTGTAAAGTTTATAGAAGAAAACAATAGAAATAACACTAGAAGCCCTAACACATGGTATTAAAAAGGTACAAACCATAACCAACAACACACAAACTTCAGAAGATAAGCTAGATAATTGGGATCTTCCAAAAACTAAAACTTAGGCTTATCAGAAGAAGTCACCAAAAGTGTAAAAAGAGAACCTGCAGACTGGGAAAAAATTTTACTGTTATAAATCATAAAAAGTCTATTTAAAATCTACAAGAAAATCCAGTACCTATAAAACAAAAAAGACAAGCAATCCTATTAAATAATGGCAAAGGAAATGAAGAGCTAATTCACCAAAGCTGACATTCAAGTAGCCAACAGACACTTGAGGAAATACACCGACTAGTCATTAGAGAAGTGCAAATCAAAACCACAGTGAGATACCATCTCACCCCAGCATTACTGGCACCAATCACAAAAAACAGTAAGTAATAAATGTTGGAGAGGCTATAGGAAGATCAGAGCCCTTATACACTGCAAGGTGGAAATGCACAATGATACAACCATTTTGGAAAACATTATGAAACTTCCTGAGAAAGCCAGGAATACCACATGATCCTGAAATTTCACTCCTAGGAATATCTCTAGAGAAATAGGAGCTGTCACACAAATGGACATAGGCACATCCATGTTCATTGCAGCATTGTTTATTACAGCAAAAAGTTGGAAACAACCTACACATTCATCTCTGGATGAATGGATAAACTGTGGTACATAGACACACTGGTGTATTATGCAACAATAAAGAACAAACATAAATCAATGAAGCATCTCAGGAAACTGGAAGGTATTATGATGAGTGAAATAAGTCAGTCACAAGAGGGTACATATTGTATAAGATCACTACTGTAAAATCTCACTAAAAGGTTTTCATATAAGAAGAAATAATCTTTGACAGTTACCAGGGAAGGGAGTGTTGGGAATAGGAAAACACTGAATAGAAAACAGACAAGTGGTAACTCTGGTGTAGTATAAGATAGTACAAAATACTGGGGAAGCCAGCACAACTTGTACAAGGAAAGGTTACGGAAACTCTGTAAGACACAGTCAAATTCCCTGAGGGACTAAATTGCTGGGCTGATGTCTGTGAGGAACATGGTTTTGGGGAACAATTAGCTCAATGGGCTGTAACATTGCTTATGTTCTAAATTATGCTTTGGTGAGTAACATCTGGGATCTTCAAATCCCGTAAACAGCTATCATAGATTGAATTGAGTTCCCTCAAAAACATGTGTAGCAATTTTTCTGGTATTGAGGTGTATTCTTCCATTTTGTAAATTATGCCTCTTTGATATTAACAAGGATGGATGGGTGCAGTTGTTTCGGTGAGCAAGGCCTCAATGCATAGGATTGTTTCGTGCCTTGAGGCAGTTTCTCGCGATATGAAGGAAAGTAGCTAGCAGAGAGTTTTAGGGACTTCATACCACCAAGAAGTTGTATTGAAAACTGAGCACATCCTTTGGAAAGGACCAGGGTTCTTGAGCCTCAGAAGATTCCCTTCCAGAGGAAGATTGACAACAAGTACCTTCCTTCAGATCCTCTGGAGGTGACACCGTGAATTTGAACCAGTCTATGACAAAATAACATGTCTCTTTTTAAAGCCGTCACCTTGTGGTGTCTCTGTTATATCAGCACTAGCGACTAAGATAGCAGCCATCTAGGATACTCTACTGGCATCACGCCTTTGGGAGCAAGGAAGACTAAATAAAACTAAAGATACAAGGGAAATGGAGCCCAAAGAAGTACCAGACCACATCTATGATGGCCTCCAGTAGACTGAAACCAGTACAACCAGATGGCACCCAGTGACAACCGCTGATAGTTCTGACAGAGATCGCAAGAGGGGGTACTGGATAGGACAAATATAGGAAAAAATTCTAACTCCAAAAGAAAGACCAGACTTGTTGGCCTGACAGACACCTAAGAAACTGACATTATGGCTCCCAGATATAAGACATAATGAGGGTAAAGAAGCATGTCAGCCACGGGAGCCAGAATTAGAAGGCAGGAAGGGAAAAGAAAGCTGGTAATAGGGAACCCAAAGTTGAAAAGGGAGAGTGGGGTGGGAGTCAAGATGGCGGAGTAAGCACACGTCTCCTTACATCCCTCTGGATACCAAGACCTGAATTGATAATCAAACAGAGCCTTCTGGTCACCTAGTGAGCCTCCAGGACACAACACAGGGCTGTTAATGTGGACTTCATACCACTGAGTGAAAAACTTCCTCTCTTTTGCTGACTCCCGCTCCTGGCTAGCCCTGGTTCTCACAGACTGAAGGTAAATGCACCATTTTGACTTTTTTTTTCTGTGTCTTGGCTGGTGGGTGGAACTGGGTCTTGCCTAGCAGCAAGACTCAGATGAACTGCTGGAGGGACAGGAAGGTGAAATTGCCATATTTTGAAAGCCAGGCTTAGGACTCTGTTCACCTAGGCACTTTGGGCCTGTCTTTTTATCACCGGCACAGCGTGGTTTGTACGGAATCACACAGCCAGTGTGCGGGATGCCATGTTGGATATAGAGATTTTAGTGGGAACTAATCCTTAGCCTGGGAGCCAGCGCCTGCAAACAGGACAGTGCTTCTCTGACAGAAAAGCAGTAATTTACACAGTGTTGCCTACGGTGGGGGCCTGGCAAAAGAGGCAGAGGAATCACTGCCTCTCATCACCTTTACACCCTCTATCTGCTGCCTGTGTGGAGGACGCCATCTTGGATACAGTGGCCACAGCTGGACCTATTTCTTAGCTTGGGAGCCAGAGCCTGTGCACAGGAGAGCGCTTTTCTACCAGAAAAGCAATAGTTTACACAGTGTCACCTAAGGCTGGGCCCTGTCAGCAGAGGCCAACAGGGCAGTAGCATTGCTGTATTCAGAATTAGTTTGTATCATCTGGGGTTGGATATAGAGGTGCTTACTTTGCCAGTAGGGAAGAGGGACCTGTACACTTGAAAACCTGACTGACTTGGGAAGTGGTCGGATACCTTTTGCATTACATTTTAAGACAGCCTAGAGAAACATCTACAGTCCATCCTCGCAGTATCTCTTCCAGCCTCTACTTACTCACATGGGACCCAAAAAGCAACAGACAATTGTGGCATACAAGAAATCACCCATGGCTTCAGAAGGCTCCCAAACAAAACAACCAAGGAGTTTTCCAGATGAAGAAACTTTTACGAAATCATCAGAAAGTGAATACAAAATGATTATATACAGAGCTCTTCTAGACCTTATACAAAATGCAGCAAAACAAAAGGAAAAATTAAACAAGCTGTTCGATCTGATGGAACATCAGTACTCTGAAATCCAACAGATCAAGAACAAAATGAAAGATGTAGAAACTTCCATTCAAAGCCAAGGAAACAGAATGGAACAAATGGAACAAAGAATTTCTGACTTGGAAGAGAGAGCTACTGACACCAGCATCTATGAGCAGAAATCAGAAAAAAGAAACAAGAAAAATTAAGAAGCATTAAGAAGCATGTGGGGCTCTATTAAGAGGAACAACCTTCAATTAATCGGAGTCCCTGAACAGGATGAGACATTTGAGAACACAGAGAGTATCTTTGCTGAGCTGCTGACAGAAAACATCCCAGAAATCAAGAAGGAAGAGAATACAGACGTCTCACATGCATATTGTACACTACCCAATATAGATCTCAAAAGAAAGACTCCAAGACATATTATAATCAAGCTTAACAAACTGAAACATAAGCAGCAACTTTTAAAGGCAGCAAGACTCAAAGCAAAGCTAACATTCAGAGGGAAATCCTGTAGGCTTTTGTCAGATTTGTTAGCAGAAACCACGCTGGCACGGAGACAGTGGCATGACACAATCAAAGCCTTGAAGGAGAAGAACTTCCAACCAAGAATTATATATCCTGCAAAACTATCTTTCAAATATGAAAATGAAATTAAGACATTCTCAGATAAACAGAATCTCAGAGACTGTAAAAACCAAACCCAAACTACAAGAAATACCGAAAGAAATTCTTGGCTTTGGCTTAGAAGAACAAAACCAGTAACTTTATATTTTAGAATGACACATTACTCAGAATTCTACTCATTTAAGGAAGGCTCCAAAGTCAATCACAGATTTATTACCTAAAGAAGCAATCCAGTGATTATCATGAAAACTATGGTGCCATCATATTAAAAAGAGGGATGTACTACAGTTGTTATAGTCCTTCCAGATGGAGAGGAAGATGACAACACTGGTAGTAATTAAAATTGGGTTTATACATACTTTATTAAGGGGGATCATAGGGACAACTGTAAAGCACAACAAAGATGTATCATACCATTTCAAGAAATGTAACACAGGAGTCTCAACAACTACAAAACCAGCTCTGAAAAGGGTGAAAAATCAGCTCACAAAAAAGAAGGTCCCAGAACAGACTAACAAGAACAACAGAGAAGACATCAACACAAAAATAAATATATCACAATGGCAGCACTGAACACATACCTATCAATAATTACACTGAATGTGAATGGACTGAATGCTCCAGTAAAGAGACATCGTGTGACATGTTCGATCAACAGACATGACCCATCCACATGTTGTCTACAAGAAACTCACTTGAGACCTATAGATAGGAACAAACTGAAAATTAAAGGATGGAAGAATATTTATCAAGCTAACAATGAACAAAGAAGAGCAGGGGTGGCAATTCTAATCTCAGACAAAAGCAATTTTAATGTCAAGTCCACCATCGTGGACAAAGATGGACACTGTTTATTGCTGAAAGATTCAGTACACAAGCAAGACCTAACTGTATTAAGTACTTATGCACCTAATATTAGAATACCTAAATACATCGAAGAAATACTGACTACACTCAAAAAAGAGTTAGATCACTCCACAATAATAGTGGGAGACTTCAACACTCCACTCTCAATACTGGACAGATCATCTAGAAAAAAGCTCAGTAAAGATACAGAAGACCTCATTACCACAATTAACCAAGTAAACCTCATCAATATATACAGAACTTTCCACCCATCAGCAAACGACTACACCTTCTTCTCCAGTGCACACAGAACATTCTCCAGAATTGACCATGTGTCAGGACATAATGCAATTCTCAACAAAATCCATACCATTGAATTATTGCAAAGCATCTTCTCAGATCATGAAGCCATAAAAGTCAAAATCAATAGCAGAAAAACATAGATAGGAAGTGGAACTCTTGGAAACTGAACAACATCTTACTCAAAAAAACCATGGGTTATAGAAGAAATCAAGGATGAAATAAAGAAATTCATGGAATCCAATGAGAAGGAAAACCCTTCCTACCAGAACCTATGGGATACAGCCAAAGCAGTGCTCAGAGGTCTGTTTATCTCCATAAATGCATACATCTGGAAGGAAGAAAGAAACCAGATCAAGGAACTAACCCTACAGCTTGAACAAGTAGAGAGAGAACAACAGAGGAACCCCATAGGCACCAGAAGAAAGGAGATCATAAAGATTAGAGCAGAGCTAAATGAATTAGAGAATAGAAAAACAATTGAAAAAATTGAAAAGGCCAAAAGCTGGTATTTTGAAAAGATCAACCAAATTGACAAACCACGGGCTAAACTTACTGAAGAATAGCAGGAAAGGAAACGAACAACTCAAATTAGAAATGAGAGGGGTGTGGTCACAACAGATTCAACAAAAATCGAAAATATCGTAACAGAATACTATGAAAGACTGTACTCTAACAAATTTTCAAACCTGGAGGAAATGTACAAGTTCCTTGATTCACACCACCTACCCAAATTATCAAACGTGAAGCAGAACAACTTAATAAATCCATCACAAAGAAAGAGATTGAAAATGTCATCAAACACTCCCAACCAAAAAAAGCCCAAGCCCAGATGGCTTCACTGCAGAATTCTACCAAGCATTTAGAAAAGAGTTATCTCCAATACTACTGAGACTATCTCATAGTATAGAAAGGGATGGAGTACTGCCAAACTCATTCTATGAAGCCAGCATAACCCTGATACCAAAGCCAGGGAAAGAGAACTACAGACCAGTATCACTCATGAATCTAGATGCAAAAATCTTCAACAAAATTCTTGCCAATAGAATACAACAACATATAAAAAAAAATCATCCACCATTACCAAGTTGGATTCATACCAGAGATGGAAGGCTGGTTCAACATCAGAAAACCAATTAATGTGATTAACTACATAAATAACACAAAAGACAAGAATCACCTGCTTTTGTCCATTGATGCAGAAAAGGCATTTGGTAAAGTCTAACACCCATTCATGCTAAAAACTCTTAGCAAAATAGGCATAGACGGAAAATTCCTCAACGCAATAGGGGCCATTTATACAAAGCCAAATGCCTAAGTCATCCTGAAGGGAGAGAGGCTGAAAGACTTTCTCTTGAGAACAGGAATTGGATAAGGATGGCCACTCTCACCTCTCCTATTCTACATTGTACTAGAAGTTCTAGCCAGAGTAGTTAGACAAGACCAAGAAATAAAGGGCATCTGCATAGGCAAAGAAGAATTCAAAATCTCCCTGTTTGCAGATGATATGATTGTACATGCAGAGAATCCCAAGGAATCTATAAGTAAACTACTCAAACTGATAGAAGAGTTCAGCAAAGTCTCAGGATACAAGATAAACAAAGTAATTCAGTAGAATTTCTTTATACCAACAATGAGACTATTAATGAAGAAATTGTCAAATCAATACCATTTACTATAGCCCCTACAAAGATAAAGTACCTAGGAATTAATCTAACCAGAGAACCAACAGACCTTTACAAAGAGAACTACAAGCCCTTGCTACAAGAAAGTAAGAGAGACTTAGACAAATGGAGAAACCTACCCAGCTCATGGATAGGAAGAATTAACATTGTGAAAATGTCTATTTTACCCAAAGCAATATACTTATATAATCCAATTCCAATACAAGTTCCAGCGTCATTTTTTAATGAGATGGAGAAAAAATCATCAAATTTGTTTGGAAAGGGAAGAAGCCCCAGATAAGTAAGGTACTACTAAAGAAGAAGAACGCACTGGGAGGCCTCTCATTACCCGACCTTAGAACATACTACACTGCCACAGTGGTCAAAACAGCTTGGTACTGGTACAAGAACAGACAGATGGATCAATGGAACAGAATTGAGACCCCAGAGGTGACACCAACTGCCTACGAACAGCTAATATTCAACAAAGGCCCTAAGACATTAAACTGGGGTAAAAATAGTATCTTCAACAAATGGTGCTGGAAAAATTGGATATCCATCTGCAATAATTTGAGACAAGATCCATGTCTTACACTTTATACAAAAACCAACTCCAACTGGATAAAAGACCTAAATATCAAACCTAAAATGATAAAGCTCATCCAAGAAAAAGTAGGAACACCAGTGGAAATTTTAATACACAATGTAGACAGACTTCAAAATCTGTCAAACAAACTACAGTCAACAGAAGAGAAAATAGATAAATGAGAACTATTAAGAATCAAACACTTTTGCTCATCCAAAGACTTTATTAATAGAATTAAAAGAACACCCACAGAGTGGGAAAAAATATTTGGCAACTCTATGTCAGACCGACGCCTGATCTCCATAATCTATAAGATACTACAAAATATCAATAAGAAGAAGATAAATCATCCAGTTAAGCAATGGGCAAAGGAGATGGACAGACATTTCCTGAAGAGGAGATCCAGGCAGCCAAAAAACACATGCGGACGTGCTCACGATCTTTAGTTATTAAAGAGATTCAAATTAAGACTACAATGAGATACCATCTCACCCCAATAAGGTTGGACATGATCTAAGAAACACAAAACAACAAATGCTGGAGATGCTGTGGAGAAAGTGGAACCCTCCTACACTGTTGGTGGGGTTGTAAAATGGTCCAGCCTCTTTGGAAAGCAATCTGGCGCTTCCTTAAAAAAATGGATATAGATATACCATTTAACCCAGTAATTCCACTACTTGGAATATATCCTACAGAGTCAAGGCCTTTCACACCAACGGACACATGCATAAGAATGTTTACCGCAGCACAGTCCACGATAGCAAAATGATGAAATCAACCCAGATGCCCAACAACAGAGGAATGGATAGGTAAACTATGGTATATATACTCACTAGAGCACTACACAATGATGAAAAATAATGATGATTCCAGGAAACATCTCCTAACCTGGTTTCAACTGGAAGACATACTGTTGAGTGAAAGTCATCAGCAACAAAAATAGAAATATTGTATGAGACCCCCATGATATGATCTCAAAAGCAGACTTATGCATAGAAGACAAGACTCTGTGACAGCTGCAAGGGAGGAGAGGGAGGGCGGGCGAGGGGGGGATGGTTTAGATTAGATAGTTGCTAGAAATCTGGTTGGGTGAAATCGGTGATAGCACACAGTAGAAGCAAGAACAATATTAAGTAGACTTCAGTATAATTTGAATACTCCTTCCATCTTAACTGAATATTGTAAGGACAGAGTAGCTGGGGCAGGGGGCTGGGGACCATACTTTTAAGTGAAATTGAGGCCAATTGGCACAACTGGCGTTTTGCTAAGAGGGCTCTGCACCCCACATTGGTGAATGGCATCTGGGGTCTTAAAAGCTGCTAGCTGCCATCTGAAGGCACAGCAAATGGTCCCAACTCAGCAGGAACGGATGCTTACCAAGGACCAAAACGACATGGGGTAAAAACAACCCAGAAGATAGAGAGACCCAAATGAGTGTGTGCCTACATCGTCTTGGGACCAGAAGAAACGGATGGTGCCCGGCCACCACCAGTGATAGCTGCAATGGAGCTCACGAAGTTGAGTCTCATTGGCAACACATGAATAAAAGGGGTGCACCCTGAGATCTCCACTAAAAGACCTCAGTTGATGGTCCAGTGGTTTTGGGGTTCCCCTGGAAGCATGGCCCCTGACCCTGATGCTGCCGTTGTCCATAAATCATAACAAAGGCCCACTGTTCAGACACAAATGGAAGGCACTTGGTGATGCAGCCAGCCAAAGCCAAGTGCCGTCGAGTCGGATCCGACTCATGGCGATGCAGAGTGACCATATGTTGGATGCATTTTATGGTTCTACGCATCCATAGGATATCATCCTGCTGGCCTCTGGTTGGAGGAAAGAGAGTGGGTGGAGAGGAGGGGAAAGGAGAATGTTGGGAGAATGAGACATGTATTTAGCAGACAGGAATAGCATGCTATCACCGGGCAGGGAGAGCAGTGGAAGCTGCATATAGCTGGGCATGTAAATTTATACAATAATGTACATTTTCACTCAGGCATAATAAAAAAAGAAAAATAAAATAAAATTAAGAAAAGAAAAGGGAGAGTATTAACCTGTTGTGGGGTTGTTAACTAATATCATAAAATAATATGTGTACTAACTAATGAGAAACTAGTTTGTTCTGTAAACCTTCATTTAAAAGAAAATTAAAAAGAAAAGAAGAAAGAATAGAACAAAATGTCAAAATAAATACATAATTGGAAATCATACAAAGAAGAACAATTACTAATCCAACAGAGAAACAACAAAATTTGGAAATGGACAACTGAATAAAATGTTTTAGGATCAAATTTGAAACAATGGAAGACATTATCAGTGAGATTGAAGGCAAATCTTTAGATGCCACTTTTTTGGAAGAAACATCAGAGAAAAGAGTGAAGATAACCTAAGAATTATGTAGAACACAGTCAGGAGTAGAAATCTGCATGTGACTGGAATTCCAAAACAAGGCAGAAAATGGACAACATGGAGAAGACTGTTGAAAATTTGTTGGCTGAAAACTTTCTAAATATGATGAAAGGCAAAAAGTTGACTATCCAAGAAATTCGCTGAACTGCATATGTGATCAACACCAAAGGACAGCTACCAGGACCTATCATAATCACACTCTCCAAAAACGAAGACAAAACCCTGAAAGCAGTTTAATAAAAATGAAAAGGGGAAACACTAAGACTAAACTGTGATTACTCCCAAGAAACTATGCAAACAAAAAGGCAGTGGGATGGCATATATATATATATAAACTTGAAAGAAAAAAAAAAAACTACCAACCAAGAGTAATATATCCTGTTTGAGTCTTTCAAATATAAAAGTAAAATCAGGACATTTCCAGATAAATAGAAACTAAGAGAATTCTTAAGAACCAAACCAAACTTACAATAAATATTAAAGGGAGTCCTCCAGCTAGATGATAAACAATATCAGACCACAAACTGAGTCTAGGACACAGAGCAATATCATCTAGATGCCAACTCAGGTAAAGAACTGTCAATAACAAAGCTAAAAGACTTAAAACAGGGAACCAAAGACATCAATTTGTAAATGACGGTAACAACAAAGCAATAAAGGGGAAAATAAATGGTGTGTAAGTATAGAACTTTCAAATAGAGAAGAAGTCAGGGTGATATGAAGTGATAGGAAGATAAAGGTAAATTTCAAGATAACCGCAAATAAAATTAACAAATCTATTCATGCAAAAAAGGAAAAAGACTCAGTAAACACATAACCTATAATAACAGAAGAAATGAAAAGAAAACCCACACACACAAAAAAGGAACTCAGATCAGAAAAGAAGAGGAATAAAGAAAACATCAATACTACAAGAAAGGACACAAAAATATGACAGCAATAAGTTAATACCTATTGATAATGACATGTAAATGGCTTAAATGCATTTATAAAGAGATGAGGATAAATGGCAGAATGAATAAAGCAAAAACACCTACCAATATGGTATCTACAAGGCACACACCTTTGATACAAAGACATAAATATATTAAAAATCAAAGAATGGAAAACATGTCAAGCAAACAGTAACCAAAAAAAGGGACAGAGTGGCAATACTAATCTCAGATGAAATAGATTTTAAGGCAAAATCCACACACAAAAACATTATATAGTGATTGAAGGGAAATTTCATCAAGAAGATATGAACTTAACAAGTATCTACGTATCCAATGACAGGGCTCTAAAACACATTAAAATGTTACATTTTCTCTGATCACAATTCCGTAAGAGTAGAAATCAGTGACAGCAATAGCAAGGAAAAACAAGTCAATACATGGAAACTGAATATCTTGCTTAAAAACACTGGGTAATAGAAGAAATTAAACAGAGCATAAAAAATTCCTAACATCAAACAAGAATGAAAATAGACTCAGCAGGAACGGATGCTCACCGAGGACCAAAATGACATGCGGTAAAGACAACCGAGAAGACAGAGAGACCCAAGAGACCCACAAGAGTGGGTGCCTACATTGACTTGGGACCGGAAGAACCGGATGGTGCCCGGCCACCACCAGTGATAGCCACGATGGAGCTCACAGAGAGTAGTCTCACTGGCAACACAAGAATAAAAAGGGGTGCATCATGAGATCTCCACTAAAAGACCTCAATTGATGGTCCAGCGGTTTTGGGGTTCCTCTGAGAGCATGGCCCCCGGCCCTGATGCTGCCCTTTCCCATAAATTATAACAAAGGTCCGCCCTTTGGACAGGAATGGATTGGACTTGGCAATGCAGAGTGACCATATATTGGAAGCACCTTATGGTTCTATATGTCTATAGGATATCATCTTGCTGACCTCTGGCTGGAGGAAGGGGAGTGGACGGAGAGGAGGGGAAAGGAGGCTGTTGGGAGGATGAGACATGTATGGAGCAGAGAGGAATAGTGTGCAGTCACCGGACAGGAAGAGCAGTGGAAGCTGCATATAGGTGGGCATGTAAATTTATACGGGAATATACATTTTCACTCAGTCATGTTAAATAAAAATTTTAAAAAGAAAGAATGAAAATAGATTGTGTCAAATTCACAGCAAAGGCAGTGTTCAGAGGCCTACAGGAATAAACATACTCATCAAAACAGAAGAAAGGGCCAATATAAAAACATTAACCCTATAACTCAAAAAAAAAAAAGAAAGAAAGAAAGAGAACAGCAAAAGGAGTCCACAGTCACCCTAAGAAAGGGAATAATAAAAATTAGAGAAGAAATAAACGAAATAGAGAACCAAAGAACAATAGAAAAAAATCAACAAGAACAAAAGATGTCAATGTGTGGTGTTATTTTGATGAGTGGTGTTCATTATTGTTGTTGTGTGCCATCACAAGAATGTTGGCACTTGAATTAGAGCAATGAACAAACATTCAATTCCTTGTTAAACTTGTCAAGAGTGGAAGTGAAATCAGGGACATGTTAGTCCAAGTTTATGTGGATAATGCCATGAAGAAAACAGCAGTGTACAAACGGATTATATATTTTTCTGAAGGGAGAGAACGTGTCATTAATGAAGAGAAGTCAGGGAGGCTAATAATGAGCAGAAGCGATGAAAACATTGCAAAAATTTGTTGAGTTGTGTGTCAAAATCATTACTTGACTGTGAGAAGCATAGCAGACCAAGTAAACATCAATAGAGAAGCAGGAAAATCTGAAATGAAAATCTTGGCATGAGGAAAGTGTGTGCAAGAATGGTCCTGAAGAAGGACCACACGCTGACATGAAGACAGGCGTGAGACACTAATACACCAAGGTTATGAAACTTTACCAAGTTGTTTTAACTGTGCTGCCAACACAAGGGTATGGTGGCATGTTTGTGAACTTAATTGGCAGACCTCATATAGGAATCCAGTTGATTTCTGTATGTTGATCTCATATCCTTCTACTCTATTACATCTTTGAATTAGTTCCAGTAGTTCTCCTGTGGAATGAATCATGGAAGTTTTCCATATATAAGTTTATTATCATCTGCAAATAGTGATAGTTTTACTTCTTTCCAATTTGGGTGCTCTTTATTTCTTTTTTTCTTGCCCTATGCCCTAGCTAGGACTCCAGCACAATGTTACATAGAAGTGATAAAGGGCACTTTATCACTGAATGAACAAAAGCAAAGGGGAGTCAAAGTTTGCCAAGACCTTTTGGAGACGCAAGACAATGTTTTAGGTTGTGTTGCCACTGGCAGTGAAACATGCGTGTGTCAATATGACCCTGAAACAAAATTTCAAATTATATGGTAGTAGTCAGCCAATTCGCCATGACAGAAAAGTTCTGTCAGTCCAAATCAAAAGTTAAAATGATGTTGCTAACTTTTTCTGATATCAGAGGGATTATTCATTATGAATTTGTACCAACTAGACAAATAGTCAACCAAGTTTACTATTTGAAAGTGCTAAAAAGGCTGCATAAAAAAGTTAGACAAAAATGACCTGAACTTTTTGCCAACAACTCATGGCTCTTGCATCACAACAGTGTACCAGCTGACATGGCACTGTCTGTGAGGGAGTTTTGAGGCAGTAAACAAATAACTGTATTGGAACACCCTCCCTACTCATCTGATCTGGCCCCTACTGACTTTTTTCTTTACTCAAAGATAGAAGAAATATTGAAATGAAGACATTTTGATGACATTCAGGACATCGAGGGTAATATGATAACAGCTCTGATGGCCATCCGGAAAAAGAGTTCCCTAATTGCTTTGAAGTATGGACTAGGCACTGGCATTGTTGCAGAGCTTCACAAAGGGAATACTTCAAAGGTGACTGTAGTGATAGTCAGCAATGAGGTAAGTAGTGCTTATTCTAGGATGAATTCAGATGGCATAGACTATACTGGATAAATATTAGAATGTTTAAGACCTTTCTCAAGTGGCAAGCTGCTTTAAAGCTGTATAAAATGCCTGAAATTCTACCATTAAGCTTTTTTTTTTTTTTATTTAACATAACTGAGTAAAAATGTACATTCCCGTATAAATTTACATGCCCACCTATATGCAGCTTCCACTGCTCGCCCTGTCTGGTGACAGCACACTATTCCTCTCTGCTCCATGCGTGTCTCATCCTCCCAACAGCCTCCTTTCCCCTCCTCTCCATCCACTCCCCTTCCTCCAGCCAGAGGTCAGCAAGATGATATCCTGTAGATGTATAGAACCATAAAGTGCATCCAATATATGATCACTCTGCATTGCCAAGTCCAATCCATTCCTGTCCAAAGAGTGGACCTTAGTTACAATTTATGGGAAAGGGCAGCATCAGGGCCGGGGGCCATGCTCTCAGAGGAACCCCAAAACCGCTGGACCATCAATTGAGGTCTTTTAGTGGAGATCTCATGATGCACCCCTTTTTATTCTTGTGTTGCCAGTGAAACTCCTCTCTGTGAGCTCCATTGTGGCTATCACTGGTGGTGGCCGGGCACCATCCGGTTCTTCCGGTCCCAAGTCGATGCAGGCACCCACTCTTGTGGGTCTCTCTGTCTTCTCGGTTGTCTTTACCGCATGTCATTTTGGTCCTCGGTGAGCATCCGTTCCTGCTGAGTTGGGACCATTTACTGTGTCCTCGGATGGCAGCTTGGCAGCTTTTAAGACCCCAGATGCCACTCATGAATGTGGGGTGCAGAGAGCTCTCTCATTAAGCTTTTTTTAACAAAAGGTAGGAAAGAGGAAGGCAGCCCTTGAAAATAAAATATTCAGTATAAGATTGTAAGATAAATTAGAAGAACTCTCCAAAACTTGGAGCAAAAACATGAGAGCATCAGCACACACACACACACAGACATACAACCAATATAGAGGGGACCCAGTAAGAAACTTGTAAGAATTCTGAAATGCTCAGAGAAGACTGAAGGGAGGAAGAAATAAATAATACAATGAAATTTTCCAGAACTAAGTGTGTAAGTTTGAAGTCAAAACAAAAAACAAAACCCACTGCCATTGAGTATGTTCTGACTCATAGTGACCCTATCAGGCAGAATAGAACTGCTCCATAGAGTCTCCAAGGAGCACCTGGTGGATTTGAACAACCAACATTTTAGTTAGCAGACATAGCACTTAACCACTGCACCAAAGAACTTGTACAGAGGTGCTTAAGAAGACAGGCCTGGTGATGTAATTGTGAAAGGTCATAGCCTTGAAAACTGTTGAAATTAGTTCTACTTTGCACACATGGTGTCACTATGAGTTGGAATGGACTTCAATCAACAGCAGCTAACAACAACAACAATGCTCATTGGAGGTGGTGTGAGTCGGGGGCTGATGGAGGATATGGATAGAATAATACTCCCTCCTGCCCCTCCCAAGAAATTTCGTTTGGCATTGTTGCTGTTATATAGCCACTAAATTGCAAAACAGGATTTACTTCCTTAGTGAGTTTTGATATCAAACTCATCTTTTTTAAACCATTGTGTTTGCTTTTTAAAAAATTTATTAAGAAAAATTTAAATAATCAGAAAAGTTGAAAGAATAGTACAATAACACATCCATCAACAACTGTTAACATTTTCTCCACTTGTTACTTTCGGGTGACATCAAGTCAGCTCGAGCTCATATCATCCTAAAAATAAATCAAAGAAGTGCTATATCATCCTCACAATCGTTGCTATGTTTGAGCCCAGTGCTAAGCATCCTCAGTCCATTTCACTGAGGCTCTCTGTCTTTTCCACTGACTCTCTAGCAAGCATGGTGTCTTTTTCTAGTGACTGGTTCCTCCTAATGACATGTCCAAAGCGAGTGAGCTGAAGTCTCACTCGCACTGTTCTCAGTTCTAAGGAGCATTCTGACTATACTTCCTCCAAGACAAAGGCGCTCTTTTTTTCTGGCAGTCCATGGCATATTCAATATTTTTTTTTGCCAACACCACAACTCAAATGTATTAATTTTTTGGTCTTCCTTTTTCATGGTTCAACTTTTGCTGTATGTCATCTGATTTCTTGGCTGCTCTTCCATGGCTGTTGATTGCTGATCCGAGAGGATTAAAATCTTAGACAACCTCAATTTCTTTGCAGTTTATCATGATGTTGTTTATTGATCCAGTGACAAGGATTTTCATTTTCTTTTAATTTTATTTTTGGTGAGTATATGCACAGCAAAACCTGCTCTCATTTTGGTTTTTAGATATTTCAGTGACACTGGCTAAATTCCTCACATTCTCATATTCCTTTTCTAATTGATTCACTGCCTGTTACAGACTGAGTCATATCTCCTCAATACATGTGTTGGCTTGGCAGGATTATGATTCCCAATACTGTACGTTGTTCACCATTTTATGATCTTATGTGATTATCCTATCCTATGTATTGTAAATTCTACCCTCTATAGTTAATAAGGAAAGGTTAGGAGCAGTTATGTTAATGAGGCAGTACTTAATCTACAGAGTTAGGTTGTGTCTTGAGTCCATTTCTTGTAAGATATAAAAGAACTAAGCAGAGAAGAGAGGGATCTCACACCACCAAGAAAGAAGAGCCAGGAGCAGAGCATGTCTTCTCACCCAGGGTCTCCTTGCTGAGAAGATCATAGGCTGCAGGTGGGTGGTAGTGTGATGACAAAGATCTTCCCCCTGAATTGACAGAGAAAGAAAGCCTTATTTGCAAGCTGCCCTTAATTTGGACTTCTAGCTTCCCAGTCTTTGAGAAAATAAATTTCTCTTTGTTAAAGCCATCTACTTGTGATATTCCCCTTATAGAAGCACTAGATAGCTAAGATGTTTCCACTTATGTAATATCCTTGACCTCCAGTCTTATTATCTATGTTTTAAAAGAGCTGTTAACCCTTTGGTCTTACACAAATAATTTTTCAGTAAATAGCACATTGCTTAAGGGTGACAATCTCAACTCTTTGGGCTAAACTGTTAGTTTAAAGTTTCAGGGACACTTCCAGGCTCAACAGACCTGATAAACCTAGATTCTTTGGGAATCTGAAGTTCTAATTAACATTTTTCCCCCTTTAATAAGGAATTCTTTATTACATTGCTGATTAGGACATTAAGTAATAGTAGCCAAGCACCACCCAGTTCTTCTGGTCTCAAGATGGCAGTTAGTCCTGCAGACCAGTTCCTTCTCTGATTTGGGGATTTTCTTCTTTCTTTCATGTTTCAGACAAATAAAGACCAATGACTGTATCTTAGATGGTTTGTTTTCTTTATGTTCAAGTGTAATCCATACTGTAGCTGTAATCTTTTGCTTTCATCACAAAGTGCTTCAAGTTACTTTATTTTTGGCAAGCAAGATTGTATCATCTTCATATCTTCAGCTGTTAACGAATGTTCCTGTACTCCTAAAGCCCTGTTTGTCTCCATACAGCCCAGCTTCTTGGATTATTTGTTCACCATATGGATTAAATAAGTATGGTGAGAGACTACAATCTTGCCTCCTACCTTTTCCAGTTTTAAAATATAGTATCCCCTTGTTCTGTTTGACTGCCACTTGATCCATGTACAGGGTCCAATAAGCACAATTAAGTGTTCTGGAATTTCCATTCTTTGCAGTGTTATCCATAATTTGTCACAATCCACATAATCAAATGCCTTTGTGTAGTCAATAAAATACAGACAAACATCTTTCTGGTATGCTTTGCTTTTGGCCAAGATCCATTTGCCATCAGCAATGTTTTTTGTAGTTCCATGTTGTGGTGGTTAACAATATGTGGCAATTTGTCAGTGGTATGGCAGACATTCCGTGGTCATCCTCCCTTTGTAATCTGGTGTGCACACCATCAGCTGGAAGGTAAGTGTTTCCTTGAGGGTATGGGCTGCATCTAATACATGCATATTCTGACATCACTCGGGCTCTCTCTCAGCCCTGCATTTGTCTCATCATCCTCTGACCTCTGGTTCTTTTTCTAAATCATCTTCTCACATACCTTTTTGTCTTTTTAATAGCATTGACTTTTAAAATTGACCAGGCTGTTATTGGAACTCTGGTGGCACAGTGGTTAAGAGCTTGATCAATAACCAAAAGGTCAGCAGTTTGAATCCACCCACCAGTCCTCAGAAACACTACAGGGAAGTTCTACTCTTTTCTGTAAGACTGTTCTGAGTTGGAATCGACAGGATGGTAACAGGCTTAAGTTGCTGTATTATAGAAGGTGGAGCTGTGTGATTGTTTACCGGTGGTGTTAGCATTCTTCTTTATTCTCCTGGAAATCATATCTAAATATTTCATTAGATTCAATTTGAAGACTTTTGGCAAAAACACTTTGAAGGGGATTTGATCACTTCATATTACACCACATCAGGAGGCACATTTGTTATGTTATTAACGGTGCTAGGTTTGAATGCTTAATTAAGGTGATAATTGCCAGATCCGTCCATTGTAAGTGTATATGTGTTGGAAAACAATTCTGCATGGATCTCTTGCTTTTCTGCACAAGTTGTGGGTGAGGCATTGGCTGCACTTTTCATTTGGGACAATCTTTTCACCACTATTTGGATAGCAAATATTCTTGGAAGATAGAGGTTGCACCTTCCTCCCACCAGAGCAAAAGGCAGCTTTACTGGCAGCCTTCAAAAATAGAGATAGTGTCTCCCCCTGGAGCAAAGGGCAGGCATGCTTACTACCCAACATCGTAAAAGCAATATCTCCATCCAGAGCAAAGGGCAGGCATGTGTAAAACCACATCATAAAAGATTAAACCCTCTGCTGTTTGTATGTTCCCACTCATGGGAATCCTACAGCAGATGTCTAGATAATAAATCTTTATGGAGTCACACTTTATCCTAGAGAGTGGCTCATGGGTTCATAAAATTCTGTAAAGTCAAGGTTCCTTCCCTGTTATCCAACTCACTCAGTGTGTAGGTATCACTTGGCACTCTTTAGATTGCCCTGTGGGTACACTTGTGCTCTGGGTACTGCTATTGCCGTGAGTAATCAGCAGTCACTGAGTCGAGTCTTGGGTTTTTCATCAGCTTCCATGACACCGTAGCCAGCTAACTTGACAGCCTTCAAATAAGGTAACTTCTCAGACCCTGTATCATTCTTGACAATATGTTTCCCTTTACAATTATCACATCATGTGCAGGATAATACTTTGGCACCTCGTGAATATCTCGTGCCCTGACAATATTTAATGGTTTTAGCATCCATTTATAATCCTTCAATGAATCTACTAAATTATTGTCAGATGCCATTGAGTTGACTCATGGAGACTTTGTGTATGTCAGAATCAAGCTGTGTTCTGTAGGGTTTTCTGTTTTGTAATTTATTTTTTGTTGTTGACAACATACATAGCAAAATAGAGAGCTGCCAGTTAAGTTCACAAACTCATCCTAAAAACAGTGCTAAACATCTCATTGATGAATATCACTATGGTCACCTTCAAAGTATCCCTTGGGAAGCTATGCACTCACACCAGTGCCTAGCCCACCCTTCAAAGCACCTTTGGAACTCTTTTTCTGGAATGGCTATCAGAGCTGTTGTCATATTACCCTTGGTGTCCTGAACCTCATTCGTTTATCTTCTGATAAAAAAAATGTCACTGCAGGCCAGATAAGGTGGACTGTAAAAACCTTCCTAAGGCCACCTCCCTGCTCCAGTGTAAAGAGAATTTCCCTGGAGTGTGACTTGCACTATCTTTTATCCTTTCATGTTACAAGAGATGAAAGGAAAGAGAGGCAAATCGAGAGCTGGAAACCTCATACCATCAAGAAAGCAGCACCAGGAGTGGAGCACATCCTTTAGACCTGAGTTTCCTGCTCCAAGATGCTCCTTGATCAAAGATTGATGCAACACGACAACTTTTCTCCAAAGCCAAGAAACAGGGAAAGTGTTCCTCTGGAGCAGACACCCTGAATTTGAACTTGTAGCCTACTGGACTGGGTAAGAATAGACTTTTTTTTTGCTAAGCTGTCTACTTTGTGGTATTTCTGTTACAGCTGTAACAGTGAGTTTGGGTTTCTTCTTACACTAAAAACCTTGGTTCTTTACCCTACACTATATATAAATTATTCTGAAAATCAAAATGCTACAATTGCTACTGAAAATAAAAGTACAGAATGAAGTTTAAGGAGTCTCTGAAATTCCTTTTGTCCTTAGAATGTATAATACTGAGATGTACATTCAGAATACTATATTCGAAAACCCATTTGAAGTTCTCATTTCTGTGTGGTTATTTTAACAATTTGATACACAGTTTGGCTAATTTGTTTCAGTCAGTTCTTAGTTTGAGAGTTTTTGTTTTTGTTTTAAAATATGTAAAACACGTACATTGAAACCAAAAACTCTATCAAAAGATATACTCAGAAAAGCCTCACTTTTACCCTGTCTCTTATATCCCACCCTAGAAGTTTCTCATGTGTTCTTTCAGTGTTATTGTACGTAAAATAAACATATATCTATATTTGTGTATCAATATTGCTGTATTTATCTTCTTATTTCTTCCGTTCCTTACACAAAATGTAGCAGTACTGGTACTCTGAAGTACTTCATTTAAAGGTGTATGGCCTCCCCTTTTCTTTTTTTAATTGTGGTAAAAATATACACACCGAAACATTCTTTAGCACAACTTCTCATTACAATTCAATAACATTGATTAATTTTTTTATGCTATGCCTTAAGTATACTTTTCCAAAATATCCTACCACCAACAACATAACCTAAATGACTCCAAATAAAAGCATCCCCTTCCCCTCTCCCTTCCTTCCAAATTTATACTCTTATGTTTAAAATGACTCATTTTCTAGTTTTAAAATCTGCAGATACTAATCATAATAACCAACTGCACATGAATTTAAAAGATTGTTGACTGTAAATGACAATATATGGAAACATTTAATAATAAGGTGACATTGAAGGATGCTCATTGTGAAAGTTTAATACTTTGTCATTCCTGTTCTCCCATTCTGCCTGGAAGACTTTACAAGCCTGTGTGCCCCCATAACTTTGCTCATAAACCAGTTTAGCATTCATTTCATTGTTCTATATAGATATTTACATGCATGTTTTCCTAATAGTTTATGAGATATGAGAGCTGGGATTGTGTCCCTTCCCTCTTTGTATTTCAAAAAGTATGTTGCAGTGAAAAGTTCATTGTAGGATGTGGGGCCAAGGTGGTGGAGTTGTCAAATGCTTCCTGTTGTCCCTGTTGCCACAAAGACCTGAAAACAACAAGTGAACCGACTTTATATATATATAAAATCTGTATCTGCATATATACAACTTATATATATGCATAAAATCAATTCACTTATCTTTTCAGGTCTTTGTATATATGGAAACCCTGGTGGCCTACTGGTTAAGAGTTATGTCTGCTAACCAGCTGACTGAAAGGTTGGCAGTTCAAATCCTCCAGGCATTCTTTGGAAACTCCATGGAGCAGTTCTACTCTGCCTTATAGGGTAGCTATGACTCAGAACCGACTCAACAGCAGTGCGTTTTATATATAGATAGATAGATAGACAGATAGATAGATAGATACACACACACACACAACCAGAATTCTCCTTGGAAGCAAGGATGGTGGGATTGCATTTACAGACTTTGGAGTTGTTGTCAGGAGAGATCAACCCCTGGAGAAGGATATTATGTTTGGTAAAGTAGAGTGTTAGTGAAAAAGAAGACCCTCAAGGAGATGGATTGACACAGTAGCTGCAACGATGGACTTAAGCATAAAAGTGATTGTGGGCATGGTGCAGGACTGGGCAATGTTTTGTTTTGTTGTGCATTGGGTCACTGTGAATCAGAATTGACTTGAAAGCACCTAACAACAACAACATGGTGCAGAGCAGCAAAGAGTTGCCGGATCTGACCTGGTGGGAAACAGCACCACACAGGTTGGATTCGCAGGCACAAGTGTGGTGAGGCAATCCACAGATTCCAGACAGGCTTTCCACATTGGGAGAGACCTAGCAGCGGAGAGTCTAATCATGCCTCCAGAACCAGGAAAAAGTGGCATTCAGCTGGCAAAAGCTAACTGCCTGATTCTATCCTACCACATGGATCAAAAAATATTCCTCAGGAAACTTAAAAGCCTGTGAGCCTGGGTCTCATCCCATCAGGAGCAAGTAGAATGAAGAAAACTAAAGGTGTAAGAGAAAGATTAGTCCAGTGGACTAATGGCCTGCATCTACAATGGCCTCCAGCAGACTGAGTCCAGTATAACTAGATGGTACCCAGCTACCAGCACTGACTGCTCTGGCAGAGATCACAATAGAGGGTATAGTCAGAGCCGGAGAAAGATGTAGAACAAAATTCTAGCTCAAAACAAAAGACCAGCCTTGCTAGTCTGACAGAGACTGAAGAAACCCTGAGAGCGTGTCCCCCGGAAATTCTTTCAGCTCAGTAATGACAACACTCTTAAGGGTCACCCTTCAGCCAAATACTGGACAGGCGTGTGAAACAAAACAAGACTAAGAGGTCACGACAGCACAGGGCAAGAAGTAAAAGGCAAGAGGGGACAGGGAAGCTGGTAACGGGAGCCCAAGACGGAGAAAGGAGTGTTGGCATGTGGGGTTGTTAACCGGTGTCATCAAACAGTGTGCGTGCTACTGTCTAATGAGCAACTAGTTTGTTCTGTAAACTTTCATCAAAAGTGCAACGAAAGAAAAAAAATGCCACTTTGGGAAAAACCTCTTTCTCAATTACCTGCCCTGTGCCTGCTTTGCTCTTGGCCCAAGCTGAGAGAGATTGCTGCTTTCCCTGTGCCTGAAGCAGGACCCAGAATGCACCCTGAACCAGCCTCTCAGCCTTGAAGAGGGGAAAAATTAACAAACACGGAAAAAATAATCTGCCAGCACCCTAAGCCAGGAATTCAGGGCAGTAACAGTTCTTTTGCCTAGAAACAGGTAAAAGGGGATCATAGATTTTGAATATCTTTCACCACTGCCTAGACCTGTGTGGACTTGTTTCAGTATCATAGGCCTTCATTAACACAGCACAACAGGGTATATACCTGAAGTCTAACCTTAACTGTTTCAGCCGTATGGTGGAGAGGCAGATTCATGACATTTGACACTGCTCTTCCTATTAACCAGGGTCCTCACCTACCCACAGCAGGGGCCTGAGGACTAGTGGCTCCACCCACAACCACCTAGACACCTGCAACAGCCAACAGCACTGGCTGCAAAACCCACCCAACCCACATACTCTAGGCAACAGGGACATGCCTTCCCCCGTGACACTCAGGGATGGATGTTTGAACCCTGCTTTGCTCAGTGCATGACCCCTACTGCAACAAGATACGTGTGCCTACACCAATCACCCTTCTCCGTCTAGGACTGTGCATCAGAACCTGCCTCGCATACTAGGAGACTGACTAGATACCTGAGCTGAATTCATACAAGAAAATGAAATGGACTCCTGGGCTTAAACAGCTAGTGACAGCTTTAACTACCCAGTGACAGGATGTTAGAATCAGGAAATCTTTAGGATGAAGAAAACTTCCTTTAGTCTATTGGATGTAGAATACAAAAGATTAATATACAGAATTATTCAAGAGTTAGAAAGGAGATGAGGCAAAATGCAGACAAGCCAAGAAAGACACAGACAAAGCAATAGAACTTAAGAAGTTTAGAGAATAACACAATAATAGTCCATGAGAATCCATAGAGACAGAAAATTAACAGTAAATTTTCAGAATTAGACAACTCAATAGAAAGTCACAGGAGGAGAACTGAGACAATGAAATTCAGAATTAGTGAGACTGAAGATACAGCACTTGACACTAACATATTTCAGGAAAAATTAGATTAAAAGAATTTAAAAAATGAAGAAACCCTAGGAATTCTATGAGACTCTCAAGAAGAATAATCTATAAGTAACTGGAGTACAAGAATAGGAGGAGGAGGATAACAGAAAATAAGGAGACAATTGTTGAAGATTTGTTGACAGAAATCTTCCCTGATAATGTGAAAGATGAGAAGGTATCTATCCAAGATGCTCATTGAACTTCACACAAGCTAGATCTCAAAAGAAAGTCACCAAGACATGTGATAATCAACCTTTTCAAAACTAAAGAAAGAATTTTAAGAGTGATTAGGGTTAGATAAAAAATTATTTACAGAGGAGAGTCGATAAAACAAGCTCAGACAACTCAGCAGAAACCATACAGGCAAGAAGGCAATGGAATCACACATAGAAAGATTTAATGGGAAAAAAACTGCCAACCAAGAATTATATATCAAGTAACACTGTCTCTCAAATATGCTGGTGAAATTAGGATATTTTCAGATGAAAAGAACTTGAGGAAATTTGCAAAAACAATATCAAGATTACAAGAAATACTAAAGGAGTCATTTGGTTAGAAAATCAATAACATCAGGTAACAACCAAATACTAGAATACAGGACAGAGCAACCAGTTATCAATCCATGTAAGAATATCACAATAATGAATCAAAGCTAAAACAATGAAAATAGGGAAACAGTGATATCATTATGTAAAAGATGACAACACTAAAACTTCGTTGACTTTGGAATCTTGACTCTCCCACCTCCCAACTGCCTGATTTGGGTATACTGCTAAACTGAAGCTGTAGATTCAGTTTTCTCATCTATAAAATGAGAATAATGTCTTACAGGACTGTTGATAACACTTGGTGAAATAATGTTAGTGAAGTGTTCAGTGCATGGCCCAACTATGCTCTGAACGAACATTCAGAGCCACTTGGCTACCATTTTGTTGTCTCTAGATTCAGCTTCTATTTCTTTTAGCCACCATCAAGCCTTTTGATAAATTTTACATATTTATTAGTTCATTTTCTGTGTTCCAATGAGCTAATTTTCTAGTGATATCCTTGTACTTCCAATAGATGTTCTTGCTTCCTACGTCACAGCATAACTGGAGTCAGTGAAAGGAGTACGTTGGGGGCACCTGTTTCACAGTTCCAGAGAGTGACATTCCTGCAGCCCATAATGTGACTGGTGTCCCCTGGAGCTGTGAACCTGAGCAGCTCTACTTTTTTCTTTTTAATATTTATTGTAATCACAATAAATTTTGCAGTCTACTCAATTTGCCTTATTGTAATCACAATAAATTTTGCAGTCTACTCAATTTGGCTTATAAAATCACAGACACACCTCTGTGCAACTCTAGCTGCTCTCCCAACCCTGTGACAGCACACTCCTCTTTTCCACTCTATGTTTCCCATATTCATTTAACCAACTCCTGTCCGCTCCTCTCCAGCCTCCCATCTCACCTCCAGAGGGAGCTGCCCCAACAATCTCATGTATATGTGTGATCGAAGAAGCACACACTTCACCAGTAGCTCTCTATGTCTTATAGTCCAGTTTTATTTTTGCCAGAGGAGTTGGCTTCAGCTGGGTCAGCTCTGGGCTAGCACTGAATCCAGGAGGGCATGTCTTTAGGGGAACCTCCAGGATATGGGTTCACCTATTCTGGTCTTTCAATAGAGTAAGATCTGCACTCCCATTTTTCTCATGCTATGTCAGGAGCTCTACATTATGTTCCCTGTCAGATCAGTCACTGGTAGTGGTCAGGCACCATCTAGTTCTTCTGGTCCCATGATGATGTAGTTTCCCCATCATTTGGGCCCTTCTGTCTCCTAAACTCATAGTTTCCTCATGTCTTTGATGCCCTTTGTTCTCCTCTGTTCCAGGTGGGTTGGGTCCAGTTGACACTCCTTAGATGGCAGCTTCCTAGTTTTAAAGTCCCCAGACAAAATGGGATGTAGAACATTTTGCCAGCCTTATTGGGTGAGATGGTAACTCATTGTAGTTTTGATTTGGATTTCTCTAATGGCTAGTGATAGCGAGCATTTCTTGACGCATCTGTTAGCCGCTTGAATGTCTTCTTTGGTGAAGTGCCTGTTTGTATCCTTTGCCCATTTTTAAATTGGGTTATTTGTCTTTTCTTGTTGAGGTTTTGAACTACCTTGTAGATTATGGAGACCAGATGCCAGTCAGATTCGTGGTTGCCAAATTCCCCCCACCCCCAGCCTGTAAGTAGTCTTGTTACTCACTTGGTAAAGTCTCTGGGTGATTAAAAATGTTTGACTTTTAGAAGTTCCCTTTTATTGATTTTTCTTTTCTGGTGTTTCTGTATTGTTTGTAATATTCGGTAGTCTGTTTATGCCATGTATTAGGATTCCCAACATTGTAGTTATTTTTTCTTTCATGATTTTTATTGTTTTAAATTTTGTATTTAGGTCTTCGACACATTTTTAGTTAGTTTTTATGTATGGTGTGAGATATGTGCTTAGTATCTATAGTCCACTTTGGGAAGAATAGACATTTTCATGATGTTGAGCAGTCCTATTCATGAACAACGTAATTTTCTCCACTTATGTAGGTCTCTTTTGGTAGAGTCTTTTAATTTTGTTTATATAGGTCTTTTACATCTCTGGTTAGATTTATTCTTAAGTATTTTATCTTTTGGGGAGGCTGTTGTGAATGGTATTGATTTGGTGATTTCCTCTTAGATGATCTGTTTGTTAGTGTAAAGGAATCCAGCTGATTTATTTACGTTTATCTTCTGATACTTTGTTGAATTCTTGTATTAGTTCCAGTAGTTTTTTGTGTGTGTGGATTTTTGAGGGTTTTCTGTGTGGAAGATCATATCATCTACATATAGGGATACTTTTACTACTTCTTTACCAGTGTGGATGCTGTTTATTTCTTTGTCTTGTATGATTACTCTGGCTAGAACCTCCAAAACAATGTTGATTAGAAGTGGTGATGATAAATATCCTTGTCTGGTTCTTGTTCTCAAGGGGAATGCTTTCAGAATCTCTCCATTTAGGATGATGTTGGCTGTTGGCTTTGCATGGAAGCCCCTTACTATGCTGAGGAATTTCCCTTCCATTCCTATTCAGTTGAGAGTTTTTTTTTTTAACATGAATGGGTTGACTATGTTGTTGAATTCTACTAGCTAGAATTTTGTTGAGGAATTTTGCAAGCTGTGGTTCAATTTATATATGCTTCATTTTTTTACCCTTGCTTTCTCTGCTGTTGATTTAAACTTTTACGACTTTATGGTCTGAGAAGAGGCTTTGCAATATTTCAGTGCTTTGGATTTTGTTAAGACTTACTTTATGGCCTACTATGTGGTCTATTCTGAAGATTGTTCCATGTGCATTAGAAAAAAAGGTATACTTGTGTATATATGTCTATGTATATGTCTAAGTTCATGAGAGACATTGGTCTATAATTTTCCTTTTTTATGCTACCTTTACGTCATGAGTCAGATCTGACTTGATGGCACTTGGCTTGGACCAAGTTTTGGTATCATGGTTATGCTAGCTTCATAGAATGAACTTGGGAGTATTCTATCCTTTTCTATACTGTGAAATACCTTTAGTAACAGTAGTGTTAATATTTCTCTAAAAGTTTGGTAGAATTCTCCAGTGAAGCCATCTGGATTAGAACATTTTTGGTTGAGACTTTTAAAATTACTTTTTTAATCTCCTCTTTTGTGATGGGTTTATTAAGTTGTTCTACTTCTGTTTGTATTAGTTTTGGTAGGTAGCATATTTCTAGAAATTTGTCCATTTCCTCTAGCTTTTTAATTTATACCAGTACAATTTTTTTATAGCATTCTGTTGTGATTTTTAGATTTCAGTTGGATCTGTTATGACTTTGCCCATCTCATTTCTTATTGGAGCTATTTGTTTCTTCTCCTGTTTTCTTTTGTCAGTTTGGCCAGCGCTTTATCAATTTTGTTGTTTTTTTCAAAAGCCAGCTTTTGGTCTTGTTAACTCTTTCAGTTGTTTTTCAAGTCTCTAGTTCATTTAGTTCTGCTCTAATTTTTATTATTTGTTCTCTTCTATTTGCGGTGTTCTTTTGTTGCTCTCTTTCTACTTGTTAAATTTGTATGGGTAATTCTTTGATTTGGGACCTTTCTTCTTCTTAGATGTGTGCATTTACTGAGATAAATTGACCTCTGAGTGCTGCTTTTGCTGTATCCCATAGGTTCTGATTCATGTGTTTTCATTCTCATTTGTTCCTATGAATTTCTTTATTCCATCCTGAATTTTTCCTATAACCCAGAAGTTTTTGAGCAAGCTGTGGTTCAATTTATATATGCTTCATTTTTTTACCCTTGCTTTCTCTGCTGTTGATTTAAACTTTTACGACTTTATGGTCTGAGAAGAGGCTTTGCAATATTTCAGTGCTTTGGATTTTGTTAAGACTTACTTTATGGCCTACTATGTGGTCTATTCTGAAGATTGTTGAATGTGCATTAGAAAAAAAGGTATACTTGTGTATATATGTCTATGGAGTCGAGCTGGATGATTGTGGAATTTAGATCTTCCTTATCTTTATTGAGCTTTTGCCTGAATATTCTGTCCACCACTGAGAGTGGTTTATTGAAGTCTCCTACTATTATTGTGGAGCTATATATCTTACTTTTCAATGCTGTTAGAATTCATTTGATATATTTAGAAGATCTGTCATTAGGTGTGTAAATATTTAATATAGTTAGGTCCTCTAGATGTTTGACTTTTTAGGCAACATATCATGACCTTTCTTATCCGCTGTGGTGGATTTTACTTTCAAGTCTATTTTATCTGAAATTAATGTTGTCACCTGCTCTTTTTTGAATGTTGTTTTGTTGGTATTTGTTTTTGGAGGCCTTGAATTTCAGTTTATTTGTGTCTGTAAGTCCAAGATGTGTCTTTTGTATGCAGCACACAGATAGATTGTGCTTTTTTTCAGATCCATTTTGCTACTCTTTGTTTCCTTATTGGTACATTTAACCCATTTAAATTCAATGTAATTATTAATAGGTATGAATTTAGTGCTGTCATTTTGCTGCCTTTTTTAGTGAGTTGTTAACAACTTCTTTGTTCCACTTAATATTCTGTTCTGAGTCATTTTTCTTTACAGATTTGTTTTCATCCTTTTCATTGTTGGTTTGATAGCTGCTGAAGTTTCTTGATTTTGTTTCTTGTTTTGATGTCTGTTGTTGTTGTTAAGTGCTTTTGTGTTGGTTCTGACTCATAGCAACCACATGCACAACAGAACTAACACTGCCCAGTCATGCTTATGCCCATAGTTGCAGCCAGTGTGTCAGTCCATCTCCTTGAGGGTCTTCCTCTTTTCACTGACTGTCTACTTTGCCAAGAATGATGTCTTTGTCCAGGGACTGATCCCTCCTGACAACATGTCCAAAGTATGTAAGACACAGTCTTGACATCTTTGCTTCTAAGGAGCACTCTGGTTGTGCTTCTTTCAGAACAGATCTGTTTGTCCTTTTGGCCATGAATGGTACATTCAGCATTCTTCAGCACCACAATTCAAAGACATCAATTCTTCTTTTGTCTTCCTTATTCGCTATCTAGTTTTCACATTCATATGATGTCATTAACAACACCATGGCTTGGGTCAGGTGCACCTTGGTTTTCAAGGTGACATCTTTACTTTTCAACACTTTAAAGAGGTCCTTTGCAGCAGATTTTCCCAACGCAATTCATCTTTTGATTTCTTGACTGCTGCTTTCATGGACATTGATTGTGGAACCAAGCAAAATGAAACCCTTGATAGCTTTGATCCTTTTTCCATTTATTACAGTGTTGCCTACTGGCCCAGTTGTGAAGATCTTTTATTTCCTTGATGTTGAAGCACAGTCCATACTGATGGCTATGGTCTTTGATCTTTGTCAGTAGATGTTTCAAATCCTCTTCATTTCCAGCAAGCAGGGTTGTGTCGTCTGCATAAGGCAAGTTATTAATGAGTATTCCTCCAATCCTGATGTCATTTTCTTCTTTGTATAGCCCACCTTCATGGATTATTTGCTCAGCATACAGACTGAAAAGGCATGGTGAAAAGGTACAACCTTGATACACACCTTTCTTGACTTTAAACCATGCAGTGTTCCCTCGTTCTGTGCACACTGCTGCCTCTTGATCCATTTACAGATTCCTCATGGGCACAATCAAGTGTTCTGGAATTTTGATTCTCTGCACTGTTATCTGTAATTGAGAGGAAACAGCTGCAAACATACATTAATAATTGGATTGTGGGATGTACAAAGTATAAATCTGGGAAAATTGGAAATCATAATAAATAAGATAGAATGCATAGACACGGATAGCCTAGGCATTAGTAAGCTGAAACGGAACAATAATGGCCATATTGAATTGGACAACCATATGGTCTACTGTGCTGGGGATGAAAACCTGGAGAAGAATGGTGTTGCATTCATCATCAAAAAGAACATTTCAAGATCTGTCCTGAAGTACAGTGCTGTCAGTGATAGAATAATGTCCACATTCTTACAAGGAAGGCTAGTTAATATGATGTTATTCAAATTTACACACCAACCACTAGGGACAGTGGTACTGAAGTAGAAGATTTTTATCAGCTTCAACAGTCCCAAATTGATAGAATGTGTAATTGGGATGCATTGATAATTACTGTTGATGGGAATGCAAATGTCAGAAACAAAGAAGAAGGATTGGTAGTTGGAAAGTATAGCCTTGGTGACAGAAATGATGCCAGAGATCAAATGATAGAATTTTGCAAGACCAACAACTTCTAATAAAATCAACTACACCTGTGGGAAGAGATGATGGAAAAGCTTGATATCAGCAGTTAGAACTAGACCAGATGCTGACTGCAGCACAGATCATCAACTGCTCATATACAAGATCAAATTGAAACTGAAGAAAATTAGAACAAGTCCATGAGAGCCAAAATACTACCCTGAGTACATCCCACATGTGTTTAGAAACATCTCAAGAACAGATCTGATGCATTGAACAGTAATGACCAAAGGCCAGAAGAGTTGTGGAATGACATCAACCACACAATCCACGTAGAAAGTTAGAGGTAATTAAGAAGACAGGAAAGAAAAAAAAAAGACTAAACTGGATGTCACAAGAGACTCTGAAATTTGCTCTTGAACATTAAGTAGCTAAAGCAAAAGGAAGGAATGGCTAAGTAAACGAACTGAACAGAGGATTTCAAAGGGTGGCTTGAGAAGACAACGTCAAGTGTTGAAATGGCACGTGCAAAGAGCTGGAAAGAGAAAACCAAAAAGGAAGAACATGCTCTGCATTTCCTAAACTGAAAGAACTGAAGAAAAAAATTCAAGCCTTGAATTGCAGTAGTGAAGAATTCTACAGGGAAAATACAAAACGAATCAGGAAGCATCAAAAGAAGATGGAAAGAATACACAGAGTCATTATTACTAGAAATAATTGGTCAATATTCAGCCATTTCAACAGGTAGCATATGATCAGGAACTAATGGTACTGAAGGAAGGAAGTTGAAGTTCCATTGAAGGCATAGGAGAAAAACAAGGTTCCAGGAATTGGTTGGAATATCAACTGAGACGTTTCAACAAACAGACAAGGTGCTGGAAGTGTTTACTCATCTATGCCTAGCAATTTGGAGGACAACTACCTGGCTGCCTGACTGGAAGAGATCCACATTTATGCCTATTCCCAAGAAAGGTGATCCAAATGAATGTGGAAATTATCAAGCAGTATCACTAATATCACACACAAGTAAAATTTTGCTAAAGATTACTCAAAAGTAACTGCAACAGTATATTGACACAGGAATTGCCAGAAATTCCAGCTGGATTCAGAAAAGGAAGTGGAACCAGAGATATCACTGATAATGTCAGACGAATCTTGGCTGAAGTCAGAGAATACCAGAAAGATGTCTACCTGTGTTTCATTGACTATGCAAAGGCATTTGACTGCGCATTTTAACAAATTATGGTTAATACTGCATTCGATGTGTAGGATTGTTAATTTTCTTTGTGGTCACCTGATATTTGCCCCTAAAGCAGTCTTTAATTTCTTTGTATTGCCTTGACTTTCTCTCCAACTGAAAGATCTTTGAATACATTAAATTATCCCTCTTTTACTACAATGTTGTCATCGTTTACATACTGACATGTCTGTTTCACTATTTTTAGTGTTTTTGCTTTGGTTTATTTTTGTAGATTCCCTATCCATGTTGATATCTTGGTGTTCTGTCCTGCTTTATACCCTTGAGTATATATGTAATGTTACTGATTTTCTAAAGGAAGAACTTCCTTCACTGTTTCTTGTAAGTTCTTCATTGCCTCTTGTAAGAAGTAAATTCTCTAAACTTCTGTTTATCTGGGAACGTCCTAATTTTGCCATCATATCTGAGAGACAATTCTGTAGGATATACAATTCTTGGTTGGTAGTTCTTTTCCTTCAAGGCTTCGTATATATCATCCCATTGCCTTCTTGCCGTCATGGTATCCTCTGAGTAATTGAAGCTCAGTCTCAATAGTTCTCCTTTGTACAATTCCTTTTTTTTTTTTTTTAATCCTAGCTCCCTTTAAAGACATCTCATTTTTAATTTTGGTAAATTCAGTGATAATATGTCATAGTGTCTTTCTTTTGCAATCTACCTTGTGTAGAGTTTAATGAGTAAATTCTCTTTCATGATAATCATATTAGTTTTCTGTCAACATATCGTCAACAAGTCTCTTTATATTTTCTGTTCACCTCCTCTTCTCTCCCCCATTCTGGAACTCCAATTGTTTGTAAATTATTCCTCTTGATGGAGTCCCACATAACTCTAAGTGATTCTTTGTTTTTTGAAAACCTTTTATCTAATTTTTCCTCAAATATGGTGGTGTCTGTTGCTTAATTTTCAATCTCATTGATTCTGCATTCTGTTGCCTCAATTCCCCTCCTCTGACTTTCTATAAAATTGTCTAATTCTGTAATTTTATTGTTAATCTGCTGAATTGCAGATCCTTGTTGCTCAAGTATTTCCAGCAGTTTGTTTAATTTTTCAGTATGTGTTTTAGTCAGCTAGGACTGCTCTAACAGAAACACCACACGGCGGATGGCTTTAACAAAGGAAGATTTATTCTTACACAGTCTGGTAGGCTACGAGTCCAAATTCAGGATATCCGCTCCAGGAGAAGATTTTCCCCCTTGTCCACTCTGGAGGAAAGTCCAGTATTGTATCAGTTTTTGTCCAGTAAGCATCTTGGTGCAGGAGCCTCAGGTCTGAAGGACGCGCTCTTCTCCTGGTGCTGCTTGCTTGATGGTGTGAGGTTCCCAATTTTCTGCTTGCTTCTCTTTCCTTTTATCTCTTGTAGGATGCAAGGATTAAGGGAGGAGCAAGCCACACTCCAGGGAAACTCCCTTTACAGTGGAGCAGGGAGGTGATCTTCTGAAGGAATTTACAGTCCCACGCTAATCCTTTAACATACAGCATAGTAAAATCACAAAATAGAGGACAACCGTAGAATACAGAGAATCATGATCACATTGCTACATCTATTTTGCAGGGGACACAATTCAATCCATGACAGTATGTTCTGCTGCACTTTGCCTTATTTTCTTCCAGCTGTTTAGCAGAGCTCTGAATATTACTCTTTTGTATTGTACCTTCAATAACTGCTGGAAGTCTTTTTTATCTGGAAAATTTTTTGACCATTTTGGGAGTTTTCTGAAGCCATATTGGTCTGTTTATAGACTATTGCCTTCAAGGTACCTCTGGGTAGATTTGAATTTCCAACTTTTTGGTCAGTATCCAAGCTTCCTACCCATTTGTACTATCCAGGGATTAAACTGGAAAAAAACAAACAAACCCATTGCCGTTGAGTTGATTCTGACTCATAGTGACCCAGGGACTAGTAAGTGTTTAATTCATATTCACGGACTTGAACAAATATATGACTTTCTAGTAGCTGAATTCACTGTGTACTATTCAGACTTGATTTCTCAGTGACAATCTGCTTTCCTTCCCTGTACTTCTGTGACTATACTGTCTCCTGGTTTTCTACCTACTTTTAGACCACTTTTTATTCCCCTTTGCCAGCTTCTTTCCTTCTTACTCTTAAATATTGGCCATCCTAGTATTCTCCTTATTACTTTTGTCACTCTACATACTTTTCCAGGTACATTTATCCACACTTAGGACTTCAGCCACCATCCACGAGATGAAAATTCTCGAATATCTATTTCCAGCTCTTACCTGTGATCCTTCCAACTTCAGAATAGATGTACCAATGACGACGACGATGATGATGATGATGTCTTTTCTTTCTCTTTAAAATGTTCTATATTAAAGTGAAGTTCTGTATTAAGTGAACATTCAACTGATCTTTTTTCCTTTTTTTTAATTAACTCTCCACATCTAGTAGGTCATCAGTGTCCCTATCAGTTTTAACTCTACTAGCAATATCTCAGTTGCACTTGGGATATTATCATTTCTTTTCTTTTTTGATGACTTGCTCCAACATCACTAATTTTTTTTCCAGATTTCCTTAATTCAAAAATTAATTTATTATTGTGGTAAATATATGTGTAATAAAACATTTCAACAACTAGTATCAACATTTTGCATGTATAGTTCACACATAAAGTTAAATGACATTAATTATTTACATCATATTTTTCAACTGTCACCCTTATCCATCATGTTTTTCATCCATCACCCTTTATCATTTCTTCTATTAAGTATTCAGTAACTTTGTAACAGTCCTACTTTTATCTTGCTGTCCTCTAATCCATTTCACAGCTGCATATAGGGAATTCTTTTTTAAGTACAAATCTCACAATGTTGTAACCCTTAGAAAAAAAATTTGTGATTCCCAACTGTCTGCAGAAATCATCAAAGCTGCTTACACAGCATGGTCCAAAGAACAAAATCTGGCACATCTTCTACTCTGACACAAATACCCTGCACCCTGTGTGGACTGCCTTCAGTTCCTTAAACAAGCTACAGTCTTTATCTCCCAGACTTTCTACCTTATGTTCCCAGTGCATAGTTGCCCTTCTGTATTTTATCTGTCTGGTAAACTCCTGGTCCGGCCATATGTTACCTTCCAGGGTGTCTTCTCTGATATTCCTAGGCAGAGAAACTTCTCTGTCCTCCCCTGCCATTCAACTCTTCTATCACAGCACTGGTTACGTTGTACTAATTGTTTTTATGCCTTGTTCTGTCTCAAGAATCTGAGACCCAGGAGAGACCTAGCTACACTCTAGCCATCTGTGTAACCTGAGTGTTTAAGGTAGTACTTAGCACAGAGTTTTACTCAATCAAAATTTTTTGAATAATAAAAACCTTGCCCTTCAACAACAGTTCGCCCTTAACATGAAACACATTCTGGTTGGCCCAGCAATTGGCAGCTGTTATTCAATGAATAAAGGAGGAGACTGTGAGTCCCTGGATGGTGCAAACAGTTAACAAATCTAGCTATTAACCGAAAGGTTTCAGGCTTGAGTCTACTCGGAAGCACCTTGAAAAAGGCCTGGCAATCTACTTCAAAACCATTGGTCACTGAAACCCTACAGGTCACAGTTCTGCTCTGACATACATGGGGTCATCATGAGCAGAGTTCAACTGTACAGCAACCGGTGTTGATGGCGGTGCGCAGTCATGGAGTGTGGCTTGTTGGCCAAACGCCAGGGTTCTAGTTCTCTTGGCCATTATAGGGCATTTAACCCATCAGGCTTCAGTTTTCTCAACTATAATATGAGGTGAGGAATAACCTGTTCTAAGAACAAACCATAAATGGAAATGGAACTAAAGCCAGGACTCTGTTGTAAAAACTAATTTACATATTTTAGCATTTTAAAACCAGCATTGTGTATGCCATCTGATTTTATAGTACAATTAGAATTCTATGAGTCCATCAGAATCATAGGTGATCATTTTAGACTGAAAACTCCAGGAGGGCAAAAAGCCCTTCAAAACACAGTGTGTGGTTGAACAGAAGACCTGGTGCTTACTATTTACTGACTGAGTTGACTTAACAGAGTTCTGAACAACTTGATAGCAAGATTTGATAGCAAGATTTTGAAAGCAGGTTTGCCATGACATTATTTATAAGTAATAAGGAAAAATCATTTTGTTCCTAGTGAATGGAAAGCTCTAGTTTATCCCAAAGAATAAGAAAAGAAACTGAGTACTCACCAAACCTACTGCTGTCAAGTCCATTTTGACTCTTATTGACTCTATAGGACAGGGGAGAATTGCTCCACAGAGTTTCCAAGGAGTGCCTGGAAGGTTCTAACATAGCGCTTAACCACTATGCCACCAAACTGATGACCTAACTGTGAAATCTAAGTCCTTGCAGTTAAATGTTGTTGTTTGTTGCTATCAAGTCTATCCCAATTCGTGTTATCTCCATGTGGGCAGAGTAGAGCTACGCTGTAGGGTTTTCAAGGCTGCGATATTTCGGAAGCAGATTGCCAGGCATGTTTTCTGAGGTGAATTTGAACTGCCAGCCTGCCTTTTAGGTAGTAGTTGAGACTTAACTGTTTGCACTACACATCTACCTTGTGGTACAACAGAGACTGAACAATGGAAAATCCTGCCCTAGGTGCTTCTCTGATGCTTCTTTATGCTCAGAGGAGGTAAGTACCTGTTGAGTGAGTATTAAATGGCTCCAATCACTTGATAGGACACAGCTTTTTTGAGTTCCCAGGAGCAGCCAACCATACCGTTTAGCATTGCCTTACAGTGGATAGTGACGAGGTATTTAATGGTGTTAGTGTCATTGCCAGATGATGGAGAAAGGCCAGCCCTCAGCAAACACTTAGGTTTAGTAACAGAAGTTTAGCAAAGAACTGCATTAAACAGCAAAGAAAAAGACTGAATATCAGTTAAAGTAAATCCATGCAGTTAAGCATACCAGTTATTTGTTTTTGAAAGTTGTGGTTTAGCTGCTGGTAGGCTGACTTTGGCCTGCAGATAAATTTCAGACTGACATGTGGGCTAAAAAATGTTGATTTTGAATTCTTTTTTGATGGAGCCTATGCAATTTAGTCTTCCATAGTCCGTAATGCTCCCTATGGTCTCATTTCCCTACTTTACATACATAGGGAGCACTGGTTTTGCAGGATGCAGAACATAGAGACTTTTGGGTGTCAATTTGGCCTAAAATTATAATTTGTAGTCTTCAAAATAGGGTTTACCAAGCTTTCAGAAACAGCGGTTTTATCTCTTTATCTAATTTACCTTAAGAATTTTGTCAACTCTTAAGATTTTGTTGCTGCTGCCACTGTTGTTCCTATGCGCAGTTAAAATCTGTTCCAACTCACAGTGACCCTGTGTACAAGGGAATAACACACTGTCCAGTCATGCAACATCCTCACAGTCATTATGCTTGAGCCCATTTTTGTAGCTACTGGGTCAATCCATCTCACCAATAGTTGTCCACTTATTTGTTGACCTTCTTTACCAGGTATGATGCCCTTCTTTACCAGGTATGATGCCCTTCTCCAGGGACTAATCCCTCCAGATAAAATGTCCAAAGTATACGAGACATTGTTCTCGCCATCCCTGCTTCTAAGGAGTATTCTGGTCAGACCAATTTGTTCCTTTTTTGGCAATCCATGGTATATTCAGTAGTCGTCACCAACACCGTAATTCAAAGATTATCAGTTCTTCTTTGGTCTTCCTTATTCATTGTCCAGCTTTTGCGTGTGTGTGAAGTGATTGGAATATCAGGGGTGGGTCAGGCACGTCTTAGGCTTCCAGGTAGCATCTTTGCTTTTTAATGCTTCAGTTAGGTCTTTTGCAGAAGATTTTCCCAATGAAATTATCTTTTGATTTCTTGACTGATTCTTGTGCAGGTGTTGATTGTGGATCCAAGTAGAATGAAATCCTTGACAACTTCAATCTTTTCTGTGTTTATCATGATGTTGCTTACTGGTCCAGTTGTGAGGATTTTTGTTTTCTTTATGTCAAGAGGCAATCCGTACTGAAGGCTGTGGTCTTTGATCTCTGTCAGTAAGTGCTTCAAGTCCTCTTCATTTTCAGCAAGTGAGGTTGTGTCATCTGTCCCATTCTTCTTCATATAGTCCAGCTTTTGCTCAGCATTCAGATTGAATAAGTTTGGTGAAAGAATATAACCCTGATGTATACCTTTCTTGACTTTAAACCATGCAGCGTATCTCTTTATTCTGTTCCAACACCTGCCTCTTGATCTATGTACAGGTTCCTCATGAGCACAGTGACGTGTTCTGGAATTCCCATTATTCACAGTATGATCCATAATTTTTTACAATCCATACAGTTGAATGCCTTTGCATAGTCGATAAAACACTAGTAAACAACCTTGTGGTGTTCTCTGGTTTCAGCCAAGATTTACCTGACATCAGCAATGATATCCCTGTTTTCTTGTTCTCTTTGGAATCCAGCTCGAATTTCTCGCAGTGTCCTGACAATATGCTGCTGCAGCCGCTTTTCAACGATTGTCAGCAAAATTTTACTTGCCTGCAATATTATTGAATTTGTTTGATAATTTCCAAATTAGTCAGATAGCCTTTCTTGGGAATGGGTACAGCTATAAATCTCTTCCGGTCAATTGACCAGGTAGTTGTCTTCCAAATGTCCTGACATAGGGAAATGAGCACCTCTAACACTGCATCCATTTATTGAAACATCACATTCTATATTCCCTCAATTCTTAGAAAGCTTTTTCTTTTTTTTTTGCTAATGCCTTCAGTGCAGATTGAAATTCTCCCTTCAATATCATTGGTTCGTGATCACAGGCTATCTCCAGAGGTGACTGAATGTCAACAAATTCTTTTTGGTACAAAAAATAAAAAACTCAGGAATGAGTCAACTCCTACTCACAGAGTAGAACTGTCCTATAGAGTTTCCAAGGAGTGGTTGATGGATTCGAACTGCTGACCTTTGAGTTAATAGCCAAGTTCTTAACCACTACATCACAAGGGCTCTTTCTGGTACAGTGACTATACATTCCTTTCACCTTTTTTTGGTGCTTCATGTGTCGCTTAATATTTTCCCTGTAGAACTCTTTAGTACTGCAACTAGACACTCAACTTCTTTCTTCATTTCTTTCTGCTTGAGAAATACTGAAAGGATTTCTCAATATTTATGTGTTCCATTTCAGTTTTGAGGATTTCCAATTTTCCTAGATTCATATTTTGTCTATTCAATGTTCCTATCATTTTGAGTTGTTCCACATCAGCACATGACAGTCCCAAATCTTGACTCCATCCACATTATTAAGGTTGGTGTTACTTTGAGGAGGCTGTTCTTCCCTAGCTGTTATTTTAAGTGCCTTCCAACGTGACTGGCTCATTTTCTAGCAGTGTATCTGACCACACTCCACTGTTATTGATAAAGTTTTCCCTGAGTAATTTTTTTCAGAAGTTACCCACCATCTCCTTCTCCTTAATTTATCTTAATCTGAAAGTTTAGCTAAAATCTATCCACCTTGGGTGACCTTCTTGGCATTTGAAATACTGGTAGTAACAGCTTCCAGAATAAGAGCAACGTGCAAATCATGACTGTACTACAAATTGACAGACAGCTGCCACACTCTCAGTCGCTGGTACTTACTTGTGTTGTGTGTGGCCCACTGTAGGTGAGAACCGGGAGGACAAACTAAGAGGCTTGGGTGCTATTTCTGTAGGTCACACTTGGACAGTGGCGTCAGGAGGGGGCACAGGAAATGTGCATCACACGATGTCACACTCTCAGAGAGGGTGACACCCCAGTGGTTGTCTATAAAATTTCAGCGCAGTTTTTCAGCATATATTTGTTATTTTTTATAAAAATATCTCTACAATTAGTTGTGATAGCAAAACCTTTTTGTAAAACCCAGATTACATGTATCAGTATATCTACAAGGCTAAAACTCCATGCTTATTTACTTTTTGAACCTGATGGAGTAGTGGTTAAGTGCTATAGCTGTTAGCCAAGAGGCTGGCATTCAAATCCCCCAGGCACTCCTTGGAAATGATGCGACAGTTCTACTGTGTCCTAAAGTATCACTATGAGCTGGAATTGACTTACTGGTAATGAATATGATTTCTTTAGGTGATGTACTCTGGTCAGAGCTTTCACCATTACATGATTATGGTAACTCTTTCAATCACAGTTTTGTCTTGTCTGCACAGACTACAAGCTGTTGGTTTTGTTGCTGCTGGTATTTTCATAGTCACTGATTTTGTCAAATTTTTTGGTGTTTTAGCTACAAAACTATGATAGTTAACATTGATGAACCTACACCAATAGCTTTTCTGAGAATGAAGCAGTAATTAAAAGAAAATGAGACAAACAAAAAAGGCTTCTGCTCAGAAACTGATACTGTTACAGTTAATCATATAATCCAAAGCAGATTTTACAAAACAATTTTGTTAGTATTTATATAATCTAAGAAATATCATATTTAAACAATTAACAGCTATATTCATCATGCTGTTTTGTTTAAAATTAACCATAAACTTACATGTATAACAATTATTGATTATGTAACTCTTTGGTAACTAAACCAAGAAATTGACATGAAGTGGGAAAAATGTTGTTTCTTGATGTGTATATAGAAGAACAATTTAAATTTTAAATTCAGTTTAAAAATACTTTGTCTTTTAAAAATATGTGGTGTAGTGGGTTATGTGCTACCACTGCTAACCACAAGGTTGGCAGTTCAAATCCACCAGGAGCTCCTTGAATACCCTGGGGGGTCAGTTCTACCCTGGCCCCTAGGGTTGCCATGAGTCGGATCTGACACGACAACACTTGGCTTTGGCTTTTAAAAATTTCCTTTAAAATCATCACTGTGTTACAAATATATATCTGACTTTAATGAAATCTTCAGAATTTAAGTTTGTATTGTAGTTTAAAAAAACAGTGTCGCATTAAAAGTGAGTTAGTGAAAGGCATTGATTTTTATGAAGTCATTCACAAGTTTGCAGCTTTAAAAGCCAGGAGAGTTCTGATTTAGTAGAGATGTTAGCTAAATGCTTCATATTTGTTCCTGTTTATCTTTATGATATTATTTCACTTATGAATATATTTCCATAGGCATTTGTCTACAGCTCCTACTTTCTGGGCCCATGATTGATTATGTAAACCTAATCTATTAGTGTATATCATATAATGGTACCATTTTATGTTAAAATAAACATAATTTTTATGTAGTTCTTAAACTTTTTATTGTGAATGCTGTTGCTTTCTTACCGAATGTTCATTTAACCACATGAAACAATGTAAATGTAAATACGTTAAGGCTATATGGCAACTCAAAGGTGTCATTTAAATTTCCTTTGTTTATGTCACTGCTTTCACGATTACATTCAGTGATAGGCGAGAATTACAATTTGCAAGTAAAATCACTAAGCATATACACAAATATTACTAAAAATTCAGAATGTCCTGATACAGGAGGAGGTCCATGGAGGGGTGACACTGTGAATTACTGCACTGACACCAACCTTAGTGACACTACTGCACTTGAAAGCCTGATTGGAAGGTGAGGTTAGAAGACTGGGCTTGAAAATTCATTTGCAAAACAAGCTTCTTATTAGATGGGTAAGAGATTTGGTACAGGAGTAATGGAGATAATGGGAGATGGTTAAAGCCTCCTGAATTATCCCTTGGCACTGCCACTGGCTAGATCCACAGCTGGATCAGTACAATCAAATAAATGTGTTCTACAGTGATTTCACGTGAATAAGACCATGTTAAGAAATGTGTACTATGCATAGCAATGTTTCGATACCTTTGTGCAATAAAAGGCATGAATATTTCTCTACTTCATCAAGAAGGCTGATATGAGAAAAAGGTGGATCTCTGACCCTACCCCTCTTCTATAAGGGTTATGAAGATTAGGCTACAATCCAGCATCATTCATTGCTGACTTCTTAATACTTGAAAACAAATGAGTAAAAATCTTATTCTCAATCCTGATCTTTGCTCTTTTAATTGCTTTTCTCTTTAGTCTCATTTTCTTTAGTAGGTCTAGTAGTATTGTTTTAATGACTCACAGAAAATCATCAGGCCCACACCGAAAGGTCATAAGTTTAACATCTTTTGTGGAAGTTTACTTGAATTTTAATACTCTTTTTTATATAGACTCATTTGTTTTGGCAGATGTCACAAACTCAAATTCTGTCTGCCAAGTATATCTCACACATACCCATCTCTCTTCATCTCTACCCTGAGGCCATGACTAACCCTCCACCACTTTCCTGTGGGAGCCTTCTGTGCTTCTCCTGTTACACTTCTATACACTCACACAGCACAACAGGCCTTATTACTTCTCTTCCTAAAGACATTCACATGAATACCGTCTAGCATGTTTAAATGTGGACTACTAGGTAATGCATAATCTGAACAAGCCCTTCTCACCGGCTTCATCTCCCACCACTAATCTCAGGTCCTCAAATATATATTTTCTTCTTAGGGCTTTTGCACATGCTGTTCCTTTTGCCTATCATGCTGTTTTCTATATTTATAACTATATTTTAGTTGCTTTATCTATAGGTGTGATAGTTAAGGTTGCATGTCAGCTATGCCGGGCTATGATTCCCAGTGGTCTGGCAGTGATGTTGTAATTCGGAAGCTATGTAATGATGCAATCACCGCAATAGTGAGATCTAATATAATACAATCATCTCCATGATAAGATCTCCTCTAATCAACCAATCAATTGAAAGAGATTTTTCCTTGGAGTTGTGGCTGCACCTGGCAAAGAAACCTGGCTTTTACTCCAGCTGAGTCCTGTTCATCGGAATCTCTGGTTCTTGGCATTTGAACTAGCAGTTTACCTGATGATCTCGGGATCTGTTGGCCTCTAAAACCTACAAGCCAGAGACCTGCTGTCTGGCCTGCCAATCTTGGGTTTGTCAGCCCCTGCAGCTGTGTAAGTCAGAAGGAATCGCTAGCCTATTCCCCCAGACTTGAGACTTTCCAACCTCTACAACTGAATAAGCCATTTCTTTGATGTCTCTCTCTCTCTATTTATACATGTATATTACTATATGTACATATATTATTATATACTACTCTCTATACAGTTCATTGGTTTTGTTTCTCTAGAGAACCCAGCATAAGATATTTGGTACTAGGAATGATTTTAGTGAAACAAAATTGTAGTGATGAATTTTTTAAATTGGTTCTCAAGTGTTACCAGTCTTGAAGACGTTAATGACTCTGGTTCCTGCAGTAAAGAGGACATTGCTAGTCCATGTGCTGAGGTGGCAATCGAAATACACAAAATATCACTCCCAATGAGCCAGGTGTTGGTGAGAGGGGAAATACTAATGTCTGACCCTTGTCTTAGTCATCTTGTGCTGCTATAACAGAAATACCTCAAGTGGATGGCTTTAAAAAAGAGAATTTTAATTTTTCACAGAAAAACAAACTAAAAATCCAAATTCAGGGCATCAGCTTCAGGAAGGTCCTTCTCTGTTGGCTATGGTGGAAGGTCCTTGTCAATCTTCACCTGGACTGGGAGCTTCTGATGTGCGGGGACTCTGAATCCAAAGGAGGTGCTCTGTTCCCAGCATTGCTTTCTTGGCAGTGTTGGGTCCCTAACTCTCTGCTTCCTTATGTTCCCTTTACATTTCAAGAGATTGCCTCAAGACACAATACAGTCTCGTAGATTGAGTCCTGTCTCACCAATACAACCACCACCCATCCTCCCTCACTAACATCACAAAGGCAGGATTTACAGCCTGTAGGAACATCACATAATACTGAGAATCATGGCCTAGCCAAATCGCTGCACACGTCTTTTGGGGGGAGACAGTTCAATTCATGACCATACCTTTCTACAGCTTTGTTATAATGACAAAATTGACTGGTTGGTCCTACCTTTGCTAGATGAAGTGATGAAAGAGGAGAATGAACTCAGGGCTTTAAAGTCGCAGTTCAAGCACCACACAAATGACCTCAAAAGCTTCCACTTATGTCTTGAAAGAAAGCCTTCTTTCTTGCAATAACAGAGCTGATATTGTCTTATCATAAGAGTGGCTGAATTACACTACCAATTGAATTCCCAGCCTTGAATGCTCTTTGAAGTTAAAGTGAAGGAAGAAATGCCCTCCTGAAACTTGGGACGGGGGCATATGTGCAGATAATCAGGAAGCTGGGGATAGTGAGCCCCTAAATTCCATTGAATCACTCTGCCAGTGGAACCAGCTTTCTTACTGCCATCTGAAGAGATTACTCCATGTTTGTCTGCTAAGCTGTCCTCCCAGGAAAACCCTTAATTCCTCCACCACCATCTGATAATTTTAACCCAGCTACATTCGGTGCTGAATGTTCTTGAAATACATCCCCACCACCCATCATTACTTCTAGACTTACAAGGTTTAAGTTCCAGTGTACTGTAAAATGTGAAGTGTAGAGCATGACCCAGGAGAAGGTATGCATGACCCAGGAGAACAAAAGAACTGCGTGACTTTTCTAATAACATTCAAACAGAAACCTGGTGAATATGTGAGAATGGCTCTTAAGAACGTGGGATAATGGTGCAAGGATCATAAAGTTGAATCTGTCAGATTTTTCGTTCAGTGCTTCAGCTCAAAAGGTTAGGAAAAGATCTAATAGTCCATTTGTTTAGTTTGCTGAAGCATGGATTACTTGGTGGTTCACACTAAATCATGTTGAGATGCTCTGCCTTGGTACATTGTAGAAGAAAGAATCTAAAAGTTTAGGGAAATTGGTATCTTCACGTGGGTTTATTAGGTTAAAACTACAGTCTACACATGGAGTGCCCAGAGGACAACCTTTTTACTGCAACAGTGAGGAACAAATTTGTGAAGGGAGCCCTAGCATCCTTGAAGACTGCTGTGATTGTTATTGTATGTAAGTGAGATTTGATAGTGTGAATTGCCATATCTAAATTAAGACACCTAACTATAATGGGGTTGTTTGGGCCCCATGATGGTAGGTGCCGAGTGGTGGCACTGAATCAACAAAAACAAGTTGCATGCGGATACCTTAATGGACAACAGAATCAAAGTGGTACTCAGAATACTCTGACTCACATGGACTAACAACACTGGCTATTAAGTCATGATATCTCTAGGAATGAAATAGATAGGAAATCTACTAAATATTTACTTGATATATACCAGTGTAAGAATTCTAGGTCAATTGGCAGCATGTAACTCAAACTGCTTGGATAGTCAGGGCCTCTTAATCAAGTTCCAGACTTAAATGAGTATGAAGTCTCATAGTCCCTTGAATGAAGAGGAGGCTGTGTCCCTTGAAGAGAGACCCACTACACTGCCAACAATTTACACTGTTAATTTTTCTGCTAGCTCCCGCAAAGGGAACTAAAACCTATTATGAAAATGACTGTTAGCTGGGAGAAAGGACATAATCAGACTTTGGGGGGAATTAGTAAGCACTGGTCTGAACTGACACTAAATCCCAGAAATCCCAAATGTCACTGTGGCTCATCAGGCAGAATGGGGGCGTGTGGAGGTCAGTTTATTAATGGACTCTTAGCTCAGTTTCAGCTCATAGTGGCTCTAGTAGTTCCCCAAATTTACTGACTTCTGGAGTGCATAATCATAGTAGGTGTACTCAGCAACTGACAAAACCCCCACACTAGATCCTTGACAGGTGGAGTAATGGCTATTACGGTAGGAAAAGCCACGCCATTAGAACTGCTCCTACCTAGGAAAATAGTAAACCCAAAGCAGTACTCCATTCCTGAGAAAGTAGCTATTTACCACCTTCAAGGACTTCAAGGGTGCTGGTGTGGTGATTCCCACCACAGCCCCATTTAGATCACTTACTTGGCCCATGCAAAGAACAGATGGATCTTGGAGAATGACAGTGGGTTACTGAAAATTTAACCAGGTGGTGACTAACTGGCACTACCATTCCAGATGTGGTTTCATTGCACAAGCAGATTAATTCACCTATTACCTGGTCTGCAGTTATTGATCTGGCTAATATCCTTTTATTCATACCTGTTTTGAAGGACCACCAGAAGCAGTTTGCCTTCAGCTGGCAAGGCCAGCAATATGTGTTTCACTGTCCTACGTCTGGGGTATATCAAGTCTCCTGCCCTGTGTCACAATCTAGTCCACAGGGATCTTGATGGTTTTTCCCTTCCACAAGATGTCACACTAATCCACTACACTGATGACATTCTGCTGATTGTACATTGTAAGGAAGAACCGTCAATAACTCTTATTGGTAAAGCATTCTCCTGCTAGAAGGTGGGAAATTAGTCTGACAAAAATTCAGGCATATTCTATGTAAGTGTAATTTCTAGAGAACCAGTGGTTCAAGGCAAGATGAGCTATTCCTTCTAAAGTGAAGGGTAAGTTACTGAATCCGGCTCTTCCCACAATTGAAAAGAAGGCATATTCCTCTTGATTCCTCACTTGGGTGTGCTACTCTGGCCTATTTATCAAGTGACTCAACAAGCTGGTAGTTTTGAGCAGGACCTAGACCAAGAGAGGGCTCTGTTCAGGTTCAGGCTGTTGTGTGAGTCACTTGACCGTTATGCTCCGACTCACCCAGTGGTGCTTGGAGCATCAGTGGCAGAGTCTTTGGCAGGGCTCTGTTGGTGAATTACCCTGTAGACCTTTAGGATTTTGTAGCAAAGCCCTACTATTTTCCTTTTGAGAAACAGCTTTGCCTTGTTAGTGGGACTTAGTAAATACTGAATTCTTAATCATGGGCCACCAAGTCATCATGCGGCCTGAGCTTCCAATCATGAACTGAGTTTTGTCCGACTCACAGAGCCATAAAGTTGGATGTGCACAGCAACCATCCATTATTAAATGAAATATATGAGTAAACCCTGGTGGCATAGCGGTTAATTGCTACAGCTTCTAACTGAAAGGTTGGCAGTTTGATTCCACTGAGCACTCCCTGGAAACTCTTTGAGGAAGTCCTACTGTGTGCTTATGGAGGCTATAATTTGAAATCAACTTGGCAGCAACAGCAACTTTTTTCAAAGTTTTACATTAAATATATACAAGATTGGGTCTCAGCAGGACCTGAAGGCACAAGTAAGTTGCATCAAAAAGTGGGCCACACACCTATGGTCTCCACTCCTGTCATGTTACCTGCCCTCTCTTGGTCTATGGGTACCTTCTCTTGGGACCTATGGCCTCATGGCAAGTTTCTTATGATCCATTGACTGAAGAAATGAATATTCATTCCTGGTTTCCACATGTTTCTGGGTGGTACATAGGCACAAATCAAAAGTGGTCAGCGGCAGCATTATAGTCCCTTTCTGTGGACCTTCCCGAAGGATGGCAGTGAAAGGAAATCCACCCAATGGGCAGATCTTCAAGCAGTGCATCTGTTTGCTTATTTTACCTAGAAGGAGAAATATCCAGGTGTGTGATTGTATACTGATTCATGGGTTGTGGCCAATGGTTTTGCTGAATGGTCATAGACTTGGAAAAAACATTATTAGAAAATTGGTGACAAGGAAGTATAAGGAAGAGGTAAGTGGACATGCTTTTTGAATGGACCCAAGGAGTGAAGGCAGAGGAAGATTTTATGTCATGGATTGAATCATGTTCCTTCAAAAACATGTGTGGCCATTTGGCTGGGCCATCATTCCCAGTATTTTGTGATTGACCTCCATTTTGTGATTTTCCTATGTTGTATATCCTAATCTCTGTTTGCCGCTAATAGATTGGATTATGTCAAAAGAGGATTAGGGTGGAACTGCAAGACCCTTACTAACAGAGTTTCCCTTGAATGTGGCTTGCACTACCTTTGATGCTTTCATCATACAAGAGATAAAAGGAAAAGGAAGCAAGCAGAGAGCTGGGAACCTCATATCATCAAGCAAGTAGCACCTGGAATAAAATGCAGCCTTCAGACTTGAGGTTCCTGAGCCAAGTTACTCCCTGACCAAAGACTGATGCAATACAAAGGCCTTCTTCCAGAATCAACAAAGAGGAAAAGCCTTCCTTTGAAGTAGACACGCTGAATTTGAACTTGTAGCTTACTGGACTGTGTAAGAATAAACTTTTCTTTTTTAAGATATCTTCTTTGTGGCATTTATGCTAGAGCAATACCAGATGACTAAAATATTTTAGCAATCACATGGCTAGGATGATGTGTTCTGTGGAAATCAAATATTCTCTTCCTCCAGCCACTCTTGTCATTGCCTAGTGGGTTCCTGAGCAAAGTTGCCATGTGGCAAGGATGGAGATTACACACAGGCTCTGTATCATGGACTTCCACTCACCAAGGCTGACTTAGCTACAGCCGTTGCTAAGTGTCCCATCTGCCAGCAGCAGGGACCATCACTGAATCCCCACCCATTAAGATAATCAGATATCAACCTGGTGGCAGATTGATTACACTGGGCTGCTTCCATCATGAAAAGGATAGTTCTCTGTTCTTACTGGAATACGACGTCTGACAACGAAGTTTGCAAACTTCATTGTTCTGTTATATACCTCATTGCTGTATATCAATACAGTCACCTTCAAAGTACTCCCTCGGAGAAGCTATGCACCAATGTTAGAGCCCAGTCCACCCTAGGAAGCAATTTTGGAACACTTTCTGAAATGCCCGTTGCACGCCATGGCACAGTGGCAAGTTCACCAACTTAATTGTATAGTTGCCTGTGAGGAAGCTTTTACCCAGTAAACAAGTGTATGGGAATACCCTCTCTTCTCACCTGATCTTGTCTTGACTTTTTTCTTTACCCAAAGGTAAAGGAAATATTGAAAGAAAGACATTTTGATGAAATTCAGGACATCAAGTGTATACAATGATAGCTCTGACGGTCATTCCAGAAAAAGAGCTCCAAAAATGCTTTGAAGGGTGTACTAAGCACTGGCATCAGTGCATAGCTTCCCACGGGGAATACTTCTAAGAAGACCGTAGTGATATTTAGCAACGAGGTACGTAGCACTTTTTCTTAGCATGAATTGGTGAACTTACTTGGCAGTGCTCGTAGACACTCACTCTGGATGTGGGTTTACCTTCTCCACACACAATGCTTCTGTCTAAACTACGAACTGCAAACTGATAGAATGCCTTATCCACAGTTATGGTATTGCCTCAGACCAAGAAACTCACCTTATAACAAATGAACTGTGGCAATAGGGCCATGCTCATGGAATTCACTGGTCTCACCATGTTCCCTAACATTCTGGTGCCCCTGGCTTAACAGAACAATGAAATGATCTTTTAAAGACACAGTTATGGTACCAGCTAGGTGATGATACCTTGAAGAACTGGGACAGCATTCTCCAGAAGACTGTACATGCTCTAACCCAGGGTCCAATATATGATGCTTGTTGATTCACAGGCATCAGGAATCCAAAGTGCCCAAGTGACATTCTTATTGAATCAACAAGCAAAGAAGGGAGTTACCATACTGGCTAGTATGGTTGATCCTGATTACCAAGAGGAAATTGGATTGATATTACCTAATGGAAGTAAAGACGAGTATAACTGGAATACAAGAGATACCTTAGGACATCTGTAGTACTGTGGTAAAAGTCAACGGAAAACCACAGCAACCCAATTCCAGAATGACTACTAATGGCCCAGATCCTTTAGAAATAAAGGTCTGGATCACCAACTTAGGTGCTTACTTAGATTTAAGAGAATATGGAGTGGGTGATAGAAGAAGTTCATTCTGGATATCAGCTATGATCAGGTGACCCACCCGTCACAGAAACAAGGACTGTAATTATTATAAGTATTTTCTCCTTGTTTGTATGGAGCAAATATTTTTGTTTTCTTTGCTTATAAGAGATAAGATTATACAGGGATAGCACATTTTTGGTTGCACTTAGGTTAGTTGTATCATGTTAGGCACAAGTACAACATTATAATTGTCTTCATTTAGAGATGTGTACAGGTGCCAAGTTGACAAAGGGTGGACTTGGCTGGGCCATGATTCTCAGTTGGTTTGGCAATTGTGATATAGTTTGATAGTTGGATAATGATGTTATCGTCTCCACAATGAGATTGATATAATGTAATCATTTCCATGATGTGATTGATCTGCTATGAGCAGCCAATCAGCTGAAAGGGAGTTTCTTTGGATGTGGCCTACCTCCAACATAGGTAGACTTGGGGCAAAGCTCATTGGCTTTTGCTTGTCCTGGATCCTGTTCATCATAAGTTCTTGACACTTGAGCAGATTAACTGATGATCTTAGGATTCTTTGGCCTCTACAGCCTGTGAGCCAGATGTCTGCTGTCTGACCTGCTGGCCTTGAGTTCACCAGTCCCTGGGACTAAATTAGTCAGGAGAAATCTCCAGTCTGACCTGTGAATGGGGGATTTTCCAGCATCTAAAACCTCATGAGCCATTTTCTCAATATACATCTCTCTTTGGATATATTTACATGCTTCACTGGTTTTGCATCTCTAGAGAACCCAGCCTAAAACAACAGGTGAATGCTAAAAATTAAAAATCAATGCATAGCATTTAAGAAATGACTATCTACATACAAGCTATTGTAAAAACAAGTACAGTGAAACTTGTGAGAGCCCAAACTTTACAGGACTGCCTTGCTTTTCCAGGTCTTGCAAATTTTCTGCCTTTGACAGAGCATACATCTTACCAATTTTCTCTGGCTTTTTACAGTGGAAAATATTTGAGTTTTTGTTCTCTGATGGATTTCTACCTTATACAATTTGCAACTTTTGCAGGTTTTACTGTAGTATGACTTGACCAATTTTTTTTTTCTAAATGCTTTCACTTCCAGGTGTTTATTCAAGAAAGAAAAGCATGTGTCTACAAAAAACTAGCACTTGAAATATTCATTAAGTTTTATTCATAATAGCACCAAATAGTAATCAACTCAAATTTCATCAACAGAAGAATGGATAAACAAATTGTGCTACATTTATGCAATGCTCTGCTACTTAACATTAAAAAACAGCAAACCACTAATACACACAACAGCTTGAATATCACAAAATTGTGTAAAACAAAAGAAGCCAAAAGCGTAAGTGTATGTACTGTAAGTATGTACATGAATGTATGTATATCCTTTTATGTAAAGTTCAATGGCTGGCAAATAAATCTACAGCAAAAGAAACCACAAAATTGTTGTCTCTGTGTGCTGGGAGAGCACTGGCTTGAAAGGGACCCAAAGGAACATCTGGCATGATGGAAATGCTCTGTATCTTGATTTGATTAATTGTTACATAGGTTTACGCATTTTTCAACATTTACAAAACTGTACACTGTAGATCTGTACATTTTATTGTGTATGAAATATAGTTCAATTAAAATAATATGGAGTCTCTAGGTGATGCAAATGGTTAAGATGTGGTCTGTTAACTGAAAGAATGAAGATTCAAGTCTACCCAGAAGTCCCTCTGAAGAAAGACCCTGTGATCTACTTCCAAAAAATCAGCCACTGAAAACCCCTTGGAGCACAGTTCTACTCTGACACATATGGGCATTGCCATGTGTTGAAGATGACTAAATGGCGTTTTTCTAAAAAGTGTATAATCTTATGTAACTTGGCTGCTCAATGGAGACTCCTTCAAGAATCAAGTCTAATGAGTTATTATTTCTTTTTTTCTTCACTTCTTGAGCTCGTGTTCAAAGTCAAGTGTGTAAGAGTTACCAGGTCTCTCTCTGTGTCTATGTACTCTTATTTTATGTATAGCTTTAAGACCTCAGAGATCTCATTTCTGAGCCTACATCAAATTAGAGGTAGCCAAAAAGTACAGTGAGGCACTTTAGTATTAGTGAGTAGGATAAACCCTGATAGTGAAGGATACAAAGGAAAAGGAAAATTATCACATAATAATTCAAGAAAGTGTAAACCTGGAATAATTTAGACAAAATTATAACTTCTCTAGCCACTGGGCATCATCTAGATATATTTTTATATGTAAGATACTCTTATTTAAATTTCAGAGAAGGGTGTAATACACATATAATCTATAGAGAATAGCTTAAATCATAATTTTGTTTTGATATTCAAAGGAATAAAACTTGAGGTATTTGGAACCAGTTTTCAGGCATGAATTAGAGACTGTCTCTGGTAGAATCTAGGACTGGCGGTAAATGGGCCCTTCCAAGTAGCTGGCTATCACAAATTGAATTGTGTCCCCCCAAAAATGTATGTAGCAATTTGGTTGGGCCATGATTCCCAGTATTGTGTGGTTGCCCTCCATTTTGTGATCTTCCTACACTATAAATCCTAATCTCTGCCTGTTGTTAATAGACTGGGTTGTGTTAAAGAGGATTAAGCGGGACTGTAAGATCCTTCCTAAGGTCATCTCCCTGTAAAGGGAGTTACCCTGGAATGCAGCTTGCACCACCTTTCATCCTGCAAGAGATCAAAGGAAAGGGAAACAAGTGGAGCAGGGACCTCATACCATCAAGAAAGCAGCACCAGGAGCAGAGTGTGTCCTTCACACCTGAGGTTCTTGCACAGAGATACTCTCAGACCAAAGAAAAACTGATGCAAGATGAGGACCTTCCTCTTCAGAGCTTACAGAGAGAAACTGTGTCCCCCTGGAGACAACACCTTGAATTTGGATACCTGGCTTACGGGTCTGTGTGAGAATAAACTTTACTAAAGCCATCTACTTGTGGTATATCTGTTAGAGTAGTACCAGATGACCAAGACAATGGCTGTTATTTAACAATTTAGTGCAACTTTGGGCAAGTGAGGAGGTCATGTAAAACCAACAAGTACTGACTTAGCACCATTACTGCCAACATGCAGTTAATTTGCTTACTGGTGTAATGATGCTGAGTAATGCTGCAATCACTTTTTCTCTTTGGGGTGCATGGTTGTGAGCACTTTATGAGGGCAATACCCCAAAAGAGATCTTGTTAGTCCTTCTGGAAGGAAACCATTCTAAATGGACTCTCAATTTTCCAAGACTTATTTACAGGAAATTTTCACTAAATTTGAAAAACAACAACAAAATCCTCAACTTCCAATAGTATTTAAAAATTGTACTGGAGGGAGAAATATATTTAAAACACTTGGAGGAACAACAATGGAAGATTTAATACACAACATAGACGGACTTCAAAATCTGTCAAACAAACCACAAACAACAGAAGAGAAAATAGATAAATGGGAACTACTAAGATTCAATCACTTTTGCTCATCCAAAGACTTTATTAATAGAATTAAAAGGCCACCTACAGAATGGGAATAAATATTTGCCAACTATATGTCAGACTGATGCCTGATCTCCATAATCTATAAGGTAATAAAAAATATCAATAAGAAAAAGATATATCATCCAATTAAGCAATGGGCCAAGGAGATGGACAGACACTTCTCTAAAGACGAGATCCAGGCAGCCAAAAAACACATGCGGATATGCTCACAATCATTAGCTATTAAAAAAATTTAAATCAAAACGACAATGAGATACCATCTTACACAAAAAGGGTTGGCCATGATCCAAAAAATGACAAAACACTAGATGCTGGAGAAGCTGTGGAGAGATTGGAACTCTCCTACACTGTTGGTGGGATTGCAAAATGGTGCAACCTCTTTGGAAAGCAATCTGGCACTACCTTAAAATAATGGATGTAGATATACCATTTGACCTAGTAATTCCACTGCCTGGAATATATCCTACAGAATCAAGGCCATTCACATCAACTGATACATGCACATTAATGTTCATTGCAGCACAGTCCACGATAGCAAAAAGTTGGAATCAACCCAGATGCCCAACAACAGAAGAATAGGTAGGTAAACTATGGTATATATACTCAATGGAACACTGTGCAATGATAAAGAACAATGATGATAGCAGGAAACATCTCTTAACCTGGTTTCAACTGGAGGACATTTTGTTGAGTGAAAATAGTCAGCGACAGAAGGAAAAATATTGTGTGAGACCCCTACGGTAAGAACTTAAAAGCAGACTCATGCATAACAGAAAAGACTCCTTGACGGCTGCAAGGGTGGGGAGGGCGGGAGGGTGATGGGGGAGGTTTTAGATTAGATAATTGTTAGAAATTTGGTTGGGTGAAATTGGTGACAGCACACACTAGTAAGAAGATCAGTATTAACAGAACTTCAACACAATTTGTGTACCCCTCCCATCTTAACCCAATACTGCAAAGACAGAATAGCTGAAGCAGGGGGCTGGGGACCATGCTCTCAGGGGAAATCGAGGCCAATTGGCACAACTAGCATTTTGCTAATGAGGTCTCTGCACCCCACATTGGTGAGTGGCATCTGGGGTCTCAAAAGCTGCCAAGCTGCCATCTGAGGGTACAGCAAATGGTCCCAGCTTAACAGGAACGAGCGATCACCAAGGTCCATAACGACATGGGGGAAAGAGAACCCAGAAGACTGAGAGAACCACATGAGTGGGCGTCTACATCGACTTGAGACAGGAAGAACCAGATGGTGCCTGGGTACCACCAGTGATAGCCATGATGGAGCTTACAAAGTTGAGTCTCACTGGCAACACAAATATAAATAGGGGTGCACTCTCAGATCTCCACTAAAAGACTGCAATTGATGGTCCAGGGGTCTTGGAGTTCTCCTGGCAGCAGGGCCGCTTGCCTGTCCATATATCATAATGAAGATCAACTTTTCAGACAGCAATGGATTGGACTTGGTGACACAGAGTGACCATATTGTGTGGGCACTTTATGGTTCTAGGCATCTATAGGAGGTTGTCCTGTTGACCTCATACTGGAGGAAATGGAATGGGTGGAGAGAAGAAGATAGGAGACTGTTGGGAAGATAAGACATGTATAGAGCAGAGAGGAAGAATGTGCTGTCACCGTGCAGGGAGAGCCGTGGAAGCTGCATGTAGGTCAGTATGCAGATTTATATCGGAATGTACATTTTCATTCAATCATAATTAAAAAAAACACTTGGTTGCTACATTGAAGGAAACCCTTGATGAATATAACTTTGAAATGAGAGGAACAGGTATAATGGTAAAGAGGATGAAACCTTCTAATTTTCAATGAGTAAAAGAAATTTTGCTGTACTTGGAAAGGGGATCACTCCTAATTTGAGGAATTGTGTCCTTGAGCTCAGATACATGTTTGAATTAGACGCCATACTATTACAGGGATGAAAGGCCTACAGAAGAATGAGAACTGGAAGGCAGACCCTGTTGGAAAGAAGCACATGGAATGTCTGTAGTGGTCAAGAGAAATGCATGTATGGGTGTGTGGAAGGTTATCAAGGGAAATGAATGGTGCCAAGTTGATTTGTTTGTCCTGCCAAGGTGTTCCTGGGATATCTCCCTAGCCATTAGAATTAGTGTGGTGGCAAGTTTCAACAATATGCTTATCTATGACATGTACAAGGATTTGTTTTGTTAAATGAGTTTTTGACTGTAAACTGAGACAAAACGGACTATTCATAATTATACTACTCTTTAGTAAATATTTTTGTGTGCTTTTCTTCTCATCTAAAATAATGCTCTTTCTTTCATAGTATTTTTAGGAGTGTCATGGATTGAATTGTGTCTCCCATAAAGTGTGTGTAGCAATCTGGCTAGGCCATAATTTCTGGTATTGTATGATTTTCCAATAAAGTGTAAATACTGCCTCTGTAATGTTAACAAGGGAGGATGGGTGGCTTTCATGTTGGTGAGGCAGAACTTGTATTGTGCCTTGAGGCAATCTCTTGGGATATAAAGGAAAAGGAAGCAAGTAGAGAGTTGGAGACCTCATATCACCAAGAAAGCAGTCCTGGGAGCAGAGTGTGCCTTTGGACACTGGATCCCTGTGCCTCAGAAGCTCCCAGTCCAGAGGAAGATTGATGACAAGACAAGGACCTTCCTCCAGAGCCAATAGAGAAAGACTTCCCTGGAGCTAGCTGATGACCTGAATTTGGACTTGTAGCCTACTGGACTGTGACAAAAAGTATGTATGCATATATATTTCTTTTGCTTAAGGTCATCTACTCACAACACTTCTGTTAGAGCAGCACCGGATGACTAAAACAGAGAATAAGTTTCTTCTTAATGTAATATTTGTTAAAGCAGCTTATGATGCCCAGCAAGCTAGGAACAATTTTCAAATCCTGTATCATTTTGCCTTAGATTGGTATGTAGAACTGCAGAGATGATTTCAAGGCTGAAAATACCATCTTAGGCTGTGCCCTGACTCTTTCAGCAAGTGTTGATCAGTGGTCACTCTGGCCATAAACATCAAAGGTAGTCAAACGTGAAGGTAAGGAAAAAACTCCATATTCACAGTAACTCACTGACTAGTAAGGAAACTGAGCCCCGGAAGAGTCATGTCGTGGTTGTTAGATGCTGTCTGACTCACAGCCACCCTGTGTACCACAGAATGAAACACTGCCTGGTTCCGCATCATGCTCACAATCACAAAGGCAATCTCTTGGGATTGTTGTGCTTAAGCCCATTGTTGTAGCCACTCTGTCAATCCATATCATTGGGGGTCTTCCCCTTTTCTGCTGACTGTCTTCCAAACATGATGTCCTTCTCCAGGGACAGATCTCTCCTGATAACATGTCCAAACTATGTGAGGTATAGTCTTGCCATCCTGGCTTCTAAGGAGTGTTCTGCTTGTTCATCTCCCAAGTCTAATTCATTCGTTGTTTCGGCAGTCTATGCTGTATTAAATATTCTTGAACAACACTAGAATTCAAAGGCATCAGTTCCTCTTTGGAACTTTGTCACAGATTGAACTGTGTCCACTCCCCCCAAAATAAGTGTAGCAGTTTGCCTAGGTCCTGATTTTCAGTATTGTGTAATGTTGTTACTGGAAAAAACTTCGGATCTTTGTTACCTGCCCCAAAGAGCCAATCTCTAAGACAGGTATTAGATCAAAAAGAAATTTGTTCCTGTGTGCTAGCAGACACAGGGAGCAGGGAGAGTGTTCTCCACCAAGGTCCTGCTCAAATTTTCTCAGGTAAGATGGGAGTATTTGAAGGTAGCAGGGGTTGCATGCAAAATGTAAATATGGGCATTAGTGCTGGTGCAAGAGAAACAATGTGACTAATTAGGGGTGAAGAGGGGTATCTGTATGAGGGGCTTAGGGGTTCTTTGAAAATATGCATCAGGAGCAGGCATCTGGACTGTTTTCAGTTGGAGGTCCCAACTGGTGCCTGGTCTTTCACTGGCTCCTTATCTGTTTTGATGTTTTTAAAAAAGCTGTGACTTCATTTCTTCTTGAATGATCATTATCATTTTAGATTTGGTATTTAGATCTTTGATCCACTTTGAGTTCATTTTCATGTAAGGTGTGAGATATGGGTCTTTGTGATAGATCTAATTGAGTCCCCCCAAAAATATGTGTAGCCATGTTGCTGGACCTTGATTCCCAGTATCTTGTGACTGTCCTCCATTTTGTGGTTTTCCTATGCTGTATGCTAAAGGATTAGGGTGGGACTGTAAATGCCCTTATAAGATCACCTCCCTGCTCTACTGTAAAGGGAGTTTCCCTGGAGTATGGCTTGTCCTACCCTTAATCCTTTCAGCCTGCAAGAGATAAAAGGCAGAGAAGCCGGCAGAGAATTGCGAACCTCGTACCATCAAGAAATCTGCACCAGGAGAAGAGTGAGAACTTCAGACCTGAGGTTCCTGTGCTAAGATGCTCCCTGGACAAAGACTGATGCAATACTGGACTTGCCTCCATAGCCGACAAGGGGAAAGCCTTCCCCTGGAGCAGACATCCTGAACATGGACTTGCAGCCTACCGGACTGTGTAAGAATAAACTTTCTTTTATTAAAGCCATCCAGTCCGTGGTATTTCTATTAGAGCAGCTCTAGCTGACTAAAACAGTCTTCTTTCCATTTTTTGCAGATGGATATCCAATTTTGCCAACACCATTTGTTCAGCAGACTGTTTTTACCCCAGTTTACAATCTTACGGTCTTTGTTATATATCAACTGTTCATAAGAGGATGGTGGAATCTCTGGGGTCTCAGCTCTGTTCTATTGGTCTACATGTCTCTTTTTGTACCAGAATCAGGCTGTTTTGACTACTGCAGCAGTGTAATAGGTTCTAAAGTCAGGTAGTGTGAGACCTCCCACTATGTTTGTCTTCTTCAGTAGTGCTTTACTTATCCAAAGTTTCTTCCCTTTCCAAACAAAGCTGGTGATTTGTTTCTCCATCTCATTAAAAAGTAACACTGCAATTTGTATTGGGATTGCATTGTATATGTAGATCACTTTGGGTAAAATAGACATTTTTACAATGTTAAGTCTTCCTATCTATGAGAAGAGTAGGTTTCTCCATTGGTATAAGTCTCTTTTGCTTTCTTGCAGTAAGGTCTTGTAGTTCTCTCTGTATACCCACTGCCGTAGAGTCAATTCTGACCATAGCAACCCTATAAGAAAGAGTAGAACTGCTCCATAAAGTTTCCAAAGAGCACCTGGTGGATTTGAACTGCCAACCTCTTGGTTTGCAGACACAGCACTTAACCACTACACCACTAGAGTTTCCTGTCTCTGTGTATGTCTCTAGTTTCTGATTAGATTTGTTCCTAGGTATTTTATCTTCTTGGGGGATATAGTAAATGGTATTGATTTGGTGATTTCTTCTTTGATGACCTCTTTGTTAGTATAAAGTAATCCTACTGATTTACTTATGTTTATCCTATATCCTGACACTTTGCTGAACTCTTCTATTAGTTCCAATAGTTTACTGATGGATTCTTTAGGATTCTCTGCATATACAATCATATTATCTGCAAATAGGGAGATTTTTACTTCTTTGCCGATGCAGATGCCCTTTGTATCTTTGTCATGCCTAATTGCTCTGGCTAGAACCTCTAGAACAATGTTGAATAGAAGTAGTAAGAATGGGCGTCCTTGTGTAGTTCCTGTTCTCAAGGGGAATTCTTTCAGCCTCTCTCCATTCAGGATGATGTTGGTAGTTGGCTTTGTGTGGATGCCCCATAATACGTTGAAGAATTTTCCCTCTATTTCTATTTTGCTCAGAGTTTTTAGCATGAATGGATGTTGGACTTTGTCAGATGACTTTTCTACATCAATTGACAAAATCAGGTTATTCTTATCCTTTGTGTTATATATGTAGTTGAACGCATTGTTTTTCTGGTGGTGAACCAGGCTTGCATCCCAGATATGAATCCAACTTGGTCACCCTGAATTATTTTTTTGATACAATGTTGAATTCTATTGGTTAGAATTTTACGGAAGATTTTTTCATCTAGGTGCATGAGTGATAACTCACCCACTGCCGTTGAGTCAGGTCTGACTCATAGCAACCCTATAGGTCAGAGTAGAACTGCTCCATGGAGTTTTTGAGGGGTGCCTGGTGGATTTGAACTGCAAACCTTTTGGTTAGCAGTTGTAGCACTTAATCCACTATACCACCAGGTTTTCCTCATGAGTGATAGTGGTCTGTAATTTTCTTTTTTTGTGATATCTTTCCCTGGCTTTGGTATGAGGGTTATGCTGGCTTCACTGAATGAATCTGGGAGTATTCCATCCCTTTCTATGCTGTGAAATAGCCTCTGTAGTATTGGAGTTAACTTGTCTCTAAACATTTGGTAGAGTTCTCCAGTGAAGCCATCTGGGCCACAGCTTTTCTTGGTTGGTAGTTTTTGATAACTTTTTCAATCTCTTCCTTTGTGATCGGTTAATTAAGTTGTTCTACTTCTCCTTGTGATAATGTTGGGAGGTGATATGAATCTAGAAATTTGTGCATTCCATCTAGGTTTTCAAATCTGTTAGAGTACAGTCTTTTGCAGTATTCTGTCATGATACTTTTGATTTCAGTTGGGTGTGTTGTGACAGCTCCCATCTCAGTTCTTATTTGGGTTATTTGTTTCCTCTACTATTTTTTTTTTGTAAGTTTAGCCAGTGGTTTATCAATTTTTTGATCTTTTCAAAGAATCAGTTTTTGGTTTTGTTAAATTTTTCAATTGTTCTATTCTCCAATTCATTTAGTTCTGCTCTAATCTTTATGACCTGTTTTATTCTGGTGACTGAGGGGTTCTTCTGTTGCTCTCTTTCTACTTGTTCACATTTTAGGGTTAATTTTTGGTTTCAGCCCTTTTTTCATTCCAGATGTGTGCATTTATAGAGAAAAATTGACCTCTGAGCACTGCTTGTGCTGTATCCCATTGGTTCTTCTAGGATGTGTTTTCATTCTCATTTGATTCCATAAATTTCTTTATTCTGTCCTTGATTTTTTCTATATTGCACAGATTTTTGAGCAAGGGTTTGCTCAGTTTCCATGAGTTTTAATTTCCACCTATGTTTTTCTGCTATTAATTTCAATTTTTATGGCCTTATGGTCCGAGAAGATGCTCTGCAATAGTTCAACAGTCTGGATTTTGTTGAGACTTGCTTTATATCCTAACACATACATGGTCTATCTGAAAAATGTTCCATGTACACTGGAGAAGGTGTACATATCTGCTGATGGGTAGCAAGTTCTGTATATGTCAATGACGTCTGGTTAATTGTTGTAATAAGATTTTCTGTATCTTTACTGTGCTTTTTTCCTGGACTATCTGTCCATTAGTGAAAGTGAAGTGTTGAAATTTCCTCCAACTATTATTGTGGAGTAATCTATCTCATTTTTCAAGGTACTAAGTGTTTGTTGGATGTATTTAGATGCTCTGGTATTGGGTGCATAAATAATAATGTCCTGCTTATGCACTGAACCTCTCAGCAATAAATAGTGACCATTCTTGTCTGTGATGATGGATTTTACATTAAAGTCTATCTTATCTGAGATTAGTATTGCCATTGCAGCTCTTCTTTGTATGTTGTTGGCTTGGTATATATTTTTCCATCCTTTAATTTTCAGTTTCTTCACATCTTTGAGTCTAAGCTGTGTTTCTTGTAAGCAACATATAGACAGATCGTGTCTTTTGATCCAGGGCATCACTCACTGTCTCTTTATTGGAGTGTTCAGTCTGTTTACACTCAATGTAATTATTGGTAGGTATGTATTTAGTGCTGTCTTTTTGATGCCTTTATTTTTGTGTTGTTGATGTTTTCTATGTTGCTCTTAATTTTCTGTTCTGTTCATTCTTTATGGATTGACTTTTCATTTTTTTCAGTGTTGGTTTTGTGTTTGTTGAGGCTTCTGTATTGTTTCTTATTTTGATATGTCACGCTGTTATTTTGTTTCGCGGCTACCCTTGTGATCCCCCTTAATGGTCTAAGTTTAAACCAGACTTTAACTTCTACTTACCATTCTAATTTCCTCTTCATCTGAAAGGGTTACAACTACTGCAGTATATCCCTCTTTTTAGTGTGATGATGTCATAGTTTTTGTGTTATGATCACTGATTCCCTTCTTTTAATACTGTAGCTTTGACTGAGCTTTGTGACTTCCCTAACTGAGTAGGATTCTGGATGTTGCATCCTGAATTGCCTTCTTAAGTACATACTTATGTTTCTGTTTATCTAAGCAAAGAACTTCTTTCAGTATTTCTTGTAGTCTTGGTTAGGTTTGTACAAAGTCTGCAAATGTCTTAATTTCATCTTTATATCTAAAAGACAATTTTGTAGGATATATAATTCTTGGTTGGAAGTTTTTCTCCAAGGCTTTGAATGTGCGATCACATTGCCTTCTTGTCAAAATCAGTTCTGCCAAGAAGTCAGACAAAAGTCTACAGGGCTTCCCTCTGTGTATTAACTTTGCTTTGAGCCTCACTGCCTTTAAGAACCTCTCTTTACATTTCGTTTTATTAAGCTTGATTATAATATGTCTTGGTGTCTCTTTTGGGGTCTAGTTTTTGTGATGTTTGACGTGCATCTTGGAAATCTTTGTTCTCTTCTTTCATTATTTCAGGGAAGTTTTCTGTCACCAACTCTACAACAATACTCTGTATTTTCAGCTATCCCTCGGTGCTCAGGAACTCCAATTATTTGTAGGTTATTCCTCTTAATAGCATCTCGCATGTTTCTTAATGTTTCTTCATTTTTCTTATTTCTTTCCTCTGATTTATCCTCATAAATGCTGGTGTCAGTTGTTCTATCCTCCAGCTCACTAATTCTGGCTTCCATCTCCTTGATTTTACTCTTTTCATTTTGGATTGAATTTTCTAATTCTGTAATTTTATTATTGATCTGTTGGATTTTAGATCATTGATGTTCAATCAGGTCAAATAGCTTGTTTAATTTTTCATTTTGTTCTACCACATTTTGTTTAATCTCTAGGAGGGCTCTCTATATCATTCTTTTGTACTTGTCCTTTGATAGTTTCAGAAAGGCTTCTTCATTTAGGAAGTTTTTTGATTCTTTATTTTGGGAGTTTTAAGGAGCCATGGCAGACTGTTTCTTTAAATGGTTAGCTATTGATTGTTGCCTTGTCACCATCTAGAAGCTGTTTGGTTCATCTCGTGTTACCTCAACAGGAGATGAGGTGTAGTTCTAAGAGGGGAGTTGGTCACCAGCCACCTCTGTGTACTCTAGTGACTGGCTTCATGTGGATTCTTGGGTGGCAGCCTCTGCCTCCTGACTGACAAAGGCAGCACTCTACTTAGAAGTTACTGGTGGTTGTCAGTCAATGCTATGCTGTGGATCAATGAAGGGTGGAGGAGATGCTGCCAAGCCATTCAGCAGTCATTTCTCCATGTGGTCTTATTTTTAAAAGGTATTTTACTGCTAAGGGAGGAGCTGTCCATCAGCTGCTATAATTAGTCAGGCCCTCTGATGTGGCAGGTGCCACCTTCTGGCTGACAACAAAAGAACCTCATAGGCCATCACTATATGCTATGACGTAGTTCAAAGTAGGGAGTGGTTACGGCCTTGCTGCCATCTTCTGCCAGGCCCCACTCTTAACTCTATGGACCACTGTCTTAAATGCAGTTTTTTTGCTGAACAAGTACTTTCCCAACAGGAGCTGATTCTCAGTGTGAGCATTATCCCCTGCTAAGACCTCTGTTTGGGTGACTCCACCTCCCAGTTGACCAAGATGGTATCTTGTCCGAGTGGCCCTGCCTGCCATGAAACAGCAGAATCTATGGTGTAGCTTAGAAAAGAAAGGGTGGAGGGGCAGTGGTGCCTTCAATCAGCAGCTGGGCTCTCATAATGTGGCTATCCCAGCACAGTTTCTCTGCTGTGCTACATGCTGTTTACTTAAGCACTGCAGTTCAGCTTTTTCAACAGCTCATGCTTAGTCCCTGCCTCCCAGATAACAAGGAAGGCTTCAGTACACGCAGTCCTCCCAAATGAGGAGTCAGCAGAAGCAGATCTCAGCTGTTGCTGCCTTGTGTTAGAGGTAGTTAACCTGTTACTGGCCCGTGGTCCAATCTGACGACCATATGCCAGATCCTAGGGCTCCCTAGATGTCCATGCTGCTCCATTCAATTATCATTCCAGGCCTTAGTTCTCAGATGGAATTGAGAAGGCATGTGTATAGTCCACGAACTTGGCTCTGCCTGCATTTGCTCTAGTTTTGAGGATTTCTGTTTTCTTTATGTTGAGGTGTAATTCATACAAGGCTGTAATCTTTCATTTTCATCAGTAAGTCCTTCAAGTCTTCTTCCCTGTCTGCATAACCGTTGTGTTATCTGCACAATCCAAGTTGTTAATGAGTCTTCCTCCAATCTTAATGCCCCACTTTTCTTCACATAGTCCAGCTTGTCAGATTATTTTCTGAGCATAGGAATGAATAAGTATGGTGAAAGGATGGAAAGCTTGGTGGTGTAGTGATTAAGTACTATGTCTACTAACCAAAATGTTAGCCATTCAACTCCACTAGGCACTCCTTGGAAATCCTATAGGACAGTTCTACTCTGTAGTGTCAGGTTGCTGTTTTAGTTAGCTAGTGCTGCTCTAACAGAAATGCCACAAAGTGGATGGCTTTAGCAAAGGAAAGTTTATTCTTACACAGTCTCATAGGCTATAAGTTCAAATTCAGGATATCTATTCCAGGGGAAGGCTTTCCCCCTTGTCAGTTGTGGAGGAAATTCCTTGTGTTGCATCAGTCGTTGTTCAGGGAGCATCTTGGTGCAGGAACCTCAGGTCTGAAGGATGCGCTCTTCTCCTGGTGCTATTTTCTTGATGGTATGAGGTTCCCAATTATCCACTTGCTTGTCTCTCTTTTTATCTTCCGTAGGATGAAAAGACAAAGGGTGGTGCAAGACACACTGCAGGGAAAGTCCCTTAGCAAGGGTGTGGCAGTCCCACCCTAATCCTCCTTTAACATAATCATGCTATCCATTAGCCACAGGCAGAGATTAGGATTTACAGCATAGAAAATCACAAAGTGGAGGGCAATTAAAGAATACAGGGAATCCTGGCTTGGCCAAATCACTACATATATTTTTGGGAGGACACAATTCAATCCATGGCAGTCGCTATGAGTTGGAATCAAATGGATGGCAGTAGGTTTTTGTTTTTGTTTTTTTAGTGAAGTGATACAACCTTGACACACACTTTTCCTGACTTTTAGCCACTTAGTATTTCCCTGTTGTGTCCAAACAATTGTCTCTGATTGGCGTAAAGGTTCTTCATAAGCACAATTAAGTATTCTAGAATTTCCATTCTTCACAGTGTTATACATAATTTGTTATGCTCTGCACAATCTAATGCCTTTCATAGTCAATAAAGCATGAACATCTTTCTGGTATTCTCTGCTTTCAGCCAGGATCCGCCTGATATCAGCAGTGTTATCCCTGGTTCCACATTCTCCTCTGAATCTGGTCTGAATTTCTGGAAGTTCTCTGTCAATATACTGATGCAGTAGATAATACTGCTTTGAATGATATCAAAATTTGGCTTGTGTGTGATATTAACGATATTGCTCTGTAATTTCCACATTCGGTTGGATCACCTTTCTTGGGCATGGGCATAAATATGGATCTTTTCCAATTGATTGGCCAGTTAGCTGTCTTCCAAATTTCATAGCATAGTCAAGTGAGCACTTTCAGGACTGCATCTGTATTTTGAAACATCTCAATTGGTATTCACCAGTTCCTGGAGCTTTGTATTTTGTCATTGCCTTCAGTGCAGCTTGGACTTCTTCCTTCCATAGCATTGATTCTTGATCACATGCTACCTCTTGAAATGGCTGAATGCTGATCAATTCTCTTTGGAAGAGCAACTTTGTGTATTCCTTCCATCTTCTCTTGATGCTTCCTGCATCATTTAATATTTTCTCCATAGAATCCTTCACTATTGTAACTGAAGGCTTGAGTTATGAAGGTCATAGAGCCAATAAATGTCAGAGCTAAGACTTGAACCAAGATCTTTTAAAAACAAAAAGCTTTCTATTGTAAATAATTTTAGACAGGGAGAAATGTTGCAAAACTAGTACAAAGTTTATGAAATGTACCTATCACCCAGCTACCCATAATGTTAACAATTACATGCCCGTAATTCAATGATTAAACCAGGAAATCAACACTGGTAAAATACTATTTATTAATATATAGACCTATTTAAATTTTGCCAGCTTTCTTTCCAGTGTTTTTATTTTTTTTCCCCTGTTTCAGGACCCAATCCAGACTCCCACTTTGCCTTTAGTTGTCACTCCTCCCTGGTTTCCTCCAGTGTGGGAAATTCCTCAGTCTTTATCTTTCACGGACTTAACCCTATTAATTAGGATTTATTAGTAATTTTGAGAAATGTCTCTCAGTTTAGGTTTGTTTGAAGCCAGCATAACCCTGATACCAAAACCAGGGAAAGATCCCACAAAAAAAGGAAATTATAGATCAATATCACTCATGAATCTAGATGCAAAAATCTTATGATTAAATTAAGATTTTATCTTTTTTTTGCAAGAATGCCACAATAGTGGTGTGCCTTGTATCAGTACAGCCTGTCAGGGATACATGATGTTGATAAGTCTTATCATTGATGATGTCAACCTTGACCACTTGTGCCCAGGTGGCCTCTGTCATGTTTCCCGAGTGTAAACTTACTTTTTTTCCTTTTGTAATTGATGCGTATCTTGGAGGTGGTATATTAAGACTGTAAGCCAATTAATTTCACCCTGCAAAAAAAGTGCTACATACCTCATTGCTAAATATCACTATAATCACCTTCAAAGTACTCCCCTTAGGGAGCTATGCTTGGATGCCAGTGCCTAGTCCACCCTTCAAAGCAATTTTGGAACTCTTCTGGAATGGCCAAGAGAGCTTTCATTGTATTACTCTTGGTGTCCTGAGTCTCACTAAAATGTGTTTCTTTCAAGATTTCGTTTATCTTTGGGTAAAGAAGAAAGTCACTGGGGGCCAGATCAGGTGAGTAGGGAGTTATTTGTTTGCTGGCTAAAACTCCCTCACAGACAACCATACAATTAAGTTTGCAAACTTGCCACCTTGCCGCTGTGTGCAATGGCCATTCCAGAAAGAGTTCCAAAACTGCTTTGAAGGGTGGACTAGGCACTGGCAGTGGTGTATAGCTTCCTAAGGAAAGTACTTTTAAGGTGACCATAGTGATACTCAGCAATGAGGCATGCAGCATTTAGAACAAGTTCTCAGACTTAATTGTCAGAGCTCTTATGCTAATATGTTTTATCACAAACTTACACTCATGGATTTTAGTACCTATCAGTGGATCTTGCCTACAACAGTTATTACTCTGGTTTTGCCTAATAGTGATTTCATATCTGTCTCATTCCTTCCTACATTTATTAATTGAAATTCTCTTGAAAGGAAGAACTGTTGCTTCTCTATTTATTCAGTTGTTTGTTTATATTGATAAGTATATATGAACGATTGATGTTTAATTACTTAGTATTGTGTTTCAGGTGAAAGTTTACAGCTGAAGTTAATTTCTCATACAAAAATTTATACACGTGTTGATATGTGACACTAGTTGGAAACCCTATAATGTGACAAAACACTCTCCCTTTCCATACCAGGTTTTCTGTATCCATCCACCAATCTCTTCTCCTTTTTTGCCTTTTTATCCTGCTGCCAGTCAGAGGATGCCCATTTAGTCTCATGTATCTGCTTGAACTACGAAGTACATGCTTTTGTTATTTTTTTATTAATTACAGTAAGAGAATAAAATTTCTAATAGCTATCAGTTACCTTATCTATGATAAACCCTCAGCCCCCCACCCACCGATGTAGCCAACAGTCAGTCATTTTGTTCTGCGGATAATTCTCTTTTTAAGTCCTTATAACAGGGGTCTCATACAAAATTTGTTCTTCTGACACTGATTGATTTCACTCAGCATGATCTCTTCCAAATGAGACCATGAAGTACACTCTTAATGAGTATTATTATTTTGTGCTTTTTGATCCAGTCTAATCTTTGTCTGAAGAGTTAGTCTCAAGAATGGATTTAGTTCTGGTTTAACAGAGAGTCCAACCATGTCTTTCAGGGTTCCTCTTGTCGTAGGCCATTAAGCCCGGTCTTTTTATGTCAATTTGAGTTTTGCACCACACTTTTCTCCTCCTCCATCTGGGGGCTCTCTGTCTGTCCCTTGTCAGGGCAGTTACTGATGGTAGCTGAGCACCATCCAGTTCTGCTATCAGGCTGGTGAAGTCTCTGGTTTAATGTAGCCTTTTTGTCTCTTGGGCTAGTATTTTCTTTGTGTCTTTGGTGTTCATTCTCCTTTGCTCCAGGTGGGTTGGGACAAATTGATGTATCTTAGTTGGCTGCTCACAAGCTTTTGACACCCCAAATGCCAGTCACCAAAGTGGGATGCAGAACATTTTCTTAATAAACTTTGTTATGCCAGTTAACCTAGATGTCCCCTAAATTCGTGGTCCCCAGGTGTCAGCCCCAGGTACTCTGTCCCTCAAAGTGTTTCACTGTATTCAGGAAACTTTTTAGCTTTTGGATTAGTTGTGTTGACTTATCCTGTATTGTGTGTTGTCCCTCCCTTCACCTAAAATAACTACTGTCTACTATCTAGTTAGTGAATTTCTCTCTCCTTCTCTTCACACCCTTTTAATTGTCAAAGAATTTTTTCCTGTGTTTAAACTTTCTGTGGAGCTGTTATCATAGTGGTCTCCTACGATATTTGCCCTTTTGCAAGTGGCAAATTTCACTCAGCATGATGTCTTCCAGATTCATCCATATTGTGAGATGCTCCATTGTTTCATCACTGGTCTTTATCATTACATAGTATTCCATTGTGTGTATGTACCATAATTTGTTTATCCATTTGTCTGTTGCTGGACACATAGGTTGTTTCCATCTTTTTGCTGTTGTGAACAGTGCTGCAATGAATACAGGCATGAATATAACTATTTGTGTGACAGCTCTTATTTCTCTAGGGTACGTTGCAAGGAGTGGGATCAGTGGATCATACGGTATTTCTATCTCTGGGTTTTTAAGGAAGTGCCAAATGAATTTCCAAAGTGGTTGTATCATCCTCCCATCTGTGGTGTATAATTGTTCAGTCTCTACACAACTTCTCCAACATTTATTATTTTGTGTTTTCTGAATTAGTGCCAGTCTTGTTGGGGTGAGATAGTATGTCATTGTAGTTTTGAATGTCTTCTTTGGTGCAGTACCCGTACATATCTTTTGCATATTTTTTAATTGAGTTATTTGTTTTTTTGTTGTTTAGGTCTTGCAATATCTTACAGATTTTAGAAATCAGACCCCAATGAGATATACCCAAGACAAATTTTTTTTTCCCCAGTCCATAAGTTGTCTTTTTACTTTTTTGGTAAAGACTTTGGATGAGAATAAGTGTTTGGTTTTTCAGTGTCATCAGTTATGTAGTTTGTGCTTTATTAGTTGTGATTTGTATCTGTTTATGCTATGTATTAGGGCTTCTAGCATTGACCCTACTTTTTCTTCCATAATCTTTATTGTTTTAGATTTTATATTTAGGCCTTTGATCCATTTTGAGTTAGTTTTTGTGCATGGTATGAAGCATGGGTCTTGTCTCATTTTTTGCAGATGGATATCCAGTTATTCCAGCACTATTTGTTAAAGAGACTATTTCCCCTCATTTGATGGTCTTTGAACTTTTGTCAAATATAAGGTGCTCATAGATGGATGAATTTACATCTGGGTTCTCACCTCTGTTCCATTGGTCTATGTATCTATTATTGTAAAAGTAACAGGCTGTTTTGACTACTGTGGTAGTATAATGGATTCTAAAGTCAGGTAGTGTGGGGCCTTTCACTTTGTCCTTCTTCAGTAATGCTTTACTTATTTGGGGCATCTTCCCTTTCCATATGAAATCACCGATGTGTTTCTCCAGCTTGTTAAAAAATGTAGTGGAAGATTGGGTGAGCATTGCATTGTATCTGTATATTGCTTTGGGTAGAACTGATTTTTCATGATAGTGAATTTTCCTATCCATGAGCACAATATGTTTTTCTACTTATGTAGGTCTCTGTTGGTTTCTTGCAGTACTATCTTGCAGTTTTCTTTGTATAGGTCTTTTACATTTCTGGTTAGGTTTATTCCTAAGGATTTTATCTTTAAGGGGGTTGACTTAGTCACTGAGTACTGCTATTAACAGAAACACTACAAATGAATGGCTACAAACCCAAATTCAGTGCATCAGCTACAGAGGAAGTCTTTCTCTGTTGGTTCTGCAGGAAGCTCCTTGTCATCAGTCTACACCTTTACTGGGAGCTTCTCAGGTACAGGGATGCTGGGTCCTTTCCAAAGGATATGTCCTGATCCTGGCATTGTTTCTTTATTGATGGTATAAGGTCCCCAGTTCTCTGCTTGCTTGTCTTTCCTTTATAGCCCAAGAATTTGCCTCAGGGAACAGTGCAATCTTACACATTGAGTCCTGGCCCACCAATACAACTGCTGTCTATCTTCCCTCATTAACATTATAAAGGCAGAGTTTACAACATGGAGGAACAACATACAGTGCCACGAATCATGGCACAGCCAAATTGCTACACAAATGAATCCACAACAGGGGTCATTGTAAATGTTATTTATTTGGTGATTTTCCCTTTGAGGTTCTATTTGCTGGTATAGAGGAATCCAACTGATTTTTGTGTATTTATTTTATGTCCTAATCCTTTGCTGAAAACTTCCATTAATTCAAGTAGTTTTCTTCTGGGTTCTTCAGAGTTTTCTGTGTATAAAATAATATCATCTGTGAATGCCAAAAGCCAAGTGCCGTCAAGTTGGAACCAACACATGGACATTTTTATGTCTTGCTTATCAATTTGGTTGCCTTTTATTTCTTTTTCTTGTCTTACTGCTCTGGCTAGCACCTCCAGCACAATGTTAGATGACAGTGGTGATAAATGGAATTTTTGTGTGGTTCCCATTTTCCAGGAGAATGCTTTCAGACTTTCCGTTTAGAATGATGTTGGCTGCTGGCTTTGTATAAATGCCCTTGTTTAAGTTAAGATGGAGGAAAGCTTGGTAGTGTAGTGGTTAAGAGCTATGGCTGCTAACCAAAAGGTTGGTAGTCTGAATCTCTCAGCTTCTCCTTGAAAGCCCTATGTGGCAGTTCTACTTTGTCCAGTAGGGTCACTATGAGTCAGAAGCTACTCCATAGCAGTGGGTTTGGTTTATCATGTTGAAGAATTTCACTTCTATTCCTGTTTTGTTGAGAATTTGTATCATGAATGAGTGCTGGACTTTGCCAAATGTCTTTTCTGCATCAATTAAAAAGTTCATATAGTTCTTATCTTTTGTTTCATTTATGTGGTCTTGTTAACTATGAGTCATTTTTCTGCTCTAATTTTTATTATTTCCTTTCTTCTGGTACCTGGGGGCTTTTTTTGCTGCTCTCTTTCTATTTATTCACATTGTATGGTTAATGTTTGATTTTGGCTTTGGATGAGTGCATTTATTGCTATAAATTGACTTCTGAACATTGCTTGTGTCCCAAAGGTTCTGTTAGGATATATTTTCATTCTCATTTGATGCTATGATTTTATGAATTTCTTTATTCTGTCCTTAATTTCTTCTGTAACCCAGTAGTTTTTTGAGAAACATGTTGTTCAGTTTCCATGTATTTGACTTTTTCTCCCCTCACTTTTTTTGTTATTGATTTCTACTTTTATGACTTTATGGTCAGCAAAGATGATTTGTAGTATTTTGATGTTTGAGTATGCGGTCTGCTTTGGAGAATGCTCTATGTGCCTTGGATAAGAAAGTATTCTTAGCTGATGTCGGGTGGAGTGTTCTGTATATGTCTGTGAGGTCAATTTGGTTGATTGTAGCATTTTGATCTTCCGTGTTCTGTCTTCTTTCTGAATGTCTGTCCTTTAATGAGAGTAGTGCGTTAAGGTCTTCTACTGCTATTTTGGAGCTGTTTATTTCTCTTTTCAATTCTGTTAAAGGTCGTTTTATGTATTTTGGGGCCCTGTCTTGGGTTGTGTAAATATTTATTATGGTTATGCTCTCCTGGTGTATAGACCCTTTCATTATTATATAGTGTCCTTTCTTATCCTTTGTGGTTGATTTTGCTTTAAAGGCTATTTTGTCAGAGATGAGTATTGCCACTCTTGCTCTTTTTAATTGTTGTTTACTTGATTTTTTTTTAATTCTCTGAGTTTTAGTTTGTGTCTTTGAGTCTAAAATGTATCTTTTGTAGGTAGCAGGTAGATGGCTTGTGTTTTTTAACCCATTCCGCTACTGTCTCTTTACTGGTGTATTTAGTCCATTCACATTCAGTGTAAATATTGGTAGGTACAAATTTAGTGCTGACATTTTTATGTACTTTTTTGTTTTGTTGACAGTCCCTTTGTTCCAGCCGATTTTCTGCACTGAGTCATTTTTATTTATGTGTTTTCTTTCCATCTTTTTATTGTTGTTGATTTTGCATTTGCTGAGTTTCTATGTTTTTCTTCTTTTTTATTTTGTCATGTAGAATTGTTAGTTTCCTTTATGGTTACCTTAAAATTTACCTTTATTTTTCTAAGTTTAAGCCAATCCTATTTATTGACATTGCTTTAACTTCCTCTCCATATGAAATTTCTGTGACTACATTTAGTCTCCTTCCCCCCCAACTGGTGTCATCTTTTACATATTAATGTCTCTCTGCTTCCATTTTCAGTGTTTTAGGTTTGACTTATTTTTGTGATTTCTCTATCGAGGTTGATACCTGGTTGCTCTGTCCTGTTTTCTAGTCTTGGGTTGTTACCAGATGTTATACTGATTCAGTAACCTGAAGACTCCCTGAAGTATTTTTGTAATTTTGGTTTGGTTTTTACAAATTTAAGGAACTTCTCTTTATCTAGAAGTGCCCTAATTTTGCTGCAGTATTTTAGAGACAGTTTTGCTGGATATATATATATATAATTCTCAGCTGACAAGTTTTTTCCCTTCAAGGCTTTGTATATGTCATCTCATTACCTTCTTGTCTGTATGGTTTCTACAGAGTAGTGAGAGTTCAGCTTTGTTAACTCTCCTTTGTAAGCAACTTTTTATTTATCTCTAGCACTGTTAAAATTCTCTATGGTTTTAGTAAGTTTGGTTATAATATGTCTTGGTGACTTTCTTTTGGGATCTATCCTATATGAGGTTCAATAAACTTCTTGAACAGATATCTTTCCATTTTTCATGATACCAGGGAAGATTTCTGCCAACAAATCTTCAACAATTCTTTCTGTATTTTCTGTTATGCCCCTCCCCATATTCTTGTACTCCAATAACCTGTAGCTTATTCCTCTTGATAAAGTCCACAGAATTTTACGGATTTCTTGCTTTTTAAAAATCCCGGTATCTAATTTTTCCTCAAATGAATTGGTATCAAGTGCTTTGTTTTCAATCTCACTAATTCTAGGATTCATTGCCTTGATTCTGCTCCTACTGCTTTCTATTGCATTGCTTAATTCTGAAGGTTTTGTTAATCTTTTGTATTTCTGTTTGGTGGCATCAAGGTCAAGTGCTATGATTGCTAATAAAAAGGTCAGCAATTTGGATCCATCAGGAGCTCCATGGAAGCTCAGTGAAGCTCTGTCCTATAGGATTGCTGTAAGCCAGAATTGACTTGACAGTAGTGGATTTATTCTTCTAGGTCTCTCTATAGATTTTAACAGCTTGTTAAATTTGTCAGTTTGGTTTCATACAGTTGTTCCCTATTCCTCAATTGTTTTGTCTGTGTGTTCCTTGGCTGGTTTGTATTTTTCCTGATCTCCTTCTTGATCTCTTGAAGAGAGATATGTGTATTCTTTGAATTCTACCTCCAGTAATGCTAAGAACTTCTTTGAATTCTACCTCCGGTAATTCTAAGAACTTCTTTTCCTCTGGATAGTTTCCTAGATAGTTTCCTGAGTCCTTGTTTTGATCACTTGCTAAGACAATCATAAGCCAAGCCAAGTGCCGTTGATTCAGATCTGACTCTCGTAGTCTGTCTCTTTATGTCATTTTGATATTGTCTGTTTCTGAGCTATCGGTAAGTTACTATATTTATTTTTGCTTACTGTTTTCCTAACTAATTGTTTTATTTTGTTTTAGTATGTCCAAATAGGCTGGTGTGTGAGTTACTTCGTTTATTGACATGTCTTGTGGTTGCAACTGCTATTAGTCAAACAAGCCCAGGAGACCATTTACTTTTCTTGTATGCTTTCAGCTCAGGTGTCTACATTGTTAGTCACCCAGTGTGTGGTTCAGGGCTATGTAGGGGTGGCTGGAATAGGCTCAGGTATCTGGCTGCAGGAGGGGACTACATACTGAGCAAGGTAGAGTGCTCATGGCTGTTTCTGAATGCCTGGGTGGAAGGCATGTCCCTGTTCCCTCAAGTGCGTCGGTGAGTGGGTTTTGTAGCCAGACTTTAGGCATCCAATCCTGTTGGCTATAAGGAATGGGTGGCTGCACTTATTCTTAGACCCCTGTCATGAGTGATTAGGTGGAATGTGTAGAGCCACCAGTCCTCAGGCCTCTGATGTAGGTAGGTGAGGACTCTGCTTGATGTACAGGGCAGTATCAAATGCCACAAATCTGCTGCTACCCGTTAGCTGTTGTAGTTGAAAATAAGCTTCAGATATATATACTGTTGTATTATGCTAATGAAGCCCTACACTTTTAAACTGATCCCACAGAGGTTTAGGCAGGGGGAGTTATGCATTCCAAGTCCATGGACCCCTTATGCCTATGCCCAGGCATGGCAGAAAGAGTTTGAGGTCCTGGTTTAGGGGACCTAGTAGATTACTTTTTCCTTTTTGTTATTTATTCATCGTCAAAACCAGACCCATTGCTGATTCATAGCAACCCTATATGACAGAGTAGAACTACTCCACAGAGTTTCCAAGGTACACCTAGTGGATATGAACTGCTGACGTTTTGTTTAACAGATGTAGCACTTAGCCACAATACCACCAGTGTTGGACATGGTGTCAAGAAGCATCAGTTCCTGGAGGAGGACGTCATGCTTGGTAGAGTGCAGAGTTAGTAGAAAAGAGGAAGACTTTTGATGAGATGGATTGACACAGCGGCTGTAACAATGGCCTTAAGCAACAAACAACTGTGGGCATGGTGCAGGACTAAGAGAATTTCTATCTGTTGTACGTAAGGTCACTATGAATTAGAACCAACTTGATAGCACCTAGCAACACAACAACAATTTATTTATTAACTTGTTCCCTAGATAAGATGGGAGAATGGCTCAGGGCATGTGATGTGGCCTACTTCTTGTATAGGGAGTAAGGCAATCAATGAATCTGGGCCAGGATTGATGCAAAGTGGGGAGGATGTGAATGAAAGGAACAGAAGTACTTCCCAGAGAGAGGAAGGATTGTGTAGATCTCAAGCAATATGTTAGATACTTATACTTAACTTTCAGAGATCCAGTGCAACTTCCCCATGGCTCTGAGTCTCATGCAGACTCAATACTACTCAATTCCTCCTGTTGAGGAAAGCACTTCCCAAGCAGTATTACTTGCTTTAGCCTACTTGCCACAGTCTGCAGCGTGCTGGTCAGGTCAGATCTGCCAAATTCTTGCTGCTCCTGAACTGTCTCTCTCTCCCACTCCCACCCACTCAGTCCAACCCCTCAACTTTGCCTTTGATGTTCAAGACACATGTAATCAATTCATTTGTTTTTTCAAGTCTTTGTTATAAAAGGGACAACAGGAAGCATCTGACTACTCTGCCATCTTTGCCCCACTTCCCACAGATGTATATTTTATTCTATGGGTTATAGCTTTATGCTTTCATTATTTATTTTATTGATCAAATTGTTCCAACTTCAGCTATAGAGAATTCCTTCAGGTAGGCTCTAGTGTTTTTTTTTTTTTGATGTGCCTCTGTCACTGTATGTTTCTTTTTCAAAAAGATTTTCAGCACCTCCTCTTTTAATAGTATCCCAAGACTCATTTTCCCTGCCCATCCGTAGAATCAACCATTTGTCTGAGGAGCCCTATGAAGTCTGATATAAATCTGTAGTGCTCTTTGTGCTAGCTCATGCTACAGCTCAAACAATTTTAACTTAAACTATTATATATATTTTTTCAGGTATATACTGTAAATGTAGAGCCCTGGTGGCACATGGTTAAGAGCTCAGCTGCTAACTGTAAAGGTCGGGAGTTCAATCCACCAGCCTCTCCTTGGAAACCATATGGGTTATTCATACTTTGTTCTTTAGGGTCACTATGAGTTTAAAGAGACTCGGTGGCCCCTAATAGCAACATACTGCAAATGTTGGTGGAGTTTATATTTGTCAATCATGTTCTAGTCATCAAACATTGCCTTGCAGTTACTGTCATTGCTCCTCTCTTCACTTCATTTGTCGTGCTAGGATGCAATAGATACAGGCGTGAGAAATCAGGAAAAGGAGAAGATACAGAAGTGGATTTCAGTACAGGTGAGAGTAGAAATATATGCAGTGATGATGTGGATATAGATAAGGATATGGATAGCAAGACTTGGAGAATTCCTGGCTAGAACTCAAACACGCACACCCAGAATCCTCCTTCACCAGTTTAGAAAGGAAAAAACACAAAAGTTTCAAAACAAATCAGGAATTATGGAGTTTAATTTTTTGGCACTCGGTCCGTTCTGACTGAAGTAAAGGTGTTCCTAGTGACTTCAGTTCTTTGCTTCTCTTTCCCTGTCGCATTACTTCCAGCAGCTAGCCGGTTGGTTTATGTCACCATGGCAGACTTCCTTCTTACAAAGTCTCTCACACACCAAAGATGTCTGCATTATTATAGTGTTTGTATTAGGACGCAGAATCAACTTGATGGCAATGGGTTTAGCTTGTTTTTCTTTTTCTTTTGTGTTAGGAATAGATTAAATTAAACACAGGTGTGTTACAAGAAAACAGTTAAGTTTACAGTGGAAATTAAAGGAAAACAAGAAAAACCTTTAAAATTCTAGATTTGTAATCTTGTACAAAATAATACAATTAAAAAATCTTAGAAATAATCTGGTGAATTCTTCTACATTTTACAGGTAAAAATTTATGAAAAATATTACAAATGATGAGCATGAACCATGATTTGAATACCTACAGTAAGGCTTGTATTCCATTCTGAAGAACAATTGAGGATAATCATTGCAATTTCTTGTGGCCGACTATGATACCAAAATAATTTTTCTGTTACATTAATAGCCATCACATAGCTATTATCTACATTTTTCTACACGTGACACTACACTTTTCTCTATGTTCTTGTACTTGTGTACATGTGAAGGACAGACAGAAAGATTATGTATTAGTTCCTGACTTCTATGGGAAATTTCATATAAATACAAATAAATTCAGTGTGAATCTAGACTGAGACTGATTCATTTGGCATGAAAAACAAGCTCACGTGTCAGAGTGAACAGTGAATGGGGTGAGGTTCCAAAAAGGGAGAAAGGGTGGGGTGGTAATTTACAATTTATGAGTCGAGGTGCTTTATTAAAATCTTTTTCAATACCTCATAGTTGTGTTGAAATTTTATCTGTACTTTCTCATGTTTGTTTTAAACTATCTAGGAAATTTCCCCTCCCCTCCCCAGTCCCATGTCATAAGCCATTAAGTTTCATCCCTTCTACCACCTCCACATCTTGTACATTTTATTTTCTCCTTTCTAGCCCCACAGGTACTAACCTGGCAAGACTCTCACCAAGTTTTGTCTGAACTGTTGCTGTCATCTTCTTGTCATCTTCTTCCCATCTTTGTCTCTGAATTATTTGTCCCTGAGACTCATTCTAAGCATCTTTTACCTACTCCCTGAATGATAGCCACTTCCTTCTTAGTACCACATTCTGTTAAGCCACCCTTCAGTACTATCACAAATGTATTCTAGTTAGCAGCTTTATGCTTTCTCCCATGATTGACTGAGGCTGTGAGCAATTTGAGGACTGAGATAACATCTTCCTTGTTTTCATATTCCTAACATCTAGCAGTGTTGGGATCACTCAGTACTCAATAAATGCTTGATGAATGAATAAAAAATGAATGAATGGATGAATAAGTGAAGGAGTCCACTCAGTTTACTTATAAAAATGTTATCTACTTGTTATTGATCTTCTGCAAACCTTTCTCCCTGGAGCCTACAGTTTATTACATGGAAGATCATTTCCTTTAGGATGACATCTTAAAAGCCATAGTTTCTCTTCTACAGATAAATAATTTTCTGAAAATATCCAGAGTTATGTTTCCTCTGTGAAGGCACTTGTAATTATTACATCACTCACCTCCAACTAGTGAAATAATTTAGTAATATAGCAATTAAGACATTTAATTCTATGTTCAGAAGCATTAACCATACATATTTTGCATTTGTCAGAGTTCAATAAACCTTTCCTTGTCAAAATATTTGTATCTAAATGTTTGAACAGGGTTATACAACTAAAAAATAACAGGGGCATAGAAAAACATTTACAATTACCCTGCCTTTCATGATTTTAAATAAAAGACAGATATTTAGATATTTTATACAACAATTTAACAAACATTTATTAAGTGACTTTTAGTATTGAAAGTAAATATCATTTCAGTATGGTGTGGTATCCAGTTTTATAAAGCTTAAAAATAAACATAACAAAATACTGTATTTTTAACCCTTTTTCCCAAAAGTTGCCATCTAGTTGATTTTGACCCTTAGTGACACCATGTGTTTTAGACTACAACTGTGCGCCATAGGGTTTTTAATGGCTGTAGTCTTTATGGAGTAGATTGCCAGGCCTTTCTTTCAAGGCACATTTGGGTGGATTCAAACTGCTAACCTTTAGATTAGTAGCTAAGAACTTAACTGCTTGTGTCAGCCAGTGACTCCAATATATTGTGTAGGGGTGTTTCTGCGTGTGTGTTCAAGGGGAACAACGAGTATAACATTCAGAAGAGTGGTCACATTTGCAGAGGAGTAAGAGGATTGGATCAAAAAGGAAGCTTCAGTGACCGTCACAGAACTAGAAATGTTTCATTCTGTGTAGTTCTGGGTTCATGGGTGTTTGCATTCTTGTAATGCTTCATAACTTAGATGTGTGTACTCTTCGATTCAACAATCCCGTTTTTTACAATATCTCCTACAGGAACAAAGTACCAATACATAAATGTATACATAAGTCATAGAGAAGAGAGGAAAAATTAAAGATATTTGCTATATAGTCTCCACTTATGTTCCACATAAGTACTTTTGTCTAACTGCAATCACAGTCATTTTTCAAAAAAACAAATTTAATGATGAATATAATGAGCATGGAGCCCTGTTGGTGCAATAGTTAAGCACTCAACTGCTAACTGAGAGGTTGGTGGTTTGAACTCACCCAGCTGCTCCAAGAGACTATAAATATTATAGCCTAGAAAATCCTATGAGTGGTTCTATTCTGTCACGTGCAAAGATGACACACAAATTCATAAAGTGTTTCATATTTTTTAATGGGGAATCCAAGGTGAGATACTGACATGTCCTGGGGTTGGCAACCAACATCACAAAACAGTATGTGTATTAATAGCTTAATGAGAATCTAATTTGTTCTCTAAATGTTCATCTAAAGAATAATAAAAAAGAAACATAAACTTACTTATGATAAACATGAACTTACATAAATGAAGAAGTAAGCCACGTTGTAGAAGCTTCAAGATTGTTAATCTCCTCAAATTGGCCTATAGACTGGACATTATCCCAACAAAAATCCCTACCAGACTTTTAGTGTAATTCAACAAATTGACTCTAAAATTAACTTGAAAATACAAAGAACCAAGAATAACCAAACCAATCTCAAAAAGGAAGAAAATGTTTGGAAGATTATAATATTTGAAACTAAGATTATAGAGATAATCAAGAACTTGGTGTTACATTATTAATGGACAGATAAACCAGTGAAACAGAACAAAACCCAGAAAGAGATCCATATATATGTGCACACACACATGGTAATTATTCTCAAATGCAGCAGTAAATTAATTTAATAGAGAAAGGAAAGCCTTTTCAACAAACAACAGTACTGAATGAGACAGACACACCTGCCAAAAAAGAAACTGAAATTCTACCTCACACCTTATGCAAAAATAAATTTGAGATAGATCATATATCTTAAACCAGTATTCTCTAACCTTCTTTTAATTATCATCCCCTCAGTTTCTTTTTTAAGACATTTTCCCCCTAATTTCTTTCCTTCTCAACTGTCTTTGTCATCTAGTGCTGTCATAACAGAAATATGACAAGTAGATGGCTATAAAAAAAGAAATTGTATTCTGTCACAGTTCAGTAGGCTACAAGCGTAAATTCAGGGCTTTAGCTCCAGGGTAAGCCTTTCTCTTTTGACTCTGGAGAAAGATCCTTGTCATCAACCTTCCCTGGACTGGGAGCTGTTGAAGTACAAGGACCCCAGGTCCTGTCCAAAGGATAAGCTTTGGTCCCCAGCTCTCTGCTTGGTTTCCTTTCCTTTGTACCTAAAGAGATTTCTGGAAGGCACTGTACAAATCTTATGCGTTGACTCCTGCCACACCAACTCAACTGCTGCCCTTTTTCCCTCATCAGTATCGTGGAGGGAGGGTTTACAGCATATGTGAACATCATGCGATACCAGGAATCATGGCCTAGACAAATGGCTACACACATTTTTGGGGGGATACAATTCAATCCATGAAACCAACTATTTTATTTATGTAGTGCTGTTAAAAGAGAAGTATCACAAGTGGAAGACTTCAACAAAGAAAAATTTATTTTCTTACAGTCTAGGAGGCTAGATGTCCAAATTCAGGGCATAAGCATCAGGGAAAATGGAATGTGTGAAATATGAATCTAGGAAGATTGGAAATTGTCAAAACTGAAATGAAACACATACACATCAATATCCTAGGCATCAGTGAGGTGCAGTGGACTGAAATTGTTGTTGTTGTTAGGTGCTGTCAAGTTGGTTCCAACTCATAGCAACCCTGTGGACAACAAAACGAAACACTGCTCTGTCTTGTGCTATGTCCATAATTGGTTTTATGTGTAAGCCCATTGTTGCGGCCACTGTGTCAATCCATCTCGTCGAGGGTCTTCTTCTTTTTTGTTGACCCTCCAGTCTACCAAGCACGACGTCCTCCTCCAGGGATTGATCTTTCCTAACAGCATGTCCAAAGTGTGTAAGATGCAGTCTTGCCAGCTTTCCTTCTGAGGAGCATTCTGGCTGTACTTCTTCCAGAACAGGTCTATCTTTTTGTTCTTTTGGCAGTCTATGGTACATTCAACATTCTTCTCCAATATCACAATTCAAAGGCATCAATTCTTCTGTCTTCTTTGTTCGTTGTCCAACTTTCACATGCATATGAGGCAACTGAAAATACCGCATTTTAGTCTTCAAGGTGTCATCCTTACGTTTGAATACTTTAAAGAGGTCCTTTGCAGCAGATTTTCCCAATGCAATGCGTCTTTTGATTTCTTGACTGCTACTTCCATAAGCTTTGATTGTGGACCAAGTAAAATGAAATCCTTGACAACCTCAGGCTTTTCTCCCTTTATGACAATGTTGCTTACTGGTCCAGTTGTGAGGAATTTCGTTTTCCTAATGTTGAGGTGTAATCCATACTGATGGCTGTGGTCCTTGATCTTCATCAGTAAGTGTCTCAAATCTTCATTTTCAGCAAGTAAGATGGTGTTGTCTGCATAATGTAAGTTGTTAACAAGTCGTACTCCAATCCTGATGCCTCGTTCTTCGTATAATCCAGCTTCTTGGATTATTTGCTCGGCATACAGATTAAAAAGTATGATGAAAGGTTACAACCTCGACACACACCTTTCCTGACTTGAAACCATACAATGTCCTCCTGCTCTGTTTGCATGACTGCCTCTTGATCCACATACAGATTCCTTAAGAGCACAGTTATGTGTTCTGGAATTTCGATTCTCTGCAACATTAACCGTAATTTAGTAGGATCCACACAGTCTCATGCTTCTGTATAGTCAATGAAATACAGGTAAACATCTTTCTGGTATTCTTTGCTTTCAGCCAAGATCCATCTGATATCAGTGATGATATCCACAGCCTCTTCTGAATCCAGCTTGAATTTCTGAAAGTTCCTTGAATGATCTTGAGCAAAATTTTACTGGCGTATGATATCAGCGATACTGTTTGGTAATTTCCACATTCAGCTGGATCACCTTTCTTTGGAATGGGCATAAATATGGATCTCTTCCAGTCAGGTGGCCAGGTAGCTGTCCTGCAAATTTCTTGGCATAGATGAGTGAGCACTTCCAGTGCTGCATTCATTTGTTGAAAAATCTCAATTACAATTCCTGGAGCCTTGTTTTTGCCAACGCCTTCAATGCAGCTTCAACTTCTTCAGTACCATTGGTCCTTGATCATATGCTACCTCTCCAAATGGCTGAACACCAGCCAGTTCTTTTCGGTATGATGATTCTGTGTATTTCTTCCATCTTGTTTTGATGCTCCCTGAGTGGAACTGACCACTTGGAATCAAACAGTCATGTTCTACTCTGTCAGGAATGACAAACTGAAGAGGAATAGCTTTCATTCATTATCAAAAAGAACATTTCAACATCCCTCCTGAAGTACAACACTGTCAGTGACAGGATAGCATCCACATGCTTACAAGGAAAAGTAGTTAATACAACTATTATTCAAATTTAAGAACCAGCTACTAAGGCCAAAGATGAAAGAATTGAAGATTTTTACAAACTTTTGTGGCCCAGGATGAATTGATAATTGTTGGTGATTGGAATGTGAAAGTTTGAAACAAGGAAGAGAATCAGTAGTTGGAAAATACAGCTGCAGTAATAGAAATGATGCTGGAGATACCATGATGCAATTGTGTAAAACCAAGGAGTTCTTTGCAAATATCTTTTTCCAACAACATAAGTGTGACTATAGATAGTACCTAACCAGATGGAATACACAGGAGTCAAATGCACTACATCTATTGAAAAAGATGATGGAGAAACTCAGTCTGATCAGTCAGAAAAAGGCCAGGAGATGTCTATGGAGTAGACAATAATGTTCATACGTAAATTCAATCTGGAGCTGAAAAAATTAGAACAAGTCCATGAAAGCCAAAAGCAAAAATTAAAAACAAAAACCTTGAGTGTATCTCATTTGAATCTAGAGACCATCTCAAGAATAGATTTGACACATTGAACACTAATGACCAAAGACCGGACAAGTGATGGAATAATATCAAGGACATCCTACATGAAGAAAACAAAAGGTTGTTAAGAAGATAGGATACGAAACTTGCTCTTGAATGTAGAGCAGCTAAAGCAAATAGAAGAAATGATGAAGTAAAAGAGCTGAACAAAAGACTTCTGAGGGTAGCTCAAAAAGACAGTCTAAAGTATTATAATGACATGTATAAAGGTCTGGAGTTAGAAATCCCAAAGAGAAGAATACAGTTTGCCTTTCTCAAGCTGAAAGAACTGAAGAAAAAATGGAAGTTTTGAGTGCAATACCTAAGGGTTCTATGAACAAAATATTGAACAACACAGGAGGAATCAAAGAAGAGGGAAGGAATACAGAATGACTGTATCAAAAAGAACTCGCTGATATCCAACCATTTCAGAAGGTAGATTTTGTTCCAAAAATGATGGTGTTGAAGGAAGAAGTCCAAGCTGCACTGAAGACACTGGTAAAAGAGAAAGCTACAGGAATTGATGGAATACCAGTTGAGATGTTTCAGCAAACTGCTGTAGTACTGAAAGTGCCCACTGATCTGTCTCTGTGCCAAGATATTTGAAAAATAGCTACCTGGCCAACCAACTGGAAGAGTTACACATGTGTACGCATTCTGAAGGAAGATGATCCAACCGAATACAGAGCTGAAAAAAATTAGAACAAGTCCATGAAAGCCAAAAACAAAAATTAAAAACAAAAACCTTATCAAACAATTATCATTAATTATCAAACTATATCATTAATATCACATGCAAGCAAAATTTTGCTGAAGATCTTTCATATATGATTGCAACATATTTGGGCAGTGAACAACCAGAAATTCAACTAGATTCAGAAGAGGATGTGGAACAATGGATATCATTGTTGATATCAGATGGATCTTGGCTGAAAGCAGAGAATAGCAGAAAAATGTTTGTCTGCATTTTAATGACTTTGCAAAGGCATTTGACTCTGTTGATCATAACAAATTAAGGATGGCATTGCCAAGAATGGGAATTCCAAAGCACTTAATTGTGCTCATTCAGAACCCATACATAGAGCAAGAGGTAGTTGTTGAAACAGAACAAGAGGATACTGAGCTATTTAAAATCAAGAAAGGTTTATGTCAGGGTGATATCCTTCCACCATTCTTATTTCAACAGGTATGCTGACCAAATAATCTGAGAAACTGGACTATATGAAGAAGAATGTGGCATCATGACTAGTATAAGTCTCATTAACAACCTACTGTGTGTAGATGATACCACCTTGCTTGCTGAAAGTGACTAAAACTTGAAGCACTTGCCGATGAAGATCAAAGACTACAGGCCTCAGTATGGTTTACACTTCACCATAAAGAAAACAAAAATCTTTGTAATTGAACCAGTAAACATTCTGATAAACAGAGAAAGGATTGAAGTTGTCAAGGGTTTCATTTTACTTGGATTGATAATCAACCCCAATGGAAGCAGCAGTCAGGTAATCAAACAATGCATTGTATTGGGCAAATCTGCTGTAAAAGACCTCTTTAAGGTATAGAAAAGCACAGATGTAACTTTGAGGACTAAATTATGCCTGACTGAAGCCATATTTTCAATGATTTCTTATGCATGCTAAAGCTGGACCAACAATTAGGAACACCAAAGAAGAATTGATGCCTTTTGTTAGCTAGGATTGTGTTGAGAATTTTTTCACCTGTGTTCACATTCACCTATGTTTTCTTTTTTAGTGATGTCTTTGCCTAGTTTTGGTGTCAGGGTTGTTCTAGCTTCATAGAATACCTTTATGAGTACTCCTTCATTTTCTATGTTCTGGAATAGTTTGAGTAGAACTGGTGTCAATTCTTCTCTGAATATTTGGTATAAATCTGCAGTGAAGTCATCTCAGCTGGGATTTTTTTATTGTGGGGATATTTTTTTATTTTCTAATGAATGCTTTAATTTCTTCTTTTGTTAAGGGGCTATTTAAACATTCTACCTGAGTTTGTGTTAGCTTAGGTAGGTAGTATGTTTCTAAAAACTTGTCCTTTTCTTCTAGATTTTCAAATTTGTTGGAGTACAGTTTTTCATAACATTGTTATGATTTTTTATTTCAGTTGGCTCTATTGCATTGTCATCCATCTCTTTTCTGATTCGGGTTATTTGAATCTTCTCTTGTTTTTCTTTTGTGGATTTGGTCAATTTTACAGAGGCTTCAAAAACCCAGCTTCTAGTGTTGTTGATTTTACTGTTTTCCTGTTCTCTGTTTCATTTATTTCTGCTCTGATTTGTATTCTGCTGCTCTTTTTTTGACTGTTTGAGTTGTAGGATTAATGTTTTGATCCTGGCCTCCCTGTCCCCCAAAACTTTTATTTGATTTCTCCATTTATTGTTATAAATTTACCTACGAGCATTGTTTTTGCTGTACTCCTAAGATTTTGGTATGCTGTTTTTTCATTCTACTTTATTTTAGGAATTTTTAAATTTCATCTTTTGTTTCTTTTATTTACCTAGCAGTTTTTTAGTAAGGTGTTATTCAGTTTCATGTATTAGACTTTTTTCCCTTGCTTTTTCTGTTATGATTTCTACTTTTATAGTGTTATGATCAAAGAAGACGCTTTTTATTAATTTGGTGTTTTGGGACTTGTTGAAGTCTGCTTTATGGCCTAAAATTTTGCCACTACCTAGAATGATTCATTGCTGATGTTGGGTTTATCTTCAATTTTTGAAAACTAACTGGGACGTGTATTCCACTTGGGATTCTTTGAGCTTCTTATATATGTAGATTCATGTATTTCACTACAGTGGGGGAAATCTCCTGTCATTTATTTATCCAGATATTCTTTCTGCCTTTTCTTTCTCATCTCCTCCTGGAATTCCTAGGATGCGTGTATTAAGTCTCTTTCCATTGCCCCATAATTCCTTTAAACTGTACTCAGCCTTCTTGAACCTCCATTCTTGTTGCTTTTCAGTGACTGCAGTTTTAACTATCTACCCTCTAATTGACTGTTTCTTTCTTCTGCCTGATTAAATCTGTCAGTAAGTCCTCCTATTGTGTTCCTCACTTGTTTTTGTCTTTCAGTTGTACTTTCTCTTTCTTTAGATTGTTGTTTTGTTCCAGCATTGTCTTCCTTATTTCCTTTAGCTCTGCTTATGTTTTCTTTTAGTTTTTTAATTATGTTTAATGTTACTATATTGTATTTTTCTATCTTTATTATTATTCTTATTTGACCATCCCTAGATGTGCTTTCACTCCCTTTGCCATGTTCATTTGAATAGGCCATTGCTTCTTATTTGTGTGTCTTGTGGATTTTTTTGTTGTTGTTGGGGCTTTGGAGTTTTAAAGGCTGTTATTGCTTTCTTTGTTTCTGTCACTGTATTTTCAGTCAGAAAACCCACACCCAACGAGCTCTCTTTGGGGCTGAGTGCTGTACTCTGATTTTGCTTGAGTCTTTCGTCGCTGCTCTGTGAGGGCTGCTGCTATCTGAGCTGGTTTTTAAGGGAGAAACAGATAGACTTTCCTCTGTTTCAGGAGGTGGAGGGGCTGGTGCTCACCAGCGGAAACTATAAGAGATCTGTCTTATTGGTTTCACAGCCACAGTGGCCCTGTAGCGGTTGAAAGAGACAGTGTCAGGGAGATGCTGGCATACTTCATACAAACCCTGGGAAGATCTACCTTGTTACATTTAGAGCAGATACTTGATGATTAGGAAAACAGTCTTTTCTGGGACAACTTCCACCGATGACAGCAACCAGCAGCCCACATGGCTGATGGAGGGGCCAGGGTGGTGTGAAAAGCAGTTTTCTTGCTGCACACGACTTGTTACCTTGTTGATGCCTTGATTTTTGCCTGCTTGTAGTTCACTGCTGCTTCCCTCGTCTCCCCATTTCAGAGCCTCTCAATTTTGAGTGTCTTTTTCTCTGTTATATTTCTTGTTCTATTTGTGAGAAAGTATAAGAAGGATGCTTATTTACGCTGTCATCTTCCCAGAATCTTGAAGCATTGAATTTAATAATTCATCAGCTTGTTTATTTTATAAAGCATGCTTTTGGTGTTATATTCTAGAAATTTTTTTCCTAATTTTAGGTCACAAAGATTTTTCTTAGTGTAGAGATTTTACCTTTTTATGTTGGACACTTAGGTCTATGATCTACTTTGAGAGATTTTTTTTCATATGTGCTGCAAGGTATGGATCAAAGTTGTTTTTTTTTTGTTTATTTGTTTTTTATGTATGGCTGGCACCATTGGTCAAAAAAGATTCATTTCTCCTTTGGATTTCCTTTACACTCATGTAAAATATCAGTTGAACATATATATGTATGTCTATTTCAGAATGTCCTATTCTGTTCCTGATTTAAATGGACCTTTATTAAAAATACATATTCAATGACAAGATAAAAGTCTTTTCCTTCAACTATAACAATGCAATATATATGTAATAGAAAGACAAAGGAAAACGCTTAGGTTAACTTTTGGATGACAAAAAGCAGATCAGAAAGATTCTCCATATTTCAGTACCAGTTCATTAATTATAACAAATATACCATATTAATGTAAGATGTTAATAGGAGAAACTCAATATGGAGTGTATGGAAACTCAATTCTATCTTCTCAAATTTTCTGGAAATTGAAACTGTTCCATAACAAAATTCTCTATACATCTAAAATTTTAATGAAACAAACTTAACATTAACAATGATTAGGCCAATGTAAGGATTTTAATTTTTATTATTTTTCAAATTAAGCAGTGATGAAGTACTATTTTTAAGATAAGAATGATTAAGACTAGTTTTTAAGGAGATGAAGGAAAAACTCATTGTCAAGTTAGTTCTGACTCATAGCTATAGCACTTAACCACTGTGCCACCGGGGATTCCTAGACAACAGAAAAACAAAAACACCAAACCCATTACCACCGTGTAGATGCTGACTCATAGTGCCCTATAGGACAGAGCAGAACTGCCCTATAGGGTTCAGGAACTCTTGGTAGATTTGAACTGCTGAACTTTCAGTGAGCAGGTAAACTTTTAATCATTATGTAACCAGGGTTTCTAGATAAAGGAAAGTGCTCCTGAGTTCACACTCTGCTACCTAATCCCACAACCCAGACACAAGAGCAAGCCTACCTGACCTGTCATTTGCTGTGTCACAGAGTGCTCACAATCACAAGAAACCAAACACAGGGATACAACCTAGTTAAACAGCACAGAGCTTGTTATTTAAAACAGGAAGTACCAGGCTAATCTGAGGGTGCAGCAAATGCTCCCAACTGAGCACGAATGGGTGATCACCAAGGACCAAACGACATGGGGGAAAGAGAACCCAGACGACAGAGAGACCCACGGGAGTGGGTGACTACACTGACTTGGGGCCAGAAGAACCAGATGGTGCCTGGCTACCATCGGTAGTAGGCATGATGGAGGTCACAAAGGTGAGTCTCACTGACAACACAAGAATAAAAAGGGGTACACTCTGAGAGCTCCATGAAAAGACCACAAATGATGGTCCACAGGCCTTGGGGACCCCTGGGAGCATGGCCTCTGCCTCTGATGCTGCCCCTGTCCATAAATCATAATGGAGGTCCACTCCACACAGGAATGGATCGGATTTGGCAACAAAGAGTGGCCATATCATATGTATACTTTATGGTTCCACGCATCTATAGGATATTGTCCTGCTGACCTCTTACTGGAGGAAGGGGAGTGGGTGGAGAGGAGGTGATAGGAGATTGTTGGGAGGATAAGACACATATGGAGTGGAGAGGAAGAGTGTGCCATCACCAGGCAGGCAGAGCAGTGGGAGCTGCATGTAGGTGGGCCTGCAATTTATATGGGAATGTACATTTTCATTCAATCATAATAATGAAAAAAAGAAAGAAAAGGTTGTAGTTTAAAATCTCCGTTTTTAGAGGATACTAGATATATAGAGTGAAAAGGAGGAGTGTGTTGTTACTGGGTGGGGAGAGCAGAGGGAGCTGCAGAAAGGTGGGAGTGCAAAACCTATTTTGACTGTATACTTTCATTTAATCATAATAAAAAATAAATGTTAAAAAAAAATGAAAAAGAAGTTCCAGGCTAGGAAAGCATTGGAGTTGGTTAATTCATTGGTTTGATGATGTCAGCAAGTTCTAAATTCTTTAAGTCTTTCTTCTCTCCTGTTCTCAGTGGGTCTGCTTTGGTCTTCAGACAACTCTCCCTCTCACAGGCTGCAAAGTGACATTCATAGTGAAAAAAGTGTACAATTATTCTCAAATTAATTCAGCAAAAGTTTTAGTCACAAAGTAGTCTGAGATGTTAAAGTCTTAACAGTATCCATGAGTTTTATAAAGTATCTGTCTGCTTGTAAGTTACCAGTGTCCAGCAGAAGTCAGCAAATAATGGCTGACTACTGGTTGTGGACCAATTGTGCCTCCCCCTACCAAAAAGATACACTGAAATGTTAACCTCTCTATCTGTTAATGTGACCCTGTTTGGGAATAAGGTTTTTCTTTTGTCATGTTAATGAGGCCACACCAGAGTAGGGCACATCTTAAACTTAATCGCTTTTCGGTGGTGATTTATAAAAAAGGAAAATGCACATGAAGCACACATAGAGGGGAGACACAATGTGACAGTTTATCTTTCTACATGCCAACGAACATCAAGAAATCCCTGAGGCTAGGGAAGCTGAAAGAGACAAGTATCTTCCTCAAGAAACAAAAGAGAAAACCTCGCTGTGCCAGCACCCTGAATTTAGACTTCTATCCTCCAGAGCTGCGAGAAAATAAAATTCTGTTCTTTAAAGCTGCCCACTTGTGGTCTTTTTGTTATGATAGAGCTAGGAAATTAAAGCATTACATAAGGAGATTTTTGCAAGAAGAAATGACAAACCTTAGACTGCATTAAACAGAAAAGCAAGGGAGGAAAGATTGAAGGTTAACTACAAATTTTTGCCCAGGTGCATGGAGGAGTCAGGCTGCAGGAGTTTTAGTCTCAGCAGAGAAGACATTTCCTGAGGGGAGGAGCCCAAGTGGGTGGCCCAGGCTGTGCTGAAGAAGGCCCAGAGGCAAGGGCAGGAAGGGAGGAGGAGCCTTCCGTGGGCTCAGAAGAGTTCTCCATCATGACTGTCCTGGGAGCAGAGAGGTCCAGGCAGCAAGCAGAGGGATCAGTGCTGCCTAGCTCTCCTCTCTGAATTTACCTTTGTCTTTACAAGGATTGCCAATTAAGTTTGTAAACTCATCCTAGAAAAAAATGTTACACACCTCATTGCCGAACATCATTACTGGCACTTTCGAAGTATTCCTTTTGGGAAGCCATGCACCAAATGCCAGCACCTAGTCCATCCTTCATAGCAATTTTAGAACTCTTTTTCTGGAACGACCATCAGAACTGCCATAGTATTACAGTTGATAACCTAAATTTCATCAGAATGTCTTCCTTTCAGTATTTCCTTTATCTTGGGGTAAAGAAAATGTCATTGAGGGCCAGATCTGGTGAGCAGGAAGGATGTTCCAGTACAGTTATTTGTTTACTGGCTAAAAACTCCCTCACAGACAGCTACACAATTAAGTTCACAAACTTGCAACCTTGCCACTGTGCACAATGGCCATTCCAGAAATAGTTCCAAAATTACTTTGAAGGGTGGACTAGGCACTGGCTTTGGTGCATAGCTTCCCAAGGGGAGTACTTTGAAGGTGACCATAGTGATGTCAGCAGTGAGGTGTGTCGCCCTTAGAGCAGTTAAGTTAGACCTCGTAGTTTTCTTCACTCGTCCTCGATTTTGGACTGTTTTGCTTCGCTTCCTGCTTTCAGTGTCCCCCACTGAGGCACACCTGATGGTCCTGTTAGGCGTTTGCATTTGCCAAGTGGCTCTCACTGACAGCTGACTGGGTGAAGTTGTGCTCCACCTGTCCTTGGGCTTGGATAGACACACAAACACATACATGCCAAGTGGCAATGATGCTGACAGAAAAGGCACTTGTTGAGGGTCACCACAGACACAGCCAGAGGCTAACCTCTGCTCTGTCAGGAGACAACGGATTTCTCATTCTTCTGCATAGGAGGGTTTTACTGATGAAATTACACCTCAGATTTGTTTCACAGGCTCTGGTAACAGGCCCGCTGTCTTAGTCAGCATTCTCTAAAGAAGCAGAACCGGTCATATATGGAGACAGACAATTACTTCAAGGAATTGGCTCGTATAATTGTGGGAGATGGAAGACCAGCATCTACAGGTTAGGCAGTAGGCTGGAGAGTTCTGCAGGCTTGTGTCCCAACACCCATAGGTCAGACAGCACAAAGAGTACAGAGTAGAGACAGAGAGTTCTGTCAAAATATTTATTTATTTACACTTTGAAGGTATGTTTTAGTCAGCTAGGGCTGCTCTATCAGAAATACCACAGAGTGGATGGCTTTAACAAAGGAAACTTTATTCTTACACAGTCCGGTAGGCTGTAAGTTCAAATTCAGGATGTCCGCTCTGGGAGGAGGCTTTCCCCCTTGTCGGCTCTGGAGGAGAGTCCAGTGTTATATCATCAGTCTTTGTCCAGAGAACATCTTGGCACAGGGACCTCAGGTCTGAAAGACATGTCCTTTTTCAGGTGCTGCTTTCTTGATGGTGTGAGGTTCCCAATTCTCAGCCTGCTTCTCTTTCCTTTTATCTCTTGCAGGATGAAAGGATTAAGGGTGGGAAAAGCCATACTCCAGGAAAACTCCCTTTACAATGGAGCAGGGAAGTGATCCTATGAAGGGATTTACAGTCCCACCCTAGTCCTTTAACATACAGTATAGCAAAGCACAAAGTGGAGGACAATCATAGAATACAGGGAATCATGGCCATATGGCTATATCTATTTTTGGGGGGACATAATTCAACCCATGACAAGGCAGAACACACCCTAAGGAAATTCCCTTTTCAGTTGATTGATTCTATTAGATTACATTATGGAAGATGATGACATTACCTTACAGAACAGCAACCAGTCAGCATTTGGCAAAACCACTGGGAATCATAGCCTAGTCAAGCAGACACCTAAAACAACCCACCTTCATACATGGGAGTACCGTGTGATGAGCTGAACTCTGCTGCAGACATAATGGCTGTCATAGGTAGAATTGTGTCCTCCCAAAATGACAGTAGTCATTTGTCTGGGCCATGACTCCCAGTATCATGGTCGTGTTCTCCATTGTTTGATTTTCCTATGTTGTAAATCCTAATCTCTACCTATGGTTAATAGGGCAAGATAGGATTATGTTAAAGAGCATTAGGGTGGGCCTGTAACACCCTTACTAAGGGAGTTTCCTTGGAGTGTGGCTTGCACTCCCTTTTATCTTACAAGACATAAAAGAAAAGAGAAGGAAGCAGAGAGTTGGAAACCTCATATCATCAAGAAAGCAGTTCCAGGAGGCGTGTATCCTTAAGAACTGAGGTTCCTGCACTGAGATGCTCTCAGATCAAAAGAAAGATTCATACAACACAAGGACCTTCCTCCAGAGCCAACAGAGACAAGGTGCATTCTCCTGGGGTCAGCACCCTGAATTTGGACTTTCAGTCTACTGGACTATGAGAAAATAATTTTGTTTGCTAAAGCCACCCACTTGTGGTATTTCTGTTAATGTAGTACTAGGTGACTAAGACAATGACCTCTGGCTAGTTAGGCTAAAATCAACCAAACCCATGCCTTAGAGATTACCCAACTCATAGCAGCCCTAGAGGACTGCCTTATAGAGTTTCCAAGGCTGTAATCTTTATAGAAGCAGACTGCCACATCTTTCTCCAGTGAAGTGGCTAGTGAGTTCAAAAGCTTTAATCACTGTGTCACCAGGGCTCCTTAGCTAGGAGTGGTAGGGACTGACAAATTAGAATATGAGAGGTGAGATGTCCATACCCTGAAAGGAAAGGCCAGGGGCACAGTAGTCTGAACTACCAGAGGGCACAACGCAAGCCAAAGTAATCTCTGTATCCCCCAGGACACCTAACACGGGACTGAGGTGCTGAGGTCTGACTCAGCACTTTCCATATCACTCATAACTTACTGTATCACCATGTTCCCCCAAGCATTTGGAGGGCACCTACAAGAGTGTTAGGACCACAGGCATCTGCATTTAAAGTCCAGGTCTACCAACTATTATTGCTCCTTTCCCTTTCTTAAACTTATGATGAAGACTAGACCATTCGATTGGTGTATTAGCATCTCATTCCTGTACCACAAGGTCCTGTCAGATCAACTCTAGGTGCCCTAAAGATTCTGGATGCATTGGCCTGGGACCTGCCCTTTGGCAGCTCAGAGTCCTGTGTCCATAGTTTCTCCTTCTAGAGTTGTCAATCCTATCCTATCACCTACTGACCTTGTCTTACTCTTTTCACTTAGACTTGATTTTTCTTCCATATTTGCTGAATAGACTAGACACAACCTTCAAATTTAGTGAAAAAAATCCTAACCTGAGGTTTAGGTAGTTTTCATGTCTGGTCCTAGGGCCCTTCAAACATATCTTTAAGATGGAGACATTTGTATATCCTGGTTACAGATGAGAAAATGAGGGCTCTAATAGGATTTTCAGAGCAGAGAAAAATGTAAATTACTAATGCATGGGTAGGCGGATGAGAGGGAAGAGGGACAAAGGTTAAGCTAAAATTTCTGGTCTAGAAGAGCCGAGTTTGAAAAAGGTCCAAAATAACATTTGGAAGCCATGCCAGAAAGTGAGAACTGAGCCCTGAGATGGAGTCATGTCCCAGAGGAAAAGGAAAGGGATGGAGACAGAGAGAGAGAGAGACAGAGAGAGACAGAGAGAACAGAGAATGGACAAGATGGAATGTTGAATGGAGAAGGCTTGAATGGTCTATCATGAGGTCAGAGAAGACCTCAGAGAAGGAAGAAGAACGTTCGGTGTCGTGGAAGCCCCAGAAGGAGAGAGGCTCAGGAAGCAGGAAACAAAAACACCTACAGGGTAACACGAGCTCTGCCTTTTGTACTGTGATGCCCTAACTCTGAATCTTCCTACTTCACTTTCTGGCAAAAGGAGAATGACTTGGCTGTGTCCACATTATGGCTCTTCCGTTGATTGACTGTGAGCATCGGTGTACGTTAAGAGCGTAATTTTTGGTAGTTTCCATCACCATCTTCATCATTTTCATCATTATTAAGGAATTCATCTCTGATTACAATCATCATACTTTTGTTTATCAATCCTCTTCCAAGAAAAGACAAGACTGTCTTCCTCTTAAGTCTTTTCAACAAACTTGTTTTCTTTGGCCCCTCTGGCTCATGACTTCACTGGACTTTGTTTTTGGAAACAAGTAGATTAATGTTTGTCAAAACTGAGCTTTGAAGTAGGACTAAGACGGAAGAATAGTAAGACATTTCCTGTTGTCCATCTTATAACCAAAACCCAAACCCAAATCCAGTGCTGTCAAGTTGATGCTGACTCTTAGCAACCCTATAGAACAGAGTGGAACTGCCTCATGGAGTTTCCAAGGAGTGCCTGGTGGATTTGAACTGCCAACCTTTTGGTTAGCAGCTGTTGCACTTATCCACTACACCACCAGAGTTTCCAAAAACAAAGACCCCTCAAACAAGTGAATCGAATGCATATGTCAGTCTAGGAGCCCTAATCATCAAGAAGAAAGCTGGGGAATCAAACTGAGTGGCAGGCGGAAGGAGAGACAACAGCTAAGTGCAGATCATAGGATGGACTACATCCTCCTAGCCAAATCGGTCCAGTGCACACACACTGAGGCAAGCAACAACATCCCCACCTAGAGCCTGCCTCACCTGGTGCAGCCAGGCAAGCAGCAGTGAATCTGCATGCACCTCCGAAACCAAACAGAAGCAACACCACACCTGCAAAAGTGAAATGCAAGCTCCCAACATACCATAAGCACTGGCAAAATAATGTCTCCACGCCTGACCACAACTTCACGGTGGAGAAACACTCCTTACCGCCCATGAATTCACGCGCCCCAGTCCTAAACCATTCAGTAATCGCATGCCCCCTAAGCCAGGAACCCAGGACAAGTCAGGAGGCCCTGCCACTTTGTCCTGCCACTGCCATAGGGAGTTCACAGACTCTCAGGGTCTTTCATCCTTGCCCACTGCTGATTCAACAACTCATGACCTCATTTGCTTAAAATGAGCAGCCTGAAGCTTATTTCCATCTGCAGCACCTAAGGAGGAACTGCTGACATTTGACACTGCCCTCCTCCCTAAGAAGGAGTAACTCACCCACACCTGGGGTTTGGGGCTGGCTCTACCACCCATTTCATCTAGCCACCCATGGCAGGTGTCTGAGAATTAGTGGTGTCTCTCAGTCCCTCCAGCCAATAACAGTGAGCACCCAAGGACCAGCTGTACTACCTCCCCCATTATGCTTTCTAGTAGTCAGGGGCACACCCTGTATCCAGCCACCTGGGGGTAGCCACTTCCTTTGCCCCACTCATTGCTCTCCACTGCAACCAGAGGTGTTTGCCTATTCCAAACGTTCACGTGGAGCCATGACCACCTAGGACTGAAGGTAAGAGTCTGTATCAAACACTTGGTGACTGACAACCTGGACAGCTATGCCATGAGTAGCAACACCCAATCAAGAACAGTCAGCAGATTCCTGGAGACACATACCTACTAGCTGTTCTGACCACCTGAAGATAGGATGTGCAAGTTTCAATGACACCAACAACTAAAATAGCACGCATGCCTCACCTACTTAGACACATCAAAACAGAACAAAAATGCAGACTGCAGTAAACAAAAATACACGTAATAAATGTAATTATTTATGGATGCCTTGGAGACAACAGTCAATAGCAAATTGCATAAAGAAATGGGACATGATGACTCCAGCGAGTGAGCAAAATAAAGAACCAGAAAACCTTCCAGAGGAAAAAAGTGAAACTGCCTGATAGAGAATTCATCACAGAGTTCTGCAAGAGATCAGAAAGGAGAATAGGCAGAACTCAGATCAAGTCAAGGAACACAAAGACAAAGCAACAGAAGAATTCAGGACACCAATACAAGAACAAAATAACAGAATAAACAAGCTTCTAGAAACTATACAGAGAAAGCAACTAGAAATCCATAAATTGTCAATAAAATTTCAAAAGTACACAACTCAGTGGAAGGTCATAGGGGCAGAACTGAGACAATGGAAGTGAGAATTAGTGAGACTGAAGATAAATCCCTTAACACCAGTTTGTTTGAGCAAAAGTCAGAAAACAAGAATGAAGAGAAATGAAGACAGCCTAAGAATTATGGGGGATATTATCAAAGGAAAAACCTATGACTTATCAAAGTATCAGAATAGAAGGGGATAAGAGAAAACACAGAATTGATGAAGATCTGCTGGCAGAAAATTTTGCTAATATCATAAAACATGTGAAGATACCTATCTAAGAAATTCAATGAAACCCATATAGGACAGACTCCAAAGGAAAATCACCAAGACATATCACAATCAACCCTGACAAAACCGAAGACAGATTCCTGACAGCAGCTAGAAATAAATGGTCACTTAGAAAGGAGAACCAGTGAGACTAAACTCTAATTACTCAGCAGAAACCAGGCAGCAAAATGGCAATGGGATGACATATATAAAACTGTTAAGGAAAAAAATGCCAGCCAAGAATTACATATACAGAAAAATTGTCTCTCAAATATGATGACAAAATTATGTCATTTCTAGAGCTGAGGGAATCTTAATGAATTTGTAAAAATAAGACCAAAATTACAACAAATAGGAAGAAAACCCTGGTGGTGTAGAGTTAAGTGCAACAGCTGTGAACCAAGAGGTTGACAGTTTCAGATCCACAAGACACACTTTGGAAACTCGATGAGACTGTTCTACTCTAACCTATATGGCTGCCATGAGTCGGAATTGACTTGATGGCAATGGGCTTGGTGTTTTGCTTTTTTCAGTAAGAAAACCAATAACACCAGGCAAAAATTCAAGACTAGGATACCAGACCAGACAGATGCTAACTCGGATAGAGAATTCACAAAAGCAAAATGACACTAAAAGACTGAAAATAGGAAACCAGAGACATCATGTGTAAAAGACAACAAAGCCAAAAAAAAAAAAAAAAAGATAGGGAACAAATGGTTAGTCATAGAACTTCCATATTAAGAGGAAACCAGGATAGTATCAAGAAATAAATGATTATCTTAAACACAGAAAAATAAAGGTAAATTTCAAGGTGAGCATAGAGGAAGCGCACGACATAAAGACTCGGCAAACAGAAAACTAACAATAAGAGATGAAAAGAAAATACATAAACAAAAAGAAGTCAGCATGGAAAATTAAGAGGAACAAAGAATCCATCAATACCACAAAAAAAGCTTCAACAAAATCTAAAAATGAAATAATACAAAGCGTTATTTCTAATCATAATGCCATACAAGTAGAAATCAGTAATGACACAGCAAACAACAAAAAATATGAAATACGTGGAAACTGAACAACACCTTGCTTAAAACACTGTGGGGTAAAAGAGGAAATGAAGGATAAAATAAAAAATTCTTATAGAATCAGATGAGAAAGAAAACACATCTTACCAAAACTTTAGGGACACAGCAAAGAAGTGCCGAGAGGTTACTTTATAGCAAAAAACACATGCACCGAGAAAGAAAACAGACCAAATCAAAACATTAACTCTGCAACTCAGACAGAAAGAGAGCAACAAAAGAAGCCCTCAGGTACTAGAGGGAAGGAAATAATATATATGACAGCAGAAATACAGAATGAAAAACAATTGAAAGAATCAAGATCAAAAGTTGGTTCTTTGAAAAGACCAACAAAATCAACAAACGTTGATCAAAGTGACAAAAAAAAAAAAAAAAAAAAAAAAAAAACCAGGAGAAGAAGCAAGTAACTCAAATAAGAAATGAGATGAGTGGTTATCACAAGAGAACCAACTGTAAATTATTATTCTGTCAGTAAAAAAATTTAACAGAATACTATGAAGAACTGTGCTCTATCAAATTTGAAAACCTGGAAGAAATGGACTAAGTTCTAGAAACACATGCTACGTACCTAAACTAAGGCACTCTAAAGTAGAAAAAACAAATAAACCCATAAAAAATAAAAGATTGAAGAAGCAATAAACTCCCAACAGAAAAAGCTCTGGCCTGGATGGCTTCACTGGAGAATTCAACCAAACTTTCATAGAAGAGCTAACACCAATACTACTGAAGTTATTTCTGAGCATAGAAAAAGGAGCAATAGCCCTGAATTCGTTCTATGAATCATTAACCTGATACCAACAGCAGTTAAAAAATCATTACACAACACCCCACCAAAAGTACAGAACAATATCCCTCATGAACATACATGGAAAAATCCTTAAGAAAATTCTTACCAATAGAATACAGCAGCATATAAAAAAACACATCATGACCAAGTGGGATTCAGGTATGCAGAGGTGGTCCCACATTAGAACATCAATCAACGTAATCCACTGCACAAGTAAAACAAAACAAAACAAACAGAACAAGTTGATCTTAGCAATTGACGTAGAAAAGGCGTTTGACAAAGTCCAATACCCATTCCTGATAAAAAAAAACTCTCAGCAAAATAGGAACGGAAGTAGATTCCACAACATAATGAAGAATATTTGTACAATATCAAAGAGTCCTGGTGGTATAGTGGTTAAGAGCTCCACTGCTGACAGAAGGCTGGCAGTTCAAATCCATCACTCACTCCTTGGAAACCCTATGGGGCACTTCTACTGTGTCCTATAGTGTTACTATGTGTCAGAATCGACTTGACAGCAACAGTTTTTTAATTGTGCTTTAAGTGACAGTTTGCAGTTCAAATCAGTTCTCATACAAAAATTTATGCACACATTGTTATGTGACCCTACTTGCTCTCCTTAGCATATTCCTACCCTCCACCCTGTATTTCCTGTGTCTATTCAACAAGCTTCTGTCCCTGTTCCCTTCTGCCTTCTCGTCTTACCTCCAGACTGGAGATACCCATTTAATCTCAAGTATCTGCTTGAGACAAGAAGCACACTCTTCACCAGTATCATATCATCTCATTAAATTAAAAAAAAAAAAAAAAATAACCCCACTGCCATCTAGTCAATTTTAACTCATAGAAACCCTGTAGGACAGAGTAGATTTGCTCCATAGTTTCCAAGAAGCATCTGGTGGATTTGAACTGCTAACCTTTTGGTTAGTGGCCATAGCATTAACCACTGCACCACCAGGGTCTCTCAGTGTCTTATAGTCCAGTCTAAATAGTGTCAGTTCTGGGCTAACAGAGAGTCCAGGAGCCATGTGCTCTATGGCACCTCCAGTCTTTCAGAACATCGGATCTAATCTTTTTACTAGAATTTGAGTTCTTCACCCTACTTTTCTCCCATTCCATTAGGGACTCTTTGTTGTGTTCCTGGTCAAGGCGGTCATTGTTGGTAGCCAGGCACCATCTAGTTCTTGTCTCATGCTGATGTATTTTGCGCTTATGTGGTCCTTTCTGTCTCTTGGGTTCATATTTTCCTTATGTCTTTGGTGTTCTTCATGCTTCTTTGCTCCATTTGGGTTGTGAGCAATCAATGCATTCTTAGATGACCTCTTGATTTTTAAGACCCAGGCAGCGCTCACCAAAGTGGGATGCAGAACATTTTCCTAATAACCTTTGTTATGCCAGTTGACCTAGATGTCCCCTGAAACCATGGTCCCTAGACTCCTACTGCTACTCTGTCCTTCAAAGTGTTTGGTTGTATAAAGGAAACTTCTTAGCTTTACTTCAGTCCAGTTGTGCTGACTTCTGTACTGTGTGCTGTTCTTCCCTTCACCTAAAATAATTCTTGCTTACCATCTAGTTAGTGAATACCCCCTTCTCTCCCTCCCCACCCTAGTAATCATCAATGATAGTTATCTTGAGTTATCATGAGTTCTTATAGCAGTGGTCTCATACAGTATTTGTCCTTTTGTGACCAACTAATTTCACTCAGAGTAATGTCTTCCAGATTCATCTGTGTTAAGAGATGTTCCACAGATTCATTGTTCATCATTGTGTAGTTAGTATTGCATTGTGTGAATATACTATAATTTGTTATCCATTCATTTACTGATGGCACCTAGGTTGTTTTCATCTTTATGCTATTGTGAACAGTTTCTGCCATGAATGTGGGTGTGCCCATATCTATTTGTGTGACACCTTTATTCCTCTAGGATGTATTCTAAGCAGTAAGATTGTTGGATCTTATGGTGCTTCTATTTCTAGCACTTTACAGTAATGCCAAATCAATTTCCAAAGTGGTTGTACCATTTTAGACTCTCACCAGCAGTGTATACGTGTTCTACTCTCCATACAACGTCTTCAACATTTATTATTTTGTGTTTTTTGGATTAACACCAGCCTTGGTATCTCATTGCAGTTTTGATTGCATTTCTCTTACGGAAACCCTGGTGATGTAATGGTTAAGTGCTATGTGTGTCAATAAAAAGGATAAAAAGGTCAGCAGTTCATATCTACCAGGTGCTCCTTGGAAACTCTATTGGGCAGTTTTACTCCAACCTTTAGGGTCACTATGAGTCAGACTTGACTTGACAGTAGTGGGTTTTTTTTTTTTTTGGAATGGTTAATGATCCTGAGCATTTCTTCGTGTATCTGTTAGCTGCCTGGATGTCTTCTTTGGTGAAGTGCCTATTCATATACTATGCCCATTTTTTAATTGGATTGTTTGTCTCTTTGTGAATGTCTTAATTTCATCTTCATATTTGAAAGACTGTTTTGTAGGATATGTAATTCTTGGTTGGAAGTTATTCTCCTTCAGGGCTTTGCATGTGTCATCCCACTGCTCCACGCCAACATTTCTGCTGAGAAGTCAGATGACAGTCTACAAGGCTTTGCTCTGAGTGTTAGCTTTTCTTTGAGTCTCGCTGTCTTTAAGAGTTTCTGCCTATGTTTCCTGTTGTTATACTTGATTATGTCTTGGTGTTGTTCTTTTCAGGTTTATTTTTTTTGTGGCATTCAATACACATTTTGGATCTATGTTCTCTTTCATAATTTCAAGAAAGTTTTCTGTCAGCCACTCAACAGCAATATTCTCTGTGGTTTCAGGAACTCCAATTAATGATGGATCATTCCTCTTGATAGAGTCCCACATGTTTCTTAATGCTTCTTCACTGTTCTTGTTTCTTTTCTTTGATTTTTACTCTTAAATGCTGGTGTCAGTAGCTCTATCTTAAGGTCAGTAAGTCTGATTTCCAATTATTCAATTCTACTCTTTCAGCTTTGAGTAGAGTTGTCTAATTCTGTAATTTTGTTATTGCTCTGTTGGATTTTGGAATGCTGGTGTTCCATCAGTTCGAACAGCTTGCTTAATTTTTCATTTTGCTCTGCTGCGTTTTGTGTAATGTCTAAGAGGGCCCTGCACATAATTCTTTTGTGCTCAACCTCCAATAGTTTCAGACAGGCTTCTTCATCTGGGAAATTCTCTGGTTCTTTATTTTGGGAGATTTCTGGAGCCATGGGTGGATTTTTTAAAAAAATGTTTGGCCAGGGTTTGTTGCTTTTGGAACATCTCGAGGCTGCTTAGTTTCTCTAGTGTTGCCTTAACAGGAGTTGAGGCACAGTTTTGAGAAGAAAGTTGATCACCAGCCACCTCTATGTACTCCAGTGACTGGGCCCAGTGGAATCTCTAGGGTAGCAGGCTCTACCTCCTGGCTGGCAAAAACATGATCCTACTTATGGAGTCACTGGGGGCACATCGACTGACCCTATAATGTTGGTCGGTAAAGGCTGGAAGAGATGCCGTTGGGCTACACTGCAGTTATTTCTCTAAGCAGTCTTATTTTGAAAGGTAAAAGCTATCTGACAGCTTCCAAAATCAGTCAGGCTGTCAGGTGTTCAAGCCCCTCCTTCCAGCTGACAATGGAGGCACCTCTTCAGCCATCCCCAGATGCTATGATGTAGTTCAGAGTAGGGACATGCTACTACCCTACTTTCATCCCCTGTGGACCCCACCTGTAAGGCTACACTGTGCTAAATACAGTTTTTCTGGTGGAAAAGCACTCCCTGGGCTGGCATTTCCACCTAGCCTGGGAATTAGCCCTTGCTGAGGCCTCCATTTGGGTAACTCCGCCTTCCAGCTGAACAAGATGGCATCCTGTACAAACTGTCCTGCCCTCTGCAAAACAGCCCAATCTATGGGAAGACGGCATGGAGGGGCTGTGGTTCTCGGAGTCCACAGCTGGGCTCTCAAAATGTGGTTATTCCACTGGTGATCACTTCAGCACTGTGACTGAGATTTGCTGACAGTTAAGCCCACCCCCCACCTGCTGGCTAACAAAAAGAAAAAAAGTCAAAAATACCAGTTATGTTCAGTCGGCAAGAGTCAGCCATTCAACAAGGGTAGGGGTGAGGGCGTCAGCAAAAGAGAAGTTTCTTGTTCAGTGGCATGTAGTCCAAACTGACAGTCCTACGCCATTTCCTAGGGCTCATTGGGTGTCCAGAAAGCTCCATTTAATTATCAATCCAGGCCTTAGTTTTCAGAGGGAATTAAGGAAACATGTATCTAGTCTCCAATCTTGACTCCACTCCTGTTTGTCTTTTTGTTGTTAAGGTTTTGCACTATCTTATAGACTTCAGAGATTAGACACTAATCAGAGTTGTTATAGCTATTTTTTCCCCCAGTCTGTAGGTTGTCTTTTTACTCCTTTGGTGAAGTCTTTTGATGAGCGTGTTTGATTTTTTGATTTTTAGGATCTCCCAGTTGTCTAGTTTCTCTTCTGCTGTTTGTGAATGGTTAGAAATGTTTTGTATTGTGTTCATGCCATATATTAGGGATCCCAGCATTGTCCCTGCTTTTTCTTCCATGATCTTTCTCTTTTTAGATTTTATATTTAGGTCTTTGATCCATTTTGAATCAGTTTGGTGCATGGTTTGAGGTATGGATCTTGTTTCATTTCTTTTGCAGACAGATATCCAGTTATCCAATACCATTTATTAAAGAGATTGGCTTTCTGCGATTAGTGGACTTTGGGCTTTTTTTCTCAAATACCACCAGCTCACAGGTAGGTGATTTTATGCCTGGATTTTTTTATTTTATTTTATTTTTATTATTAAATAAAAAAATGAAAGTGTACATACTCTGTGCTTACAATATTGGGTTAAGAGAGGAGGAGTACACAAGTTGTGTCAAAGTCTCATTAATATTGATCTTCTTACTAATGTGAATTGTCACCAATTTCACCCTACCAAATTTCTAACAATTATCTAATCTAAACCCTCGCCCCTTGCCTTCCCGTCCTCCCACCTTCCCCACCCTTGTAGCTGTTAAAGAGTCTTTTCTAGTATGTATGAGTATGCTTTTAAGTTTTTACCATAGGGGTCCCATGTGATAATTGTCCTTCTGTTGCTGATTAGTTTCACTCAATATAATGTCCTCCAGTTGAGAGCAAATTGAGAGATGTTTCCTGCTATCATTGTTGTTCCTTATCAGAGTATAGTACTCCATGGAGTACATATACCAAAGTTTACCTATCCATTCTTCTGTTGTTGGGCATCTGGGTTGATTCCAACTTCTTGCTATTGTGGATTGTGCTGGAATGAATATTTGTGTACAGGTAGCAGTCAGTGTGAATGGCCTTAATTTTGTAGGATATATTCCGAGCAGAGGAATAACTGGGTCAAATGGTATTTCTATATCCATTATTTTAAGGTAACGCCAAATAGCTTTCCAAACACGTTGCACCATTCTGCAATCCCACCAACAGTGAAGGAGAGTTCCAACCTCTCCACAGCCTCTCCAACACTTATTGTTTTGCATTTTCTGGATCATGGCCAATCTTACTGGAGTGAGGTGGTATCTCATTGTCGTTTTGATTTGAATTTCTTTAACATTTAATGATCAGGAACATGTCTGTATGTGTTTTTTGACTGCCTGGATCTCCTTCTTAGAGAAATGTCTGTCCATCTCCTTTGCCCATCACTTAATTGGATGATTTGTCTCTCTCCGATTGATATTTTGTAGAACCTTATAGATTATGGAGATCAGGCGTCGGTCTGACATAGAGTTGCCAAATATTTTTTCCCATTCTTTAGGTGGTCTTTTAATTCTTCTGATGAAGTCTTTGGATGAGTAGAATTGTTTGATTCTTATTAATTCCAATTTATCTATTTTCTCTTCTGATGAATGTGTTTTGTCTGTCAGATTTTGAAGTCTGTCTATACTGCATGATAAAATGTCCATTGTTGACCTATCGTATCTTGGACGAGCTCCAGCGTTTTAGCTTTTATATTCAGGTCTTTTACCCAATTTGAGTTGATTTTTGTGTAAGGTGTGAGATATGGGTCTTGTTTCAATTTTTTGCAGATGGCTATCCAATTATACCAGCACCATTTGTTAAAGAGACTGTTCTTACCCCAGTAATGTCTGGATTCTTAATTCTGTTTCATTGGTCTATGTATCTGTTGTTGTACTATTACCAAGCTGCTTTGACTACTATGAGGGTGTAATAGGTTCTAATGTCAGGTAGTGTGAGGCCTTCCACTTTATTCTTCTTTTTCAGTAATGCTTTCTTCATCCAGGGCCTGTTCCCTTTCTACACAGATAGTTATTTGTTTCTCCATCTCATTGAAAAATGTCATTGAAATTTGAATTGCTATTGTATTGTATCTACAAATTGCATCTGGTAGAATAGACATTTTCACATGTTAAGTCTTCCTGTCAATGAGCAAGGTAGGTTTCTCCCTTTCTATAGTTTCCTTTGGTTTCTTGGAGTACTGTCCTGTAGTTTTCTTTGGATAGACCTTTCACTTCTGTGGTTAGATTTATTTGTAAATATTTTATCCACCTGAGGGCTATTATAAACAGTATTGATGTGAAGATTTCCTCTTTGAAGTTCCTCTTTGGTAGTGCAGAAGAATTCATCTGATTTTTTAATGTTTATCTTGTATCCTGATACTTTGGTGAACTATTGTTAGCTCCGGTAATGGTTTCTGTTTTTTGTTTTTTCTTTTTTTGTGTGGATTCTTTAGGGTTTTCTGTGTATATCACTGGCAAATAGTAGTATTTTTACTTCTTCCTCACCTATTTGGATGACCTTTATGTCTTTTTCTAGCCTACTGCTCTGGCTAGAACCTTCAGCACTATGTTGAATAAAAGTGATGACAAAAGGCATCCTTGTGGGGTTCCCATTCTCACAGGGAATGCTTTCATACTCCATTTACAGTGAAGTTGGCTGTTGGCTTTGTTTAAATTCCCTTTATGTTGAAGATTCAATTCTATTTATATTTTTCTGAGAGTTTTTATTATGAATGGGTGTTGGACTGTTTCTGCATTAATGGATAAAATCATGTAGTTCTTGTCATTCATTTTATTTATATGATTGATTACATTGACTGTTTTTCTAATGTTGAATCATCCCTGTATACCTGATATAAGTTCTACTTGGTCATGGTGAATTATTTTTTGATACGTTGTTGAATTCTATAGGCTACAATTTTGCTGAGTACTTTTTCATCCAAGTTCATAAGCTATGTTGGTCTGTAATTTTCCTTTTTTTGTGAAGCCTTTACCTGGTTTTGAAAACCAGGGTTTGCTGGCTTCAGAGAATGAATTTGGGAGAACTGCATCCTTTTCTATGCTTTGAAATACCTTTAGTAACAGTGATGTTAACTTTTCTCTGAAAGTTTGCTGGAATTCTCCAGGGAAGCCACCAAGGCCAAGACTTTGGGGGGGGGCGGTTAAAAATTACCTTTTCAATCTCTTCTTTTGCTACAGACTCATTCAGTTGTTTTACCTCTGTGATAGTTTACGTAGGCTGTGTGTTTCTAGAAATTTGTCCATTTCCTCTAGGTTTTCAAATTCATAACAGTACAATTTTTCATAATATTATGTTATGAGGCTTTATATTTTAGTTGAGTCTGTTGTAAATCTCCTATCTCATTCTTTCAGATAATTCTCTTTCTCCTTTTTTTTTTTTTTTTTTTTCAGTTTGGCCAATGTTTTACTGATTTTGTTAATCATTTCAAAGAACCAAATTTTGGTCTTTATCATGGATTAAATTGTGATTCCCCCAAAATGTGTGTAGCAGTTTGACTAGGCCATGATTCCTGGCTTATGTTGTAAATCCTTCCTCTATGATGCTTATGAGGGAGGATGGAAAGCACTGGTGTTGGTGGGTTGGAACTCAATGTGTAAGATTATATTGTGTCTTTAAGTAATCTCTTGGGACATAAAAGAAAACGAAGCAAGCAGAGAGTGGGGGACCTCATACCATCAGGAAAAAACAGACTAAGGAGCAGAGCTAATCCTTTGGACCCCAGGTCCCTGTGCCTCAGAAGCTCCCAGTCCAGGGTAGGCTGATGACAAGGCTATTCCTCCAGAATCAACAGAGAAAAGACTTCCTCTGGAGTTGACACCCTGAATTTGGACTTTTACCATACTTTGCTGTGAGGAAATAAGTTTTTTGTTAAAACCACCCTCTTGTTGTATTTCTGTTATAGTAGCACTACATGACTAAGACGGTCTTGTTTATTCTTCAATCATTTTTTTATTCTCTAATTCATTTATGTCTACTCTGATTTTTTTTTATTATTTGTTTTCTTCTGATGCCCAAGAGGCTCTTTTGCTGCTCTCTTTCTACCTGTTTAAGTTGTAGTGTTAATGTTTTGATTCGGGCCCTTTCTTATTTTTGGATGTGTGCATTTATTGAAATAAATTGAATTCTGAGCACTATCTTAGCTGTGTCTCAAACGTTCTGACAGGTTGTGTTTTCATTTAATTCTATGCATTTCTTTATTCCATCTTTGTTTCTACAACCCAGCATTTTCTGGGCAAAACATTGTTCAGTTTTCATGTGTCTGATTTTTTTCCCCTTGTTTTTCTGTTACTAATTTCTACTTTTATGATTTTAGTGTCTAAAACATTTTGATGCTTTAGATTTTGTTAAGGCTTGCTTTATGGCCTCATATGTAGCCTCTTTTGGAGAATGTGAGTTGGAGAAGAAAGTATGTTTGGTTGCTGTTGGGTGGAGTATTTTGTATATCACTCAAGATGTTAAGTTGGTTTATGGTGGCATTTAGATCTTCCATGTCTGTACTGAGATTCTTTCTGGATGTTCTGTCTTTCACTGAAAGTGTGTTGAAATCTCCTACTATTATTTTGGCTCTGTGTATTTTTCTTTTCAGTGCTGTTTGAGTTCATCTTAGGTATTTAGGAAAACGACCATTACTACTTGTTCAACATTTGATCATTGAAAATATTAATATGGTTATACCGTCCTGGTGTATGACCTTTTAATCATTATATAGTGTCCTTCCTTATCCATTGTGGTAGATTTTACTTTAAAGTCTATTTTGTCAGAAACTAATATTGTCATTCTCACTCTTTTCTGAACATTGTTTTATATATTTTTTTTCAATCCTTTGACTTTTAGTTTGAGTCTTTAAGGTGTGTCTCTTGCAGGCAGTTGTATAGACAATGTTTGCTTATCCATTCTGTCATTATCTATTGGTACAATTATTCCATTTACATTTAGTATAATTATTAACAGGTATAGGTTTAGTGAGTGCTGTCATTTTGATGAATTTTTTGTGCATTCTTGACAATTTCTTTGCTCTACCTAATTTTCTGTGTTGAGTCCTTTTTGTGTTTTCTTTCCATATTTTTCATTGTTGTTAGTTTTCTATTTACTGTGACTTCATGTTTTTCTTGTTTTTTATTTTGATACGTAGGCTTGTTAATTTATTCTGTGGCTACCTTAATTTTTACTCCATTTTTTAAGTTTAAATCTGGCTTTAATTTTTTTGTATCATCTTGACTTCTCCACATGAAAGATTTATGACTACATTTTTTAGTCCCTATTGTTGTTGCAATGTTGTCGTATTTTACATAATGACATTTCTGTTTCATTTTTTACAGTGTTTAAACTTTGATTTATTTTTGTGATTTCCCTATCTGGGTTGATATCTGGCTGCTCTGTCCTGCATTCTATCCTTGAGTTATCTGAAGTTACTGATTTTCTCACTGAAAGACTCCCTTAAGTATTTCTTGTAATTTTGGTGTCATTTCTACAAATTTTCTCAGCTTCTGTTTATCTGGAAATGTCCTCATTTTACCACTGTATTTTGAGGCAATTTTGCTGGGTATACAATTCTTGCTGGGATTTTTTCCCTTCAAGGCTTTGTATATATCATTCCATTGCCTTCTTGCCTGCATAGTTTTTCCTGAGTAGTCTGAATTTAGTTTTGTTGACTCTCCTTTGTGGAGCTTTCTGTATCCCTAGCTGCCTTTTAAAGTTTCTCCATATCTTTAGTTTTGACAAGTTTGATTATAATATGTCTTGATGTCTTTCCTTTCAGACCTATCTTGTGTGGAGTTCAGTGAGTATCCTGGATAGATATCCTCTCATCTTTCATGATATCAGGGAAGTTTTCTGTCAACAAATGTTCACCAATTCTCTGTGTATTTTCTGTCATTTACCCCCACATTCCGCTACTCCAATGAATCATAGATTATTCCTCTTGATAAAGTCCCACGTAATTCTTGGTGTTCTTCATTTATTAAATTCTTTTATCTGATTTTTCCTCAAAGATTCTGTCTTCAGTCTCACTAATTCTGGTTTCCATTGCCTCAGTTCTGCTCCTTTTACTTTCTATAGAGTTGTCTAATTCTGTAATTTTATTTTTAATCTTCTGAATTTGTGTGTTGGTTTTCTATGCTTTTCTGGAGCTTGTTCAATTATCATCATGCTGTGCTGCATTTTGCCTGATCTCCTTTGTTATTTCTTCAAGAGTTCTCATTATCAATGTTTTGTATTCTACTTCTGATAATTCAAGTAAGTTCACTTCTTCTGGAAAGTTTCTTGATTCTTTGTTTTGGGAGCTTTCTGTAGCCATTATGGTCTGCTTCTTTAACTGTTTTATTACTACTGTCTCTGAGCTATCAGCAAGTCTTTGTATTTCTTTATTTCATATTTGCTGTGTCTTCTTGTTTTGTTTTGAAATCCAAAAATAGGCTGTTGTGTGAGCTAGTTTGATTGTTGGCATCGGTGAGGCTCCTGCCACCAGATGATTAGAGCTGCTACTAAGCAGGCGAGCCCCGGCATCCATTTACTTTTATTGTAGCATTCAGCTCAGGTGCCCTGGTAGTCAGTCAGATATGTGGTAAAGGCTGTCGACTACATCCCGAGATGGGCAGGAATGACTGGTGAAGGCACAGGTATTTGACCTTACATGCTGAGAAAGGCCAGAGGCTGACACTGTCAGTGTTTGTGAGGAAGGTATGTCCCTTTAGGCCTGATTTTTGTCTGGAGGACAAAGGAAATGTTTTTGTCCAGTTTCCTTCTCATGAGAGCCAGCAGATTATTTTATTTCTCTATTTTTCTCCTGTTTGTTAAATTATTCACTCTCTGAGTCTAGGAGAGAATGGCTTAGGGTGTGCATAAGGAGTTGTACTTCCAACACAGGTAATGGTGTCAGTCTCAGAGTCAGCTGCAGTACAGAGAAGAGAGAGGGAAGCACTGGGAAAGGGAAAGAGGTTTATCTTCAGGGACTGATTTAGACACTTGTGAGGTAGATTAGATGCAACCTCTTTAGCTTTTGACCAGCTGATGCCATTTTTCACTGATTCTGGAGGTGTGAGTAGGCTCTCAACTGTTCACTCTCTCCTGCTGAGGAAGATACTTTCCCTAAGCCACGGCTCTGCTCATCAAGCTCACTGCCACCGATCCACCTGCAGGGAGCCAATTCTTGCTGGCCCAGTTCCAGTCAGTTCTAGGTACTTCTGGACCTACTCTCCCTATCCTGTTGCTTAGTCCAATTTCTCCCCTTCCCCTGGATGCTCAGGGCTTCTACAATGTCACATATAATTGATTTACTTTTTGTGGGAGGGGGGTGTCTTTGTTGTTAGATCACAGGAAATGTCCAACTACACCAACGTCTTAGCCCTACCTCTAATTTTTTGATATAGTGCTGAATTCTATTGGCTAGAATTTTTGCATGTATATTCATGACAGATATTGGTCCGTAATTTTATTTTTCTGTGGTGTCTTTACTGGTTTTGGTGTCATGGGCTGGGGGAGTGATTCTCCAGCTGAGTGCTGCTTCACAGCATTTTAAGCAGCAGCAGCAGCAGCAGCAAAGATGACATACAGAGCCAGGTGTTTGAGACTATATAGTGGGAGGTTGTGGGAGGCACAGAAGAAACCAAAAGAATCTGAAAACAGGAACATCAGCTACAGATAGATGGCACTCAGAGACCTGGCTAGTTTGGGTGGGGCAAATCTAAGCAGTCCAGAGTGCAAGTAGTTTTCTCCCAGCTAAATGATGCTAGGAAACAGATAGGGTTGGGGGTGGGATGCAGTAGCATAGGGCTAGGGTTAGGAAAACATATTATTACTGGTAATTTGGTGATCTGGGTTCCTCTGACAGCTCTGTGAAGCTGCTTTCCCATACTCCTTGTCCACTGATCTCTGCTGGTGAGATATATCCAAGTGACACAGACAATGCACTTACCAGCCAGCCAATCCACCTCAGCTAGCCAGGAAGCATTGGAGCTAGATCTGTAGGGAGGGGATAGGGGTCGGAAAGTATGTACTTTTGGCTACTGGGTTCTTTGTCTCCTACTGGGATTTCCCTGAAGCTACTTTCCTGAGTTTCCTGTCTGCCAGTGTCTGACAGGAGTCCAAGACGGTGAATCTGTGGTACACTAGCTGATAGGGGACTTTTGCTTGTATGTCTTCTCACTCTTGGTTCTGTCCATTTCTTACTCCATTCATTGTTTAGCTGAGTTCTTTATCTCTTCATTTGACACTTTAGGTTGTAAGACTGACGTTTGTCTCTGTTTTACTTAGCTTTTGGGTCTTTGCTATAGAGAGATGACATGGTGTTTCTGCCTATGGCAGCAGGTTGACCAGAAGCCTGAGGAAGAATACTGAATACATCATGGACTTCCAGAAGAAGGAACAAATCTATTCTGGGAGAAATACAGCCACAGTGCTCTTTAGAAGCAAGGGTAAGACTTTGTCTTATGGACTTTGGACATGTTAACAGGCGTGACTAGTTCTTGGAGAAGGATATCATGCTTGGTATAGACAAGAGTCAGTGAAAAAGAAGCAGACCCTCAATGAAATGCACTGACACAGTGGCAGCCATAATGGGTTCAAACAGAGCAACAACTGTGAGATTGGCATAGACTGGGCAGTGTTATGTTCTGAGTCAGAAATGTTTCAAAAGCACCTAACAACATGTTTGTGTGAGTTTATTTCTGTACTTCATATTCTATTTACCTGTTTACTCATGTTTATAGCATGTTTTGTTTATTGTAGCTTTATAAGAAATTGTAAAATCAAATAGTGTTAAGCTCTTCTCTTGTTCTTTTACAAAGTTGGTTTTTCCTTTCTAGTTCCTTTGTATTTCCATATGGATTTTAAAATCAACCTATTAAATGCTACGAAAAGAGATTACAGGTATTTTGAGCTGATAGATTATTTTGGGGAAAACTGAGATCTTAACAATATCGAGTGTATTGAACCAAGAACAAAGTATTCATTTATTTAGATCTCTTTAGTGTCTCTCAGCAGTATTTCATAGTTTTCAGTATACAGATCTTCCACATTTATAGAACACTCCATTGATCAACAGCAGAATATAAACACTTTTAAATTAAACATGGAGCATTTTCCAAGACAGATCAGATTCCAGGTCTTAAAATAAGTCACAATAAATTGAACAGTCTCCAAGTCATACAAATGATGTTCTCTGGCTGCCATGGCATTAAATTAGAAACCAGTAATAAAAGATCTCTGGAAAATCTCTAAATACCTGCAAACAAAACAAAAACAATTCTAAGTTATTCCTGGTCAAAGATGAAATCAAAAGGGCAACCGGTATTTTGACCTGAAGGGGAATGAAAACAGAACACATCTGAATTTGTTTAAAAAAAAAAAAGTATTTACAACAGAACCAAAAATCATGAAATACTTATGCAGAAATCTGAAACACTCCCCTGCCAAACTGTAAGTGAAAGAGTGCAGGAGATTGAAATATACTCTCTTGCTCTCTGATCTCCTTTCAGGGTCTCCTATTGGCTGAATCCCAAAGGAAATTTTTGATACAGTTTATAAAGGTTGGCCTCTCCAGACATAGAGCAGGCAGAGAAGCAGCAAATGGTGATTATCTAGAATAATGTGGCTAAATTGTTGGTCCTCATGCTCACTGTCAACTAACAAATAACCTGAATACTAAGAGAGCAGGTTGGTAACAAGTGAACGAAGTATCCAATATGCGTGAAGACGGAGATTTGGGGGGTACCACCAGAAGCTATATTGCACAACAGTTGTACCATGTAGTATTGTACAAGAACAACTTGGGCCATCCAACTCAAAGAACTTAAATGAAGGCATAATTGCGAATCATCATACGTCGTTTTTCTGTACCACAGGAGATATTAGTAAAAACTTCTTAAAGAACTCTGCAACTATCCTTCAAGTGCCACATCTATTGGCTTTATTCTTTAACATTTTACCAGCCCCCAAATTACTTCTTATTATTCCTCAACATCTTATTACCCTTTAGAAAAGCAGTTACCATCCAAAAACCGTTCTTTGTGTCCTCACATCTGGTCTGAGGTCATCAATCTGACACTGAAGCCAATGATTATGTTTTTATTCATTTTTGTATCATGTAAAACACTCTACAGGAATACTAAATAAATGTATAATCTCCCTCCCCCCTCCCCCCAGTATTTGATTGCTTCCTCCTTACAATCAGTAAGGAAAAGAGGGCCTGAAAAAAACAAATATTTTTCCCCTCACTTGTCACTGTCCACCTTGCCTATTAGTCAAATTTAAATTTAATATGGACCAGAAAATACTTAGCATTCTCGTCATTCTGTCCAACCTATATAAACAAACAATCCAAATCTGCTGCTGTCCAGTCAATTCCATTGCCACCTTATAACCCAAAACCAAACCAAACCCAGTGCCATGGAGTTGATTTCGACTCATTGCAACCCTGGAAGAAGCCAACTGTAACAGGTTAGAGTGTGTCTGCTGTGAGGTCATTATTTGTGGTCTTCATTTTGATAATCCCTCCTCCCACAACCACCACCAATCTTGAAGGAGAACAGCTCTCCCATTTTCAAGTCTGTGTGGTCTGAGACCATGTTCATTCTGTTTCGACAGCCGTTTCAGGGCCACCAGAAATTTGTTGTGCTAGGTTGCCATGGATGCGGAGTTCTTATTCCAGTACTGTCTCGTTTCAAGGTAAAGACCTAAGGATGGGGGTCCCTGAGTAACACGGGGCTAAGGGGGGCGGTCTCTTTGTTGGCTAATATTGCCTACTCACCCTCATCAAAAGAATACACCCAACCAAACCGTTACTGTTCAACTGATTCTGATTCACAGCGACCTACAGGGTTTCAGAGCAACAGCTCCAGCGGGGGCTTGGGGAAAGGGAGCGTTTGGGGCCCTAGAAGGGCAGGCTTGCCCTGGTCACGTCCGCAGGGAGCACAAATTGACGTTCCTCCTCTTCCAGGGGCCTCTCAGAGTACCCTTGCCTTGGTGAACCGGCACAAACAGGCAGAGGAAGAAAGACCAAAGGAACAGTAACCTTGTTGCTGGTCAGAACTGGGTGAGTTTGACTTCACTGGCTCTGTTTTGGGAAGTTAAAACAATAAAATAGCAAACGATGAAAGAAAAGCTATGACCTTGAAAGTAGCAGGAGAAGGAACCTGCTACCAGGATCTCAAGGAAAGCTCCCCCCAACTTAGAGAAACAGACCAAGTCCCAAGATCGGAGACGTGCTGTGCCCCGAGCCCCTTTGCTTCTGTTTCACCACGGCTCTCACCCACATCACCCGTCCCCTCCCTCTGCCCCCAGGCCCTTTCCTGCTAAAACAGGCTTTCTCAGACAGCCCCGTCCTCCGGTAGGCGGAGGCTGGGTTTGTCGGTACCGGAAAGCCAGCAGAAATCTGGTTCTGCTGTAATCTGCCCTGGGTTTTATGGTCAGTTCTCTGGAGCATGTGAGTGTAGCCTCAGGGTTTTGAACCTCCTTCTGCTGTTTCTGAAGTGGCACTTGAAAATGCGAGATTTACAGACCCCAAACTCGGTGTCAACGTTTATATCCAAAACTGGTTTATTTTTCTTTTTTCCAAAAGATATTTTTTCTATTTGTTTTCTTTCTTTTTTCTTCCTTCTAAGAGTTCATGGGGGTTATGGCTCATTTCTGGCTGCTTCAGTGTACATCTCATTACTTGCTGACTTGACAGTGAGCTTTGCAATACCTTTTATACCTCCAGTTTTAAATAGGTAATCTTTCACGTATCTTTGAGCTAAATTTAAATTTTGTTGAACACTCATTTTTTTTCCTGTTTTGAGCCAAATAACAAAGATGAATATAAAATTCATGTGTCACAGGACTAATAAAACTGTACAATGTTTGAGATTTCAAAAGTTGTTAGATTCAAGGTTTTAAAAATACGGATCCAGGTCCCAAAGTCTTATGTGTAACTTTCTTTTTTATTTAGGGGATACTATACGTGTTTAAGACACACTGGTGATGAACTTCGTGTATGTTTTTCCTTTTTTGTAGAGTACTGCGGATTAAACTCAATCACAAGACACCATCATGCAGAGGTTAAAGAGGGACCCTTTTTGTCTCTGTTTTTTATGTCACCGAAGTAGTAAGTAAGTGATAGGACTCAAATTTACCGAATTTTAAACATAATTCTCAGCTTTGGTTAATGGGATAGGAAATACATATGTACTTTCTTTTGTAATAAATATGGGCTGTATGCAAATGAGGAAACCCTGGTAGTGTAGTGGTTAAGTGCTGTGTCTGCTAACCAAGCGGTCAGCAGTTCAGATCTGCCAGGTGCTACTTGGAAACTCCATGGGGCAGTTCTACTCTGATCTATAGGGTCACTAGGAATCAGACCTGACTTGATGGCAGTAGGCTTTATATGCAAATGAAATCTGTACCTGTGCTTGACATACTCAAGTAAAAACCTTGTTTAATGCCTGTGACTTCCTTAGAAATTCTTCAGTTTCGCAGTGTGATAACGGGTGTGTGTGTGTGTCTCTTCCAGCTACTCCTCCAGGACTGCTGGTACTGGTGACTGTTCTCCAGAGGTGGCCCCTACAGTGACTTTAGTTGTCTCATCTTGATTAGTGCCTAAAGCATTGTTAGTTACCACAGTGAATGTCATAAAAGGATTCTTAACGACTTTATAAAAGTAAAAAAACAGTTGCCATAGTGTCAGCTCCAACTCATGGTGACCTCCTATGTGTCAGAATAGGACTGTGCCCCATAGGCTTTGCGCTGGCTATGATCTTTCAGAAGTACATCTCCAAGGCTTTCTTCTAAGGCACCTCCGAGTAGACTTACACCTACTTCCAACTTTTTCTAAAATTGTGATTAAGTGAAAGTTTACAGTCCAAGTCAATTTGCTATAAAAACCTCAAACACCCACTTCTCTGCAACTATCTCTGCTCTCTTCAGCTTGTGATAACACACTCCTCCTTTCCACCCTGTACTTTCAATATTCATTCACCCAACACTTGTGTCCTTCTCTCCACCTACCCCTCTTATCTCTAGAGAGGAGCTTGTCAGACAGCCTCATATATATATTTAAGCCAAGAAGTACATACACCACATGCATCACTCTATGAGTTATAGTCCAGTCTATAATTTTTGTTTAAAGAGTTGGGTTCAGCACTGATGTCAGCTCTGGGTGAGCAGCAAGTCCAGGGGCCATGTTCTCAGAGGACTGGACCATAAAGTCTATTTTTTAACAGAGTTCTAGATCCGCATCCCCCCTTTTTCTGATGCTACACTGTATTCCCTGTCAGGGCAGTTTTTTGTGGTGGCCAAGTACCATCTAGTTCTCGTCTCAAGTTGATGTGATAGTCCAAAACATATGGGCCCTTCTGTCTCATATTTTCCTCGTGTCTTTGCTGTTCTTGCTTTCCACCTGCTCTAGGTGGGCTGGGACCAACTGATGTTCCTTAGATGGCAACTTGCTGGCTTTTAAGACCCAAGGCACCACTTACCAATGTGGGATACAGAACATTTTCTTAGGAAAAAACTAGTTATGCCAGTTCACCTGATGTCACCTGAAACTGTGATCCGTATACCCCTGCCCCTGCTACTCTGTCCTTCAAAATGTTGGGTTGTGTTTAGAAAACCTTTTAGCCTGTGGTGTAGTCCAGTGTTGTGCTGACCTCCGTCCTACTGCGTGCTGTCATTCCCTTCACTTAGCTGAGTTCCTATCCACTATCTAATCTATGAAACCCTGGTGGCATAGTGGTTAAGTGCTATAGCTGCTAACCAAAAGATTGGCAGTCCAAATCTGCCAGGTGCTCCTTGGAAACTATGGGGCAGTTCTCCTTAGGGTCTCTGTGAGTTGGAATCAACTTGACAGCAAACTTAGGTTTGGTTTGGGGTTTTATCTAATCTATAAATACCCTCCCTCTCTCCCCATCCTTGTAGCCATCAAAGAGTGTTTTCTTCTGTGCATAAATCTTTCAAGTTTTTATAATAGTGTTCCCATACAATATCTGTCCTGATTTCACTCAGCATAATGTCTTCCAGGTGATTCCAGGTTATGAGATGTTTCCTGAAATCATCATTGTTTCTTTATCATTGCAGTGTTCCATTGTGTAAATGTACTGTAGTTTGTTTATCCACTCATCTGTTGATGGGCAGCTAGGTTGATTCCATCTTTTTGCTGTTGCAGACAGTGGTGCAGTAAACATTTATGTGTATATATCTGTTCATGTGACAGCCCTTATTTCTGTAGGATATATTACAAGCAGTGGGATTCCTGGATCATATAGTATTTCTATGTCTAGCTTTACACGAAAGCTCCCAATCAATTTCCAAAGTTGCTGTACCATTGTACATTCCCACCAGCAGTGTGAAAGAGTTACAGTCTCTCCACAGCCTCTCCAACATTTGTTATTTTGTGTTTTTTTGGATTAATGCCTGCCTTGTTAGGGGGAGATGATATTTCATTGTAGTTTTGATTTGGATTTCTCTAGTGGATGATGATCATGAACATTTCCTCATGTGTCTTTTGGCTGCCTGGATGTCTTCTTTGGTATGATGTCTGTCTGTATCCTTTGACCATTGTTTAATTGGGCTATTTGTCTTTCTCTGATTGCTATTTTGAAGTATCTTATAAATTATCAAGATTAGACACTGATCAGATTCATGGTTGCCAAATATTGCATTATATGTAATCATCACTTTGTATAGGTCTTTTATATCTTGGTTAGGTTTATTCCTAGGTATTCTATCTTCTTGGGGACTACTGTAAATGGTATTGGTTAGGTAATTTCCTCTTTGATGGTATAAAGGAATCCAACGGATTTATTTATGTTTGTCTTATATCCGATACTTTGCTGAGCTCTTCTATTAGTTCCAGTAGTATTTTTCTTTTTTTGTGGATTCGTTAGGTTTTTCTGTGTATAAGAGCATATAGTCTACAAATAGAATGACTTTTAGTTCTTTCCTAATGCAAATGCCTTTTATTTCTTTATTGTGCCTGATTGCTCTGGTTAGAATCTCCAACACAGTGTTGAATAAAAGTGATTACAGCAGTCATCCTTGTCTCATTCCTGTTCTCAAGGGTAATTATTTCAGTCTTTCTCCATTCAAGATGATGTGGGCTGTTGGCTTTACACAGATGCCCCTTATTATGTTGAGAAATTTCCTTTCTTTTCCTATTATGCCAAGAGTTTTTAACAGGAATGGGTGTTGGACTTGGTCAAATACCGTTTCAGCATCAACTGATAAAAAACAAGTGATTATTAGTTTTTGTTTTATTTATGTGGTTGACCACATGAATTGTTTTTCTAATGTTGAACCATCCGTGCATCCCTAGTATGAATCCTACTTGGTCATGGTGAATAATTTGTTTTATATGTTGTTGAGTCCTATTGGCTAGAATTTTTTTGAGGATTTTTGCATCTAAGTTCATGAGAGGTACTGGTCTATAGTTTTCCTTTTTTGTGCTTTTTACCTGGTTTTGGATGAATTGGGGAGTGTTTCATTCTTTCCTATGCTGTGAAATACCTTTGGTAGTAGTCCCTCTATTTTAAAAGTTTGGTAGAATTCTCCAGTGAAGTCATCTGGACCAGGACTTCTTTTGGTTGGTGATTTTTCTGATTAATTTTTCAATCTCTTCTTTTGTAATGGGTTTATTAAGTTCTACTTCTGTTTGCACTAGTTTTAATAGATAATGTGATTCTAGAAATTTGTCCATTTCCTCTAGGTTTTTCAAATCTATTAGAGTACAATTTTTCATAATATTCTGTTACGATTCATTTAATTTCAGTTTGATCTATTGTGAAATATTCCATCCCATTTTTTTATTTGGGTTCTTTGTTTCCTCTCCTGTTTTTCTTTTGTGAGTTTGGGCAGTGGTTTATCAATTTTGTTGATCTTTTAAAAAAATAAGCTTTTGATTTTGTTAATTTTTTAAATTATTTTTGTATTCTCTAACTTATTTAGTTCTGCTCTAGTTTTTATTACCTGTTTTCTTTTAGTGCCCGAGGGATTCTTTTGTTTTTCTCTTTCTGCTGATTCAAGTTCTGGGTTAATTCTTGGTTTGGGCTCTTTCTTCATTTTGGATGTGTGCATTTTTTGAGATAAATTGACCTCTGAGTACTGCTTTTGCTCTATTCTGGACATTCTGGTAGGATATGTTTTCATTCTCATATGATTTCATGAATTTCTTTATCCCATCCTTGATTTCTTCTATAACCCAGAAGTTTTTGAGCAAGGTGTTGTTTAGTTTCCATGAGTATGAGTTTCTACTCATATTTTCTCTATTGGTTTCAACTTTTATGGCTTTATGGTCTGAGAAAATGCTTTGCAATTATTTCAGTGCTTTGGATTTTGTTAAGGCTTGCTTTATGGCCTAGTACATGGTCAATTCTGAAGAATTTTCCATGAACACTGGGAAAGAAAGTATACTTGTCTGTTGTTGGATGGAGAGTTCTGTATATGTTTATGAGGTTGAGTTGATTGATTGTTGCAATGAGATCTTCTGTACCTTTATTGAGCTTCTGTCTGGATGTTCCGTCCATTACAGGAAGTGGTGTGTTGAAGTCTCCTGCTATTATTGTGGAGCGAACTATCTCACTTTTCCATGCTGCCAACTTTTGTTCAATGTATTTGGGAACTCTGTTGTTGGCTGCACAAATATTTAATATTGTTATATCATCCTTATGTATTGGCCTTTTAAACAATGAATAGTGACCATCCGTGTACATGATGATGGATTTTACTTTAAAGTGCTTTTTATCTGAGATTAACATTGGCATTCCTGCTGTTTTTTGCATGTTATTAGCCTGGTATGTATTTTTCCATCCTTTGAGTTTCAGTTCGTTTGTATCTTTGAGTCTAAGGCATGTATCTTATAAACAACATATAGATGGATTGTGGTTGTTTTTTTTTTTCTTCCATCCACCCTGTTACTGTTGTCTCTTTATTGGTGAGTTTAACCCATTTACATTTGGTGTAATTATTGATAGGTATGAATTTAGTGCTGTCATTCTGGTGCCTTTTTTGGTGTACATTGTTGACAATTTCTTTGTTCCACTTAATTTTCTGTTCTGAGTTGTTTTTCTTTATGAGTTTTCATACTTTAAATGTTGGTTTTACATCTGTTGAGACTTCTAGATTGTGTTTCTGGTTTTGATATGTAGTATTGTTAGATTGCTTTGCAGCTACCTCAGTATTCCCCTTTAATGATCTAAGTTTAAGCCAGTTTTTAAATTCTTTGTATTGCTTTGATTTCTTCTACATTTGAAAGGTCTATGAATCAGTTAATTTGCCCCTCTTTTTAGTATAATGTTATAATTTACATACTGAGGTTTCTGTTTCCCTATTTTTAATATTTTAGCTTGTATTGAGCTTTGTGGATTCCGTATCCAAGTTGGACTCTGGATGCTGTGTCCTGAATTGTATCTTTCAGTATATATCTGGTGTTACTGATTTTCTGGTTGAAGAACTTCCTTCATTATTTCTTGTAATGTTGGGTTGTTTTTTGTAAATTCTCTAAACTTCTGTTTATGTGGGAATGTCCTAATTTCACCTTCATATTTGAAAGACAGTATTGCAGGATATATAATTCTTGGTCAGAATCTTTTTTCCTTTGTATATATCATTGCATTGCCTTGTTGCCAACTTGGTTTTTGCTGAGTGATCGGAGCTTAGTATTAATGACTCTCCTTTGTAAGTTAGTTTGGATTTGAGCCTACCTGCCTTTAAAAGAACCTTTTTATCTTTAGTTAAGTTTGATTATATGTCTTGGTATCTTTCTTTTGGAATATACCTTTTGCAGAGTTTGATGAGACTCTTGGAAGATACCTTCTTATTTTTCATGATGTCAGTTAAGTTTTCTGTCAGCAAATTATCAGTAATTCTCTCTGTATTTTCTGTTATCCCTCCTTGTTTTGGTATGCTGATCAATTGTCAATTATTCCTCTTGATAGAATGCCACGTGACTCTTAGTGATTCTTCACTTTTTAAAATTTGTTCATCTGACTTTTCCTCATAAACTCTGGTGTCAGTTGCTTTATCTTAAATCTCACTAATCTGCATTCTCATGACTTTATTCTTCTCCTTTGACTTCCTATTGAATTATCTGACTCTGACTTTATCTTTAATCTGCTGATTTCAGATCATTGTTGCTCTAGCACTTCATGTAGTTTATTTAACTTTTCATTTTGTTCTGCTGCATTTTATCTAATCTCTTTCCTGATTTCTTGAAGTACCCTGTACACAGCTCGTTTGTATTCTACCTCTGATAATTCTAGAAAGACTTTATCTTAGAATTTTTTTGGATTCTTTGTTTTGGGAGTTTTCTGAAGACATGGTGATTTGCTTCTTTAAATGATCAGAAATTAATTGTTATCTCCAAGCCAGTGGAAAGCTCTTTTGATTTGTTAGATTGTTGTAATCAAGAGGAACACTTTACATTGTAAGATATATATATATATATATATATATATAATTTGTTTCTGAGTGTCCAAGTAGTCTAGTCTTTTGAGCCAGAGTGATTTTTAGAGCCTTATGAATTCTGAGGCCGTGTCACTAGATGATTGTACTGAGAAAGGTAGCAGGAATTGTTGGCTAAGAGGACCTTGAGCAACTCTTCCTCTACCCTTCCCTTTGTCTCCTTCTCCAAGTATAGGAGAAAAGCTCAGGGCACACACATAGAGTATCCCACTTCTGGCCCACGTAGTGCTCCAGAATTTAACATCCGGTGTAGAGTGGAGATGGGAGAAGGAGAAGACTGGGGATAGGAAGTGAAATCAGTGTATAGGAAAGGTTTGAGCCACGAGAGTTCATGAGCGTTTAGCTTGTAACACTCCAGTGAAAGTCTTCAGCTCTGTAGGTGTAGCAGTCCACAGCTTGGGGGAGCTGGTGGAACTTTTTTCCTATCCTTCACTTTATTTCCCTCTTTGAGTCTAGGATTAAAACTCAGGGCACACACATAAAATATACTACTCTTGGCCCAGGTAGTGCACCGAATTTAGCTACCTTTGTAGCTAAATTTAAAAATCTACCTTTGTAGCTCAGAGAAGGGATGGAGGAAGAGCTGGGGATAGGGATAGAAATCAGTGCATAGGAAAGGTTTGAGCCATGAGAGTTTGCAAGCACTTAGCTTGTGATGCTTCAGTGAAAATCCTGTGTGGCAATTCACAGCTCAGCTTCCCCACCAAGAAAGATGTGCTCTTGCTTACCATTGCTGCATTTGGCTGCCAGCCACTGCTGTGTTCTATAGGTGCAATTTTCCCAAGCTCAGCTTCCCAGTTGAGACTTAGAGATATATGTACAGTCGGGTACTTGTGCAGATGACAGTTTCCACTAATTTTGTGTTGATTTTCATCAGTCTTGCTTTCCAAGTGTGACATCATCTGACTTGTGGACTAAGAATGACATTTCATTATACATTTTTCTTTCTTACTTATGATGATCATGACATTTTTGTGGAGAGATGTATATTTTATATTGCCTACGAAGTAAAAGGTTTCCAAGTAAAGAATTAGTCAATCTTTTACAACTAGATGATTCTCAGATAATTAGATATTTCTTAGAAATTTGACAACAAAAAGACTAAGTTCTTTAGTTCCTCCAGATTTCATCATCCCTACCTAGAAGTTTGAACCCCCACAGTATCAACAGAAAAAATTAAAACAAGTTTGGGGAAAAATTGTTCAGTGACTGATGGTTTTCTAATTTAGAATTTTCTGTAGAATAGCTAGCTTTTCTTATTTGGACACCTTTATGTACTTTTTTAGTGCCATCTCCAATCTAAGAACCCTGTGGATACATCTTATGTTCCATTCAAGTGTTTCTAAAATGTTAGTAATTTAACTTTAAATAATAATATTTTAAATGTGATTTAGGTACAATTTATTTTAAAGGAAATATTTAGTGACTCTTCTTAGAAAACTATTAATTCATTTAGCAAAAATATATGGAGCACCTATTATGTGCCTGGAGCCCTGGTGGTGCAGTGGTTAAGAGCTCAGCTGCTAACTGAAAGATTGGCAGTTACAATCTATTAGCCACTCCTTGGAAACTGTGGGGCAGTTTGATGATAATGTTTTTTTTTTTTTTTCTTTTATGATGTGCCTGGCACTGATATAGGTGTTAATGATACAGAAATAAAACACAGAGAACAAGTTCTTGTTGTCAGCAGGTATACATTTAAGCAGAAGAGGTATAGGACACAGAAAACAGATCAGTAAATGTAAACCTAGCAGTTGGAAGTTCATGATGAAGTTTAGATAGGTTGGTGTGTGATGCCTCCTTCTTGTTGAGCATCAGGAAAAGGCTCTCTGAGGCACTGACGTTTTAGATGATGTCTGATTGAAAAGAGGCAAATAACTGCTAACTTTTAAATTTTATGTACTGGAATGGAACTGGATCTTTCATTAGGAGTAAAGCATGGGTATCCTATAGCCATTCTACCTCTCATTATAGCAACAAACAAAACCACCCATTGCTGTTGAGTCAGTTTCAACCCTTAGTGATCCTATAGGGCAGAGTAGAACTGCCCTGTAGAGTTTTCAAGTAGTGGCTGATGGATTCAAACTGGCAGCCTTTTGCTTGGCAGCTAAACTCTTAACCACCACATCACCGTGGCTCTGATTCTTGCTATAGAGATGAGGGAAATGCCCAGTGTCGCTTTTTGGCCATTTCAGTAGATAAGCCTGTTTTAGTCACCTGGCACTACTCCAACAGAAAATACCATGAGTGGATGGTTTCATGAAGAGAAACTTTATTATAGTCACAGTCTGGTAAGCCACAAATCAATTTACGAGTTACAAGTCCATTCAATAAATTATCACAATCAGATAAACTGAGTCCAAATTCAGTGAGAGCATTTTGGCACAGGAACCTCAGTTCCAAAGGACATGCTGTGCTGCCTTTTTGGTGGTGTGAGATTCCCAACTTACTCTGCTTATTGTCTCCCTTATATCCCCACAAGCTGGTCACTTGAGTCCTGCCTCACCAGTGCAGCTGCTGTCCATTTTCCCTAATCAGCATCACATGGGAAGAATTGCACCCTATTGGGACGCATAGCCAAGTCAAATCAATACATAACATTTTTTTAGGGGACACAATGCAGTCCATGACAAGCCTCTTCTAAGACTTTAGCAAGCTTTGAGTTCTCTAATTTTTTCTTGTGTGGTTGAGCAAACAGTTGATGTGCTCACTGCTACCGAAAAGGTTGGAGGTTGGGGTCTGCCCAGAGGCACTGAGGGAGGAAGGCCTGGTGATGTACTTTTGGAAAATCAGCCAATGAAAATCCTGTGTAACTCAGGTCTGCTTTAACACCACACAGAGGGGCTGCTGTGAGTCAGCCTGTATATATATATGTATGTATGTACACTGCTAAGAGTTCTAAGGATTTTGAAACAATTTACTGGATATATGGAAAATTTTATTATTCCAGTTAGAAAAACAACTCAGGATCTGCCCAAAGAGTCGACATTAAGTTCCCAGTGTGTGTGCCTGATCATCACTGGCGCTCTGAGCTAAGGAAGGATCTGACTGTGGACTTGGCTGTGATGATTTTAATTTGCCTCATAGCATTTTGCAGCTGTACCAAGAGTTTTCATTGATGAGAAAATGGAGGATATTAAGTCAAAGACAAGAATACTTGCTCAAACGCCGGGCAGCTTACAAAATGTGACCCTAGGTAGGGAAACTGACCTGTGTGTGCTTCCATCGCCTTGTTCTTAAAACAGGGCTGATGACAGTAACTGCTTCAAGAGGGCCACGAGCAGTGCTGCGCTGCGAACCCTGCGTTGGCAGTCCAGACCCAGCAGCCCTTCTCGGATACTCTGTGGGACGGTTCTGCTCTGTCCTGCAGGGTCCCTGTGAATCAGAGGGGACTCCAGGGCAGTTAGGTCCCTGTGAATCAGAGGGGACTCCAGGGCAGTTAGGTCCCTGTGAATCAGAGGGGACTCCAGGGCAGTTAGGTCCCTGTGAATCAGAGGGGACTCCAGGGCAGTTAGGTCCCTGTGAATCAGAGGGGACTCCAGGGCAGTTAGGTCCCTGTGAATCAGAGGGGACTCCAGGGCAGTTAGGTCCCTATCAATCAGAGGGGACTCCAGGGCAGTTAGGTCCCTGTCAATCAGAGGGGACTCCAGGACAGTGGGTTCCCAGTGTGTGTGTGTGTTTGGTCTCAAGGTGTGTTACAGGACTGACTGAAATAATATTTGTGAAGGCTTTAGGATGACGCCTGGCACTGAGAAAGCACTACGTGTGTGTTTGTTCAATGAAACATCACTTCTGTGATATTCCTTCTTTAATTTAATGTTTTATCCAATCTTTCCATTTCTGCCTTTTTTCCCTGTTTCTTCTTACATGTCTTGTCTGGATGTGAGGTACCAATTTTGTTCTCTGTTGTCATTTGCGTTTTGTTTGTTCTGTTTCTTTTTACTGCTGCTTTCTGGGGGTTTCTGACTCTGATCTTTCAACTCACTAACTTTTCACATGTATCCAAACTACTATTTATCCCATGAATGATTCTGTATTTCAACAACTGTTTTTTTTTTTTTTTTTTTTTTACCTAAGATGAACAAGTGGACACAGGGAACCCACAGTGGAAAAGAGGAGAGTATTGCCATATTTTGAGGACTGTAACCAAGGTCACAAACAAGATCGACTCTTGATATTTTTCATAATTTCTTATTTTCTGTAACTAATGTCTTCCTGTATGTTTTTTTTAGAAAATTCTATTGTGCTTTAGGTGAAAGTTTGAAGTGCAGATTAGTTAATTATTAAAAAATTTATGCACAGGTTGTTTTGTGTCCTTGGGTGCAATTTCAGACCGTGACAACACCTTCCCTTTTCCACTCCAGGCTCCTTGTGTCCGTTTGTTTCGTTTTTGTATCCCATCCTGTCCTCTTGTCTTGCCTTTGGGCAGGTGTTGCCCATTTGGTTTCATAAAGTTTGTTGAGTTCAGAAGCACCTTACGTGTGTTACTGTTTGTTTTACAGTCCTGTCTAATCTTTGTCTGAAAATTGAGCTTCGGAAGTGACTTTAGATCTGAGTTGGCAGGGTGTCTGGGATTCCCTTATGTTCTTAAGTGTAGTTTTCCTGCTTATTTTAAAATCTTAGCTTTTCTTTCTAATAGTTCTGCTTTAGATGGAATATGTTGTTGAGTTTGCTGTACTTGTTTTTCGTTGTTGCACTCCACAGGTACTTCTAATTATTTTGGCTGTGCGCTCACATTTGTTGTGGCTGTTGTTTAGTCAGTCAGGTAACTTGTAGTGGGGAAAGGCTGAAGGTTTGAATGAGCCTGTCTTAGAATGTGACCATTTTTTCAGTATAATTATTAACAGTGTCTATTTTCATTTTCAAACGTGTTGATTTGGATGATGAATTACATAGCCTCCAGCCTTGATGATTAAGGCCTAAATTAAGTCTTTCTCTGTAAATTAAAAATGAGTCCCAGGACAGACAGTCTCAGAAACCATAAGTGCTATGACCATGCAATCCCTCTGGTCAGGGTATATCACCTTTAAACTCAGTAAAGCAGCACTGGAAGACATAGTCTTTCTAAGTTGAAATCTGGTGCTCTGGAACTGGAGGGATTGCTCTTCAGCTCTTTCTGTTTTCATCAGGTAGCCTAGTGCTATCCTTATTTTATTCCAACAATATCTGGGTAATTGCTACTGGTTTCTACTGAGAAAGGCAATGGTTATCTCCAAGCAACTCAAGAGAAAGGAGAAGAGAACTTGAAAGCTTCCTCTCCTCTGAGCCTGTCAAGGCTGCCCCAGGTCACCTTCTTTCCCAGGCTGTCCATCACTAAAGGGACAGCCTTTAGTTATCTGGTGTCTCCTAGCGCTTGTTGGTGGTATTCTTGGAATCCATACTTCCATTCAACTTCTGTAGTTTTGGGAACAAGATGCCTCTTAGAGTATTATTTGTCGTTTTGTCAGGAACTCAAGATTTTCTAGAAAACCATAGGAATGTATTACTTTGATAAGTAACTTAAAATGTACTTGAATTAGAAAATAGATACCAGTTTACATCGTTGTCACACAGTGACTTTTATGGCAAAAATGCTTCATGAAAAGAGCAGGCTATCTAAAAGTCATTAATATTTGTGAAAGGATGAGTAGCCATCAGGATTTTATAAAGCTGACAGTTGAAAAGTGCTTGTGTCTCATTCTGTATGCATTGCTGCCAGGTCAGTTCTGACTCACAGTGACCCTACAAGACAGAGAGGAACAGTCCCATAGGGTTTCCGAGGCTATAAATCTGTGCTGAAGCAGACTGCCACATCTTTCTCCTGTGGAGCTGCTGGTGGGTTTGAACCCCTGACCTTCTAGTTAGCAGCTGAGCACTTGAAGCACTGCGCCACGAAGTCTTCCTTTCCTCATTTTATAGATGAACATATTATTCTTTAGGGAGATAAATTATCCAGGCCAGTGGTGTGGATGGAGGGGAGTCTTGATTTTCAATAATATGGCCAGATCTTTTTGAAAATGAACTTCGAGAAAAGGAAACATAAAATCTGAGTACATGCTTTACTTTCAGTTTAGGAAATCTAATAAAAATAATCTAAGCCATCCCTGACCTTGCTGTACTTATTTATTCTCCCCCAAATGGATTCATCCTTTCCTTTGAAACACTCATTGTTTCTTTGTTTTCTTTCTTTTCTCTCTATCCCTTTGTCAGCTGTTACTGGATCTGCCTCTGCATTGCTACATTCTGTGTCCCTCTCTCATCTCTAAGGTTTATTCCAGAGTGGCCAGAATAGTATAGAAAATAGAGAAGAAAGAGTCTTATCATCAGTGCCACTTCTTCCTTCTCTTTGCATTAAACACACACACACACACACACACACAGACACACACACACATGTACACACACACATCCTGGGTTGCCTGAGGGTCCCACTTTTATACCATGAGATTGTTTCTTCATTTCCTGCATTGTCTCCTCAGAATTTTACTTCTAAAATATCTGATTCAATTTTTACTCTCTGCAGAGTTCAAGATGTTTTAACAGTCTCTTCTGCATCCTCTGGCATAAATGACAACATGGGGTAAGTGGCCTTGTTTGATATGAGTGGGTAAAGGTATTGCAAACAATACACAGTTCAAAAAAGATTTTTTTTTTTTTTAACACTCCTTGTTTTCTGTAAGCTTCTGTATGTGGCTTTCTCTTTGGATCTCAGTAGGATAAAAGGAATGTTTCATCAGAGGGAGATTTCTAGTCTGTTTGTAACCATTAATTGATACCGGCCAAAACCCTCAAAAGAGCATCAGGATGCTTGTGTATGAGACTGTACTGTGGTGTTTCAGGGGAGAAGAGAAGTCGTATTTGGAAAGCTAGAGGGTGGTAGACATGAACAGGAAACAAGTAGGCCTCAGTAAAAAAGAAAAGAACTGAGAGACCTTCCATCTCTCCGTGACCATCCAGAGCTCTGCCATCTTGCAAGCTGTGGTCCCGATACCTAGGCACACCCTCACTTTGGATGGGATCTCTGCCTCGGGCATGCAGTTATTTGAACTTTATATGAAGGTCTGGACAGAATCCATGTAGCTTGATGAAGAAGGGGGTATTGAAGGGCTTGAAAAACAGAGATCTGGATCTGCAGGAAGGCTGGCAACCTACAAACTAAGTGGAATTTTGAAGTAAATTTAGATTCTAAGTGCTGTTATAGATTAAATTAGGCTTAGTTGGGAGAAACTGTACTTAAATCTGTGCATTAAAACTTTTTTAGCACTGACTCGAGTGAACTGACATCTGTTACCTGTCGTGGAGCAAACAACAACAGGTGAGGTGTAAACAGAGAGGGACAGAAAGACCGAGAATCGAGAAATTCAGTCACAGGACCATCTGGGACAATACAGAGTTTCCTTAACAATTTCTTTAAAGACAGCTCACTGTAAAATTGTGCATGTAATTTTCCTGTTTTGGTTGTGAGTGGGACACATACAATGAGGTCATGAGAGGGAGACTTCTTATTCCTCATCTTTTTGTGGCCCCTAATGACTGTCAACTAAAACCCTTAGAAAGCTGTCAGAATGTCTGTATATGAGCATATACTAAAGGAGAGAGTCCTATTTAAAAGCAGTGGACAGGGAAGAGAGGAGACCTCAACAGACAAGAAGGAGCCAATAGACGTTAGATCTGTCTGACCCTGATGGTCCAGAGGTCTGTCACCATCTGAGAATGGTGTCTCAATACCTAGACTTACCTTCGTTCTGGCTTAGGCATGCAATTATTTGAACTCTGTATGAGGGGCAGGAAAGACATAGATGTTACTGAAAGAGCATGGAGGTATGGAAGGGAGCAAGAAAGCAGAAGCAGCAAGACTGATGTGTATGAATAAACTAAAGTTGCATTTGAAGGAAATTTAAGCTCTAAAGGCTATGAAACATAGAGGTTAAATTACCTAATAAAGAGCTGGACTTAAATCTTTATTCCTTAAGGTTTTTGGAATGGCCTTGCATCTTCATCGTCAACATGCAAAGCCTTATTCCTAGGGAAAAATGAAATACCGGTTTTATAAACTAGAGAGTAATTGTAGCTAATTTGAACTAAAAAGACGGTCTGTAAAGTGACATGCCATCTCATTATTTACCTTTTTCACTGTTCAGCACTGACCAAAATAAACTGACGTCCTTAATCTGTGATGATGCCACCAGTGATAGGTGAGTCATGAACACATACAAGCAGGGGTGTGAGAATAGGCAGTGAGAGAGAGAGAGAGTGAGAGTAAGAACAAGAACTAGAGAATGAACGATAAATTCAGTTTGAGGTTTTACCAAATTCATTCTTGGGAATATCCATGGGACTAGTGCTTTTCTGATGCTCAATGTAAAATTCTTTCTAAAATTTAGGTTTTTAATGAGCTAAGTTATGTCTACTATATCTTTTAGATTGAGGCAATTCTTGTTGTTCAAATAAAATGATCACATCCTTGTCCCATGTGGCAAATCTCTATTGATATGTTTTTTTTTTTGTTGTCATTAAAGTGAAGTAGAACAACTTTCCAGACCCGATAATGTTGATGAAGATGTTGAACTTCCAGCTTTATATAAGTAAGTATATTGGAAGGGTAAAGGGAGGGAGCCATTGATGGATATTTGGTCTTTGGGAAGACAGGGCTTGTTCCAAGGCAAGAACGGAAATGAAAGACTGTGAAAAGGCATAAAGATGTTTAAGAAAGAGAAGGGTACATAATAAATAACTCTAATTGAATTTGCAAAGTAGTACCATGTCTAAAAACATCTCAGATGATAGTCCACCAATTCCTGGTTCCTTGTTTTTCACCGCTGCTCTCACTGCAGCTTGCACTGTTTCCTTCGGTAGCGTTGGTTCTTGATCACATGCCATCTCCTAAAATGTCTGAACTTCAACAAATTCTTTTTGGTACAGTGACTCCTTATATTCCTTTTATGTTCGTTTGTTGCTTCAGGCATGGTTTGATATCTTCCCTATAAAATCCTTTATTCTTGCAAATTAAGACTTTTGTTTTTCCTTCAACTCTGTCGGCTTGAGAGATGCCAAACATATTCTTTCTTTTTGGTGTTCTAACTCCAGATATTTGCACATCTCGTAATACTTTATGTTGTCTTCTCAAGCTGCCCTTTGAAATCTTCTCTTCAGCTCTTTTACTTCATCATTTCTTTCTCTTGGTTTAGTTGTTCTACATTCAAGAGTAAGTTTCAGAGTCAGTTCTGACGTTAATTTTGGTGTTTCCTGTCTTCATGTGGGATGTCTCTGATGTTATCCTAACAACTGGCCTTTAGACACTGGTGTTAAGTATACCAAATCTACTCTTGAGGTAGTCTGTCAATTCAGTTAGACTATACTAAAGGTTGAGCGTAGACTCTCATCAACTTTAATTTTCTCAAGCTTCACCTTCAACTTGCGTATGAGAGCAGTTGATGATCTGTTCCACAGTTGGCTCCCGAGCTGCTTCTAGCTAATGATACTAAGCTTTTCCTTTGTCTCTGTGCACAGATGTAGTTAATTTGATTCCTGTGTATTCTGTCTTGCAGAGTCCACATGTTTAGTTGCCTTTGTGTGGAAAAATGTACTTATAGTGAAGAAGTCTTTGGTCTTGCAGAATCTCATCATGTTCTATCCAGTATTATTTCTACCACTAAAGCTATATTTTCCAACTGTTGATCCTTCTGTTTCCACCTCACACATTCAAATCACCAGCAACTATCAGTGCATCTTGGTTGCATGTCTGATCAATTTCAGACTGTGGAAGTCGTTAAAAATCCTCTAATTTTTATTTTTATTATGCTTTTGGTGAAAGCTTACAGCTCCAGGTAATTTCTCATTAAAGACTTTATACATATATTGGTTTGTGACACTGATTACAATCTCCATAATGTGACAGCCTTTCCAACCTGGGTCCCTTGTGTCCATTGTCCAGTTCCTGTCCCTGCTGCCTTCTCATCATGCTTTGGGACAGCATTTCTCCATTTGATCTCATGTACTTGATTGAACCAAGAAGCAAGTTCCTCATATGTGTTATGTTCTGTTTTATAGGCCTGTCTAATCTTTGTCTGAAAAGTAGGCTTTCAAAACGATTTCAATTCTAGGTTAGCTACGTGTTGGGGGGTGGGCATCACCTTGGGAGTTCCTCCAGCCTCAGACCATTTAGTGTGGACTTTTTGATGAATTTGCGTTCTTTTCTATATTCTCCTTCTGTTCTGACTGGGGCGTTCTTGTTGTGCTCCCTGTCAGTGTGGTTCCTGGTGGCAGCTGGGCATCATCTTGTTCTCCTGGTTTCAGACTGGTACATTCTCTGGTCCATGTGGTCCTTTTATCTTCCAGATAATATTTTCCTTGTGTCTTTGATTTCCTTCATCTTGCTTTGCTTGGGATGGGACGAGACCAATAGATACAAGCTGTTAAGATCTCCAGACACTGCTCACCAAAGTGAGATGTAGAACATTTTCTTTATGAACTATGCCGATTGACTTAGATGTCTCCTGAGGCGTGGTCTCCAACCCCTAGCCCCAGCTCTTTGATCCTTCAGAGTGTTTAGATGTGTCTAGGAAACTCCCATGCTTTTGCTGTGGTCTGGTTGTACTGAATTCCCCTATGTCGTGTGTTGTCCTCATGTCTACTATTCAGTTAGTGGTTTCTCCTCCCTGTTGCTTCCCACCCTCATAAACACCAGAGAATTTTTTTTTTCTCTGTGTTAACCTTTTCTTGAGGTCTTTTAGTGATGGTCTCAACAAACGTCTCATGCAACATTTGTTTTTGTGACTGATTCATTTCATCCAATGTTTTAGTCATCTGGTGCTGCTCTAACGGAAAATACTGCAAGTAGATGGCTTTAACAAAGAGAATTTTTTTTTGAATTTTTTTTTTTTACAGTAAAGTAGGTTTCAAGTCCAAGTTAAGAGTATCAGCTCCAGGAGAAGGCTTTCTCCGTTGGCCATCTTCCCCTGGCCTAGGAGCTTCCCCAATAGGCATATGTCCACATGGGTTCAAACCCCATTCCTGGTACCATATTTTGTCATAGTCGTCTAGTGCTGCTATAACAGAAATACCACAAGAAATTTATTTCTCCACAGTAAAGTAGACTAAAGTCCAAATTCAGAACATCAGTTCTGGGGAAAGCATTCTGTGTTGGCTCTCAAGGAAGGTCCTTTTCATCAGTCTTCACCTGGACTGGGAGCTTCTCAGATGCAAGGGACCCCAAGTCCAAAGGACACACTTTGCTCCCACTGCTTCTTTGCTAGTTGTATGAGGTTCCCCAAATCTCTCAGTTTACTTCTTCCTTTTATTGCTCACGAGATTGCCTCAGCACAATCGAAGCTTGTTGACTGAGCCCCGCTTCACTAACACAGCTGTTCCCCATTATCCCTCATTAATATCAGAGAGGCAGGATTTCCAACATATAGGAAAAAAAAAAAAAATCACATAGTGTCGGAGATCATGGCCCATTCAAATTGATACACACATTTTTGGGGGCACATAATTCAATCTATGACAATTATTTACTGCTGCTATAACAGAAAAACCACAATTGGATAGCTTTAAGAAAGGGAAATTTGTTCTGTCAGTCTGGGAAGCTGGAAGTCTGAATTCAGGTTGTATCTCTTTGTTGAGTCTAGAGGAAGTTCACTGTTGTCAGTCTTCCCTGGTCAGAGAGCTCTTGTAACAAAGACCCCAGGTCTAAAGGATAGGCTGTTCTCCTGGCTCTTGTTTCTTCATGGTAAGAGGTCTCCATGTCTCTGCTCACTTCACACTTTTATATCTCAAAAGAGATTGGTTTAAGACACAACCTAATCTTACAGACTGAGTCCTGTTTCTTTAACGTAACTGCCTCTAATCCTGCTTCATTAAAATCGTAGAGGTGCTGTCGTAGGCTGGGTTCTCTAGAGAAGTAAAACCAGTAAACTGTATAAATGTACATTGAGAGAGAGATTTATGTAAAAGAAACAACTCACACAATTGTAGAGGAGCAGTGTCCAAAGTCCTGGTTCAGGATACAAGCCTCACACAACAATGGGAGCTGAGATACCAAAGGTTAGCGGGTCAGACAGCAGGGTTCCCGCTCACAGGCTGTGAAGATCGGCATATCCTAAGATGGCAGACAAGACTGCAAAGTTTCTTCTGGGGCTGGCCAATGCAGGATTGGCGGGACCCACGAAGCCCAAGTTTGACGGACAAGCTGCTAGCTCAAGTCCCAAGAACCAAACCTCAGAGAACAAGAGATCAGTGGCTGCTGAACCCACAACAGTCCAAAACCTTGGCAAGGTGAGCAGGCAGAAAGATAAGGTTGAGGGAGTGGTAAGCCACTAGAGGCCCCACCCTTCCCAGTACCACAGCACATTCCATCATCATAGTGACAACATTATATAACTACCAAAACTGAGAATTATGGCCCAGCCAAGTTGACACACAGTCTGAGCCATCACAAGTAGGATTTGCAGCACATAGGAAAATCATATCAGGTGACAAAATGGTGGACAATCACATAATATCGGCAATCATGGCCTAGCCAAGTTGACACATACTTAGGGTTGATGCAATTCAATTCATGATATTCCACCCCTTGGGCCCCCCCCCTCCAAATTCATGTCCTTGCCACCTGTGAGACATATTCACCCCAACATATCATAGCAAAAGTCTTAATTCAACACAAAGTCTAAAGTCCAAAAGTTGCTCTTCATCTGTAAAATCTAGAATACCAGTTATCTACTTCCAAAATACAACGGTGGAACCACCAAAAGCTAGACATTTCTATAACAAATTGAAGAAATTGGAGGGAAAGAAGGGATAACAGGCATCAAGCAACTCTGCATTAGCCCTTAAGGCTTGAAGATAATCTTCTGTTCTCTGAGACTATTTACAAAACGGCGTTGCCCTCCAGACTCTTAACTATTGGCCATATTTGGATTCTGCTTGAAGGCCTCTCTGCACTGGGCTTCAGAAACTTCTTCCAGGCCTGCTGGATCAACAACACTGCTGCTTTGGCTTTAAGTGGCCCCATTCTCCTAGTCCATGCAGTATGGTGACTTTTGAGACTGAGACAACTTTGCTCTGTTTGTTCCTTGTCTGTTCAGCTTCTACTTCTTGGTTCCTTGGCCTCTCCAACCCTCAAGCCTTGCTTCACTTGTCTGCCCTACTCGGGCAAGTGTTCCAAAGCTCTTTAGTTCTACCAGTAAGTGCCTGGAGGTATCCCACTTTGCCAGAACACTTTGGCTGGAAGGCATTCAGCTCTCTTGCTCTGTGGATCAGGTCTAGTGATGTCATACTGGTCTGCTTGTTCTGTTGCTGCCTCTTGATGTCTGTACTGTCTCCAGTGTAACCACTTTCTACACCCTGCTTCTGAGTCCACACCAGAATTGTATTTGCTGTCCATAATCCCACCAACAGTCTCTTCAAGACAATCTAGGCTTTTACTATTAGTCAGTTTAAAACTTTTCCAGTCACTTCCTATTCATAGTTTCAAAACTGCTTCTACATTTTAGGTATCTGTCAGATTAGCACCCTACTCCTGATACCAGTTTTTATCTTAGTCATCTACTGCTGCTATAACAGAAACATCACAAGTAAATGACTTTAACAAAGAGAAATTTATTCTCTTACAGTATAGGAATATAGAAGAATTCAGGGTGCCAGTTCTAGTGGAAGGCTTTCTCTTTGTCAGCTCTAGGGGAAGGTCCTTGTCATCAATCTTCCTCAGTTGAGGAGCTTCTCAGCACAGGGACCCTGGATCCAAAGGACATGCTCTTCTCCTGGTTCTTGCTCCTTTGTGGTATGAGGTCCCCATATCTTTCTACTCACTTCTCTTTCTATATCTCAAAAGAGATTGGCTTAAGACACAATTGTGGATTGAACTGTGTTACCCTTCCCTCTCCCCCCACCAAAATGTGTGTAGCAGTTTGATTAGGCCATGATTCCTGGTATTGTATGATATTCCTGTACGTTATAAATCCTGCCTCTATGATGTTAATGAAGGAGGATGTGCAGGACTCAGTGTGTAAGGTTATATTGTGTCTTTAGGAAATCTCTTGAGATATAAAGAAAAGAACCTAGAAGAGACATTTGAAGACCTCATACCACCAAGAAGTAGTTCTGGGAGCAGAGTGTGTCCTTTGGAAAGGATCTGGGGTCCCTGCACCCGAGAAGTTCCCAGTTCAAGGGGAGATTGATGGCAAAGACCTTCTTCCAAAGCCAACAGAGAAAGACTTCTCTTGAAGGTGATGCCCTGAATTTGGACTGTTAGCCTACTTTTATGTAAGAAAATAAATTTCTCTTTGTTAAATTCATCCACTTGTGGTGTGTCTGTTACAGCAGCACTAGACGACTAAAACGACAACCTAATCTGGCAGATTGAGCTAGGTTTTAGTAACATAACTGTCTCTAATCTTGCCTCATTTACATCTTAGAAGTAGGATTTATAACACAGAGTAATTCTATCAGGTGACAGAATGGTACTGGGAATCATGGTCTAGCCAAGCTGACAGATATTTTGGGGAGACACAGTTCAATCCACAGAGATTCATATATTTTGTCAGATGTTTTACATATTCATCATTGTTCTTCATCATTGCATAGTATTTTGTGTGTATGTGCTTGTCTGTTCATCTGTTAGTGGGCATTTAGATTGTTTCTGTCTTTTACCTATTGAGAATAGTGTTGAAATGAACTTGGATTTGCTTGTGTACATTCCTGTAACTGCTCTTGTTTCTCTAGAGTATATTCCTAGGAGTAGAATTGCTGCATTTTATGATATTTCCGTGTATAGCTTTTTAAGGCAGTGTTCCTGTTTTGTTTTCCAAAGTCATTGTACTAGTGTACATTCCCACTAGCAGTACGTAAGAGTTCCAACTTCTCTTCAACGTCTCCATCATTTGTTATTTGTGGGGTTTTTTTATTCATGCCAATATTATTAGGAGGAGGTAGTATTTTATGGTAGTTTTGATTTGTATTTTTATGATGGCTAATATCCTCCAGGAAACCCTGGTGGCATACTGGTTAAGTGCTACATCTGCTAACCATAAAGTCAGCAGTTCAAACCCACCAGGTGCTCCTTTGAGACTCTATGGGGCAGTTCTACTCTGAATTACAGAGTTGCTATGAGTCAGAATTGACTAAATAGCAGTGGGTTTTGGAATATCCTCCAGCATTTCCTCATGTGTCAGTTATCCTCTTGAATGCCTTCTTTGATGAAATATCTGTTGATATCCTTTGCCCATTTCTAGTTGGATTATTTGTGTTTTTGTTATTGAGGTGTTGAAATATAGATTTTAGAGATCAGACTGTTCTCAAGTATATTGTAGCCATTTTTTCCCCCCAATTTGTAGGTTCTCTTTTTACTTTTTGTAAAGTCTTTTGATAAGTGTTTAATTTTTAGGAGCTCCCAGTTATTTAGTTTCTTCTCTGATGTTTGTGCATTGTTAGTTATGGTTTGTATACTATTTATGCCATGTATTAGGGCCCTTAACATTGTGTCTGTTTGTTCTTCAGTGGTCTTTATCATTTTAGTTTTTATATGTAGGTCTCTGATCCATTTAGAGTTAGGTTTTGTATTTGGCATGAGGTAAGGATCTTGTTTCATTTTTTTTTGTAATCTTTTATTTAACATGACTGAGTGAAAATGTACATTCCCGTATAAATTTACATGCCCACCTATATGCACCTTCCACTGCTCTCCCTGTCTGGTGATAGCACACTATTCCTCTCTGCTCCATACATGTTCTCATCCTCCCAACAGCCTCCTTTTCACTCCTCTCCACCCACTCTCCTTCCTCCAGCCAGAGGTCAGCAGGATGATATCCTATAGATGTATAGAACCATAAAATGTAACCTATATATGGTCATTCTGCATTGCCAAGTCCAATCCATTCCTGTCCAAAGAGTGGACCTTTGTTATAATTTATGGGTAAGGGCAGCATCAGGTCCGGGGGCCATGCTCTCAGGGGAACCCCAAAACCGCTGGACCATCAATTGAGGTCTTTTAGTGGAGATCTCAGGATGCACCCCTTTTTGTTCTTGTGTTGCCAGTGAGACTCAACCTAGTGAGCTCCATTGTGGCTATCACTGGTGGTGGCCGGGCACCATCTGGTTCTTCCAGTCCCAAGTCGATGAAGGCACCCACTCTTGCGGGTCTCTCTGTCTTCTAGGTTGTCTTTACCGCATGTTATTTTGGTCCTCGGTGAGCATCCGTTCCTGCTGAGTTGGAACCATTTGCTGTGTCCTCGGATGGCAGCTTGGCAGCTTTTAAGACCCCAGATGCCACTCACCAATGTGGGGTGCAGAGAGCTCTCTTAGCAACATGCTAGTTGTGCCAATTGGCCTCAATTTCACCTAAGACCATGGTCCCCTGCCCCCTGCCCCCTGCCCCAGCTACTCTATCCTTGCAATATTGGGTTAAGGTGGAAGGAGTACTCAAGTTATGCTGAAGTCCACTTAATGTTGTTCTTGTTTCTAATGTGTGCTATCACCGCTTTCTCCCGACCAGATTTCTAGCAACTATCTAAACTAAAACCTCTCCCCTCACCCTCCCTCCCTCCCTTCCCTCCCTTGCAGCTGTCAAAGAGTCTTTTCTTCTATACACAAGTCTGTTTTTGAGATCTTATCATAGAAGTCTCATACAGTATTTGTCCCTTTGTCGCTGACTACTTTCACTCAACATAATGTCTTCCAGTTGAAACCAGGTTAAGAGATGTTTCCTGGAATCATTGTTATTCTTTATCATTGCGTAGTGCTCCATTGAGTGTATATACCATAGTTTACCTAGCCATTCTTCTGTTGTTGGGCATCTGGGTTGGTTCCATCTTTTTGCTATCGTGGACTGTGCTGTGATAAACATTCTTGTGCATGTGTCCGTTGGTGTGAAAGGCCTTGATTCTGTAGGATATATTCCAAGTAGTGGAATGACTGGGTCAAATGGTATATTGATATCCATTTCTTTAAAGAAGCGCCAGATTGCTTTCCAAAGAGGCTGGACCATTTTGCAACCCCACCAACAGTGTAGGAGGGTTCCACTTTCTCCACAGCCTCTCCAGCATTTGTTGTTTTGTGTTTTCTGGATCATGGCCAATCTTGTTGGGGTGAGATGGTATCTCATTGTCGTCTTGATTTGAATTTCTTTAATAACTAAAGATCATGAACATGTCCGCACGTGTTTTTTGGCTGCCTGGATCTCCTCTTTAGTGAAATGTCTGTCCATCTCCTTTGCCCATCGCTTAATTGGATGGTTTATCTTCTTCTTATTGATATTTTGTAGTATCTTATAAATTATGGAGATCAGGCATCAGTCTGACATAGAGTTGCCAAATATTTTTTCCCATTCTGTGGGTGTTCTTTTAATTCTATTAATAAAGTCTTTGGATGAGCAAAAGTGTTTGATTCTTAATAGTTCCCACTTATCTATTTTCTCTTCTGTTGATTGTGGCTTCTTTGACAGATTTTGGAGTCTGTCCTCATTGTGTATTAAAACTTCCATTGTTGCTCCTACTTTTTCTTGTACGAGCTTTTATCGTTTTAGGTTTGATATTTAGGTCTTTTATCCAGTTGGAGTTGGTTTTTGTGTAAGGTGTAAGATATGGATCTTGATTCAGTTTATTGCAGATGGATAACCAATTTGTCTTCCTCTTTTTTGCTTACCCTGTACCAACCATGGTGTCCTTCTCCAGGGACTGATGATCACTCCTGACAACATGTCCAAAGTGTGTAAGGCACAGTCTCACCAGCCTTCCTTCTAAGGAGCACTCTAGTTCTGGTTGTTCTTCTTCCCAGGCAGATCTGTTTATTCTATTGGTAGTCTGTGGTATACTCAGTATTCTTTTCCACATTTCAAAGGCTTCATTTCTTCTTCTGTCTTCAGTCATTGTTCAGCTTTTGCATGCTTATGATATTGAAAATACCATGGCTTGGGTCGTGCACAACTTAGTGTTCAAGGTGACATCTTCACTTTTCAACAATTTAGAGATCAGATTTTCCCAGTACAATGTGTCTGTTGATTTCTTGACTGCTGCTTCCATGTTGATTGTGGAACCGTGTAAAATGACATCCTTGACAACCTCAATCTTTATTTATCATGATATTGGTTACTGGTCTAGTTGTAAGGATTTCTGTTTTCTTGATGTTGAGGTACAGTCTGTACTGAAGGCTGTGGTCTTTGATCTTCATCAATAAGTGTTTCAAATCCTCTGCACTTTCAGCAAGCAAGACTGTGTCATCTTTGTAATGCAGGTTGTTAATAAGTCTTCCACTAATCCAGATGCCTCGTTCTTCTTCATATAGTCTGCTGCTTGGATCATTTGGTTGACATACAGATAGAAAAGGTATGGTAAAAGGATACAACCATGATACTCACCTTTCTTGACTTTAAACCATACAGTGTCCCCTTGTTCTGTTCAAACAGTTGCCTCTTGGTGCATGTACAGATTCCTCATAAGCACAATTAAGTGGTCTGAAATTCCAGTTCTCTGCAATGTTACCCATATTTTGTTACAATCCACACATTTGAATGCCTTTGCATAGTCAAAAAAAAAATAGGTAAACATCTTTCTACTATTCTCTGCTCAGCCAAGTCCTTTCTGACATCAGCAATGATAACCCTTGTTCCACATCCTCTTCTGAATCTAGCTTGAATTTTTGGCAGTTCCCTAGCAATGTACTGCTGCAGTTGCTTTTGAAGGATTTTCAGCAAAATTTTACTTGTATGTGATAGTAATGATACTGTTTAATAATTTCCACATTCAGTTTGATTATCTGTCTTGAGAATGGTCATAAATATGGATCTTTTGTAGTCAGTTGGCCAGGTAGCTGTTTACCAGATTTCTTGGCATAGGTGAAAGAGCACTTCTAGCATTGCATCTGTTTGTTGAAACATCTCAATTGATGTTCCATCAACTCCTGAAGCCTTGTTTTTCACCAATGACTTTAATGCAGCTTTTGCTTATTCATTCAGTATTTGGTTCACAGTCATATGCTCCCTCTTGAAATGGTTGAATCTAGATCAATTCTTTTTGGTATAATGACTCTATGTATTCCTTCCATATTATTTTGGTGCTTCCTGAATTGTTTAATAATTTTCCTGTAGAATTCTCCACTGTTGCAACTTGAGGCTTGAATTTTTCTTCAGTTATTTTAGCTTAAGAAATGCAGAGTGTATTCTTTCTTTTGGTTTTCTATCTCCAGCCCTTTGCAGGTGTCATTACAGTACTTTACTTTTCTGTCTTAAGTTGCCCTTTGAAATCTTCTGTTCAGTTCTTTTACTACTTCATTTCATTTGGCTTTAGCTACTTGAAGTTTAAGAGCAAGTTGCAGAGTCTCTTCAGACATCCGTTATGGTCTTTCTTTTCTGTCTTTTTAATGACTTTTTTCTTCATATAGGATGTCTTTGATGTCATTCTACAAGTAATCTTCAATCATTAGTGTTCAATGCATCAAATATATTCTTGAGGTGGTCTCTAAACTCAGGTGGAATATACTCAAGGTCATACTATGGCTCTTGAGAACTTGTTATAATTTTATTCAGTTTCAACTTGAACTTACATGTGAGCAACTGATGCTCTCTTCCACGGTCAGCACCTGGTCTTGTTCTGATTAATGATATTGAGCTTTTCCATTGTCTGTTTTCACAGATGAAGTTGATTCGCTTACTGTGTATTGCATCCATTGAGGTCCATGTGTATAATCACCATTTATGTTGGTTAAAAAAGATATTTGCAATGAAGAAGTCACCGATTTTAGAAAAAGTCATGTGATCTCCAGCATCATTTCTACCACCAAGGCCATATTTTCCAACTACCGATTCTTCTTCATTTCCAGATTTTGCATTCCAGTCTCGGTAATTATCAATGCATAGATCATTGCATGTTGGATCAATTATGGACTACACAAACTAGTGAAAATCTTTAGTTTCTTCATCTTTGGCTATAGCAGTTGGTGTGTATATTTGAATAATAGTCATATTAACAGGCCTTCCTTGTAGGCATATGGATATTATCACTGATAGCTTTGTAGTTCAGGATAGATCTTGAAGTGCTCTTTTTAATAATCAATGCAACACCATTTCTCTTCCAGTTTTCATTCTCGGCATAGTAGACCACATGATTGTCCAATTCAAAATGGCCAACACCAATCCATTTCAGCTAACTAATGCCTAGGATATCAGTGTTTATGCATTCAGTTTCATTTTTATTTATTATTTATTTATTTTATTTAATATGAGTGAGTGACGATGTACATTCCCGTATAACTTTACATGCCCACCTATATGCAGCTTCCACTGCTCTCCCTGTCCGGTGACTGCACACTATTCCTCTCTGCTCTATACATGTCTCATCCTCCCAACAGTCTCCTTTCCCCTCCTCTCCGCCCACTCTCCTTCCTCCAACCAGAGGTCAGCAGGATGATATCCTATAGATGTATAGAAATATAAAGTGCATCCAGTACTCTGGAGGTCAGTTCTACCCTGGCCCTTAGGGTCGCCATGAGTCGGATCCAACTCGACGGCACTTGGCGGAATATATGGTCACTCTGCATCACCAAGTCCAATCCATTCGTGTCCGAAGAATGGACCTTCGTTATGATTTATGGGCAAGGGCAGCATCAGGGCCAGGGCCATGCTCCCAGGGGAATCCCGAAACCACTGGACCATCAATTGAGGTCTCCAGCCTCTTTGGAAAGCAATCTGGCACTTCCTTAAAAAAAATGGATATTGATATACCATTTGACCCAGTAATTCCACTACTTGGAATATATCCTACAGAATGAAGGCCTTTCACACCAACGGACACATGCACAAGAATGTTTATCACAGCACGGTCCATGATAGCAAAAAGATGGAATCAACCCAGATGCCCAACAACAGAGGAATGGATGGGTAAATTATGATATATATACTCAATGGAGCACTACACAACGATAAAGAATAACGATAATTCCAGGAAACATCTCATAACCTGGTTTCAACTGGAAGACATTCTGTTGAGTGAAAGTCGTCAGCGACAAAAAGACAAACATTGTATGAGACCTCTACGATAAGATCTCAAAAACAGACTTGTGTATAGAAGAAAAGACTCTTTGACAGCTGCAAGTAAGGGGAGGGAGAGAGGGCGAGGGGGGGTGCATTTAGATTAGATAGTTGGTGGAAATTTTGTTGGGTGAAATTGGTGATAGCACACATTAGAAGCAAGAACAATATTAAGTGGACTTCAGCATAACTTGAATATTCCTTCCATCTTAACTCAATGCTGCAAGGGTAGAGTAGCTGGGACAAGGGGCAGGGGACCATGCTCTTAGGCAAAATCAAGGCCATTTGGCACAACTGGCATTTTGCTAAGAGGGCTCACTGCACCCCAAATTGGTGAGTGGCGTCTGGGGTCTTAAAAGCTGCCAAGCTGCCATCCGAGGACACAGCAAATGGTTCCAACTCAGCAGGAACGGATGCTCACCAAGGACCAAAATGACATGGGGTAAAGATAACCCAGAAGATAGACCCACATGAGTGGGTGCCTACATTGACTTGGGACCGGAAGAACCGGATGGTGCCTGGTCACCACCAGTGATAGCCGTGACAGAGCTCACTAAGTTGAGTCTCACTGGCAACACAAGAATAAAAAGGGATGCATCCTGAGATCTCCACTAAAAGACCTCACTTGATGGTCCGGCAGTTTCGGGGTTCCCCTGGCAGCATGGCCCCTGGCCCTGATGCTGCCATTGCCCATAAATCATAACAAAGCTCCACTCTTCGGACAGTTTCATTTTTATTTCCAGTTATCCTATGTTCACATTTCTTACATTCCACATTCTGATTAATTGATGCTTGCAGCTGTTTCTTCTCATTTTGAATTGTGCCACATTGGGAAATGAAGGTCTCAAAAGTTTGACTTCATCTGTATTGTTAAAGTCAACTCTACTTTGAAGAGGAGGTTCTTCCCTAGTCATCTTTTGCATACCTTCCAACCTAGGGATCTCATTTTCTGGCACTACATCTGACACAGTGTTCTGCTATTCAAAAGGTTTTCACTAACTAATTCTTTTGAGAAGTAGACCACCAGGTCCATCTTCTTAGTCTGGAAGCTGTGCTGAAAGCTGTTCACCATGGGTTACCCTGTTGGTGTCTGAATACCAGTAGCAAACTTTCAGTATTGCAACAACACATAAGCCCCATAAGTACAACAAACTGACGGGGGGTGGGGGGGTGGAGGACGGATAATAGTATTAATAAACATTAATTTACAAGTGGATCCCTGGGTAGACAGGTATGCCAAGAGACGTGGGCAGGTGTAAGGGAACATGTCTACCTGCAGATACAGGTTAAGTGGTGGATGTCTCTACATATATGACAATAGGCACTAATTTATTAATATAGGCAATACAGCACAGAAGAGCCACAATGAGGGAAACTTCTTAGACATAACCAAACACATCATGGGATGAAGTTCCTAGGCTCAAGGGTGAAGGACCATAGATTTGGGGGACGTTGGCACAACATAACTCAGAGACAAAGTTCCGCATCCAACTTTGGTGAGTAGCATCTAGGGTCTTAAAAGCTTGTGAATGACTATCTAAAATAAAAATATTGGTCTCTTCTTGCCTGGAGTAAAGTGAAGAAAACCAAAAACTCAAGGCAGCAATTAATCCAAAGGACCAGTAAAGCCAGCCAAGTGCCGTCGAGTTGGATCTGACTCAAAGGACAAGTGGATCACATAAAATGCAGCCTACATGACCCTGAGACCAGAAGAACTACATGGTACCTGGCTACCATTACTGACCACTCTTACTGGGATCACAGCAGAGAGTCCTGGAAAGAGCAGGAGAAAAATTGTAGAACAAAAAACCAAAATTCACAAAAAAGACCAGATGTGCTAGTCTAACAGACTAAAGGAAACTCCAAAACTGTGACCCTAAGGCACCTTTCTGAGCTGGAACCATTCCCAGAGACTATCTTTCAGGCCAAGCCATAAACAGGCCCATAAAATAGATAGTAACACACAACAGAAACTTATTCCTCAGAACAATCAATTATGTGACATTAAAAGGGCAACATGTGGAGGTGGAGCCAATATGGTAGACTAGTTAGACATGCTAACCCATCTTGCTGCAATAAAGACTAATAAAACCAAACAAAAGAGATACAGGCATCAGTGTTGGAACTCCAAAGCTTAAATGAAGGGATAAAGTGTTAGATAAATAATGTATTGCTGCTATAACAGTAATACCACAAGTAGATGGCTTTAACAAAGAGAAATTTATTTTCTCATAGAAGAGTAGGCAAGAAGTCCAAATTCAGGGCATCAGCTCCAGGGGAAGGCTTTCTTTATTGGCTATGGAGGGAGGTTGTTGTCAATTTCCCCCTAGACTGAGGGCTTCTGAGGCACAGGGACTGCAGTTCCAAATGAGCTGCCCTGCTTCTGGCACTGCTTCTTTCCTGATGATATGCAGTCCACAGCTCCTGTCTGGCTTCCCTTTCCTTTATGTGCCAAGAGATTGCCCCAAGGCACAACATATTCTTAGACTGAGTTCTGTTAACACCATAGAGCCAGGATTTACAGCATATAGGAATATCACTCAATACTGGGAATCAAGACCTAGCCTAATTGCTAGGTATTTTGAGGGGACACAAATCAACCCATGACAGAAGTCAAGGAGAAGAAGGAAATGATAGAACATGGCAAAGGAATGGAGACACATGAGTGGAGGTTTTTAGCAGAATGGCATGACTCAGCATGGCCATCTCGGAATAAAGCCAACAATCCCCCCCACAGAAAAGCACCTCCATGGAATTCCCAGTAGAAGACAGATACATAGCACGGATACACCAGATTTTCTAGCTGTAACTGAAGGAAGAGCCCAGACTCACCTAGTAACCACAGGAGCATGTTCTCATAACCGCCATGACTTGGATGAGTAGTAGCAGCAGCTGTCCTGTCCGGGCGGCCCCTACTGGTGGCAACCAGAGCACCAACCTGTCCTATTACCCTCTTCCATCTAGCCCCTGTGGCCTTGGCCCTTGAAGTCCTGTTAAAGTAAAGGATTATTGAAGAAGTACAAAGTAGGAGGCCTCGTACCGTCTGCCCTCAGAACCTGCTATAAGCTGTGGTAGTAAAACCACCTTGGTACTGGTACAATGACAGGCACTTTGACCAATAAGAGAGAATCAAGAACCTAAATACAAATCCATCTACCCACAGCCACCTGATCTTTGACAAAGGCCCAAAGCCCTTGAAATGACTGTTTTTAACAAAGAATGCTGGCAAAATGGGATGTCCATCTGTAAAAAAGAAAATGACCTGTACCTCATACCATACGCAAAAGCTAATTCAATATAGACCAAATACCTAAATATAAAACCCCAAACAATAAAGGTCATCAAAGAAAAAAACAAGGTGTCAACACTATCCAAAAAGAAACCAATTCATAGCAACTCTGTGAGACAGAGTAGAACTGCCCTATAGAATTTCCAGGGAGCACCTGGTGGATTCAAACTGCTGATGTTTTGGTTAGCAACAATAACACTTAACACCTATACCACCAGGGGTTTGGTATAAATAGGATACAAACCATAACCAACAATACACAAACACCAGATGATGAATTAGGTAACTGGGACCTTCTGAAACTTAAGCACTTAACCAAAGAGACATGCAGGTGGCTAAACAGACACACAAGGAAATGCTTGAGATCACCAGCCATTGTCATGGATGTGTATCATTGAATCGATTCTGACTCACAGCCATCTCATGTAGCAGAACAGAACTTCCCCATAGAGGAAGTGGCTAACCAGTCTTAGCCACTGTACCTCCAGAGCTTCCACTAGCCGTTAGAGAAATGCAAATCAGTACTACAATGAGGTACCATCTCACCCCAACTGGTACAAATAATAATAATTATAATAAATAATGGAGAGGTTACAGGGAGATTAGAAGTCTTATGCACTGCTGATGGGAATGCAAAATGGTACAACCATTTCAAAAACTAATATGGCACTTCCTTAGAAAGCTAGAAATAAAATACTGTATGCTGTAGCAGCCACTCTTAGGAATATATCCTAGAGAATTGAGCCATCACACAAATAGGGAGGTGCACACCTATGTTCACTGCAGTATTGCTCACAACAGCAAAAAGAGAAACAATCTAAGTGCCCGTTAACATGTAAATGGATAAACTGTCGTACACATATAGCCAACGAACTGACCCACTGCCATTGATTTGGATCCTTTTCATAGCAACCCTAGAGGTCAGAGTAGAACTGCCCCATAGAGTTTCCAAGGAGCGCCAAGTGGATTTGAACTGCCAACCTTTTGGTTAGCAAACGCAGCACTTAACCCACTATGCCACCAGGGTTTCTGGCACATATATATGGTGGAACATTTTGCAGTAATAAAAAACAATGAGTTGTAAGTTGTGTAACAACATTACTGTAACAAATGGCGTTGACAAATTGGATATCCATCTCCAAAAACTGAAACAAGACCTGTATTTCACGCCTTACACAAAAACCAACTCAAGTTGTATTGAAGACCTAAGTATCAAACCTAAAACGATAAAGATCATGCAAGAAAAAATAGGGTTAACAAAGGAAATCTTAATACACAGCTTAGACTTCAAAATCTGAGAAACAGAGCATGAGCAGCAGCAGAAGAAATCGATAAATGGGAACTACTAACAATCAAAGACTTTTGCTACTCCAAAAACGTTATCAAAAGAGTTAAAAACCATTTACAGAATGGGAAGAAATATTTGGCAAGTACATGTCAAACTGACATCTAATCTCCATAATCTACAAAGTACTGTAAAATATCGGCAAGACAAAGGTAAATAACTAAATTAAGCAATGGACAAAGGAGATGGGCAGACACTTCACCAAAGAGGACATCCAGGCAGCGAAAAGACACATGAGGAAATGCTCATGATCATTAGCTATTAGAGAAATCCAAATCAAAAGTACAGTAAGATACCATTTCACCTCAGCAAGGTTGTCCGTAATCCAAAATACTCAACAAATGCTGGAGAGGCAGTGGAGAGATTGGAGCTCGCCTACACTGCTGGTGGAATTGCAAAGTGGTACAACCAGTTTGGAAAGCAGTTTGGGGCTTCCTTAAAAAGCTGGAAGTAGATACACCATTTTATCCAGTAATCCCAGTTCTGCGAATATATCCTACGGAAACAAAGGCTGTCACACGAACAAATATATGCACATGAATATATATTGCAGCACAGTCCACAATAGCAAAAAGATGAAATCAGTGTAGGTGACTGTCAACAGATGAATGGATAAACAAACTATGGTACATATACTCAGTGGAACACTATGCAATGATAAAGAACAATGATGATTTTCGGAAGCATCTCACAACCTGGTTTCAACTGGAAAGCATACTGAGTGAAGTCAGTCAGTGGCAAAAAGGACAAATACTGTATGAGACACCTTCCGGTAAGGACTTAAAAATAGACTTATGTACAGAGGAAAAGACTCTTTGATGGCTACAAGGGTGGGGAGGGATGGAGAGGATTAGTCATAAATTAGATAATTGATAGAAATTTGATTAGGTGAAAGCAGTGACAGCACACAATAGAAAGTAGATCAATTTAACTGTACTTCACTATAAGCTGAAAGCTCCTCTAATCTCAACCCAATATTTCAAGGATAGAGTAGCAAGAGTGGGCATCTAGGGGACATGCTTTGAGGGGACATCAAAGCCAACTGGCATAACTAGCCTATTGCTAAGAGTGTTCTGCACCCCATGTTGAGTGGTGTCTGGGGTCTTAAAAGCTTCCAAGCTGCCGTCTGAGGTATACTGAATGCTCCCAATTCATCTGGAACAGATGATGACCAAAAACAACAAAGGCATGTGGAATAAAGAGCCCAGGAGGCAGAGGGACCCACATGAATGGAAGACTGTATCGACATGTGACCAGAAGAACCATGTGGTACCTCGCCACCACCAAAGACAGTTGAGAAAAAGACATGAGAAAAAGGGCTCCAGCTCAAGAACTCTACTAAGAGACCACAATTGATCTGGAGGATCCCCTGGCCTGGGAGCATGGCCTGTGTTGTCCCTGACCAGAAAACACTACTGAGGTCAACTCTTCAGACAAGAATGGACTGGACTTGGGGACACAGAGTGACCGTGTGGTGTGTGTACTGTATGGTTCTATGCATTTATAGGATGCTGTCCTACTAGTTAGTTTCTTTCTAAGATGGGAGAGAAGAGGGTGGAGAGGAGGGGACAGGAGCTTGTTAGGAGGATACCAGAAGTGTAGAATGAAAAGGAGGAGTGTGCTGCCACTGGGCAAAGAGAGCAGCAGGAGCTGCAGATAGGATGGCATGCAAACTTGATTTGGATTATATACTTTCACTTAATCACAATTATATATATATATATTTTTAAAAATGATGAATCTGCAAAATACCTCATAACCTGGGTGAATCTGGTGGGCATCAGGCTGAGTGAAATGTCAGTCATAAAAGCACAAACATTGTATGAGACTGCCACTATAAAAACTTATTTAAATACATAAAGAAATAATCTTTGATGGTTATGAGGAAGTGGAGGATTGGTGAGAGAAAAGCACAAGCTAGGGTCGCCATGAGTCGGATCCGACTCGACGGCACTTGGCTTGGCTTGGCACATGAAGGGTAAGACAGTACACAATACTGGGGAAGTAAGCATAACTTGACCAAGGGAAAGTTGTAGAAGCTTCACACAAACCTCCAGACTCCTTGAGGGACTAAGTTACTGTGCTGAGGGTTGGGGACCATGGTCTCAGAGGACATCTAGGTCAATTGGCATAATATAGTTTATAAAGAAAATGTTCTACACCCAGCTGTGATGAGTAGCATCTGGGATCATAAAAGCTTGCAAGTGGCATGTGAGACACATCTTCTGGTCTCATCCCTGACAGAGCAAAAGAGAATGGAAAAAAAAAAAAAAAAACCCAGAACAAAAGAGAAAGATTAGTCCAAAGGATTAATGGACCACAACTACCACAACCTCCACCAGATTGAAACTAGAAAAAACTAGATACAGCCTGGTTACCACCACTGACTGCTGTGTCAAGGATCACAACATGTGGTCCTGGGAGAAAAAAATGTAGATCAAAATTCAAATTCACACACACACACTGACTGCTGTGTCAAGGATCACAACATGTGGTCCTGGGAGAAAAAAATGTAGATCAAAATTCAAATTCACACACACACACACACACACACACACACACACCCAGACTTAATGGCCTGACAGAGACTGAAGGAACTGAAGCTGCTCTGCAAGTCCACTTTTCAGCCAAAGATGAGACAGGCCCATATAAAACAAACAACAGCCCTCAGGAGGAATGTGTCTCTTAGTTGAATCAAGTATGAGACCAAAAGGGCATGAAGCCCAAAGCAAAGACAACAAGGAACAGGAAAATGAGACAAATACACAATAGAAACCCAGGGTAGAAAGGGGGAGAATGCTGACACATTATAAAGATTGTACCCAATGTTATGTATAAATTTTCAGATGAAAAACTAATTTGTACTATAAACATTTATCTAAAGCACAGTATTTTTTAAAATATCATATAATTTAATTATCATGGATCTGTGAATTTTCCACTTCCTCTTCTGTTATTGATTTCTTGTTTCATCCCATTGTGGGCAGAGAAGACACTTGGTATTAATATTTTTAAATTTATTAAGACTTCTTTTGTGACCTAACATGTGATATCCCATGTGTACTTGAAAAGAGTGTGCTGTTCTGCTTCTGTTGAGTGGTATTCTGCATATGTCTGGTATGTCTAATTGACTTCAGTGTTGTTCAAGTCCTCTTTTCTTTCTGCTTTCCTGTCTGGTTACTCTACCCATTACTGAATGTGAGGTACTGAAGTCTCCAACTAGTAGTACCACACATTTCTGCCTTGAAGTCTGTCGAATACTGCTTGATATATTTGGACTTCTATTGTTAGGTGTATACATGTTAATAATTGTTACATCTTCATGGTGATTTGAATCTTTCATCAACATACAATGTTCTTTTTTGTCTTTTTGAATCTTTTTTTCTTAAAGTTTTTTTTTTTTTCCTGAAAAATATTTAGCCATTCTAGGCCATTTTTGGCTGCTATTTGCTTGGAATATCTTTTTCCATCCTTTCACTTTCAAACTCATTGTGTCCTTGTATCTAAAGTGAACCTCTTGTATACAGCATACAGATGAATCATATTTTTTTTATCCATCCTGCCAATTTGACTTTTCTTTTTTTGATCTAAACTTTTTTTTTTTTTTTCATTATGTTGAGTGAAAGTAGCATATAATCCAAATTAAATTTGTGTGCCTACCTTTCTGCAGTTCCCTCTGCTCTCCCTGGCCAGTGACGGCACATTCTTCCTTACCGTTTTCACATGTCATATCCTGCTAAGAATCTCCTATCTCCTCCCTTCCACCCTCTCCTCTGCCTTCTGGTAAAAGGCCAGTAGGATGGCATCCTGCAGATACATAGAACAATGAAGTGGACACTCCATATGTTCATCCTGCATCCCTAAGTCCAGTCCATTCTTGTCCTAACAGTTTACCTCAGTAATGAATAATGCTCTGGGGCAGCAGCATTTCTAGAGGCCATGTTCTCAGGGGAAGTCTTGGGGCATTGGACCATCAATTATGGTATTTTAATGGAGTTCTTTCTATTATTATTATTATTATTATGACTGAGTGAAAATGTACATTCCCGTATAAATTTACATGCAGCTTCCACTGCTCTCCCTGACCGGTGACAGCACACTATTCCTCTCTGCTCCATACATGTCTCATCCTCCCAACAGTCTCCTTTCCCCTCCTCTCCACTCACACTCCTTTCTCCAGCCAGAGGTCAGCAGGATGATATCCTGTAGATGCATAGAACCATAAAGTGCATCCAATATATGGTCACTCTGCATGGTCAAGTCCAATCCATTCGTGTCCAAAGAGTGGACCTTCGTTATGATTTATGGGCAAGGGCAGCATCAGGGCCAGGGGCCATGCTCCCAGGGGAACCCTGAAGACCCTGGACCATTGGTTGTGGTCTTTTAGTGGAGATCTCAGGGTGGAGTTCTTAAGGTGTACCCCTCTTTTTATTTGTGTTGCTTCTGTTACCCAACATTGTGTGCCCCATCATGGCTGACATTGGTGGTGGCTGGACACCGTCTGGTTCTTCTGATCACATGCTGGTACAGTCATCCATACACGTGGGACCTTCTGTCCTCTGGGCTCTTTTTCTCTTATGTCTGTGTTGAGTTAGTGATCATCTGACTCAGTTGAGATGTGATCATTTGGTGTATGTCAGATGGCAGCTTGCTAGCTTTTAAGACCCCAGATGCCACTCACTACTACGGGGTGCAGAAAATTAGCTATAGGCTAATTCTGCCAATTGGCCTCAATGTACTCTGAGAGTATAGTCCCTGGCCCCCCGCTCCTGCTGTGCTATCCTTGCGATATTAGGCTACGAATAGAAGAGTTTTCAGTTTATGTTGACGTCCAGTTAAGATGATCATCTTTCTGGTGTGTGCTGTTACTGCTTTCACCCAACCAAATTTCTATCAGCTATCTAATCTATATGCATCTCTCTCCCTCCCTCCCTCCCTTCCCTTGTAGCTGACAAAGAGTCTTGTCTTCTGTATTGTGAGTCTGTTTTTAAGTCTTTATAGTAAGGGTCTTTGACTTTGGCTTTGACTTTATGCTGCTTCCCACATTGTTGTTCTTCTTCAGTAGTGTTTGCTTATCCAGGTTTTTTTTCCTTTCTAAACAAAGTGGGTAGTTTGTTTCTCCCTCTCATTAAAAAATGACACTGGAATTTGTATTGGGATTGCATTGTATATGTAGATGCCTTTGGGTAAAATAAACATTTTTACAATGTTAAGTCTTCCTATCCATGAATAGGGTAGGTTTCTCCATTTATCTAAGTCTCTCTTAGTTTCTAACAGTAAAGTCTTGTAGTTCTTTTGTTAAGGTCTCTTGTTTCTCTAGTTAGAGTTATTCCTAGATATTTTGTCTTCTTGCAGGCTGTAGTAGTAAATGGTATTGGTTTGGTGATTTCTTCTTGAATGATCTCTTTGCTTGTATAAAGGAATCCTATAGATTTTGTTATGTTTATTTTATAACCTGATACTTTGCTGAACTCTTCTATTAGTGTGAGTAGTTTACTTATGTATTCTTTAGGGTTCTCTGCATGTACAATCATATCATCTGCAAATAGGGAAATTTTTATTTCTTCTTTGCTGATGTGGATGCCCTTTATTTCTTTGTCTTGTCTAATTGCTCTGGCTAGAACTTCTAGTACAATGTTGAATAGAAGTGGTGACAGTGGGCATCCTTGTATAGTTCCTGTTCTCAAGGGGAATTCTTTCAGTCTCTCACCATTCATGTAGGTGGTTGGCTGTGCATAGATGCCCCCAATTGCACTGAAGAATTTCCCTTCTATTCCTCTTTTGCTGAGTTTTTAGCATGAATGGGTGTTGGACTTTATCAAATGCACTTTCTGCATCGATTGACAAAATCAGGTGATTCTTGTCTTTTGTGTTATTTATATGGTTGATCACATTAATTGTTTTTCTGTTATTGAACCAGCCTTGTGTCCCAGGTATGAATCCAACTTGGTAACGATGAATTATTTTTTTGATATGTTGTTGAATTCTGTTGGCTAGTATTTTGTTGAAGATCTTTGCATCTAGGTTCATGAGTGATATTGCTCTGTAGTTTTCCTTTTTTGTGGGATATTTCCTTGGTTTTGGTATCAGAGTTATACTGGCTTCACAGAATGAGTTTGGGAGTATTCCTTCCCTTTCTGTGCTCTGAAATAGACTCAACAGTATTGGAGTTAACCCTTCTGTAAAAGCTTGGTAGAATTCTGCAGCGAAGCCATGTGGGCCAAGGCTGTTTTTTTGGTTGGTCATTTTTTGATGACTTTTTCAATCTCTTCCTTTGTGATGGGTTTATTAAGTTGTTCTACTTGTCCTTTTGATAATTTTGGTAGTGATATGAATCTAGGAATTTGTCTATTTCCTCTAGGTTTTCAAATCTGTTGGCATACAGTCTTTCATACTATTCTGTCATGATACTTTTGATTTATTGGATCTGTTGAGATTTCTCCCTTCTCATTTCTTATTCGGGTTATTTGTTTCCTCTCCTATTTTTCTTTGGTGAGTTTAGCCAGTGGTTAGTCAATTTTGTTGATCTTTTGAAAAAATAAGTTTTTGGTATTATCGATTTTTTCATTTGTCCTTCTATTGTCTAATTTATTTGCCAGCCCATTTAGTTCTGCTGTAACCTTTATTATCTGTTTTTTTCTGATGACTATGGTGTTCCTCTGTTGCTCTCTTTCTGTTTGTTCAAGTTGCAGGGTTAATTCTTTGGTTTGGGTTCTTTCTTCCTTCTGGATATGTGCATTTATAGAGATAAACTGACCTCTGAGCACTGCTTTGGCTGTATCCCATAAGGTCTGGTAGGATGTGTTTTCATTCTCATTTGAATCTATAAATTTTTTTATTTCATGGCTTTTGGAGCAAAGTGTTGTTCAGTTTCTGTGAGTTCCAATTTCTATCAAAGTTTTTTCTGCTGTTGATTTCGACTTTTATGGCTTTATTGTCTGAGAAGATGGTTTGCAATATTTCTATGCTTTGGATTTTGTTGAGATTTGCTTTATTTGCTAATACATGGTCTATTCTGGAAAATGTTACATGTGCACTGGAGAAGAAGGTGTACTTATCTGTTGATGGATAAAAAGTTCTGTATATGTCAGTGAGGTCTAATTGTTTATTTGTTCCAATAAAATGTTTTGTGACTTTTTTGAGCTTTTTTTTTTCTGGATGATCTGTCCATTACTGAAAGAGGAGTGTTGAAGTCTCCAACTATTATTGTGGTGTGATCTATTTCAGTTTTCAGTGTAGTCAGTGTTTGTTCAATGTATTTAGGTGCTCTGGTATTAGGTGAATAAATATTTAATATTGTTAAATCTTGCTTGTGTATTGCATCTTTCAGCAGTATATAGTGGCCGTCCTTGGCCATAATGGTGGATTTTACATTGACAAGTGCCAAGTGCCAAGTGCCGTCGAGTCAGATCCAACTCATGGCGACCATTAGAATCTGTTTTATCTGAGATTGCTCTCTTTTGTATGTTGTTAGCTTGGTATATATGGTTCCATCCTTTACTTTTCAGTTTGTTCATATCTTTAAGTCTGATGTGTGTTTCTTGTAAGCACCATATAGTTTGGTCGTGTTGTTTGATCCAAGATGTCACTCATTGCATCTTTACTGCAATATTCAGACCATTTATATTCAATGTAATTATTGACAGGTATGTGTTTAGTGCTGTCATTTTGATGTGATTATTTTTGTGTTGGGGTTTCTCTGTTGCTCTTAATATTCTGTTCTGGGACATTTTTCTTTATGTGTTGAATTTTCATGTTTTTCAGTGTTTGTTTAGTATTTGTTTTGAGCCCTGTATTGCCTATCTTGTTTCGATGTGTTGCCTTGATACTGTGTTTTGCAGCTACTCTTATAGTCCCCCTTAATAATCTAAGCTTAAACCCAATTGTAGCTTCCACAAATCTTATTAATTTCATTGCCATCTGAAAAAACTATAACTATTGTAATACATCCCTCTTTTTATTGTGATAGTATCTTAGTCTTTATGATAAGTTCACTGGTTCCCTTCTTTTCATGTTGTAGCTTTGATTGAATTTTTTGCCTTTCCTAAGTGAGTAGGTTTTCATATGTTGTGTCCTGCTTTGTCTCCTTAAATATACAGTTAAGGGTTTTGTTTTTCTACGTAGAGAGCCTCTTTCAGTAGTTCTTGTAGTTTTGGTTTGATTTTTGCAGTCTCTGAGCTTCTGTTTATCTGCGAATGTCTTGATTTTATCTTCATATTTGAAAGACAGTTTTGCAGGCTGTGTAATTCTTGGTTGGAAGTTTTTCTCCTTCAAGGCTTTAAAGGTGTCATCCCACTACTTTTGTGCCAATTTCGTTTCTGCCGAGAAATCACATGAAAGCCTACGGGACTTTCCTCTGACTGTTAGCTTTATGACTGTTAGCCATTAAGAGTTTCTGCTTCTGTTTCATTTTATTAAGCTTGATTATAATATGTCTTGGAGTCTTTTTTTTCTAGGATCCAATTTCTGTGGAGTTCGGTAGATATCTTGGATATTTATATTCTCTTCTTACATAATTTCAGGAAAGTTTTCTGTCAGTACCTCAACAACAGTGCTCTCTGTTTTCAGCTATGCCTCCTTGTTCAAGTATTCCAGTTAATCATAGATTATTCCTTTTAATAGAGTCCCACATGTTTCTTAAGAGTTTCTTCATTCTTCTTGTTTCTTTTCTCTGACTTGTCTTTATAATGCTGGTGTCAGTAATTTTATCTTCCAGATCACTGATTCTAAGTTCTGTTGTGTCAAGTCTGTTTTTAATTGCTTTGAATTGAATTGTCTAATTCTGAGATTTTGTTATTGATCTGTTGGATTTCAGAATGTTGATGTTCCATCAGTTTGAATAGCTTGCTTAATTTTTCATTTTGTTCTGCTACATTTTGTTTAATCTCTAGGAGGATTCTATATATAAATCTCTTGTTCTCGACCTCTAATAGTTTCAGAAAGTCTTCATCTGGGAAATTTTTTGAATCCGAATTTTGGGAGTTTTCTGGGTCCACATTTGAATATTTTCTTAAGTGGCATGCTATGGTCTGTTGCTTGTGTGACATCTAGAGACTGTTTAGTTTCTCTGGTGTTGCCTTAATAGGGGCTGAGCTGAAGATCTGGGGAGAAGGTTGGTCACCAGCCACCTCTTTGTTCTCTACTGACTAGGCCCAGTGGACTCTCTAGGGTGGCAGGCTCTGCCTCCTAGCTAACAAAGATACCGCCCTCCTTATGGAGACATTAGGGGGATGTCAGCTGACCCTGTGATGTGAGTCAGTGAAAGCTGGAAGAGATGTGGTTAGCTTGCACTGCTGTTATTTCTCCAGGCAGTTTTATTTTAAAAGCTAAAAGCTACCTGCGTGTTAACCATAGTGTGGCAGGCCCCTCCTTCTGACTGACAAGGTTCTCCTCCCTGCCACCTCCAGGTTCGTGACAGGCCCCTTCTTTACACCCACAAGGGAAGCTGCTCCCTGGCTGCGAGGAAAAGTTATCCTGCAGTTCACTACAGGGACGAGCCATAAAATGGCCACCAATGCCACAGCCATCGGGTGCCACCCATGGGGCACCACTTTGCTAAACAGAGCCCCTCTGCTAGGAAAGCACTCCCTGGGCTGCCACTGTCTCCCAGCCTGAGAAACCACCCCTTGTGACAGCTCTGATTGGGTAACACTGCCTCCCAGATGCACACGCTGTTGTCCATGTCAATCTATCCCTCCCGCTGAGAAAAAGGGAAATCTGTGGTGGAGTTCCCAAGAGATGGGGGTAGGGAGCCACCGAGATCCTGCTGCCGGGCTCTCAAAGTATGGATATCCCCACACAGTGCCTCTCTGGTGCAGTACACGCACTTCACTTTAGGACTGAGTTTCAGAGTAGTCCCAGCTCATGCCCCTTGGCTTCCTGCCAGCCAGCAAAGAAAAAGAAAGAAGGAAGAAAGTTAAAAGCATCAGATGCCTTCCATAGCAGGAGATGTCCACCCAGTCAGATGGGGGATCAGCAGTAGAGAGGAAGTTTCCTATTTAGTGGTATGTATTCATGAGTGACAGTCCTGTGCTGTGTCCTGGGGGGGTCAGTGGCTGTCCAGAAAGCTCTGTTCAATTATTAGTCTGCATCTTAGTTTTCAAAGGGAATTCAGGAGACTCTGTCATGTTTACTCTGCCCCCAATTTGACTTTTAATTGGAGTGTTTTTTCTGTTCACATTTCAAAAAAGTACTGATAAAATATTTACCTCTTGTTTTTAACTGTATTTGCAATGTCATAAGTTTTTTCCTCTCAGTTTTTCAATTACTGCAGTGTTTGTATTTCATTGATACTTCATGGTGACTACCTTGGAACTCATAATTGTCATGGTGAACTTATAAAAGCCTAATACAGGCACACCATTGAGATTCTACAGGTTGGGTTCCAGACCACTGAAATAAAGTGAATATCGCAGTAAAGCAAGATAAACAAATTTTTTGGTTTCCCAGTACATGCAAAGTTATGTTTGCACTATACTGTAATGCACTGAGTAGCCCTGGTGGTACAGTGGTTAAGAGCTTGACTGCTAGCCAAAAGGTCAGCAGTTCAAATCTACCGGCTGTTCCTTGGAAACCCTATGGAACAGCTCTACTCTCATCTTTAGGGTCACTATGAGTCAGAATTGTCTCAACAGATTTTTTTTTGTATAGTCTACTAAGTATACTAAACCATTATGCCAAAAAGTGTACATGCCTTTATTTAAAAAATACTTTATTGCTAAGAAATGGGAACCATCATCTGAACCTTCAGTGAGTCATAATCTTTTCACTTGTGGAGGGTTTTGCCTCGATGTTGGCTGCTGACTAGTCACAGTGATGGTTGCTGAAGTTTGAAGTGGCTGTGGCAATCACTTTATTTTCTATTGTGTATTAAGTGAAAGTTTGCAATTTGAGTAAGTTTCTCATACAAAAACTTACACATACTTTGTTATGTGACCTTAGCTGCTCTCACAACACAGTGACAGCACATTCTCCTTCACCTTGCTTGTCCATTCACCCAGCTTCTGTCCACTTCTGTCTTCCTGTATTGCCTGTAAACAGGAGATGCCCAGTTAGTCTCCTATATCTACTTAAGCTGAGAGGTACACTTTTTATCAGTGTCATTTTATGTCTTGTAGACCAGTTGAGTCTTTGGTGAGAAGTTGGCTTCTGGAGTAGTTTCAATTCTGGGCAAACATAGAGTCTGAGGGCCTTTGTAATCTGGGGACCCTCCAGTCTGTCTAGTCTTTTTGCTAGAGTTTGAATTCTGTACCCCACATTTTACCTCCATCTGGGACTGTTTCTTGAGTTCTCTGTAAGGGCAGTCATTGCTGATAGCCAGGCACCATCCAGTTCTTCTGGTTTTCTTTTCATTTCAACACAGCATTTTCACCGGGAGTATATTTCATCACAATAGACCATTTTCTGTGCTTTTCCGTAAGAAGTAACTCATCATTCATTAAAGTTTTATCTTGAGATTGTATCAATTCAGTCACATCTTTAGGTGTCATATGTAATTCTTGTTCTATTTCCTCCTTCACTGAAGTCTTCAACCCTTTAGAGTCTTCTATGAGGGTTGGAATCAACTTCTTTCAAACTCCTGTGAATGTTAATATTTGACTTCTTTTCATGAATCATGAATATTTTTAATGACGTCTAGAATGGTGAATCCTTTTTAACAAGTTTTCATTTATTTTGCCTAGGTCTGTCAGAGAAATGACTGTTTATGAGAGCCATAGGGTTACTATGAATTGAAGTTGGCTCAGTGCCAGTGAGTTTGGTTTTGTTTTACAGTTTTAAGAAATGTGTTTTTAAGTAGTGAGACTTGAAAGTTGCAATCACTCCTTGAGCCAAGGGCTGCAGAGTGGTTGTTGTTAGCAGACATCAGAACAACATTAATATCCTGTACAGCTATTTCAAAACTCTTAGCTCACAGGTGCATTGTCAGTGAGCAGTAGTAGTTTGAAACAAATCTTTTTTTCTGAATAGTAAGTCTCAACTAACCAAGAAAGCGGATCTGTTACTGTTGAGTTGATTCTGACTCACAGTGATATATATAACAGAATAGGACTGCCCCCATAGTGTTTTCAAGGCACAGCTGGTAAATTCAGACTGCCAACTTCTAGAACTTAAACACATGAAACAGAGAATAATTAGGATAATCATATCAAATCACAAAATGGAGGACAATCATACAATACTGGGAATCATGGCCTAGCCAAGTTGACACATAATTCAACCATCACAAGTACCATATACCTTATTTACACAGTATCCCTCTATCACTGTGTATGAATCACGAAGACCATGGCTAGAAGGGCCATATGAAGTTATTCATTGCACTACAGGTCATCCCCTGGCTCTTCTGCCACTGACCTTCTCATACATGAAGGATTACCTTCCCATTCCCAATCATTTACCAGTCTAAAACAGTCATTAACAATTAGTCTTTCAGTAGGGCAAAAGAATAGTAAGGATGAGGCTACTTGGGCACCAGCCGTTCAGGTCTGTTCCAGGTGTCCATCAGATGTGGTCAGATTTTCCAGTAGTTTGTCTTGTCTTCACCCTTTCTGGATTCTGACAAAGTTAACTGAGAGAAGATTATTCGATTTCTGAGCTTTTCCTGAGGTATAGGCATGTTCAGTATCTCCCACTGCATAAATGATTTGTTCATTCTTATACCTTCAGTTGTTATTTTTCCTTTCTTCTATTTGTCATTTATTTTTACCTGAGCTTTTTCTGACTCGACAGCACTTGGCTTTTTGGCTTTTTATCTTGGGAAGAAACATCAAGTTCAGCTACTGTACTAATCTAGACTGCTGGTAGCACAACTAGTCTACAAGGACTTCTCTGTCAGCCCAGTCCCACTTATGTTGGGTGGGGTTACATAAGTACAACATTAATGGACTAGCTTGCCCACTAGGTAGTATGACAGTATTCACTGTCAACCCCATTTTTGCTATATGGAGGGAAGAAACATTCAATCCCACCAGGCCCTTATGGAATTCTGGTGTGTATGTTCAGGGGTGTAATTACAGTCTTTTGCGTAGGGATAGCCCCTACTTCCAGCACCCACAAACTGCATTCCTGGTCCTGCAACTATAGCAGGAAAAAACCAATTTTAGGTGACGTGGGAAAAAAACTGTACTGTGACACCAGCATCCTCCTCTAACTCTACTTCTCTAGATCTCCTCCAGAGAAGAACAGGAATCTGTCTCTCCCTTTGTTCTTTCATGTTGTGTGTGAGCACACATTCACAAATGCATGTGAGTGAGCCCTCCATGCTTTAATCTCCCCAGTTTAGATTTTAAAAAAATGTTATAATTGTTCATTCCAGTTTCTATCAAGAAATTATTCTGAGCATGGTATGCAACATGTTATGTTCATTTCATATGAAGTTTCTTGGTCCATTGCTGCATGCAGTAGACTGTGAAGTGTGTTCTGTGGTCTTATAAAATATAATTTGGTGGCCCAAATTTTTACAGTATATTTTGTTCCAAACTTTTCTGATTTTTTTGACATTTTCATCTGTCATGGGATATGTAAAGCTCAGTTCAGAGTAAGTGTCTACTCTTAAGAGGAACCATTTGTAGCCACTGGTGTCCTTGGTCCAATGTAATTAACTTGCCTCATAAGTACAGACCTTCCCCACAAGGAATCTGCTCCACAGCAATCTGCATTGTCTGTCTTCTTTTCTAGCAGACAGAGCAGACCTCATTAACATTTCATGCCTAAAAGGGTGCAAGGAAGATGTGTCTAGATTTGGCCTATCTCTGCATAGCTGCGGCACCACTAGGCCTGCTCTTTTCATGGATGCAGTTGGATACCTAATGTGAGTGTCCCAGCTGGTCCACTTACTGATTCCAGTCACCTTCCAGTCCAGGAAGAGTTTTTCTGATGGGCATCAACATGTCCTGCTCTAATACACCTTCTAAATTCCCAGAGTGCTTTCCATAGGTCCATGCTCCACACAGGTGTCCCCTTAACAGTCCAGTTTTCCATTGCCTCTTTGCCTGACCATATAGCCAGGCTGTTGGCCCTTGCCCATAAATTGGTAAAAACCCAAACTTATGGGCTCTCATCATTGCTGAATTCTTCCATCATGGCTAGGAAAGCAAGAACACTTCAGCCCATTGAACTGAACTGTTTTTACCTTCTTCAGTCAGTCTTTCCATCTGCTGGTCTTTATGCATCAGTTTTCCACATCACGTGTTATCCACGTAGCCTGAATCTGCCATCCATGTACCAAGAAGCCTTCTGCTGGTCAGCAAGAAGTTGTCCATAGGGCACTGTCCATGTAGCAATGGGCCTTGGCAGTTTTTCAGGTAATTGCAGAGTAGGACCTCTGGGAAAAGAGACAACATGCTTGTGGATACAGTGGGTATCTTCTGTGTTCCTCCAGTAGATTGTTCTTGTATGAACAATCTGTTTTATTATGGAACTATTTGGGGTGCCACTTTCCTTATTAAAATACTTCTCTGACATCACCCAAGATGTTATGGTACTTCAGGTTTCATGATGATATTATATCCTTTTGTCATTGAGGCAGTTTCAATTAACACCCAATAGCAGGTAAATGAGTGCCTATCAAATGGTAATATGGTGCTGTAGCATCTGGAAACTTTCTATTCCGGAATCCCAGTGGTTGTCATAGCATGGTAATCTTGGGTTTTTGCCATAAGCTCGAGTCTGCATAGGCATGTGTAGTTGAGGCCTCCAAAACTGTGTCTGAATGTGGACCATAATTGCCTAAATGCAGACAGCGTGAGACTACTTTCTGTAATTCAGACATAGCCTGCTGTTAGTCTGGCCACCATTTGAATGCAGTTTTCTTCCTAGTCATTTTGTGGATGGGACCAATAATATTCCCATGGAATGGGACCACGGGAATTCCATGGAATTACCTGAAAAACTGCCAAGGCCCATTGCTACATGGACAGTGCCCTATGGACAACTTCTTGCTGACCAGCAGAAGGCTTCTTGGTGCATGGATGGTAGATCCAGGCCACATGGATAACATATGATGTGGAAAACTGATGCATAAAAACCAGCAGATGGAAAGACTGACTGAATGCAGTTTTCTTCCTAGTGGTTTGTGGATGGGACCAACACATACTCCTCTAGAATATGTGTTCTACAAAATCCAAATAAAACAGTCAAATGTTTGGCCTCCTGCTCAGTCTTTGCAGTAGGTAAATGGGTGGCTCCTGCCGTGGTTATTCCTAAGAATTTCACCATTTGGGTAAGGCTCTGGATTTCTGCTGGATTCATTAGCCAGCTTCTGCTGGTCATGTGGGTTTCTACTGTGTTCAAGAAAGTGCTAGCTTTTTCATCTATATTTGATATTAACATAATATTGTCAATGTAATGTGTCATTACAGTTGAGATCTGCACAAAGTCCAAGTCTCTTCTAACCGAACTGAAGTAAGCTGGTGAATTCAGGTAGCCCGGTGGCAGTGCAGTGAAAGTAGATTGGAATTCTTCCCATGAGCAAGCAAACAGTGGCTGGCTCTTTTCTGAGACTGGGGTAGAGAAAAGACATTTGTAAGATCAATTACTGAGTACCAGTCTCCTTTAGCCTACTATATTTTCTGCACCATTGATATCATGCTGGGAACAGCTAAGGCACGTGTGACACTGTTTAGGCCTGTGAGTTTCTATGAGTCATCTGGCTTTTTTAAAGGCCATACAGGTCCTCTGAGAATTTGTTGGCACCAGCACTCCAGCCTTTAGCATGTTTTTAATCAAAGCAATAATTCCTTTTGTTCACCAGACAACCTATACTGTATCAAATCAACAACCTAATTCAGGCAATTCTAATGGTTCCATTTAGTAGGTCCAGTCAACACTGGTCTAAAGGTAGATTTATATGCCTTCAGTTTTACAGTATCAGGTAGAGGGAGTGTTCCTGAATTAGACATAATATCTGTAATACATTCAGGTAAGAGAGATACAACTGCCTTCCAACTCTTGTCTAAACTTTCGCCTTAGTCCCATCAGCTATTACATCTCCATGTATCCCAGTCTAACCTTAGATCCCTTTAAGATTTTATTGACAGGTTTTGGGATTACAGTACCTTAGGATCCTGTGTCCAGGAGCCCCAACAGTGTCTCTTCCCCATTCCTGGGCTATTTCATCTTCACATGTGCAAATGGCTTCAGATCCCCTGCTAGCGGAGCTTCTGCTTCAAGCTTCTGCATCCCAGTGCTAATTCTCAACATGATATACCTCCCAACTGGGGTGAATAGAGTGGACTTGTTTAGGCTTCCTTAATATTGAGCAACCAGCAGGAGTTTCCACTGGTTCACCCCAACCTCCTGTGGTGCTGCATTAGGACCTTTGTCTCAACTCCATCAGTGTCTGCTATATGCATCCCATTTCTTAGGTAAACATCTAAAACTCTCTCCTGTTGTAGTAAGTTCTTTCTTCTTTTGCACTTTCCCATTCTCCTGTAAATCACTCTTAGGTTCCTTGCATCTGTAAAACACATGTAGGGAAGCTGTGCCAACAGATCCAACAAGGGTTCTTGGATTGCTGCTTTGTTTTGCAGTAGCAAGACTATATGGTATGCCCATGTTTAAGGGCACAGTCATTGGATAAGTATCATGATCACCATAAAGCCACTCCAGTATGGCTGGCATACGCAGCTTATCAGCTGCTTCATCTGCAGTCTTCTGTTGGGTATTTTAGAGGGAGAGGATAGGATCCTCTTCTCAGAGGAAACCAATCTCACTGCAAATTTATGGCAGTCTACCAAGATGGATGTCACCTCCTGGGTAACCTGCTGTGTTACTGGATCTTGTGTCATGATTTGTGATTGTTTTGTAGTGAGTTGTGGGTCTTCTATCAATCCAAACACACGCTTCCGTTTTTCAGCCTTCAGAACCACACTGCCCCTAAATTAGTCCTTAATAATGGTCCCTCATAGATCCTGACAGTTCTCATCTACAGTTTGAAGTAGGTCCTTTACACTATACCCACTGGTTTCTATAGTTTCTTGGTTTTGTTGTGTTACCTCCTGGACTACATTTTTGGTGACCAGCAATCACAGGGGAACCTCCTGTTGTCTTGGCGTGGTTTTTCCTTTCTGGCTCAGCAGTGAGACTAGTGGTTTCAGCTCTGACCACACTGGACTTGGACTTGATTCAGTGCTAAAATCTGCCCCTATATTCCTTTTCTCTGCTATTGCAGATATTACTGGTAACAGAAAACAAAGCAATTGTCCGACCCTTTTGTTTGCACTCTGTGTTTAACGTATGTATCTACCTAGCCAATCCTTGGGAGTTAGATCAACCACTCCTAAATATCATGAATAGCTTTCACCTTGGGTAACAGCTGCTTCAATCCAGAGGTGTTTTTTATTTTTGTAATCCTATCCAGAAACCGAGGATTTCTCATCCTCCTATTTATCATCCCCCTTTTCTAAAATCACACATACCAGTGAGTCTAAGCCATTGCAGCAAAACCTACCATTCTGATACCAATTAAATGAACAATCTATTTTGTGAAGATCAGCACAGGCAGAGCACAGCACAGCACTCTATGAGGCAGAGGTTAAAAATGTCCCAAATGCCCAGTTTTTCCAAATTGCTATACCACTCCATCATCTCTAACATCAACTCCTCCTCCCCCCCTCAGTGCTCTCCAACCCATCTTCGGGTTGTCTCATTCACTACAGTCTCATAGAACTCATGAACCATATCAAGGAAATGGCTCACACACTTGTGGGGGCTCCTAAGTTCCAAATTTGTGGGCCAGGTGTAGGCTTCTCCCAAATCATGTGGCTACAGTGGCTGATAAGCCTAAACTAGCAGGTCAGACCATAGGCTACTGGTTGACAAGGCTGCAGAAGCTGCTGAATCAGGTCAGGGGATAGACTGCTGGCCTATAAAGCTGTGGAAGCTGCCGTATCCCTGACAACAAGTCAGACAGCAGGTTGCTGTCTCAAGTCCCAAGAACTGGAGGTCGATGATCGTGAACCACACGTGGGATTCAAAGTAAGAGTGCCACCAGGTTACCCATATGTATACCTTGGATGCAGGCCACACCCTAGGGAAGGGTATAACTTGAATAAGAGTAGGACTTGAGTCATGCCTTCCTGCAAAACTGTCACTTATAATACACCCCACACTGCAGTCTTGTCTTGTTAACATATAGAGGTTAGGATTTAAATGCCTAAGAGGGAGAATAATTAGTGTCGTTATATCAGAGAACACAATGGAGGACCATCATATGATACTGGTGATCATGCTGTAGCCAATTGACTCATAACACATACCGTGACAGGTTCCATATGCCTTCTTTATACAGTCACTGTGTGAATCATAAAAACCATGGCTAGAAGAGCCATGTTAAGTAACCCATTGTACTGTAGTGTCCCTCACGTTGTATTCACTTCATTTCCTTTCTTTCTGATCCTCAAACAGTAATTTTAATTGCCTTATCTTTCAGTTTACTGGGTTTTCTGCCAGCTACAATCTGTTGAGCCCTTAAGTTTTCCTTTCTGTTACTGTACTTTTCAGCTCTACTTTTTCTGTTTGGTTCTTTCACAGTTTCTTTTTGTTGAAATTCCCGTTTTGTTCTGCATTGTTTCCTAATTTCCTTTAGTTCTTCGTCTATATTTTCTTCCTGCTCTTTTGCTGTTTTTAAAGCCTTCATATAAAAAGTCTGTTACATCACTCAAGGATGTTTTCTGTCATTTTATTTTGTTCTTTTGTCTAAGCCATCCTTCCCTGTTTGTAAGCCTAATTTTTCTTTTAATTTGAAAACACTGTTATAATGTGGCAACTCTGGAAATCAGATCCTTTTTCTCGCCCTGGATTGCTCCTACTTTTCTCTCTATTTTTCCTTTTTTTTGTTTTCTGCTTCTACTGTTATTGAACTTAGAAAGTTGGAGCAATGTAGCAGCTTGATCCAGGGCAGAGTGGTCTATTGAAATGGTTTGGCTGTTGTCTTCTTGAAATGTGGTTCATCTTCTGTCTTTCTGATTGACTGGTCTCCAGGAAGCACATTGCTTCCACTGAATCCCTAAATGCCCTGAAACATCTTGGGTAACATTGAATACAAAGGCTCCTCTACTGTCACTTTAAACTGAGTAAGGCAGTACTTCCACTGAGAAGAGCTTTGTTTACCTCTGATACCTTTTTCCTTTCAGCCGGTGAATACTTTTACCGAATTAGTAAAAGTATCTACAAGTACTAAAAGATACCATAAAACCTCTTGTAGCCACTGGTAAAAGGCTAATTGCCAGTCTTCTCAGGTTCTGCAGGTTTGCACTCAAGGCATAGAATGTGGTGGGCCTTTTTCTTTTCTTTTCTTTTGTTTGATTGTACCCCAGTTTCTGGATACTCTTTTGTAGACTGGGCCCTTTAATCAGCTCGGCTAGCTAGTGAAACAGCATCCTAACTGTAAAGTGTACACTCATGAGCTGCTGTATTATGAGGTGCATCACATGTTCTGGTAACAACATCTGTGCTTGGTAGTTGTATACCTCCCCATCTTCTGCTCTGTTATTAAGTCAAAGCCACATCCACAAGCTCTGTTTGTGCCACATTCAGTGCACTTGGGGGTTTTTTGGTCGTTGTAGATTAGGAATTAAAGCAAAGCAAGTGCCAAGGGTTTTTGTTCTAGCTGGGTCTTTTTTTTTTTTGTGGCTGTCTGATCCTTTAATTATGTGACTCTCGCTTTTGGTGCCCAGGGCAGTGTATAACTGCCACCTCTGTTGACCATAGTACATTCTTCAAAAAAGACATCTCTGATAGGCTTTCTTTCCTTCAGACCCACAAGCTGAGAGATGTTCTTTGTTTGCCAGCGTTTGGGGCAAGGTAAGGATGATGACCATCAGGCCCTGAGACTGGGAGCTGCCTGTGACTTGTTTGGCAGCTGCATTCTGCCTAATGAAGCCAGCCAAGGGCTGGGAAAGTGAATCCTTCAGGGTGTTTAAAGTGGAGTATGTCTTGCCTGTATCCACTAAAAATTCAGTTAAGTTGTCCACCCACAGTCACTGTAACCTGGGGCTCCTCATAGGTCTTTTCTCTCTCTGCTGCCACTGTCTGGTCATCCTTGACTAGGGTGACAACAGAGAGAGTAATCAGAAATCAGGGGCTGGGTGTAAGGGAGCCCTTGGGCCCCCTGAACTTGAGTCATCAGCTAACAGCTCTGGGAGGTACATTATGGGTTTTCTGTTCAGACTGGGTTGACCATGAAGGGCCCTATTATTACCAGTGGTTTTCTTGTTTGTAGTAGGTACATTGTCTGAGGCCTAGCTTTAGGGGACTTTGGGTTGGCCATCAACCCTTCTGGGGCTCCTACGGCCTTACTACACACAGGGGTGATGGATTACCTCTGAGAGCTATTGCCAGGAATGAGGACTTCTTCTTTGTACCTGGTCCTGATTATTGAAGCTAACTCTGGAAGCTTCTGCTTGGTGTTGTGGTGTTCTGTTGGGTGCTTCAGGGTTTAAATCAATAACCTGCCAACACACTTTGTATGCCCATTCTAGAAAGTTGGAGAGTGTTCCTTGGGGCCCTGTACTTCTCAAAGCACCTTGTGGAGTCAAACTACTGACCTTTTGGTTAGCAACTGTACACTTAACCACTACTGGACTGGCCATTGTGATCCAGTCCAGCAGGCATTCGTCTTAGTGGAAATTCCCCTAAGGAGACTTGTCTGGATCCCTGCCCAAACTGCACCCCATTACAGCTGTGTGCTAGGGGGTCTATTTTTTGGGCAGGACTGCAAATTTCTGACTCATGGGGGGGTTGGTGAGCAATTCATTGGAGCTGCAGCAGAAAGCTTTGCCAAAAGGGTTGCTGCAATGGGCATAAGGGCTGTCAGTTCTACAATCCCAGGTGAATAAAGAGGTAAGTACCTATCTGGGTGGGGCTCAGGCTTTGGACCTAAACCACTATGTTATCAACTGGCTTGAAACAAAAACGTTATGTTTCTCCCAGGCTAATCCTAGTTGCCTTTTAGCATAGCTGATTAAATATAGGCTGAAGGGAGAGTTACGAGCTTTCAGTAATCTACAATACCCAGTATTCAGCTTCACAACTTTAGGTAGGAAAAAAATTCAGCATCCATAACCAGATTTGTCTTCTCTGTGTCTTATCTTCCCATTTATAGACATGTTCACAAACTTGCCACCATGCAGTTATGTTGACAGTACTGTACGAGCAGTAAGGTTTCATAATCTCAGCATATCAGTGTCTTCCAGCTGTGTTCATGTCAACATGGGGTAGTGTCTTGCTGAGTGACGTTCATCATGCTGTGTGTTTTTGTGTGTCATCATGAGAATGTAGGAGCTTGAATTAATAGCAGTGAACAAACATTAAATTTCTTGTTAAACTTGGTGGCAAGAGGGGAATATCTTAATTGAAAATCTTGGCATGAGAAAGGTGTGTGCAAAAATGGTCCCGAAGAAGCTCACTGATGAACAAAAGCGAAAGAGAGTTGAAGTTTGCCAAGCCCTTTTGGAGAGGCAAGACCATGTTTGGGGCTGTGTTATCACTGGTGATGAGACGTGGTGTGCCAATAAGACCCTGAAACAAAGCATCACGGTCAACAATGGAAGTCAGCCATGTCTCCACAGCCAAAAAAGTTCTGTCAGTCCAAATCAAGAGTCAAAACAATGTTGCTACGTTTTTTTGATATCAGAGGGATTGTTCATTATGAATTTTCAATAACTGCACAGCTAGCCAAGTTTACTATTTGAAAATGCTGGACAGGCTGCGTGAGAAAGTTGGACAAAAACGGCCTGAACTTTTCGCCACCAACGAATGGCTGTTGCATCATGACAAGGCACCAGCTCACATGGCACTGTCTGTGAGGGAGTTTTGAGGCAGTAAACAAATAACTGTATTGTAACACCCTACCTACTAACTTGATCTGGCCCCCCAATGATGTTTTTCTTTACCCAAAGATAAAGGAAATACTGAAAGAAGGACATTTTGATGACATTCAGGACATCAAGGATAGTACAATGAGAGCTCTGATGGCCATTCCAGAAAAAGTTCCAAACTGCTTTGAAGGGTGAACTAGGTGCTGACATCAGTGCATAGCTTCTCAAGGAAGTTCTTTGAAGGTGACCATAGTGATATTAAGTGATGAAGTGTGTAGCACTTTTTCTAAGATGAGTTCATGAATTTAATTGTTAGACCTTGTATGTCCTTGGACCTCTAGCTGGATAGAAGAAAACCCTGGCTCTTTATTAATCATCCCACTTATCTGACCTGACTTTGGCTCCAGCCCTCTCCAGATGGGGCTTTTGTTCCCCTCCGTTGTCTCCTGTACTATTAGCTTACACTGTTTTTGTAGGTTTTCATTTTGCTAAAGAGACCTAAATGTTTGTACATAGGGAATTTCATGCCATTTTCCCTCACTTTTGCAAAACCGATCTAACTTTAAGGTAGTAGCATAGTTGTGACTCCAAACAGTAATTAGAATCCACGTGAAGATTGTGTAACTACAAAGGTATAAATACTATTTATCCTCCTTCCTGACTTAAAAGGCAGTTGTCTTTTTCTTCATAGGCTTATAACTAAAGGAAGACCAGTTTTTAAGTATGCATCCTAAGGGGGTTTCCATATTTCACACACGCCCAGAATCAGAACCAGAACCTGAACCTGAACCTTGCCAAGGCCAACCAGAAACTGGGCGCAGTTCTCTGCCATTAACTAGGATGAGTGGTGGAGCAAGTAATGAGTATGTCTCAGCAGAGCATCAGTCATTCCCAGTGGGGATGTCTTAGTCCCACTTCCAACCCTCCAGATCTCCAATCCCAAGCATTTCCTCTTAAAAAGAGAAATTTCAAGTGTACTTATCTAGTAGACATCCATACCTGAGTTAGTTTCTAAGTCTCAAAGTAAAAGTTTCTTAGGCTGATCACATTCGAAGTTGCTGTTAATGATGCTGGATGTTGTGGCGCTGCTGGCTTGTTAAGAATAGAGGGGCAGGCTGACAGGGAGCTCAACATAAATTCCCTGATGTAGCTGGAGAAAAATGGGTATGCAGACCTAGAACTCCTTTAAAACACCACACCTGATGGCCTGTCAGACTGGAGGGTCCCCTGAGGACAAGGCCCCCAGACTCTCTTGTTAGCCCAGAGCTGAAACCAGTACTGAAGACAACTCTTCAAAGACTGGATTAGACTGTAAAACGTGGAGTGATACTGGTGAAGAATATGCTTCTTGGCTTAAATACATACATGAGGCTGTCAGGGCAGCTCTTGTCCAGAGACGAGATGAAAAGATGGAAGGGCACAGGAGTTGGTTGAATGGATGCAGAACTACAGGGTGGAAAGGAGGCGTGTGCTGTCACAACTGGGAGTTGGGCTGGGGGACAGTTAGAGTTGCATAGTGGTGTATGTGCAGGGTTTTATATGGCAAAGTGATTTGGACTGTAAACTTTCCTTTAAGGCATGATAAAATATTTAAAACAAATAAAGGTACAGGGCACAGAAAATCTGTCCTCACAAGCAAGGGTTATTAGGAAAACAAAGGAAATCTGCAGACAGAGATGGAAGGGGCAGATCAGCATCCCAGCCTCCAAGTAGCTGAACAAAGCCTTGTCTGAAATATTTAAAGGTTCTGAGGCAGGAAGGGAACCATGACCTACAGGTACATGAAGAGGCGGGGAAGGGGAAATGTGCGCATAGGTGGATTCCAGCACGGCATCTGCCAGGGAAGACTTCTGGGATTTGTTGTTGGGCTTCATTCCCTGGTCCTGACTGTCACCCTCTGGAGAAATTTGGACTTTCTCAGTTTCTCATGAAAAACAACTTTGAGTAGTTTTACATAATCATGTAAAGGATTATCTCAGTGTCCCCAGATATGGTTAAAACCTTTGGCCTTTTTATCCCATTATCACTGCTGAAAGGTTTCTGCATATGAGGTCTGGTTCTGAGCACTATTTTACTTTCAGGGAAATTGAAAGAAATTCAAAAGAGGCCTTCAGACTTTCTGGCTCCTGTCTCATTAAGAGATTTCACTAGTTTTCTAGTGAAATCAAGAGATTTCTCTGGTTTTCCTAAACAAGAGACTTGGTGTTTGCTGAGGGTCAGTGGAGATTCTATTCACAGTCACGGGCTGCCAGGGTCCAGAAGGAGGGTCAAACTTTGTACATCAAAAATGTTGCCTAGCAATTGTTGTGGGTTCTTGTCTTGTGTACTCAGACCTGTCAATAATTGAAACACTAGCCTCTGAGAAAAAGAAAAGCTACTTCAGTGCAGTGTGCAGAGCAAGGAAATTCCGCACATCGGAATCCTTAAGCTACGGGAAGCGTGGCTTGCATTGGCCTGGGCAGCAGGATGGTGGCTGCACAAACATCCGTCTAATTTGTTACACCTGTGTCTGTGTCTTCTGTTGAGGTCGATTAACAGTCACAGCAGGCCTTTCTGTGCATTCGGGGCCAAATCTGGTTTAAGGACTAATGAAAGTTCACTGGCATTCATAGGCTCAGTTTACAACACCTCATTAGATTCCTGAAGGCTTAGAAAATTGGAAATCATCCAGTTTAGAACTTGAGTCCCTGTCTTGAAGCAGCTGTCACTTCAATCTCTGCTTTGGACCATTCATCTGTGACCACTTAAACACCAATTTCCCTCTCTCCAGTCTGGGAGCACCAGCTTCCATCACTGAAATAGGAAACTCCCTGCCTGGAAGTGCCACACCCACTGCACCCTCACCAGGATGGCTTTTCCGTGCTGAGGAAGTGATAGAAAGCAGGCTGGCAGAGAACCAGTGAAGTCCTGCTGTCCATATGTTACCCTTTTCTCGGTTTAGCATTCTTGAATACTGTAGCTCTTTGACTGGTTTCTAGAATTCTAAGACTGTTGGCTTCCTCACTTTCTGTGAGTTTTCTTCTGGAGACTTGGGATTGTGCTGCTCCCTATACCACCGTTTTGGTCCGCCACAGTGTTATTTTTTAAATTACATTTTCTAGTTGTTAAATAGAAAACAATAATGATCATTCATCTGAAACCTTATTAAACAGCTTTATTTGTTCTAATCATTTGTCCTCTGTTGATTTTATTTTTTTTTAATTTCTTAGATGTCTATAAAGAAGATGTTAGGTGTGTTTTTATCCTTTATAACTCTTTAGCTTTTCTATGTTCTTTATCTGCATTAGAGTCATAGCACTTAATCACTACATCATAAGGGTTTTCATTAGCGTTATGAGTGATGCAAACAGTTACCATGCTTCACTGCTGACCAAAAGGTTGGAGATTCAAGTCCACCCAAAGGCATCTTAGAATAAAGGCCTTAGGAACTACTTCAAGAAACAGCCCTTTAAAACCGTATGGAGGGTGGGGCTGAGACGGTAGAATAGTCAGATGCTTTGTGTTGTTCCTCTTACAACAAAGACCTGAAGGAATCGGTGAACATAAAGGGCTTCCAATAAGGATGTCCTGTTTTCTACAGTTCACAGTGACCATATTTGTGACGCTATAATGGTCATATTTATTGCTTTGTTTTTTTTTATTGTGATTGAGTGAAAGTTTACAATCCAGTTCACATTTGCATTCTCATCTATCTGCAGCTCCCTCTGCTTTCCTTTGCCCAGTGACAGCACACTCCTCCTTTCCATGCCGTGTATGTCCTACCCTCTTAATCTCCTGTCCCCTTGTCTCCACCCTTTTCACGCCCCTCTAGTAAGAGGCCAGTAGGACAACATCCTATAGAGGCATAGAAACATAAAGTGCACACATGATACGGTCACTCAGTATCTCCGAGTCCAATCTATACCTATCTGAAGAGTTGACCTCAGTAATGATCTATGATCAAGGGCAGTATCAGATCTAAGGACCATGCTCCCAGGGGAGCTCCCAGGCCTTTGGAACATCATTTGTGGTCTTTCAGAGGAGTTCTTAGGGTGCACCCCTTCTTTTCTTGTGTTGCCACTGGGACTCAACATTGTGAGCCCCATCATGGCTGTCACTGGTGTTGGTCAGGCACCGTCTGGTGCTTCTGGTCACATGTTGACATAGTCACCCCTTCACATGGGTCTTTCTGTCTTCTGGACTCTTTTTCCCTCAAGTCATTGTTGTCCTCGGTGATCATCTGTTCCAGCTGAGTTGAGACCATTTGGTATACTTCAGATGGCAGCTTGTCAGCTTTTCAGACCCCAGATGCCACTCACCCATATGGGGTGCAGAAAACTGTCTTAGCAGTAGGCTAGGTATGCCATTGATCTTGATGTCCCCTGAGAGCATGGTCCCCAGGTCCCTGCCTGTGCTACTCTATCCTTGCAATATTGGGTTAAGATTGGAAGGGTTTTCAGGTTATGCTGAAAACTGATCTTTCTAGTGTGTATCACTGTTTTTTTATTAGTCTTGACAAATAGCCATGAATAGTTACACTATTCCACAACACATAGAAATTATTATATTATCAAAATGGATGCTCCATTTGCCAAACATGCCATGAGTTATATGAAATTTACAATGCATGTAATCATCCCACTGAGGGAGCAATTTTATGTTTAATCAAAAAATTTGAGACAACCGGGTCTGTTGCCAGTCAGATAGCTCCAGTGCATCAGTGAACCTCACACTGCAATGAAAACATCGCCACCTTTCATCAGAGTATATGTGAGTATCCATTTCAACTGCTCACCGAACACAACAACTGGGCCTTTCATAGACCACAATTTGGTGGACTGTCCATCTGGACTTGAAGCTTTACCCTTACAAAATTGTTTTAACTCAATAACTGAAGTCCAACAACCGTAGATTGTGCCGTCCATTTGCTGAGCAGGCTCTGGAGCAACTGGAAGTTGACCCTGCTTTGGCCGAAAAATCATCTTCAGTGATGGTGCTGGTTTTTGGATGAATGGTTTTGTTAACAAACAAAACTGTAGCATTTGAAGCAATGAGAATCCAGTGGAGATTCAAGAATACTCCCTTCATCCCCAAAGTGTCACCACTTGGTGTGGATTTTGGTCCAGTGGAAGCATTAGCCCTCGTTTTTTCCAAGATGCATAAAGAGAAGCTGTGACTGTGAGTGGCAAAATATATTGTGCTATGATAAGTGATTATTTTTGACCCCATTTGGAAGGTGCCAGGGTAGACATTTACCTGAACATCTTTTCCACACATAATACCATCAAATGCACTTCAAAATATGAAAACAATTAAAACTATCATTTACACAACTTGTTTTATTCAAGTTCAGAGATAAGACATCCTTATTGAAAGACCCTTTTATGACAGTCTAGGAACCTAGATTATCAAAGCTGAAGAATCAGATTGAGCAACAGATAGACAATTCAGAAACCAAAAGTGGGGAATTGTGGATCAGGACATCACTGGTATCCTGTTACCTGAATCTGCATGATGCACACAAGTTGAGACAAACAGTAACATCCGAAGCTGAAACGTAACCTATCTGGAGCAGCCAAACAGCAGCAAAAATGCACATACCTCCAAAACCAAACAGGAGTGACAGCAGAACTGCAAAAGTTAAGTGTAACCTCCCAATGCAGTGCACGTGCACTGTAATACCTCCCCACCAGAGCTCTGTAGGTGAGGAATACTCCCATTCCCTCATCCATCCACTTAGCCACTGCAATACCAGTCTGGGGGCATTCATACCACCATGCCCTCTAATCCAGGAACTCATGGCCTGATCAGGAGGTACCTGCCATTTCACCAACGACTGGTGTAAGGGGGTCTGTGGACTTGCAGTGTCCTTCACCCCTGTTCATCACCCAAACCAGTGCCTTGCTCTGCAACCTGGCATGACATGCCCTCTTTAGGCCAAAGTGGCAGCGCATACACCCAAAGCCTATTTTCAACCATAGCAGCCAAGTAGGAGCTACAGATCTGTGACATTTAACAGTGCCTTACTCCTTAAGAGGAGGCCTTACTCACACATACCAGGAGCCTGAGGGCTGGCAGTACCACCCACTTCATCTGGCTGCCCATGACAGGTGCCTGAGAATTAGTGGTACCATTCAATCCTTCCAGCCAACTGTACCAGGTACCCAAAGACCAGCTGCACTACCCTTCCTACCACCATGTGTTGTAGCAGACAGGAGCAAGACATCTATCTTTCACCCAGGGGCAGCTCACAGTCCCTTACCTTGCCTCCGATACTACCCCTCACTGAAACCAGAGACCTGTGCCTCTACCCAACACCCTTGTATAGACCTGCCTAACCAGAGCTGTGGGTGAGAGGCTCCACGCCACATGCTTGATGACAAATGCATAGGTGTCTGTACCCCAAGCAATAGGTAAGTGGAAGAATACACACAAGCACCCAACCCAATTACCAGGGAGAACACATCCCACACCCACAGCCAGATAGTCAACAAGAGAGATTCACTACCTTACCAAAAACACCACATATATCTTAGCCCTCACAAGAGTGGTGAACAGACTCTTGGGCTCCCATACATGGTAGCTGCTCCAACCACGTGGAGACAGAACATGAGAGCTTCAAGAAAGCTAGATTAGTGACCTGAGTAGCATACCTATGTCCAAACTACTTGGAGAAGTCAATACAAAACAAAAATTCAGGACACAGTAAGCAAACATACAATAAATAAATATAATAATGTATTGGTGCCTTGGATACAATGGTCAATATCAAATTGCGTAAAGAAGCAGAACAAGATGGCTCCAGAGAGTAACCCAAATAAAGAACCAGAAAACCTTCAGAGGAAGACATGGCAATGGAACTACTTGATTAAGAATCCAAAAGACCAACATACAAAGGGAAATCCTGATGATGTAGTGGTTAAGAGCTACAGCTATGTTTTAGTCAGCTAGGGCTTCCCTAATGGAGATACCACAAAAGTGGATGGCTTTAACAAAGGAAAGTTTATTCTTACATAGTCCCGTAGGCTATAAGTCCAATTTCAGGATGTCTGTTTCAGGAGAAGGTTTTCCTCCCTTGTTAGCTCTAGAGGAAAGTCTGGTATTGCGTCAGTCTTTGTCCAGGGAGCATCTTGGTGCAGGAACCTCAAGTCTGAAGGATGCTCTCTTCTCCTGGTGCTGTTTTCTTGATGGTGTGAGTTTCCCAAATCTCTGCTTGCTTCCCTTTCCTTTTATATCTTGCAGGATGAAAAGATTAAGGGTGGTGTGAGCCATACTCCAGGGAAACTCCCTTTACAGTGGAGCAGGGAGGTGATCCTATGAAGGGATTTACAGCCCCACCCTAATCCTTTAACCTACAGCATAAGCAAATCACAAAATGGAGGACAATCATAGAATACAGGGAATCATGACCCAGCCACATGGCTACACATATTTTTGGGGAGACACAATTCAGTCCATGACAGGCTGCTAACCAAAAAGAAAAGAAATAGTGAAGATTAAAGCAGAAATAAAAATGAAACTGAATAGAAAAACAATTTCAAAGCTACCAGAAGCTACTTGGAAATTCTTTAGGACAGTTCTACTCTGTGCTGTAAGCTTCTGATGAGTTGGAATTAACTCAGTGGCAGTGGTTTTGGGTTTTCAATGTACAGGGATCTCCAAGAGATCCAAAGGAGATCAGGCAAAGCACAGACCAAACCAAGAAACAGAAAAAGCAATGGAAGAATTCAGAAAAACAGTACAAAACTAAAAGGCTACTAGAAACTATATAAAGACAGCAGATAGAAGTCCGTAGGATTAACAATAAAATTTCAGAATTAGACAACTCAGTAGAAGGTCCTAGGAGTAGAATTGAGACAATGAAAATCAGAGTTACTGAGATTGAGGATAAATCCATTGATACCAAATTATTTGAGCTAAAATTAGGAAGAAAAAGAAAAGATGAAAAATGCCTAAGAATTATGTGAGTTACTATCAAGAGGAAAAGCCTATAAGAGAATGGAGAACCAGAATGGGAGTATAATGAAAAACACAGAATTGTTGAAGATTTGCTGGCAGAAAGCTTTCTTAATGTCATAAAAGATGAGAAGATATCTATCCAAGAAGCACTATGAATCCCTTATAGGACAGACTGCAAAAGAAAGTCACCAAAACATATCATAATAAAATTTGCAAAAACCAAAAACAGACTCCTGAGAGCAGCTAAGAGCAGCAGAGGAGAGCCAATAAGATTAAGTTCCGATAACTCAGTAGAAACTGGTCAGGCAGGAAGACAATGGGATGATACATTTTGTCCTTAAAGGACAAAAGTTACCAGCCAATAACAAGCAGCAAGAGAAAAAAATCAAATACATAGAAACTGATGAACCTGCTAAAAAATCTACTGGGTAATAGAAGAAATCGAGGATGAAATGAAAATTTCATAGACTCAAATGTGAATGAAAACACATCTTACCAGAGCATTTAGAATGCAGCAAAATCAGTGTCTAGAGGTCAGTTTATAGCAATAAATGTATAAATTCAAAAAGAAGAAAGGGCCCAAAGCGAACTATTAACCCTACAACTTGAACAAATAATAAGAGAGCATCAAAAGAGGCTCCCCGGCACCAGAAGAAAGGAAATAATAAAGATTAAAGCAGAAATAAAAATGAAACAGAATAGAACAACAGTTGAAAGAATCAGCAAGATCACAAGTTGATTCTTTGAAAAGATCAACAAAATCAGCAAACCATGGGCTAAACTGAGTAAGAAATGAGAAGGTTGCTATCATAACAGATGTAACAGAAACCTAAAGATTATAACATATTATAAAAAATTGTGCTCTGTCATGGATTGAATTGTGCCTCCCACCAAAATGTGTGTAATAATTTGGCTGGGCCATAACTCCCACTACTGTGTGATTGTCCTCCATTTTGTGACTTTCCTATGCTGTAAATCCTAATTTCTGCCTGTGGTTAATAGAGTGGATTATATTAAGGAAGATTAGTGTAGGATTATAACATCCTTCCTAAGGTCACCTCCCTACTCTTGTGTAAAGGGAGTTTCCCTGGAGTATGGCTTGCACCACCTTTTATCCTGCAAGAGATGAAAGGAAGCAGAGAGCTGGGGACCTCATACCATCAAGAAAGAAGCACCAGAAACAGAGTGTATCCTTTGGACCTGAGATTCCTTCTCTGAGATGCTCCCTGACCGGAGGAAAACTGGATGCAACATGAAGACCTTCCTCCAGAGCCAACAGTGAGTGCCTTCCTTGGAGCTGGCACCCTGAATTTGGGCTTCTAGTCCACTGGACTGTGTAAGAATAAACTTTTCTCTGCTAAAGCCATCCACTTGTGGTATTTCTGTTAGAGCATCTCCAACTCGACGGCACTTGGCAGGTGACTGAAACATGCTCCAACAAATTTGAAAAATTGGTGGAAATGAATCAATTTCTAGAAACACACTACCTACCCCAAAATAACACATACTGAGGAAGAAAAACAATCCAGACCTATAACAAGAGACTGAAGAGGATAAAATGAAAAACAAAAAGCCTCCCAACAACAACAAAACAGCCTTCGTTGGAAGAATTTTGCGTAACTTTCATAGAAGAGCTAACATTAATACTATTCAAGTTATTTTGGAGCATAGAAAAGGCAAGGATGCTCCCAGACTCATTCTAGGAAGTCACAATAGCTCTGATACCAAAGCCAGGTAAAGACACCACACACAAAAAGAAAACTGTAAGCCAATTATCTTTCATTAACACAGACATAAAAATTCTCAACAGAATTCTAACCAATAGAATTTACTAACATATTTAAAAAAATAATACTTCCTGACCAAGTGGGATTCACATCAGGTGTGTAGGGATGGTTTAACATTAGCAAGTCAACATAATCCACCACATAAATGAAACAAAACAAAATAATTACATGATCGCGTCAATCTACTCAGAAAAGGCATTTCACAAATACTCATTCTTGATAAAACCTCTTGGCAAAGAGCAATAGAAGGAAAAAACTCCTCAACATGTTGTTGTAAGGTGCCGTTGAGTTGGTTCTGACTTATAGTGACTTTTGTACAACAGAATGAAACACTGTCCAATCTTGCACCATTCTCATGATCATTGGTATGCTGAATCCCAGTGTTGCAGCCACTGCATCAATTCATTTCCTTGAGGGCCTTCCTCTTTTTTGCTGGCCTTCTAGTTTACCAAGTGTCATAGATTGAATTGTGTCCCCCCAAAAATATGTGCAGCCATGTGGCTGGGCCATGATTCCCAGTATCTTGTGACTGTTCTCCATTTTGTGGTTTTCCTATGCTGTATGTTAAAGGATTAGGGTGGGACTGTAAATCCCTTTATAGGATCACCTCCCTGCTCCACTGTAAAGGGAGTTTCCCTGAAGTATGGCTTGGCCCACCCTTAATCCTTTAAGCCTGCAAGAGATAAAAGGACAGAGAAGCAGGCACAGAATTGGGAACCTTGTACTGTCAAGAAAGCAGCACCGGGAGAAGAGCGTGTCCTTCAGATCTGAGGTTCCTGTGCTAAGATGCTCTCTGGACAAAGACTGATGCAATACCAGACTTTTCCTCCAGAGCTGACAAGGAGGAAAGCCTTCCCCTGGAGCGGACACCCTCAATATGGACTTGTAGCCTACTGGACTGTGTAAGAATAAACTTTACTTTATTAAAGCCATCCCCTCTGTGGTATTTCTGTTAGAGCAGCACTAGCTGACTTAAAACAGAATTTGGTACCAGGACTGGGGTGCGGCTCTACCAAATTCCTAAAATTTGGGAGCCATTTTGAAACTGTGAGTGGCTAGAAGATTCAGAAGGAACTAAGAAGGCACAGACTGTGAGAAACAACAGCGGACTGGTGGCAGCAGCAGCAGCAACAACAGAGCCAGAGGCAACACTGGAGCTGACCCATGGAGAGCTAAGTGCCTATGTACAGAGTTTTCCTCGTGGAGCGGGGTGCCTCTGGGTACTTAAGTCTGCTGACCCACAGAGTGAGAGATGAGTGCCTTTGTGCAGGACACTTTCCAGCAAGAGTCGGGTGCCTCTGTGTACTTCAGTCAGTGGAGCTACAGAGCTCTGGAACACTTGCCCCAGCAGGACAGATGTGGGCCTGAGGCCCGAGCCAGGAGGTCATAGGAAGCAGAAGCTGAAGACACAAACAGTGTGAGAAGCTGAGCTGCCTCGGTCAAAAGCCTTAAAAGGTATGGCCATGACCTCAAGGGTTTGAAATGGTGGAACCATGGTGCCCTGTGTTTGTAAGGGTGGATCTGTCACTCAGTTGGGCTTAGGGTGCACCTAAAGCCAATGGGGCAGAGTTTCTGTCCAGGTGGGTCTTGAAGGCAGAGTTGGAGCGCAGGGCTGGAGATCTCTACTCAAAATCCAGAGAGTGTGGCCAATACCTAGAGTCTAGAGGGCGGAGCCATTGTGTGGAATGTCTCAGAAAATGTAAGAGTATTTCCAAAGCTTTGAGGGCTAATGTAATGTGTTCTGCTGACTTGCCTGTTGCCTGTTATTGTCTTAATTTCCCTGCAATTTCTCTCATTTGTGATGGAATGTCTAACTTGTGCCTGTTCTGCCATTGTACATTTAGAAGCAGATTGCTTACATTCTAGGTTTCACAGATGCAGAAGAATTTTTGATTTGTGGACTTGGAACTGACTGAAGACTTCTATCATATGGGATAGACATGATTTTGTTATGATGAGACAAATGTGTTACATTTTTCAGTGATGTGATTTTGGAGGTGCTAAAGGGTGGGATGTCATGGATTCAATGTGTCCCCCCCAAAATATGTGTAGCCGTGTGGCTGGGCTATGATTCCCAGTATCTTATGATTGTCCCCCATTTTGTGATTTTCCTATGCTGCATGCTAAAGCATTAGAGTGGAAATATAAGGACAGATGTCCTTATAGTCCTTTTTCAGATCACCTCCCTGCTCCACTGTAAAGGGGGTTTCCCTGGAGTATGGCTTGTCCCACCCTTAATCCTTTCATCCTAGAAGAGATAAAAGGAAAGAAAAGCAAGCAGGAAATTGGGAACCTCACACCATCAGGAAAGCAACACCAGGAGAAGAGCACATCCTTCAGACCTGTGGTTCCTGCACCAAGATGCTCCCTGGACAAAGATTGATGCAATACTGGACTTTTTTCCAGAGCTGACGAGGGGGAAAACCTTCCCCTGAAGTGGAGATCTTAAATATGGACTTGTAGCCCACTGGACTGTGTAAGAATAAACTTTCTTTTTTAAAAGCCATCCACTCTGTGGTATTTGTTAGAGCAGCACTAGCTGACTAAAACACCAAGCATGATGTCATTTTCCAGAGACTGATCCCTCCGGAAACATGTCCAAAGTACATGAGATGTAGTCTTGCCACCCTTGCTTCTAAAGAGCATTGTGGTCGTACTTCTTCCAAGCAGGCTTGTTTGTTCTTTTGGCGGTTCATGATATATTCAATATTCTTTTTCAAAACCACATTGGTCTTGCTTATTCATTGTCCAGGTTTCACATGCACAGAAGGTGACTGAAAACACCATGGGTTGGTTAAGCCTCATCTTAGTCTTCAAGGTGACGTGTTTTCTTTTCAACGCTTTAAAGAGCTCTTTTGCAGATTTCCCAGTGCAATGCATCATTTGATTTCTTGACTTCTGCTTCCATGGGTGTTATTGTGGATCCAAGTAAAATGAAGTTCTCCCTTTATTATGATGTTGCTTATTGGTCCAGTTGTGAAGGATTTTGTTTCCATTGTATTGACACATTATCTATATTGAAGGCTGCGTGGTCTTTCATCTTCATCAGTAAGTACTTCAGTCCACTTTCAGCAAGCAAGGTTGTATCATCTGCATAATGCAGATTGTTAATGAGCCTTCCTCCAGTCCAGATGCCACATTCTTCATACTGTCCAGTTTCTCAGAATATGTGCTCAGCACACAGACTGAAGAGGTGTGGTTAAAAGATACAAACCTGGAACACGCCTTTTCTGACTTTAAACCACGCAGTATCCTCTTGCTCTGTTCTAACAACTGCCTCTCGGTCTGTGTACAGGTTCCTTGTGAGCATAATTAAGTGTTCCAAAATTCCAGCTCTTCACAGAGTTATACATAGTTTGTTATGATCCGCATAGTAAAATGCCTCTTCATATCCAGTAAAGCACAAGTAAACATCTTTCTGGTTTTCTCTGCTTTTAGCCAGGATCCATCTGACATCAGCAATGATAGTCCTTGTTCCACATTCTCTTCTGAATCCAGCTTGAATTTCTGGCGGTTCCCTGTCAATATATAGCTACAACCACTTTTGAATGATCTTGAGCAAAATTTTACTTGCATGTAATGTTAATTATGTTGTTGGGTAATTTCCATATTTGGTTTGATCACCTTTATAACAGGCATGAATATGGATCTCTTTCTGTTGGTTGGCCAGGGAGCTATCTTCCACATTTCTTGGCATAAGTGAGTGAGCACTTCCAGCACTGTATGCATTTATTGAAACATCTCAGTTGGCATTTTATCAAATCCCGAAGACTTATTTTTGCCAGTGCCTTCAGTGCAGCTTAGACTTCATCCTTCAGAATGTTTGGTTCTGGATCGTATGCTACCTCCTGAAATTGATGAATGTTAACCAGTTCTTTTTGATACAGTGACTGTATACTTCTTCCATCTTCTTTTAATGTTTCCTTCATCATTTAGTATTTTCCCCATGGAATCCTTCGATGTTGCAACTCAAGGCTTGAATTTTTAGTCCAGTTCTTTCAGCTTGAGAAATGTTGAGCATGTTCTTCCCTTTTGGTTTTCTGTCTACAGATCTTTGAATATATCATTAAGATATTTTACTTTGTTTTCTCAAGCTGTCCTTTGAAATCTTCTGCTCAGCTCTTTTACTTCATCATTTCTTCCTTTCACTTTAGCTGCTCTATGTTCAAGGGAAAGCTTCAGATCCTCTTCAGACATCCAGTTTGGTCTTTTCTTTCTTGTCTTTTTAATGATCTCATGCGTTCTTCACGTATGATGTTCGTGTCATTCCACAACTCATCTGGTCTTTGGTCATCAGTGTTCAACACATCAAATCTATTCCTGAGATGGTCTCTAAATTCAGGTAGGATATACTCTAGATCATATTGTTATGCACTGTTCTAATTTTCTTCAGTTTGAACTTGAACTTGCATGTCAGCAATTGATGGTCTGTTGTGCAATCATCATCTCTTTCCATAGATGTAATGGATTTGATTCCTGTGTTTTCCATCTGGCAAAGTCCACATGTATAGCCACCATTTATGTTGGCGAACAAAGATATTCTCAGTGAAAAAGTTGTTCGTCTTGCAGAATTCTGTCGTTGTCTTGTAAAATTCTATCATGCAAACTCTGACATTTTTCCTATGACCAAAGGCATATTTTCCACCTATGGATCCTTCATCTTTGTTTCTAGCTTTGCTTTTCAATCACAAGTAATTACCTACTCATCCTGATTATGCATTTCATCAATTTCAGATTGCAGAAGTTGGCAAAAATCTTTAATTTCTTTGTCTATGGTCTTAGTGGTTGGTATGTGTCATGGATTGAGTTATGTCCTCCCCAAAATATGTGTAGCCATGTCGTTGGGCCATGATTCCCTGTTTTCTGTGATTGTCCTGCATTTTGTGATTTTACTGTGCTGTATGGTAAAGGATTAGGGTGGGACTATAAATCCCTTTAGAAGATCATCTCCCTGCTTCACTGAAAAGGGAGTTTCCCTGAAACATTGCTTGTATCACTCTTAATCATTTCATTCTATGCTGGGAGCCAGCCCCGACAACTTTGGGGGGCCCCACGGAGGGAGGGAGAGGCATCGGCGCAGAAATGAATTGAGAGAGACAGGAAAGGGTTTTGGAGAATGGCGGCCTGAAAAGGACTGTCTTTCTTTATTTTTATAATCAAAGTGATGTGAGTTTCACCCTGCCCACTGACCACACAATCTATTGGCTAATTTGAAACCAAAACCTCGTGATTGGCTAATTTGAAACTGAAACCTCGTGATCTTGAAGTGACATGATTTTTACCCTGCCCCCTGACCACACAAGCTATTAGCTAACTTGAAACCAAAACCTCGTGATCTTTTTAATTGTCAAGGCTTTCTAGATAATGGCCCGAGGCAGGTGTGTTGTGGTGATAATTGACAGTGAAAACAAAGTTATGCCCCAAGCTCAACCAGCCCTACTTATACCTCAAGGTTAAAAGGTACAGGAGGAGGGTTCTAAAGGTTATAATCTCTATTTGTTCCTACTTTGCTCTTTGTTTTGTCTCTTCTTGTGGGGACAATAAACACCTACCATCCCCCACCCTATGCTTTTCTTAAACTGTTCTAAAAAGGATAATTCTTTTCACATGAGGGGGAAGTGCAGCTGGGGGAAGTCAGCGGGGCTGGGCAGGCCTCGGTGCTTTCAGGCATGCTGTATTGAAATCCATTCCTCCAAGCTCTTTTCCCTAGAAGTTTCTGGCCAGATTTTCCCAATATAATTACATAAGCCTAGGGGATTGTAAAGCCCCTCTTAGAAGGCATCTTCCTTGATCCTCATGTCGGGAGAAGAGGGGGTCTGCCCTCCACAATTCTTCAAGAGATAAGAGGAGAGAGAAGCAAGCAGAGAATTGGGAACCTCCTACCATCAAGCAAGCAGCACTGGGAGAAGAGCTCATCTTTCAGACCTGAGGTTCCTATGCCAAGATGCTCCCTGGACAAAGATTGATACAATATCAGATTTTCCTTGAGAGCTGACAAGAGGGGAAAGCCTTTCCCTGGAGCAGACATCCTGAATTTGAACTTGTAGCCTACCGGACTGTGGAAGGATAAATTTTCCTTTGTTAAAGCCCTACACTGTGACATTTCTGTTAGAGCAGCCCTAACTGACTAAAACAGTATGTAAATTTGAATAACGGTTGTATTAACTGACCTTTTTTTGTAGGCATATGACTATTATCCTATTACTGACAGTGTCATACTTTAGGATAGATCTTGAAAATTTTTTTTTAATAATGAATTCAATGCCATTCCTCTTCATGTTGTCATTCCTGCCATAGTAGACTGTATATGATTATCCTATTCAAAATGGCCAATAGGACTCCATTTCAGCTCACTTATGTCTAGGATGTGAAAGTTTATGCATTCATTTTAATTTTTTATGATTTCCAATTTTCCCAGGTTCATATTTTGTATATTCCACAGTCTGAGTATTAATGGATGTTTGCAGCTATCTCTTATTTTGAGTCATGCTGTATCAGCAAATGAAGGTTCTGAATGCTTAACTCCATTTATATCATTAAAGTAAACTTTGCATTGAGGAGGCAACTCTTCCCTGGTCATCTTTTGAATGCCTTCCAACCTGAGGGACTTCTCTTCCAACAGTGTATCAGACAGTGTTTTGCTCTCTTCATAAAGTTTTCACTGGATAATTCTTTTTGGAAGTAGACTGCAGAGTTCTTCCTCCAGGTCTCTCTTAGTCTGAAAACTCAGCTGAAACCTGTCCTCCATGGTGATTCTGCTGGTATCTGGATACCAGTGGCATAGCTTCCAGCATCGTAACATACACACCCCCAAAAGTGCAACAAACTGACAAGCACATGGGCATTGTTGACATAATCAAAGATGTGTATGCAAAACCCATTGCCAATATCGCTGTAAACAGAAAGACTGAAAACATTCCTCTTTAGAACAGGAACCTGAGAAGGTTACCCTTTATCAGCATTTGTCATGAGTTGAATTGTATCCTCCAGAAAATATGTGTGGCATTTTGGCTGGGCCATGATTCCTAGTATTGTGTGATTGCTTTCCATTTTATGATTTTCCTGTGTTGTAAAACCTAATCTCTGCCTGGATATGTTAAAGAGTATTAGGGTAGGGATGCATCCTCCCTGGTCTGCTGTAGGGGGAGTTTCAGTGGGGTCTGGCTCACACCACCTTTTATCCCACAAGAGATAAAAGGAAAAAGAAACAAGTGGAGAGTTGGGGACCTCATGCAATTGAGAAAACAGTTCTGGCAGCAGAGCATGTCTGTCCTCAGACCTGAGGTTCCTGTGCTGAGATCCTCCCAGACCAAAGAAAGACAGAGGTAATTCGAGAACCTTCCTCTGGAGTTGACAGAGAGAGAATGCATTCGCCTGGAGCCAGCACCCTGAGTTTGGACTACTAGCCCACTGGGCTATGAGAGAATAAACTTTTCTTCATTAAAGGCATCCACTTGTGGTATTTCTGTTATAGCAGCACTAAATGACTGAGATATACTCTTATTCAGCATTGTGCTAGAAATCCTAGGTAGAGCAGTAAGGCAAGAAAAAAGAAATGAATAGCATCCAAATTTGTAAGGAAGAGATAAAATTATCTCTATTCACAGATGATATAGTTTTATACAGAAAACTCCAAAGAATCCACTAGAATGCTATTGGAACTAACAGAAGATTTCAGCAAAGTAGCAATAACCAAGACTAAAATACAAAAGTCAGTTGGATTTCTGTATGCCAACAAACAGAATGTTAAAAAGGAAATCACCGAATCAATACCATTAGCAATAGCCCCCAAACATACAGTACTTAGGAATAAATCTGACCAGGGATATAAAATATATATACAAAGAAAACTTGGAAGGATTATTGCAAGAAATTGAAAGAGACCTAAATAAGTGGAAAAACATACCATGCTCATGGCTAGAAAGACTAAATATTGTAAAAATGTCAAATCTATCCTAAGCAATCTACAGATGCAGTGCAATCCCCATCCGAATTCCAAGAGCATGCTTTAACGAGAAGGAAAAGCAGATCTCCAGCTTTATGTGGAAAGTCAAGTGGCTCTGGATAAGTAAAACATTACTTACTGAAGAAGAACAAAGGAGGGGGACTCACACTAGGTTTCAGCCACAGTCAACAAAATAGCCTGGTACAGGTACAACAGTGAAACAGAATCAAGAGCCCACCCATAAATCCATGCATCTGTGTGCTCATGTAGTGACAAAGAGCCGAAGCCCATTAAATGAGGGGAAATACATTTTCCGTAACAAATAGTACTGATATAAGTGGATATCCAAAAAGACAATCCAGTTTAAAAGTGGGCAAAGGATATGAGCAGACTTTGCACCAAAGATGACATTCAAGTGGCTGACAGACACATGAGAAAATGCTTAAGATCATTAACCGTTAGAAAAATACAAAACAAAACTACAATGAGGTACCATTTCCCCCTGACAGTACTGGTACTAATAAAAAAAATACAAAATAAATGATGGAGGGAATAGAAGTCTTAAGCACTGAATGTAAAATGATGCAGTTACTTTAGGAACTGATAAGGAACTTCCTTTAAAAACTAGAAATAGAAATATTATATGATGCAGCAGTCCCACTCCTAGGAATATATCCTAGAGAAATGAGAGCACTCACATGAATAGATATGTACAACCTATGTTCACTGCAACATTGTTCACAACAGCAAAAAGATAGAAACAACGTCATTACCCATCAACAAATGAATAGATAAACAAATTATGGAATGTATACACAGGAGAATATTGCTCAATAATAAAAAACAATTATGAATCTGGGAAACATCTTACAACACAAATGAATCTGGAGGCATTTTGTTAAGTGAAATAAGTCAGCCACAAAAGATTATTCTGTAGATGTCTTGGAGAACATCTAAATCAACTGGCATAACATAGCTCATAAAGAAGATGTTTACCATCCTATTTTGGTGAATAGTGTCTGGCATCTTAGAAACCTGTGAGTGGTCATCTGAGGTCTTAAAAGCTAGCAAGCTGCCATCTGAGGTATACTAAGTGGTCCCAAATCTTCTGGAACAGATGATCACTGAGAATACCAAAGACAGGAAAAAAGAGCCCAGGAGACAGAAGGACCCATGTGACCAGAAGAACCATATGGTCCCCACTACCACCAAAGACAGCCATGATGGGTCACACAATGTAGATTCCCTGTGGCAACATGAGAAAAAGAGGGAATAGCTCAAGAACTCTACTAAAAGACCTCAATTGTTCTGATGGCCCTGGGGATTCCCTGGGAGCATGACCCCTAGACCTGCTGCTGCCCCTGTCTAGAAAACACTACTGAGGTCAACTCTTCAGACAAAAATGGACTAGACTCAGGGGCACAGTGTGACCATATGGTGCGTATACTTATGGTTCTATGTATTTATAGGAGGCCTTCCTACTGGTCTCTTTCTAGATAAGAAGTGGAGAGGAGGAGGCAGGAGCTTGTTAACAGGATACTGCAAGTATAAATAGAAAAGGAGTGTGCTGTCATGGTGCAAGGAGAACAGAAGGAGCTATAGATAGGTGGGCATGCAAAATTAATTTGAATTTATGCTTTCACTTAATCACAATTAAGAAAAAAGACTTGTGAGTGGCCATCTAAGATACATCTGCCAGAAACTTAGATGGCTGCTCTGGAGCAAAGGAAAATTAAGAAAACCAAAGATGCAAGGAAAATATTAGCTCAAAGGACTAAAAGGCCACACGAACTGGAGAATCAACCAGCCTGACCCTAGAGGAACTAGATGGTATCAGGTTACCACCACTGACCACTCTGGCGGGGCTTACAACAGAGTCCCATGTGAAAGAGGTGAGAAAGGTAGAACAGAGTCCTTATTGGGTAACAAAGACCAGACTTACTTGTCTGACACAGCCTAGACGAACCCTGAAACTTCAGTTCCTAGTCACACTAAGTCAGAGCTGAAACCACTCATGAAGCCCGCTTTCCACAGAAAGATTAGTAGACAAAACTATACAACAAAAATAATACAACGTGAGGAACATGCTTCTTAGTTCAGATATGTGAGACATAATGTGCAGCTACTGTCCAAAAGCAAGGTGAGAAGGTAAGAAAGGACAGGAACTGGAGGAATGGACACATGGGGAATGTGATGGCACATCAAGAGGATTGCAACCAGTGTCACAAAATATGTATAAAGTTTTGAATGAGAAATTAACTTGAACTGTGTACTTGCTTGTAAAGCACAATAAAAGGGAAAAACCAGATTATAGTTCTGCCACTGACGTACATGTACTTCCCATGAGTTGTAGCCTACTTGATGGTAGCTGTTACTGGTATATCTTCATTATTATCTACTATTTTATGGCAGACTTTGTAAATATGTTCTTGCAGCTCCCTAAGAAGCTTTTTATCCTATATCCAAATTACTATTTATCCTATAGGTTGATTCTTTACTTCAATAACTATAAGTTTATACCTAATATATACTTTTTTAAAAGGATTTTTAATTCACATACCCTTTACCAGCATCCTCTCTTTTATCCTTAAATGTATCTCTCATGCTTATTTTAAAATATTGTTCAGCCTCTTCTAGTACTTCTGCTTGAGAAGGTATAAGTTGTTCAGTTTGCTGTGTTTCTTTTTCAATAGTTGTACTCCTCCACTGCATCTAATCATTTTGGTTTTCTACTTACATTCTCTGTGGTTGTTGACACTAAGTTTGGTAACTTATACTGAGGAAAGGCTGAAGATTTATATTGGACAATCTCGGAGTGTGACTGTTGTCTCAACATAATTATTAATTGTGCCGCCTTTTTGTTTTCATAAGCATGCTGGTTTGAATGATGAAATAGTACTCATCCTCACTGAAGGTTAGGGCCTAAACTCTTTGCTCAGTAAATTAAAGATGAGTCCTAGAACAGAGAGTCTCAGGAACCACAAGCACTGTGACCAGGCAACCCCTCTGGTCAATGTGTCACCCTTAAACTCTTGGAGAAGCAGCACTGGAAGAGGCTGTCTCCCTAAGTTGAAACCTGGTGCTCTGGGGCTGAAGGAGGTAGAGCAGTATAGGCCCACAGATTGCTCTTCAGCTCTCTCTGCTTGCGTCAGGTGGTCTACTGCTACCCTAATTTTATGCCAGCATTACGCGGGTGATAGCTACCAATTGCCACTGAGAAAGCCAATGGTTGTCCCTAGAAACTCAGGAGAAAGCATCCCTCCTTCTGAGCCTGTCAAGGCCCTCTGGCCACGCTTCTTTTCCAGACTGTTTACTAGTCAAGTGAAAACTTTCAGTCCTTACATATCCCCAGGGGTTTGTTGATGGTATTATTTTTGGAATCCACACTGCTGTTCGATTCTATATTTTATGGTGGAAGATGATTTTGTAGGAACCCAAGATTTCTCAGGCAATCATGAGAGTGTGTTACACCTAACTCCTCAGTCATCCATTAGTTAGTCACCTGACGTTTCACACTTAAGACAACAGTAGGAAGTCAACTATCTATTTTGCTCATTAACAAGACAGTAGGCATGGCAACAAAGGCTATGGAGTGTCCCCTCCCTTGAGGAGAGTCTCTGAGCAGCCCCAAGAAAGCTGGGCCCCACTGTCTCACAACCTGGTCTCTCTTGCCTCCCTGTCCAGCTGCTGAGGAGGCAAGCCGCCTCTGTGGCCGGGTTCCTAGCTCCTAGGTAGCCTGCAGGCCTGCAACTCAAAATTGCTGCAGGTAGAAAGGGAGTACAGAAAGAGACACTGGAGGGGGTGTTTGGAGAAAACCCCTGTGAATTTAATGAGTTTCCAAAGTGAGTCAAACTGAGCACAGAGCTGGACTCCCAGTGCACTCACAGGAAACTCTGAGTCGGGTGGAGCTGGAGCCCTGGAGGCTGTTCCCCTAAGGACCTAAGGATGCTCTGACACAACCAAGCAGCCGGATAAAACGGTGAAGCCTTGGGCCCTCCAGCTACATAGCCTAGCTTTATCCAGCTTTGTCCCTCTAAGCCTCCGTCTCTGCAGTGGAATAAGCCATAGCTGGACTCATCACAGTGATGAGCACATCAGTAAACCTTAGCTGTTATTAATTCTGTGGTTATATTTTCTAAATAAAAAAAAGGTCTGACAGATGGTCTGAAAACAGGGGGGAAAAAATCCTTCAGTTTTACGTATTGCCGGTTTTCACGTTAAGGCCCTGGTCTTTGGAACATAACCGTGGCAATAGGTGAGGAGTGGGTGTACTTCCGTGAGTTACTTAAATATATTTTAATAAAATGTATATGTTTGTGTATGTGTGTACATACAGATTTCTAAATATGTCAGTTTAAGTTGCCTCATACTGACTTTTCTGTCAAAATGGTTACGTAACATTGGCAGCTGCAAAATGTTTTTGTCATGCATTTCATTTTAGAGATAAGGGTATTATTATTTAGAAAGGTAAATAATCCAGCTCAGTGGCGTGGGGAGAGGGGAGTCTTGATTTTCAATATTATGGTTAGATATTTTTAAAAAATGAATTCTGAGAGAAAAATAGTCTATCTGATCCTGTGTGCTATCTTCTCATAAGCCTCATTTTTGCCATCCTTGACCTCCCTGTGCTTGTTTTCCACCAGTGGCTACAAAGGATTCAGCCTTTCCCTTGGAACTCTCATTTTTCCTTTGTTTCCCTTCTTTTCTCTGTGTTTGTATACCAACCAACACAGGACCTGCCTCCGCATTCCTACATTCTCGTGTCTCTCTCAGCTCCCACGTTTATTCCAGAGTGGACAGAATGATGTAGGATGTAAAACTGGAAGGCTCAAAAAGCAAGAAACTAGAAAGGGAGGAAGGATCGAGTAACCCCACACGCTGAAGTTGAATTTTAAATGTTTTAAACTGCTGTTAGAATGAGAATTAGATTCGATTATAAAGAACCATATTTGAATCTTTAATTAAAATTTTGAATAGGCCTGAGATCATCATGTAAACATGTCTTATTTCTAGGAAAAAACAAAATATCAGATACAAAATTACTGATTTATGAATGAATTTTTTTACAGTTTGCATTTTATAAGCTATAGAACAGTAGTTCCTAATTTGTACTAAACCAGTAAGTTTATGGAAACCTAGGTATCTGACTGTACGTTTTTAATCCCTTAGCAATGACCCAAATGAGTCAACATCAGCAGTGATCGGTGATGACACCATGTGTGAAAGGTGAGATCTGTATATGTGTACATATGTATAGTTAAATCAAGAAGAAGATGAATGTATACATGTATACACTGACACACAGCCAAACACCAAAATAGAAAGAGGGAAAAAGAGATGACTCAGATTGGTGAAATCCTCTCTCTGGAACATCCATGAAGTGTAGAATTTCTCTGACACTCTCTTTAAAGCTCCCTTGTTGTCTGTATGTAATTTTATCATCTGGCTCTTGTTGGAACAGGAAAAATAAATCATACAAAGGAGACGTATTACTTCTAGACCATTTATGATTATTAGTTACTGTTAGCCTAAGTCATTAGAAAACTATCAGAATGTTTTTGTGTAAGAGTATATTAGAATAGACCAAAGAAGTAAAAAAAAAAAAAAAATCACATTTGGAAACCAAAAACCCACTGCCATCAAGTCAATTCTACCTCATAGTGACTCTACAGGACAGAGCAGAACTGCTGCATAGAGTTTCCAAGGAGCACCTGAAGATTTGAACTGCTGACCTTTTGGTTAGCAGATACAGTACTTAACTACTACACCGCTAGGAAACCAAGAGTTTGGTAATAATGGACAGGAAAGAAGGAGATCTCAGCCGAAAAGATACTAAGAGACCCTAGATGTGTCTGTGACCATCCAGAGCTCTGCCACCTTGTAAGGATAGGGTCCCAATACCTAGACCTACCCTCAATTGAATGAAGTCACCGCATCAGGCACCTAGTTATTTGAACCTTGTCTGCAGGGCAGGACAGAATCCATGTTAGTTACAAGGAAGCAGATGTTGGAGTAACTTTAAAAAGCAGGCGATTAGAAGAGAAGAGAAAGTTGGGTATCTACAAATTAAAATTGAATCTAAAGTAAATTTATCCTCAATGCTGTTATACATGAGAATTATATTAAAAAGTAAAGAACTGTACTTAAGCCTTTTGGACATGTCTAAGATCATCATCAGAGCCGTGGTTGCCTAGTAGTTAGTTACTCATCAAAACACTGGCAGTTTGAATCCATTCCTTGGAAACTGAATGAGGCACTTCTACTCCATCCTTTGCAGTCACTATGAGTCAGAATTGACTCATTGGCAATGGGTAAGATCACCATTGCAAACACATAAAGCCTTCTCTGTTTAGAGAAAAATAAAACACCAGGGTCCAAATAACTGAATTTACCAGGTTTCAGTAACATGTGAATTTTTCAGGGATTATCACTTTGTAAACTAGAATTATCACTTTATAAACTATACTCCAGGCTGTCACTGGTGGTGGCCAGGCACCATCTAGTTCTTCTGGCCCTATGCTTAAGCAGGCTATGGCTCATAGGGCCACTTCCATCTTGTGGGCTCGTGTTTTTCTCCTGTCCTCGATAATCTCCAGCTGACTCAGGTCCAGGTGGATTGGGACCACTCGGTGCTATATAGATGGCAGTTGGCCAGCTTTTAGCCCCAGTCACCACTCACCCAGGACATATATGGAGTGATATCTTGAGAGAGGGAGAGAAAAATCCTACATATGGCAGTTAGTCTGGATGTCCACCAACAGTGTGGCCCCCAGATCCCAGATCTATGAAAGGATTCCTAGCAACACTATAGGGCATTTTGATTAGCAGCCAAGTTCTTAACCATCAGGGCTCTAATGTAATATATACATTTACACTTTTAAAAATAGATAAATTGGACTTTATTAAAATTGAGTACTTCGTGCTTCAAAGGACACCACTGAGAAAGTAAAAAGACAACTCAGAGAATGAAAAAAAGGGCAAATAATGTATTTGATAAGATGACTTATCATATCTGAAGAACTTCTACAAATCAAAAAAACTCCAAAACTCATTGTTGTCAAGTCAGTTTGGTTCATTCATAGGGATACTGTGAGTGAACTCAATAATAAAAAGACAAACAATACAGTTAAAAGTACCCAAATCATTTGAATCGATGTTTCTTCAGGAAAGATGCATAATGGCATGTGAGTATGCAAAAAGATGTCCAACACTATAAACCATTAGGAAAATAAATCAAAACCACAATGAGACGACTAAACTAAAACTAACAGATGTGAAGTGCTGCCAAAAATGTGGAGAAATTGGAACTTTTATACATTTCTGGTGGGATTGTAAAGTGGTATAGCCACATTAGAAAGCAGTTTGGCACTTACTCAAAATGTTAAACACAGTTAACTATAAAAGCCATACAAAACAGTTTCTGTTAAGTCAGTTTCAACTTCTAGTGAACCCATGCTTGTCAGAGTAGAATTGTGCTGCATAGAGTTTTCTTTTTTTCTGAATTTTATTTCTTTTGTTGTGCTTGTTGAGAATATACACAACAAAACATCAACCAGTTCAGCAGTTCCTACATACACACCATTTATTTATTTATGACTTTTTTTATTGTGAATTAATAAGAATTTTACAGTCTGTCATGTTACCATGTAACACCCAGAACTTTTACCTCTCTTCTTGCTAGCTGCCCTGCCCCTCCCCCTCCCATGTGACCTTTTGACCAGGTCTGTTCCCCTCATCACCCAATCACCTCGTCTCCAGTAAAGTGTCCCTCAAACAACCCTGTGTATATTTTTCGAGGTTTGTTCACTGTCAGTGTCACTCTGTTTTGTATGGTCCAGGTCAGTCTTTGTCTGTGGAGCTGGCCCCGGTGCTGGGTGCACTTTGGAGGTAGAGGTTCTGGGGGCCATGCTCCAGGGGGTCCTCTGTTCAGAAAGACCATCAGTTGTGGTCTTCTGGTAGAGTTCCAGCTCTGCCCTCCATCACCCATTGTGCCCAGTGCTCCATCCCACACACCACATCCAGGTTGTCAATGGTAGTGGCCGAGCGCTATCTAGTTCTTCTGGTCCCATGCTGACACAGGCTATGGCTCATATGGCCATCTGGTGGCCTCTTCTGGTGGGCTTATATTTTTCTCCTGACCTTGATGTTCTCCATTTGCCTCAGGTCCAGGTAGACTGGGACCATTTAGTGCTGTATAGATGGCAGCTCGCTAGCTTTTGAGACTCCAGTTACCACTCACCCAGGTGGTATATGGAGCGATATCTTGAGAGAGAGGGAGAGAAAAACCTTACATATGCCGCTGAGTCTGGATGTCCCTTGAGAGTGTGGTCCGCAAATCCCAGGCCCTGTTTCCCTGTTCTTTCAAAGAGATGGTACACATTAAGGGGACAATTCAGTTTTGAAGTTGAGTAGTTGTGGGTACCCCACTTCCAATGCATACCGACACATCCCATACCCATCCCTAATCCTAACCACTATCTAATTTGTAAAACAAAAAAAAAACAAACAACAAACCTCTCCCTCCCTGCCCTCCACCCTTGTAACTGTCAAATATTCATTTCCTCTGTGTTTAAATGATTAGTTGCATCCTTACAGTAGTAGTCTCATACAAAATTTGTCCTTTTGATTCTGGCTAATTTCACTCACCATAATTTCCTTCAGATGGTCCGTGTTGACAGGTATTTCTTGAAGCCACCATTGTTTCTTGTCATTGTGTAGTATTCAATTGTATGAATATAGTACAATTTGTTTAACCATTTGTCTGTAGATGGGCATCTAGGTTGTTTCCAACTTACTGCTATTGTGGAAAGAGCTGCACTGAACATTGGTGTGCAAGTATCTCTTTGAGTGGTGTTCATTATTTCTTTGGGATATATTTCAAGGAATGGGATTGCTGGATCATATGGTATTTCTACCACTAGTTTTTTAAGATAGCATCAAATCGACTTCCATAATGGTTGAACCATTTTACGGTCCCACCAGCAGTATAGAAGAGTTCCAATCCCTCCACATCCTCTCCAGCATTTATTCTGTGTTTTTTGGATTATTGCCAGCTCTGTTGGGGTGAGATGGTATCTCATTGTAGTTTTGATTTGGATCTCTCTGATGGTGAGTGATCATAAACATTCCCTCATGTACCTGTTGGCAACCTGTATGTCTTCTTTGGTGAAGTGCCAGTTCATGTCATTTGCCCATTTTTTAATTGTGTTATTTGTCTTTTTCTTGTTGAGGTTTTGCACTATCTTGTAGATCAGAGAGATGAGGTGGCAGTCTGAAGCATGGTGGGCAAATATTGGTTCCCACTCTGTAGGTAGTCTTTTTACTATTTTGATGAAGGCTTTATGTTTAATTTTTAAGAGTTCCCAATTACTTATTTTTGTTTCTGATGATTGAAGGTTGTTGGTGGTTTGAAGTAGACTGTTGATACCATGGGTTAGCACTTTCAGTATCTTCCCAATTTTTTCTTCTGTTGTGTCCACAAGTTTGCCTTGCCCACGGGTGATGGGTGCTGATGAAGAATGCCACACAGAAACACAGGTGGTGAGGAGGAGAGCAGTAACTCTGATGCCCAGCTCTGTCTTGGTATCATGCAGCTCATTTTTATTTAGAGAGCAGAACATGTGTAGGTGTAGCAAACAAGCTTTGATTTGAATACGGTTTGGGAAGTCTATCACAAAGCAAACATGTGCCTTCTTATCTGAACAGCATAACAAAGGCCACTTTCTCAGGTGAGCTTACCACTCAAAGAGGAAAGCATGTAGGCCTGGGTGGGGGTACAAGGGTCAGATTCAGAGAGCCAGACCCATTGTTTTTGAGGATCTGATGTCATTCATTCCAGCCATTTTTGGCTATTTACTTTCACTCTTTTACAGGCTTACAAGCCCCTCACTCAGGCCATAATGTTGATCCTAACCATGGCCATGTTGCCCACATCTCCCCCTTCTTTATTAAATACTGTTGGCGCTAATAGGATCCTGTATGCTTCAAGTGTTCATTGCTGCGCTTCCACTTTTTGGTTAGTCAGCTGCAATCGCCTGCAAAGATATAATAAAACAAAACAGAGGAGTATAGCAACAAAATCATTGTCATGGATTGAATTGTGTCCCCCTAAAATGTATGTGTTGATTGGAGTTGGTTATGAGTCCCAATATGGTGCCATTCCTCCCATGTGTTGTGAATCCTGCCTCTGTGATATTGATGATGGAGAATGGGTTGCACTTGTGTTAGTGAGGCAGGACTGAAGTTACAAGCTTGTGGAATATAAGAGAGAGAAGTGAGCCAAGGAAGTTGGGAACCTCATACCACCAAGAGAGAAGCACCGAGAGCAGAGCACGTCCTTTGGACCCAAGATTCCTGTGCTGAGATGCTCTCACTGGATTTGGACTTATCCTCCAGGAGTGTGATAACTTCTTTTATTGAATGGACTTACAATTTGTAAACAGATTTGCAGCTTACCTGACTGTTTCAATAAAGCTTCTCTTCATGAAACCTTCCACTCATGGTATTTTCTGTTAGAGCAGTACCAGGTGACTAAGACAAGCAGTAACCCATATCTAGAGGTTGAGGCCTGAGAACCAGTTACAAGGGTCCAAGCACACAAAACTGTTCTGAAATTGTTGATATGCCTGTAGGTTAAACTCTCATTAAAGGGATATAAGTTAGTCTTTGAAGTGTTGCTCAAGAGTAGATACCCTTTCTGTCATCGGGCTATTGAAAGCCCCTTGTAAATTCTTTTTTATTCTCTCATAGGAGATGGCAGATTCATTGTAATGTAAGAGTGTTGCACAGATAGATCCATTCTCCCAGTCACACTGGAGACCCTGTCTCGTGAAATCAGCCTGTTGTTGGTCTCCAAACCATTCTGCTGCTGCTTCCAGTGCTTATAAGTGAGAGATAATACCTTGATGAATTTCTATCTGTTCCTGCAATTCCTGAGTCACATTGGTCATTGCTTAGTGTACAATGACAGTGGTGTGAATAGAATGGATTAATACCACTGCCACTATTGAGGCTGTGGCTATGATAGTCACAGATGAAATCAAGAAAGTAAATAGGGTAACTGGAAATCTCTTCATCCTAAAATGTGATAGGGCTGATTGAACAATCTGTATACAATGCTCCCCTTGCCAGGGGTGGGTGAGATTCACTGGTATCCAGTCCACCGCCTGATGGTGGAGGATCATCACCAAGGAAAGACCGAATTGAATAACATTAGCATATATAAGGATGTACTAAACCAAGCGGGTGAAGTGGTAGTGGTATTATATTGCTCCCTCCATAAACATTGACATCCTGGGCATTAGCGAGCTGAAATGGCCAAGTTGTGGCCATTTTGAATCCAACAATCATATGGTCTACTATGCTGGGAATGAAAACTTGAAGAGGAACGGTGTTGCATTCATCATCAAAGAGAACATTTCAAGATCTGTCCTGAAGTACAATGCTGTCAGTGATAAGACAATATCCATATACCTACAAGGACTGGCAGTTAATACAATTATTATTCAAATTACTGCACCAACCACTAAGGCCAAAGGTGAAGAGACTGAAGATTTTTATGAGCTTCAGCAGTCTGAAATTGATCGAACATACAATCAGGATGCATTGGTAATTACTGGTGACTGGAATGCAGACAAAGAAGAAGGATTGGTAGTTGGAAAATATGGCCTTAGTGATAGAAATAGTGCTGGAGATTGCATGATAGAATTTTGCCAAGACTAATGACTTTTTCATTGCAAATATCTTTTTTAACCAACTCAAATGGCGACTGTATACATGAACCTAACCAGATGGCATACAAAGGAATCAAATTGACTACATCTGTGGAAAAAGATGATGGAAAAGCTCCATATTGGCAGTCCGCACAAGATCGGATGCTGACAGTGGCACAGAACATCACTTTGCTCATATGCAAATTCAAATTGAAACTGAAGAAAATTAGAACAAGTCCATGAGAGCCAAAGAATGACCTTGAGTATATCCCTCCTGAGTTTAAAGGACATCTCAATAACAGGCTTGGTGTATTGATCACTAATGATGAAAGACCAGATGAACAGTTGAATGACATAAAAGATATCATCCATAAAGAGAGCAAGAAGTCATTAAAAAGACAGGAAACAAAGAAAAGACCAAATTGGATGTCAGAGGAGACTCTGAAACTTGCTTCCCAATGTCAAGCAGCTAAATCAAAAGGAAGGAATGGTGAAGTAAAAGACCTAAACAGAAGATTTCAGAGACCAGCTTGAGAAGAAAAAATAAAATATTATAATGACATGTGCAAAGAGCTGGAAATGGAAAACCAGAAGGGAAGAATATGTTCTGCATTTCTCCAGCTGAAAGAACTGAAGAAAAATTCAAGCCTTGAGTTGCAATAGTGAAGGATTCTACAGGGAAACTGTTAAACAACTCAGACAGCATCAAAAGAAGAAGGAAGGAATACACAGTCATACCAGAAAGAACTAGTCAATGTTTAGCCATTTGAAGGGGTAGCATATAATCAGGTACTGAAGGAAGAAGTCGAAGCTGCATTGAAGGTATTGGTGAAAAACAAGACTCCTGGTATTCATGGGATGCCTATTGAGATATTTCAACAAACAGATGCAGTGCTGGAAGTACTCACTCGTCTATGCCAAGAAATTTGGAGGACAGCCACCTGGCCAACTGACTGGAAGAGGTCCATATTTGTCCCCAATCCAAAGAAAAGTGATCCAACTGAATGTGGAAATTACCAAAGAACATTGTTGATATCACACACAAGTAAAATTCTGCTCAAGATCATTCAAAAGCAACTACAACAATATATTGACAAGGAACTTCCAGAAATTCAAGCTGGGTTCAGAAGAGAGTGTGGAACCAGGGACATCGTCACTGATGTCAGATGGATCTTGGCTGAAAGCAAAGAATACCAGCAAGATATTTACTTGTTTTACATTGGCTACATAAAAGCATTCAACTGTATGGATCATACTAAACTACAGCTAACATTGTGGAGAATGGGAATTCCAGAACACCTAGATATGCTCTTAAGGAATCTGTATATGAATTAAGAGGCAGTCGTGCAGACAGAACAAGGGGACACTGTGTGGTTTAAAGTCAGGAAAGGTATGAGTCAGGGTTGTGTCCTTTCACCCTACCTTTTTAATCTGTCTGCCAAGCAAATAATCCGAGAAGCTGGGTTATATGAAGAACGAAGCATCAGGATTGGAGGACGACTTATTAACAACCTGCTTTATGCAGACGACACCACCTTACTTGCTGGAAATGAAGAAGATTTGAGGCATTTACTGATGGATTATGGATTGCACCTCAACATCAAGAAAACAGAAATCCTCACAACTGGACCAGTGAGCAACATTGTCATAAATGGAGAAAGAATTGAGGTTGTTAAAGATTTCATTTTACTTGGGTCCACAGTCAATGCCCCTGGGAGAAGCAGTCAAGAAATCGCAAGGTGCATTGCACTGGGAAAATCTGCTACAAAGGTCTTCTTCAAGTATTCAAAAGTAAGGATGTCACCTTGAAGACAAAAACACACCTGACCCAAGTCATGGTGTTTTCAGTTGCACTATATGCACGCAAAAGCTGGACTATCACCAAAGAAGACAGAAGAAGCATTGACACCTTTATATCGTGGTGTTGGAGAAGAATGTTGAGTGTATGATGGATCACCAAAAGAACAAATGGATCTGTTTTGGAAGAAGTCCAACCAGAGTGCTCCATGGAAGCAAAGATGGCAAGACTGCATCCTACGTACTTTGGGCATGTTGTCAGGAAAGATCAGTCCCTGGAGAAGGACACCATGCTTGGTAGAATGGAAAAAAAGAGGAAGACCCTTGACGAGATGGATTGACACAGTGGCCACAACAATGTGCTTAAGCATAAAAACAATTGTGGATGTGGCACAAGACTGGCAGTGTTTCGTTCTGTTGTTCATAGGGTCGCTATGAGTCAGAATTGACTTGACGGCACCTGACAACAACAACTAATATTTTGGTGGATGGAGCCAAACTAGAGAACATAGAGATGGTTGGTACAGACCATAACTGAGTAAGAGACATTATTAACAAGGGAGAGTGAGTAATTTGTAGTACTATTAGAATAATTCCCATGTCATATGATGCGGGGGGAAATGGAAGGGCCACCCTCCACAAAGAGGAGTGTAGAGAACTAAGATACACTCCATCAGTAAGTTGAAGGACCAGGCCCAAGAGCCCATACACACTCCTGATGATAGAGGCAGTAGAGGCACCCTCCACAGAGTGGAATGTGGAGAACTAAGGCAGCAAGCAAAACACACCAAGCCTGAGCCAATGCATTGCCCACCAAGGATAAACAGGCCAGGAATCTGTTTTGGGGGGCTGGAGGAAACCCCATCCTGGTCAGAAGAGATACCGCTTTCCGGTGCAGGAGTTTTAGCTGTCCCCAAGTTGGGATTTCCACCTGTCGAGTACGCCAGGTCAGTTCCTGTTGGCTCTGGAGGGTCAGCTGGCTCATCCTGGGAATAGGATTCATTGGGAGGGTCCAAGCATGAAGTTCCTTCAGGCATTTGTTCGGGACCCACTCAGTGTGGCCTTGCCATCAGATGCAAGCTGAGCCATAAAACAGGGAAAGGGCCTTCCCACGCTTCTGTTCCGGGAGGTTTATATCAACAAAACTGAAAAGGCTGGGCAGTGCCTACTTCCTTAATCACATTGAGAAAATTTAGGCTGTAGAATGCTTTAGCTAGAAAGATTCTAGGGGTATCCTCTCCCCCTTCTTTATTAATTGAGAAATGGAAGAGGTCTATGAATATCCTGTTGTAGGATATTCAGGACACTCTGCCTTAAAGTGGCCTCATTTTTGACAGTACCCATAGTGACCAGGGTCCATATTTACTGGCCAGTGAGGTAGTTTAAGTTTCTAACACCAGCTGGGTTACCTGAGATGGCAGCCAATAAACAGTTTTTATTTTGTCACCAGATCTCTGATTAAACACCCTAAAGGTCTCCTCTACCAATGGGAGCGTGGGGTCTGAGGTTTTGTCTTAAGCTTTGTAATCTTTGCTTTATGTCTGATGTGGACCAGGAAAAAAACAAATGGCCATAATGGTCTCTTTTTACATTTAAAACTTGCACCAGCGTTCTTTTTAAAAAAAAAAAAAAAGGCTTGGTGAGCCCATCAGAGTAGAACTGCTGTCTCTTTTCTTTTAGGTCCCAGCCGATAACTAGACTTTTATCTTTTTACTTATCTTTCAGGCCTCTTCTTTGATGGGGTGGGAAAAGGCCACAAAGTGTTTAGAATTTTGGACACCATATAGTGGATTAGGAAGTAGAAAGAAATACTAACGATATCAGGCCAGTTACTTTAAATAACCAATGAAGCTAGATCCTAAGTTTTCTGAAGAAGGAAATAAATCTAAACACCTTATAAATAGCATCAATAACTGTTTTGTATGTGTTTCCACAGCAACGATATTCTGTAAAACCTCAGATTCAAACCCATTAGTTAAATGTTTTAGTAGAAAAAAATGTTTACTTATATCTAGAAAGTAGAGCCTTAAAACATCAGTATTTCCACATAAAGCCCATAGTGTATCTTTATATACTCAGCCAGTTGTAGTTATTTTTTGTTCCACCTGATTTGGAAACAGCTGTAGTCTGTGGAGCCATCAGTTTCTGTATAAGAGTTTTCGATATCTGATGTCGTAGTCATTTTCACAAATCTAATATCTTTGTTGAGATATGCTGGTCAGATGTTTTCAGAAAATCAGCAAAAAACTGTAGATGAGAAAAACTTAGTATGACATGATTAATAAAAATATAAGCAAAATGTAAAGGCCAAATGAAATCCAAACTGTTAGAAAACTTTAGACACTATTTCTAAATATAATTGTTATCTATATTTTTAAACAACTTCAGATACTGTATGTAATAATGGTTAAGGTATCTAGAAGTCAAGTGAGTGTAAGTCAGCTGGGTGGAGGCCGACTGGGCAGAAATGAACCGGGTGGAGGTCACCGGAGTGGAAGACTGCTTCACAGTCTTGCAGGCCATCACCAGCCATCAGAGAAAACAAAGTGGTGTTAGACTCCTTTTGCCAGTGACCTAGAAAAATATGCTCAAATAAGAGTTACTTCTCCATTCTCTGGGCCTCCTGTTTAATTATTTTATCATTGGTTTTATCAAGACAAAAGGAGTCATTTGTTGTGTGTAGTTCACTGAATCTGTAGTGGAGCCTACAGAGCGTCCCACCCTAGTGTCGCTGCCTGGAGTTTATTTAGTGTGGAGGCCATAACTTACCTCCTGTGTTAGATGTAATCTGAAACAGTGTCCCCATGTCACCTAAGTTTTGAGCACCCCTGGCATGGAGTGACTGACATTTGAGGTGGGGTGGCCTGCTGAAGGGAGCTTAGACGAAGCCACTGTAAAGAGGGTGTGGTCAGTTGTCACAGGCGAATCAGATCATGCAAATCAATTTCCTTATATAGATAGTTGGCATCAGCTAGTGATGCAACCACCCCCATGGATCAGAGGCCAAGTCTCCAGAGGGTTAGTGACTAGAAAAGGGAAGCGCTCTGCCCAGCCCGAGAAACCTCTGCTGCAGGCAGGCCCTGAAGTCCTTGTCTCTGAGCCAGATGAGCTCTAGTTTCCATCTTATGGCCTGTCAAGGGAACCAGCCAAGGCAGCACAACCCCATCACCGGATTCAACTACTCAGTGTGAGGCGGCCAACATAGCCCCCTCTACTCCACAAGAAGCTAGCTTGCCCTCTCGTCCACTCTCTGAAAGGTTTTACTTACAGGCACCTCAGGCATTTCAAATGCCACTGATGGAAGTGTGAGCCCCCGATGTAGTGAGTGCCGGGGGACAGATCACTGAACCCTGAGTTCTAATGTATCAGCTGTTCACCACCACAGATCTCCCTAACTGGAAACATCACACTCCCTCATATACAGAGAAGCCGCAAGCTCTCATTGATCGGATGCAGTCCATCTTTCAGACCCACAGTCCCATGTGGGCTGACTGTGGCCAGCTCCTCCTAACCCTGTTTAACACCGAGGAAAGGCACCAAGTGATTCAGGCCACCACCAGAGGATGCTCTAAATCCCAGGGCATTTGCGCAAGACTCCCTGCCCCAGGAGGACCCACAGTAGGATTCAAATAATGGAGATGAAATGAGAAAGCTGAGGGGGTACAGGGAAGCCCTCCTCCAGAGGTTACAAAAAGGAACCCAGAAGGCCATAAATATAAGCAGGGTAGCTGAGATTCTACAAAAACCAGACAAGAGCCTAGGGGTTTTCTATGAAAAGTTGTGTGAAGCATACTGCATTTATACACACTCTTTGACCCTGAGAGCCAAGCAAATCAGAGAATGGTGAACTTAGCCTTTGTGAGCCAAAGTTTGGGAGACATTAAGCGCAGGTTCCGGAAGCTGGAGGGATTTGCAGGCATGGATGCATCTCAGCTTTTAGAGGTGGCCAATAAGGTTTTTGTGAGCCGGCACATAGAAGAGAGGAGGGAGGTAGATCACAGAACGAAGAAGAAGGCCAATCTCATAGCTGCTGCCCTAACCCAGGCCCAGGAGCAGGCTCTCCCATCGTTCAGGAGAGGAAAGAAAAGGAGAGAGGGAGAGCAAAACAGCCCCAGATGGCCTCCCTTGTGGTGTGACCAATGCACCATCTGCCAGGAGACATGTCATTGGGAAAATGAGTGTCCCCAGAAGGGAAAGCATGTGGCAGCTCCACCAAAGCCAGCCTCCAAGGGAGAAGCTGCTGCATTGTTCAGTGTAGCTGACAGTTCCATCTTTGACTGAAACCACCTGGGTTCGGAAGCCTCCCCCCACTCCAAGCCCGTGGTCTGAATGAAGTTGCAGGGGAGGAACTGGACTTTCTAGATGACAGTGGAGCTGAACATTCTGTAGTCACCAACTCTGTAGCACCCTCTCTTCCCGCCAAACCAACACAGGCGGGGTAACTGGAAACCTGACCCAGCAGTTTTTCTGTCAACCATGGAAATGCTCCATGCCAAGCCAAGTGCCGTCAAGTCGGATATAGGGGGACATAAAGTAATACATCAGTTCCTGTATATGCCAGACTGCCCCACCCTCCCACTGGGATGAGACTTACTCGGAAAGTTACAGGCCACCATCTCTTTTTCTGATGAGGGCCAACTGGACTTGCTGTTGCCTGGGCCAGGATTAATCCTGACACTCACCATCCTGAGAGGAAGAGTGGAGACTCTTCATAACAGAGCCTGGAGGAACTTTCAATCCTAAGCTCGTTCACAGATGGCCAGGAGTTTGGGCTAAGCACAACCCACCTAGGCTGGCAGTCAATGAGGCACTGGTGTGAACTGAGCTAAATCCAGGAGCTCAGCCTACCAGTCAGAGACAGTACCCAATCCCACAAGAGGCCTTAGAGGGGATCAGGGTATACTTACAGAGACTCAAAGAGCATGGCATTGTTATCCCATGCCAGTCACCCTGGAACACCCACCTTCTCCCTGTGGGGAATACCGGAACAAAGAATTCCCAGCCAGTCCAGGACGTGAGGACAATAAATCAGACAGTTGTGTCTTTGCATCCAGCTGTTCCAAACCCATATACCTTGCTGAGCTTGCTTCCAGCACAAGCCTCCTGTTTTACTTGCCTGAACTTAAAAGATGCATTTTTCAGTATAAGGTTGGCACCTGAGAGTTATGAGTTGTTTGCATTCCAATGGGAAGACTGTCTCATGGGGATCAAAACACAGCACACTTGGACACGGCTCCCCCAGGGATTTAAAAATTCACCTACTATTTTTGGGGAGGCTCTAGATAGAGACCTGCATCAATTTCTAGCACAGGCTACTGGGTACATCCTCCTTCAATATGTTGATGATCTTCTACTGGGCCACGAAACACTTAAGAGGTGTGTTCAGGGCACAGACATGCTCTTACGGCACCTAGAGACTTGTGGATATAAGGTGAGCCAGAAAAAGGCCCAGATTTGTCAGAGACAAGTGAAGTACTTGGGGTTCATCCTCTGACAGGGAGAGAGGAGACTGGGAGTAGAAAGAAAGCAAGTTATTCAAAACATACCGGTCGCAAAGATATGGTGGCAGATTAGAGAATTTCTGGAAACAGTGGGATTCTGTTGCATATGGATACCTAATTTCACAGTGTTGGCTAAACCTTTGTATAAGGCCACAAAGGAGGGAGAAAAGGAGCCAAGAGAATGGAACACTGAGCAACAGAGGGCTTTTGAGAAACTAAAGAAAGAGTTACAGGCGGCCCCAGTTCTAGGCCTCCCTGACTTAGCCAAGCCCTTCCTGCTGTATGTATCAGAGAGAAATAAAGCAGCTGTGGAGGTACTTACCCAGAATATAGGATCGTGGGCAAGGCCAGTTACTTCTTTAAGCAGCTTGACAGAGTTGCCCAAGGATGGTCCCTGTGCCTAAGGGCACTCAACGTCTACTACTATGCTGGTGCAGGAAGCAGATAAATTAACTCTGGGACAACACTTAAAAGTCTGAGTACCCCATGCTGTGGTCACTCTCATGAACACTTGAGGGTACCGTTGGCTGACAAATTCACACGTGACTAGATATCAAAGCTTGCTATGTGAAAACCCGAGAGGGGTCACAGAGGTTGTGTCCGTTTTAAATCCAGCCACCCTGCTCCCAGTCGGGGAAGGGGGACCAGAGCATGACTGTGTAGAAGTCATCGAAGCAGTGTCCTCGAGCAGACCAGACTTGCTTGATCAGCCTCTGAAAGGTCCAGACCTTGAGCTCTTTGTAAATGGAAGCAGCTTCATTGACTCTGGGGGAGAGAGACGAGCTGGCTATGCAGTAGTCACTCTGACTGAGGTAACTGAAGCAAAGACTTCGCCCCATGGGACATCTGCTCAGACAGCCAAGCTGATAGCACTGACTCCAGCCCTAGAACTGAGCAAAGGAAAGAGAGTGAATGTTTTCACAGACTCGATGTTTGCCTTCCTCACCCTTCATATACATAGAGCCATCTATAGGGAAAGGGAGCTTCTAATGGCACAAGGAAGAGACTTAAAATACCTGCGTGAAATCCCTCAGCTTCTAGAAGCTGTGTGGAAACCTAAGCAGGTAGCAGTTATCCATTGCCAAGGACATCAAGAAACAGGAACTCCAGAGGCAAGAGGAAATGCAAAGGCAGATGCTGAAGCAAAAAGTGTGGCAGCCCTCCCATATCAAGCTGCCACCATATCTTCTTTAATCCCATGGGCACCGGGCTTGACTCCTATATATTCTGAGGGAGAAAAGGAATGGATTGAGGGGGTGGGTAGAAGAAGCTGAAGAGGGATGCAAAAGACTGCCTGATGGGAGAATTGTAGTCCCCCATCTCCTGGGACCATCAGTGGCTCCTTGCTACACATGAGGCCTTTTGGGTCCCAGAGCCCTCCATAAATAGGTCAGCACTGCCTAGTGAGGTGGGGAGAGACTTCACCTCATCTGTTGGAGAGTTGACTTGCCTGAGACAAAAGACTTTCAATGCCTCCATGGAAAAAGTGAGTGGTGGGGAAAAATTAGGACAGAACAAAACCCCTTCAACAGGTTTGCTCACCTAAGAGAGGGTTGGGGAGACTTAGGGAGTCCAAGAGATTGGACAGCCCCAGCTAGACGATACTGGATATGTGGGAATAAAGCATATGCCTGCCTCCCACGTGACTGAAGTGGGAGCTGTGTAATAGGTATCATCAGAACCTCCTCCTTCTTGCTGCCCCTTAAAACTGGAGAATTGCTTGGATACCCGGTTTCCATCCCCCTGACTCGTCAGAGAAGGGAAATCAAAATAGGAGACTGGAAAGATGACTAGTGGCCCCCTGAGAGAATACTTCAATATTATAGGCCAGCCACATGGGCTCAAGATGGGTCTTGGGGATACTGGACCCGCATTTACATGCTGAATCACATAATTAGACTGCAAGCACTACTTGAGATTATAACCAATGAAACAGGCAGAGCCCTGACACTGCCAGCACATCAGCAGACCCAAATTCAGAATGCTGTTTACCAAAATAGGCTGACCTTGGACTACTTGCTAGCCCAGGAATGGGGAGCGTGCAGGAAGTTCAGTGTGACCATCTGCTGCCTGCAGATTGATGACCAGGGACAAGTCACAGAGATCCAGACATTAGCTCATGTCCTGGTACAGACCTGGAGTGGATGGAACCCCCAAAGCCTGTGGGGAGGATGGTTCTCAGCCTTTGGATGATTTCAAACCCTGGTGGGAGGGGTATTAGCCATCACCAGGCTTTGCTTGGTCATTCCTTGTCACCTCCTGTTAGCAGTGATGGTTATGTGCTCTGTGGTTGAGATAATTATTATGCAAAAGACATCGCATATGTTCTATGTGAAGCACCATCAGCTCCTACAAGAGCAGGCAGATAGTGAGACCCCAAATTAAAGTATATGTGTGGTCTCAAAGAGGGAAATGAGAGAGGAAAACTTTGAAAAATTTACATACTAGTTTGAAATATTAAGAGGCAGGCATTCTCTCCCCTTTCCTGCCTGCTACCCTTCCTGTCTAACATAGTATCCAGGAAAAGGGGAATTAATGCTTTATTTTTTGGCTTCTGTAACCTGCTGATGCTAGCAAAGGTATTTTTTTTTTTTAAATTGCTTTTTGCTGATGCCAAGATAATATGAAAATTCCTCTGTCAGCTTTTTGTACAGAACCTATAAAAGGTTAACAGTGTAACAACTGAGGGGTGCAGGTCTTTTGGACACGAGTCCACCTACAGACCCTGCTAGAATTAAAAGCTACTTCCCCTTTTAAGCATTGGCGTCTGGGTGAATCATTGGTCTCTGAGGCTCTTCCTGCTACAGTTGGAACACTCTGGGACAAGCCCAGCAGGCCATCAGAGTGGCAAGGGGCTAGGAGACCTGGGCCGGAGGAGCAGGGAGACGGGCAGGGAGCACTATTTCTGTTGCCTCTGGGTTGGGTGGGGATTTCTGCCGACTTTGTTCAATGGCTGCTTGGCCACCGGGGCAAACACCCCCTTTGTCCCAGGTCCTCTGAGCCCAAGCCTCCCTGATGCACTTGACTGCAATGACTGCCTATCCACCAGGGTGATTGCCTAACTCCTCTAGAAATTATCATAATGCTCAGGGCAGACCTTTTTCACTAGTTATGCAAAACTATTGTCCCAGTTTAAGAAGTCTCAAAGGAATATTTCTGGTTTAAAGGTTAAAGATTATCTCCGGCTGGCCCAGATGGCTTCAGTGGAGAATTCTACCAGACACTGAGAGAGGTGCTCACACCAGAACTACTCAAACTGTTCCAAAACATAGAAAAGGAAGTGATACTTCCTTACTCATTATAGGAAGCCAGCATAACTCTGATACCAAAACCAGGCACAGACACCACCAAAAAAGAAAACTACACACTAGTATCTCTCATAAGTACAGAGGCAAAAATTCTCACCAAGATTCTGGTCAATAGAATTCAACATCATATCAAAAAAATAATATACCATGACAAAGTAGAAATTATACCAGGTGTGCAATGATAGTTTAACATTAGAAAATCAATCCATGTAATCCACCCCACAGATAAAAGGAAAGAAGAGAATCACATGTTCATCTCAGTTAACTGTGAAAAGGCATTCAAAAACATCCAATGCCCATTTCAAAGTAAAAACTCTCAATAAAATAGAAGTAGATGGAAAATTCCTCAGCATAATAAAGGGCATCTGTGCAAAATCAACAGCGGCCTTCATTCTTAACAGAGAGAGGCTGAAAACCAATTGCTGGTTCCTTGAGAACAGGAACAAGATAACGATGCCCTTTATTGCCACTCACACGCAATGTTGTGCTTTAAGTCATAGCTACAACAATAAGGCAAGAAAAAGAGATAAGGACATCAAAATTGGTAATGAAGAAGATAAATTTTCCCTATTTGGGAAAGATATGATACTACACATAGAAAACCCAAAGGACTCTATAGGAAAAGCTACTGGAACCAATAGATTCGGCAGATTAGCAGGATGCAAGATACGGATACAAAAACCATACTACCTCCAGTACAGTGTTGAAGAAAAGTGTTGAGAGTGGGTATCCTTGTCTACTTCCTGCTTTCAGGGGGAATTCTTTCAGTCTCTCTGTTCAGGATGATGTAGGTGGCTTGCTTTGCATAGGTGTCCTTTATTGCATTAGAGAATTTCCCCTCTATTCCTATTTTGCTGCGAGTTTTTAGCATGAATGGGTGTTGGACTTTGTCAAATGCCTTTTCTGCCAACTGACAAAATGAGATGATTCTTATCCTTTGTGCTATTTATATTGTTGAAGACAGAAGGAGAATTGATGCCTTTGAATTGTGGTGTTGGAGAAGAATATTGACTGTTCCATGGTCTGCCGAAAGAACAAACAGATCTGTTCTGGAAGAAGTCCAACCAGAGTGCTCCTTGGAAGCAAAGATGGCAAGACTGCTTTTTACATACTTTTGACATGTTGTCAAAAAGGATCAGTTCCTGAAGAAGGACATCGCGCTTGGTAGAGTGGCGGGTCAGTGAAAAAGACGAAGACCCTCAAGAGATGGATTGACATGGTGGCTGCCACAGTGGGCTTAAGCATAGAACTGATTGTGGATACAGTGCAAGACCAGACAGGGTTTCATTCTATTGTTCATAGGGTTACTGTGAGTTGGAACTGACTCAATGGCACCTAATAACCTAAGAACAATGTTACTGTTTTTCTGATGCTGAACCAGCCTTATATTCCCGGTATAAATCCAACTTGGTCAGGATGGATTATTGTTTTCGTATGTTGTTGAATTTTATTGGCTAGGATTTTGTTGAAGATTTTTGCCTTTAGGTTCATGAGTGATATTGGTCTGTAATTTTCTTTTTTTGTGGGATCCTTCCCTGGCTTTGGTATCAGGGTTATGCTGGCCTCATTGAATGAATTTGGTAGTATTTCTTCCCCGTCTGTGACGTGAAATAGCCTCAGTAGCAGTGCAGTTAACTCTTCTCTTAAAGTTTGGTAGAATTCTGCAGCGAAGCCATCTGGGCCAGGACTTTTTTGGTTGGTAGTTTTTTAAATTACTTTTTCTGTGTCTTCCTTTGTGATGGATTTATTAAGTTGTTCTGCTACTCCTTGTGATAATTTTGGTAGGTAATATGAATCTAGGTATTTGTCCATTTCCTCTAGGTTTTCAAATCTGTTAGAGTACAGTTTTTTGTAGTATTCTGTTACGATACTTTTGATTTTGGGTAGATCTGTTGTGACATCTCCCATCTCATTTCTTATTTAGGTTATTTGTTTCCTCTACTGTTTTTCTTTTGTAGGTTTAGCCAGGGGGGTTATCAGTTTTGTTGATCTTTTGAAGGAACCAGCTTTTGGTTTTGTTAATTTTTTCAATTGTTTGTCTATTCTCTACTTCATTTAGTTGTGCTCCAGTCTTCTTATCTGTTTTCTTCTGGTGCCTGAGAGGCTCCTCTGCTGCTGTCTTTCTTCTTGTTCAAGGTGCAGGGTTAATTCTTGGGTCCTTTCTTCCTTCCGGATATGTGCTTTTGTAGACATAAACTGACCTCTGAGCACTGCTTTTGCTGTATCCCATAGGTTCTAGTAGTATGTGTTTTCATTTTCATTTGATTCTGTAAATTTCTTTATTGCATCTTTGATTTCCTCTACAACCTATGGACTTTTGAGAAAAGTGTTTGGTTACCATGAGTTCCAATTTCTACCTGTTTTTTCTGCTATTGATTTCAACTTTTATGGCTTTGTAATCCAAGAAGATGCTTTGCAATAATTCAGTGATTTGGATTTTGTTGAGACTTGCTTTATGTCCTAACACACTGGAAACGAAGATGTACTTATCTGTTGATGGTTAAAAGTTTTGTATATGTTGATAAGGTCTAGTTGATTAATTGTCGCAGTAAGATCTTTTGTGTCTTCACTGAGCTTTTTTCTGCTTGATCTGTCTATTACTGAAACTGGAGTGTTGATGTCTCCAACTATTACTGCGGAGTGATCTATCTCCTTTTTCAGTGTTGTCAGTGTTCGTTCAATGTATTTTGATGCTCTGGTACTGGGTGCATAAATATTTAATATTGTTATTTCCTGTGTATGTATTGAACTTTTCAGCAACAAAGTGACCGTTGTTGTCCACGATGGTGGATCTTACATTAAAATCAATTTTGTCTGAGATTAGTATTGCCACTTGTGCTCTTCTTTGTATGTTGTTAGCTTGGTATATATTTTTTCATCCTTTGATTTTCAGTTTGTTCCTATCTTTGAGTCTTAGGTGTGTTTCTTGTAAGCAACATATAGACACGTTGTGTTTTTTGATCCACAATGTCACTTGCTGTCTCTTTGTTGGAGCATTCAGTCCATTTACATTCAGTGTAATTATTGATAGGTGTATGTTTAGTGCTGTCATTTTGATGTGTTAATTATTTGTGTTGTTGATGTTTTCTGTGTTTTTCTTAATATTTTGTTCTGGGTCATTCTTTGTGGATTGACTTTCATCTTTTTCAGTGTTGGTTTTGTGTTTATTTAACCTCTTGTATTATGTTTCTTGTTTTGATATGTTGCATTGTTATTTTCCTTTGCGGCTAACCCTATAACCCCCCTTACTATTCTAAGTTTAAAGGAGACTTTCACTTCTACTTTTTAATTTCCTCTCCATCTGAAAGGTTTATAACTACCATATCTCTCTTTTTAGTGTGATGATGTCATAGTTTTCAGGTTATGATCACTGGTTCCCTTCTTTTAATATTGTAGTTTTGATTGAGCTCTGTGACTTCCCTAAGGGAGTAGGATTCTGGATGCTGTGTACTGCATTGCCTCCTTAAGCATACACTTAATGTTTTTGTTTATCTAAGCAAGTATTTCTTTAAATGGTTAGCCTTAGATTGTTGGTGTGCCATCTGGAAGCTGTTTGATTTCTGTGGCATTACCTCAGTGGGAACTGAGGCATAGTTCTAAGAGGGGAGTTGGTCAACAGGTGTCTCTGTACTCTAGTGACAGGCCCCAGCTGGACTCCTTAGGGTGACAGGATCTTCCTGTTGGCCAGCAAAGATGGCACCCTACTTATGGAGTTACTGGGTGGGGGGCTGTCAGCCAATCCTATGATGTGGATAAGTGAAGGGTAGAGGAGATGCTGCTGGACCTCCAGTTCTCCAGGCAATCTTGTTTTATAAAGGTAGTTTACTGCGAAGCAAGGAGCTGTCCAAAATCTGACAACATCAGGTAGGCCCTCAAGTGTGGCAGGCCCTGCCTTCCAGCTGACAACAAAAGCACCTCATAGGCCATCCCCAGATGCTATGATGTGACTCAAAGTACAGAGGGGTTAGGGCCTTCCTGCCATCCTCTGCCATGTGCCACCCATAAATCTAGACATGAATCATCTCAAATGGAGCTTTTCTGCTAGAGAAGCACTAACCAGACAGGGGCTGATGCTCCACATGAGAATCAGCCCTAGCTATGGCCCCTGGCTGGGTGACTCTACCTCCCAGCCTACCAAGATGGTGTCCTGGCCTAGTTGCCCTTCCTACCATGAAACAGCAGAAATCTTTGGCACATAAATTAGTCTTTTGGACTATCTTCCCCTGTATTTTTAGTTTTCTTCATTATCCCTTGTTCCTGAAGGGATGAGACAAGTAAAGTATCCTAGATGTTTACTCATAGGCTTTTAAGACCCCATGCACTGTCTCTCTGCTGTGTTAGACTGTTTCCTTAAGCACTGCAGTTCAGCATATTTGCTGGCTCATGCCCAGTCCCTGCCTCCCAGATAACAAAGAAGGCATCCTTATTTGCAGTCCTCCAAAATGGTGAATCAGCAGGAGCAGACTCTGTGGTCACTGCCTCATCTTTGAGAGAGGTAGTTACTCCGTCACTGGCACCTAGTCAAATCTGACAACTGTATGCCAGATCCTAGGGCTCCACAGCTGTCTATGCTGTTTCATTCATTTATCATTCCAGGCTTTAGTTCTCAGAGGGAATTGAGGAGATGGTGTCTAGTCTGTCATTTTGGCCCCATCCCATGATTATTGATACTTTATAAAAATTAAACAGTTAAGTTTATCAGAAGACTTCACCAAAAGAGTAAAAGGAATCTACAGACTGGGGGTAAAGTTTTGGTTATTACAAATCAGACAAAGTTGTAGTCTGCAAAATCTACAAGAATCCAACACCTCTACAACGTAAGATAAATAATCCAGTTTAAAAATGGGCAAAATAAAGGAACAGACGCTTCATCAAAGAAGACATTCAAGCAGCCAACAGACGTGTGAGTAAATTCTTGATCACTGGCCATTAGAGAAATGCAAATCAAAACCACAGTGAGACCCCATCTCACCCCAATGTTACCAGTGCAAATGTTCACTGAAGCACAGTCCACGATAGCAAAAAGTTGGAATCAACCCAGATACCCAACAACAGAAGAATGGATGGGTAAACTTTGGTATATGTACTCAATGGAGTATCATACATTGATAAAGAACAATGATGATAGCAGGAAACATCTCTCAATTTGGTCTCAACTGGAGGACATTATGTTGAGTGAATCTAGTCAGCAACAGAAGGATATTTATTATATGAGACCCCTATGATAAAAATCTTAAAAGCATACTCATACATAACAGAAAAGACTCTTTGATGGCTACAAGGATGGGGAGGGTGGGAGGATGGCAGGGCGAGGGACGAGAGTTTAGATTAGACAGTTGTTAGAAATTTGGTTGGGTGAAATTGGTGACAATACACATTAGTAAGAAGATAAATATTGAAGATAAATATTAATGGGACTTTCACACAACTTGTGTACTCCTCCTATCGTAACCCAATATTGTAAGCACAGAGTATGTACATTTTCGTTTTTCATTTAATAAAAAATAAATAAATAAAAAAGAAACAGAAAATAACAAATGTTGGCAAGACCGCTGGGAGATCAGAACTCTAATGTACTGCTGTTGGGAATACAAAATGATACAACCATTTTGAAAAGCAGTATGGAACTTCTTTAGAAAGCTATAAATGGAAATTCCTTATGGTTTGGCAATCTCACTCCTAGACATATATCCTAGAGAAATGAGAGCCATCACATGAATAGACGTACACGTGTTCACTGTAGCACTGTTCACAATAGCAAAAAGATAGAAACAACCCAGATACCCCTCAGCAGATGAATGGCTAAACAAATGGGTACATACACACAGAGAAGTATTGCACAACAATAAAGAACAATGAATCTATGAAGCAAGCATCTCATAACATGGAGGAAACTGAAGAGCTTCATGCTAAATGAAATACATCAATCACAAAAAGGACAAATATTGTAGGAGACTACTGTAAAAATTCATACACACACACAAAAGAAAAGATCTTTGATGATTACATGGAGAGAAGATACAGGGATGGAAAAAACACTAAATAGAGAATAGATAAAAGAGGTAATCTTGATGAAGAGTAAGACAGTAGACACTACGGGAGAAGCAATCACGACTTGCACCAGACAAGGTCATAGACACTCCATAGACACATCCAAACTCTCTGAGGGACCAAATTGCTGGGCTGAGGGCTGTGGAGACCAAGATCTTGGGAAACATCTAGATCAATTGGCATAACGTAGTTTATAAAGAAAATGTCCTACATTATACTTTGGTGAGCAGTGTCTGGATCACAGGTGAGTAGTGTCACAGGTGGGTAGTATCACAGGTCTTAAAAGCCTGTGAGCAAAGATCTAGGATACTCCACTGGTCTCATCCTTTCAGGAGCAAGTGAGAATGAAGAAAACTAAAAATGCAAGGGAAAGATTAGTCCCAACAACTAATGGTAAGATAGTAACTACAATGACCTCTGTCAGACTGTGCCCAGTACAACTATGTAGTGGCCAGCTACTACCACTGACAGCTCTGGCAGGGATCAGAACAGAGGATCCCAGACAAAGATGAAGAAAAAAGTATAGAACAAAATTCTAACTCAAAAAAAAAAAAAAAAAAAAAGACCAGCCTGACAGAGATTGGAGAAACTCTGATAGTATGACCCCCTGGACACCCTTCCAGCTCAGTAATGAAGTCACTCCAGAGGTTCACTCTTCAGTCAAAGATTCGTTAGGCCCATAAAACAGAACGAGACTGAAGAGGGATGTTAGCACAGGGGCAAGGTCTAGACATCAGGAGGGGACAGGAAAGATGGAATAAGAAGGGAGCTCAAGTCTGAAAACGGAAACAATTAACAATGTCCTAAAACAATGTATGTACTGTTTAATGAGAAACTAGTTTGTTCTGTAAGCCTTCATTGAAAGTACAGCAAAAAATAAGTAAAGATTATGTCAGGGCAATAGCTTTTGTGTATAATTCCAGCCTCTGTGACTACAGAAAGTCTAAAGTCCATGAAGATTTGAAATTTTGTTCTGGGTTTTCCCCATTTTGATCAAGATTCTGCTGTGGAATCTTTGATCAAAATGTTCAGTAATGTTAGTTGTGTACCATTTGGGTTTTCTGGACTCATGACAAAGGAAGATATTTGTCATGAGGCAATTAGCCAATATTCCATAACCTCCTCCTGTCCCCAACTGTCCCTCTTACACTACTGCTCCAAGTGAATAGAGAGACCAGTGGCTGCTTTCAAGCTTGTGAGGCGTCAGGCACTCTGTAATGATCTAGGAAGTAGGACAGAAGCACTTAACCCGTTGTTTGCTAAATAAACTGCGATGTCCCAAGGAACCATGACTGTTAACCCACGGAACCAGTAATGAAATCCTGTAAGGTGTTTGGTTGTACACAGGTAGCCTCAGCAAGTACTGTTTTTTTTTCTTTCCTTGTTGCTGTTGTTGTAAATATAAAGGTCTGACAATTAAATCCATGAACTTAATTGTTGTAAGTGCTACATACCTCAATGCTGTATATCACTACAGTCACCTTCAAAGTACTCCACTTAGGAAGCTATGCACCCATGCCAGTGCCTAGTCCACCCTTCAAAGCAATTTTGGAACTTTCTGGAATGGTCATTATGCTTGGTGGTCAGGTGGTAAGTTTGCAAACTTAATTATGTAGTTGTCTGTGAGGGAGTTTCTAGCCAGTAAACAAATAACTCTATTGGAACACCATCCCTATTCATCTGCTTGGCCCCCGAATGACTTTTTTCTATAGCTGAAGATAAAGGAAATATTAAAGGAAGACATTTTGCTGATATTCAGGACACCAAGGGTAATACGACAACAGCTCTGATGGCCATTCCAGAAAAAAGAATTCCAAAATTGCTTTGAAGGGTGGACTAGGCACTGGCATCAGTGCATAGCTTCCCAAAGGGAGTACTTTGAAGGTGACTGTAGTGATATTCAGCAGTGAGGGATGTAGCGCATTTTCTAAGATGAGTTTGTGTACTTAATGGGTAGTCCTCGCATAGCCCGTAACTTTTGCCAACTCACCTTTTTGTAGGTACACTGCTTCTTGACAGCAGTTACAATAATTGCCTGTGTAAACTTACCTTTCATCAGTGTCAGTTTTCATCACCATTGACATCCTTTTCCTTTCTGCCTGTCATCTCTGGTAAACAGTAATAAACTTTGACCTCTGTACATTTGCCTTTTCTTGTCTTTTTCTATAAGCCAGTTCATACAATACTGGTTCTTTGGTGACTGGCTTGTTTTGTTCAGCATAATGTCTTCAAGTTCAGGCTATTCTGTGGCATGTATAATACTTCATTTCTCCCACTGGCTAAGTAGTATTCCACTGTATGTATTTACCATATTTTGTTTATCTTTTCTTCTGTTGATGGACTTTTAGATTGTTTCCACCTTTTGGTTATTCTGAATAGTGTTGCAGTGAACTCTACAATGTTCTGGTCTCTTTTGAGTGTCTGCTTTCAAGTTTGTGGGTGTGTACCTAGCAGTGGAATTGTTAGGTCATATGGTAGTTATATTTTTAGTTTTTTAAGGAACCTCTACGCTATTTTCTGCAATTGCTGTGCCATTTTGCAGTCTGACTAGCAATGGATAACTACCAGTTTTGCCACATCCTCACCAACATTTGCTGTTTTCTGTTTTGTTGTATTACAATGTTAACCATCTGAAGCCAAGGGCCATCGAGTCGGATCTCAAACAAAAACCAAACCCATTGCTGTTGAGTTGATTCTGACTTGTAGCAATGCTGTTGGACAGAGTAGAACTGCCCCATGGGGTTTCCAAGGAGTGCCTGGTAGATTCAAACTGCGGACCTTTATGGTTAGCAGCTGTAGCTCTTAACCATGAGGTTTTCTATTAGCCATCGAAGTGGGAGCGAAATAGTGTCTCACTGTGGTTTTGATTTGCATCTCTCTGATGGCTAATGACACTGAGCATCTTTTAATGTGTTTGATGGCCACTAGAATGTCCTCTTTTGTGAACTGCCCTTTATAGTTCTTTGCCTATTTTTTTTAAATATTTCGGCGTGATTTGATAAAAATATACAATCCAAATTGAATTTGGATGCCCACTTATCGAGCTCCTTCTGCTCTCCTTGCCTGGTGACAGCACATTCCTCCTTTTCTGGATGTGTCAAATTCTCTTAACAATCTCCTATTTCCTTCTCTCCACCTTCTCCTCTCCCTTCTAGTAAGTGGCCGGTAGGACAGCATCCTCTACATGCGTGGAACCATAAAGTACACACACCTTATGTGTCCCTGAATCTGGTCCATTCCTGTCTGAAGACTTGACTTCAGTAATGTTTTCTGGTCAAGGGCAGGAGCAGGTCTAGGGGCCATGTTTCCAGGGGAACCCTGAGGCTACCAGGCCATCAATTGCAGTCTTTTAGTGGAGTTGTTGAGGTGCACCGCACCCTTCTTTTCCTTGTGTTGCCACTGGGACTCAACATTGTGTGCCCCATTACGGCTGTCTTTGCTGGTGGCCGGGCACACTCTAGTTCTTCCAGGCACATGTTGATACAGTCATCCATTCACACAGGCCCTTCTGTTTCCAGGGCTCCTTATTCCTTGGGTCTTTGTTGTTCTTGGTGATCATCTGTTCCAGATGAGCTGGGACCATTTGTTGTATCTCAGAATGCAGCTTACTAGCTTTTAAGACCCCAGACGCTGCTCACCAGTATGGGGTGCAGAAGACTCTTTTAGCAATAGGCTAGTTACACCAGTTGACCTTGATGTCCCCTGAGAGCATGCTCCACAGACCCCCACCCCTTTTGCTCTGTCCTTACAATTCGGGTTAAGATTAGAAGAGTTTTCAGTTTATGTTGAAGTCCGGTTAAGTTGATTTTCTTTCTACTGTGTGCTGTCACTGCGTTCATCTAACCAAATTTGTATCAACTATCTAACCTTTGACCAGCCCTAACCCTCCCTCCCCACCTTGCAGCCATCACAGAATCTTTTCTTCTGTACATGAGTCTGTTTTTAAGTCCTTAGAGTAGGGGTCTTATACAATATTTGTCTTTTTGCTGCTGACTGACTTCACTCAGCCTAATGTCTTCCAATTGGAACCAGATTATGAGAAGCTTCCTAAAATCATCAGTGTTCTTTATCATCGCATAGTGTTCCATTGAGTATATGTACCGTATTTTTTTTATTCATTCATCTGTTGTTGGGCGTGTGAGTTGGTTCCATGTTTTTGCTATTGTGGACTGTTCTACAATAAACATTCTTGTACATGTATCTGTTCGTGTGACTGCACTTGATTCTGTAGGATATACTCCAAGCAGTGGGATTACTGGATCAAATGGTATGTCTATTTCCAGCTTTTTAGAAAAGCAACAAATTGCTTTCCACAGAGGTTGTACCATTTTGCAATGCCACCAGCAGTGTAAGAGAGTTCTAACTTCTCCACCATTTGTTGTTTGTGGTTTGGGATCATGGTCAACTTTGTTAGGGTGAGATGATATCTCATTGTAGTTTTGATTTGGATTTCTCTAAAGCTAATGGTTGTGTGCATTTCCTCATGTATGTTTTGGCTGCCTGGATGTCCTCTTTGATGAAGTGTCTTTCCATTTCCTTTGCCCATTGTTTAACTAGGTTATTTACCTTTTTCTTGTTGATATTTTGTAGTACCTTGTAGATTATGGAGATCAGATGTCAGTCCGACATGTAGTTGCCAAATATTTTTTCTCATTCTGTAGGTGGTCTTTTAATTCTTTTGATAAAGTCTTTGGATGAGCAAAAGTGTTTAATTCTTAGTAGTTTCCATTTATCTATTTTCTATTCTGTTGGTCATGCTTTGTCAGATTTTGTTGTCTGTCTAAACTGTATATTAGAACTCTCATTGTTGACCCTATTTTTTCTTGCATGATCTTTATCGTTTTAGGTTTGATATTTGTCTTTTGTCCAATTTGAGTAAGTTTTTGTTTAAGGCGTGTGATATGGGTCTTGTTTCGATTTTTTGCAGATGGATATCCAATCTTGCCAACACCATTTGTTAAAGGGACTGTTTTTACTCCAGCATACAACATTAGGGCCTTAGTTGACTATCAACTGTTCATAAGAGAATGGTGCATCTCTGGGGTCTCAACTCTCTTTCATTGGTCTATATGTCTCTTTTTGTACCAGTACCAGGCTGTTTCGACTATTTTGGCAGTGTAATTGATTCTAAAGTCAGGTAGTGTGAGGCCTCCCACTGTGTTCCTCTTCTTCTGTAGTACTTTGCTACTCTGAGATTGTTCCCTTTGCAAACAAAGTTGGTGATTTGTTTCTCTGTCTCATTACAGAATATCACTAGGATTTGTATTGGGATTGCATTGTATATGTAGATTGCTTTGGGTAAAACAGATATTTTCACAATGTTAAGTCTTCCTAGCCATGAGCAGGGAGGTTTCTCCATTTATGTAAGTCTCTCTTTGTTTCTTGCAGTAAGGATTTTCAGTTCTCTATGTATAGGTCTCTTGCTTATCTAGTTAGCTTTATTCCTAGGCATCTTGGAGGCTGTAGCAAATGGTATAGATTTGGTGATTTCTACTTTCATGATCTCTTTGTTGCTATAAAATAATCCTAATGATTTACTCATGTTTATCTTATATCCAGATACTTTGCTGAACTCTTCTGTTAGTTCCAGTAGTTTCCTCATGGATTCTTTAGGATTCTCTGCATGTACAATCACATCATCTGTACATAAGGAGATTTTTACTTCTTCTTTGTCAGTGCAGATGCCCTTTATTTCTTTGTCTTGTCTAATTGCTCTGCCCAGAACTTCTAGTACAGTGTTGAATATAAGTGGTGAGAGTGGACGTCCTTGTCTAGTTCCTGTTCTCACAGGGAATTCTTGCAGTCTCTCTCCATTCAGGATAATGTAAGTGGTTGACTTTGCATAGATGCCCCTTATTGCATTGAGGAATTTCCCTTCAGTGCCTATTTTGCTGAGAGTTTTTAGCATGAATGGGAGTTGGATTTGGTCAAATGCCTTTTCTGTATGAATTGACAAAACCAGGTGATTCTTGTCTTTTGTGTTATTTATGTGGTTGATCACATTAATTGTTTTTCTGGTGTTGAACCAGCTTTGCATCCCTGGTATGAATCCAACTTGAACATGAAAAATAATTTTTTTAATGTGTTGTTGAATTCTGTTGGCAAGGATTTTGTTGAAGTTTTTTGCATCTAGGTTCATGAGTGATATTGGTTTGTTATTTTCTTTTTGGGGGAGATCTTTCCCTGGTCAGGGTTATGCTGGTTTCATAGAATGAATTTGGGAATATTCCATCCCTTTCTGTGCTGTGACATAGTCTCAGTAGTATGGGAGTTAACTCTTCTCTAAAAGTTTGGTAAAATTCTCTGGTGAAGCCATCTGGTCCAGGGCTTTTTCGTTGGTAGTATTTTAATGACTTTTTCAATCTCTTTCTTTGTGATGGATTTATTAAGTTGTTCTCCTTCTCCTTGTGATAATTTTGGTGGGTGATTTGAATCTAGGAATTTGTCCATATCCTCTGGGTTTTCAAATCTGTTGGAGTACAGTCTTTCGTAGTATTCTGTTATGATACTTTTTATTTCAGTTGGATCTGTTGTGACATCTCCCATCTCATTTCTTATTCGGGTTATTTGTTTTCTCTCCTGTTTTTCTTTTGTAAGTTTAGCAAGTGGTTTATCCATTTTCTTGATCTGATATATATTTTTTAAAAAGAGAGCTTTTGGTTTTGTTAGTTTTTCAATTGTTCTTCTGTTCTCTAATTCATTTAGTTTTGCTCTAATCTTTATTATCTGTTCCCTTCTGGTGCCTGAGGGGTTCCTTTGTTGCTCTCTTTCTACTTTTTCAAGCTGTAGGGTTAATTCTTTGGTTTGGGTCCTTCCTTCCGGATGTGTGCATTTATAGAGATAAATTGACTTCTGTCACTGCTTTTGTAATATCCTATAGTTTCTGGTAAAGTGTGTTTTCGTTCTCATTCAATTCCATAAATTTCTTTAGTTTGTCCTTGATATCTTCTCTAACCCATGGATTTTTGATCAAGGTGTTGTTCAGGTGGCATGAGTTCAAATTTCTATGTATGTTTTTTCTGCTATTGATATCAACTTGTATGGCTTTATGGTCCAAGGAGATGCTTTGCAATATTTCAATGCTTTAGATTTTGTTGCCAGCCAAACTTGCTTTATGTCCTAACTCGTGGTTTATTCTGGAAAATGTTCTATGTGCATTGGAGAAGAAGGTGTATTTATCTGTTGATGAATAAAAAGTTCTGTTTGTCAATCAAGTCTGGTTGACTAATTGTCACAATAAGATCTTCTGTGTCTTTACTAAGCTGTTTTCTGCATGATCTGTCAGTTAATGATACTGGAGTGTTGAAGTCACTAACTATTATTATGGAGTGATCTATCTCATTTTTCAAGGTGTTCAGTGTTTGATGTATTTCAATACTCTGGTATTGGGTGCATAAATATTTTAAATCTTGAGTCCTACTTGTGTATTGAACCTTTCAGCAGTATATAGTGACCATCATTGTCCACGATGGTGGATTTTACATTAAAACCTATTTTATCTGAGATTAGTATTGCCACACCTTCTTTTCTGTATATGTTGTTAGCTTGGTATATATTATTCCATTCTTTAATTTTCAGTTTGTTCATATCTTTCAGTCTAAGGTGCGTTTCTTGTAAGCAACATATAGACGGGTCGTGTCTTTTGATCCAGGATATCACTTGTTGTCTCTTTATTGGAGCATTCAGTCCATTTACATTCAGTGTAATTATTGATAGATATGTGTTTAGTGCTCTCATTTTTTGTATTTATTTTTGTGTTGGTGTTCTCTATATTGCTCTTAATATTCTATTCTGGTTCAGTCTTCTTTATGGGTTGACTTTTCATCCTTTTCAGTGTAGGTTTTGTGTTAGTTGAGACTCCTGTATTACATTTCTTGTTTAGATATGTTGCATTGTTATTGTGCTTTGCGGCTACTTCTAGGCTCCCCCTTAATATTCTAAGTTTAAACCGAATTTTAACTTCTGCATATCTTTTTAACTTCTTCTGCATCTGAAAGAACTGTAACTACTGTAGTATATCCATCTTTTTTACTGTTGTGGTGTCATAGTTCTCATGATGTGATCACTGGTTCCCTTCTTTTAATATTGTAGCTTTGGTTGCATTTTGTTACTTCCTGAACTCAGTAGGATTCTAGATGCTGTGTCCTGCATTGCCTCCTTAAATATACACTTAGTGATTTTGTTTTTCTAAGCAAAGAGATTTTTTCAGTATTTTTGGTAGTTTTTGTTTAGTTTTTACAAAGTCTCTAAGCTTCTGTTGATCTGTGAATGTCTTAATTTCATCTTTGTATTTGAGAAACAGTTTTACAGGATACATAATTCTTGGTTGTAAGTTTTTCTCCTTCAAGGCTTTCAATGTGTCATCTCACTGCCTCCTTGCCAACATCATTTCTGCTGAGATATCAGATGAAAGCCTACGGGGATTCCCTCTGAGTGTTAGCTTTGCTTTGATCCTTACTGTCTTTAAGAGGATCTGTTTATGTTTCATTGTATTGCCAACCCATCGAGTCGGAGCTTTATTATAATAAGTCTTGGTGTCTTTCTTTTGGGGTCTGTTCTTTGTGACGTTTGATACACGTCTTGGATAGCTATTTTTTCTTCTTTCTTAATTTCGGGGAAGTTTTCTGTCAGCAACTCAGCAACAATACTCTGTGTTTTCAGCTATCCCTTCCTGTTCTGGAACTCTAATTAATCATAGATTATTCTTTCCAATAGAGTCCCACATGTTTCTTAATGCCTCTTCATTTTTATTCTTTTCTCTGATGTCTCCCCATAAATGCTGCCGTCAGTTGCTCTGTCCTCAAGGTCACTAAGTGTGACTTCCGTATCTTCAATTTTGCTCTTTTGGCTTTGGATTAAATTGACTAATTCTGTAATTTTGTTATTGATTTGCTGTTTTTCAGAATGCTGGTGTTCCATCAGTTCAAACTGCTTGCTTAATTTTTCGTTTTGCTCTGCTGCATTTTGTTTAATCTCTAGGGGGTCTCCATATATAATTCTTTTGTACTCAACCTTCGTTAATTTCAGAAAGGCTTCTTCATCTGGGAAGTTTTTTGGTTATTTTGGGAATTTTCTGGAGCTGTGGTGGACTGTTTCTTTAAATGAGTAGGAATGGTTTCTTGCCATAGGGCCATGTAGAAGCTATTTAGTGTCTCTGCAGTTACCTCAACAGGAACTGAGGCATAGTTCTGAGGCAGGAGTTGGTCACCAGCCATCTCTGTGTACTCCAGTGACTGGCCCTAGTGAACTCCCTGGGGTGGCAGGCTCTGTTTCCTGGCTGCAAAGACAGCTCCCTACTTACTAATTTACAGAGGGGCCAGGAACCAACCCTGTGATGTGGGTCAGTAAAGGTTGGAAGAGATGCTTCCAGGCCACACAGAAGTTATTTGTCAAGGTAGTCTCATTTTAAGAAGCTGGGAGTTGACTGACAGCTACTGAAATCAGTCAGACTGCCAGGTGTGGCAGGCCCTGCCTTCCAGTTGACAATGGAAGCACTGCTTTGGCTGTCCCCAGGTGGCATGACATAGTTCAGTTAGGGAGGGTGTACGGCCTTGCTGTCATCCTCATTTGGGCCACTCCTGTAAGATAACACTGTCCTACACAGCCTTTCTGCTCAAAAAGTGCTTTCTGGAGAGGCACTGCTTCTCATCTTGGGAATTAGCTCCCGCTGAGGCCTCAGGTTTGGTGACTCCATCTTCCAGCCAACCAAGACAGTCTCTCAGCTAATCTGCCCTTCCCACCGCAAAATGGTAGAATTTATGGTGCAGCTCAGAAAAGAGAGGGTGGAGAGGCAGTGGTTCACTCAGTCAGCAGCCGGTCTCTCAAAATGTGGTTATCCCACATACTGACAGTCATGGATTGAATTGTATCCCCCCAAAATATGTGTAGCCATGTGGTTGGGCCATGATTCCCAATATTTTGTGATTGTCCTCCACTTTGTGATTTTCCTGTGCTGTATGTTAAAGGATCAGGGTGAGACTGTAAATCCATTCATAGGATTACCTCCCTGCTCCACTGTAAAGGGAGTTTCCCTGGAGTATGGCTTACCCCACCCTTAATCCTGTCATCTTACAAGAGATAAAAGGAAGGAGAAGCAAGCAGAGAATTGGGAACCTCACACCATCAAGAAAGCAGCACTGGGAGGAGAGTGCATCCTTTAGACTTGAGGTTCCTGTGCCAAGATGCCCCCTGGACAAAGACTGATGTAATACCGAGATGCTCCCTGGACAAAGACTGATGATGCTATATCAGACTTTCCTCCAGATCCCACAAGGGGGAAAGCCTTCCCCTGGAGCAGACATCTTGAATTTGGATTTGTAGCCTACTGGGCTGTGCAAGAATAAACTTTCCTTTGTTAAAGCCATCCACTCATGGTATTTCTGTTAGAGCAGCACTAACTGACTAAAACACTGTCTCCCTGCTGTGCTGTTCACTGTTTACTTTAGCACTGCAGTTCAGCATACTTGCTGGCTCATGCACATCCCCCACCTCCCAGATAACAACTTTTATGGCTTTGTAATCCAAGAAGATGCTTTGCAATAATTCAGTGATTTGGATTTTGTTGAGACTTGCTTTATGTCCTAACACACTGGAAAAACTTATCTGTTGACAGTTAAAAGTTTTGTATATGCTGATAAGGTCTAGTTGGTTAATTGTCACAGTAAGATCTTCTGTGTCTTCACTGAGCTTTTTTCTGTGTGATCTGTCCATTACTGAAACTGGAGTGTTGATGTCTCCAACTATTACTGTGGAGTGATCTATCTCCTTTTTCAGTGTTGTCATGCCACCACAGATTGGTGACATTAACAAAGCTATTTGTTTTCTCACAGTTTATGAGGCTAGAAGTTCAAATTCAGGGTGCCAGCTTTTGAAAAAGGCTGTCTCTCTGTCAGCTCTGAAGGAAGATCCTTGTCTCTTCTGAGCTTCTACTCCTGGGCAAATTTCACATAATTTAGCATTTCTCTTCCTTTATCTCTTCTTGCTGCCTTACATTTAATCTCTTGTATATCTCAAAAGAGATTTACTCAGAATATAGCCTACAGTAATCTTGCCTCTTTAACATAACAAAGACAATCCATTCTCAAATAGGATTGTAACTGTAAGCACAGAGGTTAGGATTTACAACACTTATTTTGGGGAAACAATTCACTCCATAACACCCTCCCAGCAGGGCCTCAGACTGACCGATCTCCTCAGTGGACAATGATTACTTACTTTCCACAGCCTATAGCTTATAGCCACTCCATTTTTATAATCAATAGAAATTTTATTTGCCTAGCCTACAGTGACTTCATTTCATAATACATTGAGCATTCCCTACAACGTGTGTACCAATCACAGAGCATGATGCAGCCCAGACCAGACAAAAAATATAAGACCATCAAGTTGTCTACAACTTACCCAAGAAATGTCATTCAACTTGGACAAAAGTAACAACCCCTCTAAGGGCAGAAAATTCGAAGAAAAGTAACTCCTCAGGGTTTAAGAGAAAAATCTCTCAAGCTGTTTTTCCAAACAAGCAAGACAAAAGGCCACAGAGAGAAACAGTAGCCCCTGCCTCAGGTCCTCAATTAGTTAAACCCTACTTCACAGGCAGGAGAGAAATCCATGTTATGTGAGGAGTAAGGATATGGTGGAGAGACTTGAAAAGCAAAAAATTAGGAAGAAAAAGTAAGATGTGTACCTACAAGCTGAGGTTGAAATTTAATCTTAAAATGTTACCGTCACACATGGGAATTAGGTACAATAAAAAAACTGTACTTAAGTTTTGATTTGTTAAATTTTTTAAAGGACCAAAGGTCTTTCTTTACAACAAGATCAAGGCTTACTTCTGAGGAAAAATGGAATTTTTAGCTTCCAAATAACCAATTTACAAATAATTTTTAAGTGTTCAGCTAGTTTCTAAATCATAGAACATTCGTACCTAATTTGAACCAAAAAAGTAAATCTACACGTCACTTCAGTTCTTAGCTACATTTTGCATCTGATAGAACTGACCCAAATTAATTGGTATTGGTAATTTTTCATGGAGCTTTTAGTAGAAGAGATATTAATGTATATTGTAAGAGAAAGATCGCAATTTATGAAATTCAGTCTTAGAACCAAAAAAAGTTTTCATGGACATTAGGTTTCCAGTGATCTAAGTTATGTTTACTAGATCTTTTAAATTGAAGGAAATCTTGTTCACATAATTTGATCACCTTACTCTTCTATGTAGAAAATTTCTAAGTGTATGTTTTTTCCATTTGTTGGCACTGAAGTAAAATAGAACAGCTTTACAAGCTATGTGACATTGATGAAGATCTTGACCTCACTCCATATAGGTAAGTCTATTTGAAAGGTAGAGGAAAGGAAACATTGATATGTTTCTTATCTTTGGGAAGACAGGGCTGTTGCCAAGACAAGAAGGTAAATGGAAGCACATGGAAGGGCATACAAATGCTTAAATGACTCTAACTGAATTGAAGACAAGTACCATGTTCAACCCTGGCCCCTAGGGGTGCCGTGAGTTGAATCCAACTAGGCAGTACTTGGCTGGCTGACCATGTTTAAATGCATCTGTCAGTGTGTTATAACGTGGTGGTTTGCAAGTTGCTGTGATTCTGAAAGCTTTGAAACAGTGATAGTTCATGTGTTAACTGAGTGGCCTGTGGTGGACAGGTCTCAGAGGAGCTTCCAGACTAAGACAAACTAGGAAGAAGGACATGACAGTCTAATTCTAAAAGAAACTGGCCAGTGAAAATCTTATGAATAGCAGTGGAACATTGTCTTTTATAGTGCTGAAGATGATCTCCTCAGGTTGGAAATCACTCAAAATACAACTGGGGAAGATCTGCTTCCTCAAAGTCCACCTTAATGATGTGGATGGAGTCAAGCTTTCATGACCTTCATTTGCTGATGTGAAATGACTCAAGATGAGAAGAAATAGCTGCAAACATCTGTTAATAATCACAAAGTGGAATATATACAGTATGAATCTAGGAAAACTGAAAGAAATAAAAAATGAAATGGAAAGCATAAAGATCGATATCATAGGAATTAGTGAGCTATAATGCACTGGTATTAACCATTTTGAATCAGACAACTATATGGTCAATTATGCCAAGAATGACAAATCGAAGAGGAATAGCATTGCATCCGTAGTCAAAGAGGACATTTCAAGATCTGTGCTGAGGTACAAGGCTATCAGTGATAGAATAATATTCCTATGTCAACAAGGAAGACCATTAAGTATGATTATTATTCAAATTTGTGCATAAACAATAAATCTAGTGATGAGGACATAGATTTTTACCACTTCAAGTAATCTGAAATTGATCAAATATGCAAGCAAGATGCATTAATATTTCCTGGTAATGAAAATGTGGAAGTTAGAAATGAAGAAGGATTGGTAGTTGAAAAATATGGCTTTAGTAATAGAAACGACATCAGAGATGTCATGAAAGATTTTCCAAGACCAGGGACTTCTTCACTGCAAACATTATTTTTCAACAACATGAACAGAGACTGCACACATAGAACTTCACCATATGGAAAACACAGGAATCAAATTGACTACATCTGTGGAATGAGACAATGAAAAACTCAGTATCATCAGTCGGAACAAGGACAAGGCCTGTATCATGGACTGAAGTGTGTCCCCCCAAAAGTGTGTATAGTAATCTGGCCAGACCATGATTCCTGGTATTGTGTGATGTTTCCATATGTGGTAGATCCTGTCTCTGTGATATTAATGAGAGAGGATGGGTTGTGGTTGTATTAGAGAGGCAGGACTCAATCTATAAGATTATATTGTGCCTTGAGGAAATCCCTTGGTATATAAAGGAAAAGGAAGCTAGCGAAGAGTTGCAGACCTCATACCACCAAGAACACAGTACCAAGAACAAAGGGCATCCTTTGGACCCAGAGTCCCTGTACTTCAGAAGCTCCCAGTCTAGGGGAAGATTGACAAATATTTTCCTCCAGCACCAACAGAGAAAGACTTCTGAAGCTGATACCCTGAATCTACAATTTTAGTCTGCTCTTCTGTGAGCAAATAAATTTCTCTTTGTTAAAGCCACCCACTTCTATTTCTGTTATAGCAGCTCTAGATGATGAAGACAGCCTGACTGGAAGAGACCATTAGTTACTCATATGCAAGTTCAAGTTGAAGCTGAAAAAAATTAAAACAAGTCCATGAAAACCAAAGTACTACCTTGAATACATCCCACTTGAATTTGAAGACCGTTTCAAAAATAGATTTAACACATTGAACACTAACAACCAAAGACTAGAAGATTTGTGGAATGACACCAACAACATCATAAGTGAAGAAAGCAAGATGTGATTAAAAAGACAGGAAAGTAAGGAATGTCCAAAATGGATGTCAAAAGAGACTAGAAGTTACTCTTGAATGTTGAGTAGCCAAAGCACAAGGAAGAAATGATGAAGTATAAGAGCTGAACAGATTTCAAAGGATATCTCTAGGTGACAAAATAAAATGTTATAATGTAATGGAAAACCAAAAGGGAAGAACATATTCAGCATTTCTCAAGCTGAAAGAACTGAAGAAAAAAAAATATGCCTTGAATTACAATATTGAAGGATACTACAAGGAAAATATTAAATGACGTAGCAAGCTGCAAAAGCAGATGGAAAGAATACACAGAGTCACTATACCAAAAACAGTTGGTTGACATTCAACCATCTAAGGAGGTAGCAAATGATCAAGAATCAATGGTACTGAAGGAGGAGGTCCAAGGTGCACTGAAGGCATTAGTGAAGAGCAAGTCTTCAGGATTTGACGGAATACCAATAGAAATGTTTCAACAAATGGAGTTAGGGATATAGGTGCTAACATGTCTATGCTAAGAAATTTGGAAGACAACTCCCTGGCCAAACACTAGAAGAGATCCATACTTAACATATCTTCCAAAGAAAGGTGATCTAGCAAAATGCAGAAATTATTTAACAGTATCAATATCACATGCAAGGAAAATTTTGCAGAAGATCATTCAAAAGTAGTTGCAGTAGTACATCAATAGGAAACAGCCAGAACTTCAAGCTGGATTCAGAAAAGAATGTGGAACAAGGAATATCATTATTGATGTCAGATGTATCTTGGCTGAAAGCAGAAAATATTGGAAAGACTTTTACTTGTGTTTATTGACTGTACAAAGAACTTTGACTGTTTGAATCATAACAAATTATGGATAACATTGTGAATAATGGGAATTCTGGAACACTTAGTTATGCTCATGAAAATCTGTACTTAGACCAAGAGGAAGTCATTCAGACAGAACAAGAGGACACTGCAGAGTTTAATGTCAAGAAAGGTGCACATTAAGGTTGCATTCCTTCACCACATTTATTCAAATTCTATGCTGAGCAAATAATCCAATGAGCTGGACTGTATAAAAAAGTGCGCAGCATCAGGACTAAAGGAAGACTCATTAATAACCAGCCTTATGCAAATGACACAAATTTGCTTGCTGAAAGTGAAGAGGACTTGAAACACTTACTGATGAAAGTCAGAACCACAGCACTTCAGTGCAGATTGCACCTCAATAGAAGGAAAACAAAAATCCTCACAACTGGACCAATAAGCAACATCATAAGCAGAAAAAAATATTAGTTATAAAAGCTTTCATTTTACTTGGATCCACCATCAACACCTGTAGAAGCAACAGTTGAGAAATCAAGCAATGCATTAGGTAAATCTGCAGCAAAAGACCTCTTTATAAGTGTTAAAATGCAAGGATGACCTTTTGAGGACTAAGCTGTGCCTGCTTCAAGCCATGGTGTTTTCAGCTGTCTCATGTGTATGTGAAAGCTGGACAGTGAGACAAAAGAACTGATACCTTTGATTTATGGCATTTACAAAGATTACTGAATATACCATGGTCTCTCAGAAGAATGAACAAGCCTCTCCTTGAAGAAGTGCAGCCCGAATGCACCTTGGAAGCAAGGCTAGCAAGACTTCGTCTCAAGTACTTGGATGTGTTGTCAGGAGGAACCGGTTCCTGGAAAAGGGCACCGTGCTTGGTAAAGCACAGGGTGAGTGAGAAAGAAGTCGACTCTCAACAAGATGAATTGACACAGTGGCTGCAACAATGGACTCAAGCGTAAGAATGATTGTGAGGAGGGTAGAGGACCAGGCATTGTTTCTGTTGTTCTGTTATACGTAAAATTGCTATAGGTTGGAACAGACTTGATGGCACCAACAGCAATAACTGATGAGGTGGAACATCTTTTCCTGTGCTTGTTGCTCCTGTAAGAAACCCTGGTGATAACGCAGTGGTTAAAGTCTTAGATGCTAACCAGCCACCCTTTGGAAACCCTATGGGGCAGTGCTAATCTGTCCAGTAGGATCACTGTGAATCAGTATATCCTACACCACAGTGAGTTTTGTTTGGGGTTTTGGCGGTGCAATTGAAAGGTTGACTGTTGGAACCTACCCACCACTTCCACAGGACAAAGGCCTGTCAATCTTCTCCTGTAAATATTTACAACCTAGAAAACGTTGTGGAACTGTCACATGGGGTCACTATAAATTGAAATCCACTCAACAGTACCTAACAACGTTGGCCATTTGTATTTCTTCTTTAGAGAAATGCCTGTGCCCAGTTTTTTTACTGGGTTGCTTGTCTAGTTAAGTTGTAGGAGTTCTTCCTACATTCTCTGTGTTAAATCTTTATCTAGTTCTGCTGAATTTTCTCCTAATCTGTGGGTTTTCTCTTCACTTTGTTGATGAACTCCTTTTATGAACTGAAGTTTTGTATTTCTATAAAGCTCCTTGTATTTTGTTTTCATTTTTTGCTAATGCTTTCAATGGCATATCTAAGAATGCATTGTTGAAACTAGATCCTCAGGCATTGCTGCTATGTTTTCTTAAAAGAGTTGAATGGTTTTAGAACGTACATTTAGGTCTTTGATTCATTTTAAGTTAGTTTTCATGTATATGATCTGAGATATGGGTTCAGGAACATTATTTGTGGAAATCCATTTGTCCAAGTACCATTTATTAAAGACTTTTTTTTTTTCTCCTTGTGGATGAAGTTAGTAACCTTGACAAAGATCAATAGACCCTAGATGTGTGTTATTTCTGGACTCTCAGTTCTATTTCAATAGTCTACATGTCTATCATTATACCAGTACCAGGCTGTTTTGATTCCTGTAGCTTTGTAATGTTTTGAGATCAAGAAGTGTGATGCCTCCTCCTTTATATTTCTTTCACAAGATTACTTGCGCCACTTGAGGCCACTTGGAATTGCGTTTATATTTCAGGATTGACTTTTCTATTTCTGTAAAGAAAGTTGTTGGAATTTTGATGAAGATTACGTAGAATCTATAGATTGTTTTAGAAAGTTGTCAGAGGCTGTGTTCTCTACAGAAGCAAAACTAGTGAAATATGTACAGAGAGAGAAAGAGAAAGAGAGACATTTGCGTCAAGGAAACGGCACATGCAATTGAGAAGGCTGGTGAGCCTCAAAGTCCATGGGTCAGACACTCGCTGGAGGCTTCTCCTGAGTCATGTGGTCACAGGAGCTAATGAATGCAGGATCAGCAGATCTGATGGTAGGCTGCTAGCTCACAGGGCTGCAGAGCTGGTGACTCCCAAGTCCACAGATCAGATGACCGGCTGCTGGTTCAAGTCCCAAGAACTGAAAATCAGATGATGACAAGCCAGAAACAGGATCCAGAGCAAGTGAGCTTTTCCAGAATGTCCATATATATGGACTGGTTGGCTGATCACATCAGATCACATCATGGAGATGATTTTATTATATCATAAAATAGAAGACAATTACATGATACTGAAACTCATACCTAACCAAGCTGACACATAACATTAATTTCACAATACTGCTCCCGTATTAACAGTATTAAGTCTTCTGATCCATGTGCAAAGAATATGTTTCCATTTTTAAATATTCTTTCATTAATGTTTCCATGTTCAGGTTACATGTCTTTTGTTTCCTTGATTAAAATTGTTCCTAGATATTTTATTCTGTTAGGTTCTATTATAAATGGAATTGTTCCTTAATTTCTTTTTCATATTGTTTTTAATGTCCTTTATTATGCGGGTGTTCATTGTAGTTTGAACCACCCTTGCATTTGGGAATAAATTGTATTCGGTCATGTGTATAATTCTTTTAATACGCTGCTGATTTCAGTTTGCTAGTGTCTTGTGTAGTTTTACACGTGTATTCATAAGGAATATTGGCCTGAAGTTTTCTTTTAGCCTTTGTCTTCAGTGTCAGAGTAGTGATGGTTTTAGAGAATGAGTTAGGAAGTATTCTGTCCTCTTTCACTTTTTGATTTGATTTTGAGAGATTGGTGTTAATTCTTTTCTAAATGCCCGGTGAAATTTACCAGTGAAACCATCTAGTCTCGAGCTTTTCTGTGTTGAGAGGTTTTTGATGACTGATTCAGTCTCCGTGCTTGTTTTATTAAACCTCTTCAGATAGTTTCTGCTGTTATTGAGAGAGTTTTGGTACTTCATGTATTTGCTGGATTTTGTACCATCTAGGTTATCTGATAGTCTGCTGGCATACTGTTGTTCCTAGAAGTCCTTTGTAATCCTTTTTATTTCTCTAAAGTTGGTAGTAGTGTCTCCTCCTTTTCCTGATTTTAGTAATCTGAGTCTTCTCTCTCTCTCTCTCTCTCTCTCTCCTTTCCTCCCCCTTAATCTGGCTAAAGGGTTGTCAGTTTTGCTGATTTTAACAAAAAACCAGCCTTTAGTTTCATTAATTTTCTCTACTTTTCTCTTTTTTGTTTCGTTGATCTTTGGTCTGGTCTTTACTGTTGTCTTCCTTCCTTTAGCTAGATTTGGGTTTAATTTGCTCTTCTTTTTAGAGCTCTTTAAGGTGTACAGTTCAGTTACTGATTTGAGTTATTTATCCTTTTTTAATGTAGGCATTTACAGATATAAAGTTCTCTCTGGGCATTGCTTTTGCTGCACCCATAAGTTTTGGTATGTTGTATTTTTTTTTTTCATCCATCTCAAGATATTTTCTAATTTCCCTTGTGATGTATTCTTTGACCCATTTGTTGTTTAAGAGTATGTTGATTAATTTATATGTATTGGTCAATTTTCCTTCTATTATTAATTTCTAGTTTCATTCCATTGTGGTCAAAGAAGATAACTTTGTATGATTTCAGTTTTAGCTTTGTTTTTTAATTTATTAAGACTTCTATTCTGAAGAAGACATATGGCCTGTCCTGGAAAATGTTCCATGTGCCCTTGGGAAAAATGTGTGTTTTGCTCTTAAGTAGAGTCTTCTATGTCTAATAGGTGTATGGTATTGTTCAAGTCCTCTATTTCCCTACTGATCTTTTGTCTGGCTGATCAACCCATTACTGAACGTGGGATGTTGAAATCTTCGGCTATTATTTTAGAACTGTCTATTTATGTCTTCAGTTTTTGCTTTATATATGTAGAGGCTCTGTTAAGGGCACATATTTTTATAATCTGTTTATTTTCATGGATTTCAAACTTTTCAAACTTTAAATCTGTTCTGTCTGTTGATAATATAGCTACCCAAGCTCGCTTTTGGTTACCATTTATATGAAATATATTTTCCATCCTTTTGCTTTCAGACTCTTCATGGGTTTGTACCTAAAATAAGTCGCTTGTAGACAGGATGTAGATGCACCTTTTTCCCTTCCATTTTGCCTACCTCTGACTTTTAATTGGACTTTTGATTTATTTGCACTTAAGGAAATTAATGATCAGTAAGTATTTCTTCCATTTAGCTATTTGTTTTCTATATTTTTTGTTGTTGTTCCTCAGTTCCTCCATTACTACCCTGACCCCTTTTTAAGCTGATTTTTGTAATGTACTAGTTTTGTTTTCTTCTTGATTTTTTCCTCAGCAGTTATTTTCATAAGAGCTAACTTGAGAATTAAAATTATATCTTAAACATATAACAACACAAAGTCAGTTTCAGTAGCATACAGATACATTGCTTCTATACACCTCTGTCTGATATGAATGTTGTGATGGCCCCTCTTCAATTCTGATGTCAGTGATCTTTATCTTTTTGCTTTTTTTTTTCTTGGTTAGCACTGCTAAAAGTTTGTTTTTTTATTTTGCTTGTATTCTGTTTTCTATTTTATTGACACCTATTTAATTTCTGTTACTTCTTTTGATTATTTTTAATTTAATTTGCTCTTTTTGAATTTTCTAAGGTGGAAACAGGCCCTCTACCATGCAATGGCTTAAAAATAAATGCTGTATTTCTCATTCATACAAGTCCCATCTGGATGAGCTGCTCCGTATGACTTTGTTTTGGTCTGTGGCTCAGGTATTCAGGCTCTTACCATATAAAAGCTACATCAACAGAAATATATGGCCCTCAGTTGACTGGTAATGCTGTTCATCTCAACTGTATGAACATGGCAGGGGAACAGAGGCAAGTACTAGTGCTGTGACCTGGAAGGGGCACTAAATGGCCATGACCCAGCGGTGACTTGAATCACTTCTGTTGATAGTTGATTGGCCAGAACATAGTCCCAGTCTAATTGTATGGGAAGCTGGGATATGTACAGTGTGCGTAGACATTTGGTGAGCACTAACTCACTATCTCTGCCAAAGAATTTTAACCTGATAATTTGGGAAAGAAAGACATGCATGCATTAATTTAATCCTCAGTGCCACCTCCTAAGGCAGGTGCTATTATATTTTCATTTTTCAAATGTGGAAAATAAGGCATATAGAATTTAATTAAATTTCCTAAAGTTATACAGACATTAAGTGAAGGACATTAAGGGAAACCATGCAGTTTAGCTTCAGTGCCTCAACACCTGACTCCTGTATTCTCTTCCTTTCTTCATGGGAGGCAATGTATGAGGGCTTAAAATTTGCTAGAACATTGGTCAGTCCTCTTGTTTAATAGGCCACATAAAATTTTGGTGGGTAAAATGTTCTTTCAACAGTAGAAGTTTCAGACCACATACAAGATTTGAAGTGCTCACCCAGACTGCCTAAACTGCCAGGAAAAAACAAAAAATACTACTGTTGAATCTTGCTCTTTGCTTCAGCTGTATAAGCTTGGCCTTGAGGCTCATTGAGGAATTTTGGAGTTGAAATCCACAATGTGTTTTCTCACCATCATCATCTTCACATAGAAAGCTTAGATTATTGATTTTATATCTTTATTCTTTTCTATTATATGCATCCAGTGTTACAAGTTTTTCTCTAATCACTGCTTTCACTGAATATTTCACTGAAAATTTTGATAAGTTGTATTTTCATTTTCATTCAGTTCAAAACATTTTAAAGTAATTCTTTATGCTTTTTCTTTGATCTATATGTTACTTAGAAGCATGTCTTTAACGTCTAGATTTTTAGAGATTTTTCAAGTTTTCTGTTGATTGCTAGTTTAAATTCATTGTGATCTGAGAGTGTATGTTGTGTGATATCTGTTCTTTTAGATTTGTTAATGTGGGTTTTATGGTCCCAGCTTGGTCTACATTGGTGAATATTACATATGATGTTGAGAAGGTTGTGTGTCTTCCTGTCATTGAATGAAGTATTCTATAAATACCAACTATATCCAGTTGACTGATAGTGCTGTTCAACTCAACTATATCCTTGTTGATTTGCTTCCTGATGGATCTGTCAGTTACTGACAGAGGGGAGTGAAGTCGCCAATGATGATAATGATTTGGATATTTTTCCTTGTAGTTCTGTCAGTGTTCACCTCACGTTTTTATGCTCTTTTTATAGGCACACAGACATTCAGGGTTGTTAAGTCTTTTCAGAGAACGGATTCCTTCATCATTATGTAGTACTCTTCTTTGTCTTTGATCATTTCTCTTACCCTGAAGTCTCCTTTGTCTGGAATGAGTATAATTTGTCCAGCTTTCTTCACAGCAAGAACCTGGTGGGGCTCCTTGAAGAAAAACTCTTAAAAAGTGTGAGAGCACTCTGAAGGCTAGACTTCTAGGGGTTTTTATTTATTAAGCTAGTCCACATTCTGTGTCCACCAATCAATTACCCTGTAAGTAAAGGGTCTTCAAATAAGGATGTCATAGTTTTGGCAGCTCATGGTGCCGTATTAGTGAAGCTACATCAGCCAGATTTATTACATTTGTTGGATTAGTGGACAAATAGCCATGAAAAGTTACATGATTGCCAATACACAGAAATTATTAGTTTATTATCAAAATGGGCATTCCATTCACCAAACATTCTGTGCTGTTACATGAAATTGGTGATGCACGTAATCGTCCCACTGGGAGAACGCTTCAATGTTTAATTAAAAAATTTGAGTTAACTAGGTCCCTTGCCAATCAAACAACACCTGTGTGTCAGTGAACTGCATGTTCTGATGAAATATCACCACCATTCAACAGAGTGTGTGTGAGAATACATCCCAATCCGTTTCTCATGGAACATGAGAACTGGGCCTTTCATCAACCACAGTTCAGTGGATTTTGCACCTGAACTTGAAACTTTACCTTTATAAAATTTTTTTAACTCAAGAACTGCAGTCTAACAACCGTAAATTGCACCATAAATTTTCTCTCTGCGCTCTGGAGAATTGGAAGTTGACCCTGCTTTTGACTGAAAAATAATCTTCAGTGTTGATGCCCATTTTTGGATGAATGGTTTTGTTAACAAACTGTAGCATTTGGAACAATAAGAATCCAAGGAAGATTCAGTGACAACCACTTCATCCCCCAAAAGTTACCATTTGGTGTGGATTTTGCCCTGGCAAAATCATTGGCTCTTATTTTTTCCAAGATGAATGAGGAGAGGCTGTGATTGTCAATGGCAAAAGATATTGGGCTATGATAGTTGACTATTTTTGTCCCTATTTGGAAGGTGCCATAGCAGCCATTTCCCCAAAGATCCTTCCTACACATAATGCCATCAAATGTACTTAAAAATAAGAAAACAATTAAAACTGTAGCATTTACACAACTTATTTTATTCAAGTTTGAAGATAGGGCACCTTTATTTGAAGACTGTTTATTTCTGTCTAATGGTGATGCCAGCCACAGTTTCTGCTCTTAGAAAGCTATAATTTTCTGTGTCTGATTGTATCTCCAGTTTTTTGGGTGACCATTTTCCCTGTGACCTATATTCTTGATGAATATAGAAAGAGTGGTAAATTTTCAGTTTTTCTCTAGTTTTGAGATATCAAGAGATGACTTCCAACATCTTTACATGCCAGACCAGGAACTGGAATTTGATATAGATTTCTTAGTAGACAGTTTTTCCTTCTGACACTTTAGATATGTTATACCACTGCCTTCTGTCCTTCATGGTATCTGATGAATGATCTGATGTTAATGTTATTGAATATTCTTGTATATGTGAGCTGCTTCTCTCTTGTTGATTTCAAGATTCTCCTTGTGCTTTAAAAATATGACTATAAGGTCTCTCCATGTAAATCTCTGAGTTTATTCAGATTGGAGTTCACTGAGCTTCTCAGATGTATAGATCGTGCCTTTCATCAAATTTGGCAAGTTTTTAAGCTTGGAATATATCCTACAGAAATAAAGGTGGGCATATGAACAGACACATGCACATGAAAGTTTATTCCAGCACTGTTCACAGTAGCAAAAATATGGAATCACCCTAGGTGCCCATCAACAGAAGAATACAAACAAGCTACAGTGCATATACTCAATGTAACACTATGCAATGATAAAGAACAATGATGATTTTGGGAAGCATCTCATAACCTGGTTTCAACTAGAAAGCATTATGCTGAGTGAAATCAGTCAGCTGCAACAGGACAACTTCTACTATAAGGACTTAAAAATGGACTTACGTACAGAAGAAAATACTCTTTGATGGATACAAGGGTGGGGAGGGAGGGAGAGGGGTGTTCACAGATCAGAGAGTTGATAGGCATTTGGTTAGGTGAAGGGAGTGGAAGCACACAGTAGAGAGCAGATCAGCATAACTGGACTACGCTATAAATTGAAAGGTTTTCTAAACTCAATCCATTACTTCTAAGGACAGAGTAGCAGGGACGGCGGTCTGGGAACTATGTTTTCAGGAGATGTTGAGGCCAGTTGGCATAGCTAGCTTTTAGCTTTTAGCTAAGAGACTCTTCTTCACCCCATATTACTGAGAGGCATCTGGGGTCTTAAAAGCTATCAAGCTGCCATCTGAGGTACACAAAATTGTCCCAACCCATTGGGAACAGGTGATGGCTGACAACATCAAAGGCATGAAGAAAAATGAGCTCAGAAGGCATAAAGACCCATATCAAAGGGAGACTGCATCAATATATGACCAGAAGAACCACATGGTGCTCAGTCACCACCAAAGGGATGGGAGACACAATGTAGAGTCCCTGAGGCAACATGAGAAATAGAGGTGTGCAGTTCAAGAACTCTTCTAAAAAAACAGAATTGATAGCCCAACAGCCTGGAGGGTCCCCTGGTTACATGGCCCCTAAACTTGCTGCTGGCCCTGACCAGAAAGCAGTACTAGGGTCAACTCTTCAGACAAGAATGGACTGGACTTGGGGCACAGTGTGAGCACATGGTGTGTGTACTTTATGACTCTATACATTTATAGGAGGCTATTCTACTGGTTTCTTTCTAGATGGGAGAGAAGAGGGTGGAGAGGAGGGGCAGGTGCTCATTAACAGGATACTAGAAGTATAGAGTGAAAAGGAGTAATTTGCTGTCACAGGATAAGAAAAGCAGGTGGAGTTGCAGATGGGCAGGCATGTGGAATTGATTTGGATTCTACAGTTTCATTTAATCATAAAAAAAATTGGGAAGTTTTTAGCTATTCTTCATCAATCTGTTCTGCCTCTTTCTCTGTCTCTCTTCTTTTTCTGGGACTTTCATAATGTATGTGTTAGTCCCCTAGGTTGCTTAGGTTTCATTCACTTCTTTACATTTCTTTTTTTTTTCCTTCTCCTTGGATTGGAAATTTTGAAATTTTCTATTTTCAAATTCATCAGTTCTTCCTTTTGCCTACTCAAATCTGCTGTAAAGGCCCTCTAGTGAGTTTTTCATTTTAGTTATTCAACTGTTTACCTCTAGAATTTCTATATTTTCTTTTCTATAGTTTTATATCTTTTTTGATATTCTCACATTGTCCACATATTGTTTTCCTGATTCCTTTTAGTTATTTGGTTTCTGTTTTTATTTATTTTTAGCTCTTTGAAAATATTTGAGAGCTGGTTTAAAGTCTTTGTCTTGTAAATCCAATGTCTAGGTTTCTGACGTATGGTTTTCATGAGTTTGTTTGCAGATTTATTCATCCTTTGGGAATAAATCCCATATTTTCTGTTTCTTTATGTGCTTTGTTGTTTTTTGTTTTACAGTGAAATGTAAATATTTTAATATGGTGACTTTGGAAATCAGATTCTCCCTCCTCCCCAGGGCTTGTTGTTTTTGATTACTGAAGGCGTGGGTTATATTCAGCCTGTGTTTGACAAAGATTTCCTTGAACACCAGCAACTTAAAACAGTAACAATAACAAAAATAATAAAAACAGAAAAAACCTTTTGCACTGTTGGCAGATTGCATCTGTGCTGAAACACTCCTTGAATACTTTGTCAGGCCATTTACGACACTTCTTCAGCCTTCATTTCTTGCTTGTATTGATCGAAGAGATTGCCCAGTCGTGAAAGCTTCAGGTTTTCTCTGGTCTATCTGAGCCTAAGTTCTGAATAGAAAGCCTGGCTTTCTAAATATCTAAGCATAAATGGGCACTTTTTATTGTTCTACTTTCCCGGAGACACTCTTTTCCCAATTTTTCCTCCCATACTTCAGTTTGTTTATTGTATGTTTTAACCATAATCTTTTGCCTCAGAAAGCTGTAGGTTTTTTCATTAGCCTTTCACTGTTTTAGATTAGTTCTTGCCACCTTTCTGCCCTAAATGAGCTCCAAATTAGATGAAATAGATATAAGTGCCTTGCATCAGTTATTCAGGTTGCTCTCAAGACAAGTTAAAACAAATAAGCAAAATAATCTATGAATGACTCAACATAGTGCTACAGAAAGAAGCACTAGGCCATTGTCCCTCTGCTGCAAATACTCAAAAAACTAAGTAAAAGATACAAACATGAATCCTGGAAAGCTGAGCATCAAATGATGGTGTAACATACTTGATAAAACATTGAATAGAATAAGAAACTGACAGAGTACAGAGAACTTTGGTGTGGAGATCACTTGCAAGAAAACACAATACAGACTTGCCACCTTGAACTATACTCACCAAAGAACGCAGACAGGGAGTACAGAAAGGCAAGTTCAGAGTTCCCAACAGGAGACGGAGTACCCAGTAACCTGGAATACATGCGTTCCTACGCCTCCCCACCTTTTTCCCTGCATGGGATCTCTGCTGCATTCCATCAGACCGAGACATTCCAGTTGGCTGCCACCTGGGTCCACCATGATCCCACTGCCTGACTCCTTTAGGGGCGTTTTTTTTTGGTTTGGCTTGGTTTGACTTTTTGTTGCTTCTTTCTTTTCTTTCTTTCCTTTCTCCTTCTCAGCTACACCCGTGTGCCATCTTCTCCTCTTCTTGATAGGCTGTGATTTGGGGGGTTAATTTTTTGTTGTTGTTGTTTTTCTGTTTTTGTGTTTTTCTTGTTTCTTCTCTCTCCTTTCTTTCCTTTAATTTCTGCTGCCCACCTAGCCCTGTGCACCACTCACAACTTCTTAAGGGGCCGTGCTGTACAGCTCAGCTGGAGAGTCACTGGTTGGCTTCCCCAGTGCCATTTTATTTATTGTTTCTTTCCTTTTGTTTTTTCTTCTCTCTCTTCATTTCCTTTCTCCCACCCACCTTGCTCCATGTACTAGCCACCTTCTTGGCAGACTGTACTGTACCACATAACTGGAGAGCCTCTGGGACATGGCTTCCCCCCAGGTCTGCACTGCCAATATAGTTTGGCTCCCACGGTGCCATTTTTTTTCTTTATTTTTTGCCTCTTGATTTTTTTCCTTCTCCCTTGGCTTGGCTGGCTCTCATATAGCCCCTGCGCTGACTTCAGCCCTTCCTGAGAGGTTGTGCTGTGTCATCTGGCTTGAGGAATATCAGCTTGCTGCCACCCCAGTCTTGCCTCAGCCCAGTGGCTAGATCCCAGCCACAATATGTATTTTTGTTGTTGTTTTTATATTTTTAATTTATTAATTTTTGTGTTGGTTGGTTGGTTTCTTCTCCCACTTTCTTCTCTAGCCTTCCCTTTCTCCTGCCACATAGCCCCACATGCCATTATGACTCTTCTTGGGCCAGAAAGCCACTGGCACACAGCACTGGGTCTGTTGTGCACCTACCTGCCATCTCCTACCACATTGCCATTTTTTCTACTTTTTCTTTGTTTTGCATTTTTTGTTTCCTTTCTTGCCTTTCACAACCTACTGAATACAACACATTATGTCTACTCTGTTCCCTCCTGCCTATCTACACTATGCACCAAGTGTGATGCCAATGGGTAATACCGACACAGTCCACTGGACCCTGCCCTACAGTGCTACCAAAACTCACCCCGTTGGCTCCAGTTTGTACCACAAACTACCCATCTCTGCTCTTCTACCCCACTGGACCTTCTGTTCTATACCACAACTAAGTAATCAGCTCTACACACCTGCACAAAATAGTGAGAAGTATCATGCCCACAGGCAAGCAGGCAACAAAACATGCCAAGCCTTCCTGTTCAGACATAACCAAATAAAACAAAAATACAGGATGAAGAAATGAAATTTATAATCAATAAATGAAGAAAGTAATTCCTGAATGTCCTGTAGACAGCAGACAATATCAAAACATATATTTTAAAAAAGCAGGATGGGTTGGCTACAGAAAGCAACTAAAATAAAACACCAGATGACTTTCTGGTATAAGAAAAGGTATTGGAACTATCTGATCAGGAATTCTAGACTTTTATATTCAGGGTTCATTAACAGCTGAAGTAAAATGAGAAGAATAAGAAAAAATAAAATTATGGGGAAAAACAAACCCACTGCCATTGAGTATTCTGACTCATAGTAACCCAATAGGACAAAGTAGAACTGCTCTATGGAGTTTCCAAGGAGTGACAAAATCAGCAAAAGCAAGAAAAAAAAATGGAAGGATTCACAAAAATAATATAGAAACAAAATGTCAGTGTAAACAATTTGAAATCATACAGAAACAGCAATAAGAAATCCAAAAAGAAACAAAATTGCAGTGCAATAGAAGATTTTAATAGCAAATTTAGAGCAATGGAAGATAGGATTAGTGAGAATAAGACAAATTCTTTGTTACCACTTTGAGGAAAAGTCAGACAGAGAAATGAATAAAACTGAAGAAACTCTGAGAATGATGTAGGATACAAATTAAAGCAAAGTTATGCATGTGATCAGAGTTCCAAAACAGGGGGAAGAAACACAGAAAACAAGGATGACTGAAAATTTGCTGACAGAAAACTTGACCAATATCATGAGAGAAGACAACCACACAAGAAGCTCAGAAAACCTCACATTGGATAGATCCCCAAAGAAAAACACCAAGACATCTCATAATCACACTCAGTAAAAACAAAGACAGGGAAAGAATTCTCAAAGCAGCTTGAGAAAAATGCAAAGTCAGATGCAAAAGGGAAACAAAAAGACTAAACTCTGATTACTTGGTAGAAACCATGCAGGCAAGAAGTCAATGGAATGAAGTCTTAGAATCTTGAAAGAAAAAAACTGCCAAATAATAATAATATGCCCTGCAAAACTTGTGCTCAAATATGATGGTGAAATTAGGACATTTCCAGATAAACAGAAATTAAAGGAATATAAAAACAAAACCAAGCATACAAGAATTAATATAGGCAGTCCTTCAGTTAGAGAACCAACAAAATCGTACAACAACCTGAATCTAGGAAATAAGACTGCATCAGCCAGATACCAACCTATAAATTAACTCTTAAGGATAGAACAAAACTAAAAAATTTACAACAGGGAGCCAGAGAGGTCAGTTTGTAAAAAAAAAAAAAACAACATTAGAATAATAATAGAGGAAATAAATGGTGTAAGTATAGAATTAACAAATGCGGAGGAAGTCAAGGCTATACCAAGCAACAGGAGACTTGTTCAAACTTAGGGTGATATGGGTAAATTTCAAGATAACCAAAATGAAATTTAAGAAACCTCAAACTACAGAACAAAAGCAAAGTCTCAGAAAACACAAAATCTACAAAAACAAAAGAACCCTCCCACAAAATCCACAAAAAGGAATTCAGCATAGAAGAGTAAGAGGAACAAAGAAAACATCAGCACCACATAAAAGCACTACAAAATGACAGCTTTAAACTCATCTCTAGTAATAATCACACTGAAGTGAAATGGCTTAAGTGTACCCATAAGGAGACATAGAGTGACAGAATGAATGAAAAGCTATGACTCATCAATATACTGTCCACAAGAGACATACCTTAGAGACAAAAACATAAATTTATTAAATATCAAAGGATGGATAAAAAGTATATCAAGCAAACAACAACCAAAAAAGAGTAGGAGTGCTAATACTTATTTCAAATAAATTGACTAAACCAAAACACAATCCACCATAAAATATGAGGATGGGCATTATATAATGAATAAAGGGACAATTCATCAAAAGTACATACTTACAGTAAATATGTACATGCCCAATGATAGAGCTCCAAAATACATAAACTCTAACAGCACTAAAAAGAGAAATTGACAATCCCACAGTAATAGTAGGAGATTTAAACATAGAATTCTTAGTAAAGGGCAGAACACCTAGCAAGAAATTGAACAAAGATGCAGATTTAATGGCCACAGTCAACCAAGTTGACCTCACAGACATATGAGGTCTGACAGTTAGGTCCGCGAAGTTAATTCTTCTAAGTGCTCGTACCTCATTGCTGAATATCACTACAGTCACCTTCAAAGTACTCCCCTTAGGAAGCTATGCACCTACACCAGTTTCTAGTCCACCCTTCAAAGCAATTTTGGAACTCTTTCTGGAATGGCCATTGCACATGTGGCACAGTGGCAAGTTCGCAAGCTTAATTGTATAGTTGTCTGTGAGGGAGTTTTTAGCCAGTAAACAAATAACTGTATTGGAACACCCTCTCTACTCATCTGATATGGCCCCCAATGACATTTTTCTTTACCTGAAGATAAAAATTGAAAAGAAGACATTTTGATGACATTCAGGGCATCAAGGATAATACGATGACATCTCTGATGGCCATTCCAGAAGAAGAGTTTCAAAATTACTTTGAAGGGTGGACTAGGTACAGGCATAGATGTATAGCTTTCCAAGTGGAGTACTTTAAAGGTGACTGTAATGATATTCAGCAATGAGGTATGTAGCACTTGTTCTAGCATGAGTTCACAAACTTAATTGGCAGTCCTCGTGTGTAGAACACTCCACTCAATAGCAACACTCCACTCAATAACAGCAAAATGCATATTTTTTCTAATACTCATAGAACATTCTCCAAAAAAGACTGTATTTTAGACTACGAAGTAACCCTCAGCAAAATCCAAAATACTGAAATAATACAAACCTCTTCTCTAATCACAACACCATAAAAGTAGAAATTAATAACAGGAAGAGAAAGTTTAAAATAATGAAAACTAAACAACCGCTTGTTGAAAAGCCACCCGAGAACAAAATAAAAGATGGAATACGAAAATTCATAGCATCAAATGAGATGGAAACAAATCCTACCAAAAGGTTTGGGACATGCAAACGCCAATTTATAGCAATAGACATTGAAAAATCACAAAAGGGATAAAAGCAAAACATCAGCTGCACAACTCAAAAATGTAGAAAGAGAACACCAAAAGAAGCCCATAGTCGCCTGATGAAAGGAAATAAAAAGATTAGAGCAGAAATAAATGAAATCGTGGATATGAAAGCAATAGAAAGTACCAACAAAACCAAAAGTTGGTTGTCATGGATTGAATTGTGTTCCCCCAGAATTTGTGTAGCCGTTTTGTTAGGCCATGATTTCTGGTATTGTGTTCCATTCCTCCATTTTGTAAATCCTGCCTCTATGATGTTAATGAGGGTGGATGGGTGGTAGTGTGTTGGTGGGACAGGACTCATTGAATAAGCTTGTTCTGTGCCTTGAAGCAATGTCTTGAGATATAAAGGAAAGAAGTGAACAGAGAGATTCAGGAACTTTGGACCATCAAAAAAAGCAGCACTGAGAGTAAAGTGTATCCTTCAGAACTGAGGTTCCTGCACCAAGATTCTCCCTGACCAAAGACTGATGCAACATAAGGACCTTCCTCCAGAGTCAACAAAGAGAGAAAACCTTCTCATGGAGTGAGTACCCTGAATTCAGACTGATAGCCTACTGGACTGTGTGAGAATAAACATTTCTCTTTTTAAAGCCATCTGCTTGTGGTATTTCTGTTAGAGCAGTATCAGATGACTAAAAAACACTGGTTCTTTGAAAGGATCAACAAAACTGACAAATCATTGGCCAAACCGACAAAAGAAAAGCAAGAGAAGATGCAAATAACTGAAATAAGATATCAAGTGGGAGATGTTACAACAGACCCAACTGAAATAAAAGGATCATAACAGAGTACTGTGAAAAACTATATTCCAACAAATTTGAAAAACTAGAAGAAATGGATACATTTTGAGAAAAAGCCCACCTACCTAAAATAACACAAACTGAGGTTAAAAAAAGAAAAATCTGAAGAGACTCGTAACAAAGAGATTCAAAGGTAATTTAAAACAAAAACAAAAAAACACTCCCAACAGATAAATAAACTCTGGCCCAGATCACTTCACTGAATTCTACCAAGCATTCAGAGAAGAGTTTACACTAGTACTGCTCCAACTATTTAAGAACATAGAAAAGGAAGGGATACTTTTTTTAAAATTGTGCATTAAGTGGAAGTTTACAATTCAAGTCATTTGGTCATACAAAAATTTATACACTGTTATGTAACCATAGCAGCTTTTGCTACACTGTGACCTCACACTCCTGTCTACCTTTTATTGCCCATGCCCGTTCATCCATTTCCTGTCCACCTCTGCTTTCTCATCTCACCTCTGGACAGATGCTGCCCACTGAGTCTCCTGTGTCTACTTAAGCTTAATCTACTTATAGCCCAGTCCAATCTTTGTCTGAAGAGTTGGCTTCAGAACTGGTTTCAGTTCAGGATAACAGGGAGTCCAGGGACCATGTCTTCCAGAGAACTGCCAGTCTGCCAGACCGTCAAGTTTGGTCTTTGTTTACTGGAGTTAGACTTCTGCATCTCACATCTCTCCTGCTCCATCATGGACTCTTCGTTGTGTTCCTTGTCAGAGCTGTCACTGGTGGTAGTTGGGCACCATCTAGTTCTTCTGCTCTTGGGCTGATGGAGTCTCTGGTTTATGTGGTCATTTGTGTCTCTTGGGCTCATTATTTTCCTTGTGTTGTTGATGTTCTTCATTTTCCTTTGCTCTAGGTGGGTTGGGACCAGCTGATGCTTCTTAGATGGCCACTCACTAGTCTTTAAGACTCCAGATGCCATTCACCAAAGTGAAACATACAGAACATTTTCTTAATAAACTGTTATGCCAGTTGACCTAGATGGCCCCTGAAGCCATGGTCCCCAGACCCTGAAATTGTGTTCCTTTATGTCTTTGGTTATATTTAGGAAACTTCTTAGGTTTTGGTTTAGACAAGGTGTGCTGACTTCTGTACAGTGTGTTGTTCTTCCTTTCCCCTCCCCTCCTCCCCCCTGAATTAAATCTTATCTACTGTATATTTAGTGAATAATCATCTCTCTCCTTTCCCACCTTTGTAACCATCAAAGAATGTTTTCTTCTGTGTTTAAATCTTTTTTTGAGTTCTTATCATAGTGGTCTCATGCAACATTTGTCCATTTGTGACTAATTTCACTCAGCATAGTGCATTTCAGATTCCTCCATGTCACAAGATGTTTCACAAATTCATCCCTGTGATTTATAATTGTATAGTATTCCACTGTATGTGTGTGAGGTCTGACTGACAATTAAGTCCTAGAACTTAATTGTTCCCTAAGTGCTGCATACTTCATTGCTGAATATCACTACAGTCATCTTCGATGTACTCCCCCCGTGGGAAGCTGTGCACTGATGCACTGATGCCAGTACTTAATCCACCCTTTAAAGCAATTTTTGGCACTCTTTCTGGAATGGCCATTCCACACAGTGGGAAGGTGGTAAGTTCACAAACTTAATTGTACAGTTGTCTGTGAGGGAGTTTGTAGCTAATAAACAGATCACTGTATTGGAACAGTCTTACCTTTTATGGCCCCCAGTGACTTTTTTCTTTACCCAAAAATAAATATTGACAGGAAGACATTTTGGTGACACTCAGGACATCGAAGGTAATGCAATGACAGCTCTGATGGCCATTCCTGAAAAAAGAGTTCCAAAATTGCTTTGAAAAGTGAATTAGGAACTGACATCAGTGCACAGCTTCCCAAGGGGAGTACTTTGAAGGTGACCACAGTGATATTCAGCAATGAGGTATGTAGCACTTTTTCTAGGATGAGTTCACAACTTGATCGGCAGTGCTTGTAACCACAATTTGTTTACCTGTTGATAGGCACCTAGGTTGATTCCATCATTTTTGCTATTGTGAACAGTGCTGCAGTGAACATTGGCCAAGCCAAGTGCCGTTGAGACGGATTCGACATTGGTGTGCATGTATCTATTCATGTGAAAGCTCCTCTTTCCTTAGGGTGTATTCCTTTTTTAAAAAAAATTTTTTATTTAATATAACTGAGTGAAAATGTACATTCCTGTATAAATTTACATGCCCACCTATATGCAGCTTCCACTGCTCTCCCTGCCCGGTGATAGCACACTATTCCTCTCTGCTCCACACATGTCTCATTCTCCCAACAGTCTCTTTTTTCCCTCCTCTCCACCCACTCTCCTTCCTCCAGCCAGAGGTCAGCAGGATGACATCCTATAGATGTATAGAACCATAAAGTGCATCCAATATATGGTCACTGCATCGGCAAGTCCAATCCATTGCTGTCTTAAGCATGGACCTTCGTTATGCTTTATGGTCAAGGGCAGCATCAGGGCGAGTGGCCATGATCCCAGGGGAACTCCGAAACCACTGGACCATCAATTCAGGTCTTTTAGTGGGGACCTCAGGCTGCACCCCTTTTTATTCTTGTATTGCCAGTGAGACTCAACTTAGTGAGCTCCATCTCGGGTATCACTGGTGGTGGCCAGGCACCATCCGGTTCTTCTGGTCCCAAGTCGATGTAGGCACCCACTGATGTGGGTCTCTTTGTCTTCTGGGTTGTCTTTCCCCCATGTCATTTTGGTCCCCGGTGAGCATCCAATCCTGCTGAGTTGGGACCATTTGCTGTGCCCTCGGATGGAAGCTTGGCAGCTTTTAAGACCCCAGATGCCACTCACCAACGTGGGGTGCAGAGAGCTCTCTTAGCAAAACGCTAGTTGTGCGAATTGGCCTCGATTTCGCATAACAGCACGGTTCCCCGCCCCCTGCCCCAGCTACTCTATCCTTGCAATATTGGGTTCAGATGGAAGGAGTACTCATATTATGTTTAAGTCCACTTAATATTGTTCTTGTTTCTAATGTGTGCTATCACCGATTTCACCCAACCATATGCCTAGCAACTGTCTAATCTAAACCCTCTCCCCCTCCCTCACTCCCTCCCCTCCCTTGCAGCTGTCAAAGAGTCTTTTCTTCTATACACAGGTCTGTTTTTGAGATCTTATTGTAGAAGTCTCATAGAATATTTGTCCTTTTGTCGCTGACTACTTTCACTCAACATAATGTCTTCCACTTGAAACCAGGTCATGAGATGTTTCCTGAAGTCCTGTTGTTCTTTATCATTGCGTAGTGCTCCATTGAGTATATATACCATAGTTTACCTATCCATTCTTCTGTTATTAGGCATCTGGGCTGATTCCATCTTTTTGCTACCGTGGACTGTGCTGTGATAAACATTCTGGTGCATGTGTCCATTGGTGTGAAAGGCCTTGATTCTGTAGGATGTATTCCAAGTAGTCGAATTACTGGGTCAAATGGTATATCAATATCCATTTTTTTAAGGAAGCGCCAGATTGCTTTCCAAAGAGGCTGGACCATTTTGCAACCCTACCAACAGTGTAGGAGGGTTCCACTTTCTCCACAGCCTCTCCAGCATTTGTTGTTTTGTGTTTATTGGATCATGGCCAACCTTGTTGGGGTGAGATGGTATCTCATTGTAGTCTTGATTTGAATTTCTTTAATAACTGAAGATCGTGAAAATGTCCGCATGTTTTTTTGGGGGGGTGCCTGGATCTCTTGTTTAGTGAAGTGTCTGGCCATCTCCTTTGCCCATCTTCTTCTTGTTGATATTTTGTAGTATCATATAGATTATGGAAATCAGGCGTCGATCTGACATAGAGTTGCCAAATATTTTTTCCCATTCTGTAAGTGTTCTTTTAATTCTATTAATAAAGTCTTCAGATGAGCAAAAGTGTTTGATTCTTAATAGTTCCCAATTATCTATTTTCTTTTCTGATGATTGTGGTTTCTTTGACAGATTTTGGAGTCTGTCCATATTGTGTATTAAAACTTCCATTGTTGTTCCTACCTTTTCTTGGATGAGCTTTATCAATTTAGGTTTGATATTTAGGTCTTTTATCCAGTTGGAGTTGTTTTTTGTATAAGGTGTAAGATATGGATCTTGTTTTAGTTTCTTGCAGATGAATATCCAATTTTGACAGCACCATTTGTTGAAGATACTGTTTTTACCCCAGTTTAATGTCTTAGGGTCTTTGTCGAATATCAGTTGTTGATAGGTAGATGGTGTCATCTCTGGGGTCTCAGTTTTGTTCCACTGATCGATCTGTCTGTTCTTATACCAGTACTAGGCTGTTTTGACCACTGTGGCAGTGTAATATGTTCTAAAGTCAGGTAATGAGAGGCCTCCCAGTATGTTCTTCCTCTTTAGTAGTACCTTGCTTAACTGGGGCTTCTTCCCTTTCGAAACAAAATTGGTGATTTGTGTCTCCATCTCATTGAAAAATGTCACTGGAACTTGTATTGGGATTGCATTATATAAATAGATTGCTTTGTGTAAAATAGACGTTTTCACAATGTTAAGTCTTCCTATCCATGAGCAGGGTAGGTTTTTCCATTTATCTAAGTCTCTCTTAGTTTCTTGTAGTAAGGGCTTGTAGTTCTCTTTGTAAAGGTCTGTTATTTCTCTGATTAGATTAATTCCTAGGTACTTTATCTTCTTAGGGGCTATTGCAAATGGTATTGATTTGACAATTTCTTCCTTAGTCTTGTTGTTGCTATAAAGGAATCCTACTGATTTACTTATGTTTATCTTGTGTCCTGAGACTTTGCTGAACTCTTCTATCAGTTTGAGTAGTTTACGTATAGATTCCTTGGAATTCTCCGCATATACAATCATATCATCTGCAAACAGGGAGATTTTAACTTCCTCTTTGCCAGTGCAGATGCCCTTTATTTCTTGGTCTTGTCTAATTGCTCTGGCTAAAACTTCTAGCACAATGTTGAATAGAAGAGGTGAGAGTGGGCATCCTTGTCTAGTTCCTGATCTCCAGGGAAAGTCTTTCAGTCTCTCTCCATTCAGGATGACATGGGCAATTGCCTTTGTATAAATGGCCCTTATTGTGTTGAGGAATTTGCTGTCTATGCCCATTTTGCTAAGAGTTTTTCGCATGAATGGGTGTTGGACTTTATCAAATGGCTTTTCTGCATCAATGGACAAAATCAGGTGATCCTTGTCTTTTGTGTTATTTATGTGGTTAATCACATTAATTGTTTTTCTGATGTTGAACCAGACTTGCATCCCTGGTATGAATCCCACTTGGTCTTGATGGATTATTTTCTTGATATGTTGTTGTATTCTATTGGAAAGAATTTTGTTGAAGATTTTTGCATCTAGATTCATGAGTGATATCGGTCTGTAGTTCTCTTTCTTTGTTGGGTCTTTCCCTGGCTTGGGTATCAGTGTTATGCTGGCTTCATAGAATGAGTTTGGGAGTACTCCATCCCTTTCTATACTGTGAAATAGTTTCAGTAGTATTGGAGATAACTGTTCTCTAAATGCTTGGTAGAATTCTGCAGTGAAGGCATCTGGACCCGGACTTTTTTTTGGTTGGCAGTGTTTTGATGACCTTTTTAATCTCTTCCTTTGTGATGGATTTATTAAGTTGTTCTGCTTCACGTTGTGATACTTTGAGTAGGTGGTATGACTCAAGGAATTGGTCCATTTCCCCTAGGTTTTCAAATGTGTTAGTGTACAGTCTTTCATAGTATTCTGTTATGATATTTTTGATTTCTGTTACATCTGTGGTGACAACCCCCCTCTCATTTCTAATTTGGGTTATTTGTTTCCTTTCCTGCTTTTCTTTAGTAAGTTTAGCCAGTGCTTTGTCAATTTTGTTGATCTTCTCAAAAAGCCAGCTTTTGGTCTTTTCAATTTTTTCAATTGTTTTTCTATTCTCTAATTCATTTAGCTCTGCTCTAATCTTTATGATCTCCTTTCTTCCGGTGCCCGAGGGGTTCCTCTGTTGTTCTCTTTCTACTTGTTCAAGCTGTAGGGTTAGTTCCTTGATTTGGTTTCTTTCTTCTTTCCAGATGTGTGCATTTATGGAGATAAACAGACCTCTGAGCACTGCTTTGGCTGTATCCCATAGGTGCTGGTAGGAAGTGTTTTTGTTCTCATTGGAATCCATGAATTTCTTTAATTCATCCTTGATTTCCTCTATAACCCATTTTTTTTGAGCAAGATGTTGTTCAGTTTCCATGAGTTCCACTTTCTGTCTATGTTTCTTCTGCTATTGATTTCAACTTTGATGGCTTTATGATCTGAGAAGATGCTTTGCAGTAATTCAGTGGTATGGATTTTGTTGAGAATTGCATTATGGCCTATCACATGGTCAATTCTGGAGAATGTTCCATGTGCACTGGAGAAGAAGGTGCAGTTGTCTGCTGATGGGTTGAAAGTTCTGTATATATCAATGAAGTTTAGTTGGTTAATTGTGGCAATGAGGTCTTTGGTATCTTTACTGAGTTTTTTTCCTAGATGATCTGTCTAGTAATGAGAGTGGAGTATTGAAGTCTCCCACTATTATGGTGGAGTCATCCAACTCTCTTTTGAGTGTAGTCAGTGTTTCTTCAACGTATTTAGGTGCTCTGATATTAGGTGCATAAATATTTAATATAGTTAAGTCTTGCTTGTGTACTGAACCTTTCAGCAATAAATAGTGTCCATCTTTGTCCATGATGGTGGATTTGACATTAAAATTGATTCTGTCGGAGATTAGAATTGCCACCCCTGCTCTTCTTGGTTCATTGTTAGCTTGATATATATTCTTCCAACCTTTAATTTTCAGTTTGTTCCTATCTTTAGGTCTCAAGTGAGTTTCTTGTAGACAACATATGGATGGGTCGTGTCTTTTGATCGAAGATGTCTCTCGATGTCTCTTTACTGGAGCATTCAGTCCGTTCAAATTCAATGTAATTATTGATAGGTATGTGTTCAGTGCTGCCATTGTGATGTGTTTATTTTTATGTTGATGTTTTCTCTGTTGTTCTTATTAGTCTGTTCTGGGACGTTCTTTTTTGTGAGTTGATTTTTCACCTTTCTCAGAGCTGGTTTTGTGGTTGTTGAGTCTCCTGTGTTACATTTCTTGAAATGATATGATACATCTTTGTTGTGCTTTACAGCAACCCCTATGATCCCCCTTAATAAACTATATATAAACCCAATTTTAATTACTACCAGTCTTGTCATCTTCCTCTCCGTCTGGAAGGACTATAACAACTGTAGTACATCCCTCTTTTTAATATGATGACACCATAGTTTTCGTGATGATCACTGGATTGCTTCTTTCCCTATCAAAGTTGTGATTGTCTTTGGAGCCTTCCCTAACTGAGTAGAGTTTTGAGTAGTAAATTCATTCTAAAATATAAAGTTAGTAGTTTTGTTCTTCTAAGCCAGAGCCAAGAACTTCTTTCAATATTTATTGTAGCTTTGGTTTGGTTTTTACAAAGTCTCTGAGTTTCTGTTTATCTGGGAATGTCTTAATTTCATTTTCATATTTGAAAGATAGTTTTGCAGGATATATAATTCTTGGTTGGAAGTTCTTCTCCTTCAAGGCTTTGAAAGTGTCATGCCACTGTCTCTGTGCCAGCATGGTTTCTGCTGAGAAATCTGAAGACAGCCTACAGGGTTTCCCTCTGAATGTTAGCTTTGCTTTGAGTCTTGCTGCCTTTAAGAGTTGCTGCTTGTGTTTCATTTTGTCGAGCTTGATTATAATATGTCTTGGATTCTTTCTTTTGAGATCTATATTGGGTGGCGTACGATACGCATCTGAGATGTCTATATTCTCTTCCTTCATGATTTCTGGGAAGTTTTCTGTCAGCAGCTCAGCAACGATATTCTCTGTGTTCTCAGATGTCTCACGCTGTTCAGAGACTCCAATGAATTGAAAGTTGTTCCTCTAATAGAGTCCCACATGCTTCTTAATGTTTCTTAAATTTTCTTGTTTGTTTTTTCTGATTTCTGCTCATAGATGCTGGCCTCAGTAGCCCTGTCTTCCAAGTCAGAAATTCTTTTTTCTATTTGTTCCATTCTGTTTTCTTGGCTTTGCATTGAAGTTTCTATATCTTTGATTTTGTTCTTGATCTGTTGGATTTCAGAGTACTGGTGTTCCATCAGATCGAACAGCTTGCTTAATTTTTCCTTTTGTTCTGCTGCATTTTGTATAAGGTCTAGAAAGGCTCTGTGTATAATCATTTTGTATTCACTTTCTGATGCTTTCATAAAAGTTTCTTCATCTGGAAAACTCCTTGGTTGCTTTGTGTGGGAGCCTTCTGAAGCCATGGCTGATTTCTTGTATGCCACAAGTGTCTGTTGCTTTTTGGGACCCATGTGAGTATGTAGAGGCTGGAAGAGGTACTGTGAGGATGGACTGAAGATGTTTCTCTAGGCTGTCTTAAAATGTAAAGCAAAAGATATCTGACCACTTCACAAGTCAGTCAGGTTTTCAGGTGTAGAGGTCCCTCTTCTGAACTGGCAAAGTAAGCGCCACTATATCCAACCCCAGATGATGCAAACTAGTTCAGAATACAGCAATGCTACTGCCCTGTTGGTCTCTGCTGACAGGGCCTGGCCTTAGAGGACACTGCTTAGAGTACTGCTTTTCTGATAGAAAAGCCCTCTCCTGTGGGCAGCCTCTGGCTCCCAAGCTAAGAATTAATTCCAGCTGTGGCCACCGTATCCAAGATGGCGCCCCCCACACAGGCAGCAGACAGAAGGGCTAAAGGTGCCGAGAGGTAGTTATTCCTCTGATTCTGTTGCAGGTCCCCCAAAGCAGGTGGCACTAGGTAAATTACTGCTTTTCTGTTGGAGAAGCACTGTCCTGTTTGCAGGCGCTGGCTCCCAGGCTAAGAATGAGGTCCTGCTAGAATCTCCACATCCAACACGGCGTCTTGCACACTGACTGCGAAACTCTGTACAAACGCTGCTGAGGCAGATATAAAACGACAGGCTCAAAATCGCTAGATTAACAGAGGCCCAAGCCTGGCTCTCAGAATATGGGAATTTCACCTGCCTGTCCTCCCGGCAGCGTGTCTGAGTCTAGCTGCTAGGCAAGACCCAGCTCTGCCTGCTGGTCAAGACAGAGGAAAAAAAAAGTCAAAATGGTGCGTTTACCTTCAGTCTGTGAGAGCCAGGGATAGCCAGGCACAAGAGTCAGCGTAAGAGAGAAGGTTTTCCGCTCAGTAGAATGAAGTTCAAAGTAACAGCCCTGTGCCGTGTCCTGGGGCTGATTAGGTGACCAGAAGGCTCCGTTTGATTATCAATTCAGGTCTTGGTTTCCAGAGGGATATAAGGAGACGTGTGCTTAGTCCGCCATATTGACTCCTCCTCCGGGTGTATTCCTTTTTAAGGGGAAGTGCTAAATTGATTTCCTAGTACCATTTTACTTTCTGACCAGCAGTGTGGAAGTGTTCCAGTCTCTCCACAGCCTCTCCAACATTTATTATTTTGAATTTTTTGGATTGTTGCCAGCCTTGTTGATGTGAGATATTATCTCATTGCTATTTTGATTTGGATTTCCCTAATGGCTAATGATCATGAGAGTCTTTTCATGTGTCTGTTAGGTATCTAAATGTCTTTTTTGGTAGCATACCTGTTCATATTATTTGTCCATTTTTTAATTGGGTTATCTGTCTTTTTGTTGTTGAGGTTTTACAGTATCTTGTAGAGTTACATGTTAGATGTAGATCAGATTTGTTGTAGCCAAAGTTTTTTTCCCAGTCTATAGGTTGTCTTTTTACTCTCTTGGTGAAATCTTTGGGTGAGTAAGTGTTTCGTTTTTAGGAGTTCTCAGTTATCTACTTTCTCTTCTGCTATCTGTTAGTCATATTTTGTATTCTGTTTTCATGTGTATTAGGCTCCCAGAATTGTCTTTTTTTTTTTTCTTCCATAGTATCTGTCATTTTAGATTTGGTATTTAGGTCTTTGATTCATTTGGCTAGTCTTTTGGGTATAAGATTGGTCCCGTTTCATTTTGTTGCAGATGGATATGCAGGTATGCCAACACTATTTATTAAAGAGACTGTATATTCCCCAATTTACAGACTTGGGTCTTTGTCAAATATCACCTGCTCATAGGTGGTTGATTTTATGTCTGGATTCTCAACTCTGTTCCACTGGCCATTCAGGACATCTGTGTATGAGATCCAACAATTAAGTTGTTCTAAGTGCTACATACATCATTGCTGAATATCACTATGGTCGCCTTGAAAGTACTCCCCTCGTGGAGCATGCACTGATGCCAGTGACTGGTCCACCTGTCAAAGCAAATTTTGGAACTCTTTCTGGAATGACCATTGTGCATCGTAGCATGGTGACAAGTTCTCAGACTTAATTGTACAGTTGTCTGTGAGGGAGTTTTTAGCCAGTAAACAAATAACTGTTTTGGAACATCCTCTGTACTCACCTGCTCTAGCCCCCAATGACTTTTTTCTTTTCCCAAAGATAAAGGAAATATTCAACAGAAGAAATTTTGATGACATTCAGGACATCAAGGATAATATAATGATAGTTCTGATGGCCATCCCAGAAAAAGAGTTCCAAAATAGCTTTGAAAGGTGGACTAGGCACTGGCCTCAGTGCAGAGCTTCCCAAGGGGAGTACTTCAAAGATGATCATTATGATATTTAGCAATGAGGTATGTAGTACTTTTTCTAGGATGAGTTTATGAGCTTAATTGTCAGTTTTTGTATCTGTTGTGTACCAGTATTGCCAGGCAGTTTTGACGACTGTGGTGGTGTAATAAATTCTAAAGTCAGATAATGTGAGTTATCCCACTTTATTCTTCTTCAGTAATGCTTTTCTTACCTGGGGCCTCTTCCCAGAAAGGGATACTTCTGAATTCATTCTATGAAGCCAGCATAATCCTGATACTAAAACCGGGCAAAGATACCACAAAAACCAGAAAATTATAGACAAACACCTCTCATTAATATAGATACAATGATTCTTAAATGATTCTTAAAAATGTTTTAGCCAGTAGAATTCAACATCATGTAAAAGGTAGTAATAATAGTACATCACAGCTGCATGAGATGCATACCAGATATTCAAAGATAGTTCAAAATTAGAAAATCAGTCAATGTAATCCACCCCATAAATAAAACCTAAGAAAATAATTATATGATGATCTGAATCAATGCAGGAAAGATACTTGATAAAGTTCAACACCCATTCCTAATTTAAAACAAAACTGTCAACAAAATAGAGGGCGATTCATCAATGTAAAAAGGCATCTATACAAAAGCAACGGCTAATATTGTTCTCAACAGAGAGAGGTTGAAAACATTCCCCCTGAGAACAGGAATAAGACAATGGTGCCCTTTATCACCCCTTCTATTTAACATTGTGCTGGAAGTCCTAGTTAAAGCTTTAAAGGTAGGAAAAAAGTAAAGGCATCCACATTGGTAAGGAAGAAGTAAAATTATCATTATTTGGAGATGATGTGACACTATACCTAGAGAACTCAAAAGACTCCACAAGAAAACCACTGGAAGTCATAGAAAAATTCAGCAGGATGGTAGGACGTAAGATAAACACACAAAAATCTTTTGGATTCCTACACACTAGTGAAGTGAACTGCAAAAAGGAAATAAGGAAAACAAACGCCATTTGTGATAGCCCCTAATAAAATACTTACAAATCGATCTAACCGAGAATGTAGACCTCTACAAAGAAAACTGCAAGGCACTGCTACAAGAAATCCACATAAATGGAAACACACACAATGCTCACAGATGGGTAGGCCCAATGTTGTGAAAATGTAAATTCTGCCCAAAACAATATATAAATACAAGGCAATCCCAACAACCCTCTTTAAAGAGACAGTAAAACCAATCCTTAACTATATATAGAAAGTAAAGAGACCTTGAATAAGTAAAACACTATTGAATAATAATAAAAGAGGATTTACGCTAGTCAAACTCTAAACCTACTTAGTATATAGCCCATCAAAACAGTCTGGTATTGCTACAAGAACAGACACCTTGACTAGCGGAACAGAATTGAGGACCTGGATATAAATCCACCCTCCTGCAGTCCCCTGATCTTCAACAAAGGCCCACAGTACATTAAAAGAGGAAAAGAAAGTCTTTTTAACAAGTGGTTCTAGCAAAACTGGATATTCGCCTGTAAAAAAAAAAAAGTGAAGTAAAGCCCATACCTCACACCGTGCACAAAACAAGTTCAAAACTGATAAAGACCTCAATATAAAACAAAAACTATAAAGATCATAGAAGAAAAAACAGGATCAATGCTAGAAGCCCTAATGTATGGCATAAATAGAATATGAATCATAACTAACAATACATAAATACCAGAAGATAAGCAAGCCAATTAACTGGGATCCTCTAAATACAAAACACATATGCTCCTCAAAAGACTTCACCAAAAGAGTAAAAAAATCTATAGTCTGGGAAAAAAGATTGGCTATGACATATCCAAGAAAGATTTTATCTCTAAAATTTATAGGAAAAACAAATACTCCTACGACAGAAAGACCAATAATCAATTAAAAAATAGGTAAATGGTGTGAACAGTCATTTTACCAAAGAAGACATTGAGGCAGCCAACAAACACATTAGGAAATGCTCATGATCATCAGCCGTTAGAAATGGAACACAAAACTGCAGTGAGATACCATCTCACACAGACATTACTGGCATGATCAAAAAAAGAAAACAACGAACGTTACAGAGGCTTCAGAGAGCTTGGAAAACTTATATATTGCTGGTAGGAATGTAAAATGGTATAACCGTTCTGGAAAATGGTGTGGAGCTTCCTTCAAAGTGTCAAGATAGCAATATCAAACAATCCAGCAATCTTACTCCTAGGGAACAGACATATGCACACTCATGTTCATTGCAGTGTTACTTTTGCTACTCACAGTAGCAAAAAGATGTAAATAACCTAAATGCCTGTCAACTGATAGATGGATAAACAAACTATGGTACATACAAAAATGGAATACTAAGCAGGAATAAAAAACAATGATGAATGTGCAAAACATCTCACAACCTGGATGAATCTGGAGGGCATTATGTGGAATGAAATAAGTCAATCAGAAAAGGACAAGTACTATCTGGCACCACTGCCACACTCATGAGGACATGTACAAAATGGAAACAATCTTTGTCTGGTTTTCCCCCGTCTACCAGGGAAACTGTTGTCTACATAACTAGGCAATAAGTGATAACTCAGGTGAAGGGTAATATTGGGGAAGTCAGCACAACCTGACCAAGGCAAGGTCACAGAAGCTTCACAGACATATCCAAACTGCCTGAGGAACCAAATTATTGGGCTTAGGGCTGAGGTCCATAGTCTTGGGGACATCTAGCTCAGCTGACAACACAGTTTATAAAGAAAATGTTCTATATCCTACTTTGGTGAGTAGTGTCTGAGGTCTTAAAAGCTTGAGTGTAGCCATCTAAGATACTCCATCTCAGATAATCTCACTCTATCTGGATCAAGGGGAAATGAAGAAAACCAAAGATACAAGGGAAAGTTTAGTCCAAAGGACTAATAGACCACAACTACCACAGTCTTCATCAGACTGAGTCCAGGACAATGAGATGGTGTCTGGCTACTACTACTGACTGTACTCTGTCACGGATCACAGTACAGGGCCCTGGACAGAGGTGCAGAAATATGTAGAACAAAATTCTAACTCACAAAAAAAGACCAGACTTACTAGTCTTACAGGGACTAGAGAAACCTTTTAAACTTAGTAATGGAATCTCTCCTGACGTTCACCCTTCACCCAAAGATTAGACACACCTATAAAACAACAGGAGACAAAAGGAGCACACCAACTCAGGGCCATGGACGAGAAAGCAGGAGGGGGCAGGAAAGCTGGCAATGGGAAACCCAGGATTGAGAAGGGGAGAATGTTGTCATGTCATGGGGTCACAACCACTGTCACAAAGCAATGTGCGTGTTGTTTAATGAGAAGCTAACTTGCTCTGTAACCCTCAATCTAATATATAAAAATGCTAGTAGTAAGTCTACTCTCTTCCTGGAGTTCCATACTGGTAGTAAGGGCTACCACTTCTAGACAACTGCTGAGTTGGGGAGAGGATGGGACCTGGTCTAGTAAAATCACAAAGCTTTCCTACCCATTTTTGTTACTTTTTGTTGGTTCAGTGTTCACTTGGTTGCTATAAACCTTGGGCTCATTTCCAGAGTTCTGTCAAAGTTACGTTCTGACAATTTTTGCTTGAATGGGGGTTTAGAGATGCCTACTCCAGCATTTTGCTGGCAGCACTCCCCCTACCCCTACTCCCTCCCCATTATGTTCTGAATCTGTTTTAGTCACCTGGTACTGCTCCAACAGAAAATACCATAAGTGGATGGTTTCTTCATGAAGAGACACTTTATTGTCACAGTCCAGTAGGCCACAAGTCCAAACTCGGAACATCCACTCCAGGGGAAGGCTGTCCCCATTGTTGGCGATGGAGGAAAGTCCTTGTGTCGCATCAGTCTTTGTTGAGGGAGCGTCTTGGCACAAGAATGTCTTCTCCTGATGCTGCTTTCTTGATGGTGTGAGGTTCCTAATTCTCTGCTTGCTTTCTTTTCCTTTTATCTCTTGTAAGCTGAAAAGGTAAAGGGTGGTGCAAGCCATACTCTGGGGAAACTCTCTTTACAGTGGAGCAGGGGGGGTGATCTTATGAAGGGGTTTACAGTTCCACTCTAATCCTTTAACATACAGCGTAGGAAAATCACAGAATGGAAGACAATCATAAAATGTTGGGAATCATGGCCCAGCCACATGGCTACACACATTTTGGGGGGGATACAGTTCAATTCATGACAGATCCCTGCATATTGGGTCTGTTTCCAGACTCTATCCTATTTCATCATTTTACTTGGCTTTTAATTTCAGTACACCTTTTAAATACTAAGGTATAATTTACACATAATGAATTTTATGTGTTAGATGGCAGAGTTCTATAAGTTTTGGCAAATGTAAGTTGTCATGTAATCACCACCATAATCATGATACAGAAAAGTTGTATTTATTATCCACTAAAATTTCTCAAGTACTTTGTTTTCACCCTGTCCTCCTTCTCCCATCCCCTTACAATCACTGGTTTATTTTCTGTCCCTAAAGTTTTTCTTTTCCTAGAATGTGTTGTAATAGAATCAAACAGCACCTAACCAATGGAAACTGGCTTCTTTCACATGATGCATTACAAATCCATGTTATTATATGTATGCTGTCGTCTATTTCTTTTTGTTACTGTGTGGTATTCCATTATCTCTATATACTGTATTTGATGACTTGCTCAGGATCCCATAGTTCATTAATGGGAGAGTGGCACTGGAAGACAAGTCTCTTCCAGCTCTCTCTCTAGCACCATGCTATGTTGCTTTAGTTGATGATCCCAATTTTAATACTGCTGTAAATGTGGGTTTGGGGTTTTACAGGCAAGGGAAATCTTAGTGGACATCTAATATTTAGTGTTGGAATCATATTTATATATAGGTAGGAAGGTAAAAAAAGATGTAGCAGAAAGATTTCACAGTTATTAGTAATAAGCTTTTTGTTGTGACTTCTAAAGTTTTCTTTTAAAATTACATTTATAAAGGCTTTTGTTTTTTTATTAAATATATATGTCAGAAGAAATCTGTGCTAAATATAGAAACTCTAAAATTTTATTAATTTCTATTTTTGCAGTAGCAAGACTAAGAGAATTGTGAATTCAGTTGTGTCATCCCTTTCATTCAGGTATGTGAAACTTTAGAAATAGATGTAATTGAGTATTTAATATCAATGTTTTTTAAATGGAAAAGCATCTGAAAAATAGGCAAAACACCAAAACAAAATTCCAAACTACATTTTCAGTATGTTACTAAATAGTCCATTTACTCCATTTAACAATCTGATTTTCTTGGGATCTTTGTTTAAACTGGTCACTGAGATGTGCAAAGAAATGAAATTTCCCTAAATCTAATAGTAACATATTAATATAATTTTTTTCTACCTGTTACAGTAAAAATAATGAAACATAAATTCAAAAATGTTACAATTCTAAGTAAGGTACCCTACAGATCTAAGTAAAACACCCTACAGATCTAAGTAAAATACCCAACAGATCTAGAATTTACTCCTTAATTGTGGAAACATTTTATTTGGACTTCTCTGTCATAGAGTAAAATCTCATGCTGTCATACAGATTCACATAATATAATGGCTTCCTTTAAAATTTATAATATTTTAATGAGTTGCAACTGTAAAGAAAAGTACTTTGAAGACTAATAGATTATACAAATACTACAATCAGTTTTATGGAGAAGCTTTTTAAATATGGAAGAGAACAACTGAGACGGTACTTTAAAGACAAATTGTATGAAAATTTATGGAATTGAATTCCTTATATGTGCCCTCCACTGTTCTAGAAGCATCCATGAATATGTAATTATATCTCTTTTGAAAATCTCACTGAGAAACAGTATTGCTGATGAAACTGGTCTTTTATAGGCTTAAGTTAGATCATATTTTCTGTTGGTTGATAAACAGAGGCATGATACTTTAGCTCAGCTTGTCTGTTCTATTTTGGAGTGTTAATCTGCTGTGTATAATATATAAAGGGCATTATGATAAATTTATATTTTAAAGTAGTTTGTTAATAAACTTTTTCCCCTAACAATTTCCTAGGTAAAGACAGTGTAATTTTTTTTTTTTTTTTAATTTTTACATTCTAAGGACTTAAATTCTAAGACTCTCTCTACTACTGGAAAATTTAATCCTAAATAATGACATTTTGATATGTGATCATCAGTCTAAATATAGTTGGACAACCATTTGCTACTGAGTTGATTCTGACTCACTGAGACCCACTTGAGTCAGAGTGCAGCTGCACTCCATAGGGCTTTTAGTAATTAATGTTTTGGAAACAGATAGCTAGACCTTTCTTCCAAAGAGTCTTTGGGTAGACTTAGAGCTCCAACCGTTCTGTTAAATAGATAATCATATTTATCGTTTGCACTACCCAGGGACTTCATGCTCTGTCCATAAGGACAAAAAGCTCTTTATTTTAATTAATTAATTAATTTTGTTTGTTTTAGGGTATTTGGAGTCTTGCTGGTTTTTGTGGATGTGTCTCTGGTCCTTATGAGCCTAATTTTCACCGAAAGCTCGGAGATCGTTTCTTTGAAATATCAGTCAATTTCTTTAGCCATTGCTTCATTTTTCCTTGCGGATGTTTTTCTTCGAGTATATGTAGAAGGGTAAGTTTGATTTTTTATGCTTAAAGCAATTTTGTATCGCTACTATAAGAAGCATCACAAAAATAACTACCAAGTCAACGAAATCAAATGTGTCTGTGTTTACCAAAATAATTCTCTTCAAAGACATAGTCCAAGGGGAAACAACAGTCCAAATCTCAACTTTTCATAGCTGTAGCTTTAGTAGTAGTGATATTGCAACTGGCATTCCAGTCCCTTGCAATGTATTCTAGATTGTTCCTTTGATAGCTAAAGCTTAAAAAGCTTTCAGAATGTGACCAGGCAGCTGACATGTCTACACAGACATTAATAAGATGAACGTAATGTGAAGGCACGTCTGCCCGTTTGTCATGTTGTGGCACTCGCATGTGATGCTGGAAGCTTTGCCACTGATGTTCACTATCAGTGGGGTCACCCAGGGTGGGCTGATTTCAGCTAGTCTTCCACTCTAAGATAGACTGAGAAGAATAACGTGGCCATCTACTTCTGAAAAGAGTTACCCAGTGAAAACTTCACAAATAGCAGCAGAACATTGTCAAATACAGTGCTAGAACATGAGCCCCTCAGGTTGGAATGCCCTTGAAATATGACTGGAAAAGAGCTGTCTTCTCAAAGTAGAGTAGACCCTAGTGATTTGGGTGGAGTCAAGCTTTCTGGAACTTGTTTGTTAATGTAGCATGATTCAAAATAAGAAAAAACAGCTGCAAACATCCATTAATAATTAGAATGTGAATGCGTGAAATAGGAATCTACAAAAATTGGAAGTAGTCTGCATGAAAATTGATATCCTAGGCATTAGTGAGTGGAAGTGAACTGGTATTGGCCATCTTGAATCAGACAGTCATATGTCTACTATGCTGGGAGTGACAAACTGAAGAGGAATGACATCACATTCATGGTCAAAAAGGACATTTCAAGATCTGTTCTGAAGTACAATACTGTCAGTGGTGGGGTAATATCCATATACTTCAAGAGAAAACCAACTGAAGCCAAAAATGAGGAAATAGTAGAGTTTTACCAATTTCTGCAGTCTAAAATTGATCAAAAATGTGATCAAATGCACTGATAAGTACTAGTAATTGGAATGTGAAAGTTGGAAACAAAGAAGGATCAGTAAGTAGTTCGAAAATACGACCTTGGTGATCAAAACCATGTGGGATGGAGATCGCATCACATCCTGAGTGCAAATACCTTTTTTCAGTAACATAAATGGCAACTATAGGTGTGAACCTCTCCAAGTGGAAAACACAGGAATCAAATTGACTACATCTGTGGAAAGAGATAATGGAAAAGCTCAGTATCTTCAATCAGGACAAGGGCAAGGCCAGACTGCAGAATACATCTTCAGCTGCTCATATTCAAATTCAAGTTGAAACTGAAAAAATTAGACAAGGCCATGATAGCCAAAGTACAAATGAGTGTATACCACTTGAATTTAGAGACCATCTCAAGAACAGACTTAATACATCAAACAGTAATGTTTTATTCGGCTAGTGCTGCTCTACCAGAAATACCATAAGTGAATGGCTTTAACAAAGGAAAGTTTTTTCTTACATAATCCAGTAGTCTACAAGTCCAAATTCAGGTTGTTTTCTCCTGGTGCTGCTTTCTTGATGGTGTGAGTTTCCCAGTTTATTCCGTTCACTTCACTCCCTTATATCCCACAAGCTTTTAGCTTGAGTCCTGCCTTACCAGCACAACTGCTGCCCATTCTCCATCATCAATGTCACAGAGGCAGGATTCACAACACATGGGAGGACCAAGTCAAATCAAGACATACATTTTTGGAGGGACACAATGCAATCCATGACACTCCACCCTTTGACTCTCTCAAAAACATAGTAAAACATGCAAAATACATTCACTTATACCACAGGTCTTAAGTCCAAGTCCAAAATTCTTCAATTTCTCTTCATCTATGAAATCCAGAACACATGTTATCCTTGCAAAATACAGTGGTAGAATGGGCAGGTACAAATTACATATTTTCATTACAAATGGAGAAATTGCAGGAAAATAAGGCATTAACAGGCAACAAGGAAGTCAGGAGAACACATTATAATGGCCCTCAAAGCTTTGAAAATAATCTTAGTTCTCTGAGATAGTTTACACCATAGCTTTGCCCTCCAGATTCTGGGTATTGGCCACACTCTCTGGATGCTGAGTGGAGATCTCCAGCCCTGTGCTACAGCATTGCCTTCAAGGCCCACTTGGACACAACTCTGCCCCCTCGGCTTTAGGGGCAACCTAAGACCAGCTGAGTGGCAACTCCACCCTCACAAACACAGGAGGCCGTGACTTCAGCCTTTCAAACCCGTGAGGGCATACCTTTTGAGACTGAGGCAGCTCAGCTGCTCATGCTCTTTGTCTCTTTAGCTTCTGCTTCTTATGGCCTCATGGCCTGAGCCTCAAGCCTGCATCTGTCCTGCAAGGTAAGTGTTCCAAAGCTCTAAAACTTCAGTGATTCAAGTGCCTTGAGGCACCCTACTCTACAAGGAAGCCTCTTGCACACAGGCACCCAGTCAGGCACTCAGCTCTCTTGCTCCGTGGGCCAGTTCTAATGCTGCCTCTGGTTCTGCTGCTGCTGCTGCTGGGCCTCCGCTGGTTGATTCTCATCATCTGTGCCTTCTTCACTGTTAACAGTTCTCCTCGGTTCCTTCTGAGTCTTTTATCCATTCAGTTTTAAAGCTGCTTCCACATTTTAGGTATTTCTTACAGCAGCACCCCACTCCCTCGGTACCAAATTCTGTTTTAGTCGGCTAGTGCTGCTTTAACAGAAATACCATGAGTGGATGGCTTTAACAAAGGAAAATTTATTCTTACACTGTCTGGTAGGCTACAAGTCCAAATTCAGGATGTCCGCTCCAGGGGAAGGCATTCCACCTTGATGAGTCTGGAAGTAAGTCCTTGTGTTGCATCAGTCTTTGGTCAGGGAGCATCTTGGTGCAAGAACCTCAGGTATGAAGGATGTGTTCTTCTCCCATTGCTGCTTTTTTGATGGTGTGAGTTTTACAGCTTACTCTGTTCATTTCTCTCCCTTATATCCCACAAGCTGTTAGCTACTGCCTCAGTAGCACAACTGCTGTCCATTCTCCATCATCAATATCACAGAGGCAGGATTCACAACACATGGGAGGAAATGCACCACACTGGGACTCATAGCCTAGTCCAATCAATACATACCTTTTGGTGGGGACACAATGTAACCCATGACAACTAATAACTGAAGACCAGATGAATTGTGGAAGGACATCATATGTGAATAAGCAAAAGTCATTAAAAAGTAAAGAAAGAAGAGACCAAAGTAAATGTCAGAAGAGACTTTGAAACTTGCTCTTGAACATCAGGTAGTTACAGCAAACAGAAGAAATGATGAAGTCAAAGAGCTGAACAGAAATTTCAAGGGGAAACTCAAGAAGACAAAACATTATAATGACATGTGCAAAGACCTAGAGTTAGAAAATCAAAAAGGAGGAACCTGCTCAGCATTTCTCAAACTGATTAACCAGAAAAACAGACCCACTGCTGCTGAGTTAATTGTGACTCATAGTAAACCCATAGGACAGAGTAGAACTGCCCCATAGAGTTGCCAAGGAGTTCCTACAAGATTTGAACTGCCAACCTTTTGGTTCACATCTGTAGCACTTACTCACTACGCCACCGGAGTTCCATGCTAGAAGAACTAAATTAAAAAAAATTAAAGTCTCGAGTTGCAGTTTTGAAGATTCAGTGGGCAAAATACTGAATGAGGAAGGAAATGTCAAAAGCAGATGGAAGGAATGTAAGTAATCACTATTACAAAAAGAACTGGTTGATATTCAGCCAGTTTAGGAGGTAACATATGATCAAGAACTGATGTTACTGATGGAAAAAGTCCAAGGTGCATTGAGGGCATTGGCAATAAACAACATTCCAAGGAGTGACAGAATACCAACTGATATGTTTCAACAAATGGATGGAGAACTGAAAGTGTTTATTCCTTTGTGCTAAGACAGTTGGAAGACAGCTACCTGACCAGCCACCTGGAAGAGACCTATATCTATTCCAAAGAAAAGTGATCCAACAGAATATGGAAATTAACACACTGTATCATTAACATCACACATAAGTAAATTTTGCAGAAGACCATTCAAAAGCAGTTGCCCCAGTACATTGACAGGGGAACTGGCAGAAATTCAAGCTGGATTCAGACAAGCATATAGAATGAGTGATATCATTACTGATGTCAGCTGGATCTTGGCTGAAACCAGAGAATACAAGAGAGATGTTTACCTGTTTTTTGTTGACTATGCAAGCCAGCCAAGTGCTGTCGAGTCTTCTGTTACTGTGATTAAGAGAGGTATACTGTCCAAATCAATTTTACATGCCCTTCTATCTGCAACTCCATCTGCTGTCCTCATGTAGTGACAGCATATTCTTCCTTTTCACTCTGTATTTCTAGTATCCTCTTAGCAAGCACCTGTCCCCTCCTATTCACCCTCTTCTCTCCCATCTAGAAAGAAACCAGTAGGACAGCCTCCCATAAATGTATAGAACCATAAAGTACACACACCATATGGTCACATTGTGTCCCTGAGTCCTGTCCATTTTTGTCTGGAGAGTTGAATTCATTACTGGTTTCCAGTCAGAGCCAGCAGCAGGTCTAGGGACCATGTTTCCATGGCTTTTGGAATATCAGTTCTGTTATTTTAGTACAGTTCTTGAGCTGCATCTTCCTTTTTCTTGTGTCCCCTATTGCAACTGCCTTTGGTGGTGGCCAGGCACAATCTAATTCTGGTCTCATGTTGATACTATCTCCCACTGATATGGATCCTTCTGTCTCCTGAGCTCTTTTTCTCTTGTGTCTTCATTGTTCTCGGTCATCATTTCTTCTAGATGAGTTGAGATTATTTGGTATACCTCAGATGGCAGCTTGCTGGGTTTTAAGACCACAGATGACACTCACCAATATGGAATGCAGAAGATTCTCTCAGCAAAAGACTAGTTGTGCTGGTTGACCTCAAGGTCTCTTGAAGACATGGTCCCCAGCTCCCCATCCCTTCTACTCCATTCTTTGAAATATTCAGTTGAGTTTAGAAAACCTTTCAGTTTATGGTGTAGTCCAGTTATGCTGATCTGCTCTCTACTGCATGCTGTCACTGCTTGCACCCAACCAAATTCCTGTAAGCTAATTTAGTACCAACCCTCTCCCTCCCTCTCCACTACTGTGGCCATCAAAGAGTCTTTTCTTGTGTATTTAAGTCCATTTTTAAGTCCTTGTACTAGAGGTCCTATACAATACTTGTCGTTGTGCTGCTGACTGATTTCACTCAGCATAATGTCTTCTGGTTGAAACCAGGTTATGAGATGCTTCTTAAAATCATCATTGATCTTTATCATTGCATAGTTTTCCACTGAGTATATGTACTATAGCTTGTTTATCCATTCGTCTGTTGGTGGGCACCTAGGTTGGTTCCACATTTTTGCTGTTGTGGACAGTGCTGCAATAAGCTTTCATGGGCAAGTATCTGGTCATGTGACCAACTTTATTTCTGTAGGGTATATTCCGAGCAGTGGGATTGTTGGATCACATGGTATTTGTATTTATAGCTCTTTAAGGAAGTGCCAAATTGCTTTCCAAAGAGGTTGTACCATTTTATATTCCCGCCAGCAGTGTAGGAGAGTTCCAGTCTTTCTGCAGCCTCTGCAACATTTGTTATTTTCTGTTTTTTGGATTATTGTCAACCTTGTTGGGGTGAGATGGTATCTCATTGCAGTTTGATTCAGATTTCTCATGAATCTCATGACTGTGAGCATTTCCTCTTGTGTCTTTTGGCCACCTGGATGTCTTTGGTGAGGTGTCTATACATCTCCTTTGCGTATTGCTTAATTGTGTTATTTATCTTTTTCTTGTTGACATTTTGCAGTACCTTGTAGATTATGGAAATCAGACATTGATTGAACATGTGGTTGCCAAATATTTTTTTCCCATTCTGTAGGTAGTCTTTCAACTCTCTTGATAAAGTCTTTAGATGAGCATAAGTGTTTGATTCTTAGTAGTTACCGTTAGCCTATTTTCTCTTCTGTTGTTCTTGCATTGTTTGTCAGATTTTATAGTCTGTCTAAACTGTGTATTAGAACTCTCCTTGTTGACCCTATTTTTTCTTGCATGATCTTTATCGTTTTAGGTTTGATATGTACAACTTTTATCCATTTTGAGCTAGTTTTATGTGTAAGGTGTAAGAAGATATGGGTCTTGTTTCAGGTTTTCTTTTTTTTTTTTTCGCAGATTGATATCCAGTTTTGCCAACACCATTTGTTAAAGAGACTGGTTTTACCTCAAATTATGACCTTTGGGGCTTGGTCACATTTCAACTGTTCATAAGAGGATGGTGATATTTCTGGTATCTCTGTTCTGTTCCATTGGTCTATATGTCTCTTTCCTTACCAGTACCAGGCTGTTCTGACTACCGTGGCACTGTAGTAAGTTCTAAGGTCCAGTAGTGTCAGGCCTCCCACTGTGTCCCTCTTCTTCACCAGTGCTTTACTTATCCCTTTCCAAATAAAGTTGGTGCCTTGCTTCTCCATCTCATTAAAAAAATGACACTGAAATTTGTATTGGGATTTCCTTGTATGTGTAGATCCGTTTGAGTACAATAGACATTTTCACAATGTTAAGTCTTTCTATCCATGAGCAAGGTAGGTTTCCCCACTTCTGTAAGTCTCTTTTGGTTTCTTGCAGTAAGGTCTTGTAATTTTCTCTGTATAAGTCTCTTATTTCTCTGGTTAGATTTATTCCTCTGTATTTTATCTTCTTTGGGCTTTAGTAAATTATATTGATTTGGTGATTTCCTCTTAGATGATCTCTTTGTTGGTGTAAAGGAATCCTGCTGATTTACTTATGTTTCTCTTGTATCTTGATACTTTGCTGAACTCTTCTATTAGTCCCAGTAGTTTATTTATGTATTCTTTAGGGTTCTCTGTGTATGTGATCATATCATCTACAAATAGGGATATTTTTACTTCTTCTTTGCTGATAGATATGTGGTTTATTTCTTTGTCTTCTCTAATTGCTCTGGCTAGAATGTCTAGCACAATGTTGAATAGAAGTGGTGACAGTGGGCATGCATGTCTAGTTCCCATTCTCACGGGGAATTCTTTCAGTCTCTCTCCATTCAGGATGGTGTAGGTGATTGGCTTTATGTAGATACCCTTTATTGCACTGAGGAATTTCCCTTCTATTCCTTTTTTGCTGAGAGTTTTTAGAGTGAATGGGTGTTGGACTGGGAAACCCTGGTGGTGTAGTGGGTTAGGTGCTACCACTGCTAACCACAAGGTTGGCAGTTCAAATTCACCAGGCACTCCTTGAATACTCTAGAGGACAGTTCTACTCTGGCCTCTAGGATCGCCATGAGTTGGATCTGATTCGACGGCGCTTGGCTTGGCTGGGTGTTGGACTTTGTCAAATGCCTTTTCTGCATCAATTGACAAAATCAGGTGATTCTTATCTTCTGTGTTATTTATGTGGTTGATCACATTAATTGTGTTTCTGATGCTGAACCAGCCTTGCATCCCTAGTGTGAATCCAGCTTGGTCATGGTGAATTATTTTTTTGATATGCTGTTGAATTCTGTTGGCTAGGGTTGAAGATTTTTGCATCTAGTTTCATGAGTGATATTGGTCTTTCATTTTCTTTTTACGTGGGATCTTTCCCTGGCTTTGGTATCAGGGTTATGCTGGCTTCATAGAATGAAGCTGGGAATATTCCATCCTTCTCTATGCTGTGAAATAGCCTCAGTAGTATTGGAATTAACTCTTCTCTAAAAGTTTCGTAGAACTCTTCAGTGAAGCCATCTGGGACAGGAATTTTTATGGTTGGTAGTTTTGTAAATTACTTTTTCAGTTCTTCTTTTGTGATGGATTTATTAAGTTGTTCTACTTTCCCTTGTGATGATTTTGGTGGGTGATGTGAATCTAAGAATTTGTCCATTTCCTCTAGGTTTTCAAATCTGTTGGAGTACAGTTTTTTTGTAGTATTCTGTTATGGTACTTTTGATTTTGGTTGAGTCTGTTATGACATCTCCTGTCTCATTTCTTATTCAGATTATTTGTTTTCTCTCCTGTTTTTGTTTCGTAAGTTTAGCTCACAGTTTATCAGTTGTGTTGATTTTTTTCTAAACACCAGCTTTTCCAGGGGTGGGGGCTGGGGACCATGCTCTCAGGGGAAATCAAGGCCAATTGGCACAACTACCATTTTGCTAAGAAAGCCTTCTGCACCCCACATTGGTAAGTGGCATCTGGGGTCTTAAAAGCTGCCAACCTACTATCTGAGGTACACCACACTGTCCCAACTCAGCAGGAACAGATGATCACCAAGGACCAAAACGACATGTGGGAAATAGAATCCAGAACACAGAGAGACCCACATGAGTGGGTGACTACATTGACATGTTACCCAAAGAACCAAATGGTCGTCAGCAATAACTGTGATGGGGCTCACAAAGTTGAGTCTCACTAGTAACACAAGAAGAAAAAGGGGTGCATCCTGAGATCTCCATTAAAAAAACCACGACTGATGGTCCAGAGGTCATGGAGTTCCCCTGGGAGCATGGCCCCTGCTACTGATGCTACCCCTGTCCATAAGTCATAGTGGAGGTCAGCTCTTCGGACAGGAATGAATTGGACTTGGCGACATGGAATGACCATATAGTGTGCACTTTATGGTTCTGTGCATCTATAGGATGTTGTCCTGCTGACCTCTTACTAGAGGTGGGGGAGAGAGTGTAGAGGAGGGGTTAGGAGATTGTTAGGAGTATATGACATGTATAGAACGGAGAGGGAGAGTGTGTTGTCACTGAACAGGGAGAGCAGTGGGAGCTGCACATAGGTGGGCATGAAAATTTATATGGTAATGTACATTTTCACTGAATCATAATAAAAAAAATTCTAAACTAATTTTTAAAAAAACACCAGGTTTTGATTTTGTTATTTTTTCAATGGTTCTTTTACTCTCTAATTAATTTAGTTCTTCTCTCATCTTTATTATCTGTTTTCTTCTAGTATCTGAGGGGCTCTTTTGTTGTTCCTTTTCTGCTTGTTCAAGTTTTAGGGTTAGTTCTTTGGTTCAGGTCCTTTCTTCCTTGTGGATGTGTGCATTTATAGAGATAAACTGACCTCTGAGCACTGTTTTTGCTGTATCCCATAGGTTCTGGTAGGATGCATTTTCATTCTCATTTGATTCCATTGATTTTATTACGTCTTTGATTTATTCTGCAACCCATGAATTTTAGAGCAAGGCGCCGTTCAGTTTCCATGAGTTCAGATTTCTACCTGTGTTTTTTCTGCTGTTGATTTCAACGTTTATGGCTTTATTGTCCAAGAAGACCCTTTGCAATAATTCAATGGTTTGGATTTTGTTGAGACTTGCTTTATGACCTAATGCATGATCTATTCTGGAGAATGTTCCCTGTACATTGGAAAAGAAGGTGCACTTATCTGTTATTGGGTCAAAAGTTCTGTAAATGTCAATGAGGTCTAATTGGTTGATTGTCACAGTAAGATATTCGGTATCTTTAATGAGCTTTTTTCTGGAGATTAGTCCATTAATGAAAGTGGAGTGTTGAAGTCTCCTCATTATCATGGAGTGATGTATCTCATTTTTCATTATTGTCAGGATTTGTTCATTGTATTTAGATGCTCTGATTTTGGGTGCATAAATATTTAATACCATTATATCCTGCTTATGTATTGAACCTTTCAGTAATAGTGACCATCCTTGTCCATGATGGTGGATTTTACATTAAAATTTATTTTATCTGAGATTAGTATTGCCACTCCTGCTCTTCTTTGTATGTTTTTCCATGCTTTGATTTTCAGTTTGTTCACGTCTATGAGTCTGAAGTGTGTTTCATGTTTTTTGATCCAAGCTATTGCTCTCTGCCACCTTTTTAATGGAGCATTCAGTCCATTCACATTCGTGTAATTATTGATAGGTATGTGTTTAGTGCTGTCATTTTGGTGACTTTATTTTTGTGTTGATGATCTTTTCTTTGTTCCTCTTAATATTCTGTCTTGTGTCATTTTTTGTTTGTTGGTTTACTTTTCATCTTTTTCAGTGTTGGTTTTGTGTTTGTTGAGACCCCTGTATTATGTTTCTTGTTTTGATATATCACACTGCTAGTATGCTTTGTTGCTACCCCTTTGATCCCCCTTAATGTTCTAAGTTTAAACCAGTCTTAACATCTGTATATCTTTTTAATGTCCTTTCCATCTGAAAAAGTTATGTTGTTGTTATTTGTTGTTAGGTGCTGTTGAGTCAGTTCTGACTCATAGCAATCCTGTGAACAATACAATGAATCACTGCCCAGTCTTGTGACATGTCCACAATGTTTTTATGCTTAAGCCCACTGTTGCGCCAATGTGTCGTTCCATCTCATCAAGGGTCTTCCTCTTTTTTGCTGACCCTCCACTCTACCAAGCATGATGTCCTTCTCCAGGGACTGATCTTTCCTGACAACATGTCCAAAGTATGTAAGATGCAGCCTTGTCATCTTTGCTTCAAAGGAGCGCTCTGGTTGTACTTGTTCCAGAACAGATCTGTTGGTTCTTTTGGTGGTCTGTTGTATGTTCAACATTCTTCTCTAACACCACAATTCAAAGGCATCAATTCTTCTTCTGTTTTCTTTGTTCATAGTCCAGCTTTCATATACACATGATGTGGTTGAAAATACCATGGCTTGGGTCAGGCACGTTTTAGTCTTCAAGGGGATATCCTTACTTTTGAATATTTTGAAGAGTTCCTTTGCAACAGAGTTTCCCACTACAATGCATCTTTTGATTTCTTGACTGCTGCTTCCAAGGGCATTGATTGTGGACCCAAGTAAAATGAAATCCTTGAAAACCTCAGTCCTTTCTCCATTTATGCCTTTGCTTACTGATCAGTTGTGAGGATTTTTGTTTTCCTGATGTTGAGGTGCAATCCCTACTGAAGGCTGTGGTTCTTGATCTTCATTGGTAAGTGCCTGAAATCTTCACTTCCAACAAATAAAGTGGTATTGTCTGGATAATGCAGGTTGTTAATGAGTCATTCTCCAATCCTGATGCCTTGTTCTTCTTTGTATAATCCAACTTCTTGGATTGTCTGTTCAGCATACAGATTAAAAAGGTATGATGAAAGGAAACAACTCTGATGCATGCCTTTCCTGATTTTAAACCATGAAGTGTCCCCTTGTTCTGTTTGTACGACTGCCTCTTGATCCATGTGCAGATTCCTTAAGAGCAGAATTAGGTGTTCTAGCATTCCCATTCTCCGCAACATCAACCATAGTTTAGTATGATCCACACAGTCAAATGCTTTTGCATAGTCAATAAAACACAACTAAACATCTTTCTGGTATTTTTCATTTTCAGCCAAGATCCATCTGACATCAGTGATGATATCCCTGGTTCCACACTCTCTTCTAAACCCAGCTTGAATTTCTGGCAGTTCCTTGTCAATATATTTTTGTAGTCGCTTCTGAATGATCTTGAGCAAAATTTTACTTGCATGTGATATCAACAATATTATTTGGTAATTTCCGCATTCAGCTGGATTGCCTTTCTTTGGAATGGGCATAAATGTGGATCTCTTCCAGTCATTTGGCCAGGAAGCTGTCCTCCAAATTTCTTAGCATAAATGGAAGAGTACTTCCAGTGTTTCATCTGTTTGTTGAAGTAAAAAAAGTTATATCTACTGTAATATATCCCTCTTTATAGTATGATGATGTCACAGTTAATATGTCTTGGTGCGTTTTGGGGGGGTCTAGTTTTTGTGGTGTTCCGTAAGCATCTTGAATGTCTATGTTCTCTTCTTTCATGATTTTAGGGAAGTTTTCTGTCAGCAGCTCTTCAACAATTCTCTCTATATTTTCTGCTATCCCTTCCTGTTCAGAAATTCCAATTATTCCTAAATTATTCCTTTTGATAGAGTACCACATGCTTCTTAATACTTCTTCATTTTTCTTGGTTCTTTTATCTAATTTCTCCTCAAAAATGCTAGTGTCAGTTGCTTTGTCTTCAGAGTCATGAATTCTGTACTCCATTTCCTTGATCTTACTCTTTTGGCTTTCTATTGAGCTGTCTAATTCTATAATTTTGTTACTGATATGTGCTAGATTTCAGATCACTGATGTTCTAGCAGTTTGTATAGCTTACTTAATTTTTCATTTTTCTTTGCTGCGTTTTGTTTAATCTCTAGAAGTGCCCTACACATAATTGTTTTATATTATACCTCCAATAATTTCAGAAAGGCTTCTTTATCTGGGAAGTTTTTTGATTCTTTTTTTGGGGAAATAAAGAGCCATGGTGGTCTGCTTCTTTAAGTGATTAGATGTTGATTGTTGTCTACATGCCAACAAGAAGCTGTTCAGTTTCCCTAATGTTACACCAATGGAAGCTGTGGTATAGTTGTAACAAGGGAGTGGGTAAGGGCACTGCTAGATTTCGTTGTCAGACATTACTTTCTCTGAGTGCAGATGACTTATGTATAGCTTCTCTGTCTCAATATAGACACTGTCAAGCCCCACAATATTTCTCAGCTTAGTGGCTGGCCCCAGGTGGGCCCTCAAGAGGTGGCAGGTCCCCCTGGCTGGTAAAGGTGGCAAGCTACTTGTGCTGACTGTCTGTCATCATGCCAGTTGAGACCATGATGTAGCTCAAGGAAGGGAGGATAGAGTATGCCACAACACTCAGCTGCCAGAGGCTAGTGTGTTCTGTAGTGCATTTGTCTTAAAAACTGCTTGCCTCATAACTAGCATACTGCTAAGAGAGTCTTCTGCACTCCATATTGGTGAGTGGCATTTGGGGTCTTAAAAGCTAGCAAGCTGCCATCTCAGGTATACCAAATGGTCCCAACTCATCTGAAACAACAAAGACGTGAGGGACAAAGAGCCTAGGAGACCGAAGGGCCCATGTGAATGAGTGACTGCATCAACATGTGACCAGAAAAATCACATGGTGTCTGGCCACCACCAAAGACAGCCATGATGGGGCACACAATGTCACGTTCCAGTGGCAATATGAGAAAAAGAGGTGTGCACTTCAAGCACTCCACTGAAAGACCACAACTAATGGTCCAAAAGCCTTGGGGTTTCACTGGGAGTATGGCCCTTCAACCTGATGCTGCCCCTGACCAGAAGATATACTGAGGTCACCTCTTCAGACAGGAATATATTAGACTTGGGGACACAGTGTGACCATATGGTGTATGTACTTTATGGTTCTATACATCTATAGGAAGCTGTACTATTGGTCTCTTACTAGAAAGGAGAGGAGGGGATGGAGGGAGGGGACAGGAGATTGTTAAGAGGCTATGACATACACAGAATGAAAAGGGAGAATGTGCTCTCACTGCACAAAGAGAGCAGGAAGAGCTGCAGATAAGTGGGTTTACAAATTTAATTTGGATTGTATGCTTTCACTTAATCACAATTTAAAAACAAACAAACAGCTTTTCTGCTGGGAGGGTACTGTCCAGCAGCCATTGAAATCATCCAGGCCCTCAGAGGTGGCAGGCCTTACCTCTTGGCTGTCAAAGACAGTGCCCTACTTATGGAGTCTCTGAGGGGCCTTCAGCCAATGCTATGATGTGGCCCAGTAAGGGTGGTAGAAATGGCATCACCACACTAAGGCACCAGTCACTGCTGTGTTCTCTAGCTGCTCTTACCTTAAAAACTTCCTTTCCACTGAAAGAGGCATTGGCTAGTAGCTGAAAGCAGCCAGGCCCTCGAGGGTGGTGGGCCCTGCCTCCTGGCTGACAGAGATGGTGTCTCAGCTGTCCCCACATGGTACGATATGGGTCAAGCAGGGGAGGAGTTAGGGAACTGCTGCACTTAGCCACCAGGCCCCTCTATAAAATAACAAATACAAATTTACCTTTTTTAAAATTGTAAGAATACACATAATGAAACATTTGCAAATTTAACAATTTTTGCATCTGTAACTTAGTGATGTTGACAGTAATCTTCTTGTGCAACAATTGCCACTGTTCTCTTCTGACTTACTCCACCACTATTAACATAGACTGTGCCCTTAAAGGACGATACCCCCTTTCCTCCTTTCTTCTCTCCCTGATATAAACTTACTTTATAAAAACTGTTCCGTTAATGTTGTATTTTTCCTTAGTCCAGTCTAGTAAATGCATTTAAAATAAGCCAATAAATTAAAATTCTTAACAGACAACTTATTTGCTTTGTATTATAGGAAACAACACTATTTTTCCGATATGCTTAACTCCTTAGATGCTATCGTTACTGGGGTGATCCTGCTGGTTAATATCTTGTATACTTTTCATGGTTTTCAGAGGTTTAAAAATATCCCCAGGTAAGAAACATTATGATAAAACTCCTCAGTTTTTTCATATTTATTTTTCTTTTGCGTTTACTGTGGCTTTTCATTCTGCATAATCTTCTACTCTCAATGTTCCAATACTGTATCTGTAAGCTACTTGAAAATGAAATATTTAGGGAAGTTTCTACATACTTGGAAGCTAAAAGATGGTCATATGCAGGAAGCAGTAAACGGTGTATACGATGGGTACCTTTAATTGAATAAAAAAGATGGAGCACCCAAGAAACTCGGTACTTTGCCTCATGTACTAATTTTCACTTCTTTGTATTTTCAAATCTCCCTTGTGCTATAACACATAACCCAGAGAGTTTTGGCTTGATCATATGCAAAATTTGAGTTAGTACAGTATGATTCCCTAAAAAGCAAATGAAACAGAGGATAAGGACAGCGCTGAACAGCATTGCAGAGGTGAAGTTTTGCAGTATAGTTCTGATAAATGAAAAAAGCTAATGTCATTAGTACTGTTAGGGATAGAGGAACTAAAAGGCATATGAGGCACTGGTGACTCTTTTTCTCTCTTGCTGGGATAATGAGAAAAAGAAGAGCACATGTGCTCTGGGATATGGATGTTGGGTGGCTTGCTAGGCATATATATTTGTCAAATACCCTTCTTCTCTCTGCACTCCAGCCTCCTAGGCCTTCAGTTCAGACTCTAACTAAATGTGTTCTCAGGTGATAGGTCTTTAGGAGTTATTGGCAAACAGTCCAAGCCAGTGTAGTCCTCCCATGTGGTAATCTTAGCATCGTGTCAGAGCTTGCTAGAAACCAACACTTCAGGCCTTGACAAGACCTACTGAATCACAATCTCTGCAGGTGGAACCCAGAAATCTGTAGGTTAACAAGCTTTTCCAGGTGATGCTTATGTGTGCCTGCTCACGTTATATAAGCACTACCATAAACTTCAGTTCTCTGTGTGGTGTATCTGGTGGGAGGAAAGCTGCCAGCTAACACACTCAGGAAGTATTTCAGCCTCCTGCCTGTCCTACGTGTGCTGCAGCTGTCATGGACTACTTCTTACCCATAAAAGAGGTGAATAGTAAACCTCGGTTTTCTGTAATGGGGAAAAATTGAGAAATACTGGACTTAAACAGCAAGAGTTAAACCACAAATTTGAAGATTGTGGTCCTCTAGAGCACAATTTCTTAAGCTTGGCGCTGTAAACATTTCAGGTCAGATAATTTGGGGTTGCCCTGCTCATTGGAGGATGCTAAGCAGTGTTCTGTCCTCTACCCACCAGATGCTAGTAGCATCATTCCACTAACACCAGTTTGGCCACCAAAAATGTCTCCAGACAATGCCAAATATCTCCTGGGTGGGCACATGGGGGGGGGGAGAATTGCTGATTGAGAATGATTGTTCTAGGCTTAGCCTATATTGACAAAATTCTGTTTCTGAAGCAAAAATGCCTTAATTTATTGTTAGATTGACAGTTCTGTTTCGATCTCTACGACTAATCATTCTGATAAGAGTTTTCCATCTGGCATATCAAAAAAGGCATCTGGAAAGAGTGACCAGAAGGATGGTAAGTGGGCAGAGTGTGTTCAATTCAGAAAAAGGTGTTTTGGGAAACTGGAGAGAGTTGATATGTATTTTTATTTATCTTTATTTCATATTGATTGTTTTACAAAGTAATGATTATTTTAAACTCTCAGGTTTCAGGAAACAAAAGGCGATACAAGAGGGATGGATTTGACCTAGATCTCACTTATGTTACTGGTTTGTGCAATTTAACTGTTGATTTATTTACATTAACTTCACATTTTTTTATGTGTACAATTATGCTTTTATTTCTTGCCTGTCTCAGCCATGTTATTTCAAAGCACCTTTCATTCATGAAGACATTTCACTATTAAAGTTTCCTTTCTCCTTTATTCCTGAAAGTTACGTTTTCTGAGATTTGGAATAGCTATTTGCATTATGCCTCAGCCAAAATGTCGTGTACTCTGTTTATATGTTTCGGTAATGAAGTATGATCTATTCTATTTTATGCAACATTAAACATTATTTAATAAGTAACCACTGCAAACATGCTATTAATAGACCACTAGCTATTTTAGTAAAGAGGAATGCTTAAAATAAAATAAATTGTGACAAAATCTCTCTATAAATTAAATAACATCTACTAATGTGATAGCAGGAAACCCTGGTGGCATAGTAGTTAAGTGCTATGGCTGCTAACCAGAAGATTGGCAGCTCAGATCTGCCAGGTGCTCCTTGAACATTCTATGGGGCAGTTCTACTCTAACCTATAGGGTTGCTATGAGTCGGAATCAACTCGATGGCACTGGGGTTGGTAGTGTGATAGTGTGGCATATTAACAGTTTAGCTCTGGTATTGAAAAATCTCCATTGTCTCAAATCAGGCCTAGTTGGTTGCAGTACGGGAAGTTAAATGGATATTCAATGGACTCCTTTTGAGTTTGGTTTAGAATTAGTATCCTGAGTTCCAATAGTAATCTCGTGCCCAAGAATCAAGAGAAGGAGGTCACTGCTTTTGCAGGTCACAGATTTCAGGCTTGTTTTGTTTTTAATCTGAATCAAAATCTCTGCAGGTAGAACACAGAAATCTGTGGACCCCACAGAATGGGGTCACTGCTTTTGCAGGTCTCAGGTTTTCTGAGTTAGCAGGGCTGGAAAACACTCTGGGAGTTCCCACTGCTACGGGAGCCTAGAGTTGCTTTTTAAGGTGAGAGACAAATTCCATCCACATGGGAAATTCTCAACTGAGGCTCACACAGACCTGTCACATCTGTCTGGAGCCAGGGGAGCCTTGGGAACACCATGCATGTTTAATGGCTGTTGTACTGGATAGTTTGATATGTTATCTCTGTTTTCCTGAGTATGAGTTAGCAATTCTCTGTCACACTCAATCCTGAAAAGTTCTTTTCTATGAAGTAATCTATATGTGAATTAATTTTTTATACTATTTCACAACTATAATGACATTCATAATGGTGACTATTTTGGCTCCCAGACCGAATTATTGCGATGTCATTCCCATCTTCTGGAAAACAATCTTTTTATAGGAATCCCATTAAGGTAAGAAGATTTGTCAATGAATATTTATTATATTTCTTAGTGGAAATAGTGAACTCATAAGTTTGATATTGGCCCTGAAATGGCAATGTTCTATTAAAAATTTACTCTTTCAAATTAAAAACAAAAACAACGACAAAAAAACACTAATGTCTTGAAATTGATTAGCTTTTGTTGTTACAACCCACCCCAAAACTTACAGCTCATGACAACAACCATTTATTTAGCTCACGCTAACTGTGGTTTATGGATGTGAGTTGGACTTAACTAGGTGGTCATGACAATCAGGGCTGGTGAGCTCACCTGGACTCCTTCAAGTATCAGTGGACAGCTACTGGGTCATCTGAGGACCCAAATCAAAACTAAACCCACTGCCATCCAGTTGGTTCTGACTCATAGATACCCTATAGGCAGAGTAGAATTTCCCTATTGAGTTTCCAAGGAGCACCTGGCAGATTTGAACTGCCTACTTTCTGGTTAGCAGCCATAGTAATCAACCACTATGCCACCACAGTTTCCCATCTGAGGATAAGCTAGTCTAAACTGACTTCACCAAGGATTCTGTGTGGTTTCTTATTCTCCAGCAGGCTAGTCCAGGCTAGTTCATGTGGTGACTTAGATATATTGGTTTCCAAAGATAATCCTCCAGTAGGTAGATTTTTTTTTCCATTTTATAAATAAATTATTTGATGATAAAAACTTTTTAATTTTATTTTGTGTGTGTGTGATTAAGTGAAACTACGCAATCCAAGTCAGTTTGCATGTCCACCTATCTGTGGTCCTTCTACTCTCCTTGCCTGGTAAAGGCACACTCCTCCTTTTCATTCTGTACTTGATGTATCCTCTTAATAAACTCTTGTCCCCTCCTCTCCACCTTCTTTTCTTCCATCTAGAAAGAGACCAGTAGGACAGCATCCTGTAAATGCATAGAACCATGAAGTACACACATCATGTGGTCATATAGTATCCCTGAGTCCAGTCCAGTTTTGTCTGAAATGTTGACCTCAGTAGTGTTTTCTGGTCAGGGGGAGCAGCAGATCTAGGAGCTATGTTCCCAGGGGATCCTCCAGGCCTTCAGACCATCATTTGTGGTCTTTTAGTAGAGTTCCTGAGCTTCTCCTCTCTTTTCCTTGTGTTGCCACGGGGACTCAACATTGTGTGCCCCATCACAGCTGTCTTTGGTGGTGGCCAGGCACCATCTGGTTCTTCTGGTCACATGTTGACACGGTCTCCCATTACATGAGTCCTTCTGAGCTCTTTTTAACTCATGTCTTTGCTCTTGGTGATCATCTGTTCAGATGAGTTGGGACCATTTGATGTACCTCAGCTGGCAGCTTGCTAGCTTTTAAGACCCCAGAGGCCACTCACCAATATGTGGTGCAGAAGACTCTCTTAGCAATAGGCTAGTTATGCCAATTGGCTTCGATGTCCCCCATAATCATGGTCCTCAGACCTCCCACCCCTGCTACTCTATCCTTGAAATATTGCGTTGAGATTAGAAGAGCTTTCAGTTTAGGGTGAAGTCCAGCTGAATTCATCTACTTTCCACTGTGTGCTGTCACTGCTTTTGCCTAACCCAGTTTCCATCAACTATCTAATGATCAACCCTCTCCCTCCCTCCTAACCCTTGTAGTCATCAGAGTCTTTTCTTCTGTACATAATTCTATTTTTAAGTCGTTATAGCAGGGGTCCCATACAGTACTTGTCATTGTGCTGCTGACTGGTTTCACTCAGCATGATGTCTTCCAGTTGAAACCAGGTTATGAGATGCTTCCTAAGATTGTTATTGTTCTTCATCATTGCATAGTGTTCCACTGTGTATATGTACCGTAGTTTATCTATTCATCTGTTGATGGGCATCTAGGTTGATTCTATCTTTTTGCTCTTGTGGACTGCACTGAAATAAACATTTGTGTGCATGTATCTGTTCATGTGACAGCCTTTGTTTCTGTAGGATATATTCCAAGCAGTGGGATTACTAGATCAAATGGTATATCTATTTCCAGCTTTTTAAGGAAATGCCAGATTGCTTTCCAAAGACGTTGTGCCATTTTGCAATCTCATGAGCAGTGCATGAGAGTTCCAAGCCCACAGCCTCTCCAGCATTTGTTATTTTGTGTGTTTTGGATTATGGTCAACTTTGTTGGGGTGAGATGGTGTCTCATAGTTTTGATTTGGATTTCTTCTGGTAGCTAATGATTGTGAGCATTTCCTCATCTGTCTTTTGGCTGCCTGGATGTCCTCTTTGCTAAAGTGTCTGTCCATCTCCTTTGCCCACCGCCTAATTGGTTTATTTACCTTTTTCTAGTTGATACTTTTCAGTACCTTATAGATTATGGAGATCATTGATCTGCTATGTAGGAACACTTTTTAATTTTTTGTTGTAATTTAAGTAAAAGTTTACAGTTCATGTTAGTTTCTCATACAAAAATTTACACACATGTTGTTACGGACAATAAATGCTGTCTGTATAACTTGACAGCACTTCTTTCCACTCTCTGTTTTCTCTTTCCATTGAACCAGCTGCTGTCCATTTCTGCCTCCTTATCTTACCTCTAGAGAGGAACTGTCCATTTAGTCTCACGTATCTACATAAGCCTAGAAGTACACTCTTCACAAGAATCATTTTGTGTCTTACATACCAATATAATCTTTGTCTGGGGAGTTGGCTTCAGGAATGGTTTTAGCTTTGGGATAGCCGAGTCTGGAGGCCATGTTTTCTGGGTCCCTCCAGTGTCAGTCGGCCCGCTCCGTCTGGTCTTTCTACTAGAATTTGAGTTCTGCACCCTCCTTCACTTCTGCTCTGTCAAAGACTCCCTGTTATGTTCCCTGAGAGGGTGGTCATTAGTGACAGCCGAACCCCATCTAGTTCTTTTGGTCTCAGGCTGATGGATCTCTAGTTTATGTGGCCCTTCTGTCTCTTGGGCTCACATTTTCGTCATGTTGTTGATGTTGGTCCTTCTCCTTTGCTCTTCATCTTAGATAGCCAGTTGCTAGCTTTTAACACCCCATATGCCACCCCCCAAAGGGAGATGCAGAACAGGATGCAGAACATTTTCTTACTAAACTTTGATATGCCAGCTGACCTAGATGTCTCCTGAAACCATGGTCCCCAAACTCCCTTCTCTGCTGACCTGTCCCTCTAAGTGTTTGGTTGTGTTCAGGAAACTACTTAGCTTTTGGTTTAGTCCAGTTGTGCTGACTTCTCCTGTATTCTGTGTTGTCCCTCCCGTCACCCGAAAGAATTCCTGTCAACTATCCAGTTAGTGAACACCCTCTTCCTCCTTCCCACGCTCATAACCATCAAAGAATGTTTTCTTCTGTGGTTACACCTTTTCTGAGTTCTTCCAATAGTAGTCTTATACAATATTTGTCCTTCCATAATTGTCTAATTTCACTCCGCATTGTGCCTTCCAGATTCCTCCACATCACGAGGTGTTTCACCAGTTCGCTGCTGTTCTTCATCATTGTGTAATACCCTGTTGTGTGAATATACCATAATTTATCCATTCATCCATTGATGGGCACCGAGGTTGTTTCCCTAATTTTGCTTTGTGAACAGTGGTGCCATGAACATGAGTGTGTGTATATCCATTCATGTGACAGCTTTTATTTCTTTAGAATGTATTACAAGGAGGGAGATTGCTGGATCGTATGGTGCTTCTATCTTTTTAATGAAGGGACAAATCAGTTTGCTAAGTGGCTGTACCATTTTATATTCCCACCAGCAGTGTGTAAGTGTTCCAGTCTTTCCATAGCCTCTCCAAAATTTATTATTTTGTGTTTTTTAGATTACTGCCAGCATCGGGGATAAAATAGTATTTGATTGTATTTTTTAGAGATTAGATGCAGATTGGATTTTTCATTTTTTCAGTTAGAGATTATCTTTTTACTCTTCTGGTGAAGTCTTTAGATGAGCATATAGTGTTTGATTTTAGGAGCTCCTAGTTATCTGGTTTCTCTTCTGATATTTGTGCATTTTTAGTAATGCTTTGTATTCTGTTTATGCCGTGTATTGGGTTCCTAGCATTGTCCTTATTCTTTCATGATCTTTATCATTTTAGATTTTATATTTAAATATTTGATTCATTTTGAGTTAGTCTTTGTGCATGGTGTGAGGTATAAGTCTTGTTTCATTTTATTACAGATAGATATCAAGTTACACCAGCACTGTTTGTTAAAAAGACTGTCTTTTCCCCCAATTAACAGACTTTGGGACTTTGTCAAATATCAGCTGCTTATAGGTGGATGAATTGATATCTGAATTCTCAATCTGTCCCATTGACCTAAGTATCTGTTGTACCAGTATGAGACTGTTTTGGCTACCATGGCAGTATAATGGGTTCTAAAATCAGATAATGTGAACTCTCCTGCTTTATTCTTCTTCGGTAATGCTTTACTTATCTGCAGCCTCTTCCCTTTCCAGATGTAGTGGGTGATTTGTTTCTCTGTCTCATTAAGCAGTGCTGTTTGTTAGATTTTGGATAGGGATTGTATTGTATCTGTGGAGCACTCTGATATTTTCAGAATGTTGAGCATTCCTATCTATGAGCAGGGTATGTTTTTCCAGTTATATAGATCTCTTTTAGTTTATTGCAGTAGTGTCTTGCAGTTTTCTTTCATAGGTCTTCTGCTCTGGTTAGGTTTATTCCTAAGTGTTTACTCTTCTTGGGGGCTATGGTAAATGTTAGATTTGGTAATTTCGTCTTTAAAGTTCTTTTTGTTGGTGTGGGAGAATCTAAATGAGTTCTGTATATCTTGATCCTGATACTTTGCTGAAATTTGCTAATTCCACTAGTTTTCTTGCAGATTCCTTGGGGTTTTCTGTGCATAAGGTCATATCATCTACAAATAGGGGTATTTTTATTTCCTCCTTACCAATTTGGCTGCCCTGTATTTCTTTTTCTGGCCTAATTGCTCTGGCTGTGATCTCCAGCACAATGTGGAGTAAGAGTGGTGATAGGAGGATCCCTTTATGGTTTTAATTCTCAAGTGGAATGCTTTCAGACTCTCTATTTAGGATGATGTTAGCTATTAGCTTTCTATAAATGCACATTATATGCTGAGAAAATTCCTTTCTATTCCTATTTTTTTTTGCTTAGAATTTTTTATCATGAGTGGATATTGGACTTTCTCAAATGTCTTTTCTGCATCTATTGTTAAGATCACATGGTTCTTGTCTTTCGTTTTATTCATGTGATTAGTTACACTGATTGCTTTTCTAATGTTGAACTGTCCTTGAATATCTGGTATGAATCTCACATAGTCAGGATGAATTTTTTTTTCTTATGTTGTTGAATTCTGTCAGCTAGAATATTGTTGAGGATTTCTGCATTTAAGTTTATGAGGGGCATTAACTCTAGCTTTCTTTTATTGCAGTGTATTCAGTTGGTTTGCCATCAAGGTTATTCTGGCTTCATAGAATAAGTCTGGGAATGCTGTATCCTTTTTTATGCTCTAAAATAAGTTTGGTAGTAGTGGTATTAACTCTTCTCTGAAAATTTGATAGAATTCTCCTGTGAAGCTATCCGTTTTTTAGATTACTTTTTCAATCTCTTTTGTTATTGATTTAGTTATTTTTTTCTACCTCTGTCTATGTTAGTTTAGGTAAGTAGTGTTTTTCTAGAAATTGCCTATTTCCTCTAGGCTTTCAAATTTATTGGAGTACAATTTTTCACAGCATGTGTTATGATTTGTTTAATTTCAGTTGGTCTTTTGTGATATTACCCACCTGATTTCTTATTCATAATATTTGCTTTCTCTCCTATTTTTCCTTTGTCAGTCTGGCCATTCGTTTATTGATTTTACTGATGCTTTCAAAGATCCAGCTTTTGGTCTTGTTAACTCTTGCAGTTGTTTTTCTATTCTCTATTTCACTTACTTCTCCTCTGATTTTTATTTCCTTTATTTTGGTGCCTGAGGGTTTCTTTTGCTGCTCTCCATTTGTTCAAGTTGTAGGATTAGTGCTTTAATTTTGTGCTTCTTTTTGGGTGTGTGCATTTATTGCCAGACCTCTGAGCACTGCTTTTGCTGTGTCCCAGAGATTCTGGTGGGATGTGTTTTCATTCTCATTTGATTCTGTGGATTTCTTTGTGACATCCTTAATTTCTTTTATAAGCTGGTAGTTTTTGTGCAGTGTGTCTTTTAGTGTTCAGGTGTTTTGAGTCTTTTTTCCTGGCTGTTTGTTATTGATTTCTACTTTTATGGCTTTATGGTCAGAAAATATGCTTTGTAGTATTTCAGTGTTTTGGATTCTGTTAAGGCTTGCATTATGACCTAAAAGGTGATCTGTTCTGAAGAATACTCCATTGACCTTGGGGAAAAGAAAGTATGCTCGGCTACTGATGGGTAGAGTGTTCTGTACATACCTATAAAATCAAGTTGGTTTAATGCGGCATTTAGATCCTCTATGTATTTATTGAGCTTCTTTCTGGATGGTCTGTCCTTCACCTAGAATAGTGTGCTGAAATCTCCTACCATCATTATGGAGCTGTCTATCTCTGTTTTCAGTGCTTTTATAGTTCGTTTTATATATTTAGGAACTCTGTCTTTGGGTGAGTAAATATTTAAATGGTTATGTCCTCCTGACTTACTGACCCTTTAATCATTATATAGTGCCCTGTCCTTACCCTTTGTGGTAGATTTTACTTTAAAGTGTTTTTTTTTGTCAGAAATTAATACTGCCACTCCTTTTTTTAAAGTACTGTTTACTTGATATATATTTTCCATCCTTTGAGTTTTAGTTTGTATCTTTAAGTCTAAAGTGTATCTCTTGTAGGCAGCATATAGGCAGACCATGGTTTTTACCAATTCTACCACTCTGTATCTCTTTGTTGCTGCAATTAGTCCATTTACATTCAGTGTAATAGATTGATGGGCATGAGTTTAGTGCTGTCATTCTGATGTCCTTTTCTGTATGCATTGTTGACAGTTTCTTTGTTCCACTTAACTTTCTGAGCTGAGTCATTTCTCTGTGTGTTTTCATGTTTATCACTGTCATTGATTTTGTATTTGCTGAGTATTTGTTTTCTTTTGATGTGTGGTATTCTTAGTTTCCTTTGTGATTACCTGAATAATTACCCCTGTTTTTCTAAGTTTAAACTAATTGTTTATTTATCTATATTGTTTTGACTACCTCTCCTTGTGAAAGGTCTATGACTGTATTTTTTAGTCCTTCCATTTTAATGTTGTTGTCTTTTCCATAATGACATCTCTGTTTCCCTATTTTCAGTGTTTTAGGCTTGATATATATTTGTGATTTGGCACTTGGCTGGCTATCTAGGTTGGTAGCTGGTTGCTGTGTCCTGTAGTCTAGTCTCGGATTCTTACTGATTTTCTAATCCAAGGACTCCTTTTAGTATTTCTTGTAATTTTGGTTTGGTTTTTGTAAATTCCCTAGACTTCTGTTTATCTAGAAATGCCTTAAATTTACTATTATATTTGAGAGACAGTTTTGCTGGTTACATAATTCTTGGCTGGCAGTTTTTCCCTTCAAGGCTTTATGTATGTCATCCCATTGACTTCTTGCCTACACAGTTTGATTATTGGAGCTTTGAAGCCTCGACATTCTGTCACCAGGTGGTTAGAGCTGTTACTGGGTATATAAACCCAGGAGTCCATTTACTTTTCTTGCATAGATTCAGTCCACATGTTCAGGTAGTCGGTAACCAATTGTGTTGCACAGTCTCTTATCTACAGTCCTGGATGATCATGGGTGATTGGTGCAGACTGTAGTAGAGGGTCACATGCTGAGCAAAGAAGGGAGCTGACAGCTACCCCTGAGTGTCTGTGATGAAAGTCTGTTCCTGTTTCATAGATTGCATATGTGAGTAAATTTTGTATCTGGGCTATAGGTGCCCATTGCTGTTGGCTGTCAGGACTGGGAGGTATCACTTATTCCTGGACAACTGTTGCCCATAGGAAGGTGGTGTGAGTGGAACCACCAGTCCTGGTGTGCCTGCTGTGGGTATGCGAGAACCTTACTTAATAGGCAGAGCAGTGTCAAGTGTCACAAACCTGCCACTCCACCATGTAAGTAATACAGTTGAAGTATATACACTGTGTACTGTGCTAATGAAGACCAGCACTGAAATGGGCACACACAGGTCTGTGCAGGGGTTAAAGTCATTCAAAGTCTGTAGACATCTTATACGGTGCATAGACAAAGACAAAGGCAATGTTTCTGCCCTGAGTTCCCAGTTTAGGGGAGTTGGCAGATTATTTTTTTATGTTAAATTTGTTTCTTCTTCGATGTCAGGAGAATGGCTAAGAGCATGTAAGTGGTCCTAATTCCTACCCAAGGGAAACAGTAATCTCCAAAGTGGGCTAGGACCAAGTGCAAAGCAGACAGGGCACAGGCAAATAGGAGAGACTTTTTTATCAAGGGGGTGTTTTTTGGCTCATGTGGTAGGTTAAATACATGTACTTACCTCTAGCCAATTCAGCGGGGCTGTCCACTAATTCTGGAGGCATGAGTAGACTCTCCACTGCTCAGTCTCTCCCATTGTGAAACCACATCCTGAACACTATTGCTTGTATCACTGCTGATACTGTATCATCCAGCCTGTAGAGTGCTGGTTCCCACTGGCTGAGATCTGGCAACTCCTTGCTCCCTGTGGACTGTCTCTCCCTCCTGCCATTCAGTTCAATTCCTCAAGTTTGCCTTTGATGTTCAGGGCTCCCAGAATGTCACGTACAGTAAATTCACTTGTTCTTTTTGGGTCTTTTTTGTAAGAGGGACCACAGGAAGTGTCTCACTAGTCTGCCACCTTGGCCCCACCTCTAAGAAGTTCTTAATTTTTATGAGAGTCCATTTATTTTATCTGTCTTGCTGTTTGTACTTTTGTTATTATATTGGATAATCCATTGCTAAAAGCTAGGCCCAACAGCTTTGCCCCTGCTTTATCTTTTAGGAATTGTATTGTTTAGTTTGCACATTTAGGCCCTTAATCCCTTTTGAATTTGTTTTTGTGTGTGGTGCAAAACATGTGTCCTATTTCTTTTTTCTGGGTGGAAAAATAGAAATCCAATTTTCCTAGCACCACTTATTGAATGTATAGTAGTTAAGTGCAATGACTGCTAACTAAAAAAGGCCAGCGATTTGAATCTACTAGAAGTTCCTGGAAACTCTAAGGGGAAGTTTGGAATTGACTTGACAGTAGCAGGTATTTATTCAAGAGACTTTTCTTTCCTAGTCGAAAGGACTTAGCATCCTCATCAAAACTCAGATGACCATAGACATGTGGGTTAATTTCTGGGCTCATTTCTGTTTCATTGGTTTGTATGTCTATTGTTATACCCATACCATGTGATTTAATGTTTTGAAAGCAGTACTGTAGCTGAATAATGTGTTTTAAGATTAGTAAATGTGAGTTCTACTTTGTTCTTCTCTTTTAACATTGCTTTTACTATCTGGGGCGTCTTGCTATTTCACAAAAGTTGAGAATTGGTTTTCCCATTTCTGTAAAGAAGGCTGTTAGAATTTTGATCAGGATTTTGTTGAATCTATTGATCACTTTGGGTAGTGTTAAAATCATAATGATATTAACTCTTCCAGTCCTTGAACATGAAGCATATTTCTGTTTACTTTGGCTTTCTTTAATCTTTCAGCAGTGTTTTACAAGTTCCATTGTCTGAGGCCTAAATTTATTCTTAAGTATTTTATTCTCTTTGGTGCTTTTATAAATGAAATTATTTCCTTAACTTCTCTTTCAGATATCACATTCATGGTGTCCCATAGGGTTTTCTTGGCTCTAATCTTTACTGAAGAAGATTGCCAGGTCTCTCTCCCATCCAGCTGCTGGGTGTGATCAAATCACCAACCTTTTGGTTAGCAGCCAAGCATTAACCATTGTGCCACCAGGGTTCCTTTATACACACACACACACACATACAATACACAATTATATATGTGTATATTCCTGTGCATGTATATATGTATATATGTTGTTGCTAGTTGCACTGAGTAAATTCCATCTTTTGCACGCAGAATAGAACTACTTCATAGAATTTTCATGGCTGTGGCCTTTTCAGAAGCATACCACAAGACTTACTTTTGAGACACCTTAGGGTGAGTTCAAAATGCTAACCTTTTGGCTAATAGTCAAGTACTTAACGTTTTGTGCCACCCAGAGACTCCCACATATATATAGTCACAAATATATTATTACATTTCTTTGAGGCATTGCACTAACCTTAAATGTACATTTTAATTTTTATATATTTATATGCCCATGTAAATAATACCTCTATCCAATATATAAGACATTTCTTGACCCCAGAAGTTTTCTTCATGTCTATTTCCAGTCAATATCCCAACACACCACAGGAAACTACTATTCTAACTTCTGTCACCACAGATTAGTTTTACTTTTTCTTGAATTTCACAAAAGTGGGATCATGTAGTATATCTTTTGTGAGTGTTTTTTTGCAACCAAAATAAATTCTGCGAGAGTAACCTATGTCATTGTGTGAACACTTAGCTCATTTTTACAATGGAATAAATTGCATTGTTTGAATTGCTATGATTTATTTAATAATTTGATTGTTGAACTTTTGGATATTTTTATTTGGGGAATGTAATGAATGAAGTCATTGAGTGTATTTATATATGTCTTTTGATATGTACATTTAAGTATCCCATTTTGTGAAGTGCCTATTAAGAGTTTTGCCTTTTTATTTTTTAAATTTGTACTTTAGATGCAGGTTTACAGAACACACTGGCTTCTCATTAAACTGTACACATACTACTTTATGACATTGGTTAATAACCCCACAACATGCAAACACTCTCCCCTCTTACCTGGGCTACCTAATACCAGCTTCCTATCCCCTTTTCTAGTCCTTGCTAGTGGGCTGGTATGCCTCTTTAGTCTTATTTTGTTTCATGAACATATCTAGTCTTTGGCAGAAGGGTAAACTTTGGAAGTGACTTCATTACTAAGCTAAAGGAGTGTCTTGGTGACACACTCTCCAGTTTCTTCCAGGTCAGCAGGTCTGGTCTTTTTGTGTGAGTTAGCATTGGTTATCTACATTTTTCTTCACCTCTGTCTGGGACCCTGTATTGTGATCCCATGTCAGAGCCGTCTGCGATTATAGCTGGGTACCATCTAGTTATACTGCACTCAGTTAGTGGAGGCTATGATAATTGTGATCCATTACTCCTTTGGAACTAGTCTTTCCTTTGTAGCTTTCATTTTGTTTGTGCTCCCTTGCTGCTGAAGGGGTGAGACCAGTGGAATATATTAGATGGCTACTCACAGGCTTTTAAGACCCTGGGTGCCACTTGCCAAAGTAGAATGTAGAACATTTTTTTTATCAGCTATGTTAATACAAATGAACTAGATGTTCCCCATAGCCCTCATGGTCCCCATAGCCCTCAGCCCAGCAGTTCAGTTCCTCAGGGAGTTTGGATGTATCTATGGATCTTCTATGACCTTGCCTTGTCCAAGTTCTGCTGCTTCCCCAGTACTGTGTACTGTCATACCCTTCATCAAAGCTACCACTTGTCTATTTTCTGTTTAGTGCTTTTCTATCCCCATCTCTCCAAACAATCGAGATTGTTTCTTTTTATGTGTAAACCTAAAGCTACAAAGGAAAGTAGTGGTCTTGTACAGTATTTGTCCTTTTGTAATTGACTTATTTCACTTAGCATAATGACCTTTTCCTGTTTCCCCATGTTATGGGATACTTTGCAGACTCATTATTGTTCTTCATCATTGCATGATACTCCACTTATGTTTATGTATCATAGTTTGTTATCCATTCATCTGCTGATGGGCATCTAGGTTGTTTCTTTTTGCTGTCATGAACAATATTGCAGTGAACATGAGGGCACATGTCCATTTGTGTACTGTCCTTTATTACTCTAGGGTATATTCCTAGGAGTGGCATTTCTGGACCATGTCATATTACTATTTCCAGCTTTCTAAGGAAGTACCGTGTCCCTTTCCAAAATGGTTGTATCGTCTTTCATTCCTGCCAGCAGGATGTATGAGTTCCAATCTTTCTGCACCCTCACCAACATTTGTTATTTCCTGTTTTGTTTTGTTTTGTTTTGTTTTGAATTCATTTCAGTAATGCTAAGTTGAGATAGTATCTCATCTTGGTTCTGATTTATGTTTTCTCGAATGGATAGTGATGGCAAGCATTTGTTAGCTGCTTGAATATCTTCTTTGGTAAAGTTTCTGTGCATTCTGTTTTCCCTTGTTTGTCTTTTATTATAGAGATAACGGATTTTCAGATAGATTTCCAAGATTAAACCTTCATCTGATTTGTAATAGTCAAATTGCCTAGCCTTTAACTGAATTGTTTATTTTTAAATGATTTGCAATAGTTCTTTTCCTATTTCGCATAGAAGTCCTTTGTTGGATGTTTTCCCCGCAAGTATTTTTTTCCTGGTCTGTGGTTTTCTGATTCTTATTATGAGCAGAAGTTCTTACTGGTTCTTTCAATGAGCAGAAGTCCTTAATTTTAACAAAGTCAATATATCAGTGTTTTATGTTTAGTATTTTTGTGTTGTTACTAAGAAATGTTACCTGACTCTAAGGTTATAAACTTGATCTCTTATCTTTGCTTCTAAAAGCTTTGTTGTCTTACCTTTAGTGTTTAGGTATATGATCAATTTCTTACTGTAGTTTAACAGGTAACAAAATTGACAAGGTTCATATTTTTCCCTGTTGCTATCCAAATGTTCCAAATATTCCTCTATGAATTGCAGAGGCTCATTTTTTGTAAATCAAGTAAACTATATGTATGGGTCTTTTTTTGATTTCTCTTCTGTTCCATTGATCTATTTATCCTTAGAGGCCAAATCACAATGTCTTATGTATTATGAGTTTATATTGTCTTGAAAACATGTATAAATTCTCCAAATGTGTACTTCTTTAAAACTGTCTTGGCTATTCTAGACCCGATGAATTTCCATATGAATTTTAGATCTTGCCAATTTGCACACACACACACTTTTCTGGTATTTTAACCTGGGAGACATTGACTATATAATATAGCTTAACTTGGGGAGGATTGATAACTGAAAACATTGAATCTTCCAATCTGTAAACATAGTATATCTCTCCATTTCAGTGTACAGATGTCTGAGTCATCTACTGCTGCTGTGATGTGGATGGCTTTAACAAAGAAAAGTTTATTTCCTCATAGAAAAGTAGGCTAGAAGTCTAAATTAAGAGTGTCAACCCCAGGGGAAGGTTTTCTCTTTGTTGGCCATCTCATTAATCTTTTCCATGACAAGGAGTTTCTCTGCACAGGAACCCTGGGTCCAAAGACCATACTCTGAGGTCCTCAACTCTTCTTTTTCCTTTTATCTCTTGTAGGATGATAATCTGTTTCCCCTCAAACTTTCACACGTGGATTTTAGAATCTATCAGTGGATCTTTCCAACAACAGTTACTACTCCATTGTTTGCCTAATAATGACTTTGTGTCTCTCTCTTTCCTTTCTACATTTATTTATTGAAATTCTCTTTAAAGAAAGAACTGTTCCTTCTTTATTTATCCACTTATCTGTTTATATTGACAAGTATATTTGAATTGTGAATTTTTGGGGAGGTACTTTAGGTTAAAGTTTACACCTCATTTTAATTTCTCATACAAAAATTTGCATGCCTATTGTTATGGGACAGTAGTTGCAATCCCTACAATGTGAAAGCACCCTCCCCCATTCAATCACAGATTTACCATGTCCATCCAACCAACTCCGGTCCTTTCCTGTCTCCTTACCCTACCGTGACAGGAGCCTCCCACTTGGGCTTGTGTATCTGCTTGAACTAAGAAGTACAATCTTCGCAAGTATTATTTTATACTTTGTAGTCCAGTCTAATCTTTGTCTGAACAGTGGCTGTTGGGAATGGTTTTAGTTCAGGTTTATCATGAATTGAACTGTGTCTCCCAAAAAACATGTATAAATTTGGCTGGCCCATGGTTCTCACTACTGTGGATGTTTTTCCATGTGTTGTAAATCCTGCCTGTATGACGTTAGTGTGGGAGAATGGGCAGCAGTTGTATTGGTGAGGCCAGATCAGTCTACAAGCTCGGATTGTGTCTTCAGACGATCTCTTGGGAGATGAAAGGAAAGTGAGCAGAGAGGAGGACTGCTTTAGTCTTCTGGTACTCTAACAGAAATACCATAGAGCGGATGGTTTCATGACGAGAAACTTTATTCACACACTCCAGTAATCCACAAACCCATTTGTGAATTACAAGTCCACGGAGCAAGAGAAATTATCACAGTTTGGTACATTGAGTTCCAATCCAGCGCAAGAACCTCAGGTCCAAAGGATGTGCTCTTGCTCTCAGTGCTGCCTTTTCAGTAGTATGAGCTTTCCAACTTACTCTGCTCACTTCTCTCACTTATATCCCACAGCTGGTAACTTGAGTCCTGCCTCACCAATACAACTGCTGTCCATTTTCCCACATCAGCATCACAGAGTCAGGATTCACAACACATAGGAGGAATTGCACCATATTGGGATTCATAGCCAAGTCAAAGCAGTACATACATTTGGGGGGAGACACAGTACAGTCCATAACAGGACCTCATACCAATAGAAAAGAAGCACTGGGAGCAGAGTGTGTTCTTGGGACTCGAGGTCGCTGCACCTCAGAAACTCCCAGTGCACAGGAAGATTGACAATGGCGACCTTCCTTCAGAACCAACAGAGAAAGCCTTCCCCTGGAGCTGATACCATGAATTTACACTCGGCCTACTTTCCTGTGAGAAAATAAATTTCTCTTTGTTAAAGCCATACACTTGTATTTCTCTTATAGCAGTACTAGATGACTAAGACATGAATTAACAAAGCATCTGGGGGCCATGGCTTTGGGGATTCCTCCAGTCTGTCAGACCATTAAGTGTGATCTCTTTACATGAATTTGGTGCAGTTTCACATTTCCCTGCCACCCCAACCAGGACTCTCTGTTGTGTTCTTTGTCACGGTGATGTGTCGTTGGTGGTAGCCAGGTACCAGTTAGTTCTTCTGGTCTCAGCTTGGTGGACTCTCTGTTTTATGTAGCCCTTTTGTCTCTTGGGCTAATATTTTCCTTATGTCTTTGATATTCTGCATTTGCTTTTGTTCCAACTGGGTTGGGGCCAATTGATGCCGACCAATCTTAATTGGCCGATCACAAGATTTAAGACTCTAGCTGCCACTCATTAAAGTGGGATGCAGAACACTAACTTAATAAACTTTGCTATGCCAGTTGACCTAGATGTCCCCCTATACCAGGGTCCCCAAACCCCCACCCCAACTACTCTGTGACTCAAGTTGTTTGCTTGTCATCAGGCAACTTCTTAGCTTTTGCTTTACTCTAGTTATGCTTACTTCCTCATTTTATGTATTGCCCTTCCCTTCACCTCAGATAATTCTTCTGTACTATTTAGTTAGTGAATTTCCCTCACCCTCCCTGTCACCCTCATAACCATCAAAGAATGTTTTCTTCTGTGTTTAAACCATTTTTGAGGGATTTTTTCACTAATGGTCTCAGCCTTCCAGATTCATTTATATTGTGAGGCATTTTGAGAGTTGTATAGAATTCCATTGTGTGTATATACCATAATTTGTTTATTGATTTGTCTGTTAATGGGAACCTAGGTTGTTTTCATCTTTTTGCTATTGTGAATAGCGCTACAATGAAAATGGATATGCATACATATATCTATTCATATATTACAAGGAAAGTGCTGGCTCATATGGTACTTCTGTTACTAGCTTTTTAAAGAAATGCCAAAAGAATTTCCCAAGTGGCTGTACCATTTTACATTCACATCGGCAGTATGTAAGTGTTCCAGTCTCTCCACAAATTCTCCAACAGGTATTGTTTTGCATTTGGGGGGTTAATGTCAACTTTGTTGGGTGAGATAGTACTTCACTGTAGTTTTGATTCTGCATTTCTCTTATGGTGAATGATCATGTGCATTACCTCATGTGTCTATTAGCCACTTAAACAGTCTCTTTGGTGAAGTGTCTCTTCATATCCTTTGCCCATTTTTCAATTAGGTTATTTGTCGTTTTTGTTGTTGAGGTTTTGCAGTATCTTGATTTTTTTTTTATTGTGGTTAAGTTAAAGTTTACATTCCAAGTCAATTTGCCATATAAAACCGTGAGTACCTTCCTCTCTGCAACTCTGTCTGCTCTCCTCATCCTGTGACAGTACACTCTTCTTTTTCACTCTTACTTCTAGTATCTACTCAACCAACACTTGCCCCCTCTTCTACATCCTCTCCTCTCCCCTCTAAAATGAAACCAGCAGGACAGCCATGTATATTTATATTAAACCATAAAGAACACACACCACATGCATCACTCTGTATCCCCAAGTCCAGTCCATTCTTTGAAATGTTGGCTTCAGTACTGGTTTCAGCTCTGGGCTAGCAGAAAGTCTAGGGACCATGTTCTCAGAGAACCCTCCAGGTTGTCGGACTATCAAGTCTGGTCTTTTAATATAGTTTTTCACCTACACATTCCTTTTTCTCATGTTATGTCATGGACTCTACATTGTGTTCCCTATCAGGGCTGTCTTTGGTGGTGGCTGGGCACCATCTAAATCTTCTGTTCTCATGCTCATGATGATGTCTCATGCTGGGCTCATTTTTCCTTGTGTCTTTGATGTTCTTGGTTGTCATCTGTTCCAGGTGGGTTGGGACAAGTTATGCTGGCTTTGTAGAAGGAATTTGGGAGTGTTCCATCCTTTTCTACACTGTGAAATAGCTTCAGTAGCATTGGTACTGACTACTCTGTATAAGTTTGGTATAACTTGAAGATGGCGGACTAAGCAGACATCTCCTTATATCCCTCTGGAAACCAAGACCTGAACTGATAATCAAACAGAGCCTTCTGGTCACCTAGTGAGCCCCCAGGACACAGCACAGGGCTATTAATTTGGACTTCATATCACTGAGTGAAAAACCTCCTCTCTTTCGCTGATTCCCCCTCCCGGCTAGCCCTGGCTCTCACGGACTGAAGGTAAGCGCACCATTTTCACTGTTTTTTTTTTCTCTGTCTTGGCAGGTAGGTAGCGCTGGGTATTGCCTAGTGGCTAGACTGAGATGCACTGCTGGGGGATAGGCAGGCAAAATTCCCATATTTTGAGAGCCAGGCTTAGGACTCTGTTAATCTAGCCACTTTGGGCCTGTCTTTTTATCACTACCACAGCGTGGTTTGTACAGAACTGCACTACCAGTGTGCCGGACGCCTTGTTGGATATGGAGATTTTAGCGGGACCTAATTCTTAGCCTGGACCCAGCACCTGCAAACAGGACAGCACTTCTCCGACAGAAAAGCAGTAGTCTACACAATGTTGCCTACGGCGGGGGCCCAGCAACAGAGGCGGAGGAATCACCACCTCTTGGCACCTTTAGCCCTGCTATTTGCTGACCGTGTGGAGGGTGTCATCTTGGATACGGTGGCTGCAGCTGGACCTATTGCTTAACTTGGGAGCCAAAGCCTGCCCACAGGAGAACGCCTTTCTACTAGAAAAGCAGTAGTTTACTCAGTGTCACCTAAGGCTGGGCCCTGTCAGCACAGGCGAACAGGGCAGTAGCACTGCTGTATTTTGAACTAGTTTGTATCATATGGGGTTGGATATAGAGGTGCTTACTTTGCCAGTTGGGAAGAGGGACCTGAAAACCTGACTGACTTATGAAGTGGTCAGATATCTTTTGCTTCACATTTTAAGACAACCTAGAGAAACATCTGCAGTTCATCCTCACAGTATCTCTCCCAGCCTCTACTTACTCACATGGCATACAAGAAATCACCCATGGTTTCAGAAGGCTCCCAAACAAAACAACCAAGGAATTCTCCAGGTGAAGAAACTTTTATGAAATCATCGGAAGGTGAATACAAAAGGATTATATACAGAGCCCTTCTAGACCTTATACAAAATGCAGCAAAACAAAATGAAAAATTAAGCAAGCTGTTCAATCTGATGGAACACCACTACTCTTAAATCCAGCAGATCAAGAACAAAATGAAAGACATAGAAACTTCCATTCAAAGCCAAGAAAAGAGAATGGAACAAATGACAAAAGAATTTCTACCTTGGAAGACAGAGCTACTGACACGAGCATCAGTGAGCAGAAATAAAAAAAAAAGAAACAGGAAAAATGAAGAAGCTTTAAGAAGCATGTGGGACTCTATTCAGAGGAACAACCTTCAATTAATTGGAGTCCCTGAACAGGATGAGACATCTGAGACCATAGAGACTATCATTGCTGAGCTACTGACAGAAAAGTTCCTACAAATCACGAAGGAAGAGAATATAGACATCTCAGATGCATATTGTACACCACCCAATATAGATCTCAAAAGAAAGACTCCAAGACATATTATAATCAAGCTTAACAAAATGAAACATAAGCAGCAACTCTTAAAGGCAGCAAGACTCAAAGCAAAGCTAACATTCAGAGGGAAACCCTGTAGGCTTTCGTCAGATTTTTCAGCAGAAACCATGCTGGCACAGAGACAGTGGCACGACACATTCAAAGCCTTGGAGGAGAAGAACTTCCAACCAAGAATTGTATGTCCTGCAAAACTATCTTTCAAATATGAAAATGAAATTAAGACATTCCCAGATAAACAGAAACTCAGAGACTTTGTAAAAACCAAACCAAGACTACAAGAAACACTGAAAGAAGTTCTTGGCTTTGGCTTAGAAGAACAAAACCACTAACTTTATATTTTACCAAGCCAAGTGCCATCGAGAAGTCTCCAGAGTCAATCACAGCTTTAATACCTAAAGAAGCAAACCAGTGATTATCATGAAAACTATGGTGCCATTATATTAAAAAGAGACATGTACTACAGTCGTTATAGTCCTTCCAGATGAAGAAGAAGAGGACAAGACTGGTAGTAATTAAAATTGGGTTTATATATAGTTTATTAAGTGGGATCATAGGGGCAGCTGTAAAGCACAACAAAGATGTATCATACCATTTCAAGAAATGTAATACAGGAGTCTCAACTACTACAAAAAAAGCTCTGAAAAAGGTGAAAAATCAACTCACAAAAAGGAATGTCCAGAACAGACTAATAAGAACAACACAGAAAACATCAATGCAAAATAAGCATATCACAATGGCAGCAGTGAACACATACCTATCAATAATTACATTGAATGTGAGTGGACTGAACACTCCAGTAAAGAGACACCTAGTGGCATCTTGGATCAAAAGACATGACCTATCCACATGTTGTATACAAGAAACTCACTTGAGACCTAAAGTTAGAAACAAACTGAAAATTGAAGGACGGAAGACTATATACCAAGATAACAATGAACAAAGAAGAGCAGGTGAGGCAATTCTAATCTCAAACAAAATCAATTTTAATGTAAAATCCACCATTGACAAAGATGGACACTATTGCTGAAAGGTTCAGCACACAAACAAGACTTGACTATATTTAATATTTATGTACCTAATACATATTTAGGGTACCTAAATATGTCAAAGAAACACTGACTACATGCAAAAAAGAGTGAGATCACTCCACAATAATAGTGGGAGATTTCAACACTCCACTCTCAATACTGGACAGATCATCTAGAAAAAAGCTCTGTAAAGATACATAAAACCTTATTGCCACAATTAACCAATTAAACCTCATCAATACATACAGAACTTTCTACCCATCAGCAGACAATTACACCTGCTTCTCCAGGGCACATGGAAAATTCTCCAGAATTGACCATGTGTTAGGACATAATGCAATTCTCAACAAAATCCTTACCATTGAATTACTGCAAAGCATCTTCTCAGATCATAAAGCCATAAAAGTTGTAATCAATACCAGAAAAAACATAGATAGAAACTGGAACTCTTGAAAACTGAACATCTTGCTCAAAAAACCATGGGTTATAGAATAAATCAAGAATGAAATAAAGAAATTCATGGATTCCAATCAATGAGAATGAAAACACGTCCTACCAAACCCTATGGGATACAGCCAAAGCAGTTCTCAGAGGTCTCTTTATCTCCATGAATGCACACATCTGGAAGGAAAAAGAAACCAAATCAAGGAACTAACCCTGCAGCTTGAACAAGTAGAAAGAGAACGACAGAGGAACCCCTCAGGCACCAGAAGAAACCAGATCATAAAGATTAGAGCACAGCTAAATGAATTAGAGAGTAGAAAAAGAACTGAAAAAATTGAAAAGACCAAAAGCTGCTTTTTCAAAAAGATCAACAAAATTGACAAACCACTGGCTAAACTTACTAAAGAAAAACAGGAAAGGAAACAAATAACCCCAATTAGAGGGGAGTTATCACAGCAGATCCAACAGAAATCAAAAATATCGTAACAGAATACTACGAAAGACTGTATTCTCACAAATTTGAAAACCTAGAGGAAATGGACAAATTCCTTGGTTCATACCACCTACCCAAATTATCACAACGTGAAGCAGAACAACTTAATAAACCTACCACAAAGGAAGAGATTGAAAATGTCATCAAAACACTCCAACCAAAAAAAGCCCAGGCCCAGATGGCTTCACTGCAGAATTCTACCAAGCTTTTAGAGAAGAGTTATCTGCAATACTCCTGAGCTTATTCTACAGTATAGATAGTGATGAAGTACTCCCAAACTCGTTCTATGAAGCCAGCATAACCCTGATACTAAAGCCAGAGAAAGACCCAACCAAAAGGGAGAACTACAGACCAATATCACTCATGAATCTAGATGCAAAAATCTTCAACAAAATACTTGCCAGTAGAATACAACAACATATCCAAAAAATAATCCATCATGACCAAGTGGGATTCATACAAGGGATGCAAGGCTGGTTCAACATCAGAAAAACAATTAATGTAATTAAACACATAAATAGCACAAGAGACAAGAATCACCTGATTTTGTCCATCGATGCAGAAAAGGCATTTGATAAAGTCCAACACCTATTCATGTGAAAAACTCTAAGCAAGATAGGCATACATGGAAAATTCCTCAACACAATAAGGGCCATTGATACAAAGCCAATTGCCTATGGCATCCTGAAGGGAGAGAGACTGAAAGACTTTCCCTTGAGAACAGGAACTAGACAAGGATGCCCGCTCTCACCTCTCCTATTCCACATTGTCCTAGAAGTGCTAGCCAGAGCAATTAGACAAGACCAAGAAATAAAGGGCATCTGCATAGGCAAAGAAGAAGTTAAAATCACCCTGTTTGCAGATGATGTGATTGTATATGCAGAGAATCCCAAGGAATCTATAAGTAAACTACTCAAACTGATAGAAGACTTCAGCAAAGTCTCAGGATATAAGACAAACATAAGTAAATCAGTAGGATTCCTTTATACCAACAATGAGATTACTAAGGAAGAAATGACCAAGCCAATACCATTTACTATAGCCACCAAGAAGATGAAGTACCTAGGAATAAATCTAACCAGAGAAATAACAGACGTTTACAAAGAGAACTGCAAGCCCTTACTACAAGAAACTAAAAGAGACTTAGATAAATGGAAAAACCTACCTTGCTTGTGGATAGGAAGACTTAACATTGTGAAAATGTCTATTTTACCCAAAGCAATATACTTGTATAATGCAATCCCAATACAAGTTCCAGCGTCATTTTTTAATGATGGAAAAACAAATCACCAAATTTGTTTGGAAAGGGAAGAAGCCCCAGATAAGAGAGGTACTACTAAAGAAGAAGAACACACTGGGAGACCTCTCACTACCCAACCTTAGAACATACTACACTCTCACAGTGGTCAGAACAGCCTGGTATTGGTACAAGAACAGACAGATCGATCAATGGAACAGAATTGAGACCCCAGAGATGACACCATCAGCCTATGAACATTTGATAACTGACAAAGGCCCTAAGACATTAAACTGGGGTAAAAACAGTCTCTTCAAAAAGTGGTGCTGGCAAGATTGGATATCCATCTGCAATAAATTAAAACAAGATCCATATCTTACACCTTATACAAAAACCAACTCCACCTGGATAAAATACCTAAATGTCAAACATAAAACGATAAAGCTCATCCAAGAAAAGGTAGGAACAACAATGGAAGTTTTAACACACAAACTTCAAAATCTGTCAAACAAACCACAGTCAACAGAAGAGAAAATAGATAAATGGGAGCTATTAAGAATGAAACACTTTTGCTCATCCAAAGACTTTATTAATAGAATTAAAAGGCCACCAACAGAATGGGAAAAAATATTTGGCAACTCTATGTCAGACCGATGCCTGATCTCCATAATCTATATGATACTGCAAAGTATCAATAAGAAGATAAAATATCCAATTAAGTGATGGGCAAAGGAGATGGACAGACATTTCACTAAAGAGGATATCCAGGCAGCCACAAAACACATGTGGTCAAGTTTACGATCTTTAGTTATTAAAGAAATTCAAATCAAGACTGCAATGAGATACCATCTCACCCCAACAAGGTTGGCCATGATCCTAAAAACACAAAACAACAAATGCTAGAGAGAGAGGCTGTGGAAAAGTGGAACTCTCCTACACTGTTGGTGGGGTTGCAAAGTTGTCCAGCCTCTTTGGAAAGCAATCTGGCACTTCCTTAAAAAAATGGATATAGATATTCCATTTGACCCAGTAATTCCCTACTTGGAATGTATCCTACAGAATCAAGGCCTTTCGCACCAACAGACCCATGCACAAGAATGGTTATCACAGCACAGTCCACGATAGCAAAAAGATGGAATCAACCCAGATGCCCAACAATAGAGGAATGGATTGGTAAACTATGGTATATATACTCACTGGAGCACTATGTGATGATAAAGAATAATGATTCTAGGAAACATCTCATAACCTGGTTTCAACTGTGTTTTAGTCAGCTAGGCTGCTCTAACAGAAATACCACAGAGTGGATGGCTTTAACAAAGAAAGATTTATTCTTACACAGTCCAGTAGGTTGCAAGTCCATATTCAGGGTGTCCGCTCCAGGGAAAGACTTTCCCCTTGTCGGCTCTGGAGGAAAGTCCGGTATTGCATCAGTCTTTGTCCAGGGAGCGTCCTCACGCAAGAACCTCTGGTCTGAAGGACGCGCTCTGCTCCCGGTGCTACTTGCTTGATGGTAGCGAGGTTCTCAAATTGTCCTTTGTTTCTTTTTCCTTTTATTACTTGCAAGCTAAAATCTTTAAGGGTGGGGCAAGCCATACTCCACAGAAACTCCCCCTACAGCAGGAATTTACAGCTCCACCCTAATCCTTTAACATACAGGTTAGCAAAACCACACAATGGAGGACAGTCCCAAGATACTGGGAACCATATCCCAGCCACGTGGCTGCACACATTTTTGGGGGGACACAATTCCAACCGTGACAAACTGGAAGACATTATGTGGAGTGAAAGTAGTCAGCGACAAAAGGACAAATATTGTATGAGACTCCTATGATAAGATCTCAAAAACAGACTCTATAGAAGTAGACTCTTTGACTTCTGCAAGGGAGGGGAGGGAGGGAGGGCCAACAGGGGAGAGTTTAGATTAGATAGTTGGTAGAAATTTGGTTGGGTGAAATCGGTGATAGCACGCATTAGAAACAAGAACAATATTAAATGGACTTCAGCATAACCTGAATTCTCCTTCCATCTTATCCCAATATCGCACAGACAGAGTAGCTGGGGCCGGAGGCCGGGGACTATGGTCTCAGGTGAAATTGAGGCCAACTGGCACAACTAGCATTTTGCTAAGAGGGCTTTCTGCACCTCACATTGGTGAGTGGCATCTGGAATCTTAAAAGCTGCCAAGCTGCCATCCGAAGGCACAGCAAATGGTCTCAACTCAGCAAGAACGGATGATCACCGAGGACCAAAATGACATGGTGTAAAGACAACCCAGAAGATAGAGAGACACACATGAGTGTGTGCCTACATAGACTTGGGACCGGAAGAACTGGATGGTTGCCGGCCACCACCAGTGATAGCCACAATGTAGCTCACTAAGTTGAGTCTCACTGTCAACACAAGAATAAACAGGGGTGCACCTTGAGATCTCCACTATAAGACCACAATTGATGGTCCAGGGTCTTCAGGGTTCCCCTGGGAGCATGGTCTCTGGACCTGATGCTGCCCTTGTCCATACATCATAATGAAGGTCCACTCTTCGGACACGAATGGATTGGACTTGGCGATGCAGAGTGACCATATATTGGATGCACTTTATGGTTCTATGCATTTATAGGATATCATCCTTCTGACCTCTGGCTGGAGGAAGGATAGTGTGTGGAAAGGAGGGGAAAGGAAACTGTTGGGAGGATGAGACACGTATGGAGTAGAAAGGAATAGTGCACTGTCACTGGGCAGGGAGAGCAGTGGAAGCTGCATATAGGTGGGCATATAAATTTATACAGAAATGTACATTTTCACTCAGTAATAATAAGTAAATAAATCAATAAAAAGAGAAAAGTTTGGTAGAACTCTCCAATGAAGCCATCTGGGTCAGAACTTTTTTTGGTTGATCGTTTCTTTAATTACTTTTTTCAATCTCTTCTTTTGTAATGGTTTCATTAAGCTGTTCTGCTTTGTGTTAGTTTTGGTAAATAATGTAATTCTAAGAATTTATCCATTTTGTCTAGCTTTTTAAATCTGTTACAATACAATTTGTCATAGTATTCTGTCATGAGTCTTTTTATTTTGGTTGGGTCTGTGGAAACATCTCCCTTCCCATTTCTTATTTGGGTTACTTGTTTCCTCTCCTGTTTTTCTTCTGTGAATTTGGTCAGTTCTTATCAATTTCTTTTATCTTTTCAATAAAAAGAAAGCTTTGTTAATTCTTTCAATTGCTTCTCTGATTTTCTAATTCATTTAGTTCTGCACTAATTTTTATTTTCTGTTTTCTTCTGTGCCTGAGGGATTCTTTTGTTGTTCTCTTTGTACTTGTTTGAGTTGTAGGGTTAATTCTTTGATTTGGGCCCTTCCTTCATTTTGGATGTATGCATTTATTGAGATAAATTGACCTCTGCACACTGCTTTTGCTGTATCTCATAAGTTCTGGTATGATGTGTTTCCATTCTCATTTGATTCCAGGAACTTCTTTATTACATCCTTGATTTCTTATATAACTCATGAATTTTTGAGCAAGGTGCTGTACAGTTTCCATGAGCTTGAGTTTCTACCCATGTGTTTTCTTCTACTGATTTCAACTTTTATGGCTTTATAGTCTGAGAAGATGCTTAGCAATATGTCAGTGGTTTGGATTTTCTTGAGATTTGCTTTGTGGCCTAATACATGGTCTAGTCTAGAGAATGTTCCATGCATGCTAGATAAGAAGCTATACTTGTCTTTTGTTAGGGTGAGAGTTCTGTAGATGTCTTTGAGGTTAAATTGGTTGGATTGTTGCAATAATATCTTCTGTATCCTTACTGAATTTTTTTCTGGATAATCTCTCCATTACTGAAAATAGAGTTTTGAATCTTATTATGTGGAGTGACCTATCTCACTTTTCAGTGTTGTCAACATTTGTTTGATGTATTTAGAGACTTGGATATTGCGTGCAAAAATATTTAATATTGTCGTATCCTCCTTATGTATTGAGCCTTTAATCAATAAATAGTGACCATCCTTGTCTAGGATGATGGATTTTACTTTGAAGTGTACTTTGAAATTAATATGCACTTCTACTCTTCTTTGCATGTTGTTAGTTTGGTATATATTTTTCTATCCTTTGATTTTCAGTTTGTTCACATCTTTGAGTATATGGTGTGTTTTTTGTAAGCCACATGTACGTGGGTCACATGTTTTGATCCAACCTGTTACTCTCTGTCTCTTTATCACTGCACTTAATCCATTTACATTCAGTGTAGTTATTGATATGTATAGTTTTAGTCTTGTCATTTTGGTGCCTTTACTTGTATGTTGTTGACAGTTTCTTTGTTCCACATAGTCTTCTGTCCTGAGTCATTTTTCTTTACAGATTTTCTTTTTATCCTTTTGAATGTTGGTTTTGTACTGGTGAGACTTCCAGATTGTGTTTCTCTTTTTATGTGTAGTATTGTTAGCTTGCTTTGTAGCTACACCACCGTTACTCCCTAATGTTTGATATTTAAATCAGTCTTTAACTTCTTTGTATCTCCTTGATTTCTCTCCATCTGAAAGGTCTGTGAATACATTAATGTGCTCCTCTTTTTACTACAATGTTGTAATTTACATACTGAGATCTCTATTTCCCTAATTTTAACAATTTAGCTTTGTTACTTCCCTATCCATGTAGGTCTCTGGATGCTGTGTCCTGCATTGCATCCTTGAGTGTATGTCTGATGTTACCAATTTTCTAGAGAAATTTCAATATTTATTGTAATTTGGATTTTGTTTTTGCAAACTCTCTAGATTTCTGTTTATCTGGGAATGTCTTAGCTTTACCATCATATTTGAGAGACAATTTTGCAGGATATATGTTTCTTGGTTGGAAGTTGTTTACTGAAGGCTTTGTATGTGTCATTCCATGGCATTCTTGCAAACATGGTTTCAGCTGAATAATCAGAGGTCAATCTAAAGGACTTGCTTTTTGGCTTGGCTGGCTTGTTAAGTAAGTTTTGTTTTGTTTCTAGCTGCCTTTAAGAGCCTCTCCTTGCATTTTATTTTGTTAAGCTTCATTATAATGTGTCTTGGTGTCTTTATTTTGGGATCTACCTTCTGTGGAGTTCAATAAACATGTTGGATAGATATCTTCTTATTTTTCATGATGTCAGGGAAGTTTTTTTGTCAGCAACTGTTTAACAGTTCTCTGTGTTTTCTGCTATTTCTCCCTGTTCTGGTACTCCTATTATTCATAATTGTTGCCCTTGATACAGTCCCACATAACTCTTAATGTTTCTTCATTTTTTCCTTAATTCTTTTATCTCATTTTTCCTCATAAATGCTGTTGTCAGTTGCTTTAACTTCAATATTGTTAATTTTGCATTCCATTTCCTCTATTCTGCTCCTTTGGTTTTCAGTTGAATTGTCTAACTCTGTGATTTTATTATCAATCTGCTGAATTTCAGATTATTGTTGTTCTAGCAATTCATGTAGCTCATTTACCTTTTTATTTTATTCTGCTGCACTTTGTCTAATCTCCAACCTAAAATCTAGAAGGGCTCTATACATAATTCTTTTGGATTGTACCTCTGCTAATTTCATTGGGGAAATTTTTTGATTCTTTATTTTGGGAATTTCTTGGAGCCATGGTGGTCTGCTTCTTTAAATGGTTAGAGATTGTTTGTTGTCTCTGAGCCATCAGAAAGCTATTGTGATTTAGTTACTAGGTTATTGCCATCTAACATATATGTGTGTGTGTGTTTTAATTTTATTTTGACTGTCCAAATAATCTAGTCCTTTGAGCTAGAGTGGTTATTGGAGCTTTCATAATTCTGATGTGCTGTCACTCAATGGCTGGTGTGATGACTACACTGAGAAATATAATAAGAATTGCTGGTTCAGGGGATCCAGTAGAATTCTTCTTTCAGCCCTTCCTTTGTTTTCCTTCCCTGGCCTGGGAGAAAAGCTCCAGGCACACATGTAAAATACCCCAAAAGACACATGCAGAATTGCTCATGACTATTAGCTATTAAAGAAATTCAAATCAAAACTATGATAAGATACCATTTCACCTCAACAATGGTGGCCATGATCCAAAAAACACAAAGCAACGAATACTGGGGAGGCTGTGGAGAAATTAGAACTCTCCTCCACTGCTGGTGGGATTGCAAGATGGTACAACCTTTTTGGAAAACAATCTGGCACTTCCTTAAAAAGCTGGAAATAGATGTCTTAGGCTGGGTTTTCTAGGGAAGCAAAACCAGTAACACGTGTATATACAAGGAAAACTTAAGTGTGTACATATATATATGTGTATATAGGAAACAGCTCACGCAATTGCAGAAGCTGAACATCCTAAGTCCTGGCACAAGCCTCACATTGCCACAGCAGCTGGTGAACCCAAGGTCAGCAGGTCAGAGACCAGAGTTCTAGATCACCAGTTGTGTAGGTAGGTGGATCCCAAGCTGGCAGTGAGATGGAGCTTCAGAAGCTGGCGAACCCAGGATTGGCAGGTCAGGGAACAAGACTGTCAAGCGCTGGCTGTAAGGTTTAATGAATCCACCAGCTGCTAGTTCAAGTCCAGGAACCAGATGCTAGAAGAGAGCAGGAGTTGCTGGCTACATGAACAGATGGGCAGTAGGTGGTAGAAGGTGGAGAGAAGAGAGCTGAGGGGCAGGAAGCCACCACAGGCTCCATCCTGCCACTTAATACAGCAGCCAAACATGGAGTAGCCAAGTTGACATAATCCTGACCTCCACAGTCCACCCTTTGTCAACTTGGCATCTGCACACATCTCACCTCACCATCCATAGTCTCTGAAGGAATACAGTTACAAAGTCATACTTATGTCTAATATGACTTAACTAACACGTGTACAACTGAAAATGCATTAGCCCATTTACATCTTATGTTTCATAAGTAAACAAAAATATATGATACATACATACAAAGCAGGAGTCATAACAATTACAGTCCTCATTTCTACAACTGGTCAGTTGGCTGTAACAGATCTTTAGAACTACCTTCTTTTACAACCCATTCTGTATTCCTTTTGCCCTCAGCCATCACCTCAGCTGGTCATGGTTCCTTGCCTGGTGAGGTGACCCAAACCTTCATTCCTGAAGGGTCTGGGCTATTAGCAGTCATTTTGGAATTGAGTTCCTGAAGTTTTCCATTGACCTTAATCACAGGACATGGTAGTACTAGGAGGCATCCTAAGGGGTCTCCTGCATTCCAAACATACTCTTCTTTACCGCCATTATGTAATGTCAAGCGAATTTCATCTGCATCGTCAGAATCAATCACACCAGCTAGTATTGTAACTCACTTCTTGTCTGCTGATCCAGAGGTACAAGGAGCCCAAAATGGCCTGGTGGCAACTCTAGCTTCCAGTTCAGTGGAATCATTGATGTGTCTCCAGGTGGCAGCATTCCTCACTTTAACCTGCAGAGCATAAGGTCATGGGAACAGGAAGCAAAAAATCTTGCAAGTGGGTCACTAGGGGTAACAGTGAGCGGTGCCACTCCCATTTCCACCCCTTGATTCCTGGACCCATGAATCCTGGCTATAGGAGAAACAGCACCGTATATTGGATGCTGTTTTAGAGCATATACAGCCTCCTGGAGAACATTTCCCCAACCCTGCAAGGTATTGCCACCTAGCCGACAGCGTATTTGTGTCTTCAGGAGGCCACTCCATTGTTCTGTCAAGCCAGCTGCTTCAGGATAATGGGGAACATGGTAAGACCAATGAATTCCAAGAGCATGGGCCCGCTGCTGTACTTCATTTGCTGTGAAGTGAGTCCCTTGATCAGAGGCAATGCTGTGTAGGATACCATGATGGTGGGAAAGGCATTCTGTAAGTCCATGAATGGTAGTTTTGGCAGAAGCATGTCGTGCTGGGAAGGCAAATCCATATCCATAGTAAGTATCTATTCCAGTAAGGACAAAACACTTTCCTTTCCATGATGTATATGAAACAGCTCACGTAATTACAGAAGCTGAATGTCCCAAGTCTTGGCACAAGCCTCACGTGGCCATGGGAGCTGGTGAACCCAAGGTCAGCAGGTCAGAGACCAGAGTTCTAGATCACCAGTTGTGTAGGTAGGTGGATCCCAAGCTGCGGTGAGATGGAGCTGCAGAGGCCGGTGAACCCAGGATCGACAGGTCAGAGAACCGGATTCTCAAGCGCCGACTGTAAGAGTTGATGAATCTACCAGCTGCTAGTTCAAGTCCAGGAACCAGGTGCCAGAAGAGAGCAGGAGTTGCTGACTATGTGAGCAGACAGTCAGTAGGTGGTGGAAGGCATAGAGAAGAGAGCTGAGGGGTGGGAAGCCACCACAAGCCCACTCTGCCACCTAGTACAGCAGCCAAACATGGAGTAGCCAAGTGGATGACATCCTGACCACCACAATAGATATACCATTTCATCCTGTAATTTCGCTTCTTGGAATTTATCCTTCAGAAACAAAGGTTGTCACACGAACAGACACATGTACACGAATGTTTGTTGCAGCACAGTCCACAATACCTAGAAGATGGAATTAAACCATATGCCCATCAACAGATGAATGGATAAACAAACTATGTTACATATACTATATACTCAATGGAACACTATGCTATGATAAAAAATAATTGATGATTTTAGAGAACATCTCATAACATGGTCTCATTTGGAAGAGATCATCCTGAATGAAATTAGTGTCAAAAGGACAAATATTATATGATGCACCTGATATAAGGACTTAAAAAGAGAGTTATCTACAGAAGAAAATGACTGTGTTGGCTACAAGGGTGGGTGGGTGGGTGAGTGTTTATCATAGATGAGATAATTTATAGGTGTGAGAAATTTATTCTTTTACTGTAATGAATTAAAAAGGAAAAAATACCCAATAGCAGCACAGGTAGTACTCTAGAATTGACAGTCATGTGTAGAGTGAGAATGGAGAGGAAACATGCTGGATATAGGGAATGTAGTTAGTGCATAGAAAAAGTTTAAGTCATGAAAGTTGAACTTTTTTGTGATTCTGTAGGTGTTGCAATATGTAGGTCAGAGGAGCCAGTGATACTTTTCTTATAACCTTCCCTTTGTTTCCCTTTGAGAGACCAAAAAAAAAACTCAGGGCACACAAGTAAAATGTCCCATTTCCTCTTGGATAGTGCAGCAGAAAAGGTAGGTGGAAAAGGCTAAGGATAGGGAGGGAAATCAGGAAAGGTTTGAGCCCAAAGAAATCACAAGCACTTATCTTGAAATGATCACTGGAATTTACCTTGGGCTCTGGACCATGGCTTGGGATGCAGTAGAGGTTTGCTTATGCACTTCCCTTTGTTTCTCTCTCCATGACCAGGAGAAAATCTCAGGGCATGCACATAGAATCCCACTTCTGATCCAGGTAGCACACCAGAATTTTGCTTCTGGTATAGCACATAGAAGTGAAAGGACCACCAGCTACTGTCACGTTCCCTAGGTGGCTGTCCCAAGCTCAGCTTCCCAGTCAAAAGAGTTGCTTCCCAGTGAGACACTTCCACTCAGCATGGCAGCCAGCCCCAGCCACGCTCCCAGGGTGAGCAGTCCCAGTTGCAGCCTCCCAGTTCACAAAGATGGCCTCCACACCTGAGCTGCCTCTCCACCAGTGTCAACAGGAATGAGACACCTTGCACTGCTGACTCATCTGTGACAAAGGTAGTCCCTCTCCTATCTGTTGCTCAGTCCAGTCTCACACATTTCCACCTGACCTTGCTCCTGGAATGTCCTTTTTGTGCTGTCCAGTTGTTGCTGAAGGCCTCAGTTGCTAGAGGGATCAGAAGAAGACACATGACTAGTCCACCACCTTGGTCCTGTCTCAGTATCTTCCAGATTTTAGAGATTAGACCCTCAGTGAATAAATTATGGCCAATTTTTTTTTCCTGGTCTGTACGTTGTCTTTTTACTCTTTCGATAAGCGTAAGTATTTGATTTTTAGGAGCTCTCAGTTACCTAGTTGCTCGTCTGGTGTGTGTGCATTGTTAGTTGTATTCTTTATTCTACTTATGCCCATCTATTAAGGCTCTAGTATTGTCCTTATTTTTTCTCTCATGTTTGTTATCATTACAGACTTTATATCTAAGTCTTGGATCCATTTTGAGTTAGTTTTAGAGTATGATGTGAGTTATGCATCTTGTTTCTTTTTTTTCTTTTTCTTTTTTTTTGCAGATAGATATCCAGTTATGGAAAGGTAAGGACACTGTCCTCACCCCAATTTATGGACTTTGGGCCTTTGTCAAATATCAGCTGCTCATAGATGATTTTACATCTGGATTCTGAATTCTGTTCCATTGGTTTATGTATCTGTTGCCTTACCAGTACCAGGCCATTTTGACTACTGTGGCAGTACAATAGGTTCTAAAATCAAGAAGTGTGAAGCCTCCCACTTTTTTATTGTTCTTCAACAGTGCTTTACCTATCCGTGGCCTTTTCCCTTTCATTCAAAGTTGGTGATTTGTTTCTGCATCTTGTTAAAAAAAAAAAAAAGTTAATCAGAATTGGGATCAGGATTGCATTGTAACTGTAGATTGCTTTATATGGTATTGACATTTTCAGAATGTTGAGTCTTCCTACCTGTAAGTATGGTATGTTTTTCCTCTTATGTATGTTTCTTTTGCTTTCTTATAGTAATGTCTTGTAGTTTACTTTGTGTAGGGATTTTACGTCTCTGATTAGGATTATTCCTAATTATTTTATCTCCTTCGGAGCTATCATAACTGATACTGATTTGGTGACTTCTTTGTTGAAGTTCTCTTTGTTGGTATAGAAAAATCAAATTAGTTGTCTTGTGTTTATCTTGTATCTTGATACTTTGCTAAAATCTTGTAGTAGTTCCAGTAGTTTTGTTGTGGATTCTTTGGAGTTTTCTCTGTATAAGATCATATCATCTGAAAAAAGGGCTACCTTTACTTGTTCCTTACCTATTTGGATGCTCTGTAGTTCTTTATCTTACCATATTGCCCTAGCTAGGACCTCTAGCACAGTGTTGAATAAGAGTGATGATAAAGGGCATCCTGGTCTGTTTCTCAGTCAAAGGAAATGCTTTCAGGTTGTCTTCGTTTAGGATGATGTTGGTTGTTGGTTTTGTATAAATGTTATCTGTAATGTTGAGGAATTTCCCTTCAAATTTGTTTTGCTGAGAGTTTTTATCAGGGATAGGTATTGGACTTTATCAAATGCCTTTTCTGTATCAACTGACAAAATCAAGTGGTGCTTATTTTTTGTTTTATTTATATGATGGATTACATTAATTATTTTTCTAATGTTAAATGATCCTTGCATACCCAAATCCCACTTGGTCATGGTGAGTTATCTTTTTGATATGTTCTCACATTCCACTAGTTAAATTTTGTTGAGGATTTTTACATCTATGCTGATGAGGGATATTGGTCTGTGATTTTGTTTTTTTTTTTTTAATGATGTCTTTACTTGGCTTTGATACTGAGGTTATACTGGCTTTATAGTGTGAGTTCAGGAAGATTTCATGCTTTGTTATGCCCTGAAATGCTTTTAACAGTGCTACTGTTGACTCTGAAAGTTTGTTAGAATTCTCCAGTGTTGCCCTCAGGGCTAGGTTTTCATTGTTGCTGTTGGGAGTATTTTTTTATTACCTCTTCAATGAACACTGAAAGACTAGCACTAGAGCAAACTGAGGAGAGGGAAGATGAGAAGAGAGGCACTTCTCCTTTATGGAAGTCCCATTGAGGAAAATGTTATTTTGATCCTGTGCAGTAGGTTAGATGCTTGTACTTAATCAAATAATAACTTGCTTAAAAACCAATGGGTAATAGAAGAAATCAAAGATGGAATGAGAAAATTCCTCAAATCAAATGAGAAGGACAGCATATACCAAAACTTCTGTGACACAACAAAGGCAGTGCTAAGAGGTCAATTTTTTGAGCAGGGTGTTATTAAACAATTTTTATTCATTTATTGTACTTTAGATGAAGGTTTATAGAACAAACTAGTGTCACATTAAATACTTAGTACACACTGTTTTATGATATTGGTTAATAACCCCATAGCATGGTAACACATGCCCTTCTCAAACTTGGTATCATGGACTAAATTGTGTCCCTCAAAAATGTGTGTAGCAATTTGACTGGGCCATGAGTCCCAGCATTGTGTCACTGCTCACCATTTTGTGATTATCTTATACTGTAAATCTCAGTCTGTGCCTGTGATTAATAGACTGGATTATGTTAAAGACAATTAAGGTAGGATTGTAAAACCCTTCCTAAGGGCACCTCCTTTCTCCAAGGTAAAGAGTTTACTTGGAGTGTGCCTTACACCACCTTTTATCCTTTTATCCTCCAAGAGATTAAAGGAAAGGGAAGCAAGAGACTTGGGAACCTCATACCATCAAAAGAGCAGCACTGGGAGTAAAGTGTGTCCTTAGAAACCCCTGGTGGTATAGTGGTTAAGTGCTACAGCTGCTAACCAAAAGGTTGGCAGTTCAAATCCACCAGGTACTCCTTGGAAACTCTATGGGGCAGTTCTACTCTGTCCTATATATTCTGTCATATATGGCAGTGGGTTTGTTTTTGGGTTTCAGACCTGAGGTTCCTGTGCCAAGATACTCCCTAACCAAAAACTGATGCAATACAAGGACCCTCCTCCAGAACTGACAGAGAGAAAGCCTTCCCGTGAAGGACATACCCAGAATTTGAACTTGTAGCCTATGGGACTGTGTAAGAATAAACTTTTCTTTGCTAAAGCCATCCACTTGTGGTATTTCTGTTAGAGCAGTACTGGATGTGGAAAACAATTGGGTGCCTTATTACAAGCTTTACTTTCCTTCCTCCCTTCTAGTCCTTGCCCCAGGGCTAGTGTGCCCTTTAGTTTCATTTTATGGGCCTATCCAATCTTTGGCTGAAGGCTGAATTTCAGGAGTGACTTCACTACTGAGTTGAAAGAGTGTCTATGAGCCATATTCTCAGGGTTTCTGCAGTCTCTGTCAGGCCATCAAATCTGTTCATTCTGAGTTAGAATTGTGTTCTACGTTTTTCACCAGCTCTGTCTGTGACCCTCTTTTGTGATGGCTGTCAGAGCAGTTAGCAGTTAGTAGCAATATCCAGGTATTATCTAGTGGTACTGGACTCAGCCCTTTGGAGGTCATTGTAGATATGGTCCATTAGTCCTTTGGACTAATCTTCCCCTTACATGTTTAGTTTTCTTCTTTCTTCCTTTCTCCTGAAGGTATGAGACCTAGGTAGGTGCTCACAGGCTTGTAAGACCTCAGACTCTATTCAGCAAAGTAAAATGTAGAGCATTTTTTTTTTTATAAACTGTTATGCCAATTGAACTAGATGTGACCCAAAACCATGTTCTCCATAGCCCTCGGCCCAGAAACTCAGTCCCTCAGGGAGTCTGGATGTATCTATGGAGCTTCCATGACCTTGCCTTGCACAAGTTGTACCAGCTTCTCCAGCATTCTGTACTATCTTACCCTTCATCAAAGTTACCACTTTTCTATTATCTGTTTAGTATTCTTCCCGTTCTCACCCTTCCTCTCCCTCATAACCATCAAAGATTGTTTCTTTTTGTTTGTAAAAGAAATGCTGTTGTTATTTGGATCAGGATGACATTGTGTTTGTGGATTGCTTTAGGTACGATTGACACTTTCACAATGTTGAGTCTACCTATCCACGAGCATGGTATGTTTTTCCATTTATGTAAGTACAATACTCTCTAAAGCAAAACAAAACAAAACAAAACACAGAAAGAAATCTAACCAGGGACCTAAAAGACCTATATAAACAAAGTTACAAAGCACTATAGCAAGAAACCAAAGCCAAAGTTTTGGTTTGGTTTGTTTTTTTTTAGAGGATATTGTAAGTAATATTGCTTTCCTAACCTCGATCCGACTCGACGGCACTTGGCGACTTGGCAACCTCGTTTTTGGAGTTCTCTTTATTGTTGTATAAGAATCCAACTGATGTTTTTATGTTTACCTTGTATCCTGCTACTCTGCTGAATCTATTAGTTCCAGTAGTTTTGTTGTGGAATATTTTGGGTTCTCTGTGTATAATATCATGTGATCTGCTAAGAGGGATAGTTTTACTACTTCTTTGCCAATGTGGATCTACTTTATTTCTTTATCTCACCTTGTTGCTTTACTAGGACTTCCAGCACAATGTTGAATAAGAGTGGTGATAAAGTGCATCCTTTTATTATCCCTGTCCTCACGGAAATGTTTCCAGCCCCTCTCTGTTGAGAGTGATCTTGGCTGTTAGCTTTGCATTGATGCCCTATATTACGTTGAGGAATTTCCTTCCAATTCCTATTTTATTGAAAGTTTTTAAAATCAGGGATTGGTGTTGGACTTTACCAAATGCCTTTCCTGTGTCAGTTCAGGTGATCATGTGACTATTTCATTCATGTGGTAGATTACATAGAACTATTTTCTAATAATGAGATTTTCTTGCACACCTGGCATGAATCTCACTTGTTTGGGGTGATTTGTTTTTGTTTTTCTGATACTGAATTCCATTGGTTAGAGTTTTGTTTAGAATTTTTACTCCATATTCATTAGAGACACAGGTAATTTCATTATGACAGATACAGATAGTTCGTTTTGTTATGTGTGTGTCTTTGCCTGGTTTGGGTATCAGGGTTATGCTGGCTTCCTAGAATGAATATGGAAGTATTCTTTCCTTTTCTATGTTCTGAAATAGTTTGAGTAGTACTAGTCTGAGCTTGTCTCTATTTTGTAGAATTCTCTGGTGAAGCCATCTGTCATGGATTGAACTGTGTCCCCCCAAAAATATGTGTAGCCATGTGGCTGGGCCATGATTCTCAGTATCTTGTGACTGTCTTCCATTTTGTGGTTTTCCTAAGCTATATGTTAAAGGATGAAGGTGGAGCTGTAAATCCCTTCATAGGATTACCTCCCTGCTCCATTGTAAAGGGAGTTTCTCTGGCGTATAGCTTGCCCACCCTTAATCTTTTCATCCCATGAGAGAGAAAAGGACAGAGAAGCAGGCAGAGAATTGAGAACCTCACACCATCAAGCAAGCAGTACCGGGAGAAGAATGCATCCTTCAGACCTGAGGTTCCTGTGTCAAGATGCTCCCTGGACAAAGACTGGTGCGATACTGGACTTTCCTCCAGAGCCCACAAGGGGGAAAAGCCTTCCCTTGGAGCGGACACCCTGAATTTGGACTTGTAGCCTACTGGACCATGTAAGAATAAACCTTTCTTTGTTAAAGCCATCCACTCCGTGGTATTTCAGTTAGAGCAGCCCTAGCTGACTAAAACACCACCTTAGCAAGTTTATTTGTTGTCTTAATTTCATCTTCATATTTGAAAGACAATTTTCCATGATATATAATTCTTGGTCAGAAGTTTTTCTCCTTCAAGGCTCTGAGTGATTCATCCCACTGTTGTTTTAAAAATTATCTTTGCAGATTCCTTTCTTGTTATAGGTCTCTTTAGAATTTTTCACTTCAGTTTGCATTAGTTTAAGTAGGTAATGTGTTTCTAGAAATTTGTCCCTTTCCTCTAGGTTTTCAAATTTGTTGGCGTATACTTTCATGTAATACTCTGTTATTCAGTTGGCTCGGTTGTAATGTCCCCCATTTTATTCTTACTTGGGTTATTTTGTCCTCTCCAATTTTTTTTCATTAATTTGGCAAATGGCTTATCAGTTTTCTTGATCCTTCCAAAGACCCAACTATTTTGTTGATTCTACTGTTTTTCAGTTGCGTTGATTTCTGTTCTGATCTTTATTATTTTCTTTCTTCTAGTGCTGTGGGCTTCTTTGTTGTTCTTTATTTGTTTAAGTTCTGTAGCTAATATTTTTATTTTGTCCCTAACTTTTTGATGTGTGCATCTATTGCTAAAAATTGACCCCTAAAAGCTAAAGATAGAAGCATCATAGGATCTAGTGATCACACTCCTAGGAATGTATTATAGAGAAATAAGAGTCATCATGAATAGACACAGGCACACCCGTGTTCACTGCAGCATTGTTCACAGTAGCAAAAACGATGTAAACAACCTAGATGCCCACTGACAAATAAATGGAAAAATGAGAGGGGGCCAAGATGCTGGACTAGACACACATGTACTTAATTCTCTCCAAGAACTAAAGCCTAGAATGATAATTGAATGGAGCATTGTAGACATCCAGGGAGCCCTAAGATCTGGTATAGGGTTGTCAGATTGGACTATGTGCAAGTAATAGGGTAAATACTTCTCTCAAAGGCAAGGCAGCATCACACTGAGTCCTACTTCTGCTGACTCACCATTTAGGAGGACTGCAGGTACTGATGCCTTCTTTGTTATCCAGGAGGCAGGGGATGAGCATGAGCAGCTAATACACTGAACTGCAGTGCTTAAGTAAACAGTGTATAGTGCAGCAGAAAGATTATGCTTGGGATAGCCACATGGTGAGAGCCTTGCTGCTGAATGAGGGTAGCATTGCCCCTCCAGCCTCTCTTTTCTGAGCAGCACCATAGATTCTACTGTTTCATGGCAGGCAGGGCAGCTTGGGTGAGATGCCATCTTGGTTAGCTCAGAGGCAGAGTCACCTACCCATAGGTCTTAGCTGGGGCTAATTCTCACAGGGAGCAGCAGCCCCTGTCTGGAAAGTGCTTCTGAGGCAGAAAATCTGTGTTTAGGACAGTGGTCCCTAGAGTTACAAGTGGGGGCTAGCAGAGGATAGCAGAGACTGGTTCTTCTGGTCCCAAGTCGATGTAGGCACCCACTCATGTGGGTCTCTCTATCTTCTGCGTTGTCTTTACCCCATGTCATTTTGGTCCTCAGTGAGCATCCGTTCTTGCTGAGTTGGGACCATTTGCTGTACCCTTAGATGGCAGTTTGGCAGCTTTTAAGACCCCAGATGCCACTCACCAATGTGAGGTGCAGAGAGCCCTCTTAGCAAAATGCTAGTTGTGCCAATTGGCCTCGATTTTGCCTAAGACCATGGTCCCCGGCCCCTGGCCACAGCTACTCTGTCCTTACAATATTGGGTTAAGATGGAAGGAGTATTCAAGTTATGCTGGTCTATTTAATATTGTTCTTGTTTCTAATGTGTGCTATCACCGCTTTCACCCAACAAAATTTCTACCATCCAATCTAAACCCTGCCCCCCTTGCCCTCCCTCCTTCCCCTTCCTTGCAGCCATGAAAGAGTCTATTCTTATATGCATAACTCTGTTTTTGAGATCTCATCATAGGGGTCTCATACAATATTTGTCCTTTTGTCGCTGACTACTTTCACTCAACATAATGTCTTCCAGTTGAAACCAGGTTATGAGATGTTTCCTGGAATCATCCTTATTCTTTATCATTGCATAGTGCTCCATTGAGTATATATACCATAATTTACCTATCCATTCCTCTGTTGTTGGGCATCTGGGTTGATTCCATCTTTTTGCTATCATGAGCTGTGCTGCAATAAACATTCTTGTGCATGTGTCCGATGGTGTGAAAGGCCTTGATTCTGTAGGATATATTCCAAGCAGTGGAATTACTGGGTCAAATGGTATATCTATATCCATTTTTTTAAGGAAGTGCCAGATTGCTTTCCAAAGAGCCTGGACCATTTTGCAACCCCACCAACAGTGTAGCAGAGTTCCACTTTCTCCACAGCCTCTTCAGCATTTATTGTTTTGTGATTTTGGGATCATGGCCAACCTTCTTGGAGTGAGATGGTATCTCATTGTAGTCTTGATCTGAATTTCTTTAATAACTAAAGATCGTAAACATGACCGCATGTGTTTTGTGGCTGCCTGGATCTCCTCTTTAGAGAAATGTCTGTCCATCTCCTTTGCCCATCGCTTAATTGGATGTTTTATCTTCTTATTGATACTTTGCAGTATCATATAGATTATGGAGATCAGGCATCAGTCTGACATAGAGTTGCCAAATATTTTTTCCCATTCTGTTGGTGGCCTTTTAATTCTATTAATAAAGTCTTTGGATGAGAAAAAGTGTTTCATTCTTAATAGATCCCATTTATCTATTTTCTCTTCTGCTGACTGTGGTTTGTTTGACAGATTTTGAAGTTTGTGTATTAAAACTTCCAGTGCTGTTCCTACCTTTTCTAGGATCAGCTTTATCGTTTTAGGTTTGATATTTAGGTATTTTATCCAGGTGGAGTTGGTTTTTGTATAAGGTGTAAGATATGGATCTTGTTTTAATTTATTGCAGATGGATATTCAATTTTGCCAGCACTATTTGTTGAAGAGACTGTTTTTACCCCAGTTTAATGTCTTAGGGCCTTTGTTGAATATGAACTGTTTATAGGCCGATGGTGTCATCTCTGGGGTCTCAATTCTGTTCCATTGATCGATCTGTCTGTTCTTGTACCAGTACCAGGCTGTTTTGACCACTGTGGCAGTGTAATATGTTCTAAGGTTGGGTAATGAGAGGCCTCCCAGTGTGTTCTTCTTCTTTAGTAGTACCTTACTTATCTGGGGCTTCTTCCCTTTCCAGACGAATTTGGTGATTTGTTTCTCCATCTCATTAAAAAATGACACTGAAACCTGTATTGGGATTGCATTATATAAGTATATTGTTTTGGGTAAAATAGACATTTTCACAATGTTAAGTCTTCCTATCCACAAGCAAGGTAGGTTTTTCCATTTATCTAAGTCTCTTTTAGTTTCTTGTAGTAAGGGCTTGTAGTTCTCTTTGTAAAGGACTATTATTTCTCAGGTTAGATTAATTCCTAGGTACCTTATCTTCTTAGGGGCTATAGTAAATGGTATTGATTTGATGATTTCTTCGTTAACAGTCTCGTTGGTATAAAGAAATCCTACTGATTTACTTATGTTTATTTTGTATCCTGAGACTCTGCTGAAGTCTTCTATCAGTTTGAGTAGTTTACTTATAGATTCTTTGGGATTCTCTGCATATACAATCATATCATCTGCAAACGGAGATTTTGACTTCTTTGCCTATGCAGATGCCCTTTATTTCTTGGTCTTGTCTAATTGCTCTAGCTAGCACTTCTAGGACAATGTTGAATAGGAGAGGTGAGAATGGGCATCCTTATCTAGTTCCTGTTCTCAAGGGAAAGTCTTTCAGTCTCTCTCCCTTCAGGATGGCGTAGGCAATTGGTTTCATATAAGTGGCCCTTATTGTGTTGAGGAATTTTCCATGTATGCCTATTTTGCTTAGAGTTTTTTGCGTGAATGGGTGTTGGACTTTATCAAATGCCTTTTCTGCATCAATGGACAAAATGAGGTGATTCTTGTCTTTTGTATTATTTGTGTGGTTAATCACACTAATTGTTTTTCTGATGTTGAACCAGCCTTGCATCCCTTGTATGAATCCCACTTGGTCATGATGGATTATTTTTTGATATGTTGTTGCATTCTATTGGCAAGCATTTTGTTGAAGATATTTGTATCTAGATCCATGAGTGATATTGGTCTGTAGTTCTGCTTTTTTTATTGGGTCTTTTTCTGTCTTTAGTATCAGTGTTATGTTGGCTTCATAGAATGAGTTTGGGAGTACTCCATCCCTTTCTATACTGTGAAATAGCCTCAGTAGTACTGGAGATAACTCTTCTCTAAAAGCTTGATAGAATTCTGCAGTGAAGCCATCTGGGCCCAGACTTATTTTGGTTGGCAGTGTTTTGATGACATTTTCAATCTCTTCCTTTGTCGTGGATTTATTAAGTTGTTCTGCTTCACATTGTGATAACTTTGAGTAGGTGGTATGAATCAAGGAATTTGTCCATTTCCTCTAGGTTTTCAAATTTGTGAGAGTACAGTTTTTCATAGTATTCTCTTATGGTATTTTTTATTTCTGTTGGATCTGTTGTGACAACTCATCTCTTATTTCTAATTGGGGTTATTTGTTTCCTTTCCTGTTTTTCTTTAGTAAGTTTAGCCAGTGGTTTATCAATTTTGTTGATCTTTTCCAAAAAACAGCTTTTGGTCTTTTCAGTTTTTTCAATTGTTTTTCTATTCTCTAATTCATTTAGCTCTGCTCTAATCTTTATGATCTGGTTTCTTCTGGTGCCCGAGGGGTTCCTCTGTTGTTCTCTTTCTACTTGTTCGAGCTGTAGGGTTAGTTCCTTGATTTGTTTTCTTTCTTCCTTCCAGATGTGTGCATTTATGGAGATAGAGACCTCTGAGAATTGCTTTGGCTGTATCCCATAGGTTCTGGTACGAAGTGTTTTCATTCTCATTGGAATCCATAAATTTCTTTATTTCATCCTTGATTTCTTCTAGAACTCGTGGTTCTTGAGCAAGATATTGTTCAGTTTCCAACAGTTTCACTTTCTATCTATGTTTCTTCTGCTATTGATTTCAACTTTTATGGCATTATGATCTGAGAGGATGCTTTGCAGTAATTCAGTGGTATCAATTTTGTTGAGAATTGCATTATGACCTAACAAGGTCAATTCTGGAGAATGTTTCATGTGCCCTGGAGAACAAGGTGTAGTTGTCTACTGATGGGTTGAAATTTCTGTATATATCGATGAGTTTTAGTTGGTTAATTGTGGCAGTGATGTCTTCTGTATCTTTACTGAGCTTCTTTCTACATGGTCTGTCCAGTATTGAGAGTGGAGTGTTGAAGTCTCCCGCTATTATTGTGGAGTGACCTAACTCTTTTTTGAGTGTAGTCAGTGTTTCTTCGATGTATTTAGGTGCTCTAGTATTAGGAGCGTAAGTATGTAATACAATTAAGTCTTGCTTGTGTACTGAACCTTTCAGCAATGAATAGTGTCCATCTTTGTCCACGATGGTGGATTTGACATTAAAATTGATTTTGTCTGAGATTAGAATTGCCACCCCTGCTCTTCTTTGTTCATTGTTAGCTTCATATATACTCTTCCATTCTTTAATTTTCAGTTTGTTCCTATCTTTAGGTCTCAAGTGAGTTTCTTGTAGACAACTTATAGATGGGTTATGTCTTTTGATCCAAGATGTCACTCGATGTCTCTTTAGTGGAGCATTCACTCCGTTGACATTCTGTGTAATTATTGATAGGTATGTGTTCATGGCTGCCATTGTGACATGTTTATTTTTGTGTTGATTTTTTCTCTGTTGTTCTTATTAGTCTGTTCTGGGACATTCTTTTTTGTGAGTTGATTTTTCACCTTTTTCAGAGCTGTTTGTGTAGTTGTTGAGACTCCTGTGTTACATTTCTTGAAATGATATGATACATCTTTGTTGTGCTTTACAGCTGCCCCATGGTCCCCCTTAATAAACTACATATAAACCCAATTTTAATTACTACCAGTCTTGTCATCTTCCTCTCCATCTGGAAGGACTATAACAACTGTAGTACATTTCTCTTTTTAATATAATGGCACCATAGTTTTCATGATAATCGCTGGTTTGCTTCTTTAGGTATTAAAGCTGTGATTGACATTGGAGCCTTCCCTAACTGAATAGAGTTCTGAATAATGTGTCATTCTCAAATATAAAGTTAGTGGTTTTGTTCTTCTAAGCCAAAGCCAAGAACTTCTTTCAGTATTTCTGATAGTTTTGGCTTGGTTTTTACAGTCTCTGAGCTTCTGTTTATCTGGGAATGTCTTAATTTCATTTTCATATTTGAAAGATAGTTTTGCAGGGTATACAATTCTTGGTTGGAAGTTCTTCTCCTTCAAGGCTTTGAATGTGTCATGCCACTGTCTCCGTGCCAGCATGGTTTCTGCTGAGAAATCTGACGAGAGCCTACAGGGTTTCCCTCTGAATGTTAGCTTTGCTTTGAGTCTTGCTGCCTTTAAGAGTTGCTGCTTATTTTTCATTTTGTTAAGCTTGATTATAATATGCCTTGGAGTCTTTCTTTTGAGATCTATATTGGGTGGCACACAATATGCATCTGAGATGTCTATATTCTCTTCCTTCGTGATTTGTGGGAAGTTTTCTGTCAGCAGCTCAGCAGCGATACTCTGTGTTCTTAGATGTCTCATCCTGCTCAGGGACTCCAATTAATTGATGGTTGTTCCTCTTAATAGAGTCCCACATGCTTCTTAATGCTTCTTCATTTTTCTTGTTTCTGCTCATAGACGCTGGCATCAGTAGCTCTGTCTTCCAAGTCAGAAATTCTTTTTCCATTTGTTCCATTCTGTTTTCCTGGCTTTTCATTGAAGTTTCTATGTCTTTGATTTTGTTCTTGATCTGCTGGATTTAAGAGTACTGGTGTTCCATCAGATCAAACAGCTTGTTTAATTTTTCCTTTTGTTCTTCTGCATTTTGTATAAGGTCTAGATGGGCTCTGCATATAATCCTTTTATATTCACTTTCTAATGATTTCATAAAAGTTTCTTCATCTGGAAAATTCCTTGGTTGTTTTGTTTGGGAGCCTTCTGAAGCCATGTGTGATTTCTTGTATGCTACAAGTGTCTGTTGCTTTTTGGGTCCCGTGTGAGTAAGTAGAGGCTGCAAGAGATACTGTGAGGATGGACTGCAGATGTTTCTCTAGGCTATCTTAAAATGTAAAGAAAAGGTGTCTGACCACTTCCCAAGTCAGTCAGGTTTTCAGGTATAGAGGTCCTATTCCCAACTGGCAAAGTAAGCACCTCTATATCCAACCCCAGATGATACAAACTATTTCAGAATACAGCAATGCTACTGCCCTGTTGGCCTCTGCTGACAGGTCCCAGCCTTAGGCAACATTGTATAAACTACTGCTTTTCTGATAGAAAAGCACTCTCCTGTGGGCAGGCTGTGGCTCCCAAGCTAAGAATTTGGTCCAGCTGTGGCCACCATATCAAGATGGCGCCCTCCACACGGGCAGCAGATAGAGGGGCTAAAGGTGACGAGATGTAGTGATTCCTCCTCCTCTGTTGCTGGGCCCTACCATAGGCAACACTGTGTAAGTTACTGCTTTTCTGTCAGAGAAGCGCTGTCCTGTTTGCAGGCACTGACTCCCAGGCTGAATTAGGTCCTGCAAAAATCTCTGTATCCAACATGGCATCCCACACACTGACAGTGGGTTTCTGTACAGACCACGCTGTGGCAGTGATAAAAATACAGGCCCAAAGTGGCTGGATGAACAGAGTCCTAAGCCTGACCCTCAAAATATGGGAATTTCGCCTACCTACCCCCCCAGCAGTGCTTCTGAGTCTAGCCAATAGCCAAGACCCAGCTCTGCCCGCCCATCAAGACAGAGAAAAAAAAAAAACTGAAAATGGTGCGTTTACTTTCAGTCCGTGAGAGCCAGGGCTGGCCAGGAGTGGGAGTCAGTGAATGAAAGGAGGTTTTTCACTCAGTGGTATGAAATCCTAATTAAGAGCCCTGTGCTGTGTCCTGGAGGCTCACTAGGTGACCAGAAGACTCTGTTTGATTATCAGTTCAAGTCTTGGTTTCCAGAGGGATATAAGGAGATGTGTGTTTAGTCCACCATCTTGACCTATCTCATTTTCAATGTTGTCATTGTTTATTCAATGTAATCAGATGCTCTGGTATTGGTTGCATAACTATTTGCTATTCTTACATCCTGCTTATGTGTTCCAATAAAGAGACAGTGAATGACATCTTGGATCTAAAGATGTGATCCATCTATATGCTTCTTGCAAGAAACACACCTTAGACTCAAAAACATAAATAAACTGAAAATTAAAGGATGGAAAAATATATACCAAGCGAACAACATACAAAGAAGAACAGGAGTGGCAATAGTAATCTCAGATAAGACAGACTTTAATGTAAAATCCACCATCGTGGACAAGGATGGTCACTACTGAAAGTTTCAGTACCTAAGCAGGACATAAGAATGTTAAGTATTTATGCACCCATACCAGAGCATCTAATTATGTTGAATAAACACTGCCAACATTGAAAAATGAGATAGATTACTCCACAATAATAGTTTAAGACTTCAACACTCCACTTTCAGTAATGGACAGGTCATCCATAAAAAAGCTGAGTAAAGACACTGAAGATCTTATTGTGACAATTGTGACATTTGAACCTCAATGACATATACAGAGCTTTTTACCCATCAGTAGATAAGTACACCTTCTCCATTGTACATGGAAGATTTTCCAGAATAGACCATGTGTTAGGACATAAAGCAAGTCTCAACAAAATCCAAACCACTGAGTTATTGCAAAGCATCTTCTTGGACAATAAAGCCACAAGAGTTGAAATCAGTAGAAAAAACATACATAGAAATTTGAATTCATGGAAACCAAGCAACACCTTCCTCAAAAATCCATTTGACTATAAAGGAAACCAAAGGGACAATAAAGAAATTTATAGAATCAAATGAGAATGAAAACACATCCTACCAGAACCTATGGGATACAGCAAAAGCAGTGCTCAGAGGTCAGTTTATAAATGCACACATCTGGAATGAAGACAGGGCCTGAAACAAAAAATTAACCCTACAACTTGAATAAGCAGAAAGAGAACAACAAAAGAACCCCCTGGATGCCAGAATATAACAGATAATTAAGATTAGAGCAGAGCTAAATTAATTAGAGATGAAAAGAACAATTGAAAAAGTTAACAAAACCAAAAGCTGGGTCTTTCAAAAAATCGACAAAATTGATAAGCTACTGGCTAAACTTACTAAAGAAAAAACAGGAGAAGAAACAATCTGAATAAGAAATGATATGGGAGATGTCACAACAGACCCAGTTGAAGTAAAAAGTATTGTAACAGAATACTACAAAATGATATAAACAGATTTGAAAACCTAGAAGAAATGGACAGATTTCTAGATTCATATAACTTACTAAAATTATTACAAGGAGAAGTAGAACAATTTAATAAACCCATCACAAAGTAAGAGATTGAAAAAGTAATCATAAAACTAGCAAACAAAAGTCTTCTGGCCCAAGTGGCTTCACAGGAGAATTCTACCAAACTTCCAGAGAGAAGTTAACTCCAATACTACTGAGACTGTTTCACAATATAGAAAGAATGGAATACTCCCAAATTCATTGTATAAAGCCAGCATAACCCTGATACCAAAGCCAGGGAAAGATCCCACCAAAAAAGAAAATAACAGACCAATATCACTCATGAACCTAGATGCAAAAATCTTCAACAAAATCCTAACCAGTAGAATTCAACAACATATCAGAAACAAAAAAAATTCATTATGACCGACTTGGATTCATACCAGGGATGCCAGGCTGGTTCAGCATCAGAAAAACAATTAATGTGATCAACCACATTAATAACACAGAAGATAAGAATCACTTGATTGTGTCAATTTATGAAGAAAAGGCATTTGACAAAGTCCAACATCCATTAATGCTAAAAACTCTCAATAAAATAGGAATGGAAGGCAAATTCCACAACACAGTAAGGGACATTTATGCAAAGTCAACCACCTACATCATCCTAAATGATGAGAGACTGAAAGAATTCCTTTTTAAGAACTGAAACTACACAAGGATGCCCACTGTCACCACTTCTATTCAAAATTGTACTAGAGGTTCTAGCCAGAGCGATTAGACAAAACAAAGAAATAAACAGCATTAATATCAGCAAAGAAGTAAAAATCTCCCTATCTGTAGATGATATGATTGTATATGCAGAAAATCCTAAAGAATCCATACATGAACTACCGGAACTAATAGAAGAGTTCAGCAAAGTGTCAGGATATAAGATAAATATAAATAAGTAGGATTCCTTTATACCAACAGAGATCATCAAAGAAGAAATGACCAAATCGATACCATTTTATGTAGCCCCCAAGAAGATAAAATACCTATAAATAAATCTAACTAGAGAAATAAGAAACCTATACAGAGAGAACTAGAAGACCTTACTGCAAGAAACTAAGAGAGACTTATGTAAATTCAGAAACCTGCCCTGCTTATGGATAGGAAGGCTTAACATTGTGAAAATGTCTGTTTTACCCAAAGTGATCTATATAACAATGAAATCTCAATACAAATTCCAAAGTCATTTTTTAATGAAATGCTGAAACAAATCACCAACTTTGTTTGGAAAGAAAAGAAACCCAGATATGTAAAGCGCTACTGAAGAAGAAGAAAACAGTGGGAGGCGTCACACTACCTGACTTTAGAACCTATTACACTGCCACAGTAGTCAAAACAGCCTGGGACTGGTACAAACAGAGACATATAGACCAGTAGAACAGAGTTGAGACCCCAGAGATGCCACCATCCTCCTATGAACAGTTGATATTCGACAAAGGTCCTAAGATTGTAAACTGGAATGAAAACAGTATCTTTAACAAATGATATCGGCAAAATTGGATATCCGTGTGTAAAAAACTGAAGACCTGCATCTCACACCTTACATAAAACCAAGCTCTAAATGGATCAAAGACCTAAATATAAAACCTAAAACAATAAAGATCATGCAAGAAAAAATAGGGTCAGCAATGGATGTTTTAATACACAGCTGAGACAGCCTTCAAAATCTAACCAAGCATGATCCACGGAAGAGAATATAGACAAATTGAAACTACTAGGAATCAAACACTTTGACTTATCCAAAGACTTTACCAACAGAGTTAAAAGGCCACCTACAGAATGGGAAAAAGCATGTGGGAACTACATGTTGGACCAATTTCTGACCTCCATAATCTACAAAGCATTGCAAAGTATCAACAAGTAAAAGGTAAATAACCTAGTTAAGCAATGGCAAAGGAGATGGACAGATATTTTACCAAAGAGGGCATTCAGGCAGCCAAAAGACACAGGAAATGCTCACAATCATTACCTATCAGAGAAATCCAAATCAAAACTACAATGAGACATCATCTCATCCCAACAAGGTTGTCCATAGTCCAAAAAACACAAAACAACAAATGCTGGAGAGGCCGTGGAGGGATTGGAACCCTCCTACACTGCTAGTGGGATTGCAAAATGGTACAACCTCTTTGGAAAGCAATTTGGCACTTCCTGAAAAAGGTGGAAAGAGATGTACATTTGATCCAGTAATCCCATTGCTCTGAATATATCCTATAAAAACAGAGGCTGTCAAACAAACAGATACATGCACATGTATGTTTATTGCAGCACAGTCTACAATAGGAAAAACATTTAATCAACCCAGATGTTAATCAGCAGACGAATGGATAGACAACCCATGGTACATATACTCAATGGAAAAATACACAATGATAAACAACAGTGGTGATTTTAGGGAGCAACTCATAACCTGGTTTCAATTGGAAGACATGCTGAGTGAAATCAGTCAGTGGTAGAAGGACAAATGTTGTGTGAGACCACTGGTATGAGGACTTGAAAATAGACTGATGTACTGAAGAAAAGACTTTTTGACAGCTACAAGGGAGAGAAAGTAGAGAGACAGTTGGTCATAAATTAGATAGTTGATAGAAATTTGGTTAGGTGAAAGCAGTCATGGCACACAGTAGAAAGTAGATCGACTTCACTAGACTTCACTATAAACTGAAAACTCTTCTAATCTTAACCCAATACTGCAAGGATAGAGTAGCTAGAGCAGGGTATGGGAACCATACTCTTGGGGAACATCAAGGCCAGTTGGTATAACTAGCTTATTGCTAAGAGAGTCTTCTGCAACCCATATTGGTGAGTGGTATCTGGGGTCTTAAAAGCTGCCATCTGAAGTACACCAAATGGCCCCAACTCATCCAGAACAGATGATTACCAAGAACAACCAAGATATGAGGAAAAAATAGCCCAGGAGGCAGAAGGACTCATGTGAATGGGAGACTGAACCAACATGTGACCAGAAGAACCAGGTGGTACCTGGCCACCACCAAAGATAGCCATGATGAGACACACAATTTTGGGTCCCTGTGGCAACACAAGTAAAAGAGGGATACAGCTCAAAGACTCAACTAAAAGACCATAACTGACCACAGCCTGCATGATCCCGGGGAGCATGGCCTCTAGACCTGCTGCTGCCCTTGACTGCTACTGATGTCAACTCTTTGGACAACAATGGCCTGGACTCGGGGACACAGTGTGACTGTATGCTGTGTGTACTTGTGGTTCTATGCATTTATAGGGTGGTGTCCTACTGTTCACTTTCTAGATGGGAGAAGAGAGGTTGGAAAAGAGGGGTCAAGAGATTGTTAAGAGGATACTAGAAGTATAGAATCGAAAGGAGGAGTGTGCTGTCTGAGCAAGGAAAGTGGAAGGAACTGCAGGTAGACAGGCATCCAAATTTAGTTTGGATTGTATACTTCCACTTAATCACAATAAAAAAAAGAAAAAGAAATTCTAGGTATGTACACACAATGAAGTATTACACAACAATGATGAAATCTGTAAAGCATCTCATAACATGGAGGAAACTAGAAGGCTTTATGCAGAGTGAAATAAGTCAATCACAAAAGTGCAAATACTGTATGAGACCAGTACTGTAAAACCTCATGAAATCAATTGGATTCTTATATAACAATATAGTGAACTCTGAATAGGAAATCAGGAAAGCAATACCACTTATAATAGTCCCCCCCCCAAAATACTTAGAAATAAATTTAACTGGGGACTTAAAAACCTGTAAAAATAAAGCTACAAAACACTACAACAAGAAACCAAAAAGTGAAAAAACATATCATGCTCATGGATAGGTAGACTTAACTTTATGAAAATGTCAGTCTTTCCTAAAGCAATCTACAAATACAATGCTATACTAATCTAAATGCCAACAGCATTCTTTAAACAGATCAAGAAACTAATTATTAAATTTACATAGAGAAGAGGCCCTGGATAAATAAAGCACCATTGAATAAGTAGAATAGAATTCTCACTACCTGTCCTCAGGTCCTACTATGTACCTATGATAGTCAGGACAGCTTTGTATTGGTACAACTACACATGCACTGACTGTTGGAACAGAATTGAGAAACCAATGTAAATTTATCTACCTAATGTTACCTGATCTTAGACAAAGGCACAAAGGGAAAAGACAGTCTTTTTAAAATACAGTACTAGAAAATCTGCATGTATACATGCCAAAAAAAAAAAAAAGATAGGACTCCTACGTCACACCATACACAAAAACTAATTCAAAATGGATCATGGACATAAACATGAAACTAAGAACTATAAAGATCTTAGAAGAAAAATCTAAGGTCAATGCTAGTGACTGAATACAAGTGGCTTAGGCATCTAGTGCAGCTGAAACAGAAATACAACAGATGGAAGACTTTAACAAAGGGAAACGTATTCTCCCAAATTCTAGGAGGCGAGAAGTTTTAACTCAGGGCACCAGCTGTAGGACATCTTCTCAGTTGGCTCTGGGGAAAGTCCGTGTCATCAATCTTCTGCTGGTTCAGGAGCTTCTTAGTGCAGGGACCCCGAGTCAAAAGGACACACCATACTCCTGGTGCTTTCTGGGTAGTATGAAGCCCCCATGTCTGCTCACTTCTGTCTTTTGTATCTCAAAAGACATTGACTTAAAGCATAACCTAATGTTATAGGTTAAGTCTTGCCTCATTAACACAACTGCCACTAATCTCACCTCATGAACATCATTAGAGGTAGGATTTACAGCACACAGGAAGGTCACATCAGATGACAAAATGGTGGACAATCACAGAATACGATACAAAATGTGTATTAGCCAAGTTAACACAAATTTTGTGGCGGGGACACAATTCAAAGTGTAACAACATGGCATAAATATGATACAATATAACTAACAATTTATAAACACTAGAAGATGATCTATGTAATTGGGGTCTTCTAAAAATGATACATTTATGCTCATCAAAAGAGTTTGCCAGAAGAATAAAAAGAGAACCTACAGACTTGGAGAAAAAATGGCTAAAACATATCCAACAAAGACCAAACCTCTAAAATCTATGGGAAAATCTTACACCTCTACAACAAAAAGACAGATAATCCAATTAAAACCTGGGTAAAGGATATAAGCAGACACTTCATCAAAGAAGGCATTCAGGCAGGCAACAGACACATGAGGAAATGCTCACAATCATTAGCCATTAGAGAAATGCAAATCAGAACCACAATGAGAGGATGTCTTACACAGCATTACTGGTACAAATCAAAAAAATATAAAACAACAAATGTTGGACAGGCTGCAGAGAGCTTGGAACTCTTATACACTGTTGGTGGGAATGTAAAATGGTACAGTCATTTTGCAAAACAGTATTGTGCTTACTTAAAAAGCTAGAACTAGAAATATACAATCCAGTATTCTTCTAGGAATGTATCTTAGAGAAAGAAGCTATTACAGGAATAGAAATATGCACACCTGTGTTCAGTGCAGCATTATTCATAATAACAAAAATAAGGCAAAAATCTCTAAGTGCCTCTTAAAAGATGAATGAATAAACAAGCTATGATATATTAACACAGTGGAACACTATATAAATGATAAAGAACCATGATGATCTGGGGAAATATCTGATAATGTGGAGTCATCTGAAAGGCATTATGCTGAGTGAAATTAGTAAAAATGCAAAAGGACAAATATTGTATGAGAACACTGCTATAAAAACTTGTGAGAAGGTGTACAGAAAAATTTTTTGGTGGATACTAGGAAGGAGGGGGTGACAAGAGAAGAAGACAGAAACTGGACAATAGTTAAGTGGTAACTTTTCCAGTACACAATGGGTAAGTGGTAACTTTCCAGTACATAATACTGGAGAAGCCAGCACAACTTGACTAGAATGAGATCATAGAAGCTTCACAGATACATCCACACTCACTGAGGGGCTGAATTACTGGGCCAACAGCCGGGACCATGGTCTGAGGAAACATCTAGCACAATTGGCATGATATAGCCTACACACACACACATAGTAAAAGTGCTCTACATTCTACTTTGGCAAGTAGTGTCTGGGATGTTAAAAGTTTGTGAGGGATCATCTGAGATACTCCACTGCTCCTACCCTGTCTGCAGCACAGAATGAGGAAAAACAAAGACACAAGGGAATGAGTACTTCAAAGGACTGATGAACCACAACTACCACAGATTCCACCAGAGTGAATCCACTAGATGGTCCCCATCTACCACCACTGAATGTTCTGACTGTGGTCGCAACAGAGGATGCTGAACAGAGCTGGAGAAAAATGTAGGACAAAATCCTAACTCACCAAAAAAAGACTAGACTTACTGGTCTGACAGAGACTGGAGAAACCCCAAAAATATGGCATGTGAACACCCTTTTAACTCAGTACTCAACTTACTTCTGAGGTTCACTCTTCAGCGAAAGATTAGACAGGCACATACAATAAAAACAATAGGAAACAGGGCCAAGATGGCAGACTAGACATACATCTCGATTCCCTGTGAGAACTAAGGCCTAGAAAAATAATTGAACAAAGCAATGTGAACATTCTGGGAGATACGAATTCTGGCATAGGATTGTGAGACTGGACTGGACAACAGGAAAGGGGAAACTACTTCTGTCAGAGGCAAGGCAGCAGTGCACTGAATCCTGCTTCTGCTGGTGCATCAGTGAGAGAATTACAGGTACAGATGCCTTCTTTGTTAATTGGGAGCCTGGGACTGAGACTGCCAAGCCTGTGAGCTTGGCATAAGCCAGCTACGATGCTGAACTGCAGTGCTTAAGTAAACAGTGTATCCTGCAGCAGAGTAACTGCTTGGGTTGGCCACATCTACAGAACCCAGTTGTGGCTGCTGACCGAGGATGTTTGTGACCCCTCTCACTCTCTTCTCTGAGTTGCACCATAGATACTGCTGACTCGGTGCAGGAAAAGCAGCTCAGGTGTGATGTCATCTTGGTCAGCTGAGAGGGGGAGTTAGCCACACTTGAGGTCTCACCTGGGGCTAATTCCTATGCTGAGCAACAGTGCCTATCTGGATAGTGCTTCTCCCAGCAGAAAAACTATTTTTAAGATAATGGTACAAAGCGATCATAGTGGAGGCTGGCAGATGAATACAGCAGTGCCCTAAGTCCTACCCTCCTTGAGCCACATCACGCTGTCGGCGGATGGCGTATGAAGAGCCATCTCTGTCAGCCAAGAGGTAAGGCCTGCCACCCCTATGGGCCCAGGTGCTTTCAACTGCTGCTGGTCAGTGCCTCTCTCAGTGAAACAGCAGCTTTTATGTTAAGAGCAGCTAGAGAACATAATGGTGACTGGCACCTGAGTGTGGTGCTGCCATTTCTACCCTTCACAGAACCACATCACAGCATCAGCTGACAGCCCCCCAGAGACTCTGTAAGTAGTGAATTATCTTTGCCCACCAGGAGGTGGGGCCTGCCATTTCCTAGAGCCTGGCTGCTTTCTGTAGCTGCTGGACAACATCACTCCAAACAAGAAAACTGTTTTTAAGGCAAACATACTAGAGAATACAGTGGTCCCTGGCAGCTGAGTGTAGAGGCATCCTTCTCTCCTCTCTTTCCTGAGCTACACCATAGTCTCTACTGGCATGGTGATGGAGAGTTGGCACAAGTAGCTCGGCACCTTTAGCAGCCAGGAGGTGGGGCCTGCCACCCCTAAGGGCCCAGCTGTGGCCAGCCACTAAGCTGAGCAGCATTGCAGGGCTTGACAGTGTCTGTACTGACAGAAAAATTATACGTAAGTCAGCTTCACCTAGAGAACACAGTGGCATCTGGCAACAAAATCTAGCAGTGCCCTTACCCTTACCCACTCCCTTCTTAGAACTACAGCACAGCTCCTATTGGCGTAACACTGGAGAAACTGAACAGCTTCTTGATGGTGTGAAGACAGCAATCAAGATCTAGCCATTTAAAGAAGCAGACCACTGATTCCAGAAAACTCCCAAATAAAGAATCAAAAAACTTCCCAGATGAAGAAGCCTTTCTGAAATTACTGGAGGTAGAATACAAAAGAATTATGTATAGGGCACTTCTAGAGATTAAAGAAAATGCAGCAGAACAAAATGAAAAATTAAGTAAGCTGTATGAACTGATAGAATATCAATGATCTGAAATACAGCAGGTGAATAATAAAATTACAGAATAAGACAATTCAATGCAAAGCCAAAAGAGTAGCATCAGAGAACCAGAATACAGAATTAGTGAGGAGATAAAGCAGCTGATGCTAGCATTTTTGAGGAGAAATCAGATAAAAGAACCAAGAAAAATGAAGACAGAGTAAGAAGCATGTGAGACTCTATCAAGAGGCATAATCTACAAATAATTGGGTTCCTGAACAGGGAGGGGTAGTGGAAAATACAGAGAGAATTGTTGAAAAGTTGCTGACAGAAAACTTCCCTGAAATCATGAAAAAAGAGAATATAGATATTCAAGATGCTTACTGAACACCACAAAAACTGGATCCCAGAAGAAAGACACCAAGACAGTATAAGCAGCCTTCATAAAATGAATAGTTAAGAGACGCTATTAAAGGCAGCAAGGCATAAAGCCAAACTAATGTACAATGGGAAGCCCTGTAGGCTTTTGTCTGACTTCTTGGCAGAACCATGTTGGCAAGAAGATAGTGGGATGCCACATTCAAATCCTGGAAGTAGAAAAAATTCCAACCAAGAATTATGTATCTTTCAAAACTGTCTCTCAAATATGACTGTGAAATTAAGACATTTGGAAATAAGCAGAAGCTTAGGGACTTTGCAAAAACCCAATCAAAACTACAAGAAATACTGAAAGAAGCTCTATGTTTAGAAAAACAATAACATCAAGTGTATATTTAAAGATGTAATGCAGGACACAGCATCTAGAGGCCTATTCAGTTAGGGAAGTCACTAGGCATAATAAAAGCTAAAATATTAAAAGTAGGCAACCAGTGATCTTAACATGAAAACTATGACATCACACTATAAAGAAGGATATATTACAGTAGATATAACCCTTCCAGGTGGAGAGGAATTTAAGAAGATATACAAGAATTAAAGATTGGTTTAAACTTAGAAACATTAAGAAGGATCAAAGGAGTAGCCACAAAAACAAACAATGCAACATATCAAAACAAGAAACATAATACAGGAGTCTCAACGAACACAAAGCTAACACTGAAAAAGATGAAAAGTAAACCCACAAAGAAAAATGACCCAGGACAGGATATTAAGAGGAACAAAGAAAACATCAACAACACAAAACTAAAGGCACCAAAATGACAGTACTAAACACATACCTATTAAGAATTACACTGACTGTAAATGGCTTGAATGCTCCATTAAAGAGTAACAGCTTAGGTCAAAAAACACGATCTCTATGTTGATTGCAAGAAACACACCTTACTCTCAAAAATATGAACAAACTGAAAATCAAAGGATGGAAAAATATACACCAAACTAACAACATACAAAGGAGCAGGAGTGGCAATACTAACCTCAGATAAAATAAGATTTTAGTGTAAAATCTACCATCGTGGAAAAGGATAGTCACTGTTTATTGCTAAAAGGTTCAGTGCATAAGTAGGATGTAAC